>JAWDJE010000002.1:192862366-194204866 GCA_035047345.1 Bradypodion ventrale
AGAGAGATGCCTAAATGCTCTTACCTGGTTACGCTGGCTTAGCACATGTGGCATAACATTGGGAAGTGAATTGTGCAAAGTTAAGAAACCAGTGTGTTGACACTTATCAGTTGCATACTGAATTGTGTGATCCATAAAGAGATCTTTGAGCTTTAAGATACAGTATATTAAATTTAAGCTATCATGTTGGAGGGCTTTTTTTTTTAAAAAATTAAAACTAATTTTAACAAAAAAGTTAAATAAATCTTACTTAAAGTTAAAATCTTTGGGTGTCCTTTTCTTGGCTGCACTTATTTTCTGCCAAACCTGCTGAGCACTTCTGCAGGTGACACTTTCCTGGTGGCTGGGAAGAGATGAGACCATTTGCTGCTTTGTTGGCTGAGCCACCACTCTATCCACGGCTCACCCTATGATTTAGCTCTTATTTTTCCCCCATTCTCCCCCCATTCATGCCTTCTGAGACCCATGTTATGCCCCCTGTAATTTTGATGTAAAAGCAGCAGACATTTGCAATTACTCTTGACGTCTTTGAAGTGAGAATGTACACAGGTCATAGAAATTTCAGACAAACAGAATCTTCTCTCTTAATCCTTTGTTTCCTATGATCTAAGCCTGCCACTTGTCTTTCCGATCGCTTTGCGATTATTTATTGTTCCGATACTCTGTTCTCTTCTGTGCATGGACGTAGGTTGCAAAATCGGTTTTGAGATCCCTTTGGGATGATCTGGAGATATTTTTGTTGATTGCCTCTTCTCTTTAGCTCCTTTACCAATAGATGCTATTGAGAGGATGGCTGCTTTCTGCATGAAGGATCTTGATGAAGAGGTTGGGGAAGAAGATGACGATTTGGAAGATGATGATGAATTACTGGTAAAAAAAAATCCTACAGACTCCTACACCTTTGGTAGCATACAGTGGCTGTATTCTCCCACTAAGAAACTCACTTTAGTAGCTGTAATGTGTTTAGGTGCTGTAAAGAGCACAAGATGTGATATTGCCCCCCCCCCCCCCAGGAGCTTAGTTTGTATCAGACTAGAACATAAGATAGGAGGTTGGAGACTGATGATGGTGTTGGGGGGTTAAGGAAATCTTTACTAGATGGGAGCAATGTGTTAGTTATATACAAGCCAGTAAAAGTATGGGATTAGAGCTGGGGTTCTCAACCTTTTCAAGCCAGGGGCCTGGTCACGCTCTCTCAGTCAGCTTTGAGGGCCGGAAGGCCATTTTGCCCCACCTGCACAATGGGTGTGTGTGGCCATTTTGTCACAAAAGCTTCAAAGGGGTGGCCATTTTGTTTCTCAAATGTCCTTGGAGGGGTGGGGGCACATGAAATGGGGCTTAAGGCCAGATCCGACCCATGGGCCTTAGGTTGGAAACCCCTGGATTAGAGCTTGGAAATGTTAAATTTTGAGACTTCAGATCCCAAATCCTCTCAACCAGCATAGCCACTGACTTTTCTCAGCACTAATCCGGGAAGGGATTGCTCAGGGAGAAAGTTTCCTGTACAAATAAGAAGAGAACAGAAAAGTGCTGTGGGAGGAGAATGGTAGAAATGATGTAAACATGAAAAGAAGGAGGAGGCAGAACTCATGCACAGAAGGAGGAGAGTTTGGATTGGGATTGTAAAGAGAAAAAACAATTCTCTGTGCTCTAGTGTAGAAGTGAAGCAAGAATTGGAACAGCACAGAGAGTGGAAATTAAGAGTGTTCTGTATCATAGATTTAAAAGATGAACATTGTATATATATTCCTCCTGTATAGGCTGAACTCCATGAAGTACTCGAAGAGGAAGCAGAGGTAAAAAATGTCCCGGTCCTTGATGCTGCAAAGGTACAAACATCTATTCCAGCTTGGCTTCCTTGTCCTTGACTTCTTGGTAACTGTTTTTCCCATTTACAGTGGATGTTAGTGATGGGTGGGAGGAATTTTTCTTTATGGCCTCTGTAAACCCCATATGCAGGTGAAACTCGGAAAATTAAAATATTGTGCAAATGTTCATTCATTTCACTTAAAAGGTGAAACAAATATATGAGATAGACTCACTGCATGCAAAGCGAGAGATGTCATGCCTTAATTCGTTATAATTGTGATGATCATGGCATACAGCGTACATGAGATTATGTGATGATTATGAGGTACATGAGATTGGGGGGTTGAGGTTTTCATATAACAAAGTAAGGCTTACTTTGCCTGTAATGAGTCTATCTCATATATTTGTTTCACCTTTTAAGTTGCATTACTGAACTGAATGGATATCTGCACGATATTCTAATTTTCCGAGTTTCATCTGTAGCTTCTCATCACTCTGAATCTGAAAGGAACGACTTCTATGCAAACGAAGTCTGACACACCTTCTTCTGAGCAACGACTAGGAAAGAGGTTGGATATTTATCTCCTAACAAAGACCAGACATCATGCCCAGTGGTGAAGGATAATGGGAGCTGAAGTCTGAGAATATCTGAGGTGGGAGACCTCAGGCCCTAGGAATGAAGTGTGTATTTGTGGGATTTCATTCAGGGGGCTCCCCAGTGTTCTGCCTTCTTTCCCTGAAAACCCAGGAAAATAGATTGACCCGAGTATAAGCCGAGGGTGGGAAATGCAGCAGCTGCTAGTGGGTTTCAATAATCAAAATACATGAAAATATGGTAAAACTAATTAAATTGTTGGTGCATCTCAATCCGACACGGTCTTGGGACCCTCGTGGTTGTTGACCCGAGTATAAGCCATGTCCCCTTTTGGGGGCTAAAAAACATGGCTTATACTTGAGTATATACGGTACTCCAATTAATTGCCTTATCAGGAGAAATACCTAGACATGACTACATGAGTATAGATTGAGTTACTTTTTCAACTACAACTCCCAGAATGCTCCAGTCAGCAGGGTTAGTTATCATTCTGGCTAGAATATATAAAAGGACCATCTCTTACCAACCATATTCAAAAAGAATGGAGGAAACTGGCCAATTTCCATTTCTATTTCTTGGACTATTGGCTCAAGGTTCAACTATGCATTTTAGTGGCATCAGTCCTCTGCAGATCAGAAGTTGGAGTTTTGTTTTACACAAGGGCGGTTTCTGCTCTGTGTTTTCCCAGACAAGTGATGACCCAGCCAATTCCAGCAGCACTGAATCCATCTTGGAAGAAAGACTCGCTATGTACAAAACTGCAATCGCAAATGCAAAAGAAGTTGGGGAAAGCTCCAAAGTACGTCGGTATGAAAGGGGCCTCAAGGTAAGCTGCAAAATATATACTGCAATAACATTTTGTGATGGAGTGGCTTTCAGATCCTGCATTTAAAAGTATTAAACACCTGTATTAACAATGGATAGAAATGGACTTCCTGAAAATGCTCTTCCTGTTGAGAAGCATTAGAATGCCCTGGTTGTAAGAGCAGGGACATGAGACCCTCCATTCAGCAACATCACATTTCATGTTTCTGTTCAGGGCCAAATAGCCCTTGTTTACCTGATCTTAAGGGCCAAATAGCCCTTGTTTACCCGATCTTACTGGTAAGTGCTGCTCCTGCCAACCTAGCAGTTCGAAAGCAAGAAATTGCAAGTATTGTAGATAAATAGGGACCACTTCGGTGGGAAGGTAACAATGTTCCGTGCGCTCCAGTGTCTAGTCATGCCTGCCACATGACCACAGAAATGTCTGCAGAAGCAGAGAGTGCTGGCTCTTCGGCTTTGAAACAGAGATGAGCACTGAACCCTAGAGTCGGATACGACTGGCTTTCGAGCAAGGGAAACCTTTACTGATAAGTGCTGGCCTGGTGGTAGGGGTCGGAAGGGGATCTAAGTGTCTTGGTGTTGTTTAAAGATTCAAGATATACAGTAGTATTGCATGGCCCTGGTGGTGCAGTGGTTAAACTGCTGTACTGCAGCCAAGATGTTGTGAATTTGATCCTGATGGTGGTTCAGGTGGATTCAGCCTGCAATCTTTCCAAGGCTTGTAAAATGAGTTCCCAGCATGTTGGGGGCAAGATGCTAATTAACCTGTGAACCACCCAGACCCAGAGAGCGCACTAAGCGCTATGGGGAAGTATATAAGCATTATTGCTTTGGCCTGGCTAGTTTCTGTTACATGAGCAAATGTTCTGAACGTTCTGAGGGCTACCTGGGTCGACTTCCCTGCTTCTCGTGCTGACACTGGCACCAGCTAAGATCTCTACACTTTCTCCCAGTTTCCTAGGAACCTCATGCCTCTCCTTTTATTCCCATGGCCACTTCCACTTCTGTTCTCCACAGGTGCCTTATATCTGCACACCTTTTCCTCCCTCCTCCTTGCCTTCCAGGGCTTGCAGGGCAAGGGAGAACAGCCTGTCTCGAGTGCTGGTGGTGACCACTTGCCTACAGTGTAACTTATAAACGAGGAAAAAACTTTCAATACAGTTGAAGGCAGTGGTGGGCATCAAAAAATTTCCTGCCACACTGTGGGCGTGGCTATGTGACTAGGTGGGCATGGCCTGTTGGCCATGTGAATGCTCTTCGCTATACAGCTATGAAAATAGAAGCCTCTTCTGTTTTCATCACTCTATAGTGAACCTCTGAAGCCATGTTCCCCTTCATCCAAGGCTTTTCCAGGGCTCTGTTTCACCCCAAAGTGCTGCACTGCAGCAGGTTCTGTCCTGTGCGGGAGAACCAGTAGCGGAAATTCTCCTAGGCCACGCCCACCTGGCTGGCCACACCCACCTCCATACCCCATTGCGTTGGCCATGCCCACAGATATGGCTCCACCTACAGAGGTGGTAGTAAAAAAAAATCGAGTGCATCACTGAACAGAGCCCAGGAAAAGCCTTGGACAAGGGGGAAATGGCTTCAGAGGTTCGCTATAGAGTGATGAAAATAGAAGAGGCTTCTATTTTCATAGCTCTATAGCAAAGAGCCCCCTCCGAAGCCATTTCCCCCTTCCTCCAAGGCTTTTCCTGGGCTCCGTTTCACCCCAAAGTGCCTCCCCAGCCACTCTGGAGTGGCTGGGGATATGCTTTGGGGTGAAACAGAGCCCAGGAAAAGCCTTTGATGAAGGGGAAAATGGAACCAGCCCCCTCCGATGCCTCTTCTAGGAGGAGCAGGGCGGGGAGGGGGGAGGGGCCAGCCAATTTTTACTACCGGTACACGCATACTGGTGCAAACCTGCTGATGCCCACCACTGGTTGAAGGATATGATTTCCACAAATCTCACTGTTCCTTGGGTGGAATACCTAACTTGGGTTAAGGCTTTGAAATGTGCCATTACTGTTTAAAGATGTATTTTCTCAACCTTGCCTTCCAGACTCTGGAAAATTTGATAACTTCTGCAAAGAAGGGCAAACAGATCGATGAAGGTGAAATTCCTCCGCCAGTAGCGACAGGGAAGAGCACACATTCCCAGCAGACTTTGCCTTTGGAGCCATTGTCCCCTTCAGAGGCCTCCACGCCTGAAAAAAACACTCCTCTGTCTGACTACCTTCCTCCACAGTCACCTTCTGAAGCTTCTGGGAAGCCGCTGTCTAAATCACCGCCTGCATCTGATCCATCGTCACCCAAGCTACCACTACCAGTACTTCCAAAGCCAAAGACTTTTCCGGCCCCTACCATTCCCCTTATGCCCCCAGAGGCACCACAGGATAAATTGTCTCCTCCGGCACCACCTTCTTCATTGGGTTAGTATTGATCAGAAAAATCGC
Organism: Bradypodion ventrale; assembly: GCA_035047345.1. NCBI lineage: Eukaryota > Metazoa > Chordata > Lepidosauria > Squamata > Chamaeleonidae > Bradypodion > Bradypodion ventrale. The sequence goes on from JAWDJE010000002.1 coordinate 192,868,031, forward strand.
AGTTCTCGAAGATCTAAATCTGATTCCCAACCTAAGGCCCATGACACCATTTCATACTATTAGTATGGTTGGATAACTACAAGTTAAAAAAACCACACACCTTTTCTCTTTCAAGTGGAAACCAACTAAAATCCAGCCCATCAGAATAGGTTGGTTTTATTTTGAAGCCTCCACTTGAGAAATGAGCGGCCCAAACTTAAGGGTAAAGAATCCCTCAACCTAATGATGTCACTGTCTTTCTCCAGCTGCATCTCCTCCTGGAATGTTGCTCTTGAAAACAGAAAGAGGGGTTCAGAACCAGTTTGTCTTACTACTGATGGACTTTTGTTTACAAGGGAAAGAAAGGATTTCAGTAATCTCCTGGGATTCCAGATCTATTTGGCAGGAAGGTCCAAAGTCATCCTTGGCTTCTCTGCTTCTTCGCAGCTGTCCAGAGTTCCAGTACTGAGACCATTCTGCAAGCTAGACAATGGGCATACAAGTTGGCGGCCCTGCGTGCTAAGCAGGAAGGCAACATTGAAATGGCTACCAAATATTACCGCATAGCCAAGGTAGGTAGAAGTACCCAAAAACATTGCAGTCCCCTTAGCGGGAAAGCTGGCTGTTGCACAGTACCAAATAAACTAAATTGTAAATGTTATTTGAGTATTTGGAGGAAGAATCTTTACTTTAATGCAACCCTCCTTGAGTGGTACAGTACAACCCCGCTTTACGGAAGGCTCACTTAACAGAAAACTAGCAATACGGAAAGAAATCCTGAGAAAATGGCGCCCTGCTTACCAGACAAAATCGCTATACTGAAAACCAATATTTTAGGTGTTTCAATGCTTCCCATGGCAGTAGGAGAGTGTTTGGAGCATTTCCTCTCTGTTTTTGAATTTTTTTCATCGCTTTTTGGCACCTCCAGAAGCATTCCCCACAACCAGGAAGTGCTGAAATTCCCCTCATCAGTTGTTTGGTGGGGACTTTTCCTGCAATTACCAGGGCTGGCCATTAGATGGTTCTGTCGGAAATGTGCTGAATATGCATTGCAAACCAAAATAACAAATTCCCAAGCTCAGAAAAAAGCCAGATTAACCTCTTTTATCTGTTCAAAAGTGCACTTTGGAATTTTTCGCTGTGTTTTCGCCACTTTAGAAAGAGTTTTGAAAAGAAAAAAATACATGTGTGTATGTATGTGTGTCTTTTTTCCTAACCTCTGGAACTGAAATTTTGATTTTCAGTGCATTCCTATAGGAAACCGCGCTTTGCTTTAAGGAAAAATTGCTATAAGGAAAACATAATGAAATGGATTAATTCCGTAAAACGGGTTCACTGTACTGAGTTTCTTTACCATATTGAGGTTATAGTGGCTTCAGCTGTTTTCTGTAAGGCAGCTATTGAGTCTTGCTTCAGATCATATCAGGATTTTTAGTTGAAACATTAGAAAAGCTCTAACAAACTTTGATTTTCATTTTTTTAGACGTTTGATCCTGTTTTGGAATCTGTGAGAAAAGGACAAACTGTTGATCTTAGCAGTCTGCCTCCACCTCCAGGTGAGAATGGGGACATGGCTGCATAATGTATAGGTTCTTGCCTATGAATAAAGCAGGGAATAGCAGTACAGCTTCACAAGAAAGCAGATTAGATTGGTTTTGTGCACACAGAAAAAGACAACATTTACTGTCCATTATTCTACCGGGTTCAGATCCGATCACTTGTTCAATATTTCTGTACAGAATCACCGTATAGAGATGAGGCACACCACTCCTTTTTCTTTGGAAACACTGGTAGAGGTTTTTAATTTCTTAGTAAGATGTATCTGACTACTGCAAATGTTAAATATGCCTATCAGTTTGCTTATGAGTTGAAAATTCCAAAACTGAAATATATTCTACTACCAGAAGTCGAAACTCTGGAATAATTACTGAACCACAGTTCCTTCTGATCAAGGTAACTAATGGTCACAGATTAATAGACAGGGATGGGGAGTGTGTCACTCTCCAGATGTCAGACTACAAATTCCCATTATCAGTATTCACATTGTTGACTAACGTTGATACACCCAGCATCAGGAGGGTCATTTGCTACCCATGCAGTTGTTCTTTCTTCAGAGGATCTTCTCAAGGTCCTCTAAGACCTTCATACTCAAGTTTACACTTAAATGGGAATGCGTCTCATGTAATTCAAGAAGAACTTTTTTTGCATAAGGTTGTGCAAGTGTCTTACATGCTTCTGCTTGTGAGGCCAAGCATGACATCTTAATATTTATTGACATTCATGGTATATCCCAACGTAGGGGACACGCCTCACAGGATTGGGCGATTTTATTTTTAAGGGTGGCAATTTGAGAATGAGTTATTAATCAGAATGAGTTATTAATGAGAATGTCAACTGCACAGGACTACTGCACTGGATCAGAGAGACAGTAGACTGAATGTGTGGCCTAATTATGTCATAGATCTTAATTGGAGGGGCAGCAACATGGGAGTTTAAAATTGTAGAAGACCCTCTCACTGACATATTCAAATTGATTGAAAAACAGGTTTCAACAGAGGAGGAGCTGTCAGTCCCCATGTGAACCTGTTTATTGTGACCTGACCTTCAACCTCATTGTTTGTCTTCCACAGACCAGTTGTCCAAGGAGATCTTGTCCTCAGGTGTGCAACAGCCACCTGTGTCGACAACAATGCCTCTTTCACAGGCTGTAACTCCTCCAGCATCGACAATCTCAAGTGTAGGAGGTAGGAACCCAGAAATATGCTCTAGCTTTTCTGTTGTGTCTTTTTATATATTATGTTTATATACCACCTATCTGTGTAATTTTCCAAAATTTAAAGCATCAGACAACAAACAAAATAAAGATCTTGTGTATTCCAAGAACGGAATGTATAGCAAGTGATCAAATATGCTCTACTAAAGAATCTTTAGAGACACAGGTGAGATCCAAGCCATTTTAATACCAATGAGGCAAAGACAAGTGCCTAGAGCAGGGGTTCCCAACCTTTTCCTGCCAGGAGCCTGACCATGCCCCCTCTGTCAGCTGAGGGGCCAGTCACATGGTTCTTCCCGGAGGTAGCACATGCATTTACGCTGCATTTATGGGTATTTTTACCACCTCTTCTCACCTTGGAGGAGGGAGCAATGGAAGAACATTTCCGAGCCATTTTTGAATTTTTTTGCCGCATTTTCACAGTGATTCGGTGTGAAAATGCAGCGATTTCGGCACTTTTGGCACCAGCAGCAATTTGGCTTAGGGGCCAGATAAATTCAGCGCAGGGGCTGGATCCGGCCCATGGGTCTTAGGTTGGGAACCCCTGGCCTAGCGTTTCATTGTATCAAAACTGGTGGTCTGGAAAATGGACCTAGATCTGCTTCTCCTATCTGCTGAGAGCAAATTTGTCTAAGTTTCCTCCACAATAGATCATTGACCTGCAGTGGCTCAAGTGGCTAAGATGCTGACTGGAAGGCAGGAGGTCAGCAGTTCGATTCCTGAGTACTGCAGGACGGAATGAGTGCCTGACTTTGTCCCAGCTCCTGCCAACCTAACAGTTCAAAAGCAAGAAATTGCAAGTAGATAAATAGGGAACACTTTGGTGGGAAGGCAAATGGCATTCCATGCACTCCGCTGTCTAGTCATGCCTGCCACATGACCATGGAAACGTCTCTAAAAGCAGACTGTACTGGCCCTTCGGCTTTGAAACAGAGATGGGCACTGAACCCTAAAGTTGGGTACGACTGGCTTTCAAGCAAGGGAAACCTTTACCTTTACTAGGTCATGACATTGTCTAAGTCCCCACTCCTACCCCAAATAATAGTTGAACTGGTGGGAGGATGCCCTTTCCACTTCATTGTACTCTTGGAATTTCCTGCAGGCAAATCACTTTTCTTCATTTCCTCTATGGCAGAGGAGGAGAAGTGAAGTTAGGAAGCAGAAGCATAAAGAGTTATAATCTCCCCTCCACGGCAAGAAAGCAAATTGTTAGAAAGGGGAAGGAATCTGATAACGTAGAAAAAGACAAAAAGGAGACTGAGTTATGAGAAGTGGCAGGAGAAGGAAATAGTGACTTCCCCTTTAAGTGAAATCAGAATCAAACCTGGCCCTAACTTTGTGTTTTAACTATGAAATGGCTTTTCATCCTTTTCTACAAGCTGGGTCACAATTCAGAACTGATAAGAAACATGCTGAGTACTGTTGCAGGGCGCAGAGCCTGCTAATAAATTGATTTTGTGTGTGTGTTTGTGTGGCTTTGTTGTTGTTTTTTTGCTCCACCTTTTCCCCTCCACACACTATTTGCAAAAAGATACCTCCGTTCAGGATGGAGTCTGAGCCCAGAATCCTCCTTGAGAAGTTTGTAAACTTGGTCTTTTTTTTAAAATCTTAATATAATTAATTGCTAAGTACTAAGAACTGGCAGACTAGATCACTAAGGATGCAAACAGTTGCCATTTTGTAAGTAAATTACTGCTCAACTCAAGGCCGAGTGTTGGGTGGCAGTAAATAACCTGACTCCCTATAAAGGGGCCAACGGCTACGGGCATATGAGCCCGTTTAGGTGGGGTGATCGTCCCCTCAGTGGAGGAAATGCCACTGGAAACCATCATATTGGCTCAATGTCAAAATGAACGGAGGAGGAACTCTGATTCCCAACGGTCATGGAGGCAGAAGAGTCCATGCCAAATGGACTGGCTGTGAAGGCGCACCTTGTCCGTATCCTCAAGGCTGCAGCAGTCCATTGCAGTCCCAGTGTTAAATCTTGCATGTCTCACTTCATATGTGCCACAGAAGATGGCTCCGTGCTCACAGTGTGTGGGTCACTTCATGGCAAGGTGGGATCCACCTTAAAACAAATTCACACCAATTGCATTTTTCTTGCTTCAGGAAAAAAGTGCATTCTCAAATACAAGTTGCAGCCAACAATGATAGTTTTTATTTAATGATTGTGTTTTTGCTGGTGGGTATAATATATACGGCTCTGCTACAGTTCTGCAGCTCATTTCTGAACATGGTAAAACTTAATTATCTTGCACTTATGACTCAGCACTTTGTATGTGAAACATAAACCAATTAATACCTATTAGTAGGAAGTTTCAGATAGGGTAAGGAGAGGAAAAATATGTGATATAGCAAATGATGGAGTAGAAGGTATGTGTGATATTGCCCAGGTGCTCTGCCATGAGCAGAAACTGTTAGGAAGAAATTTGGTGGCCAGGGGGATTTTTGATAAAAAGGTACAAAAAGGAAACTGTACAATATTGAGACAAGTTCTCCCTGGCATCTACTTTTCTGTGCGGGGAGGATCTTTCCTATGAAAGCATATTCAGACACATGAACCCCAATCAGCACAGCCCGAGAACAGATTTATCACCACAATGATGCAAATAATACTTGTCTAGCTGTCTGCCTGCAATGCTAAAGGTAGGATGTTGGGCTTGCGCACAGCGAAGGTATTGAGCTTGTTCAACACAAGCCACCAACTCTTCCTACTGATGTTTCCTGGATTGTTTTAAGGTGTTATGTTTGGTGCATGAATAATGTTGAATTTGTTTCTAGATGTGCCGCCACCACCACGAGACTTAATGGAGGCCCTACAGCAGAGGATGGAGAGGTATAAGGCAGCGGCTGCACAGGCAAAGAGCAAGGGAGATGACAGGAAGGCCAGAATGCATGAACGGATTGTGAAGGCAAGTCTGCAGTTTGGAACTAGAGGCTTTCCTATATGATTTATGCTTTCTAGCTTTTCTGATTAAATCTACCGTTCATTATATGAATGTATTTGGGGGGAGAACAAGCCCGGCCATTTTTCCCCACTCTTGCCCCAGAATAGCTGGCTTCAGAAATCCTGGGATGTGTTCTTAATTCCTGTTCAATCTCAACAATGAAGAGGTATGATAGCTTAGGCCAGGGGTTCCAAACCTTTTCAAACCGGGGGCCGGGTCATGCTCTCAGTCAGCTTCGAGGGCCAGATGGCCATTTTGCCCTGCCTACACGATGGGGGTGGCCATTTTGTCCAAACAGCCATTTTGTTTCTCAAATGCCCTTGGAGGGGTGGAGGGTCACATGAAATGGTGCCGTAGGCCTTATCTGGCCCATGGGCCTTAGGTTGGGAACCCCTGGCTAAGGCTCATAACAATGTATGTATTGGAATCATGTACTGTATTACTGTTTTCATTTCTGCTGCTGTTGATAACTAAGACAGTTGTAATTTTGCAATACAATCCTTAAGGTAAATGTATCACATAGGCATGTTATGTATTGATTATTGTAGAAAATATTAATTATAACTAAGTGTGCTTGTCTTGATTAATAATGTTTCTGATTATATGTAATAGTATGAATGGATATGCTTACAACCACACATACAACACTCTCCCCCCCCCCCACCCACCCCCACCCCCACACACACACTGTGGCTACACCAACAGAAGTGAGATTTCATGAAACTAAAAAGTTTCATTTTACAGAGTCCATATTAAATTACATTATTCAGTTTCTTCTCTTTTTCCTATCCTAATACCAGCAATATCAAGATGCCATCAGAGCTCACAAAGCAGGAAAAGCTGTCGAGGTTTCTGACCTACCTATTCCCCCAGGTATTTAATTTTACAAATTTATTCTGATAGTTTGGAAGAGGGTTATTTTAAGTCTCTCCAATAAACTTCTAGATTTCAGTTTCCTTCCAGAGGAGCTAGGATGAGAGGAAGCTGATTGGAGCCAGGTGTGTGATTAGAGATAGCTGTAAATTTTCTATATCTTGCATTTCTGTATTCATGCCTTGGAGATCTTCGCAGAAATGGATGCACACTTGTTTGTAGATGATGGGACTTTATTTCACGACAGAAGAGAAAGATATGACAGACACAACTATCATCTTCCTGAAATCTTTTAAGTCCTTCCAGAGCCAAATTTCAGATTTCTGTGTGCCTTTGTTGTATGACAAAGTTGGCTATGTACGCCAGGGGAGTAGACCTGGTGTCTTCTTTGTTGATCCTGTTCCTCTTTTTTGGAAGGCTAAGATTTGGCCAGGATTTGGCTAAAATTGGATGGAGTCATAAGGTGGAGTTTATGGGTTTTATTGAGCTTCACTCCCACCCCAAGGCAAGTATTGTCTGTGATTAGAAAAATTCCACCTCTCCATATGTATGAGAACATGAAATCCTCTGACCAGCAAGCTGAAGGGGTTCAGTCACAATATTACTGCATCATATTTTTCTACCTGTGTAGACCTGACTTCAGTCCATGCTGGACATTAGTTAGTACAGTCACATCTTAACTCACTGTTCCTCTGTGTGAGTGCAAAGTGAGACTAAAACACTTTTACATACTCTTGAGGCTTGACATTGTGATGACAAGTGATCTTTTCAATTAGGAAATTTAGGATCGTTGCTCATATAGCATTCATGTCGTATGATGTATTGCCCGAATCAGCCTGTGGCTTTGCTCTATGTTAGCACCCTCTTGCTTGACAGGGAAGTGGCAAGGCATTGAGCAGGGGATTGGACGCACTGGCCTAAAAGGCCCCTTCCAATTCAGTTATTCAATGTGGCCAGCCCTGCCATCTTGTGGCAGCACTGTATGATATCAGGTCAAAAGAACTTCATTTAAACAAGCCATTCTTCTAGGGCAGGGGTTCCCAACCTATGGTCCATGGACTGCACCCAGCCCACAACACCATTTCACCCAGCCCGTCACTGCACCTGCAACTGGAAGTAGACACATTAACGTCAGCCGTAAAACACGCCTGTGTGTGCGTTAACACATCCGCACTTGTCAGAGATGCATCTGCTTCTGGGGGATGTGGTCAGCTGTTTTGGGGGCGTGGTCAAGCCGGCAGGGTATAAAGGTTGGGAACCCCTGGTCTAGGGTGAGGCGGGCAAAGCATACAGCCTGTGTAGACCATATGGAGTCTCCCAATTCACATACACCCATTATATATTATATATATATATATATTGTACAGTGGTACCTTGAGTTACGAACTCATGTTATGAAATTTTCGCAATATGAATGAAAATCCATTAAAAACAATGACTTGAGTTACAAATTTAAATTTATAACTCAAAATGCAGTTTCCCACAGGAATACATTGAGAACCAATTAATCCTTTCCGGAAGTCAGAAAAATGTTTTCAGTGCATTCCTATGGGAAACTACGTTTTGAGTTACAAATTTTTCATAATATGAATCGTACCTGGGAACGCATTACATTTGTAACTTGAGGTACCACTGTATTAGGAAGGGTCCCCTAGCCCCAGGAAACCCATAAATTTGCTATTGGAAATGGGCAGACGGTCTGTCTCTTTCTTTGTTTATTTTGGAAAGACTTCTGGGCCTGGCACAACCTGCTGTAAGTGCTTGTGGTGCAGATGTGCTCCCCATTTTTCTTCAGGAACACAGAAGGGAACAAGCATCATCTGTCAGTCTTGTTTTTTTCATGATGCAGCTGATCAAAAATAACTAAATGTCTGTCACATGCCTGTTATGTTTATCCCAACAAAGACAGTGCCGTCAGTGAGCCTGGCTGGTTAAGTTCCGGATTAACTTCTCTCCTGCCTCCATGGAAAAGACACATGAAATTTGTAAAGCTAAGCAAATTTATCTGCAAAAACAAGAAAATGACCAGATTGTGATACTGATGAAGAACAACATTAATAGCTAACATTAGAGTAATGCTGGCAAAGAATTCTAAAAGAATTGCATTGTCAAAATATAATTTAAACAACACTCTGGATGAATTTAAAGTCCATATAAAGAACAGATTTGCATTACTAAACTCAAATGACCATGAACCAGAAGAACTGTGGTTTGGAAACTGAAATATTATTAGGGAAGAATGCAAAAAGACAATTTCTGTAGTCAAAATAAAAGAGAAAGCTAGAAGGATGATTAAAGAAACAATTAAAATAATGAAGGATAGTCAAGAAGTGAAAATAATAGGTTATAGAAGTAGGGTCAGAACTCTGAATGTAGTTCTTCAGCAACCGACTTGTAGAGATGGAAAAAACCAGTGGTGGGCATCAGCAGGTTCGCCCCGGTTCACCAGAACCGGTAGCAGAAATTCTGGCTGGCCATCCAAGTTTTGAAATAAAGTATTGTCCTAATTCGGGTGCAACGCAGGGCTTTTCCCCTGGCCACGCCTACCATACCATGCCCACAGTGTGGTAGTAAACATTTTTTGGGAGCTCACCACTAGAGAGAACTATTACAATAACCAGTGCAGCAAAATAGCGGAGAACAACAAAAGGGGAAAGTGAGAGATCTCTTACAGAAGATCTAAGAAATTAAACAGAAATTTAAACCTAGATTAGGAATGCTGAATAAACAACAGGGGAACTCACCATCTGACTGAGAGAAAATAAATAATGGCATACTAAAGATCTATACAGAACAGATAAAAGGATGTTAAACTCCTCTGAAGAGGAAACCTTTGATGAAAAACCTGCAGCTCTAGAAAGTGAAGTGAAAGTTACTCTGAAAGCACTAAGAGAAAATAATTCACCAGAGTGAAATATTCACAGACACTGAATCTGTCAAAACCCTAACATGAATTCGCCAACAAATATAGAAACCATAAAACTGTTGTACAGAATGCAATATTCAGTACATATTCCAGTCCCCAAGAAAGCAGATGCCAAGGAGTGCAACAACTATAGGACCATTGCTAGATTTTCCCATGCAAACAAAGTGGTACTCAAGGTTTTGCAACAAAGGCTTTCACTTTATATGGAACAAGAAACGCCTAATGTTCAAGGTGGATTCTGAAAAGGAAGAGGCACTTGAGATCATATTGTAAATATCCACTGGCAACTGTAGCATACCAAAATAATTCAGAAGAACATAAATCTATGCCTTATACACAGCAGGGAAAATTTGATTTGTTTGAACTATGGTTCTAGAGAGCAGTTTGGCAGATACCCTGAACTGCCATAAAGACAAATAAGTGGGTCCTAGAGCAAATCAAGCCTGAACTGTCTCTGGAGGTAAACATTATGGAGCTGAGGCTGTCCTACTTTGGGCTTATCATGAGAAGGCAAGAGTGGGAAAGACAGTAATGCTGGGAAAAGTTGAAGGCAGCAGGAAAAGAGGAAGATCAAAAGTGAGATGGATTGACTCCCTAAAGAAGTCACAGGCTAGTTGAGAACATTTTGGAGGTTGATCGTTCATAATGTCACCATAAGTCGGGGTAACCTGGTGGCATATAAAAACAATAAGAAAGGACACCCAGAATGAGAATAATATTATGTACACCTTCAAAAGAATGGTGAGAGTGTTGTATAATTACTTTCCACATAGAGCAGGGGTGCCTAAACTATGGCCTGTGGGCCAGATCTGGCCCCTGATGCCAATTCATCTGGCCCAGACCACCTTTGTCACTCCCGGAAGCAGAAGTAAAATGTGACTTCTGCTTCTGGGAGCGATGAGGGCTGCATGGGCTGGGTGAATTGGTGTCAGGAGCCGGATCTGGCCTACGGGTTGTAGTTTGGGCACTCCTGGTTTAAGCAGAGAAAATGGCAGCTTAAAATCTATCATCCTGTTGCAAAACAGATTGCAAGGTGCGTTTTACTTCTGCTTTTGGTGGGAGGAGCCACGTGACCAGCCTGCTGAACCACGTGACTGGCCCACATCCTGAAAAGTTTGGGCACTCCTGACATAGAGCATTCAAGGATACTCTCAGTAAACCTGTTTGAATTCAAACTAATTTTCTTCTTACTATGTTGAAAACAAAAGACACAGTGAGATGAAACATGCATACAAAAGAGGCTGCGTACCTCTGAAATCTTGTGATAAATTTCAATCGGGCTCCTTTGGCAGGCAGTCTGGACCAAGAAGCAAGGTTTGTGACCTTGGTATGGAACAATTTCTAACCAGGTTTGTTTTTACTTGCAGGTTTGTTTGAGCAGATCTGTAGACTTCCATTTGCATATCAGACTCTGTTTCTGCTTGGGATGACTGTTCAATATTTATCTATCTTGCCTGGCTTCGAGGAGATTGGTGGGCTTTGCCTGCAGTTTAAAGTCCATAACTGTAGTCAAAAGGACTAGACCACCATCCCATTCCCCAGAGAATTGACTTGCCTTATTTCAAATTCTGTGCTTTTATTCTGTTTATACATGCATTTTACCTCTACTCCTGCCCAAAGGACCCCCTAAAATAAACTTGAGCCATCTAACTCATCCAGGCATTGAATTTTTTGGAATAGTAGCCGTGTTAGTCTGTGTTTCAAGCATATCAGAGAATAAACAAAACAATAAAAGTTGTAGCACTTTGAAGACTAACTGTTAAATTTTTAATGTGAGTTTTTGTGTATCAAGTCCACTTCATCAGACATAGGAGTACTTCATGGGATCAATTTATACACACCAGGTACAGAGGTACAAAGTGATTGGTTAGCATAACAGATAAGTATACAAATCAACTGGTAATAGCAGATGATCTCTAGCTTTTATTCGGATTAGTAGTATCCCCTTTTCAATTGCAAATAGTAGAAGGATACAAAACAAACACCTGGCATTGAACATTTGCTAATGAGTTTAACCTTTAGCATCTATTGACAATTTTGTGGGTTCATTCTTTGTTCTGTGAGATAGCCTATGTTGTGAATGAGAATTTGTTCTCTGATATCCAGGTATTGGGTGAATTGACTGGCTAAGCCACCAGAATGTGAGACTTTAAAAAAAAAAGAAAACAGTCTCAGATCCACTTTTAAAACATTTGATGTAATCTTTTGTAGGTTTTCCTCCCATCCAAGGAACAGAATCTTCAGCTGGAGACCAAAGTTTATCTGGGATCCTTGAAACTGCCATGAAACTAGCCAGCGAAGAGGAGGAAGGTGCTGAAGAGACAAACAAGGTATGCTAGTCAAGATCATGACCTGGAGACAAGACCTGGAGCTGACTGAGGTTCAGATCATGAGCTAATTATTGCAAAAATCAGGCTTAGAATGAAGAAAGTAGGGAAAACCATTAGGCCATTCGGGTATGATCAGATCACACATCCCTTATGAATATAGAATGGAGGTGAAGAATAGATTTAAGGGATTAGACTTGATAGACAAAGTGCCTGGAGAACTGTGGACGGAGGTTCATAACATCCTACAGGAGGCAGCAATTAGAGCCATCGCAAAGAAAAAGAAATGCAATAAAGCTGTCTGATGAAGCCCGTGAATGCAGATTTCCTGAGAAGAGCAAGGAGAGAGAAGGAGGCCTTCTTAAATGAACAATACAAAGTAATAGAGAAAAACAACAGAAGGGGAAGGACTAGAGATTTCTTCAAGAAAATAGGAGAAATCACGGAAACGTTTTGAGCAAAAATGACCTTGATAAAGGACAAAAAACAAAGACTGAAGCAGAAGAAATTAGGGAAAGGTGGCAAGAATACAGTAAAACCCCAACTTACGTAAAAAGTCTGTTCCATAGGCTCTTATGTAAATTGTGTTTTTACGTAACTCAAAGCAAACCCTAGGGAAAAATGAATTTTTACGTAACACAAAGCAAACCCATAGGAAAAATGAATTTTTACATAAATCAAAGCAAACCCATAGGGAAATGTTTTTTTTAACATAAATCGAATCAAACCCATAGGAAAAATGAATTTTTTACGTAACTTGAAGCAAACCTATAGGAAATTGTGTTACGTAAATTGGGACATTTATGTGAATTGGGACATGTTTTTAGCACAAAATCATTATGTAAATCAAATTTTACGTAACTTGAGACATATGGTAATGTCTCTGACAACCACAGTGGTATGATCGCTGACTTCAAGTCACACGTCCTGGAATGTGAAGTGAAGCAGGCCCTAGAAAGTATTACTAAGAAGAAAGCCAGTGGAGATGAAGCACCAGAAAAATGTCTATTTCTGCTACATTGATTATGCTAAATCCTATGGCAAGTCCTTAAAGAGATGGGTGTACCAGACCACCTCACTTGTCTTCTGAGAAACCTGTATGTAGCTCAAGAGGCAACAGTTAAGACTGGTTATGGAACAACTGATTGGTGTAGAATAGGAAAAGGAGTACAACAAGGCTGTATATTGTCACCCTGCTTATTTAACTTATATGCAGAGTACATCATGCGTAATGCAGGGCTGGATGAAGCACAAACTGGAATTAAGATTGCTGGGGAAAACATCAACAACCTGAGATACACAGATGATACTACCCTAATGGCAGAAAGTGAAAAATACCTAAAGAGCCTCTTGATGAGGGTGAAATTATGATACCATTATAGTCAGTCTCTTACAAGAAACTGCAGATTAGTTTCTGAACATAAGAACAGCCTTGCTAGAACAGGCCACAGAAGCCCATCCAGTCCAGCATTCTGTCTCACACAGTGGCTCACCATTTGCTTCAGGGTATTCCCAAGCAGACGCCTTCATCTACTTAGGATTCCCTGGAAATGGCATTGAGAGATATCCTGCCTATCTCTCCAACCCGGAGGTTGTCCTTAGGTATCCATAATTATAGCCATTGAAGAGGCCCAAGTGGAAGGGAAGTCTGGAATAACTAGCAACCAAGCCTGTTGAGACAAATTGGTTTTTCTACTCTGTGGGAAGGCTTAAATAGGACTGCTTAAGATTTTTGTTTTGAAAGTTAATCTTAACCAGCTTCATTAGGCTCTACAGTACTTAGGCATAGCTACTATAAAAAGAACAACACATAAATTTTGGCCTGGCCACTAAATTTATATTTGCCCCATATCTCCTTTCTTTGCCATCCTGGACAAAAAATAAAACCCTCCTCCAATAGAAAAAAGGATTTTCCTCTTGATGATTTCGTTGAGAACAGAGCATTACCCAAAGGTAGGAAGTGACTAGTTGCTGGTAAAGAGACGTGTGTGTAATGCTGCTGTTTTACTGCATCAAGAAATCCTTTCATTAGCTGGAAGGTTGGCAAGTCAGCAGTTCGAGACTCAGGTACTGCATGACGGATTGAGCTCCATCTCTGTCCCAGCTCTTGGGGACATGAAAGGAGCCTCATTTGGGCATTCCCTGAGTGGAGCTTCTTCCACAAAAATCCTTTCAACCGAGAATAATTTCTGACATGAAATTATTATAGATGTCAGAGAGTAAATGAAACAAAAGGACAAAAAAGACCCCAAAAAAAGTTGTGGCACTGTAAAGACAAACTCCTGTATTTAAATGTGAGCTTTCGTGGGTCAAGTCCACTTCGTCAGCCATAAGAGTGAAACTTCATGACATCAATTTATACACATCAGGTATAGATATATTCAGCTTTTATAGATTGTTTACCTGCTTTTTCCCCAGCCTGAATCCTCCCCACCATCGTCCAAACCGGGCAATTCACTCCAACCAAAGCTCCTGCCCCAGCCAGCCTCGCGAGCAGTGGCCCCTTCAGCTCCAAAGTCAGCGGGGGGCAGCAAAAGTGCAACAAGGGGCAGCACAAGAGGTACACCAGAATTTTGTTGTTGTCCATTGGTGACTTTTGGGGGCAGTGTCTGTAGTGCCATTTCTAGTACAGAACGGTGATTCCCCCTCTTTAGAGGGAAGGGAAGAGGGAGGGAAGAGCAAGTTTAATAAACCACTTCTGTAATTGGCACTTATAACTGTTATATATGAAGCAGGCAGGACAGCAACAATGGGAATTGATTCTCAGAGTCAGTTTGTCTGAATTTCTCTCTTGGACAACATTGCTCAGCCCATTCAAGAGTTCTTAAGATATAGACCAGGGGTTCCCAACCTACGGCTCATGGGCCAGACCCGGCCCGTGGCACCATTTCATGTGGCCCACGACCACCCTCACCGCTCCCGGAAGTGGAAGCAGATGCATTTATGTCAGTTGTAAAAAGCGTAAACACGTAGCACAAAGTTCTTATTATTTTGGATCTGGAAATAATGGTTTTTAATATTCGGTGGTTATATAGTAATTAATGAGTTTAGATATTGTTATGTGCTAACATTTAGTAATGTTTGTTAAGATGATACCATGGATTTGTTTGTGTATTGTATTGTTAGTCATTGTGTTTTTTTTTGTTTTTTTGTATGTCTTAAAAAATTCAATAAAAATTATTTTTAAAAAAAGCGTAAACACACCTGTGCCTGTCGTAAACACAGAAGTGGGTGCATTTACGGCTGTCATAAATGTGCCCACTTCTGCTTCTGGGGGCGTGGTCAGGCCCACTCAGCTGTCCGTGTGGGGTGTGCTCAGGCCCATGGCATAAAAAGGTTGGGAACCTCTGATGTAGACCAACACAGGTTTTACAGGCACCATGTTGAGAGAGGCGGGTTAAGGGTCTTTTCTGATGGAAACAGGGTCCCCCCCTTTTACTCTTTCTCTTCGCAATAGCAATGACACTTCTGTACCACCTCATAACCCTTAGTGCACTCTGGGCAGTTAATTAGCATTCTGCCCCAACATGCTGGGTACTCATTTTATCAACCTTGGAAGGATGGAAGGCTGAATCAACTTTGAATCTTGTCATGATCGAATTCTCAACGTTTTGGCTTTAACAGTTTAACTACTGCACCATCAAAGCTCTTTAGGCATGCAAGCATGTGGAAAGGCATTTATCCCATGTGTGATCTCTTCTAGGCCCAGCAGCAGGCCAGGCAGTATCAGGACCCATGTGGCTGGCACGTCAGCCATTTGTGCAACAATCTAGGCCAGTGTTTCCCCAACCTTTGGTTCTTGGATTTCAATTCCCAGAAGCCTAAGTCAATTCCCAAAAGCACTGATCAGCCAGCATACTGACTGAGGCTTCTGCTCCAGACAAATTGTTGCCTCTCTTGAGGTACCCTAGCACCCATCCTCACCCACGTGTGGCTAGTGTTGTACAGCATGGACCTGGCTGTCGGAGTAGTGGCCATATTGGCATGTCTGCATCAAGACCTGTGTTGAACTCAGAGTGTGGAAAAATACCTTTTTTTGATTGCAACATTCAGAGTTTCCCCATACAGCTTGGCCATTGGTCATATTGGAATGGTAGTCCAAAAAAGTAAAATGTCCTAGTTCTTTATGAATTACTTTCTTAGTATATACAGGTGAAACTCGGAAAATTAGAATATCGTGCAAATGTTCATTCAGTCCAGTAATGCAACTTAAAAGGTGAAACAAATATATGAGATAGACTCATTACACGCAAAGCAAGATAGTTCAAGCCTTTTGTTATAATATTGATGCTTATGGTTTACAGCTTATGAAAACCCCAACCCCCCCAATCTCATGTACCCCATAATCATCACATAATCTCATGTACACTGTATGCCACGATCATCACAATTATAACGAATTAAGGCATGGCATCTCTCGCTTTGCATGTAGCGAGTCTATCTCATATACATATTTGTTTCACCTTTTAAGTGAAATGAATGGACATTTGCACGATATTCTAATTTTCTGAGATAAAGTAGGTGTTGTTTCCTCTGTGATGACCCCCACCTACCTAATCTTTCTCCACTTGAAGCCACCTTCTCCACCCCACCTTGCTTTTTACAAATTGCTTTCAAAATCTTTTTTCACCAAAAGATTTCAGTTTGGGTCCTATTCTTATGATAGCTCTGAAGGTAGGAGCTGGTCTGAAAGGGGAGATACCAGATCCTGAGGGCTGTAACATTACTACATCTACTATAGTTAGCAGTTCGAGACCAGAGTACTGCATGACGGGATGAGCGCCCATCTCCGTCCCAGTTCCTGCCAGCCTAGCAGTTCAAAAGCAAGAAATTGCGAGTAGATAAATAGGTTCCATTTTGGTGGGAAAAGATATTTGGGGACATGTAAGGAGCCTCATTCGGACGTCCCCTGAGCGGAGTTCCTTCAGTAAAAATCCTTTCAACCCAAAAAGCACCTTTGCATGCTTCTGACATGATTTAAAAAGAAATCTACTATTGGCTCTTCTTGTAAATAAGAGATAAAAGAGTCAACAGTCACAATATCTAGCAGATATTTTAAAAACCAATTTCTTGATTCTAAGGCTGCTTAGCATTAAAGATCCTGTCTCCTGTGCAAATGTTCTTTTGTGCTGCCAATGTTCCGATTGTAAAAAGTGATAGTTTCACGTATGGCTACTCATGTGCCTGCACACTTAACCCAGTTAATACAATAAAGTTAGTGCTTTGTGCCCCTCATGCATGTGTAATGTTTACATGAGGCTCTAGGACAGTGATGGCAAACCTTGGCACTCCGGATGTTCTGGAACCTCAATTCCCAGAAGCCCTAGTCAGCAGGAGTGCTGACTTGGGCTTCTGGCAATTGAAGTCCAAGAACACCTAGAGAGCCAGGGTTCGCCATCACTGCTCTAGGAGAGCTACATTCTGTTTTGCTCTTCTTCCCTCAGCTCAGCAGCAACTGACCTTCTTGGAAAACCGGAAGAAGCAGCTGATGCAGGCTGCTCTCCGAGCAAAGCAGCAAAATGACATCGAAGGGGCCAAAATATTCTTGCGCCAAGCCAAAGGTCTGGACCCCATGATTGAGGCATCGCAGAATGGACTCCCAGTTGATATAACTAAGGCAAGCTGTTTCTCCTCCTCCTCCTCCCTCTCTCTCTCTGTGCCTTTCTGTACACATTTAACTAGAGACTAGCTTCTAATGGGAACTTACGTTGATACTTTGCTTACCTAGAATGACCCTCTGACTGTAGACCAGTGGTTCCCAACATGGAGCCCACACCCACGGGGGGATTCAATTCCCAGAAGCCTAAGTCAGTACAATGGCTCATCTGTGCTTTGGGGAATTGACTTAGGCTTCTGGGAATTGAAGTCCAAAAACCAAAGGTTGGGAAACACTTGCGTAGAGGGAACTCTAAACAGAGGCATCCACATGCCAAACCTGACCCCAATTGTGTCAACAAGCATGTGGATAAGGGGGATCCAGTTGACATTGTTTATCTGGACTTTCAGAAGGCTTTTCACAAGGTCCCACACCAAAGGCTCTTGAATAAACTTACCAGTAATGGAATAAAGGGACAGGTCTTGTCCTGGATCAGCAACTGGCTAAGGGACAGGAAACAGAGGGTAGCATTAAATGGACACTTCTCCAAGTGGAGGGAAGTAAAGAGTGGGGTCCCCCAAGGTTCAGTACTGGGACCACTGCTTTTCAACCTCTTCATAAATGATCTAGAGGTAGGAGTAAAAAGCAAGGTAGCTAAATTTGCTGACGACACTAAATTATACAGGGTAGTGAACACTGTGAGAGATTGTGAGGAGCTCCAGAGGGATCTCTTGACACTGGGGGAGTGGGCAAACCAGTGGCAAATGAGCTTCAACATTAGTAAGTGCAGAGTGATGCACGTTGGGGCAAAAAAAAAATTACATTTATAAACTGATGGGGTCTGAACTCTCTGCGACAAACCAGGAAAGGGACCTTGGTGTCCTGGTGGACAGCTCAATGAAGGTGTCAACCCAGTGTGCCTCAGCAGTGAAAAAAGCAAACTCAGTGTTAGGGATCATTAGGAAGGGTATAGACAATAAATCAGCAAGTGTCATTTTGCCTCTTTATAAATCTATGGTGAGGCCCCATCTGGAATACTGTGTACAGTTCTGGTCGCCATACCTCCAGAAGGATATTATGGAGCTGGAAAAAGTGCAGAGGAGGGCAACCAGAATGATTAGGGGACTGGAACACCTTCCTTACCATCTGAGGCTGCAACGGTTGGGCCTTTTCACTCTTGAACGACAGCGTCTAAGAGGTGACCTGATTGAAGTTTATAAAATCATGCACGGTGTGGACAAAGTAGATAAGGAAAAACTGTTTTCCCTATCGCACAACACTAGAACTAGGGGACACTCCATGAAACTTTTGGGTACTAGTTCTCAAACAAATAAGAGAAAGTACTTTTTCACCCAGAGGATTACTGGTCTATGGAACTCCCTGCCAGAAGAAGTGGTGACAGCTGTCAGTCTTGACAGCTTTAAGAAAGCATTAGACAAGTTCATGGAGGACAAGGGTATCAATGGCTATAATTATGGCTACCTAAGGACAACCTCTGGGTTGGAGTGATAGGCAGGATATCTCTCAATGCCATTTCCAGGGAATCCTAAACAGGTGAAGGCATCTGCTTGGGAATACCCTGAAGGAAATGGTGAGCCACTGTGTGAGACAGAATGCTGGACTGGATGGACTGTGGCCTGTTCCAGCAAGGCTGTTCTTATGTTCTTATGTTCTTACTTTAAGGCAGATTTGAGGAATTTTCAAGACATGGCAGAATGCATGATATTGATCTGATCTGTTTGTTTCCACTGTACTGGGAAGTCTGTTGATGGCTTCAAACCCATTAGAGCAGGTCTGCTCAGTTTAGAATAATGCCGCCTTCTTCGGAAACCCACGTGTTCCAGGACAGAATTTTCCAAATGTTTTTTAGTAGTTGAGGGCCTGGTTACTTCTGAATCTCTGCGAAAAGCTGTTAGAAAGAGGATCTACTTAGTGGTTTCTTTTGACTATTACAGAGTTCTAGCAAGAAAGATGATGAAAAAAATGCCTCTCTTTTTGACCTACTAGACATTTGGATCTTTGCTATTTCAGTTGTTCTTTTATTTCCTTGATTCATTGTAGCTACTTGTTCATCTACTTTATTCTTTTGAACTGGCTTTATTGGACAGAATCCCACAGGTAATTTACAGTGGCATACATGCTTTGGTGTAAATCACAGTGGCCGTTGTGCCAACTCATGTAACAGCCCAATAAGACTTCCAGTAGTAACTCATTAACTACTGGCAATTTGCCACTGTGGTTTACACCAGTGTAAATTAACCAACAGATTTTAGCTTAAATGTGTGTGGTTTTTTTTTTTTTTGGCATTTGTGTTTTTTCTGATTTTTACTGGCCTTTAGCTATGTATTTAGATCAGGGGTTCCCAACCTTTTTACACCACGGGCCTGACCATGCCCCCTGGAAGCAGAAGCGGATGTGTTTACGACAGTCATGAATGCGCCTACTTCCATGTTTATGACAAGCACGGGCATATTTACCCATGCATGCATGCATTTTACGGCTGACATAAATGCATTCGCTTCCACTTCCGGGAGCGGTGAGCATGGCCATGGGCCACATGAAATGGTGCCACGGGCCGGGGCCAGCCCATGAGCCGTAGGTTGGGAACCCCTGATTTAGACCATCTATCCTATTATTCAGTTTTAAAATAATTGTATATGCCTAGATCAGTGATGGCAAACCTTTTAGAAACCGAGTGCCCAAACTGCAACCCAAAACCCACTTATATATCACAGGATGCCAACACAGCAACGGGAGGAAGGAAACGCTCCCATTGGGCTGGTGGGCAGAGGGGCAGGGCGAACTCTGTGCTGGGGGAGGGAGGACGTGTTCCCATTGGGATGCTGGGCAGAGGGGTGGGGCGAACTCTGTGCTGGGGGGAGGGAAGAAGTGCTCCAATTGGGCTGCTGGGCAGAGCAAACTCTACTGGGGTGATTGCATGGGTGCCCACAGAGAGGGCTCCGAGTGCCACCTCTGGCATGTGTGTCATAGGTTCGCCACCACTGGCCTAGATCACTCTTTTTGTAGGCATCTTCTAAATAATTTTAGCAAGAGGGACTTCTTGGCCAAATATTGTGACCTTTAAATGCTCTCTTTCCTCTTTCTGGGGCAGCTCCATTGTTAGTGCGCTGAGAGAGACAGAGATGATACCTAGGAGCAAATTGTGATCCTTGTCCTCTCCATCTCACCCATCTTCCTACAGGTGCCTCAGGCCCCTGTGAATAAGGAGGATTTCTCACTTGGGCAGCGTCGTGGAGCCAACATCTCCCCAGAAACAGCTGCCAAGTACACTGAGCTGGTGAAACTGATGAGGCAGCAACATGAGGTAATGGAGTCCTCAGAAATATTTCACCACTCTTGCTGAAGCAGTTAGTAGGAATCTAAGAGGGAAAAGTGGATCTGTGAAATAGCAAAAAAAAACCACCTGTTTTTTGGACTTGGAAGCAAATTTAGTTGGCTCGCATTCCAGCAGCGGTTGCAGATAAAGAACACAACATGGACCAAAGTATTAGTGTCTGGGTGGGTGGGTTGATATTATTAATACACATCTGAACGTTTCTCACCAAATATGCAAAGCATACCTCAGTTCTAGATGTGCCAGCTAGCAAGTCAAAAACCCCATTAATTACTGTATTCTAGTATAGGGCCTTCATATTATGAAAATGTTATTCTGGAGAAAGGTTCCCAGGTATGAGTTCAGGTTTGACAACTTTTTACTTTTGTTTTTTCCCTTCATTTTAATCCTCTCTTTGGCATCACCTGGGGAATATAGCAATAGCAATTAGATGTCTAAACCAGCTTAGTGCACTCTCCGGGCGATTCACAAGTTAATTAGCACTTTGCCCCCAACATTCTTGGTACTCATTTTGCCAACCTCAGAAGGATAGAAGGCTGAGTCAACCTTGATCCCTGGTCAGGATCGAACTCACAACATTCTGGCTGCAGGACAGCAGTGTAACCAGTGCTCCACCAGGGCTCTGGATATCTATCAGGTCTTGAAGAGAAACAAATAGAACCGACCTACAGCCTTAGACCCGAGCTGGTGGGTTCCCTGGAAGCATTTGACTGATCCCCTATTTGAGAAAAGAACCCCAGTCTGGTTCACGGTACATAATAGGGTGGATCAAACCTGACCCTCTGCCAGCAACTAAAATGTCTTTTTATTTGCTTCCCAATTTTTACAGATAAAATATTGTGTGTGACAATTGCTTCAGAAGAGGTGTGTGGTGTAGTTTGCAAAACTGTCCCCACATTCTGATGCTTCAGGCATTTGTCTCCCACCCATTTAAATTCTAGTTAAAGGTGAGCTGTAATTAAAAGGCGCTGAGGCAATAGAGTGGGCAGGACTGCCATCAGGGCAGTACTACCAGTAGACTTGATCCATGGAGCTGATGGGCCTTGCCGCTGCTGGCCATAACTGTGACATTACAGAGAAAAGTGTGGGGGTGGGCAATAGGATTACTCAGTATGGGGCCCAGAAATTTCTGATGGCGGCCCTGAGAGTGGGAGTTGGGTCCCCTCACCAACCTACTCTTTTCTATATTAGAGAATAAACAAAAACAACAATGCTGTAGCACTTTGAAGACTAACTGTTATAGACTGGGAGGTGGAAGGTCAGCAGTTCGATTCCCGAGTACTGCAGGACGGTATGAGCTCCCGTCTTTGTCCCAGCTCCTGCCAACCTAGCAGTTGGAAAGCAAGAAATTTCAAGTAGATAAATAGGGACCACTTCGGTGGGAAGGTAAACAGTGTTCCGTGTGCTCCGGTGTCTAGTCATGCCTACCACATGACCACGGAAACGTCTGCAGAAGCAGACAGCGCTGGCTCTTCGGCTTTGAAACAGAGATGAGCACTGAACCCTAGAGTCAGATATGACTGGCTTTTGAGCAAGGGAAACCTTTACCTTCGTGGATCAGGAAATCCACAAAATAAAGAAAGCAAGAAATTGCAAGTAGATAAATAGGGACCACTTTGGTGGGAAGGTAGACAGCACTGGCTCTTTGGCTATAAACAGAGATGAGCACTGAACACTAGAGTGGGATATGACTGGCTTTGGAGCAAGGGTGATCTTTACCTTCGTGGATCAAGTCCACTTCATCACAAAAGCTAACATTAAAATAAAATGATTAGTCTTCAAAGTGCTACAGCGCTTTTGTTTTGTTTATTCTCTGATATACTTGGAACACAGGCTACTATTCCAAAAAAACAAAACAAAACCCTACTCTTTTGTGATATGAAGAGGCATACCCTCAGCCCCTGTTTCATAGGAAAAAACATGATTGTGAGTTTTGGCTTTTTGTGTCCTTGAACTTCTTTTCAAAAAAAATTAGAGAATTTATGCTGGAGAACCAGAAAGTTGTAGGGGTGGGAATGTTTTCTTTAAGATAGAAGTGGTTTAGCAACTTTTAAATTGGCAAAAGGGAATTGGTGCAAAGAAAGTCAAAACAGGAGCTCAGTGCATAGGGGCAGGTATTAAGACAGCCATTGTACAGTGACATTTACTAATACAGTAAAACCCCGACTTACATATGCCTCATTACATAAAATTCGACTTACATAATGATTTTGTGCTAAAACTATGTCCCGCTTTACATATTTCCTATGGGTTCAGTTTGCTTCAAGTTACATGAAGATTCTTTTCCCTATGGGTTTGCTTTGATTTACATAAAAAGTTTCATTTTTCCTATGGGTTTGCTTCGAGTTACGTAAAAATAATTTTTCCTATGGGTTTGCTTCGAGTTACATAAAAAAACAATTTAAGCAAAAGCCTACGGAACAGACTTTTTTTCTCATAAGTAGGGGTTTTACTGTACTTCAGGCAAAACTTCCTAGGGTTATGGTTTGAGTTTTAGCATGGACTTTCTAAAGAGGCTTTATATAATCCCTCTCCTTGGTGGTAGTTAAGATGGGAGTTGTTCAGGGGTGGTTTGAGTATGTCTTAGGGATGTCAGAAATTCTTCCAGACGGTTAGTTGTTGACATGTTGTGACAGCATTTTGGGAAAACAGCTGCAAGATGTCTTCCTACCAGTGCAAGAACTAGAAAAGTAGTGTTTTTAAGATTGTGGTTTCTGTGTCTGCACAAGATGACTCTGGATACAAAAAATACCATCTTTTCTGTTTGTGCAGCAAATCATGCATGTGTGCACTTGCACTAAGAAAGCAAGCAGAGAAGAACTGGTTGACCCAAAAGATGCAAACAGCTCTTCCAGTGCTTCTGACATTTTAAGGTTCATTCACCAAAGCAGCAGCTACCATACCATAACTTTGCATGCTTTGGGCAGAAAGCATTGCTGCAAATGCAAGAATGGTCACTGAGAATGCCAGAGAATAGCTGACTCTTTGGCATGCAAGAAGAGGAATTTTGCAGTTTCTTCTTCCCTAAAGTACATCCACAGATTGTGTGCACGTATTGATGCCACTCGGTAAAAACATCACAATAGGTTCAACCAGGGCCGCCACCAGAAATTTCTGGGCCTCATACTGAGCAATCCTATCTCTCCCCCCCCACACACACACACACAGACACACAGTAATGTCACAGTTATGGCCGGCAGTGGCAGGGCCTGTGTCAGCTCCAGGCCCTATACGGCAGTACTGGTAGTACTGCCTTGATGGCGGCCCTGGGTTCAACAGACCTCATGGCAGTGGAGTAGCTTGAGTGGTAATGCTGAGACCAGTGGGCTCTCATAGATCGCCACCTCCACAGGGGTTCATTCTAGTTCATTTGATCTCTCTAGCTGGTGCCCAGCTATCTGTGTACAGATAGCTGGGATAGACAGCCGCAGGTTTGAGTGAGACAGTAACATGGTCAGATCCCTACAACAATTTTGGCATTAAATGTGGGATGCGTTACATTGAGGTTGGTTTCTGGGTTCCATGAGAAGAGTGTTTGAATTTTCTGACTATATAAGGAACACACACACACACTTGGGTGCCATTCAACAATTACATGATCCTCAAGGGGTGGGGAAGAGGGGGGTCTGCCAGTGTTTTGGTTTCGAAACATGGTGCTTTTTTAGGTTTAAAAATGATCTCTGGGAATTTTGATCCGATATGAGATTATTGAATTGCTTGTGCAGTCTGCATTAGACACCAATAGTGAAAAGCTCTAAAAATTAGAGTTTCGATACAAAAGCTCTGGTTTACGTAATTTTAAAGGGAGGGGGAGGGTTTGAAGCGAAAATTATGGTCGGATTACAGGGGGGGAGGGGATCAATGTTTCCCAAAAAAATGGATCACGTAATTGTTGAATGGCCCCCTATGTAAGACATTGGCTGATCAAGAGGAGGAATGCAAGTTTGAATAGGATGATTTGTGGTCTGTGGAGATGAGTCACTTCTGTCGTGTGCCTGCTTTCTCATCTGGCTGCTTTTTCTGTTGCAGACGTGTATGAATTACTCCAAGCAGTTCACCCATTTAGGGAACATTGCGGAAACAACTAAGTAAGTTTGTCCGTCACTTGGCAAATAGGTTTTCCTTTCTGATAGACCTTTGCACTGATACATACATATCAGAAATACCTTCATGTTGGCACGACATTATCTTTGAATCTTCTGTCTATGGCCCTTTCATTAGCAGCTAGATCAGGGTTTCTCAACCTGTGACCTGACCCGTGGGCCGGATGTGGCCCATGGCACAATTTCATGGTGCCATGTGGTGGAGGAAGGGCAAAATGGCCATCTGGCCCCGAAGCTATCTGAGGGAGCGTGACACGGCCCCCGGCTTTAAAAGATTGAGAACTCTGGAGCTAGATGAAAAGCTAGTTAGAAAGAAACAACCCAAAATGGATTCCCCAAACAAACCACAATAAAATGTGAAAGAGGAAAATGAAAGGTAATAGTGAAGTTTTTACAAGAGAAAAGGCAAATGTGCAAACCTTGAGAAAAATAGTGGTACTATCAAGAAACAACTCAATGCCAAAGCACAGAATATGCAACCACAAGATTCAATTCAGACCAGATATGTTGCTGGAAAAGACTTCTGTCTGAATGTCTGGTGGGCTGTACTGCAGGCAGTACTGACCTTAAGGTAAGAGTTCCCAACCTAAGGCCTGTGGTCCAGATTTGGCTCACAGTGCCATTTCATATGTCCCCCACCCCTCCAAGGGCATTCAAGAAACAAAATGGCTACCCCTTTGAAGCAGTGGGGACAAAATGGCCACCCCCATTGTGCAGGCAGGGCAAAACAGCTATCCAGCCCTTGAAACTGACTGAGAGAGCATGACCCGGACCCCAACTTGAAAAGGTTGGGAACTCCTACTTTAAGGAATCAGTGGCTTGATGTGTTAGTAAGGTTGCTTCTTGTTAAGTGAAATGAAGCAAGTGGGTGGTGGAACCGATAATTGGGATAGCTGCTATACTTTGGGAATGTCTATATCTTTTCTGCATCTGGAACGTGAGAATGAAATTGATGGCAAGTGACAATCATGGCTCTCAGACATTGGTCTGAATGACCGTAGAAGCGAAATAATACAGGCCATTGTTCCACTAATGAACTCTGGGAGCAGTTTTCCTCTTGTTTACCCCCCCCCCCCTCACAGTGACCTTTGAGGGTAGGTCAGACTGGTGAGGAGGGGATTGGCCTTGAGTCACTGTTGTGTATGTAACTGTATCACTTTAAGAATGTCTGAATGTAACCTGACAATGATCACGATGTAACTTAGCTGTTAAAGGAACGCGAGCTACCTACCCATAGAGGGCAGCTGCGAGCATTCAGCTCATAGGGTTCAAATTCCCCCAATCACCGGCAGCCGCGGGAACCTTCCCGCACAAGGAACACCTGGAGAAGAAGGGCGTGACTCAGAATGACGTCACGCAGGTAGCAACCAATACGCTACCGTGTAACCCTTTTTAAATGTATTGTTGCAGTATAAAATGAGCTGTACCTCTGCCATTGCCACATGTTCATCCTGACCATCATGCAATAAAGCTGTGTTTTAGCCCTTACTGCGGCTCCTTCTTTGTCTTCCATGCAAGACACTAAAGTCACCCAGATATTTTTGGAGCCCATTGGGGACTAGAATGTGAATAGCCATCTCACTAGGAGTTGGAGCCCACCAACAGCTAGAGGGCCACTGGTTGGATGCTGCCATTACAGTTTTTGAAGTTAATTAATCTCCCCCTCTTTACTATGAGAAATAGTAGATTCATGAGATAGTGGCTGCAATCCAGTAGTGAATGACAAATAAAATAAGTCCATTGAGTCAGTGGAGATTTTATGAGTCGACTTCTTCGTAAGTTTCATTGATTTAGTGGGCTTACTCTACTTATGACTAACAACTGGATTTCAGCCGTTTAATATATGGTGTCCAATTAGGAGGCAGGACAAGATCTATCCTTTCATGGATCTGGAAGGGTGGCATGACATGAGATAAGATATCTGTCTCATGCTTACCCTTTCTGATCCCCTCTTCAGTTAACATTTAGATTTATAACTTGTATTTATACAACACAGAGTTTGCACACTTGCCTCATTAATTAGGTCATACAGTTATTTGATTTTGCAACTTGTTACAGGTTGAAATAACAACAACAACAGTAATAACAATAACAACAACAGTAATAACAACAACAATAACTTCTAAGGAAATCTACAACTAACAGTGATGCTGAGGTTACTGTTTTGTATGGAATGTTCTGTTTTTCTGATTTCGTTCTGAAAACGTAAAGTAACCTAGACATTTAGGTCTGCTTCCTGTTAGTTTTGGCTGGAGGACTTCCAGTTTTAGTCCCTTTCTTAGAATACATGTTTTGTTTGCTGTTACTTTTCAATACTACATATATATATGTATTGGGGGGGGGGGGGGGGGTTGTTGTTGCTTAACCAGGAGTCTGTTTGGAACAAAGCTGGCTGATTTAGCTAGACTTAGTGTGGGAAAATCTGCGCATTGCCTCGCTCGCTGAAATAGATTTGTGGGGCTGTTGTCTTCACACACCAATCTGCACTAGCAGAAAATCATCGTACTTTGTGCTAACTCAGTCTCTGTTTTCCTCTCCAGGTTTGAGAAGATGGCTGAGGAATGCAAAAGGAATATGGAAATCCTAAAACAAGCTCATGCCAAAGGATTTCCACTGCCCAAATATCATTACGAACAGCGGACTTTCAACGTGGTCAAGTGCGTGAGGAATCAATTTGCAGTTTTCCTTTCTTAAAGGCCAAATGCTTGTTCTATCCTCTTTCCTAATCGTTGCTCAGAAGAAGGTGTGTCAGACTTCGTTTGCATAGAAGTCGTTCCTTTCAGATTCAGAGTGATGAGAAGCTACAGGTGAAACTCGGAAAATTAGAATATCGTGCAGATATCCATTCAGTTCAGTAATGCAACTTAAAAGGTGAAACAAATATATGAGATAGACTCATTACAGGCAAAGTGAGATAGGTCAAGCCTTACTTTGTTATATGAAAACCTCAACCCCCCAATCTCATGTACCCCATAATCATCACATAATCTCATGTACGCTGTATGCCATGATCATCACAATTATAACGAATTAAGGCATGACATCTCTCGCTTTGCATGCAGTGAGTCTATCTCATATATTTGTTTCACCTTTTAAGTGAAATGAATGGACATTTGCACGATATTCTAATTTTCTGAGTTTCACCTGTATGCCTTCTTTTTTTGCTTGGCTTGCCACCACCATGCCAAAACACCTAAAAGTTCAAAATAGGACAAAACTGAGGTTTATGAAAACATTCCAAACAAGAACAGCTTTGGCTGTGCTGGGCGCAATACAGTCACAACATTATTAAGACACACAATATTAGGCATAGTCTGACTCTAGATATGAAAAAAGCCATCTGAGGCAAAATCAGTGTTCTTCTGTTACTAATTGTTACAAAATAAAGAGGATAATTCTCCAAAAAAATATAGTTTCAAATATTTAATAAGTCCATAAAGTTGTTTCAAGTTGTTTCAAGAATCAAATAATTTGAGTTTCTTATTTCTTCAACAGAATAAAGTACAGTCTCAATTGTATCCAGTCATTCAAGCTTGTTCAAAACCGGTGGATTGACACAAAATATATTTATTAATAGTATAGATATTACAAGTATTTAACTGAATAGATGAGATATTGTCTCTCAAGATTTTTCAAAGCTGTTTCCTGAATATATACAGTTTTTCATACAGAATAACTTCTTCAGGAAATCTTATCATGCATCATTAGCCTCGCTTGTTTGATTCTTTCTGTGCTCCGACGTAAAATATTTGTAATATCTACAAGTATTGATTATTCGAACAACTTTATGGACTTATTAAATATTTGAAACTATAATTTTTTGAGAATTATCCTCTTTATTTTGTAACAATTAGTAACAGAAGAACACTGATTTTGCCTCATGGCTTTTTTCATATCCTGTGCCTTTATCGTCTAGCCGTTTCTCCTCCTCATAGTCTGACTCTAGGGCAAAAGTCAGGGGACTGCAGTGACTTAGTGGTTAAGATGCTGAACTTGATGACTGGAAGGTTGGCAGGTCAGCTGTTTGAGACCCGAGTGCTGCACGATGGAGTGAGCTCCTTCCTCTGTCCCTGCTCTTGCCAACCTAGCAGTTCAAAAGCAAGAAATTGCAAGTAGATAATTAGGTACCACTTCAATGGGAAAGGTAACAGTATTCCATGCACTCAGGTGGTGTCTAGTCATGGATGCCACATGACCATGGAAACATCTCTAGACACAGACAGCGTTGACTCTGGCTATGAACTCTAGAGTCAGATGTGACTGGCTTTCGTGCAAGGGCGATCTTTACCTAGGGTAAAAGTGAGAATATTGTGATCATATTACGCCATCCTGCCTCTCTGGCTTTTTTGTGATCCAGAAACTTTCCCCTTCTCAGCCAGGGAAAAAAAATCTTTATGTAGAAAAGGGACACTTTCTGCCCAGATATGTTCTTTTTAGAATGATGTGGGTCATCAGGTGAAAATAAACTGTCAGTGTGTTGATGCCGGGAGAAACGACGGGTCAGGCCATCCTGAAATGCATTGCCTACAGGTTGACTTGTAAGATAATGGAAATGTTTTCCAACTCTGAGAACATGAATCTTGTTACATTTCTCTTTGGATTGTGTATGAGTGCAAGCGTCCTTCATACCCCAGCAAATATCTATGACTATTTAGAACTGCCAGTAGGTTTCTGCGTACATTTGTTGGTAGTATGGAGTAGCTCACACCCGCCAGTTAACATCTGATGCCTGCATGAAATAATTATCTTATGTCACAGGTTGGTTTTTATTTCATAGGCATTGATTTTTTTCACTCTCCTTTTCTTTTAGGATCTTTCCAGAACTAAACAGCAATGACATGGTTCTTTCTATAGTGAGAGGAATCAACCTGCCTGCTCCTCCAGGTAAAATATGCAGTGGTTCCTGTTTCTGAAAATGAAGGATCTGTGTCCATTGTAATCATTGATTCTAGCAGGCCAAGATGCCTGTTCCTAGGGGCAGAACTGTGGAAATGGGGGAAGAACCAATCATTTGCTGTGGGGAGGAATTTTCAAAGTCATAGGCAATTGTTGTACAAGGAGAAAGCATTTGATGAAGCTTCTTCCAACTAGATATACTCTATTTTGTGCTACATTTCGCACCATCCTCAAATAGTATGGCCTATGGGAATTAGGAGAGTCGTGGTTGAACATGTTTGAAGGTCATATGAGTTGTAAGAGACTGGTTTAATGATTCACTTCCACTTGTCTGTGTTTCCGAAATATGCTTTATATCGGAAAGTAAATTGTATAATTGAGGGAAAGGTGTGTTTCTTCTTTTAAGATGTTTAGGTCTTCTGCTACCATCTGCCCCAGCAAACAGTGGTTGAGGATTATGCTCCTTGTCAGATTTATCTAGGAAATCACAAGAAGGGAGTGATGACAATTGCCTTCCTCTAGGCCAGTGGTGGCAAACCTTTTAGAGACCAAGTGCCCAACCGCAACAGGTTGCTGTCCGTGCTGTAGAGGGGCAGGGCAAACTCTGTGCTGGGGGTAGGAAAGCACTCCCATTGGACTGCTGGGCAGAGGGGCAGGGCGAACACTGTGCTGGGGGAGGGAGGAAGCACTCTCATTGGACTGCCGGGCAGTGGGGCGTGGAGAACTCTGTGTTTGGGCAATGATGCGTGTGTTCACAGAGAGGGCTCTGAGTGCCCCCACTGCTCTGGGCTTTGTTCAGTTTCATTAATTCTTCAAGGTTAAACAGCCTTGAACACATAAATTCTACTTAAACTGAGGTTGTGGAAATCGGACTAGCTCTTCTAGAAGATCATTTAGATTCGTCCAGCAAGGGATTTCTCAAATGTATTGTCAAAATGTAATTTCTCTACCAATGAACTAGGTTCCTTGCTTTAAGCACCTTTCCTGTCTATCCTTCTAAAAAAATATTTTCCATCTGTGTCATCTGTAGAACATACTTGTTTTTTACTCTTCCTCCCTGTCGTCTTCCGTCTCATTCTGTAACTTTATAGATAGACTTAAAGTGTGTTACCCCAAAAGGCAAAAGATGTACTGTCCAAATAAAGTGTTAAATCACAACATCATGATGCCACCTTTTCTTTGGAGGAGGAATAAGGAGTTTTTCCTAATGTTGAGACAACCTGAGTCTTGGATTTCAAACTCTACTCCTTCAGGAATACAAAGTTGAGATCCTAGTTGGCAACAATTTATGTTGCATTATTTAGTCTCTATCCTGGCTTTCTTTCCCAGTGAAAACTGAAGGCCATTAATGGCGTCAGAAGCATTAGAAAATGACAATCAACAATGTCAATCCTGCTGTTTCAGCTCTGTTCCCTTTCACTAGTTGAGGTAACAGTTAGAAATACTGCCAAAGTGTTTGTTTGTTACTGATTTGTGAGGGAATCTTTTGCAAGCATGATCCAAAGCAAAACAACAACAACAACAACAACAACTAGTAACTGGAAAAAAAGTGATTGAAAAGAGAACAATTGGGGGGAAAATGGTAATTGCAGTCACAGAGAGCCTAGGAGGCTTTTATAAAGGAAGTTGGATGGAGAGAAAATGCATTATAGAGAGGTCAAGGATTTGTTGTTGTAGCTGCCATTACCACAAAGGGCTGATACCTATGTTGATGTACAGTTGATATATATTATAGATTCATATCTTGAGCTAATTTAGATGTGTGAGAATACAGGTGAAACTCGGAAAATTAGAATATCGTGCAAATGTCCATTCATTTCACTTAAAAGGTGAAACATATATGAGATAGACTCACTGCATGCAAAGTGAGAGATGTCACCATGCCTTAATTCGTTATAATTGTCATGATCATGGCTTACAGTGTACATGAGATTATGTGATGATTATGGGGTACATGAGATGGGGGGGGTTGGGGTTTTCATAAGCTGTAAGCCATAAGCATCAGTACAGTATCAGTACAAAGTAAGGCTTGAACTATCTCGCTTTGCTTGTAATGAGTCTATCTCATATATTTGTTTCACCTTTTAAATTGCATTACTGAACTGAACGAACATCTGCACGATATTCTAATTTTTCGAGTTTTACCTGTAATCTATGAAAGAAGAAAGCCCCTTTTCTTGTCCTATACTCTTTCCAAGTGCTTTGAATCCAGCCATCTGTTAAGGTCTTTGCTTGGGCAAATCATCAAGTGTGCTTCTCTTGTGTTTCTGGGCTCCAAAATAGTTACTTCCCAGGAAATAGAATGGAAATGCTGGGGAGAAGAAGCCTTTCTGTTATCTTAACAGTCCCTTTCTCTTCATCCCACTTTGTATAATTTCTTCTGTTCCTTTACTCTTCGTGGCTTTTTTTCAGAGACAAGCAGAAGGTATTTGGGAGGAAATCCTAGAATCTGTTTTGGTGCATTCCTGTTCCATAACATCTTTCACACATAAGCAAGGACTGATTCCTGAAGTCTTTTGCTCTAAACTCCTTTCACTTTAAGTTCTCCAGGAAAGATGCTGACTTCCATAGAAGACCAGAGTCTGCAGTGCTTTATGGAGACACTCTGGAGAAAGAAAGAAAAAGAAGTTTTTTTGCAGGCATTAGAAGAGTAGGGTACAAAAAGCCAATCTGACCAGAATTCTGTTTGAGATTTCAGCTTCATGTGATAGCCAGTAGAATTTAGAGCAGGAGACGTATGAATGCATATGATGATCCATGCATATGATGGTCCACGGGGTCACAGAGGGTCGGACTCGACTGTGTAACTGAACAACAACAATAATAGATGCTGTAGTTGGGAACATGCTTGCACAAAATCAGCTTTCTGTTGCTTTTTCATTGCCATTGAATTTAAATGTAAAATATTTCCTCACTCTTGATTGGCATATTTCTATTTGTTATTATTTATTTTTCAGGCATGTCTCCTAATGACCTCGACGCCTTCGTACGTTTTGAGTTCTCCTATCCCAATGTGGTAAGTCAGAGCAACTTCAGACATTACTTTTTATCTATTAAAGCAGCCAGTTGGAAAATTTCCAGGTGTTTCTTTATGCCAGAGGTCCCCAATGTTTTCTGGGCCCATGGGCACATTCAGAACACGATACCATATGTAACATGCATCATGTTGCCTATTGTATCATGGTAACAGGGACTGCAGTGGCTTAGTGGTTAATATGCTGAGTTTGAAAGAAAACCAGACAGAAGATCCTTCTTGGTTGCTCTTCCTGAACATTCCTAAGCAACAGCTGCAATTTAGTCTTCTTTTTCTGAAGGGCAGTCATCACAACCATAGTTTTAGCAAGTGGCTGGAGATGCTCTAAACCAGGGGTTTCCAACCTTTTGAAGCCGGGGGCCGCGTCACACTGTCTCAGTCAGCTTCAAGGTCCGGACAGCTATTTTGCCCTGCCTGCATGATGGGGGTGGCCATTTTGTCTCAACAGCTTCAAAGGGGGCAGCCATTTTGTTTCTTGAATGCCCTTGGAGGGGTGGGGGGCCACATGAAATGGTGCCAGGGGCTGGATCCGGCCCATGAGCCTTAGGTTGGGAACCTCTGCTCTAAACCAGTGGTTCCCAATGTGGGGTCCACACCCCACAGGAGGGCTTCAATTCCCAGAAGCCAAAGTCAGTACATTGGCTGATTAGTGCTTTGGGGAATTGACTTGGGCTTCTGGGAATTGAAGTCCAAAAAAACAAAGGTTGGGAAACACTGCTCTAAACTGCAAGCAATAGGGCACTATTCTTCCCCTGACCCAACACAGCTCTGGAAAATGATGCCTAGGATTCTGTTTGCTGGCTAGGAATGGACTGAAAGTTACACATTTTCTTATGCTAAGCAACAGGACTTTGTTGTCTGAAAATGGGGGATCCTTGGTGTCCCCATTTATATGCATTGAAAGAGACGTATTTATAGTAATCTACCAGTTATATAAGGGTTTTGGTGGCTTAGTGGTTAAGATGCTGAGCTTGACAACCAGGAGGTCAGCGGTTCGAAACCCAAGTGCTTCATGGCGGAGTGAACTCCCGTCGTCTGTTCTAGCTCCTGACAACCTAGCAATTAAGTAGATAAAGAGGTACTGCTTTGGCAGGTAAAGTAAGAGATTTCGTGCACTCTGGCATCTACGCCACATGACGGTGCTGGCTTTTTAGCTGTAAACGGAGTTGAGCACTGCCTCCCTAGAGTTGGACACAACTGGCTTTCGAGCAAGGGAGACCTTTCCTTTTACCAGCAATATGTATGTAGAGGAAATTGATATTTGTGAAACTGGGAATGATGATGATCATGGCTGCTTCTTTGAGACACTTCAGCCACCAATCTAGGTCTTTTTTTATTAGGCGCTGCTGGATAAACAGCCGCTGTCACTACCATTTTTTTAAAAAAAATGCAATGTACAGCTATTCTGTCTTTCCATCAGGGCCGTAGGCAGGATTCTAGATGGAGTTGGGGCGCAAAAAATTTTCAGGAGGGGCAACAATGTCACACACATTGTCACATATATAACACTAGCAGATTTGCCCGGCCTTTGTCCGGGACGGACCCTACCTGAGCTGGGGAAACAGCAGGGCCCCCCTCTTCAGCGCTGACCTTACCTTCTGAGTTGGGGGGGGGGGCAGTAGTTTGTGCGCTCTGGCTGTCTGTCCCTGGCTGAGGCTTTGGCGGGTGGGGTTTGGGGAGGCTGTGGGCTACCTCCTCCCCCTCTCATTCTTTGACTCTCTCTCTCTTTCTCTCTGTTTCTTTCCTGCTTTGTTTTTCCCCTCTCCCTTTTTCTCTCTCTTTCTCTTTGTTTCTTGTTTTATGTCTCCATGTCTCTGTTTCATTCTCTCTCTTTCTTTCTCTCCCTTGCTCTTCTGCTCTCGTTCTCTCTTTCTTTCTTTCTTTCTTTCTTTCTCTCTTTCTCTCTCACAAACACACACACAGGAGGCGTTTGAGGCACGTCAATGAAGGGGATCATAGTTTCGTTTCCTTTCACTGATGGACATTGCCTGTGGTGTCTATGAGGCCGGTGTGTGTGTGTGAGGAGGGGATTCCCCTCCTCCACGCCAGCGACATAGGTAGCAGTGTGGCCTGTCAGTGTAGGGGAATGAAGCCTCATTTCCCTGTATTGACGGGCAGCACCTGTGGTGTCATTGAGGCTGGAGTGTGTCTGTGGGGGTGATTTCCCCCCTCCACTCCGGCCCCATAGACAACACCATGGTCCGTC
Source organism: Bradypodion ventrale (assembly GCA_035047345.1). NCBI lineage: Eukaryota > Metazoa > Chordata > Lepidosauria > Squamata > Chamaeleonidae > Bradypodion > Bradypodion ventrale. The sequence continues at coordinate 192,903,047 of JAWDJE010000002.1, forward strand.
AGTGAAGGGGAACGAGGCCTCGTTTCCTTTCACTGATGGCCAGCGCCTGTGCTGTCTATGAGGTGGGAGTGAGGGGTAGATTTCCCCCCTCCCCTTCAGCGACATAGACAGCAGCGTGATCCGCTCAGGCGCCAGCCTGTTTGGGGCTAGAGCGTGGCTGGCCACTGCTGGCAGGGAGACGCCAGCTGCGTTGGTGCGCCTGCCAACGCATGTGTGCCGCTGACCGCCTCTCTTCCCTGTGTGAGTGCATGGTCCGTGCCCTGCCTCTCCTGTGCTCGTGCCAGCCTCTCTGATTGGCTGGGGCATGGCGCAGGGGTTGCTGGGGTATGTAGTTTTCGCCTTCTTTGCCCGTGTGTGGGGCTGACGCCCCACTGGTGGCCTCTGGACGCCCCTCTTTGGAGGCTGAGATGGGGAAGGTAGGCGGGCGTTGAAGGGCAGGTGGTCTTTGGTGGGGTGCAGAAACGCATGCCGGACACTTGAACCCACGTTTAGGCTTTATAGATATGGATTGGCATCCTGGGTTGGGTTGGGGGGGGGCTCTTAGCTCAGGAGGGTTTTTGCCCCCCTCCCCCGAGGCCCCCCTCTGGCTACGGCCCTGCTTTCCATCTTTAACAGATTTTCAGTGGTAGTATTTCTTTTTTAAATAAGCAATGAGGCCACAAGAAGATTACAAGTAGAGGCCATCTCCTCCTTCCCATAAAATTTGGCTAACAAAGCAAAGTGACTGCATAATACAAGCCTCCTTTTGATGTTTTAATTGCCTGTTTCATATTTCTCTGTAGGATGAAGCTCAGAAAGACAAGACCAACGTGATCAAAAATTCCAATGCTCCTGGTAAATGCCTCGTATAGGTTTTTGACTATACAATAGAGAAGGAGTATTAGTTTCCCTTCCCGTTCTTGGCTTAAAGGACAGGAGACACTAAGATGTTGCAAGGAGTTCAGTATTTAAAAAATTTCAGACTTGTAAATATATATTTTTTTGTATTGAGATTTTCAATGGGACTATAATGCATAAAAAGGACATTTAAACTTTCCTTCTCCTGCTATAATTCTAGTGAAATCAGCCTCCCCCACCCCCAGCAATATGTGTGTGAGAGAATGTCATCTAATTTGTGGCTGGGGAGACAAAGACAAAACATTTTCCCTTCCCTAGCATCTGCTATAATTCTTAAAAACAAATCTCATGCCGCCAAATGTTTAAGTCAGGTAGAGAGAAAAATCACAGGGCAAACGCTTGGCAATACAGTGGAACCTCAGTTTACAAACGGCTTAGTTAACGTTATAATCGGTTTGCAAAAGGAAATCCAGGGGAAATAGCGTCTCGGTTTAAGGATTTATTTCACATAACAAAGCTTTTTTGGCCTGCTTTGGGCTGCTTTCCATGGCGGCGGGAGGGTATTCGGAGCGTATCCACTCCATTTCTGGAATTTTTCACTGCCTTTTTGCCAAGTCTCAGCAGCTTAAAGGCAGCATTCGGCATTTCCGGGGTGGCGTGCAAACTAACAGCTGATAGTCAGGCATGAGTTAGCAGAGCTGACCACTAGAGGCCGCTGTTGGAAGTGCTGAAAATGCATTGAAAACCAATTCTGGAGGTCAGAAATACTGTAAGTGGAAAAAGTCTTTTATCTGTCCAAATCTCTCTATAAAATAGTGAAAGTGCACTTTAAAGTGCACTTTAAAATGAATTTTGAACAATTAAAACGCGTTTTCTAAAAAAAAAATCTGAGCTCTGGAACAGATTATTTGGTTTTCAATGCATTCCTATGGGAAACCGCATTTCAGCTAAGGTAGTTTTCACTTTAAGAAACTCCCAGAGAATGCCTTAATTATGTTAATTGGGGTTTTACTGTACTAGGAAGCCCTTGATCAATAGAATATTGTAACCTCATTAGAAGTGAAAGCTCCTCCCAGCCAGATGGATCCTTTTAATTTCCCGCCCACCTAGCTGTCTGCTGGAATGATAGGAAATTTGGCCACCAGCTGTTAGAGGTGATGTTGCCTGGGAGCAGTAAAGAAAGAAAGTTAGTGGAGTGGGAAGCCGAACGACTGTTTTGACTTGCTGCTGGCGATGTGTAGAAGCCATACCATGAGCACCTCAGTTTGCCCCTATGTATAATGTGTTTTTGTAGATATGGACTTTATGGCTTTGTGACTGAAAGCTGAGGATACAGATGTGAATTCAGTACAGGCATTAAGGCAAAGGACATAAGAACATAACATAAGAACAGCCTTGCTGGAACAGGCCACAGCCCATCCAGTCCAGCATTCTGTCTCACACAGTGGCTCACCATTTCCTTCAGGGTATTCCCAAGCAGATGCCTGCTTAGGATTCCCTGGAAATTATATTGAGAGATATCCTGCCTATCTCTCCAACCCGGAGGTTGTCCTTAAGTATCCATAATTATAGCCATTGATACTCTTGTCCTCCATGAACTTGTCTAATCCTTTCTTAAAGCTGTCAAGACTGACAGCTGTCACCACTTCTTCTGGCAGGGAGTTCCATAGACCAGTAATCCTCTGGGTGAAAAAGTACTTTCTCTTATTTGTTTGAGAACTAGTACCCAAAAGTTTCATGGAGTGTCCCCTAGTTCTAGTGTTATGCGATAGGGAAAACAGTTTTTCCTTATCTACTTTGTCCATACCGTGCATGATTTTATAAACTTCAATCAGGTCACCTCTTAGACGTCGTAAAGGATACTGTTAGGCTCAGAGTATGGATTGGGAAAGTTAACTTGGCTTTGGATTATGAATCCCAGAGTGCCCAGCCAATGTGATCAGTGAGATTCTGGAAGATGTAGTCTAAGAAAGCAGATGGATCCAGGGAATGCATGTGGGGCACAATCCCTAGCACAAGGTTTGCTGTGACTGCCACAAAATCTCCTTTCTTAATAGCCAGGGCTAAAAACCAACGAAGAGAATGAGGGCTGTTGACGGCGAAGAGATGAAAAGAAATGCTGTTGGCAAAGACGAGCAGTAATCTACCATCAGGTGTAGAAAATGGTTAATAAACTGAGGGCAGTTGTAATCGTACAGGACCTTTAAATTACCAGTAGGGACTGCAGTGGCCCAAGCGGCTATGATGCTGACTGCAAGGCGGAAGGTCAGCAGTTCATTTCCTGAGTACTGCAGGATGGAATGAGCTCCCGTCTTTGTCCCAGCTCCTGCCAACCTAGCAGTTCGAAAGCAAGAAATTGCAAGTAGATAAATAGGGACCACTTCGGTGGGAAGGTAACAGCATTCCGTGCACTGTCTAGTCATGCCTGCCATATTACCACAGAAATGTCTGCAGAAGCAGACAACACTGGTTCTTCGGCTTTGAAACAGAGATGAGCATTGAACCCTAGAGTCAGATATGACTGGCTTTCGAGCAAGGGAAACCTTTACCTAGGGATGAATATGTGTAGTCTTCACACAGGTAACTCAGTGTGGCAGCCTTGCTGTATGAATTTAAAACTAGTGATCTTTTATAAGGTATGTTCTACTACAATAATGATTGGATTCTGAAGAAGAATCTTTACCTATAAGAAGGGACATTAACCATTGGTGTCCGGCATGCATGCCCGCTCCCTCCGCTACTATCCCATACCAAGCCCCCTATACTTACCTTTACATCGTCCAAGCATCACCGTAAGGGTCCGGCAGCCATGAGTGGGGCAGCCGCCCCATGAATGCGAACAGAAAAAACAACAACTCCCAGTGTCCTCCGCGCCGTGACCCTTTAGCCAATCAGGCTGAGGGACGCAAGCATAGAGGAGGCCGGGAAATCTGGCGTGCACAGTAAAATATAAAAACCGCCAACACACTGACAACTTCCCTCCGGGAGACACTTCGTCTCCCGAAGGGAAGCCATCCCCACCCTCTCCCACCGTGTGGCTTTGGCGAGACAGCAGGGAGAGCCCAGTCTCCCCACAGCTTCAGAGGCCAGCGCCTTAGCTTGGGGGGAGGGGAAGAGGAAGAGCCCCTCTTTCTGCACCCCCCTGCACCGCTTCGGCGAGGCAACGGGGAGAGCCTAGTCTCCCCGTAGCCTCGGAGGCTGGCGCCTTAACTTGAGGAGGGGGAGAGGCTCTTTCCCTCCCCCCCCACGCTGCTTCGGCGAGGCAACGGGGAGAGCCCAGGCTCACCGCAGCCTCGGAGGCCGGCGCCTTAGCTTCAGGGGTGGGGAAGAGGAAGAGCCCCTCTCTCCTCTGCACGGCTTTGGCGAGGCAGCGGGGAGAGCCCAGTCTCCCCGCAGCCTCGGAGGCCGGCGCCTTAGCTTCAGGGGTGGGGAAGAGGAAGAACCCCTCTCCCCCCCCGCGCGCGCGGCTTCGGCGAGGCAGCAGGGAGAGCCCAGTCTCCCCACAGCCTCGGAGGCCAGCACCGTAGCTTCAGGGGGGGGGAGAAGAGCCCCTCTTTCCCCACCACTACCCCGCACTCCCTGTTCACCCAGGAACACAGGGCCGAAGAACCCGGCCACTGCCTCCTCCCCAGGCGGCAGGGAACGCAAGGGCACCAAAGGCACCCGCAGCGCACTCCCTGTTTGCCCGGGGAGGAGGCTGTGGCCGGGTCCTTCAGCCCTGTGTCCTCCCCGGGTGCCGGCAAAACTGTCCTTCCTTCCTGCAGGGAACCCCCCCTCTCACACACACACTCACGACACCCCTGCCTTGCCGGGCAATTATTATCTGTGTGTTGGTGATTGGAGAGGTTTGAGGGGTGTGTGCACACACCCCAACCACCCATGCGCACATAATTGCCTGGCAGGGCCGGGCAAAAAAATGCTAATTTGAAATAAGAACGTATGTGTAAATCCCATCAATATATTGTTGATATGACACTGGCTGCTTTGGCGCTACTTGTATTGAATCCATTTACTCATTTATGTACTGTACTAGATTGTTAACACTTGCTGGTTGTTATGTACTGCTTGTGTGCATCCTGGGTTTCCCCAGTAATAGTTATTTTATGCTTTTAACAGCTATATTTTTTCTCTCTCTACATAACGGCTAGCCATTGTCCATGGTGGCTGAAGGGATCTGGGAGTTGAAGTTCAAAAAAGGAACTTTTCCAACTCTGCCCAGTCCATCAGGTCATTCAGGGTTAATGATTATTGCTGATGTAGATCTTGCCTCGTTTGACCTTCTGGTTTTGCTCTCTCTCTCACACACAGAATTTCAGGAGAAGTTCAAGCTGTTTATTAATCGGGGCCACCGAGGGCTTAAGCGAGCCATCCAGACGAAGGGCATCAAATTTGAGGTGGTCCATAAAGGGTGAGCAGCATGCCTCTCTGGAGTCAAGAAGTTAGGTCTGCACGTCTCCGGCACAAGACATGCCAGGAGGACTTCTCTAACTCCTTCAGCTTATCCTCATTTAGTAAATCTTGCCTATCAAGAGTCTTTTCAAAGGTAAAATAAACATTTACCTTAAAGGACCATATGACATGTCATATGACATGGTGAACTTAAATCTGGGGTGCCTGTTTACTAAATTAAAAGTGCACTGAGAACGAGTTGGGGGTGATTCTTTGATTCTTGAAGAAAACTGCCTCTTTCCATGTTTCATAGACAGAAGACAATGTCACCCCAGCAGAGGGCAGGGCACAAGCACTTGTGCTGATTCTGTTGAGCAACCAAAGGTTGGATGAACACCACTTCTTAGCTCCCTATGCCAGTTGAGGAGAAAGGGCAACTCTGGATTAATCTGTCATCAGTGTGTTTTGAAGAACACACAGATTTTGTCTGAGTCAGATTTAGATTTCTAGTTCCTAGTAAAAGAGACCTCTTAGCCACAAGTGGAGGAAGGAGATGGTATTACCTAAACCTGGGATGTGTGACTGTCTATGTCAGGGGTTCCCAACCTATGGCCCATGGGCTGGACCTGGCCCGCAGCACCATTTCATGTGGCCCACCACCACCACCACACCCAAAAGTGGAAGCAGATACATTTACATTAGCCGTAAAATGCACCCACAAATGCATAAATGCACCCGTGCCTGTTGTAAACGTGGAAATGGCACTTACAGCTGTCATAAACATGTCCGCTTCCGGGGTGGTGGTGGTCAGGCCCGTGGCGTAAAAAGGTTGGAAACCCCTGGTCTATGTGTTACTCAATTGCATCTTCCATTATCCTTGTCCATTCACTGTGCTCATTAAAACTGATGGGAGTGAAGTTCAACCTTTTAATAAACAGTTGCTCACTAGTATGTAATTCATCACTGAAGTTATTCTGTTTACCAGAGCTTCACATCATATACCCCACCACAAGTTTATTGACCAGAAAATAGAACTTGCAAACCTAAACTCTGTTCCATGTTAATTGGTACAAAGTGTTGTAAAGGCTAAGATAATGAAGAAGAACCAGTGTAGCTTCTGCTGTTAGGGTATGATGAAGCACAGTGCATGAAGGAAAATCCTGACTGGTCCGCAGCACCAACTGCCAGTAGGCTCTATAACTGTGGTTATCTAGGGAAGCGATGTCGAACCTTGGCACTCCAGGTGTTCTTGGACTTCAATTCCCAGAAGTCCAAGTCAGCACTCCTGCTGATCAGGGCTTCTGGGAATTGAAGTTCAAGAACATCTGGAGTGCCAAGGTTCGACATCACTGATCTAGGGGAAAGATTTGCAGTTTGAATGAAAAGCTCAATCATAAAGAGGCCAGTTCTGAGTGCAACAATGCTATTTCAGTGTTAGGAGTGATTGGGATGTAGAAAATAGAAAATATCATTATGACCTTATATAACCTTCTGGCGTTCAGATTTTTAGAGCATGTTCACATTTAGTTGCCAAAAGTTATAATATGGATTAAAAGTTAACTAATATGATAGAGCAGGGGTGCCCAAACTTTTTGGGTCACGGGCCGATCATGTGGTTCAGGGGGCTGGCCACTATGGCCTGGGGCCCAGATCCGGCCACTGACACAAATTCATCCAGCCTGCGAAGCCCTCATTGCTCCCGGAAGCGGAAGTAAAACATGCTCGTACAGGCGCGTTTTACTTTCGCTTCTGGGAGAGACAAGGGCTTTACAGGCCGGATGAATTGTGTCGGGGCCAGATCCGGGCCCCGGGCCATAATTTGGGCACCCCTGTGATAGAGGGTGGAGGGCCTTGTCTTTTAAGTTATGAAGAAATTAAGGGGGAAACCCAATAAAATGGCTGACATTGCCATTGCTGGATGCTTCTTTTCCTGTATGTTGCTGCTGCTTCCTGCCTGTCATCTCTGAGTGAAGGAGCAATGAATGGGAGAGGAGCAGAAACACCTTGTATCTGCCTTGTTCCTTCCCTCTGGGAGGTGGTGAGGAATGGGCCCAGAGAGGATCTTCCATAGTAGAGGAGCATCCATTACTAGTGAGTGCTTTCAGTCGGGGGAGGAATGGGAAGGTGGAATTTATTGCAGCATTTAGCTACACAGCAAGGTGACTGGTAGTCCAGATCCACGTCCATCCACGACATAGCAAAGATAGAAATAACATGAGCTCACCAACGACAACTTGTATGGACATTGGTATATCCTTGGCACAGACGCCCATGGCATAAGGAATTAAAATTCAAGCAAACCCCAGTAGTCTTTTGACCTGAGGGTGAAACTCGGAAAATTAGAATATCGTGCAAATGTCCATTCATTTCTCTTAAAAGGTGAAACAAATATATGATATAAACTCACCACATGAAAAGCGAGAGATGTCATGCCTTAATTTGTTATAATTGTGATGATCATGGCGTACATCGTACATGAGATTATGTGATGATTATGGGGTACATGAGATTGGGGTTTTCATAAACTGTAAACTGTAAGCATCAATATTATAACAAAGTAAGGCTTGAACTATCTCGCTTTGCATGCAATGAGTCTATCTCATATATTTGTTTCACCTTTTAAGTTGCATTAATGAACTGAATGAACATTTGCACGATATTCTAATTTTCCAAGTTTCACCTGTAAATGCAGAAGCATGACTGGAATGAGCATTGGGAGTTGGTTTAATGCTTACTGTCTTTCCTCCCCAGAGGGCTGTTTAAAAATGACCGCGTTGTGGGAACAGCACAGTTGAAGCTAGAGGCACTGGAGACAGCTTGCGAAATCCGGGAGATCTTAGAGGTACACCTCACTCTTTCTTTTAATTTTAATAACATGAAAAGCTTATCTCTCTTGCCAGATTGAGGGAGGATGAAGTGAAATCAAAGAAGTTCAGACCATCCTTTGCGATGCTGCCTGAAAGAACACTGACAGCCCATTTAAGATCTTGTTTCCAGGGTACAGTAAATTTAGGAATCCTCGTTGTTTTGATTTAATCAAGAGGAGTTCTGCTCTGCCCTCATTAAATATGTAAACCCAAAAGATAGGGCCCCTTCTGTTGTGACACCTTTTCCTATGAAATGCTTTCCCCAATATGAAGGTTGAGGCTCTCTTTTCTACACTGCTTTTTTCTGCCTGCAGTTTTATTACTCAAATCAAAACTCAATTTAGGTTTTTTTCCTGCTTCTTTTTTTCTATCTTACATTGGGTTTGAGCGGTATGATTTTGAATTCCAGAGATGAAGGATGATGTAGCTGGGTTTAACTTTTTGAAACAAAAAATATGTCTTCTAGAAGACAAAGTAAAGTAGCAATAAATACATCTTTGTGATTCTAAATCTTGTTGTAGATATAGCTAATGTAACAGCATTTATACTGTTTGCAAAAGCAAACTGTGCCTGATTGTAAATATAGAATGTGCCTGGGCTAGTGCCTTCTACAGTATCTCTAGCTTTTGTCCAGTCAGTGTCACCAGTTTAAGTGGAGAAGGCGGTGCCTCCAAGCCTTGGTAAAATAAATTTCATGTCAGAAATTACTCTGGGTTGAAAGGATTTTTGCTGGAGAAACTTCACTCAGGAGACGCCCCGAATGAGGCTCCTTTCATGTTTGGGTCTGGATGGGGGACAATGGGCTTCAGCTGAATTCTGGCAAGACTGAGTGGCTGTGGGTACGGGGGCCCTCATTATCTTTGGAGCTACCAGCTTTGGTTCTGGATGGGGCAGTTTTGCCTCAGACAGACCAGGTGCGTAATTTGGGGCTCCTCCTGGACTCATGGCTACTGCTCGGGGAGCAGGTGGCAGCTGTGGTTAGGAAGCCCTTTGCACAGCTTCATGTCATCTTCCAATTATGCCCGCTCCTGGACCGGGACTCCTTGCTCACGGTCACTCATGCCCTAGTCACCTCCAGATTGAATCATTGTAATGCGCTCTACATGGGGCTGCCCTTGATCACCATTCATAGGCTTCAGCTGGTCCAGAATGCGACTGCCCGGGTGGTGATGGGACGGGGGTGTTATGCTTTTGCCTCACGGCTGCTCCGGGAGCTGCACTGGTTGCCAGTGTGCCACTGGGTGCAATTCAAGGTGCTGGTTTTTACCTTTAAAGCCCTTCATGGCAGTGATCCAGGTTACCTAAGAGACCATATCACCCCAAGGTGTCATACCCGTCCTGGTTTTTACCTTTAAAGCCCTTCATGGCAGTGGTCCAGGTTACCTAAGAGACGGTATCACCCCAAGGTGTCATACCCGTCCTTACGAGGGCAGACTGGAGGGGCTCGGTTATGGTCCCTTCAGCAAAAGAAGCCCACCTTGCAGGGACCAGGAGGAGGGCCTTCTCTGTGTCAGCCCCGGCCCTTTGGAACCTCTTGGCACTCGAACTACGCCTTCATCCACGAGTTCTCAGGGAACTTAAAGATGAAATTGCTGATATCCTAGCCAAAATATATAATCTTTCCCTCAAATCAGGCTTTGTGCCTGATGACTGGAAGGTAGCGAATGTAACACCAATTTTCAAAAAAGGATCCAGGGGTGATCCAGGAAATTACCGGCCTGTCAGTTTGACATGTGTCCCAGGTAAAGTGATGGAAACCATCCTAAAAGATAGAATTAATAGTTACATAGAAGAGAAGGCGCTGCTAAAGGAGAGCCAACATGGCTTTTGCAAGGGCAAATCATGCCTCACTAATCTGTTGGAATTTTTTGAGAGTGTCAACAAGCATGTGGATAAGGGGGGTCCAGTTGACATTGTTTATCTGGACTTTCAGAAGGCTTTTGACAAGGTCCCACACCATAGGCTCTTGAATAAACTTACCAGTCATGGAATAAAGGGACAGGTCTTGTCCTGGATCAGCAGCTGGCTAAGGGACAGGAAACAGAGGGTAGCACTAAATGGACACTTCTCCAAGTGGAGGGAAGTAAAGAGTGGGGTCCCCCAAGGTTCAGTACTGGGACCCCTGCTTTTCAACCTCTTCATAAATGATCTAGAGGTAGGAGTAAAAAGCAAGGTAGCCAAATTTGCTGACGACACTAAATTATACAGGGTAGTGAAAACTGTGAGAGATTGTGAAGAGCTCCAGAGGGATCTCTTGACACTGGGGGAGTGGGCAAAACAGTGGCAAATGAGCTTCAACATCAGTAAGTGCAGAGTGATGCATGTTGGGGCAAAAAACCCCAATTACATTTATAAACTGATGGGGTCTGAACTCTCTGCGACAAACCAGGAAAGGGACCTTGGTGTCCTGGTGGACAGCTCAATGAAGGTGTCAACCCAGTGTGCCTCAGCAGTGAAAAAAGCAAACTCAATGTTAGGGATCATTAGGAAGGGTATAGAAAATAAGTCAGCAACTGTCATTTTGCCTCTTTATAAATCTATGGTGAGGCCCCATCTGGAATATTGTGTACAGTTCTGGTCGCCATACCTCCAGAAGGATATTATGGAGTTGGAGAAAGTGCAGGGGAGGGCAACCAGAATGATTAGGGGACTGGAACACCTTCCTTACCATCTGAGGCTGCAACGGTTGGGCCTTTTCACTCTTGAACGACGGCGTCTAAGAGGTGACCTGATTGAAGTTTATAAAATCATGCACGGTGTGGACAAGGTAGATAAGGAAAAACTGTTTTCCCTATCGCACAACACTAGAACTAGGGGACACTCCATGAAACTTTTGGGTACTAGTTCTCAAACCAATAAGAGAAAGTACTTTTTCACGCAGAGGATTACTGGTCTATGGAACTCCCTGCCAGAAGAAGTGGTGACAGCTGTCTGTCTTCACAGCTTTAAGAAAGGATTAGACAAGTTCATGGAGGACAAGGCTATCAATGGCTATAATTATGGCTACCTAAGGACAACCTCCGGGTTGGAGAGATAGGCAGGATATCTCTCAATGCCATTTCCAGGGAATCCTAAGCAGGTGAAGGCATCTCCTTGGGAATACCCTGAAGGAAATGGTGAGCCACTGTGTGAGACAGAATGCTGGACTGGATGGGCTGTGGCCTGTTCCAGCAAGGCTGTTCTTATGTTCTTATGTTCAGACAGAGCTGCTCCCATTCAGGAAACAACTGAAAACATGGCTATGCCAGCGGGCATGGGGCATAGATGCATCAACTTCCCAGTCCCGCTGACTTATTTAGCCTATATTGGTTTCTGTCCTGATTGCTTTTAACTGTGCTGGGTGGGGTGGGATTTTTTTAGACCGTTTTTAAAATGGGCTTTTTAATGGGGGTTAGTCAAATTGTTTTATTGTTGTTTTAACTATGTTGTTGAGCCGCTTTGGGTCACTCCCAAGTGAGGGAAGCAGGATAGAAATATTTTAAATAAATAAATAAATGTCCCGTCGTGCAGCACTCTGGTATCAAAATCCAACCTTCCAGTCTCCAAGCTCAGCGTCTTAATCACTAAGCCACCACAGTCCTGCAGTTTGTCTTCTGTATAGTCATAGAAGTGACAGACGCTCCCTGCATGTCCTTTGGAGATGGAAGGATAGGATGAACTGTTCTGTAAAATGTAGTGAATATTGTGTGGACTCTTTGGGGATGAGTGGGTTGGGTTGTTCCAGTATGTAAGGGATGAAATGCAACTTACTGTATATACATGAGTAGTCTAGTTTTTTAGCCCCCAAAATGAGGTCCAAAAAGGGATTCGACTTATACTCGGGTCAATGACCCTGAGGGTCTCAAAACCGTGGTGGTGCAAATTCAAACATACAGTAAAAAAAGCACTAACGCTATCATAAAAACTCAAAAACATACCCACACAAATGTCTAAATTAATTAATTTTATCGTATTTTCATGTATTTTAATTATTGAAACTCAATAGCAGCTGCTGTATTTTCCACCCCGACTTGTACTTGAGTCAATCTATTTTCCTAGTTTTAGAGGTCCAATTTGTATTTGTATTTAGAGGTCTAATTTGTATTGCCGCCCAACTCCAAAGATTCTGGGCGGCTCACAGAAAATAAAACCAATGGCAGTTTTTAAAAGCAATAAAAAAACCATTAAAAAACTACTGACAAAAATTAAAAAAGATAAAAAACTTAAAAGAGAGAGAATGTGTGTGTTCTACTAAATTAGCCAGCAGGCTGGGGTTACCATGTTGCTGGTGCCCCACACCTGCCCTGCCAGGATGACTTATAGTCGAGTATATACGGTACGAATGTGTGGCTTGACCCTGTTTCCATGTTTATAATTGCCTCCCTCTCACCCGCCTAGCTCTTGGACGGTCGACGGCCCACAGGAGGCAAACTAGAAGTGATAGTTCGCCTTCGAGAGCCCCTGACATCCCAGCAGCTGGAAACAACAACAGAGAAGTGGCTGGTTATTGATCCCCTAACTATGCCACCGGTAAGAGCTCTGTAGTTCTTCTTTGTGGTCTCTGTGATGGCCACGGCTGAGCAGTTAGCAATTGGAAACATCTAGAGCTGTAAGGGAGATCGGTTGGGTCCCCTTCCTGTCCCCAGTATCCTATAGTGTTCCTTTAGACCAGTGTTTCCCAACCTTAGGTTTTTGGACTTCCATTCCTAGAAGCCTAAATCAATTCCCCAAAGCACTGATCAGCCAATGTATGGACTTCTGGAAATCATTTTCACAGTTTATGGATGTTGTAAGCCTTACAACATCCACCCTGCTATGGAGCACTGTTAGGGACATGCCAAGCCAAGCGGAGGGGAGAAGGATTGAGGCGGCAGCATCGGAAGTGGTGGCTGGAGCAAGGGCGCGGGCTGGATGATTTGGTGCCATGGGTCGAATCCGGCCCGTGGGCCATAGGTTAAGGATCCCTGGTCTAACAGCTGCTGCTTTCTTTCCACAGGTGGCACTTTCTAAACCCAAGGCACCAGCACCTCCAGGGAAGGATGTGAGCAGCAGGTGTGTATGTCTTTGTGGGTTTTGTTGGGAACTTTTAGATTGGAGTTCTACATACATGAGATCTGTGGGGAAGGGAAAACCATATATACGGAGTATAAGCTGACCCAAATATAAGCCGAGGTACCCAATTTGACATGAAAACCCAGAAAAATAGATTGACCCAAGTATAAGCTGAGGGTGGGAAATTCAGTAGCTGCTAGTGAGTTTCAATAATCAAAATACAGTGGGATCTCGCTTAAAGAGCATAATGCGTTCCATGGGATTGCCCTTTAAGCGAGTTTGCTCTTTCAGCGAAACACCATTGTAAGTGACCAATTTTGACTTCGGGCAGGGGGGATTGCAAACCCCGATTTAGTTTTTAGGTGAGTTTTTGGTTGGTTTTAGTTGTTAAGCAAGGCGACCATTCAGAGAAAATTCTGCTCTTTAAGCGAATTAGTCTCTAAGTGAGGTGTATTTTTATGTAAGGTTTTACTGTACAGTAAAATCCCGACTTACAAATGCCCCGAGTTGCATAAAATTCGACTTACATAATGATTTTGTGCTAAAACCATGTCCCGATTTACACGATTTCCTTTGGGTTTGCTTTGAATTACGTAAAAAAATAATTTTTCCTATGGGTTTGCTTTGAGTTACATAAAAAACTGATTTGAGCAAAAGCCTATGGAACGGACTTTTTTTCGTAAGTAGGGGTTTTACTGTACATGAAAATATGGTAAAATTAATTAACTTGTTAGCATATCTCAATCCGACGCAGTCTTGGGACCCTCGTGGTCATTGACCCGAGTATAAGCCGAGTCCCCTTTTGGGGGCTCATTTTTGGGGCTAAAAAACTCAGCTTATACTCGAGTATATACAGTAATCCTCTTCTTGCTGCTCATTTCTTCCTCCTTACTGACATCTACTTCATCATGCTAAGGTGAATTTAGGATCTGGAGCATAGTATAGGTGAGCTTTTCGATGCCATTTAAAAGCAAAAGAGTTGATGATGCGAAGAGGGACAGTTTGCCGAGGTTACATTCCGTTTGGATTACTATAATGTGCCATCCATAGGGCTGTCTCCAGCAAGCATTCAGAAACTTTAGTGGTTCCAAAATGCTGCAGACAGATTGTTAACTGGTTATAGGGAGCACTTGACCTCTGTTGCAACAGTTCCACTTGCTGCCAGTCAGTTTCTTGACACAATTCAGCATGCTGGTTTTGACATGTAAACCCTTCAGTGACTTGGGTTCAAGCTACTTGAAAGTCCAAATCTCCCTTTAGGAGTCTGCCTGAGTTTTAAAATCAAGAGGAGTGGCCTTCTTTTCCATTGCCCCATCCTCACAGAGGCCCCACATGAGAAAGGGCCTCACATGAGAAAGGGGCCTTCCCTCTGTTGCTTCTCCCCAGGTGTGAAATTCCCTCACACTGGCTCCTCTTTCCTGACCTTCCAAAGAGAGGGACTGACTTTTCAGGCAGACCTTTTTTTTAGTGATTAGGGGCCATTCAACAATTATGTAATCCATTTCTTGGGGGAAATTTACCCCCTCCCCCCTATGTAATCCGACCATAATTTTAGCTTCAACCCCCCTCCCCCCTTTATAATTACGTAATTCAGAGCTTTTGTATTGAAACTAATTTTTAGAGCTTTTCACTATTGGTGCCTAATGCACAACAGCTCCAAATGGATTATGTAATCTTTGACCTGACACACACACACCCCGTAATTTTTCCATAATTCAGATGGCAGACCCCTCCCCCCTTCAAGGATCACATAATTGTTGAATGGCCCCTTAGTTGCCTAAGACTTAGGTAGCTGGGCTTCCCACCCCTGTTCCTGTTTCTATATTCTTTGTTTTAATATTGTAAGGCACCTTAGATCCTCGGAGGAGAAAGGTGGGATATAAATATTTAAATAAATAATGATGGTAAATAAAAAAGGGGGGCTGCACAGTCCACAGGAAAATCCTGTACAAGCCCCATTGGAGTGCTGTTTATTTATAGCAGGGGTTTGAAACCTACCGCCTGCGGCACCATTTCATGTGACCCGTCGCCGCTACCTGAAGGAGACATGTTTATGACATGTCGTAAACGCACCATAAATGCACTCATGGTTGTCGTAAGCGCACCGTAAATGAGTGCACCATAAATGAGTTTACGACAGCCGTGGACGCATTTATGGCAGCATTTACTGGGGGAACCACCAGTCCAAACCACTCAGCTGTCTGAGAGGGTGTGGTCTGGCCTGCAGCGTGAAAACGTTGAGAAACCCTGATATATAGCCTGCCTAGTTTATTGCTGAGAGGAAAGGCACAAATACTTAAGTAAAGAAAGTGGCAGGAGGCATGAAATACGCAGGAATATATGTCCATGGTGGATTGTGCCCTGTGGATCAGATCCATGATCTTTGGGGCCATGATTCAACAATATGATCCTCAAAGGGGGGGGGGGGGGTAGGTCTGCCATCTGAATTACGGAAAATTACGTGGAGGCGGGGGAAGTGGGGTCAGGTCAAAGATTACGTAATCCATTTGGAGCTATTGTGGTTTTGAGACATGGCGCTTTTTAGGTTTAAAAATGATCTATCGGAACTTACCTGACATCCTCATCCCTCCTTGCAAAAAAAATCTCTTCACAAAGGGTGTGATGCATCGAGAATCCTCACCAATACATTCTGCATTAGGCACCAATAGTGAAAAGCTCTAAAAATTAGAGTTTTGATACAAAAGCTCTGGATTACGTAATTTTAAGGGGAGGGAGGGTTTGAAGCGAAAATTATGGTCGGATTACATGGGGGGGGGGAGGTGTTCATAAGAACATAAGAACAGCCTTGCTGGAACAGGCCACAGCCCATCCAGTCCAGCATTCTGTCTCACACAGTGGCTCACCATTTCCTTCAGGGTATTCCCAAGCAGATGCCTTCACCTGCTTAGGATTCCCTGGAAATGATATTGAGAGATATCCTGCCTATCTCTCCAACCCGAAGGTTGTCCTTAAGTATCCATAATTATAGCCATTGATACTCTTGTCCTCCATGAACTTGTCTAATCCTTTCTTAAAGCTGTCAAGACTGACAGCTGTCACCACTTCTTCTGGCAAGGAGTTCCATAGACCAGTAATCCTCTGGGTGAAAAAGTACTTTCTCTTATTTGTTTGAGAACTAGTACCCAAAAGTTTCATGGAGTGTCCCCTAGTTCTAGTGTTATGCGATAGGGAAAACAGTTTTTCCTTATCTACTTTGTCCACACCGTGCATGATTTTATAAACTTCAATCAGGTCACCTCTTAGACGTCGTCGTTCAAGAGTGAAGAGGCCCAACCGTTGCAGCCTCAGATGGTAAGGAAGGTGTTCCAGTCCCCTAATCATTCTGGTTGCCCTCCTCTGCACTTTTTCCAGCTCCATAATATCCTTCTGGAGGTATGGCGACCAGAACTGTACACAGTATTCCAGATGGGGCCTCACCATAGATTTATAAAGAGGCAAAATGACACTTGCTGACTTATTTTCTATACCCTTCCTAATGATCCCTAGCATTGAGTTTGCTTTTTTCACTGCTGAGGCACACTGGGTTGACATGTTCATTGAGTTGTCCACCAGGACACCAAGGTCCCTTTCCTGGTTTGTCGCAGAGAGTTCAGACCCCATCAGTTTATAAATGTAATTGGGGTTCTCCTTCGTATAGTTTGTCAATCCCCACTATTGGGTTATGCGCCTGCGCAGAACGCCGATCGGAGGCTTGAAAAGCTATTGGTCAAAAGTTTTGGCGGTAAGACCGCCCACCGTACTGCCCACCCTGAGGCGCCCGCGTGCCATTTTACCTCAGTTCTCTTTCCGCCGTAGCAGCAGGACGATCGTTGAGAGCTTCTCAATTTTTCTCGCCCTTCTGAGGGAAAGTCTTTGGCAATTTCGAACAATTTTTGCGGCGATCTTGTCCTCCGGGCAGGATTGGCACCCCGGCGCTGTTTCTTCCTTCTGGTGGACTCAGTTGCCTACTCGCTCCGGTCACCGTTTCCCCCCTCAAGGGGGTGGCGGCTGGCCTGCCCTTCGGGGTGCCCGCCTTCTGGAACCTTCCGCTGGAAGAATTTTTTCTTTGATGGCTGCAGCCTTCAAGCAGTGTGCTGCTTGCCTCAAGAAGTTCCCTGCTTCCGACGGGCATAGCCTTTGCCTTTTCTGCCTGGGAGAGTCTCACTTGGGGACCGCCCTGAACCTAAAGGTGGACCAGCCACCACTGGAGGGCGAGGACCAAATGACCGCCAAGCTGGACAGACGAGCGATTCGGCCGGTCCACATTACCATGCTTCCGTCCATGTTGACGTCAGCGAAGGCGACATGGAAGAAGCCAGTGTCAGCACACTCCGTTTCGTCCAGGCTCAACATAAGAACATAAGAACATAAGAACAGCCTTGCTGGAACAGGCCACAGCCCATCCAGTCCAGCATTCTGTCTCACACAGTGGCTCACCATTTCCTTCAGGGTATTCCCAAGGAGATGCCTTCACCTGCTTAGGATTCCCTGGAAATGGCATTGAGAGATATCCTGCCTATCTCTCCAACCCGGAGGTTGTCCTTAGGTAGCCATAATTATAGCCATTGATAGCCTTGTCCTCCATGAACTTGTCTAATCCTTTCTTAAAGCTGTGAAGACTGACAGCTGTCACCACTTCTTCTGGCAGGGAGTTCCATAGACCAGTAATCCTCTGGGTGAAAAAGTACTTTCTCTTATTTGTTTGAGAACTAGTACCCAAAAGTTTCATGGAGTGTCCCCTAGTTCTAGTACGGCATGTACAGAGTCCTGGACGAGAACGTTGAGTTCTTGCAAGCTCACCCCTTGCCAAACTCGTTGGTGGTCAAGGCCTTCCAGCATAGGACGGCCACCAGTGGTTTTCCGGTACCTTCGACTCCGGAAGGGAAGAAGCTGGATGCGGTGGGCCGAAAGTTCTACGCCACCGGTTCCCTCTTCCTCCGTGCCGCCAACTACTCGGCTGCCATGGGCCTCTACCAATCCCACCTTTGGGAGCAGGTGAAGGTCGTGGCGGCTGCGTTGCCCGCCGAAGCCCAGAAACGGATCGACGCACTGGCATCCGAAGGGGACTTCCTGTCGGAGCAGCAAATGAGGACGGCCAGGCACATCAATGATTACGCGGCAAAGGACATGGCTTCTGCCATTTTGCTCCGTCGTCATGCCTGGCTCAGGGGCACCTCCCTCGATGATGCGATGAAAAAGCTCATCGAGGAGTTCCCGTTCGATGGACAGGGCTTATTCGGGCAGGACATCGATAAGGTCCTAAACGAAATGCGGCAAACGAACTCTATGGCTAAGTTCCTGGGACTTACCACGCCGGCTCCGCCCGCCAGGCCGAGATTCCAACCTTTCACACGGCGGTATCAAGGAAACCCGGAACAACAAGGCGGCCCTACGGAACAGCCCAGGTCTGCTCCCTACAAGCAACGGCGCCAGCATAAGTCCCGTTACCAGCCCTACGGGCACGGCAAGCGTTCCAACGCGAAGTCCAAGTCCCGTGTTTGAAGCTGCGACGGCCGAGTCTCTCTCGCTCCACATCCCGTACCTTCCCCTCCGGAATTTCCTCCAGGTGTGGTCGGGCATCACGGACGACCGGTGGGTCTTGAAGATCTTGTCCGCTGGTTACGCCATCGAGTTCGTGCGGGTGCCTTGGGTAGGACGACATCGTTTCACCACCTCATCCCCCCATTTGGAGGAAGAAATATCAACTCTTCTGTCCAAGGGAGGCATCGAGCGGGTAACACCGCCCGACTGGGACAACGGCTTCTACTCGAGGTACTTCGTGGTTCAGAAGAAGGACGGAGGACTTTGCCCAATTCTGGACCTGCGCCGCCTCAACAAGTGCATCCACACCAGGAAGTTCCGGATGGTGACCCTGCAGACCGTCCTCCCCCTCATCAACAAAGGGGACTGGTTCACAGTCATAGACCTCAAGGACGCCTACTTCCACGTCTCCATCCTCGAGAAGCACCGAAGGTTCCTCCGATTCCGCATCGGCAATTCCATGTACCAGTACCGGTGTCTACCGTTCGGTCTGGCCACGGCAACACGGGTCTTCACCAAGTGCATGGCTCCAGTGGCTGCCTTCCTTCACCAGTGGGGAATCAGGGTCTTCCCGTACATCGACGACTGGCTGATTGTATCCCCCACCAGCTCGTCGGCCATTCGGGACACGCAATTCACGGTCCACCTCATGGAGAGTCTCGGCCTCAGGATCAACTTCACCAAATCGAAGTTGATTCCCTCTCAACGCGTCGAGTACATTGGAGCGGTACTCGACTCGCTTGCCACCAGAGCTTTCGCACCCCAGAAACGCTTGCAGGACATTGCGTAAGGGGTGAGCGACTTCCGCACCAAACCGTGCATCCGGGCGAAAAAGGCTCAGAGACTTCTAGGCCTCATGGCCTCAACGACGGCGGTGATCCCTCACGCCATGTTGAAGTTCCGGTCCCTACAGTCGTGGCTCCTTCACGAATTCGACGCGCTCCGGGAGAGCCAGTCCAAGCGATTGACCCCTTCTCCGGAGCTGAGGGACCAACTGCTGTGGTGAACAACACCACTCAACGTGGCAACGGGCAAGAGTTTTTACCCCCCGCAACCCTCGTTGCAAATATTGACCGACGCAAGCAACCTCGGCTGGGGGGCTGCCTGCGGGACTCTCACAGTCAACAACCCTTGGTCACCTCAGGAGATGGTGCACCATATCAACTACTTGGAACTTCTGGCCATTTGGAAGGCCCTACGTTCCTTCGACATCCTTCTCACCGGCAAGGCGGTCCAAGTAGCCTCGGACAATACCACGGCGGTGGCATATCTGAACAAGCAGGGAGGAACGCGATCCACCACTCTTCTTTACCTCGCTGTGCAGCTTTGGGAATGGTGCCTGGAAAGCCACATTTTCCCGATTGGAGTGCACATTCAGGGCAAGCTAAATGTCTTGGCCGACCATCTCAGCCGCCTCACCTCGACGACCCACGAATGGGAACTGGACGACGAGGTATTTCAGTCGCTTTGTGAGGCCTGGGGGACGCCGAGCATCGACCTCTTTGCATCGGAGTCCAACAAGAAATGCCACAGGTACTGCTCCAGGGCAGGCATCGGACTGAACTATGAGGGCGATGCCTTCATGAAACGGTGGGATCAGGACTATTTCTACGCCTTTCCTCCGTTTCCTCTGGTCCAGAAGGTCCTCACCAGAATGTACCAACACAGGACCAGCGCAATCCTGGTGGCCCCAGCATGGCCTCGCCAGCCCTGGTTTCCGCTGCTGTTACGCATGTCGTCACAGTATCGCACACTGCCGGAGTCACCGACGCTTCTCCAAATGGAGCACGGCCAGCTTCACCATTCGGACCTACCCAGCCTCCACCTCACCGCGTGGAGGATAACCCCAGACTGTCCAGGATCCTGGAACTAGCATGACGCCCTTCCACAAGGAAGTCTTACGCTTCCAAATACCGACGCTTTTGTGCTTTTCTGGCGTCCCGGCAGACGTCCTCTCCACAGGTGGGACTGCAGGACGTCTTGACCTACCTCCTCCATCTGGCGGAGTCTGGCCTTAGCATCACCTCCATCCGAGTCCACCTCGCAGCGGTGGTGGCTCACTCTCTGGCTGGTTCGCCCGCTTCTGGTGCTTTTCGCGACCAAACGGTGAAGCGTTTCCTAAAGGGACTACGGAACGCCTTCCCTCCGGTCAGAATTCCGACGGCACAATGGTCACTTTCTGCCGTTCTCAACGCGCTCACCAGGACTCCTTTCGAGCCCATGGCCACCGCGGATGTTCGCCTCCTCACATGGAAGACGGCGTTCCTGGTAGCTATCACGTCTGCTCGACGAGCTGGTGAACTGGTTGCTCTGCGGGCAGACGCACCTTTTCTTCAGTTTTTCAATGACCGCGTGGTTCTCCAAGCGGATATCACCTTCCTTCCAAAGGTGGTCTCCCAGTTTCATATGGCACAAACTATCTCCTTACCAACTTTCTTCCAGAACCCCACTACCGCCCAAGAAAGGACTTGGCACACGCTGGATGTGAAACGAGCTTTATTATTTTACACCAGCAGGACAAAGGAGTTCAGGAAGTCCCAACGCCTTTTTGTGGCTTATGGAGGAAAGTCCAAGGGTGAACCCATCTCTGCCCAAAGGTTCTCCAAATGGATCTACCTGGCCTACGAGTCAGCCTCGCTGCCACCTCCACCGCATGTCAGGGCGCATTCCACCAGGGTGGTTGCCACATCCACTGCTTTCCTGGAGGGCATACCGCTAGAGGACATATGTAAGGCTGCCACATGGTCCAGACCTTCCACATTTGTCCAACACTACAGGGTGGACACCAGGGCCACTGCGGACGCCAGGCTTGGCCGTGTCGTCCTCACCAGGGGGCTCCGAACTCAACGCCCTTGACGGACCAATCTACTGGACCTTCATACTCATCGTGGGATCATCTCATCCGACTGCCCACCGACCAAGTGAGTGTGAGCTTGCTAATCTCCCAATAGTGGGGATTCACAAACTATACGAAGGAGAAAGTTCGGTTTCACTTACCAGTGATAACTTTCGTTCTTCGAGTATATAGTTTGTGAATACACACTACCCACCCTGCCTCCCCTCTTGAGCTGCACGGATGAGATCGATTGGTTTATCCTGTGCTTGGCTTAAGTATGGAACTGAGGTAAAATGGCGCGCGGGCACCTCAGGGTGGGCGGTCTTACCGCCAAAACTTTTGACCAATAGCTTTTCAAGCCTCCGATCGGCGTTCTGTGCAGGCGCATAACCCAATAGTGTGTATTCACAAACTATATACTCTAAGAACGAAAGTTATCACTGGTAAGTGAAACCGAACTTTCTTTGCCCCAACATGCATCACTCTGCACTTACTAATGTTGAAGCTCATTTGCCACTGTTTTGCCCACTCCACCAGTGTCAAGAGATCCCTCTGGAGCTCCTCACAATCTCTCACAGTTTTCACTACCCTGTATAATTTAGTGTTGTCAGCAAATTTGGCTACCTTGCTTTTTACTCCTACCTCTAGATCATTTATGAAGAGGTTGAAAAGCAGGGGTCCCAGTACTGAACCTTGGGGGACCCCACTCTTTACTTCCCTCCACTTGGAGAAGTGTCCATTTAGTGCTACCCTCTGTTTCCTGTCCCTTAGCCAGTTGCTGATCCAGGACAAGACCTGTCCCTTTATTCCATGACTGGTAAGTTTATTCAAGAGCCTTTGGTGTGGGACCTTGTCAAAAGCCTTCTGAAAGTCCAGATAAACAATGTCAACTGGATCCCCCTTATCCACATACTTGTTGACACTCTCAAAAAATTCCAACAGATTAGTGAGGCATGATTTGCCCTTACGTAATTGTTGAATGGCCCCTTTCCTAATCTATGACCTCCTGACTGCTTAGTGTTCCAGGGTCTTCCCTTGGATGGAAAACAGCAAATGAATTGCCCAAGAGGGCAGTGGCAGTGTAGTTTCCTGTAGTGCTCTTAAAATACAACTTCACAGAGACACTTCATAGCTACAAAAGCCATTTGGTGCTCACTGGCAGTCAGTAGGAAAGGTGAGCATTCCAAAGTTGGTCTACAGAATAGGGAAAGCTTAAAGCCTTCATACCTCAGTGTCTTCTTGGTTCCCTTCTGTACAGTCAGGTTGACATGTCTGCATAGGGAACTGGAGCTGTAGGATGAGAGGCTCGCTTGGAACCACACAAAAGGACCAAAGCTCAGGCAGAACAAACGAAAACGCCTGCCAGATCAGACCAAAAAGGCCTATCTAGTCCAGCATTCTGTTCCTCAGAGTCCACAAACAAGTCTTTTAGGCTTGACCGGCATTGTCTGTACCAAACCATTCCAGCTCTTACCTCTAGGCCAGTGTTTCCCAACCTTTATTTTTTTGGGACTTCAATTCCCAGAAGCCTAAGTCAGTTCTCCAAAACACTGATCAGCCAATGTACTGACTTAGGCTTCTGGGGATTAAAGTTCCCCTGTGGGGCGTGGGCCCCAGGTTGGGAACCACTGCTCTATGCCTAGGGAGATGTTGTGGCTTTGCTGGGTAGGGGAGATGTAGTCCAAAAGGTAACTTCCTTTGCAAAGATAGAAGGGAACAAGATGGAAGGTATGCATAGAAGCAGGTGTCCAGCCCAGTTCCCTTTGCTCTACAGTGGCTGTTGACAGTCTCTTCATTTAAAAAAAAAATAATTTTATTAAATTTTAACATAAATACAATATATAAAGACATACATCAAATTCACATCCAGTAATCTATACCTATAAAATGGTGCGTTAACCGTTGGAATATGACAAAGGATGTTTAGCCAGGCCCCACTAGCCCCGTCCGAGCCTCCGTGCACTCGCCCGAACGGGGTTCGCAGGTAACTGTCGGGTTGAAATTTGCGCAGGAGCCCCCCCGGACGCAAACAAAAAAAGGGAACTTCAATTCCCAACGTTCCTCGTGCCGCGCCGCACAAGAGCCAATCAGGTTGAGTGGCGTGGGCAAAAGGAACGTTCGGAAACGCACCGCAGCGGATCAAAAATAAGCCGCAGGAAAAAAACTACCTAAAATCGCGCATGCCAAACTACAAGCCCCAGCGTCCTGCGCGCCATGAGCACGCAGAACGCTGAGGCAGCTGGCACACGAAAAATAAAAGTAAACCCCCCCCCGCCGCCGCTGCCCTTCCTTTCCATGGGCCAGCCATCGAGCATGGCCCACGGAAAAGAAAGCTCC
This sequence comes from Bradypodion ventrale, assembly GCA_035047345.1. Taxonomy (NCBI): domain Eukaryota; kingdom Metazoa; phylum Chordata; class Lepidosauria; order Squamata; family Chamaeleonidae; genus Bradypodion; species Bradypodion ventrale. The sequence continues at coordinate 192,926,885 of JAWDJE010000002.1, forward strand.
CTCCCAGCCCCTGCCTTTCCTTTCCACTGGCCAGGCTTCGAGCCTGGCCCATGGAAAAAAAAGACCCCCCACCCAGCCTTTCCTTTCCACGGGCCAGGCTTCGTGCCTGGCCCGCGGGAAAAAAAGGCCCTCGCCCCTGCCTTTCCTTTCCATGGGCCAGGCATTGAGCCTGGTCCGCAGAAAAGAAAGACCACCCCCACCCCTAAAAAAGTAAACACAAAAACAGTCAAAATCAAAAAGACAAAAAGGAAACACAAAAACAGCCAAAAACAAACAAGAAAAAACACACAGACCACCACCCCAAAAAAAACCACCAGCCCCACCCCCCACCCCCCAAAAAAATAAAACCGGAGAGCTTACCATGAGATATCTTCACTCCATGACGACCGGAACTAAAATGAGAAAATAAAGAGAATACTTACCGGAAGAAGAAGCCACACCCAGAGGACAGTAGAGAAAAATTGTAGAGTAGAAGAAAAGCTCACCAGCACCACCCAGAGGCAACAAGAGTAAAAACATCCAAAAAATTCAAACTAATAAGATTAATTCCAAAAACACTGAAATAAGTTATCAAATCATTCAAAAATATTCACACTAATCACAAAAAATTCAAAAAAAAGTTTTCACTCAAAAAAACCCCAAAAAAACCATCTAAACACAGTATGGAAACATTGATTTAAAAAACCATATTCTTACACATTTTAAATTTTTTTATCCAAGGCACAACTATTTAAAAAAATTCTCATAGTAACACATAATTTGGTTAAATGCAATAATTATAAAAAATTATATCATCCTTTCCTCTTTTGAAAAACCAAAAAACCAAACCAAAAAATAAAAAATCACAGTTTCTAACAGCCCATGTGTAAAAAAATTTTAAAAACCACAATAAAAAACTAACCTCATTTGCATAAAAAAAACCCCTTCCAAAACCATTTTAAAGAGCCCGGCACTGAGGAAGCTGGCGCACAAAAAATAAAAATAAAAACACAGGGAGCTCAAGTCCGCTGCAGGCGGACACAGTGCCTCAAAGCCACAAATTCACAAAACCTTTCAACACCATTTAAAACAGCCCGGCACCATTTGTTCAAGAAAAAAAACAAAAAACCAAACCCTTCACTATCCAACACAATATTAAAAAGCCCGGCACCGCCGCGCAAAATATGCTAGTAACACTATATTTCAGTTGTGACTCGATATTATATTACTTCCCCCTTCCATTTCTCTCCTTGGTACAATGTTTTTATCAATGTCGTTTATAATTTTTCCAAATCTAAATTTTTAAATTTTCACCATCTATTTGTGCATTTCATAATCTCTAATATATCATATATCCACCAAGTCACCCTACTACTTCGTAATATCAATACAAAAATGACATAACTAAATTTTAAAATTAATAAATGTAAACCAAAAAAGAAAATAAAACAAAAAGACTAACCACCCTGTGTTATATACATTGCCCTGGAGAGCACAGAGTAACATTATGGAATCATTCCCCAAAACCCTTGTGAACGGGTGCAGGTCTATTCAACTCTTCTCCCTTCAAAAAGTAATCCACAAAAGTTTTCCATATCTTCCAGAATCTATTTTCTTTAATAATCCCCTTTTCATATTTATCTCATATGTTAATTTATCATTCAATGCCGATTCCCACATTTCCTTATACCATTCCTCAATTTTTATAATCACATCATTTTTCCATTTTCTCGCAATGCACAATCTACCCGTTGTCAGCATTATTTCAAGCAATGCTTTTTTATCTTTACTTAAATTTATATCTTCCACATCTGTCACCATAATGGTATTTGCACTCAGTTTGATTTTTGTTCCCATAATTTCATTTATCTCATTCTCAATACCTTCCCAAAAATCCTTTACAACCTTACAACTCCACCATATATGTTCATATGTACCCAATGCACTCTTACAGCGCCAACACATTTTATCATTTTTTTATCTATCTGATGCAATCTCACCAGTGTCAAATACCATCTCCACAACATTTTATAATTGTGCTCCTTTACTCTAACCGACAAAGTTCTCATAATTCTTTTCTTCCATTTATTTTTCCAGTTTTGATCCTCAATCTTTATCTCAAGATCCTGTTCCCATCTTGCTTTCAGCTCCTCTTGTGGATTACCTTCCTTATTTATCATTATATATATTTTACTCACCAGCCCCTTTATACCACTTTGTCCCTTTCTTATTTTCAAAACTAAATCTTGAAACTCTGACTTCCCTCTTTCTAATCCGGCCTCATTCATAAATTTACAATTCCACTTATTTACTATTTTTATCTGAAACCAATTTAATTTCTATTGTGCATAAAAATTTATTTTTCTCTCGTTGTCTCTGCATGCCCGTATCCAATCTTTCAACAGGAAAACTTCATTCTTATCCATTACTTCTTTAATCCTTTTATTAATTCTTATTGGAAAATTTGCAATATCCTCCAATTCAATAATAGTAGAAATATCTGGTGCCAACACTTTTCTCACTTTTTTCCATGTTCCCAATAATGTCTTCATCATCTTATTTTTAGTATTTACTTTCCCGATGTCGCCTTCTAGAAAGACTATTTTTCCCATAGAACTGAGTTTTTTCATTTCAATTTCTTCCCAATTTGCCTTTTCCCTTGCTAAGATCTTCACAGCGTTCTTAATTTGAAAAGCTCGATAATATGTTATTAAATTTGGCATTCCTAACCCACCATACCAAAACTTTTTTGCCAATCTGGATCTTTTTCCCCCATTACAAAAATTATTAATCATTATTTGAAACTCATTGATTTCCTTATCCTTAAGTTGAATTGGGAGTGCATCAAATAAAAAATTAATTCTTGGTAATAACATCATTTTACTTATTGCTATTCTTCCAAACCAGGACAACTTCAATTTTTGTAACCCCTGTATTCTATCCTTGATTTCTTTTTTTCAGTCTTACATAATTCAATTTGTTAAGATCTTCAAATTTGTTTGAAATATTTATCCCTAAATATTTCAAATTATCCTTAATTTGTAAATTACCCTTTCCTTTTATCTTTTGTTGATCTTCTTTGCTCATATTATATAGAATCATTTCTGATTTATCCCAATTTATTCTCAAACCCGTAATATCTTCAAAGTCCTTTAATAACACTTGTATTCTATCCAATGCCCTTACAGGGTGTTTAGTTATTATTAGAGTATCATCCGCATAAAGATTTATCTTATTACCTAAAAACCCTTCTATTGCCATATCTTCCCTTATAGCTTTTGCCAACATTTCCATTGCCATAATAAATAAAATTGGCGAAAGTGGGTAGCCCTGCCTAGTACCTTCTTCTAATTTCACTTCTTCTGTGTCCTCATCGTTTACTCTAACTATTGCGGTACCTTGCTGATATAGTTGTTCAATTGTCTTCCTAAATTTATCTCCAAATCCATAGCATTTGATTATCTCATTAATTGTTAGCCACTGTAAAGAATCAAATGCTTTGAAAATATCTAATGATAATAGTCCTACTTTTTCTTTTGTTTGTCCAACCACGTCTATTAAATCTATAACTCTTCTTGTCAAGTCTGACATATGTCTACCTTTCAGGAAACCCACCTGATCCTCATAGCTGCCCATAAACTTGTTCAATCTATTAGCCAATATCGCTGTGAAGATCTTAGCATCCTGGTTTATCAATGAAATTGGTCTGTATGATTCAACTTTTTTAAAATCATTCCCGGGTTTTGGCAATAACACTATTATGGTCCTATACCATGAAGTCGGAATAAGTTTAGTCAATTTTGGAACCACTAAATCTTTAAACTCCTTATAAAATTCAGCCGATAGTCCATCTTCTCCAGGCGCTTTATCTGTTTTTAATCTAGCAATAACCTCTTTTATTTCCTTTTCTGTTATCCTATCTTCCATTCTATTCCTGTGTTCCTGATCTATCTTATTAATTATTAGTTTCTCCAATTGTTTTTTTAAATTTTATCTCATCTATCTTCTTTTTTGCATATAACTCCTGATAAAAATCCTTCACAATTTTGCATTTGTCTCCAGTTCTATTACATCTAACACCATCTTTTCTAATCAAAACTCCAATTTCCCTTTTTTTCTCTTTTTTCTTTTGCAGCCCTTGCTAATAATTTTGAATTCTTATTACTGTATTCAAAAATTCTCTTTTTAAATATACCAAGTCTCTTTTTACCTTATCTATATCTTTTCCTATCAATTCAGTCTTTAATCTTTGTAAATTATCAAAAACCTTCTTATCCTTAGTTCTTGCATGCTGTTCTTGTAAAAGTTTTATCTCATTCTCAATTTTATCCTGTTCCACTTTACGTTGTTTATTCCTAATACTAGCCAATTTAATACTTTCCCCTCTAAAAACCGACTTCATGGCATCCCATACCACATTAAAGTTCACCTCATCCGTGTCATTCCAGTACCAACTCTCCTTCCAATTCTCCATTATTTGTTCTTTAAATTTAGGTTGCTTAAATAAATTTGCATCATATCTCCAGACCCTTCTTTTTTTCTCCCGATCCTCTACCCTCAGCTCTATCATCATTTTTGCATGATCTGATTCCTTGAAAATACCTACGTCTACCTCATCTATGCTTTTGATTATATTCTCTGTTACAAATACATAGTCTATTCTAGAATATGAATTGTGTACATGTGAAAAATAAGTGTAAACCCTTTCCAATCCCTTGAACTCTCTCTATGTGTCCTTCAATCCTAACGCAGTCAACCAATTGTCCAAAATCGGCTTCTTAGTTCTTTTCCCACATCTTAGTAGATTTGTACAAGCTAGATTTGACCTTATTAAGTTGAAGTCTCCAGCCACTATCATTTTAGTCGTTCTCTCTTTCTCTAATATTTTGTACATTTTCTCTAGAAAAGCCTCTTGCTGATCATTTGGAGCATATATATTCACCAATGTTATTTCTTCCTCATCAGTCTTTCCCTTTACTATCAAATATCTGCCCTCCGGATCGGAAATACTACTTGTCATTTCAAAACCGAACCGAGTTGAAATCAAAATAGCCACCCCTCTTGCCTTTGAAGTACCAAATGATTTTTCATAGTATTGCATCGATTTTAAAAATATCTTGTTTGTATCCTGAGATTTTTGATGAGTTTCCTGAAGAAAGATCACATCCGGCCTTTCCCTTCTTAAGGCTGATTCAATTCTTCTCCTCTTAACTTGAGATCCTGTACCCTTCACATTCCATGTTAGAACCTTTATATTTCTCATAGTATTGGCAAATGCACTCCTCTACAATCTCCGATTTCTCCATTGGGCGTGCAACATTCAACCCCACAATTAAAACTAAACCTACTACATAAAACATTCATCTCTACCCTCCCCACCTTTTAACCCAAAAAAGCCACCTTTGTACCCAAAGAGGGGGGGGGGGGAATGGAAGATGTGACCTAAACAAAAAGAAGAAGACAGTGCTCCAGCGCTATATTCTACAATAATAGATTTAAATTTTAACTACTCTTTTAAACTTTGAAGACGTTTATATTCCTTACCCGTCTATCCTGACCTCTCTCCTCCAGATACTTCACCCTTCTCCAGCCCCTTTCTCTACCTTTGATCCCTCCTCCCTCCCTCCAGCTGCTCCCTCCTGCTCCATTCCCCCATAATCTCTTTTTATCCCTCCAGATTCTAACAAATCTTTCCTTAATGCCAGCCATTCTCTTGATGACACCTCAACCAATTCAATTGATCTTAAATAATCCAATGCATCTGTTTCTGCATCAATTGTATGCATTTTCTTGTCATGGAAAAATCTTAGCTGCTGTGGAAATCTCCAATTGTATTTTATCCCACGTGAAATCAAAATTTTGGTTACTGGTTTCATTTTATACCGCCAAACCCGCTCATTGACTGCAATATCGTTATAAACCTCCACATCATTTCCGTCAATTTTCAAAACACCAGACCCAGCTTGTTTTATAAAGGCCATCACCTTTAGCTTATCACCCCAATTTGCAAATTTGACTAAAACATTTCTAGGAGCACTTCTTCCTCTTCTCACCCCCAATCTATAAACGTTTGCAATATCTTCGTTGACAAAATCTTTCCCCATTTTCAAATTATTCAGCCAGTCAATTATTCTATCCTTCAGCTGGTCTGGTGTTTGTTCCAAAAGATTGCATATCACAATATTCTGCTTTCTCATCATCTCTTCTACCATATCTAACCTTTTCTCTTGCACCTCCACTTTCGACTTTACTTCCCTATTTTCCTCATGCAATCCCTTCATATCTGTTTGCACCAATTTCATATCCCTTTGCATCAAATTAACATTTGTTTCCAACTTTTGAAAAGTGAAATCAACTTTATGAGCAAAATCTTGAAACATTCTAACCAATTTATCTTGTTTTCCCATAATTTCATTTTTATCTTTTCTCCTTGCTTTATTAATTTCCCGAAAGCCTTTCACATTTGCCTCCTCCATTCGTTAAAATTTCTGAAACAATTTACCCATCTCAACCATTAATTGTGTTTGGTCCATTGCTGCAGGCTCCGGTGATTGGTGTTGATGATGTTGTATCTTCCACAGCAGCCTTTTCTTTTTTCTTAGATCTCACGACCTCTTCCTCTTTTCCTTTTCCTTTTACAAATTTATCCATTGTAGCGTCAATAACCAATTTCAAAGCAGCCACTTCTTTTATGTCCCCAAATTCTTGCTCTAGCTCCAGTATCAATTAGACTAATAATATAACTCCTATATTACACCTCTCACTTTATATACTATTAGCCCCAGCAGACCCTTTTTATATTAATCAAGAAGTAAAAAACCCTATACAATTTTATTGTAATCCAAAATCAAGGTCCATTTCAACCTTCCAAATTTAGATAAAAAAATCTAATTCCACTTGAGTAGTGCTGTCCAATTATCTTCCAGTTATATTCCAGATTTAGATAGAAAAGTCTAATTCCACTTGAATAGTGCTGCCCAATTATCTTCCAATTATATTCCAAATTTAAATAGCAAAGTCAATTCCCCTTGAGTGATGCTGTCCAATTATCTTCCAGTTATATTCCAAATTTAAGTAAAAAAGTCTAATTCTGCTTGAATCATGCTGTCCAATTATCTTCCAATTATATTCCAAATTTATATAAAAACTAGCATAGTTTGCCCGGCGTTGTCGGGCTTCCCCCCCCCCCCTGTGCTTTATATAAAAAAATGAATGCTTTGTTGTTTTTTGTTATTTTTTAATTTTTTTAACTTTGTAAAGTTTTATAGGTTGGTTTTATAGGTTAAGATCAGCATTTTTTGCCCTGCCGGGCAGGTATAACATGTGTGCTTGTGGTTGGGGTGGTTTTGAGGGGTAGACATACACACAATATAAGCATACATGCAACACAACCACACACTCGCACACAATACACACACACACAACACATACACACACACACAAAATACACACACAGCACACACAATATAACCACACACTCATTCAATACACAAATACAAAACAATCACACACACAACCACACACACACACAACACACACACAACACACACACAACACACAACACAACCACACACTCACTCAATACACACACAACACACACAATACACACAGCACACACAACATAACCACACACACACACTCAATACACACACACAACACAACCACACAAACAACACAAACAACACAACTACACACAACACATCCACTCAAACAACACAACCACCCACACAACACACCCACACACACAACACAAACACACCCACACACAATACACACACACATGCCATAGCTCCATGGGGAGAGGACGGGCTCTTCCTCCCCCCCCCCCCGCGAAGCCTTGGTGAGCACACACGCACACACACACACACACGCCGAAGCCTTGCAGGGGGACTCTTCCTCCTCCCCCCCTGACGCCTCAGTGAGGACACACACACACATGCCAAAGCTTTGCAGGAAGAGGAAGGGCTCTTCCTCCTCCCCCCTGAAGCCTCGGTGAGGAGACACACACACACACACACACACACACACACACACACACACACACACACACACACACACACACATGCTGAAGCTTTGCAGGGGGAAGAGGAGCTCTTCCTCCTCCCCTCAAGCCTTGGTGAGGACACCCAGGAGGCCTTTGCTGGGCGGGCGGGAGCATCGTTTGCCGGCTGGGCTGCTTGATTTTGGTGGCCCACACCCCACCGATGAAGGCCTTGGCGCCGGCATTGAGGGAGGAAAGGCCACACCATGGAGGCATGGAAGGTGAGTGGTCCAGCACAGAAGGCCGCACTGGGGAGGCGCAGAGTACGAATTGCCCAGCTGCCAACAGGTAAGTGGGGCAGGGGACTGAGACTGGGGGGAAGGAGGTGGGTTCGTTCTCCCCCTTTCTTCTCTATGACCTGGGTGGGTGGCGTGCTCCCCAGGCCCGTTCCCCTCCTCAATTCCTCTCCCCCGCCCCACTTACCCGTTGCCAGTTGGGCCTTTTGTACTCTACGTCTCCCCAGTGCAGCCTTCTGTGCCGGGCCTCACCTTCCATGCCTCTGTGGCGCAGCCTTTTCTCCCTCTCCGCTGGTGCCGAGGTCTTCACCGGTTGGGTGGGGGCCGCCAAAAGCAGGCAGTCCAGGATCCGACATGGCCAGCCGCCCACCGTGATGAGCTGGGGATGGCTTCCCTCCGGGAGACGAAGTGCCTCCTGGAGGGAAGTTGTTGGCGCATTGGCTTTCCCAGCCTCCTCCATGCTCATGTCCCTTAGCCTGATTGGCTGAGGGGTCACAGCACGGAGGACGCTGGGACTTGTAGTTTCTGACGTCCGTCGCTCGGCAAGGTTTTGAAACGCTACTTTTGATTGGTTGCGGCTCGTAAAACAAAGACTGAGTCCGTTGTTTTTATCATCTTGATTGGCTGACACTGGGAGAAACACGGCGAAACGCAATGCTTTTTGGGAAATGAAGTTGTTTCCCTTTCTTGCCAATGGTGGGGCTGATGCCCCAATCGCGATTTTTTAAACCATTCGTTGACCTGCGTAGCCACTTCGCCCGTGCTCTCGAAGGGAGGGAGCGGGTAAGTAGGGCGACGCACAGCAGCCCATAGCCAATTCCAACGGTGAACACTTGGTTTTATAGGTTAAGATGTCTAATTCCACTTAGGTAATGCTGCCCAATTATCTTCCAGTTATATTCCAAATTTAGGTTAAAAAGTCTAATTCCACTTGAATAGTGTTGCCCAATATGTCTTCCAATTATATTCCAAATTTAAATAGCAAAGTCAATTCCCCTTGAGTGATGCTGTCCAATTATCTTCCAGTTATATTCCAAATTTAAATAAAAAAGTCTAATTCCACTTGAGCAATGCTATCCAATTATCTTCCAGTTATATTCCAAATTTAGGTAACAGAGTCTAATTCCACTTAAGTAATGTTGTCCAATCATCTTCCAGTTATATTCCAAAATATAATGAGGAGAAGCAGTGCTGCAGGTATTAGAGTTATAACTTTGAAAATAGGCTGGCTCTTGTTGTAATCCACAAAGGGAGCACAATGTATCGAATCACACTATCCCAATCGCAAGACTGTATTTGCTTATGTCCGTCTGAGTCTGTGCCCAACTCAAAGCAGCGAGGAAGCAAAACCGGAGAGAAGGGGGCAAGGAAAGAAGAAAAAAAAAACATCCAAAAGTTGTATTCCAATTATTGCCCCATTGTAATCCAATTCCTGCATCCAGAGGGTACCCTTTTTTCCCCTTTTATATATATTATGCTGCTCCTGTTCTCAAAAAAAAAAAGTAAACTAAAAAGTCTCTTCTTTCATCTCCAAAACCACAAACGCGCAGGAACGATGGCAGCGGGTTGGGGAAAAGCCCCTCTCTCTCACAACACCACACGAACCAGTTCAATGTCCATCAAAATCTCCTTATTTCTTTCATGTCCCTCTGCCACACTCCAACTCCTCCGTTCTATTTCACCCACTTTCCACAGCTCCCAGCTCCCGGCTCAAGTTCCTCTTCTTTTAACTTTCGTTTTTACAATCACCCGTCGCCATTTCTCCTTCTTCAGCCACTTTCCCCTCCGCACACACTCTGCACTTACTTGTCCTTTCTGGTGTTTAACTCCACACCCGGACCTTTCCCCTCAGCGACCATCGCTCCAATGATTATGATTTGAATACCTTTCTCTTGGAGATTTCTGTCAATCAAGTCCAATATTTCTCCAAACTCAGGGCTCCCGTCCGGAACGCAGTGGTTTGCTTGACCCGGCTTGCGCCGCGTCTCGCTCACCCCTCCTTCTCCGAACTCCGAGTCCGTATTTATATTTTTCAAACCCTCAGTGTTCAATCAGGTCAGATAAGTTGTTTTCACATCAACAGGTCCTCCAAGTTTTTAGATAATCCCACATTTAAACCCCATTTCAGCGCGAGCTAGTCAATGTACGTGTTACTCCATACTCATCTTAGCCACCCCCACACCCGACAGTCTCTTCTAATTTCCTTCCAGAACCTCCATCTGCTTACTGCTCTAGCCAAATCTGAGTGGACCTCCTTCTCTCAGGCCCTGGACGCTCTCTTGCTCCTGTCTGCTCTCGACATGAAAAACATGTAGGACCAACTAGGAAGGGCAGGAAACTCTGAAAGCTTGTATGGGAACAAAGGTGCAGTGGTGAGTGTCAGGAGCACAAGATATTTAAATTCATAGGAGGAGGAACAACTTCATCCAAATGAAATAACCTAGAACCTACCACAGATAGTCGTGTACCAGAACCAAAACCATTCCCCAAAGCCCATCCTTTCCTATCAAGCTGTGTGGAAGGTGACTGTGCTTGTAGAGCTCTCATTTGGAAGGCAACCAGTAGCAGAATATCTCAGTGCAGGGGTTCCCAACCTAAGGCAAGATCTGGCCTACAGCACCACTTCATGTGGCCCCCCACCGGTCCAAGGGCATTCAAGAAACAAAATGGCTGCGCCCTTTGAAGTTGTTGGGACAAAATGGCCACCTGGCCCTCGAAGCTGACTGAGAGAGTGAGACCCAGCCCCCAGCTTGAAAAGTTTGGGAACCCCTGTCCCAGTGGATTGTGCAATATATTGCTAGTGGTGTTTGGCTCCCGCTATGCTAACATTTTTAACGAAGATGAAAATAAGCTTACATATTTCTTATAGTCAGAAATTGTCTGTGAGGCATTATATGCCAATAGCATTGTGGCGGTGAAGTAAGTAAAAGCTTGCCCTCTCCATGATAGAAGGACTCAGACGGTCAGAGATTGGGTATGAACAGTAGGGTGGCTAGATTTATCATGCTTTGATTACGAATGCCTTGGCTGCCTGAATAGTGTCCCCCAATTAACAAAGAGTTGACCTGGATGGAATTTTTGGTCTGATATGTTTGTAGTGAGCTGAGAAGCAGAAGGATGGAGAGGGGGCTGGATGGAGTTTTTAAGCACAGTGTTCCTTATCCCCAGAAGGAAGGAGGAGGAAATGGGGAGAGGTTGGAAAAGGCCGGCTGAGAAGAAAGGGCTGCACTTAAGAGTCTTGACTGCTTTGTTAGAAGGCCACTTGAGTATTATGGGAGGTCTTCTGAAAGAAGAGGGGAGTTCTAATACTAAGCTACATCTGGGGAACATCTGTTCCTCCAGATGTTGCTTAATTGCAGCTCTTTCTACTCCTTACCATTGGTTGCACTGGCAGGGGCTGATGGGAGTTCACATCTTTCCGCATCTAAGGAGCCCCATCCCTTGGCTAAGGTGTAAAGTGAAACATATGATTGGAACATATATGGCTTAAAGCAGGGATTCCCAACCTGCGACTCATGGCGCCATTTCATTAATTTAATGTAATTTAATTTTCGTACTTATATGCATTTCATGTGTGTGTCACCACCACCACCACCACCACACCTGGAAGTGCCATGTGGTGGAGGAAGGGTAAAATGGCCATCCGGCCCCCAAAGCTGTCAGAGGAAGCGTGACCCGGCCCTCGGCTTAAAAAGGTTGAGAACTCCTGGCTTAAAGGAATCCCTCCAAAAGATGCCCAGCAATCTCTCTTGACTTTCATAAGATCTGTTGTATAGCCAGTTACCAGGGCCTGCGGCATACCTGTCAATTTTTAGATTTGGAAATAAGGAACATTTCCCGGCAAATAAGCGATACTTGACAGCTATGCTTATCCTGTGCTCCCCTTCAATGGCGGCAATAGGGCATTGCAGTCTAATTAATAAGGGATGACAGCAGAAAAGAGGGTAAAATAAGGGGTTTTCCCGGCCAATAAGGGATACTTGACAGCAATGGCCTGCAGTGGCTTAGTGGTTAACATGCTGAACTTGATGACTGGGTGCTCACTGCACGACAAAGTGAGAGCACCCGTCGTCTGTCCCAGCTCCTGCCAACCTAGCAGTTCGAAAGCAAGAAATTGCAAGTAGGTAAATAGGTACTGCTCTGGCAGGAAAGGTAATACAGTGGAACCTCGTATAACGAATGCATCATGCAACGAAAAAAATTGTACAATGAAGAGAATTTTGGAACAAATGGAGATTTTGTTGTATGGTTTTTCCCATAGGGATTTTCGTTGTATGATTTTTCCCATAGAGATTTTCGTTGTACGATGCATGCATCATACAACAAAAAAAGAATTGTATAGCAAAGTGCCTTGTGGAACCAATTATTTTTGTTATACGAGGTTCTACTGTAATCCTCTGTGCACTCCAGTGTCTAGGCATACCTGCCACATGACCACGGAAATGTCCACAGATGCAGACAGTGCTAGTTCTTTGGCTGTAAACACTGAGCCCTAGAGTCAGATACAACTGGCTTTCGAGGAAGGGCAAGCTTTACCATGCTACATGTTGAGAACTGAACAAGCAGTTGTGCTGAACAAGCACAGTGTATGAGACCATCTCTGTCCATTGCTTATGTGAAAGGCTGGCAGGCAGTGGCTCCCATGGATTTGTTGTGTTGCTCTGAATCACTTTTTGTCTCCTGTATGATCCATGCAGGTTTCCCCACCTGCATTGCAGGCAACATTTTATCTTTGTTTTTACTTGGTGCACTTTATGTGCCTACCTTTCCTAAGGTTAATCTTGCTGTGTTTTCTTTCCCCCATAGCAAGACTCTTTGCACAATGCACAGCTTCAACGTGTTAGCTTTTGACAAGGAGCGGCTGGAGAAGAAGGTCAGTAATGAAGATCTTAGTGGCGGCAGTGCTTATTATATGTTTATGGTTAACTCATTCTGTACTTGTATATCTGAGAGTAAACAAAACAGAACAGCAAAAAAGACAAAAAATGTTGTGGCACTTTAAAGACTAACTCTTGTATTTAAATGTGAGCTTTCGTGGACCAATTCCACTTCATCAGATACAAGAGTGAGGCCTCGTGGCATCAATTTATACACACATCACAGCCACACAAAAATTGACCAGCCTAACAGAATAATAATTTTTTATCTTTTTTCAACTGACAAAATCCTTTGTTATTATTAAAACCTACTGCAAAGCCTGGACCCCTATTGCAAATGGTTGCAAAACAAACTTCTCTTGCAAGCTAATGCATCACATCCAAAGGGTGGATGCAGCAAATATTGTGGCATTACACATTTGCCAGTGAACTAGCATCTATTGACAATGGTTTGAGTGACCCAGGCAAAACTGCAGCATATAACAACCTGTTAGTTGTGGTGCATCAAATCTGATGATGTCTCAGAAACCCCTGATTGATATTCAAACCCCTGAGATGCATGTCCAGCATATGCATGTACAGTAAAACCTCACATAAAGAGCACCTCGCTTAGAGACTAACTCGTTTAAAGAGCAGAATTTTCTCTGAATGGTCGCCTCGCTTAACAACTAAAACCAACCAAAAACTCGCTTAACAACTAAATCGGGGTATGCAATCCCCACCACCAGAATTCACAATTGGCCACTTACAATGGTGTTTCGCTTAAAGAGCAAACTCGCTTAAAGAGCAGTCCCGTGGAATGCATTATGCTCTTTAAGCGAGGTTCCACTGTACTTAATCTCTGTTGTCTCACTCTGGATTCTAGTATTGTAATTCCTCTGCTTTAGAACAACAACCCTCAAGTCCATGGCCAAGTGTCCAGGCAGATTAAAGTGGTTTGAAATGGGTTTCTATGTATTGCCACTCTTGATGTCTGATTTATGTCCATTAACTCTTTTGCACAGAGATTGTCCTGTTTGTCCTATGTAGAGCGCATAGGGGCATTTATTTATTTATTTATTTGCAAAAGATGACACAGGTCACATTAACAGAGGAACAAGTAAAATTGCCCTTAATGTTGTGTGTGGTGTTGTTGGGTCTACTAATGCTGCTCCCAGAGTAAATATGGGGACATAGTTGGCATCTGTGTTTGTAGCAGGGTTTAGTTCCCATCTCTGCTTCACTGTTGTGTAGTCTGTTGTGTGTCAATATTTGCTTGAAACTGGGAAGTTGTCTATAGGCAAGTCAGCCACCTTTGAGTTGTCTCACGACAAGTAAAGCGGTATATAAATAAAAATTAATAATAAGAGCTTGGGAAAGTGAAGTCTTCTTTGGAATACTGCATTGATTTGCATGCTTATCTGTCGTTCCGATTTAATCACTATGCCTCTGTATCTGGTGAATAGAAGCTCATGCCTTGCAGTTTCACCCCTATGTTGAAGTGGACTTGATCCACGATAGCTCACATTGAAAATATAGACATTAGTCTTTAATGTGCTGCAGCATTTTATTGATTGATTGATTGATTTATGATATGCCTGAAGTATTCTTGCCCATTATGGGTTGGAGATCTTTTATTATTTGTGTTGGAAGTCTCTGTTTAGGACTGAAAGTTACAACCGGGGGTGTTCAGTTGTTTTCCCTTCTGGGCCAAACATGCTGGCTTGTTGGCTGTAAACAGAGTTGAGCACCAAACCCTAGAAGCCAGACACAACTGGCTTTTGAGCAAGGGCAACCTTTACAAGTGAAGCGTTCTACGACAAATCATCTAGGAAATAGCAACAAGCTTTGGGGTAGATGCTCCTGGGTATTAGGGACTTATCATTGTTTTGACCATTTGCAAAAATAAAATCTAATTTTGAAGAACAATTTCTCAGGAAATACATGGGTCATTTGGAAATGTTCTGAAAGAGAGGACTATTCTATCACATTTAAGGCTTGGCCCACTTTGTATTCTTGCCTTGTGTGGATATTAAGAAAAGTCAACCCACTCAGCCAGGGGTTCTCAAACTTTTCAAGTCGTGGGCCGGGTCACACTCTCAGTCAGCTTTGAGGGCCAGACAGCCATTTTGCCCTGCCTGCATGATGAGGGGTGTTTGGCCATTGTGTCCCAACAGCTTCAAAGAGGTGGCCATTTTGTTTCCTGAATGCCCTTGGAGGGGGTGGGGTGGGGCACATGAAATGGTGCTACAGGCCAGATCCAGCCCACAGGCCTTAGGTTGGGAACCCCTGCACCAAGCCATTGCATTTTGCTGTCTTTATGCTAGGAAATCTCAGATTTGAAACGAATGGAACCTATTTTTAAAAAATTATTTTTAATTTTTATTCAAATTTCCAAGACCTACCAATTGGAGCTTCCCTCACCAAATATATATAGCTTAATTCATGTGCTTTTGTAACAAGAGAACATACAGCTTCACATGCTATGCAAGACACATGCACAAAATTCAGCACTTCAAAACCATTGGGTCCCCCCCCCCCCCCCAATATAGCACATTTAACTGGACTTCAGAGTATTTACACACAACATGTAGCCTTGATATCTTGAACATTGTACATTTGGGAGCATAAACTAGGGTGGGAGGGGAGTTACCTTGTTGCTGCTATAAACAACTGGGAGACAGAGATTCGTGTAGATGTACTTACAAATCACCTCTACCAGCATATCCAGCTCCATCTTCTGTACATCCCTGCTTTAAGCTATTTTAGTCCACCACCACCCATAAATTATCCTTTTATTTTAATAATGAAAATATATTATCTGGCTGTTGGTTTCTTCTTGTGAAGAAAACTTACCTAGCTTTCCTTAAGAGCCCCAATACCAGATTAAAAACGAAGGAAGGAGGAATCCAGTGTGATCTAGCCTGGCCTCCTGTTGTAGACCTGCTTGGGTCTCTCTCTTTGTCTGTCCTCCAGCCAGCCATTTCGGCCCGTGCTGGCCATTTGGGACACAGGGACAAGTCCCAGTGTGCCCCAGTGACTGGTGCCCCCAGAGGTGGGCAGAAGTATGTCACCTGGCGGCTACAGTCCATAACGTCATGCAGTAACACACACATCCCGGCGCATAGGTGCTGCCCCCTCCCTCCCTGTCCAGCCTCCTTTTACCGTAGCCAGCATGCCCCTGATCCATTTGGGTGAATTGCTCACTATTCCTGGGTGCTAGAAAAGCAGACGCGGCCTCTGCTTGTGTCCATTGGGATGCACCCATCGATCAAAACGAGAACCCCAAATGTCTGCTGCTCCTAGGGGAGCAAGATGGTATTTTGCTCTTGCCTTGATGATTTCTTTTGTCTTGGTGGCAGATGCTGGCATGCAAGCAGGCTGGTCAACAGCCTCCCAGTGACCTGATGGAGCAGCACCAGAAGATCATACAGCTGATCCAGTGGCAGAAGTCCCAACTTCAGCATGGAGGCCCTGAGGTCAAGAAAGGTACTGAGATGGGATGAATCCCTATAGAGCAGTGATGGGGAACCTTTTAAAGATTGAGTGCCCAAGGAGGTGGGGGAGATGGGCGGCAGGCATCACGCGTGCCGGCGATGTCATGTGGGTGACATCACTGGCATGCTTCGAGCTGCGCACGTGCACCACCCCCACAACACCCAAATTCATGCTGTTGCCCCCTGGACAAGCCTTGCTGCCACGCCAGGGCCCTGCACAAGTGCTGTCTGGCCACACCGGGCTCCGGAAAAACCTCCCAGGGTCCAGAGACGCCCTGCATGGTCTTCCCACCCCCTGACGGGCCTTCCCACCCCCTCTTTGGCCTTCCTACTCCCCCATCGCGCGCCCCCCCCCACGAGGGCTACCCACCTTTTACCTCTCCCAGCCACAGCCTCCTGGCCAGGCTTTCACCCTTCCCTCTCACCTCTCCTTTGGCAGAGAGAGAGAGAGAGGAGTGGCTGGGAATGGCATGCATGCCAGGAAAAAGGCTTCTATGTGCCATAGGTTCGCCACCACTGCTGTAGAGGAAGACACCATTTCCAGTGGCTAGGCAAGGGAAGGCTTTTCCCCCTCTGTTAGACTGGGATGGTAACAAGTTCTCCTGGGGGAGGAGAAGCCTCTTGACTCTACAGCTGTTCCCCAATGGTGCCGCCTCTTCACTCCACAGAGTACCTGACACAGCTGGAGCGATACCAGCAGTGGTACACAGAAGCAGCACGGCGTCTTGGCAGTGAAGGAAAGCGGGTACGTTGTTGAAACCTTTACTCCTTATTGAGTGGGGAGAGTCAGCTCTTTTTAAAGGCTTTGCGCCCCATCATTTTAAATTGGATACGCTGATGCCTCCCTGCTTGAAGGGAACGGCCAAGGTTGGGAGAAGTGTGTACCCAGAACTGTGCAGTTTGACCCCCAACCTGTTTGCTTAACCACCACTTGCTGTATTTCATTTTTTTAAAAAAATATTTTTAATCTGGCAGGAAGCAGCTAAGGATGCCCTTTATAAGCGCAACCTGGTTGAGTGCGAGGTAAGTGCTTCTTGGAGGAAGTGTGATTGTTTCTGCAGCTCTTTCTGCTGCCTCCCGAAGAATGGGTAGAGCAGAAGATTGATCCACACATGGCCGCCGTGGAATTTCCCCCTGATGTTGCTCCTGCCTTCTCTATTCTTGGGTGGGTGGCTGAGAATTCTCCGGCTTCCCAACACTACTGCTTGGCCTCCTAAGGCAGGGTGCCTTTACCCCCTGCCATTGTCTAAAGCAGGAGCGCCCAAACTTTTCAGGCCGTGGGCCAGTCACGTGGTTCAGGGGGTCAGTCACTATAGCCGTACGGGCACGATTTACTTCCACTTCCAGAAGTGACGAGGGCTTCGTGGGCCGGATGAATTGGCATCGGGGACCGGATCCAGCCCCTGGGCTGTAGTTTGGGCACCCCTGGTCTAAAGCAGCATTTCACAAACTGTTCTCCAGAACACTGGTGTTCCATTATTATTATTATTTTTGTGCCATATCCGAATCCAAATATTGGTGATCCTCATGGCGATCAGCCGTGAAGACTGTCCTGAGAGTATAATGCAGCAGCTTTTCATCTACCTTCTACATCACAGCATGACACCCGTACCACTAATCCAGTTCCGTGAGTCACTTTCTGGTCCTGAGCCTTTTTGGCACACAAAGACTTCATCGGCCCCAGGCCAGTATGGATGAAGCTACTGCCCTCCATCAAGATGGATTCAAGTGGGATTTAATCCACTTGGGAACCATCCCCCTTCCCTGTGGACTACGCCAAGTGGCTAGTCTTTAGGATTGTGAGGTTAGTTAACCGCCACCTAATGCTTGGCGTTGAGTCGCTGGCAGTATGGTCTACTCCAGTGATGACTAACCTTGGCACTCCAGGTGTTCTTGGACTTCAGTTCCCAGAAGCCCACATCAGCACTCCTGTTGATCAGAGCTTCTGGGAATTGAAGTTCAAGCAAGGTTTGCCGTTCTACTCTATTACCATAGCAGGATAACCTGGCTTCCTGGTGTTCTATAGAAGGTCAAAAAGTGTTCCATGAAAAAATATGAAATGTACCACAACTAACAGGTTGTTATATGCTGCAATTTTGCCTGGGTCACAAAAATAAATTGTCAATAGATGCTAACTGATTGCCAAATGTGCAATGCCACAAAGTTTGCTTTGCAACCATTTGCAAATCAGTAGGGGCTGGGTTCATAGCAAGTCTGAATAACAACTGAGTATTTTCCATATGCTACACACTTTTCTGTTTGGCTGACAAGCCATTGTGTGACTCTGTACCTGTGTGTATAAATTGATTTCACAATGTCTTACTGTTATTTTTCTGTTTCAAAAACCAAAGTGTTTCATTAAAATGTTAGGATTTGTAAAGTGTTCCATGATAGAACAAGTTTGGGAAACCCTAGCCTAAAGATCTGCCTCTATAGGCACAGAGATCATCATTGTTCAGTATGTTGCTCATTTCTGTTGTTTCGGGGGACATGTGCAGTTGTGTAGCAGAGCCAAAATATCACCAGGGCGGAGGGCTAGGGTGTTTTGATCAGCAGGGACAGTGAGGAACCTTGCCATGAAGGACTCTTTTGTTCCTTTGAGCATAATCCCAATTTTCACACTAGCTGGTCTGGGGAAACCAGTTGGTTGACTCTGAGATTGGGTATTTAAGTGTATTTCCATATTTGAGCTCATATCCTCCCAACTTCCTTTTGGATGCCCCTGCCCTTTCCACGGTGGATGTGGAACTGAGGGAAATTAGGACTAGCACCCAGAGTCTGGTGAGAGAGGCTCCTGCCACCTCTAGAATATTCCACAATGTTTTGGCCAGTGCAAAAGAAATCCATTAGTGTAAGTTCAGATTCTGAGGATCCCTTAGGAAGGAGTTCGCAACCTTTTAAAGCCGAGGGCCGGGTCACGCTCCCTCAGACAGCTTTGGGGGCCATTTTACCCTTTCTCCATCACATGGCACTTCCTGGTGTGGTGGAGGCGGTGGGGGCCCCACATGAAATGGCGCTGTGGGCCACAGGCTGAGAATCCCTGCCTTAAGTCAATGATGGTGAACCTTTTAGAGACTGAGTGCCCACACTCAACAGGCTTGCCATCTGTGCTGGGGAGAGGAAGCACCCCCAATGGGCTGCTGGGCAGAGGGGAGAGGCAAATTCTGTGCTGGGGCAACGGCATGTATGCCTACAGAGAGGGCTCTGAGTGCCTCCTCTGGCACACGTGCCATAGGTTTGTCACCACTGCCTTAGGATGACCTCCTGAAGACCCACAGTTGCCACAAGCTGCCTGTTTGTTCTTATGCCTTTGTTTTGGAAAGAGACGGTGATGATAGAAGCACTGAGTGGCCAAACTGTTTTGTCTTCCAGCTGCAGAAGTTCCGCAAATGAAGGAAGGAACAGATGAGAGTGTGAGATGGCTCCAGAGTCACTCTGCCCAGCCAACGCCTGCTCATGCATAGTCTTCTCCTTGTTGTGGGTGGAGCAGGGTGGGGAGAGCAGGCTAGGTAGGTGAGCTGTTTGCTGATGAACCAACCAAGAACTCTCCCGGGTGACTCTGTTCTAGCCAGATGGGTCTTTGTTGGTCTTCAGTGTACCTAATGACTGGAGGTGCCTGCAGTTCCCCAACAGTATGGCAAGATGCTGCCAAGTGAAAATAGACAATCTGATCGTGACGGTTGCCTTGCTTTGGCTCTTTAACCAAGCTTGGACTCCTCTGAAGTCTTAATGAGCCTCTTGATGATTTCTCAGCTGAGCCAGGCTGCTGGGCATTAAGTGGACAAAGAGAGCCCTTTTCTCCATTTGTCCAACTCAAGGTCTGGATGTGTCTACATTACAAGTTAAAGATGTTTGAAACGTTTGTCGTTCCAGCTGCTTCTCCCATTTACAGTTTTGTGTGGTTGTTGAGGATATCTATTCCTTTGATGGAACTCCAATTCTCTAAATTCCTTGTTCCAGGGCTGGGTTGGTTTAGCAAATCTGCAGTTGTTTGAACTTGTACTGTAGACCAGCCTAGTATCCTGGGTCTAGAGGTAGGGAAAACCCAATGTGTACTGAGATGGCTCATTAAGGATTTCACTTCCTTTAAAAACACTAGCACAGCCCTCAACCTATAGTTTACATTGAAACCATGAGTCTCCTTATAGGTATATCCCTTTCACCCTTCTCCCTTGCACCGGGCACTTTGCACATGCCTTCCTGGACTCTGCTTCTTTGCCCTTATGTGTTTTATTTCCTTTGAGAACTAAGTCGCTCATCATTTATGCATAGCCAATGTGTATAAGTTTTGCTTGCCAGCTCTTGGAAGAACTAGTATCATATGCCTGTGTTACTGGAATTTCTGCACAGGCCGTTTCCTTTCCTGCTGTAGAAAATATCCTAAATTTAGTGACTGAGACTTATTGCTAGGGCTTGAGTCCTAAAGTGCTGCCTCCCCTTCGGCCCTGGAACAGCCAACAGAAGAAACTTGGGACTCGATTACTTCTCCCCTGAGGAAAGCATAAGCGGCTGCTTGAAGAAATTATGCTCTCCGTCAACCAGATTATCTTTATCTGAGCCTTAGCTCAGCATGGGATCATTTCCTTGGCTCTGTTTATTTCCCAGGGAAAGCCTGCTGCTTAATCCAGGGGTGGACAACTTTATTAGGATCGGGACTAGACCAGTGATGGCGAACCTTGTCACTCCAGCTGTTCTTGAACTTCAATTCCCAGAAGTCCAAGTCTGCGAATTCACATAAATGCCATTCGTGTAGATTCACAGGGACTTTGGCTTCTGGGAATTGAAGTCCAAAAACAGCTGGATTGCCAAGGTTTGCCATCATGGAACTAGCCCAATTCTCAGGGTCAAAAATTGACATCACATTGGGAAACCACCACCCGCACTTTCACTTTGAAGCAAGGTGGATGAAGGTAAGAGGGCATCTTGGGGGCCATTCAACAATTACATGATCCATTTTTGGGGGGAAATTAACACACACACCCCATGTAATCCAACCGTAATTTTTGCTTCAAACCCCCCGCCCCTTTAAAATTACGTAATCCAGATCTTTTGTATCAAAACTCTAATTTTTAGAGGTTTTCACTAATGGTGAAATAGAAATAGACTGTGAAAGCAATTCAATAATCTCAAATCGGATCAAAATTCCCAGAGATCATTTTTAAACCTAAAAAGTGCCATGTTTTGAAACCACAACAGCTCCAAATGGATTACGTAATCTTTGACCTGAACTCCCCCCCCAGCGCTCCCTGCCCCCATGTAATTTTCCATAATTCAGATGGCAGACCCCCTCGAGGATCACGTAATTGTTGAATGGCCCATTGCTCTAAATTAAAAATGTGGCGTTTTCTCTGCCACCCTTGAATTAAGCAATGGCATGGGGATCAGGGGTCCCAACAATAGGGTGGAGGGGCTTCCCTGTAGGGCATGTGTTGACCACCACCGCAGTAGCCTATGGGTGTGTTATACGTGTAAAGCTGCAGAAACAGGTTTCCCTTTGGCAGCTGGAAGTGAGATCCTCATTGAAATCCTGTTTCCTATCATTGATAAGAAGCATTTTGCAATGTAAGAAATTAACTCAGGGTTGCTATTGCTCAGGATGGATTTAGATTATGGGCTGTCTTCCCTGTCCTGCGCCTGTGTTCCTTTTTGAAACCAAAATTTATTTTCTCCTTGTTTCTAGAAAGTGAGATGATAAAAGGGAAAACCTATGTTCTGCACTACATTTCTCTCCTCACTATTTTCACAGTCCTTGCTTGGGTTCTTAAGGAAATCAGATTTCTGAACAAGTGCCTGCCTCCAAGGTTGTTGCTCAGGCAGAGGCTTTGAAAGCCAACGTTAAAGGTGTAGGCGATGAAACTGACTGTATTATGGCTTTATTGTATGTTTGGCTTGACAAATATCTAACGGGGTTGGGGGAGAGGGAAAAACAAAGCGTCTGTAAGACATGTAAGAATTTTGCACCAATAATTAAAAAAAACTTGTTAAACCTCATTTTGTTTGATTTTCTGTTCATGGGTCATCTCAAGATTTTATTCATGTGGAATCTTGGGGCTGCGGTGGTGGCTCAGTGGTTAAGAAGCTCGCCTTGTTAGCTGGAAGGTCGGCAAGTTGGCAGTAAATGACTCAAATACTGCATAACGGATTGAGCGCCTGTCTCTGCCCCAGCTCCTGCCAACCTAGCATTTTGAAAGCAAGAAATTACAAGTAGATAAATAGGGACCACTTGGGAGGGAAAAGACCTTGGGGACATGAAAGGAGACTCATTCAGGCATCCCCTGAGCGGAGTTGCTCCAGCAAAAACCCTTTCAACCCAGAATAATTTCTGACATGAAATAATTATTATTATGTGGAATCTTGCAAGCAGTCCTTGTGATCCTATTTTAAAAATATTTCTCTTCCCAGCCTCTGTAAACAAGGTAGGAATTGTCAAAAGGCACTGGCTTGATCTGTTAAGGTGAGTGAAAGATGTTGAAATTTCCCCCGTTAGGATTTTCTCTCCTTGTTTCAGTTGTGGCTCTTGTGATTTTTAGGTAAAGGTAAAGTTTTCCCTTGTTCGAAATCCGACTCTAGGGTGCAGTGCTAATCTCTGTTTCTAAGCCGAAGAGCCAGCACTGTCTACTTCTGCAGACATTTCCGTGGTCATGTGGCAGGCTTGACGACACCAGAGCACATGGAACGCTGTTTCCTTCCCACCGAAGTGGTCCCTATTTATCTACTTGCAATTTCTTGCTTTTGAACTGCTAGGTTGGCAGGAGCTGGGACAAAGACAGGAGCTCATTCCATCCTGCAGTACTCGGGAATCGAACTGCTGACCTTCCGCTTCCCAGTCAGCATCTTAGCTACTTGAGCCACTGCAGTCATTTTTAGCCAAGGTGAAATGGTCTGGTATTTCTGCACAGGAAACCCTACTTCTGCAGTGAACCGAGGTCCGTGAAGGCGAACCTTGGCACTCCAGATATTCTTGGACTTCAATTCCCAGAAGCCCAAGCCCCCGTGAATCCACACAAAGGGGTATACTGCGATTCATCTGGCCCGCGCTGCCCTCATTGATCCTGGAAGCGGAAGTAAAACACGCCCATACAGTTAAGACTCTTCCGGGTTAACCCTTTCTCTGTACGGGTGCGTTTTACTTCCCCTTCTGGGATCGACGAGGACAGCGCGGGCCAGATGAATCGCAGTATACCCCTTTGTGTGGATTCACGGGGGCTTGGGCTTCTGGGAATTGAAGTTCAAGAACATCTGGAGTGCCAAGGTTCACCATCACGGACCTAGATTTAGTATATTATTTTATAACAACAAAGGTTCCTCCAACTCCCAGAGTCTGACATCCAATCAGATATTTCCTACCTGCAATATCCAGCAACTTCCCAGTAGTTTTGTGTGATGGTGAACCTCCTGGGCTTCACTCATAGCATTTTCTCCCTCATAAAATGGAATCAATCAATCAATCAATCATAAAGAAACTGGACTCAATGTAAACAGTGTCTTTACTTCGTCCCCCTTTGTGAAAGTTGGTGCCGCATCGTGCCAAAAGAGTGCAGATCTTACCAGGATTTTTGCCAACGTTCGTCCCTAAAATTCAACTTCTCATTCGGAATATCAGTCTTCTCTTGCAATAGATAAGAATATTGATATTATTGGTATCACTGAAACCTGGTGGACGGATGATAACCAATGGGATACAGTTATCCCAGGCTACAAACTGTACAGGAAGGATAGGAAGGGGCAAACAGGAGGTGGTGTAGCCTTGTATGTCAAAGAAGTGATAAAATCGTATGAATTGGAATATCTAGGTGATTTAGAGTCACCATTAGAAGCTCTGTGGGTAAGAGTACCAGGCCACAAGGATGGTCTAACAGTAGGCATATACTATCGTCCTCCGACCCAAACTCCTGAGGCAGACTGGCAGTTGGAGAATGTTGTAAAGGAGGCATCCAGGAAGGGAAGCCTGGTTATAATGGGGGACTTCAATTACCCTCACATAGACTGGGTAAACTGTTGTTCAGCACATGATAAAGAGATAAAGTTCCTAGATATGTTAAATGATTGTTCCCTGGGACAGATGGTTGAAGACCCAACTAGAGGTACAAGAATCCTTGACTTGATCCTGAGTAATACTCAGGATCTGCTGCAAGATGTTAATGTGACTGATCCAATAGGGAACAGTGACCATAACTCAATTATGTTTAACTTGATCATAGACTGCAAGTCACTGATAAAATCTAAAACAGAGACCTTAAATTTTCAAAAAGGACATTTCCCAAAGATGAGGAAACTAGTAAAAAAGAAACTGAAAGGGAAAATTGAGAGAGTCCAAACACTCCAAGAGGCATGGAGGTTGTTTACAAAAACAATAACAGAGGCCCAATTGGAATGCATACCCAAAAGGAAAAAGGGCACTGCCAGGTCCAAGAGGACTCCGATGTGGCTTACAGGAGCTGTTCGGGAAGTGATCAAGAGCAAGAAAAGCTCATTTAGAAGATGGAAGGCTTGTCCAAATGAGGACAGCAGGCAGAAACATAAATTCTGGCAGAACAAATGCAAGGCAACAATCAGGAAAGCAAAGCAAGACTTTGAGGAGCGTATAGCTAAAAATACTCAGAGAAATAACAAAGACTTCTTTAAGTACATTAGAAGTAAGAACCCAACTAGGAAGGCCATTGGACCATTAGATGACAATGGAAGGCAAGGGGTTATTAAAGAGGAAACAGAGATTGCAGAGAGACTCAATGAATTCTTTGCTTCAGTATTCACTGAAGAAGACAGAGACCACATGCCCAAAACAGAGCCTATCTTCGTAGGGAGGGAAACCGAAGAATTAAGCAAGATAGAAATAACCAGGGAGGAGGTCCTTGCATGTCTTGTTAAGCTAAACACTAACAAATCACCAGGACCAGATGGCATCCATCCACGAGTTCTCAGGGAACTTAAAGACGAAATTGCTGATCTCCTAGCCAAAATATATAATATTTCCCTCAAATCAGGCTTTGTGCCTGATGACTGGAAGGTAGTGAATGTAACACCAATTTTCAAAAAAGGATCCAGGGGTGATCCAGGAAATTACCGACCTGTCAGTTTGACATGTGTCCCAGGCAAAGTGATGGAAACCATCCTAAAAGATAGAATTAATAGGTACATAGAAGAGAAGGTGCGGCTAAAGGAGAGCCAACATGGCTTTTACAAGGGCAAATCATGCCTCACTAATCTGTTGGAATTTTTTGAGAGTGTCAACAAGCATGTGGATAAGGGGGATCCAGTTGACATTGTTTATCTGGACTTTCAGAAGGCTTTTGACAAGGTCCCACACCAAAGGCTCTTGAATAAACTTACCAGTCATGGAATAAAGGGGCAGGTCTTGTCCTGGATCAGCAACTGGCTAAGGGACAGGAAACAGAGGGTAGCACTAAATGGACACTTCTCCAAGTGGAGGGAAGTAAAGAGTGGGGTCCCCCAAGGTTCAGTACTGGGACCCCTGCTTTTCAACCTCTTCATAAATGATCTAGAGGAGGGAGTAAAAAGCAAGGTAGCCAAATTTGCTGACGACACTAAATTATACAGGGTAGTGAAAACTGTGAGAGATTGTGAAGAGCTCCAGAGGGATCTCTTGATACTGGGGGAGTGGGCAAAACAGTGGCAAATGAGCTTCAACATCAGTAAGTGCAGAGTGATGCATGTTGGGGCAAAAAACCCCAATTACATTTATAAACTGATGGGGTCTGAACTCTCTGCGACAAACCAGGAAAGGGACCTTGGTGTCCTGGTGGACAGCTCAATGAAGATGTCAACCCAGTGTGCCTCAGTAGTGAAAAAAGCAAACTCAATGTTAGGGATCATTAGGAAGGGTATAGAAAATAAGTCAGCAAGTGTCATTTTGCCTCTTTATAAATCTATGGTGAGGCCCCATCTGGAATATTGTGTACAGTTCTGGTCGCCATACCTCCAGAAGGATATTATGGAGTTGGAGAAAGTACAGAGGAGGGCAACCAGAATGATTATGGGACTGGAACACCTTCCTTACCATCTGAGGCTGCAACGGTTGGGCCTTTTCACTCTTGAACGACGGCGTCTAAGAGGTGACCTGATTGAAGTTTATAAAATCATGCACGGTGTGGTCAAAGTAGATAAGGAAAAACTGTTTTCCCTATCGCACAACACTAGAACTAGGGGACACTCCATGAAACTTTTGGGTACTAGTTCTCAAACAAATAAGAGAAAGTACTTTTTCACCCAGAGGATTACTGGTCTATGGAACTCCCTGCCAGAAGAAGTGGTGACAGCTGTCAGACTTGACAGCTTTAAGAAAGGATTAGACAAGTTCATGGAGGACAAGTGTATCAATGGCTATAATTATGGCTACCTAAGGACAACCTCCGGGTTGGAGAGATAGGCAGGATATCTCTCAATGCCATTTCCAGGGAATCCTAAGCAGGTGAAGGCATCTCCTTGGGAATACCCTGAAGGAAATGGTGAGCCACTGTGAGAATGCTGGACTGGATGGGCTGTGGCCTGTTCCAGCAAGGCTGTTCTTATGTAACTCAGCGGTCATTAATGCCTGCTTTGCAAAGCGTGGTTTTCTGTGCTAGAGTTTGTTTGTTTGGGTTAACATTAACATACGCTATTGTTGTCTGATCTCCAAACCAGTACAAAGTGAAAAAGCTCCACTTCTTGGAAATGGCTTTTAAAAACCCACAGAAATCCACCTTTGTCACAGTTACCAGTTTGAGGCTTGTGTTGTCTAACAGGAAGAATACCGATATTATATACAGGTGAAACTTGGAAAATTAGAATATTGTTCAAATGTTCATTTCACTTAAAAGGTGAAACAAATATATGAGATAGACTCACTACATGCAAAGCGAGAGATGTCATGCCTTAATTCGTTCTAATTGTGATGATCATGGCGTACAGCGTATACATGAGATTATGTGATGATTATGGGGTACATGAGATTGGGGTGTTGGGGTTTTCATAAGCTGTAAACCATAAGCATCAATATTATAACAAAGTAAGTAAGGCCTGAACTATTTCGCTTTGCATGTAATGAGTCTATTCTTATATTTGTTTCACCTTTTAAGTTGCATTACTGAACTGAATGAACATTTGCACGATATTCTAATTTTCCGAGTTTCACCTGTAGGCACAATCGGGTATGTACCAGAGAACAGGTTCTGTGGCTGGATGAGTCCTGTATGGCATTGAGCCTTGACACAGGAAACAGACACAGCATTTGCTCTAGTAATAATTGTAAGCTACCTTTTTTAAAAAAACAGGTTAGCTAGTAATTTTTTTATCAGACTGTGTCACACTTGTTCAAGGATGACTGTGGGTTCAAGAACTGAATTCAAGGGTTCTGCTAGATCAGGGGTTCCCAACCTAAGGCCCATGGGCTGTATCTGGCCTGTGGCGCCATTTCATGTGCCCCACCTCCTCCAAGTGCATTTAAGAAACAAAATGGCTGCCCCTTTAAAGCTGTGGAGACAAAATGGCCACCCCCATCGTGCAGGCAGGGCAAAATGTCCATCCAGCCCTCAAAGCTGACAGCATGACCCGTCCCCCAGCTTGAAAAGGTTGAGATCCCCTGTGCTAGATGTGCCACGTCATACACAACAATGACAGATGAGACCGCAGTGGACAGCTACTTGCAAGTGGCCTTGACTTAGAATTGCCATATGCCACAGAAAACTGTGAATTTCATGTTTTATAACTTTCCCACATGGGTCCATAAAAAACATTGAAAATTCACCGTTTTCAAACCACTTGGTTTGGAGGGGGGAAATCCACATATTTTTCATGCACTTCCATTGAAGGGCGCCCCGCCGCGTGCCTTTTCTTGTGGCATCGTTACACAAACAGGACGCAGTGAGCTCCCGTCTTTGTCCCAGCTCCTGCCAACCGAGCAGTTCAAAAGCAAGAAATGGCAAGTAGATAAATAGGGACCACTCCAGTGGGAAGGAAACAGCGTTCCGTGCGCTCCGGTGTCTAGTCATGCCTGCCACATGACCACGGAAACGTCTGCAGAAACAGACAGCGCTGACTCTTTGGCTTTCAAACAAAGGTGAGCACTGAACCCTAGAGTCGGATACGACTGGCTTTCGAGCAAGGGAAACCTTTACTTCTGTCCCGTTTTTGTGAGAGGGAAATGTGGTAACCCTACCTTGACTGTCACTCTGGCCCTACTCCATGGAGACTTTGGCTTCATGAGCACAGTTGCTGAGCTTGGAAAAAGCAGTTCTACTAAGGTTAACTTTCTTTTAAAATGAAAATTACGACGACTTCATCTTGTCTCTCTCCAGCTGGAGACTTGTAGGCCAGATCTGTTCCCAGGGAAAGCAGAGAGAGAGAGAGAGCAAAGCTGTAATGGCTCTGCTCTGTGCAGCTGGAAGAGCAAACTGGGCAAGTCCCTCCAGAAGGCTGCCCCACAGGCAACCATGTTGTCGAGCAAAAGGCCATCTTGCTTGAGGGGCCCAAGGGAAGCAGTTTGGATGCAGAGCAAAAAGTCCTTTACTGCAGGAAAATAGTGCCTCACTGGCTGAGAGAAAACGAAGCTCTCCGGTTTACAGCTTTTCAAAAATCTTCCACTGGTTTTCTACAATGATACAATAAGTAATATTTTACCCTGATATAAGGACTAATAATATATACATATTTACAAGCATGTTACACTCAAAAATTGTACAGCATGTTACAATCAATGGATATGCTTACAATCAATGGATATGCTTACATTGTACCATTATGGCAGCCACCAAAGGCTTTTCATATTCTGAGGGGAAAAAAGTACAGATCCTAAGCGACACCATTTCCTTTAGATCCCAGCTGGGATCTTCCAGTCCTGATTTTAACACTCTAGAGCACCTGGAGAAGAAAAAGGTACGTTATCAACTTCATGCTGGGTTTCTAGCGGACTATTATAAGAACTCTCGCATCCCTCGAGGCTTGCGAATTCAAAAAAGCCCCATGCTTTTTGCGGACACTAAAGAATTTGTGGAGAAATGGGGAGCGATTTTGGACCGGTGTTCATACGACCTTATGGTCCTTATTATCGAACAGTCCAATAAAGAAGTTTCTTCCTTATCTACGGAGATTGACACACTTAAAACTGAGCTTACTGATAAACACCCAGGTCCCTCTATGGATTCATCATTATCTGAATTATCAAAAAAGCTAGATGACTTCCGCACATCTCTCATTGAATTTAAAACCAAGAAATTCGACCGTGACATAACAGACTATAACTCCTCCAAAGTCTATAGATGGCAATTTTCCTCTAAAAAACCCAAAAGGGTGTCTTGGAAACAACCGGTCTCCAGTTCGGATCTGGAATCCACGGATAGTGACCCCAGATCGTCCTCCTTGGACTCCTGATCTTCAAAAACTTATGAGCTTAGAAACACCAGGGGACGTACGGAGCCTTCGACGTCCAGTGCTCTTTTTTTAGGGCAGCGCATACGACGAGGCAAAAGGAGAACGTTGTCCCCCATCGAAACCCGTGTACTCTCCCTTGGTTTAAACTTTGTTCCCACGCTGGGCTATAACTCCTTTACTACTAGAGTGGACCTCTTTAAGTTGATTAGACTGCTAAAACTTAAATATTTTTTAAAGGGTTGGACGACTCGGGGAAGAGGGAGGAATCTAGATTGAATTCGCGCTTTATGCCTCATGTGGGCTGCCCGTCTATCGAGGTTTTCCACAAATTAGTACTCAAGGATATTACCAAGATTGAATGGAACAGTGGGCATTTCTATAAGAAAGTTCAGTTTCGACTACCAGTGATAACTTTCGTTCTTCGAGTATATAGTTTGTGAATACACACTCATGGGTTATGCGCCTGCGCAGAACGGCCGATCGGAGGCTTGAAAAGCTATTGGTCAAAAGTTTTGGCGGTAAGACCGCCCACCGTACCGCCCACCCTGAGGCGCCCGCGCGCCATTTTGCCTCAGTTCCATACTTAAGCCAAGCACAGGATAAACCAATTGATCTCATCCGTGCAGCTCAAGAGGGGAGGCAGGGTGGGTAGTGTGTATTCACAAACTATATACTCGAAGAACGAAAGTTATCACTGGTAAGTGAAACTGAACTTTCTCCTTCGTATAGTTTGTGAATCCACACTCATGGGAGATTAGCAAGCTCACACTTACTTGGTCGGTGGGCAGTCGGATGAGATGATCCCACGATGAAGATGATGATGACGGTCAGGCAGGGTGAACTGTCAAGGGCGATGGGCCCGGAGCCCCCGAGTGAGGACGACACGGCCAAGCCTGGCGTCCGCAGTGGCTCTGGTGTCCACCCTGTAGTGCTGGACAAATGTAGAAGGTCTGGACCAGGTGGCAGCCTTACAGATGTCCACAAGCGGTGTGCCCTCCAGAAAGGCCGTGGATATTGCAACCGCTCTGGTAGAGTGCGCCTTGACATGCGGTGGAGGGGGCAGCGATGCCGACTCGTAGGCCAAGTAGATGGTAGAGGTGATCCAGTTGGAGAACTGCTGCGCAGAGATGGGTTCGCCTTTGGACTTGCCCCCATACGCCACGAAAAGGCATTGCGACTTCCGGAACTCCCGTGTCCTGCTGGTGTAAAACAATAAAGCCAGTTTGACATCCAGCGTGTGCCAAGTCCTTTCTTGGGCGTTAGTGGGGTTCTAGAAGAATGTTGGCAAGGAGATAGTCTGTGCCATATGAAACTGGGAGACCACCTTGGTGATGTCCGCTTGGAGTACCACACGGTCATTGAAGAATTGGAGAAAGGGTGTGTCTGCCCGCAGAGCGACCAGCTCACCAGCTCGTCGAGCAGACATGATGGCCACAAGAAAAGCCGTCTTCCAAGTGAGGAGACGAGCATCCGCGGTAGCCATGGGCTTGAAAGGAGTCCTGGTGAGCGCATTAAGGACGGTAGAGTGACCATTGGGCCGTCGGAGTCCTGACCGGAGGGAAGGCGTTCCGCAATCCCTTGAGGAAACGTTTCACCGTTTGGTCGCGGAAAGCGCCGGAAGCGGGCGAGCCAGCTGGAGAGTGAGCCACCACCGCTGCGAGGTGTACTCGGATGGAGGCGATACTGAGGCCAGACTCCACCAGGTGGAGGAGGTAGGTCAAGACGTCCTGCAGTTCCACCTGCGAGAGGGGGGTCTGCTGAGATGCCAGGAAAGCACAAAAGCGTCTGTACTTGGAAGCGTAGGACTCCTGGCTAGCTCCAGGATCCTGGACAGTCTGGGGTTATCCTCCACGCGGTGAGGTGGAGGCTGGGTAGGTCCGAGTGGTGAAGCTGGCCCTGTTCCATTTGGAGGAGCGTCGGTGACTCCGGTAGCGTGCGATACTGAGATGACATGCGCAACAGCAGCGGAAACCATGGTTGGCGAGGCCATGCTGGGGCACTAGGATGGCCCTGGTCTTGTGCTGAAGCATTCTGGTGAGAACCTTCTGGATCAGCGGAAACGGAGGAAAGGCGTAGAAATAGTCCTGATCCCACCGTTTCATGAAGGCATCGCCCTCGGAGTTCACACCGATGCCCGCCCTGGAGCAGTACCTGTGGCATTTCGTGTTGGACTCCGATGCGAAGAGGTCGATGTTCGGAGTCCCCCAGGCCTCGCAAAGCGACTGGAAAACCTCGTCATTCAGTTCCCATTCGTGGGTCGTCGAGGTGAGGCGGCTGAGATGGTCGGCCA
Source organism: Bradypodion ventrale (assembly GCA_035047345.1). Classification (NCBI taxonomy): domain Eukaryota; kingdom Metazoa; phylum Chordata; class Lepidosauria; order Squamata; family Chamaeleonidae; genus Bradypodion; species Bradypodion ventrale. Next base: position 192,959,149 of record JAWDJE010000002.1, read on the forward strand.
GGACATTCAGCTTGCCCTGAATGTGCACTCCAATCGGGAAAATGTGCCTCTCCAGGCACCACTCCCAGAGTTGCACAGCGAGGTAAAGAAGGGTGGTGGACCGTGTTCCTCCCTGCTTGTTCAGATATGCCACAGCCGTGGTGTTGTCCGATGCCACTTGGACCACCTTGCCCAAGAGCAGGCTCTCGAAGGAATGGAGGGCCTTCCAAATGGCCAGTAGCTCCAAGTAGTTGATATGGTGCACCATCTCCTGAGGCGACCAAGGGTTGTTGACCGTGAGAGTCCCGGAGGCAGCCCCCCAGCTGAGGTTGCTTGCGTCGGTCAATATTTGCAACGAGGGTTGCGGGGGGTAAAATCTCTTCCCCGTTGTAACGTTGAGTGGCGTCGTCCACCACAGCAGCTGGTCCCGCAGCTCCGGAGACGGAGTTAGCCATTTGGACTGACTCTCCCGGAGCGCGTCGAATTCGTGCAGAAGCCACGACTGTAGGGACCGGAACTTTAACTTGGCGTGAGGGACCACAGCCGTCGTTGAGGCCATAAGGCCTAGCAGTCTTTGAGCCTTCTTCGCTCGGACGCACGGTTTGGTGCGAAAATCGTTCACCCCCTGCGCGATGTCCTGCAAGCGCTTCTGGGGTGCAAAGGCTCTGGTGGCAAGCGAGTCGAGTACCGCTCCGATGTACTCGACGCGTTGAGAGGGAATCAGCTTCGATTTGGTGAAGTTGATCCTGAGGCCGAGACTCTCCATGAGGTGGACCGTGAATTGCGTGTCCCGAATGGCCGTCGATGTATGGGAAGACCCTGATTCCCCGCTGGCGAAGGAAGGCAGCCACCGGAGCCATGCATTTGGTGAAGACTCGTGGTGCCGTGGCCAGACCGAACGGTAGACATCGGTACTGGTACACCGAATTGCCGATGCGGAACCGGAGGAACCTTCGGTGCTCCTCGAGGATGGAGACATGGAAGTAGGCGTCCTTGAGGTCTATGACTGTGAACCAGTCCCCTTTGTTGATGAGGGGAAGGACGGTCTGCAGGGTCACCATCCGGAACTTCCTGGTGTGGATGCACTTGTTGAGGCGGCGCAGGTCCAGAATCGGGCGAAGTCCTCCGTCCTTCTTCTGAACTACGAAGTACCTCGAGTAGAAGCCGTTGTCCCAATCGGGCGGTGCCACCCGCTTGATGGCTCCCTTGGACAGAAGAGTTGATATTTCTTCCTCCAAACGGGGGGACGAGGTGGTGAGACGATGTCTTCCTACCCGAGGTGCTCGCACGAACTCGATGGCGTAGCCAGAGGACAAGATCTTTAAGACCCACCGGTCGTCCGTGATGCCTGACCATACCTGGAGGAAGTTCCGGAGGGGGAGGTACGGGATGTGGAGCGAGAGACTCGGCCGTCGCAGCTTCAAACGCGCGACTTGGACTTAGCGTCCGAACACTTGCCGTGCCCGTAGGGCTGGTAGCGGGGCTTGTGCTGGCGCCGTTGCTTGAAGGAGCCAGACCTTGGCTGTTCCACGGGGCCACCCTGTTGTTGCGGGTTCCCCTGGTACCGCCGCGTGAAGGGCTGGAATCTCGGCCTGGCAGCCGGAGCCGGCGTGGTGAGCCCCAGGAACTTGGCGGTGGAGTTGGTCTGCCGCATTTCATTGAGAACCTTGTCCGTGTCCTGCCCGAAGAGGCCCTGCCCGTCGAAGGGAGACTCCTCGATGAGCTTCCTCATAGCATCATCGAGGGAGGTGCCCCTAAGCCAGGCGTGACGACGGAGCAGGATAGCAGACGCCATGTCCTTCGCCGCATAGTCATTGATATGCCTGGCTGTTCTCATTTGTTGCTCCGCCAGGAAATCGCCCTCGGATGCCAGCGCGTCGATCCGTTTCTGGGCGTCGGCGGGCAACTTCGCCGTTTCGGTCTTCACTTGCTCCCAGAGGTGAGACTGGTAAAGGCCCATGGCAGCCGAGTAGTTGGCGGCGCGGAGGAAGAGGGAACCGGTGGCGTAGAATTTACGGCCCACCGCGTCCAGCTTCTTCCCTTCCGGGGTCGAAGGCACCGGGAACCCGCTGGTGGCCGTCCTGTGTTGAAAGGCCTTGACCACCAGGGAATTTGGCAAGGGGTGCGCTTGCAGGAACTCGACGTTCTCGTCCAGGACTCTATACATGCCGTCGAGCCTGGACGAAACGGAGTGTGCTGACACCAGCTTCCTCCATGTCGCCTTCGCCGACGTCAACATGGACAGCAGCATGGTGATGTGTACCGGCCGTACCGCCCGTCTGTCCAGCTTGGCGGTCATTTGGTCTTCACCTTCCAGTGGGGGCTGGTCCACCTTCAGGTTCAGAGCGGTGCCGAGGCGTGTCAGCATGGCCGTAAGTGAGCGTTGATCCTCACCACGCGGTGGGTCAACCGCGCCGATGGCCTGGTCCGGCGTCCTCTCGGCGTCGACGTCTCCCTCGTCCTCCTCCGAAGAGGCGCTGGAGTCATCGGAGGACGAGGGAGGAACTCTTACATCCACGTCGGGACCGCGCCAGTACGGCCTGGGCGGGCCGGCGGGATGGGAGTCCACCGCATCAACGTCTGGACCAACCCGCGATGATGTGGGTGGGCCAGCGGAGCGGATACTCGACCCTCGGGAGGTCGGAGGGGCCACAGCAGGGCCAACATCCCTGGGGCTTGCGGTGGTCGGAACCGGAGCCGTAGAGGCCGCAGAGGCCGCAGGCATGGAGGTCTTAAACTGGCTGGCAAAAGTCTGAGCCATGACCTCAAACATCCCTTTCAGGAGCTCCATCTGGGCTGGATCCGGCATCGTTGGTGGCCGACGAAACGGTGGCTTGCAGAATCGGCGACGAAACGGTGGCCGGCATGGTGATTGCCGCGTCGTCGAGCGTTGGAGTCCTGGGCCTTGGGGAGACGGAGGCCTGTCTCGTAGGCGAACAGGCCCTCCCACGAGGCGGCGACGGGAGCACCTGAAGTGGGCGAGCTGGAGCCCCAGCCCTGCATCCTTTTTCAGGCGATCCCGAGGAGGACCGTCCTCCCCAGATGGAAGACCCGGGCGACAGACATCTTGCGACCGAATATGGCGGCGAAGGTCCCGGAGAAACAGGGGTGCGCGGAGTAGGCGGGAGTGATCGCCTCTTCTCCGACCCGTGTTTCTTCTTCTTCTCCCCGTTCTTGTCCCTCTTCTTCTTCTTCTTGATGGGAAGAGCGGAAGAAGAAGCCGAAGGCGGAGGAGGCTGAGAGACACTAGCCGAGGTAGAAGCGGCCGCAACGGGAGCCAGAGAGAGTTCCATCAGATGAGCTTTGAGCCGGTAGCTCCGGTTCTGCACTGCCAGACGGGTGAATTTCTTGCAGTGAGGGCAAGACTGGCTCTGATGAGATTCTCCGAGGCAGAAAAGGCAAAGGCTATGCCCGTCGGAGGCTGGAAACTTTTTCAGGCAAGCCGAACACTGTTTGAAGGCCGCGGCCATCAAAGAAAAATTCTTACAGCGGAAGTTTCTGGAACGCGGTTACCCCGAAGGGCTGGCCAGCCGCCACCCCCTTGAGGGGGGAAACGGTGACCGAAGCGAGTAGGTAACTGAGTCCACCAGAAGGAAGAAACAGCACCGGGGTGGCGATCCTGCCCGAAGGACAAGATCACCGAAAAAAATTGTAAAGTTTGCCAAAAGACTTTCCCTCAGTAGGGCGAAAAAATTGAGGAAGCTCTCAACGATCATCCTGCTGCTACGGCGGAAAGAAGAGAACTGAGGCAAAATGGCACGCGGGCGCCTCAGGGTGGGCGGTACGGTGGGCGGTCTTACCGCCAAAACTTTTGACCAATAGCTTTTCAAGCCTCCGATCGGCCGTTCTGCGCAGGCGCATAACCCATGAATGTGGATTCACAAACTATACGAAGGAGAACATATCTTATGCTGAAAGACAGGTGCTTTTGGGACTAGCTAAAGATTCTACCATCACGATTAAGCCGGCAGATAAGGGTGGAGGCATTGTCATACAGGACACTGTGGATTATGACCAAGAGATTCTTAGACAGTTGGGTGAAGTAAGATTTTATAAACGTCTTAGAGGGAACCCGACCAAGAATATTGTAACTATTCTGAAAACAGTGTTATATGAAGGGTATTCCTTTAACTATATCAATGACAAAACCTATGAATACCTGTCTTTCCCCTTTTACAAGGTACCTGTTTTCTATACACTACCTAAACTGCATAAAATGTGTAAGGATAATCCACTTATCCCAGGGAGACCTATTGTGGTAAATACGGGTTCCGTATTAGAAAGGTCTGCCAAATACGTAAATTCTTTCGTCAATCCGTTCACTAGGAACACACCGTCATTTGTTAGGGACTCGTCGGATTTTATCAACCAGTTAGAGAATGTCCATGTCCCAGTGGGTGCTGGGTTACTCACACTTGATGTTAAATCTCTGTATACTCATATCCCTTTAGAAAGTGTAAGACTCATCCTAGAAGAGGTTTTAAATTCTAGAAGCTTAGTTATGCCTCCTACTCACTTTCTATTGGACCTAGCAGATGTCGTCCTGGAAAATAACTATTTCAGATATAAAGATCAGTTTTTCTTGCAGGTGCAAGGAGTCGCCATGGGGAGCGCACTTGCACCAGCCGTGGCGAATCTGTATATGATTAAATTCGAAACCTCATGTGTGTTCAATAGTGACATCAATCCCTTCCATCACAATATGATGATTTATAAAAGATTTATTGACGACTTGTTTTTCGTATTTGATGACATAAATGTTATCCCTAATTTTATTAAGTGGATTAATACATTAGATAGCAATTTAAGCTTTTCCGGGCATTATGATGCTGTGGTGGTACCTTTTCTTTATATCTCTGTGTATATTCATAACAACAGTTTGCATATGCGCCTCTTTAGAAAACCCACGGACAGGAACGCCTATCTAGATTATTGTTCCTTCCACCCAGGCCACCTAAAAAGGAATATACCTTTTAGTCTTCTAGCCAGGGCCAAGCGGAACTCCACCAGGGAGGGTGACTTTATAAAATCAGCAGCCACGATTAAAAACTTCTTAGAAGAAAAAGGGTATCCCAACCATATCATTAACAATCAATTTCAGCGCGTATGTAACACCCCCAGGGACGCTTTTTTGACTCCCAAAAGCAGGGAACAATCTCACTTTATTCATTGTGCCTTTGAATATTCGCCTTTGGCATTTAAAATCAAGAATAGTATTTCAAAATATTGGCACATCATTGAGGATATCCCAGGATGCTCCCAAAAGCCCTTTATAGGCTTCAAAAAGAAGCAAAACATAGGCAATATGGTGGTTCGTGCAGACGCTCTATGTGCCACTCCCTCGTCTATAATTCGAGGGCACTTTCGATGTGGGGGCTGTGCAGCATGTCGCTTCACTATCGAAGCCAAAACCTTGAGGATTCCCGGGGAACAACGTGAACATTTACTTACCGGGTGTACTAATTTCAACTCCCAGAATGTGGTGTATGCTATCATCTGCCCATGTGCTAAGTTTTATATCGGTTGCACTGGACGCCCCCTGAAGGTCCGGATCCTTGAGCATCGCTCTTGGATCCGGAGCCAGTTACTCACTGCACCTCTTGTGTCGCATTTTCTCAACAACAATCATAGTGAAGACGACATTAAATTTATTGCCTTAGAAAAGATACTTCTCAACCTATATGATAAAATGGACATTAACAACAAATTATTACGGAGGGAAGCGCATTTCATTCATTTATTCAATTCATTAGCACCATTTGGATTAAACTCTGATCAGGATCTCAGCTGTTTCTTATAATATTGTTAACTGTCGGCTTAGGTTACATCTTATATGTAATATCCTCATTGTATCTTTAAGAACTTTCAGTGTTCTCTAGCATGATTGCACCTGGGTATGGTGGAGCAAGAATATAAGCAGTCATTTTGACTACTTTAAGTAACGTCTAGGGCAAATAAGACTCTACCATAAAAGCCTGACGCGAATAAAATTAAGAATATCTACACTTCTTGAAAAAAACTATATCAGAGGTAAGCATATCCATTGATTGTAACATGCTGTACAATTTTTGAGTGTAACATGCTTGTAAATATGTATATATTATTAGTCCTTATAACAGTGTAAAATATTACTTATTGTATCATTGTAGAAAAACAGTGGAAGATTTTCAAAAAGCTGTAAACCGGAGAGCTTCGGTTTCTCTCAGCCAGTGAGGCACTATTTTCCTGCAGTAAAGAACTTTTTGTTGGATGGATTTTTGTCTCTTTGTGCTTTAACTCCGTCCTGCCATTGTTTTTACAAGGATGCAGAGCAAGCCTGGCATGATGATCTGAGGAGGAAGAAGAAATCTGAGTCAGCTAGGCCTGAGATGGCAAAAGGAGATGTGGCACCAAGTGCAGGAGAGACAAGGAGGGCAGGTCTGCTGGGCTTCCTGGTAGCCAAGAGGTCTTGCTGTGGTACATAAGAACAGCCTTGCTGGAACAGGCCACAGCCCATCCAGTCCAGTCTTCTGTCTCACACAGTGGCTCAACATTCGCTTCAGGATATTATTCCCAAGCAGATGCCTTCACCTGCTTAGGATTCCCTGGAAATGGCATTGAGAGATATCCTGCCTATCTCTCCAACCCGGAGGTTGTCCTTAGGTATCCATAATTATATCCATTGATACCCTTGTCCTCCATGAACTTGTCTAATCTTTTCTTAAAGCTGTCAAGACTGACAGCTGTCACCACTTCTTCTAGCAGGGAGTTCCATAGACCAGTGATCCTCTGGGCGAAAAAGTACTTTCTCTTATTTGTTTGAGAACTAGTACCCAAAAGTTTCATGGAGTGTCCCCTAGTTCTAGTGTTGTGCGATAGGGAAAACAGTTTTTCCTTATCTACTTTGTCCACACCGTGCATGATTTTATAAACTTCAACCAGGTCACCTCCTCTTAGATGCTGTCGTTCAAGAATGAAGAGGCCCAGTAGTTGAGGTGTGGCCCATAAGTGCCCCCTTTCCTATATCCAAAGCTTTAAAAAGTTAGTTTTCCTGGACTACTGAAGGTCAAGGTCTCCCTTGCTCGAAAGCCAGTCAAATCTGACTCTAGGAGTTGGCGCTCATCAACATTTACAGCCAAGGAGCCAGTGCTGTCTGCGTCTGCAGACGTTTCTGTGGTCATGTGGCGGGTATGACTAGACACCAGAATGCATGGAATGCTGTTACCTTTTCCCGGCAAAGTGATACCTATTTATCTACTTGCAATTTCGTGCTTTCACACTGTGTAGGTTGGCAGGAGCTGTGACAGAGACGGGAACTCACTGGGTTGTGCTGCACTCGGGTCTAGAACTGTTAACTTGCCAACCTTCCAGTCATCAAGTTCAGCGTCTTAACCACTTAGACACAGCAGCCCCTTTTTCTGGACTACAGCTCCTCAATTCTTGCGGTCCTGCAGACCAGGGGATTCTGGAAGGTCCAAAACAGTAGTTTTCCCAACCTCTGCTTTTGTCCAAAGCAGTAGTAGTTCAGGACAAGCATCATTCATCAGCAGAGGGGACAGTGTGCCAGAGGATCAATGTGGACTTGGGTCATGTTAAGTCATGTTGGTCATGTGACAGAGTTGGGCAGGGCTGACCTGGCACATCTTGCTGCCTGGGTCCAGCAACAAATAATATTGTGCCACCGCCTCAAGGTGTTCAGCCAGCCAAGCTATTCTGACACTTTATTTTTCTCCTTTTCTGGCAGCAACAAAGTTATTAAAATTATCAAAATCTGTCAAAGAGCAATAATAATAATTTTGTGTCAGAAACTACAGTAAAACCCCGACTTACATATGCCTTGAGTTACATAAAATTTGACTTACATAATGATTTTTACACGATTTCCTATGGGTTTGCTTCGAGTTACAAGTGAAACTCAGAATATCATGCAAATGTTCATTCAGTCCAGTAATGCAATTTAAAAGGTTAAACAAATGTATGAGATAGACTCATTACATGCAAAGCGAGATAGTTCAAGCCTTACTTTGTTATAATATTGATGCTTATGGCTTACAGCTTATGAAAACCCCAACCCCCCCAATCTTATGTACCCCATAATCATCACATAATCTCATGTACGCTGTACGGCATGATCATCACAATTATAATGAATTAAGGCATGACATATCTTGCTTTGCATGTAGTGAGTCTATCTCATATATTTGTTTCACATTTTAAGTGAAATAAACAAACATTTGCACGATATTCTAATTTTCCGAGTTTCAACTTTCACCTGTACATAAAGATTCTTTTCCCTATGGGTTTGCTTCGATTTACATAAAAATGTCATATTTCCTATGGGTTTGCTTCGAGTTATGTTAAAAAAATCCTATGGGTTTGCTTCGAGTTACATAAAAAAACAATTTAAGCAAAAGCCTACGGAACGGACTTTTTTTTATAAGTAGGGGTTCTACTGTATATTGGGTTGAAATGATTTTTGCCGGAGGAACACCACTCAGGGGACGCCTGGATGAGGCTCCTTTCATGTCCCCAAGATATTTTTCCCACCGAAGTGTTCCCTATTTAAATACTTGCAATTTCTTGCTTTCGAACTGCTAGGTTGGCTGGAGCTGGGACAGAGACGGGCACTCAAACTGTCATGCAGTACTCAGGTCTTGAACTACCGACTTGGCGCCTTCCATCTAGCAAGGCGAGTTTCTTAACCACTGAGCCATTTTTACTACTGGTACGCACATACCGGTCCAGTCCGGCTCATGCCCATCACTGGGGACAGCTATAATCACACACACCACTGCAATATACTGCCACTCACTCCCACTGCTACTCAACTACTATACATTTGTGTGTGTTTTCTTCTGAGTTACCAGAAGATGTAATGAAGACAGTAGAGATCCTTATTTGAACTACAGTATAGCTCTCAGTTCCCAAAATTACCCACTTGATCTGCTGATGACTTTCTTCAGTTGCCACTGGAATGCTGCCTGAGATGCTGAAAAACATCATGTGGCTTTAGGGTTATAAATGTGCCAGGAGAAAAAGAATTAAAATAAGCTCAGATTGCATCAAGAAGAGCAAGAACCTGGAGCAGAGAATGAAAATCTTTCAAGCGTCTGCATTCCCACATGTTCAATAACTGGATCCATTCCAGATCTCAATATTCTCTGTACAGTATTTTGCAAATAGGTTGGTAAATAAATGGTGATGCTACAAGGAGCAGGCATTAAATAGATTTGATAGGTCTGTTACTGAGGAATTTAAAAAAAAAGATTGCATTATCTTTGGGCACAAATGTCCTTGCAACAGAGATGGGCAATATATGATCCATGGGCCCAGTGTTTCCCAGTGTCCCTTGGATCCCCAATAATATCTGTGTCTCCATTTTTTTTAAAAAAAATACTTGCACAAAAAAATACACTCACTCTGCTTTATAGAGCTACTAGCATTTTTTGCCCGGCCTTGCCGGACAGATATTTTTTGTGTGTTGGTGGTTGGGATGGTTTTGGGGGGTACACAAACACACACAACACAACCACACACACACAACACAACCACACACACGCTAAAGCTCCGTGGGGAGAGGAGGGGCTCCCCTTCCTCCCCCCCAAAGCCTCAGCGAGGCCAAAAACACACACACACGCCAAAGCTGCGCGGGGAGAGGAGGGGCTCCCCCTCCCCTTGAAGCCTCAGCGAGGCCACACATACACACACACACCGAAACTGCGTGGGGAGAGGAGGGGCTCCCCCCGAAGCCTCAGCGAGGCCACACACACACACCGAAGCTGCGCAGGGAGAGGAGGGGCTCCCCTTCCTCCCCCCTGAAGCCTCGGCAAGGCCACACACACAAACACGCTGAAGCTGCACGGGGAGAGGAGGGGCTCCCCTTCCTCCCCACCAAAGCCTCGGCGAGGCTACACACACCTTGGCCTTCATCTCCTGGACGCGTCGGCCATGGGTTTTTTAAATCACGTGCCACTTGCCTCACCTCCTCCCACTCGCGTCCTTCAGCCTGATTGGCTGAGGGGTGGCTCAGTGCGGAGGATGCTGGGAAGTGTAGGGTTTTTTGTTGGTGTTCGTGGGGCGGTTGCCCCACTCTCGGCATCCGGACCCTTGTGGCGACGCTCGCAGGGACTGTGGTGGTAAGTGTGGCTGGCTCAGTACAGGATGGTTGGGCCAGGTGTGGCCACGTATGCTGGACACGCACGGCCCAACCCCCTTTTTATAGGTAAAGATGGGGGGGATTTTGCCATGCTTTGAGGGAGAAGTCCAGCTACACCTATAGTAAAACCCCGGGTTATGACAGAGGTCCATTCCAACAACCTGAGTTGTAACTCGAAAAAATTGTAACCCAAAACATCCATAGGGATGCATATACAAATAAAAAGGTCCTGAATTGATCATTGTAAACCGAAACAAATACATTATAAATTTGTAAACCGGGACGGCATTTCCATAGAATTTGCCGCTGTAAACCAAAGCAAACTTAAACTGAGGCAGTTGCAACCCGGGGTTTTACTGTACAGTGGTACCTCATACAACAATTTTAATCTGTTCCACAGGGCTCGTTGTTGTATGCATGCATCGTATAGTGATTTCCCCTATGGGATGCATCGTACAATGATTTTTTTCACTAAGTGGTTTTTCCCATTGAAAAATTGTTGTACGATTTTTTCCATAGGGAACATCGTCATGCAGGACACCATTTCCCCCCAAAACCTAATTGTTATGCGATTTCGTTGCTATACGAGGCGATTGTTATATGAGGTTCCACTGTATTTGTAATGGTTTCAAAAACATTTGGCCACTAGAAGGTATAAAAGAGCTCTTTCTTTTTTAAAAAGGCATCTATAATTTTGTAAGGTAAAATTGTGGGGATAAGGAGTTCACTAGAGAGTGTGTCTCTTCAACATCTAAAAATGTGCAACCCTGGATCTCAAGAGGTTTCTCACTTCTGCTTTTCAAGCCAGGGGCCGGGTCACTGGCCAGGTCATGATCTCCCAGACAGCTTCAAGGACCGAATGGCCATTTTGCCCTGCCTGCATGATGGAGGTGGCCATTTTGTCCCAACAGCTTCAAAGGGGATGGCCATTTTGTTTCTCAAATGCCCTTGGAGGGGTGAGGGGCCGCATGAAATGCGGGTTGGATCTGGCCCATGGGCCTTAAGTTGGGAACCCCTGCTTTAGAGTAATAATGTTTGAGACCATGAACAAAGAATATTTTTATAGAAGGCCATTAACACTTCCTAACACTGACACTGGAAACAGTTTTGCCTAAGTACATGAAGTACTTTCATTTATTTACTATTTTCTTCAGAGGGATAGTTGAGTTTCTAGATAGGCTAAATGCTAGAGTAGTTTGGGAGTGACTCAGTTTGATAATCCCTCCAAATATCTGCAGTCCAAAGGCAGTTGCAACGTTATAATTAAGGCCAGTCCTAATATTTGGCATAGTTTAAATGTCATGCAAGAGCAACACATAGTTAGTTGCCTTGATGTATTTTTACTACCAGAAAGGAAGAGAAATGCTTATGGGAATTTAGCAGGTAGAAACAAGATGTCTCAGGCTAGCTGTGGTATCTTCCCACTGCCCATTGATCTTAAAAAATGCTGGGAACTAGAATGATTTAGTTGGTGCATCCAGATTTTAGCCTCTAGTTGTGGTTTCAAGCCTAACCTTTTCTGGGCTGCCTCCCTAGGTGCCCATTGGGGTAGGGATCCAGCGTCTGGCTTTCAGTAGAGAGATGTTGATGGACTCCGGGTTCCCTGTTGTATCCACTACTTCTAGCAGTTTCAGGTCTGCAAAGGCTGCTTCAGACACATTGGCTGCCAATAAACGGTTGGATCTAGAAAACAGGAATTTGTTTGTTAAATGGAGCAGCTGCTGATCAGCTGGCACATGAGTAGTCTTACTTTGTTTTTATTTGTCGTTTTACTGAGGTCCTGAGACCTTGATCCAGCTCCAGACAATGGGTTTAATTCAAAAGAATCAGAAACTTGATTCTATTGCAACACAATTCTTTGTATATTTTCTAGGAAATAATTGTTAGTGAGGGTTTACCTTATATACTCGAGTATTAGCTGAGATTTTTAGCCCAAAAATGAGTCCCAAAAGGTGACTCGGCTTATACTCGAATCAATGTCCACGAGGGTCCCAGAACCATGCTGGATTGAGATATGCCAACAATTTAATTAATTTTACCATATTTTCATGCATTTTGATTATTGAAACTCACTAGCAGCTGCTGCATTTCCCACCCTCATCTTATACTCGGATCACTCTATTTTCCTGGGTTTTCAGGTCGAAATTAGGTACCTCGTCTTATATTGTGGTCGGCTTCTACTCGAGTATATAGGTACTTAAGACTAAATTACCATTGAACAGTATATACTTGTAGCCTTAAAATGTGCCTGTCTGCCTAAGAGATTTTTTTTAAAAAAAATATTTTACTTAACTTTCCTGCCAACCTAGCAGTTCGAAAGCAAGAAATTGCAAGTAGTTTAATAGGTACTACTTCAGTGAGAAGGTAAGCAACATTCCGTGCACTCCGGTGTTGAAGCATGCCTGCCACGTGTCCACGGAAACGTTTACAAATGCAGACAGCGATGGCTCTTTGGCTATAAACAGAGATAAGCACTGAACCCTAGAGTTGGATACGACTGACTTTCGAGAAGGGCAACCTTTATCTACTTAACTTGTCATACAGTATAACATAAATTAATTTATACAAAAATATAAACATAATAACAAATTAGAATACAAACTATGTGTGCCACACCACCTTCAAGATCTTGAGAATAGCTATTCTATTATTCTTCATCAACTTTATTTACTGCTCCCTATTTCTCTCCCAAAAGACATTGTTTCATGTGCTGGTATCAGACTTTCCCCTTTCAATAGGACATAGCTCTATAAATTATCCCAATATATATTTAAATCTATTCACTTTTAACAATCCTTCTATTACCTTAACTTCACATGTCAATTACATTAATGCCTATATTCAAAAAAAATCCTATAAACTTCTCATTTCCTCATCAGTTATATCCAATAAGAGAATTCTTAGATACAATTTTACATGCAATAGTACAGTAACATTTTTATCTGATCAATGCCCGGATTGCAGACCTACCCAATTATGTTTTAGTTCAGGATTTCTCTCAAAACAGACTCTCTGGTTTATTTGTTTGTTTATTTTTGCAAGCAGTAAATTTGGTATAAATTTAGCAATTAGATCTCCCTACAATCAATTACTACTTTTAAAAGAGGGGTTGTTGTTTTTAAATACAGTAAAACCTCAGATAACTGCATCGCACAACACTAAAATCAGATAACAACCTGACATTTTTTTTGGGGGGGATGCATCGGATAACACTAAAATCCTATGGGATGCATGGGATAACATTCGCTAAATCCTGTGCCAGTTACAATGCATCTCTATGGAGTTTTAACGTTATCCGATGCATCCCATAAGATTTTAGCGTTATCCAGAGTTATGCATCGGATAACATTAAAAATCAGATAACACTAAGACTTGTGAAAACAAGGTTTAGCATTATCCAAGGTATTACTGTACACTGTTTTACTATTAAAACAAAATGTAATAAAGAAACAATATAAGAAGCTCAAGATTTAATAGCAATTACACTAATATACCACCTCATAGAGCTTGGGGCACTTTCTGGGTGGTTTACAGGTAATTTGCATTTTGCCCCCAACATGCTGGGTCTTCATTTTACCGACCTTGGAAGGATGGAATTCTAAGTCAATCTTGATCCCCGTCAGGATCGAACTCACAGCATTTTGGCTTCAGTACAGCAGTTTAACTACTGAGCCACCAGGGCTCCTCTTAAGTGTGAAGCAACATGACACATTCATTTTTGTAGGGGGAAATGCTGAATAAGAATTAACTACAACGATGCTGATGTTGATGTGCTGTCAAATAGATTGCAACTTACGGTGGCCCCTTCCCAATGTTTTCAAGGTACAGAGGACTCAGAAACAGGCTTATAGCTCCCTTCTTCTGGGGTTGGTCTGGGACTGTTTCTTCTGCTGGGGAATGCTACCACTCACTGAGTTATCCTATCGAACTTATGAAGTCAAGCCATGAAGGTGGCTTGCCAAATGGAAAACACCTTGACATATTGGCACAATCACCATTTAAACCAGAGGTGCCCAAACTACGGCCTGGGAGCCAGAGCCGGCCCAATGCCAATTAATCCGGCCCACAAAGCCCTCGTCACTCCTGGAAGCGGAAGTAAAATGCGCCCATACAGGCGTGTTTTACTTCTGCTTCCAGGAGCAACAAGGGCTTTGTGGGTCAGATGAATTGGTATTGGGGGCCAGATGCGGCCCCCGTTCCATAGTAACCGGCTCCCTGAACCACATGACTGGCCTGTGGCCCAAAAAAATTCGGCACCCCTGATTAAACAATTTTGATTATGCACAAAATATTTACCTATGATTTAATGTCTGATACGACACCATCTTTAACTTTCAGAGGGAGTTTAGAAAGTGTGGACTACTTTTATTGATGCTGAAAATATAGTTGTTATGCATTTTGCCATTCCAGACATGTTATAGATTTGACTTTGGTTAAAAAGCTATTTTCTTTTAGATGTGTTGATCTTCCTCAAATGGTTCCTGTGGATTTACAGCTTGGGAATCCTTTTCAGATCCCATTTATAATTTTATGGCTCTTTGTTCTTTAACTTTGCCAGTGTTTTAGGTGTTCTCTAGGCTTACACAGTGGAACTGCAGTGCCTCAAGTGGTTAAGACGCTGACTGGGAAGCAGATGGTCAACAGTTCAAAACCCGAGTACTACATGACAGATTGAGCGCCTGTCTCTGTCCCAGCTCATGCCAACCTAGCAGTTCGAAAGCAAGAAATTGCAAGTAGATAAATAGGGACCACTTTGGTGGGATGGTAAACAGCCTTCCATGCACTTCAGTGTCTAGGCATGCCTGCCACATATCCACAGAAACGTCTGCAAACACAGACAACACTGGCTCTTTGGCTATAAACAGATGAGCACTGAACCCTAGAGTCAGATATGACTGGCTTTCGAGCAAGGGTGACTTTTACCTAGGCTTACACAACATTCTGCAGGAACTGCCACATTTACATGTAAATGTTAACATTGACCAAATTCTGGACATCCATTGCAATCTGCATATACTTGTTGGATGCTTATTTTGTTCCGTGTAGATTCCCAAACTGTACATTGTAGCTCAGTGAATCTGAAAAAATGCAATTCTGAAAATTTGTGCAAACAGTTGGATTTTGCTTTGGTCATAGTTTAAAAATAAATCTCATTTTGTGGAGACGAAAAGCCCTCAGAGGTGGTTTCTTTAAGATGTGTCAAGGACTTATAAATGGAAGTAGAAGATTAGAGATGCAGATATTTACACTCGCTTGGCAATTATTTGACAAGAGAGAAAAATCCTTAGTGGGGGAAAGGGGGCTGCGGTGGCTCAGTGGTTAAGAAGCTTGACTTGTTAGCTGGAAGGCCAGCAAGTCGGCAGTTCAAGACAGAGAGCCCGTCTCTGTCCCAGCTCTTGGGGACATGAAAAGAGCCACATGTGGGCATTCCCTGAGCGGAGTTTCTTCAGCAAAAATCCTTTCAACCCAGAATAATTTCTGACATTAAATTATTAGTTGGGAGGGGGAGGAGAAAGTTGTTAAGATGTCTTTCTAACCTTCAACTACTCTGCCATTTTGGTTCACAGGTTTAGCAACTACAGTGTGTAAAGCAAAAACAGACTGGGATACCCAAAACGGGACAGGAGTAAAGGTTGCCCTTGCTCAAAAGCCAGTCGTATCTGACTCTAGGGTTCAATGCTCATCTGTTTCAAAGCCGAAGAGCCAGCGCTGTCTACTTCTGCAGACGTATTCTGTGGTAATGGGACAGGCATGACTAGACACCGGAGCGCACAGAACGCTGCTTACCTTCTCCCCGAAGTGGTCCCTATTTATCTACTTGCAATTTCTTGCCTTCTAACTGCTAGGTTTGCAGGAGCTGGGACAAAGACAGGAGCTCATTCCGCAAGCAACTTCAATAGAGGTGGAAATAAAATGGTGCAGGTTTTTTTTCCTGTCTTCCTTAGCCACCAAGCTACTTTTGCTGCGGCATCTGCTGGTCAGTTCAATAGAAACGCAGCTCTATTGCAAGAAAAAAGTGCATTTTTTTCTTCAAATCCCCTTGGTCTGAAAAGCGGGAAGTTTAAATTTTTTTTTAACCGGGCCAGGACAGGTTCGACCCGTTAAATTCCAGGTTTTCTGTTATGTATGGCATCCCCAAGTTGGCACAAACATGAATGTCCCATATAGTTTGACCAGCTGTAGGTCTTGTGTCTGGCCACCTGAGATTAGCTGGAGAAACGAAACATGGCAACTGGGCTACTCTTAGCATTGATGTCCCAGTATACTCAAACAAATGATCTGCTGCCTCCTATAAAATCCCTGGGAGAAGCAATAAGATTGTCAGGGGTCAAACAATAAGGAGTTTTTGTCCTCTGCATAATAATGCCTTGGTCCTCCTCGTGAGTAAGAAAAATAGAACCCATGGTGCAAACTTGCAGAATAAATGATGTAAAGTTAAAATATACTTGCTGTCTGGCTAACTCAGTGAATTGAAATACCTGGGCGCAGACTCAGGGTGGGTGGGTTGGAAATTCAATTCTCCATTTTCCCTCAGGAAGAACCAGCCAATAGAGACTGGAGCAAATGGCACAACCCTCCCTGCAAAAGGAGGAAATGGCAAACCACTTCTGAGTCCTCTTTGCCTGGAAAATCCCAGGAAAGGTCACTGCAAATCAGAATTGACTTGATGGCTTGTCATCATTGTCGTCATCGTTGTTAAAATAATAACTGCTTCTTTTTGTATTTGTAACGTATATAGAAACTAGAGATTGGTGATTCTGGCCTGTTTCTGGGCAGATCTCTATTTTTTAAAATCACAAAGCACAGAAAGCCCCGTTGTGAAGAGCACTTGTGTGGTGTTTGCTACATTCCATCTTTAAAATACAGACAACAGCAATTCGATCAACTCACATCCATTTTGAAGATGAAAACACAATCTGCACAGGGTGCCTGCAAGCACCTGTCATCCTATATGAACTGTGAGCAAGTAACCACATCTGTCCAACCTCTGGGTGCAGCTGCTTCTCCTTTCCTTTACCTGAGTGTGATGACTCTGATGTTGGGCATTGTGAGGAAGGCTTCAGTCATAATGACAACAATCCTGTTGTGCTGTAAGTAGAGATATTCTAGAGATTCTGGCAGATCTGGGGGAACGTAGGACAGCTCATTGTAGCTCAGATCCAGAAGCTGAGAAAGCAAATCCCAGAAGATATTAGAGAACAAGGCACAACTGCCATGAGTGTCCTTGACCTGGTAGAGGGGACGGGGAAGATGACAATGTGGCACCCATTCGCATGTTCTCCACCATCCTACTGAAATGAGTGAGACTGGCATAACTTTAGCATTTAAAAAGCAAATGCAGAAGATCTTTTGCCAAGCGGTCTCCTTTCATGACATATGTTTAAACCAGGGGTCCTCAACCTTTTAAAGCTGGAGGCCGGTTCACGCTCCCTCACGCTGTTGAGTGGCTGGATTGGTGGTCCAGCCACCACCACTGCTGCCTTTGACGGCAGTGGTGAGGGGAGAGGGAGGCTCAGGGTGGTCCCGCCACTCTAAGCCCCCACCACTCCCCTCACCCCTGCCGCCACCAGCGGGACCACCCAAGCCACACCACCAACCCTCCCCACACTGCTGCCAGTGGTGGCAGGACTACCCCAAGATAGCCACAACCATCCCGCCGCCAGTGACCACCCCAAGCCACACATGCCCCACTCTCCCCACAAACACACACACCACATCCCTACTTTCCAGCCTGGAAGAGCTGCATGGTGTGAGTGAAGAAGAGGTCCAGGCTGTTCTTCTTGCCCCCACTTGTCCAGAGCAGCCCCCGGGAAAGACAGGGCGGCCGCGTGCTTCCACTTCTGCTGCAATCCTTGTCCCCTCTGCTTGGTTTGGCACTCTATGGATTGCCGCTAGAGACATGCCAAGCCAAGTGGAGGGGACAAGGATTGAGGCAGCAGCAGAAGCTGCAACTGAAGCAAGGGCACAGGCCAGATGATTTGGTGCCACAGGCCGGCGCTGGCTCACAGGCCATAGGTTGAGGATCCCTTGTTTAAACCCTTAAGCGGTACTAAACTCCATCTGCATTGGCATTTTGCACTCAAAATGTGCATTTTCTGACTACAATGGTTGCAACCTTAATTAAGATGAATCTTGGTTTCCGCTGTAAAGGAAAAGGTAAACGTTGCCCTTGCTTGAAAGCCAATTGTATCTGGCTCTAGGGTTTGGTGCTCATCTCCGTTTGCAGCCCAAGAGCCAGTGCTGTCTGAATCTGCAGATGTTTCTGCGGTCACCAGAGTGCACAGAACGCTGTTATCTCACCAAAGCAGTACTTATTTATCTACTTGCAATTTCTTGCTTTCGAACTGCTAGTTTGGCAGGAACTGGATGATAAATCTGTCATGCAGCCAGTGGTGGACTCCCAAAAAAATTACTACCACACTGTGGGTGTGGTCAGGGGAATAACCCTGTGTTGCACCTGAATTAGGACTATTTTATTTCAAAACTTAGATTGGCGGGGCCAGCCAGAATTTCTGCTACCAGTTCTGGCAAACTGGTGTGAACCTGCTGATGCCCACCACTGCATGCAGCACTAGGGTCTTGAACTGCTGACCTGCCAACCTTTCAGTCGCCAAGTTTAGCATCTTAACCACTGAGCCTCTGCAGTTTCCACTGCATCCTGCCCAATTTAGGACCTTTCTTCTTGTACCCACCTCAGTGTCGAAACAAATCACTTTTTTAAAATTACAGCAACCGTTTTGTGGCACCCTAAAAGACTCAGATGTTTTGTATGGTAAAGGCCTTCATAGATGGCAGCCCTACTAATCAGACACATTATTTTTGTACCAGAGTTCCCCCAAATCTCCCTGCTGGTTGTAGTTTCTAAGAATTGTCCTCTTCTACCTTGCCACCATGCAAAGGAAGCAGCCTGCCCCTGCCCTCACCTTCAGTCCTTGCAACTCCTGCCAAGTGCCTGGGTAAATGCTGCTGATCCGCAGGTGGTTGTGAGCCAAATGCAGCTCCTTGAGCAAGGTGAGGTTGACTAGCAGTTCTGGGGAGAGGGAGTTTATTTGGTTCTTCTGTAGCCTGAGGGCCTGAAGGCTGGATGGCAGTCCTGCAGGCAGAAGGGTGAGTAGGTTGCCTGAGATGTCCAGGACCTCCAAGCGCCGCAGTTTGCGGAATGCCAGGCGGTGGATGTGGGCACTATAAAGCCGGTTGTAACTGAGGTTGAGCTCAACCAAGGCGTAGGTGCCTGCAAAGTCATGCAGCCCAATCTTTGCAATCTGGTTGTGAAGCAGCATCAGGGAATGGACACGCCGCGGGAGCCCCAGGGGGATGTGTTCCAGGCGGTTGTTGTACAGGTGCAGGGTGTGCAGAGAGCGCAAGTGGGAGAAGGCCTCAGGGTGCACCCCCATAGCGGTCAAGGTGTTACCCTGAAGCAGGAGGTATTGCAGACCTCGCACACGGCTCAGACGCTCGGACGGCAACACACTCAAGTGGTTCCGACCCAGGTGGAGGATTACAATGTTTGCAGGGAGGCCGGCTGGCACCTCTGTCAGGTCGTTGTTGGAAAGATCCAGATACTCCAGGCTCCTCAGTTTGCTGTGGAGAGGAGAAAGCTGCCCATTAGGGAACCCACCAAAGCAATGTCCTGCTATACTTCTCCCATGGGACCTTTCAACTCCCTTTTTAGCTCCTTAGGATCCCAAGATGAGCTCCACACACACCCACCACCCCAATATCAGCCTATGTTTCACTGTAGTTACCTGAAAGTAAAAGCGTCAAGGCCATCGTTAGTCAGATTATTGTTCTGCAGGTAGAGCTCTCGGAGACGCCACTGGCTGTTCAAGGCTCCTTTGGGGATACGGGAGATGTGGTTATTCTGCAAAGTGGAGCCTTAAGGTCAAGAATGAGTCTCTCCAATCTTGCCCCTCCCCCTTCCAGCCGAGAAAATGGAGGGGGGCCTTTAGTCTTCCAACAAATTGTCATCATATCTATTGCATTCCTGTGATGCCAAAACTAGCTTAGGGCTAGAGCAGTGATGGCGAACCTTGGTACTCCAGGTGTTCTTGAACTTCAATTCCCAGAAGCCCTGATCAGCAGGAGTGCGGACTTGGGCTTGTTGTAATTGAAGTCTAAGAACACCTGGAGTGCCAAGGTTCACCACCAGGGGACTAGAGGAATCTCTAGTCCTCCACATGTTAAAGAACTACTCCTCCCATCATGCCTCACCATTTGGCAGTGCTTGCTAGGACTGCTGGGATTTGGAGTCTAATATTCCTGAGGAGACAGATTCCCAGGTTTGGACTTAATTTAGTAAGTGGAAGATATGGCAGCTTACAATAAGGAGGAAAAATTACTTTTTCAGACAATAACTTCCCAGAAATACCCCAGCCAGCATGACTCTTCAGGTCTGGTTTAAATAAAAGATCCCAGAATCTGTATGGTTTGGATTGCTCTGAAGGTACATATTGTGGTATCTAATCCCAAATCTGGCATATATCTTGGAATGCACTTTGGCTTTCTGTGCCCACTTTGTATAAATGGAGGAATCACACTTTAAATATTTCCCTGCACCACTTCAGATTCAAAAGACAGTCCTTCATTGACTGGTCTCCTATGTTTTTCCAGCATTCAGATGGAGAGTCAGTTGCTAACCTGTAGGTGGAGGCGGAAGATGGCACAGGGCAAATTCTGGGGCACATAGGTAAGGAGGTTGCTGGAGAAGATTAGGGTGGTGACAGCATCCGAGCCATTGAAGGCATCAAAAGGTAGGCCTGTGTTGTTGACCAGGTTGTTGTGCATGTAAACAGACCTGCGCAAAAGACATAAAGGAATAGGTTAGGAATGTAACACTACAGTGTAGTGTCACAGAGTCCCCAGGATATTACCTCTATGCTAGCTCCAAATGGTTTTTCCCATCTCGCCCCATATGGCTAGTGGCCCTGTAAGAAGTGTGCCAGGTGTCTCTCAATACAGGAATTTTGGGCTTTATAAGTGGCTAAAGAAGCTGACTGGGAGGCGGAAGGTCAGCAGTTCGATTCCCGAGTACTGCAGGACAGAATGAGCTCCCATCTTTGTCCCAGCTCCTGCCAACCTAGCAGTTCAAAAGCCAGAAATTGCAAGTAGATAAGTAGGGACCACTTTGGTGGGAAAGTAAACAGTGCTCTGTGCGCTCCGGTGTCTAGTCATGCCTGCCACATGACCACAGAAATGTCTGCAGAAGCAGACAGCGCTGGCTCTTCAGCTTTGAAACAGAGATGAGCACTGAACCCTAGAGTCGGATATGACTGGCTTTTGAGCAAGGGAAACCTTTACATTTAATAGAGCTAGTAATGAGCGTTATTCGCAAAGTATTTTTTTAAGATACATGTCTGGAGTAGAGAATAGGGCCCTTCCAGGCAACAAAAGTTCTGCATCTGTCCCACAAATGGCTGATTTCTACCCCCGGTACAGAATGGTACATAACAGCATTTAAATACCCAAGCCAGAATATTCCTGTGCTTTTTAGGCAGCCAGGCTGTTGCATAGAGCAGTGCAGGATCTGCCAGGAGGAATCCCGTTTCATGGCATTGAGCTGTGCTTTCTACACGAAAGCAGCACTGTCTTTGAAACCCTGCCCAGATTGGGAGTTGCCCTCTCTTCCACCCTGAGCCAAAGACAACTGTGATCCTTTTATCTCTTAAGGTTTTTTAAATGTCTGGATTAAAAAAAAAAACACCACTGCCAAATTGTTTGTAGCTTTGAGGAACAATTGGGAGCAGGGAGGCCAGAGGAAAGGGCATCTCCTCCACCCTTTCCCTGCTAAGCTATCTAAGTTTAGGGGGAAAGACCTTCCTGAGTAGAGGGTGTGGCTTCCTTATTGCCTCCAGCTTAAATAAGGTCAATCTTTAGATTTCTCTAGTTGTAATGGGTTTAGTGGTTAAGACAGTTGCCAGGTCAGCAGTTTGAGACCCGAGTCGTGCGCGATGGAGTGAGCTCCCGTCTCTGTCCCAGCTCCTGCCAACCTTGCAGTTTGGAAGCAAGAAATTGCAACTTAGATAAATAGGTACAACTCAAGTGGGAAGGTAAACAGTGTTCCATGCGCTCTGACATCTAGTCATGCCTGCCACATGACTACGGAAACATCTGCAGACGCAGAGAGCGCTGGCTCTTCTACATCTATAAAACAGAGGTGTGGGTTTGTATGTGCTCGAAAGGCTCCCACACCCCTGGACCGATCCCGCTGAAATTTGGCACATACGTACCTTGGGCCAGCGAGATCAGCACTGTGGGAGTCACAAGCCCCATGGGGGGCGTACGCCCCCAAATTGCATCCCAATTGATCTATACAATATGGTTGTTTCCCAGTGATGTAATTGACTGATGTCATCGTTCCAGGTAGGATGAGATTGTGACATCATCTGACTAGCTCAGCTGTAGCCCTCTGAGCTCAGCTGTAGTTTTCACAGTAGATGGAAGGCAAATGGGCATGCGAGATCAGCACTATTGGGGTCACAAGCCCCATGTGGGGGTGTATGTCCCACTGCTGGAGATTTCTGGTCTGCCAGGTGGCCAGACACATGTATGGGAAGGATAAGGGTGGTAAGTGACCGTCGACGGAGAAGCAGGACAGAGGAAATGAGGCAGGAGTGATCCACATACACCCCACGTGGTTTCCAAGAGGGAAAGGCTGGCCTATGTTAAAGAAAAGAAAACCCCAAGCAAAGCCGAGTAATTAGCTAGTTGGTTATAAATGGAGATGAGCACCAAACCCTAGAGTCACCTACGACTGGCTTTCGAGCAAGGGTGACTTTTACCTTTACCTAGTTGTAATAAGTCTCTTTTCCTCCATTACCAGCTTTCTGTCCTAAGCACATTGGTGTCAGGTGTCACGGAATGGCTGAGGGTGTGTGTGTGTCATCTTTTATCCTAGCCTTACCTGAGACCAGGCTTTTGACCAAAGGTGAGTGGGTAGATTCGAGTCAGGCGGTTGGCAGCAAGATCCACAATGCGCAGAGTGCTAGGGAGAAACTGTGGTGCCACTGTCAGCTGAAAGGAGAGGCAGACAACAAAGTGTCAAGCCTGCCCCACTCTGTGTCCCCTCCCCATCTCAGACCTATTCAGAGTGGAAGGCTGTCAAAAATATTACAGCACAGAAAACTAGCAAGCCAGGTTGAGGATTCATCAGGAGCAACATTGATATCCCATGGAAGTAGACCACTGTGCCTTCCAGGTACAGAGCCAGCCTGTGGAGCCTTGGGCAAGCTGGACATTCCCAGGACACTTTAAAGAAGAAGGGAATGGGAAGCCATTTCTGATTACTCTGTATCTTGAAAACCCTGGCAAGGGTCGCCATAAGTCAAAACTGATTTGATGGCACACAATTTAGATCAGGGGTTCCCAGCCTAAGGCCTGCAGGCCAGATCCGGCCCTCGATGCCATTTCATGTGGCTCCTCACCCCCTCGAAGGGCATATGAGAAACAAAATGGCCACCCCTTTGAAAGGGACAAAATGGTCATCCCATTGTACAAGCAGGGCAAAATGGCCGTCCAGCCCTCGAAGCTGACTGAGAGAGTGTGACCCGGCTCCTGGCTTGAAAAGGTCGGGAACCCCTGATTTAGATGGATCAATGGTCTGACTCAAAGTATCTTATGTTCCTGATCATACCTCAATGTGCCTCCTTGGAAGGGGCTGGACTCAGTGATCCATAAGGTCCCTTCCAGCTCTACAGTTCTAAGATTACAATACAGTAAAACCTTGCATAAAGAGCGCCTCGCTTAAAGAGCAAACTCGCTTAAAGAGCAAACCCGTGGAATGCATTATGCTCTTTAAGCGAGGTACCACTGTATTGTATGATAGCTGGAAACAACTACATTCACTGCCAACTAGTGGCTGAATTTTATTATGACATGATCCATACAGAAGACTGGAACATGTACTGAGCTAATACTTCTTTTAAGCAGACTAAAAGTACTGTATAAGATTTTTTGCAGGATTTCAGTTCCTTCACATCTCTTCCTCAGGAATGGTGTTACTAAAAACAGGAAGGGAAACATGGAGATTACTTGAATTTAAATTCACATGCCTGTGAAGAGCTCTGAAAAGTGTGATACAGTAGTTTACACATACTGTACAGTACATGTAATGGGGTGAAATGGAGCCTTTATTTTGTGAGTTAGAATGGATGCTTTTGTTCACTTTCTTTCCTAAGAGGGGGTGAAGAGAGGCTTTGAATTTGACCTTAAGGCCAGGTGCAAATTCTTTCCCTCTTCGATAGTTAAAATAATCTAGGACTGTGAGAATGGAAGGAGGGATGTTGGACTTTGAATGTGAGAGTCTCTTCAGGTAAGAAGGAGGAAAAGGTAGGACAAAGGATGAAAGATGGTTTTTATTATCTTAGAATGGTAGTGAAGAAACACCATTGTGTTTCATGTGTGTGCAAGTGAGTGTTTGAGTGTGTGTGTGTGTGTGTGTGTGTGTGTGAGAGAGAGAGAGAAAGAGTGAATGTGTGTATATGCACACATGCACGGATATGCACACATCCTGTAACAGACCAACATACCTACCCCAGAGGGTTATGGCAGAAGGTAGACTATTGCTCACTTATGAACAACTGGCTAGTAAACCTGCATGTAACTAAAAAAAATTCAAATGATGTTGGACTACATGGATTTTGGTTCAATGCTGTTGAACACTTACATTTTTACATAAGAAGATCACTTCAAATAACTTTAACTACTAAGAGAATCTGATTTTATATGCTTACTGTATAAATGTAATACACACTAGTACTTCTCAAGGACTGTCAAAAGAAGAAAAGTAGGCTATATAAAATGAAGCCAGGCATCCTGTTTAATTCAGAATTGCCCCTTGCCAGTTTTTCACAGCTGTAGGATGCCAGTGGTGTTGTGTATGGATTGTAATGTGCCTTTAAGTAAATGCAACCACACGAATGAGTGAATGTAACAATCTCTAAAAGTAACATTGTAACCTTCTGTATTAGGACTCGGGCTAGTGACCACTGGGGGCAGTAGCGAGCGTCCAGCTCACATGGTACAAATTCTCCAAATGCCTACAGCCGCGGGAAGATTCCCGCCACTGCCTCACCTGGACAAGAAGGGCTTGACTAAGGGTGATGTCACGCGGACAGTAGCCAATGAGCTACCGAGGAGCCACATTCAAATGTATAGCCACTGTATATAATGAGCTGTTCGTCTGCCATTACCACATGTTCCCCCTGACCATCATGCAATTAAGATGAGTTAAGCCAGATTTCGGCTGTTTCTATTGTCTTGGTTCTTGAATACTAAATTGGCGACGAAGGTGGGATAATGGCTTCCCATGGAATCAAGACAACACAGACCGGTTTCGACATCAACAAACCGGAGGAATGGGAACTGTTCGAGATGGATTTCAAAAGCGCACTGATGGTGTCCGACATCTCAGACGAGGGGAAGAAAAGAGCCACCCTCATCGGGATGCTCGGTTTCCCGGCCATGAAGATTTTGGTGGACCTAGTGTCTCCAAGAAAAGTAGACGAGGTTCCAGTTAAACAGCTCCTGAAAACTCTGCGGGACCATTTCCAGCCCACGGTCTCGATGTTCTCGGCCCGGGATGCTTTCTGGAAGAGAGTACAGTCCCCTGGTGAGTCCATGGCTGCCTTTGCAGCGGCCCTCCATTTGGCTGCAGGCCCATGCAAGTGGGAGAACCTAGAAATCGCCCTCAGGGACCGCATGCTGTGCGGCCTGTGGGACGAGGAGACCCAGTGGAAGCTGATGAACAAAGAGCCGCCCCCAACATTAGAAGAGGTCCTGAAGGAAGTGCAGGCGGCAGAAGCCACGAGAGCCAGGATTAAGGGGTTCAGAACAAGGCCCCCACAACCCGACAGGGCAGCAGCTCCGGTGCAAGCGGCCAGGCGGGTGCCACACTCCTCCACAGAGAGCAGCGAGGATGAGGACATCCGGAAGCTGCGGAAGGATGGCCGACATTGCGACGGCTGCGGGGCGTCCCATGACCGTAGCAAGTGCCCGTTCTGGAAGGCCGAGTGCCACAACTGCGGACGGCGGGGCCACATCGCCAAGGTTTGCAGGCGATGGCGCAGAGAGCACAAGGGCTCAGCAGACCATACCCTGAGGAAGGATGGTGTCTGGCCCTCGAGGAAACAGGACAGCGTGGGCCGAGTCTCCGACGACAGCGACGTCGAGGTACATGGAGTTTACCGGCGAGTTTCCAGCGACGACAACGCGGCGGTCCAAAGCGTGTCCTTGGGACACCCATGTTACTTTGTTGAGGTACTGTTGCAAGGGGTCCCCGTTAAGATGGAGATAGACTCGGGTTCCTCTTATTCCATCATTTCCCAGAGGGAGTTTTTGCGAATTTCCCCCGACGTGCGGCCCAAGCTTAAAGCACTGAAGTCTACTTTGCGAGACATGCAGGGAAAGAGCATTCCGGTGTTGGGGGTAGGAAAATTCAGGGTGCAATACAAGCAACACACCCTGGAGCTCCCTCTGGTCGTTCTCAAGAAGGGGGCCTGTTGCCTCCTGGGGTCACAATGGTTTAAGCCCCTTGGTTTGTTCATAGGGGGTGTGCATACTGTCGGAACTGATCCAATACAGGAAGTGTGTAACGCGCATCCCGAGGTATTCAAGAAGGGACTCGGAAAATTCAAGAGGCCCCCAGTTGCGTTCGACCTGGACCCGGAGATCCGGCCAATAAGGCTCAAACCGCAAAGGGTGCCTTTTGCACTAAAGGACAAAATAGAGTCAGAACTGGACAAGTTGGTGGGCCAGGGAATTCTAGTCCCAGTCGATTCTGCGGAGTGGGAAACTCCTATTGTAACAGCGCTAAAGGCTAACGGGGAGGTTCGAATTTGCGCTGATTACAAGTGCACCATCAACAAGGCAATACGCCCAAATGCGTATCTGGTGCCGGTAGTCAGCCACTTATTGGCCAGATTACATGGGGGAAAGTGTTTTGCAAAGTTAGACCTGGCGCAGGCTTACCAGCAACTTACGGTAACCCCAGCTGCAGCTGCTGCGCAGACGATAGTCACCCACAAAAGGGCTTTTAAGGTGACGCGCCTACAGTTTGGCGTAAATTCGGCTCCAGGCATCTTCCAATCATTAGTGGAGCAACTTTTGAAGGGTTTGGAGGGGGTCTTGCCATATTTTTATGACGTTTTGATAACGGGGGGGGGAGTGAGTTAGAACTGGCCGAAAGGCTAGACAGGGTACTGACCGTATTCGAGAAAGTGAGTTTGAGGCTGCGTAAAGACAAATGTGTGTTCTTCGCAAAAGAGGTAGAGTTCCTAGCTTTCCGGGTAACCCCAGTTGGTATAAAACCCTCTGAGTCAAAGGTGGCCGCTGTTCAAAATGCTCCTCGCCCCACCACAAAACCCGAGCTGCAATTGTTCCTGGGGGTCCTGAATTTTTACCATTCCTTCCTGCCTAGGAAGGCATTGGTGGTGGAGCCACTTCATCGATTATTAAAGAAGGACGAGGGTTGGGGATGGGGCAAGAGTCAAGAGAGAGCATTCAATCTGAAACAACTTTTATCCTCAGAGGCCATCCTGACCCATTTCGGTCCCAAGAAGCCAGTGGTTCTGGTATGCGATGCCTCACCAGTGGGGGTGGGGGCGGTCCTGTGCCACGTGTTGGAAAGCGGGCAGGAAGCCCCAGTGGCGTTCTACTCCAGATCCCTGTCAAAGGCAAAGCGTAACTATGCACAGACAGACAGGGAGGCACATGCAATAATCGCTGGTACAAAGAAGTTTCATGACTTTCTATACGGTCGCCCTTTCACCATCGTGACTGACCACAAGCCCCTGCTGGGCATTTTCACCGCAGACAAGCCCACACCGCAGATCCTGTCCCCCAGAATGCTGAGATGGGCCATTTTTCTAAACGCGTACCAGAGCACGCTGGTTTATTGCCCCGGAAAGGACATAAGCCATGCGGACGCACTCTCGAGGTCGCCTCTGCCTCACGTGGGCAACCCCGCGTGTGAAGTGGAACAAGATCACCAAGTGCTCCTGATGGAGGTTCTGGATTCACCCCAATAGTACCCGCGGAAATCGCCAAAGCGACAGGGAGGGATAAGACGTTGGCCCTAGTGAGTTCATGGGTGCAAAAAGGGTGGCCAACGTCTTCCCCAGTGGCAGAATTTGACCCATTTTTTTTAGGAAGAGGATAGAACTGTCCACGGAGAGGGGCTGCCTCCTTTGGGGCCAGCGGGTGGTCGTCCCTGAATCTTTGAGAGCAAGGGTGCTCAAGCTACTGCACATCAGCCATCCGGGGATTGTCCGCTCCAAGGTTTTGGCCAGGAGCTATTTCTGGTGGCCCCAATTAGATGCTGACATAGAGCACATGGTGAGCACTTGAGAGAGTTGCCAAAGCTCTCGGCCCGAAGAATCCCGACTTCCGCACAGAGAATGGGATGCAGCCAAAGGGCCGTGGTCTTGCCTGCACATAGATTTTGCAGGTCCTTTTAGAGGTTCATTTTTCCTCCTCATAGTGGATGCTTACTCCAAGTGGTTAGAAGTTATCCCAATGGCAAACACCTCATCAGCCGCAACCATAAAGCAATTGCGCAAGGTGTTCAGTTCATTCGGTATACCCGATGTACTTGTGAGTGATAATGCGAGTAGTCTCACGTCCGCCGAGTTCCGGGCATTCATTGACATAATCGCCATCCGGCACATCACCTCTGCACCTTTTCACCCAGCGACGAATGGACAGGTAGAACGCCTCGTATGTACAACAAAGGAAGCACTGAGGTGCATGGGCCCCGGGGACCTGAATCTACAGTTATGCCAATTCCTGCTGGGTTATAGGGTGACACCGCTGGCATCAGGTTACTCGCCCGCAGAACTCCTCATGCGCAGGAAGCTGACCATGATACTGACGAGGCTAGACCCCACAAGGGTGGAGGATACTGGGAGGAACATAGGGATAGTGGGCACCAAGAGTTTCAAAATAGGCACCCCTGTCCATTGCAGAAATTACGCAACCGCAGAACCAGCCTGGGTCCCGGGGATAGTCATTGGCCAAACGGGACCTGTGTCGTACTGCGTTGAGACCAGCATGGGTCTACTCTGGAGGCGACATGCAGACCAACTCTGGCGACGGGTTCCTGGTAGTCAGGGCACAGAAACCGCGCATCAGAACTCAGTGTTAGGGTTCTCCCCCACCCGTTTAGCCCAAGGGGGAGAAGAGGGGGACCAGCGGTCCCCACCAAGGGGGGAAGGGAATGAGTTTGTCCCCGCAGATATCCTGGAGGATGCCCCCATAGATATCCCAGAACATGAGTTTGACTTTGAGTTCCAAAACCGGGGGAGTTTTTCGGAGTGGTCCCCCACCCGTCCAAGCGAGGAGTGGGGTTTTTCGTTAGTCCCCAATGCCCCCGGTTTTCCCACAATGGAGTTTACCCCTACCCCAAAAGCTGCAGAACCGCAGCAAGACACTAACAAGTCTCCCTCTCCTGTTGCAGGACAAGAGCCCAGGGAACACAGAAGCGATAGCTCCCCCGGGACAAGCCAGCCAACCTTACGCCCAAAACGCTCATGCAACAAACCACATTGGATAAGAGACTTCATCTCATCCTAGGGGGGAGGGGTGTTGTGTATGGATTGTAATGTGCCTTTAAGTAAATGCAACCACACGAATGAGTGAATGTAGCAATCTCTAAAAGTAACATTGTAACCTTCTGTATTAGGACGCGAGCTAGTGACCACTGGGGGCAGTAGCGAGCGTCCAGCTCACATGGTACAAATTCTCCAAATGCCTACAGCCACGGGAAGATTCCCGCCACTGCCTCACCTGGACAAGAAGGGCGTGACTAAGGGTGACGTCACACGGACAGTAGCCAATGAGCTACCAAGGAGCCACATTCAAATGTATAGCCACTGTATATAATGAGCTGTTCGTCTGCCATTACCACGTTCCCCCTGACCATCATGCAATAAAGATGAGTTAAGCCAGACTTCGGCTGTTTCTATTGTCTTGGTTCTTGAACACTAAAAGTAGAGACATTGCTGGCTTCGTACAATTTATGGCTCTCTAGTATTGGACTTGAACTGTCATCAATCCTAGGGAGCACATGGAAGTTGTTGTCCAACTTCATCTGAAGGGTCACTTGCTTCTTATTCCTGGTTTAAACGTATAGTTGACCACAGATGTATTTTGATAATTAAACATTGTAAAGATATTTATTGTCTCATACTAGAAACAGGAGGAATCAGTTACTATGTATGGAACATCCTCTAGACCAGGGGTTCGCAACCTACGGCCCACGGGTTGGATCTGGCCTGTGGCACCAAATAATCTCGGGCCCCCAACCTCGCTCAAGCTGCCACTGCCACCGCCACCACCAGAATCAGCCACAGACTCATTTACGGCCATGTAAATGCGTTTACTACAGCCATAAATGAATCCGCGGCTGTCGTTAATTTGTTTACTACAGCTGTGGACACATTTTATGGCACCAGTCCGGCCCACTCAGCTGTCTGAGGGGGCATGGTCTGGACCGCAGCTGAAAAACATCGAGAACCCCTGCTCTAGACGTGTTCCAACAACCATATGTCACAAAGTATACTGCAACTTCCATATTCCCTGATCATTTCCTATGTTGCCTGGGCTGATGGGAGTTGTTTTTTGGGCAGCATCACTGGAAAGCTACATATTCCTACCCTCACCTCTGCCACAAATTAATTGATACACTGATTCCCTCTTCAAACCTTCTGAAAATATAGCAAAGCCAAACCATCCTATTCTTTGCAACCTTAAACACACTCACCTTATTGTTGGCCAGGTAGATGTACTGAAGTGACAGCAGGGACTCAAAGGCTTCATCCGGGAGACCTTTAAGATGGAACATACTAGAGAAAAAGGTCTGCTTTGGGGGATTCTTTCCCCATTCCTTGTTGCCACCCCGTTCCTGCATGCAGGGTTTCATGTACTGTTAATCAACAGTCCCATACCAATGAAACAGCCACATTGCCTTGTAGTCTCCTATTCAGTCAGCTGTAACCAGCTGGAGTGTGTGATGCCCACTGTGTCTAAATGCATTGTTTATATAGTAAAGATAAGTGTATAGTATTAAAATGCAGTCATTTGGTAAGTACGTGAATGCTCCACAGCCAGGTATTTAAACCACAGAGCTACCCAGCCAGCTTAGATATCAAGCAGAGGGTGGTTTTTAGTGAAAGAGCTGGAAGGGGAGAGAGGCAATAGAGTGAAGAATGGCACTAATTTAAAATCTAGAAATAAATAACATCCTTTGGACATTGTGTTTTTGAGCTGAATAGTGTGGAGTCTTATAATGCCATGTAGTGTATTATAAGGGACTAAGTCATACCTGTCAAGTATCCCATTCTGGCCGGGATTTCCCGTAATTCACCGCTCTGTCACGCTCCTTCCCACCCTCATCCCATATTTGAATGGCCAGGAAAGGGGTTACTGCGCATGCGCACCGCTGCCTCTGACATCAGAGGCAGTGGCACGCATGTGCCAACGCCAGCGCCCAGAAACCTTCCCGTATTTGGACACCAGCAACTTGACAGGTATGGACTAAGTGAAAGGGAAAATATACACACATAGAGGCAACTAAAGATTGGTGGTAGCAAAAGAGGGAGCGAGGAAGTGAAGATTATTAAAAGAAAATACTGTACATTTATTCCTCTGGTTATTTAAAGAGACCATTATCTGAATAGTCAAATGACAACACAAAGAGAGGGGTAGGACAATGAACAATGTTCAATGTGAAGTAAAAACTCCTTCCCAACCACAACGGAGGTCCATCTATTGTAGTTTGAAGAATCCACTCCTGTGAGTCAACCCAAAAAAGCTGAAACCTGATCTTAGCTTCTTTCTCTTCCACAGAGTCATCTACCCATAAAGATGCAAAGAAACTTGGGCCCAACTAAGGGAAGAGGGAGAGAAAGGAAACAGAAATGCTCGCACACCGTCCAAATGCCAGGGCATGGCCTGTCCCCTTGGTTCTACTCACCCTCAGAGGTGATGTGGTTGTTATGAAGATTCAGAGTTCTCAGGTTAGACAATCGAGACAATTCATTGTATGACAGCTCCTGCAATTGGTTATTCTGTGTGTGGGGGGGAAACAATGTGTAACATATCTATTTTATGCACCATTATGCATTGTAAACAGCGTTCTGCGCACTCCGGTGTTGCGGCATGGCTGCCACGGGTCCACGGAAACGTCTATAGACACAGATAGCACTAGCTCTTTGGCTATAAGCAGAGATGAGCACTGAACCCTGGAGTCAGATACGACTGGCTTTTGATTGCGGGCAACCTTTACCTTTTCCTATGCATTGTACCTAAAACAGATATTATGGACAGTATACAAGCTTTAAAAAAAATATTACTATAAAAAGTCGTAGTAATATAATCGAATGAGCCAATATGGTATAGTAGTGAATTAACTGTCAAACTAGGACTCAGAAGGCTTGTATTTAGGTACAATTCATAACAGTAGTTATAATAACACTGCTTTTTGGAAATCTCAGATACCTCAATAGAATAAAGGTGGAAGCTCTGAATATAAAAGGAAGGTGGTAACTGACAGCAAGATAAAAGTAGGAAATTGTAAAGCTGCTAAAATGTCTGAAGAAATGGGCTGTAATCAGTGGTGGGCTCAAATTTTTTTTACTACCTACTCTGTGGGCGTGGCCAGGGGAAAAGCCCTGCGTTGCACCCTAATTAGGACTACTTTATTTGAAAACTTGGATGGGCGGAGCCATCTAGAATTTCTGCTACCGGTTCTGGCGTACCGGTGCGAACCTGCTGATGCCCACCACTGGCTGTATTCCAAGAACGCTCATTCTGAAGGTGTCATGAGACTCTGACACTTTTACGATGACAAACTAGCAAGAGCTACTGCTCTGGAAAGCACTGAAATACTTCTTAGAATGCCTTGAAGGATCAAAGAATTCTTTTGAAGCTGATTGGTAATAATTATCTGCCTTCAGGTGTGCTCGCCTGTGGTTCTTCCACCCAACTGGGACCCATCATCTCCTCTCCCTCACCTGCAATGACAGATGTTGAATGCCTGCAGAAAGATTGCTGGGGAAAACGTGCAGGTCAAGGCTGCCGCAATCCACCGTCTCCTCTGTTGGGCAGGTGCAATTGAACAGGCAGCGGGGCACATTCTGGGCAGGGCGGTTTCCCATGGGCTGTGGTGTTGCGGGAAGTCGATCGCCATCCTGACGGTTCTTGAGAAGGAAGCCATAAGGAATACTGGCGAGTAGGAGTAGTAGAAGAGGGCCAATGTGCAGCTGCAGGGAGGCAGCATTCAGCAGGAGTCAACAGAGGGTCTATACAACTCTCAACACATGCTTTGCTCTCAATGCTTCTCCTGTCTGCACCACCAGGTATGGCAGGAAGCCCACCCACTCCCCACCCTTCTCTCTCTCCCCATTACAAATCAGCTCCATTGGGAAGGTAAACAGAGCCCCTTCAGTATTGAAATGTTTCATTGGTGGGCAGGGGGAGAGAAGGCTAAAAGGAAGAAGGGGTGGTTGTCCCTTCTAGGTAGAGCAAAGCAAAGAAAGATTTGGAGAAGCATCAGGTGGTGGTGGTGGTGGTAAAACAAAACAGAGGGCAGCCTGTGCACAGAGGTTTGCATAGTGTGTGGAGACCATATCATTGTGGCCTTGTAAAAGCCTGCTAGCTAGTGTTGCGCAAAAAGTGTGCATCTGCTCAGCCATAGGCTGTGAGAGCTGTACTGGCCTGGCATTGCTCGGGGGAGTTGAGGTGGGTGAGAGAAACCAACAAAGTAATCATTCTAAACTATACAAAGCTGGGTTTTAGGCCAAAAGCCAGCGTGTGCAGCAGATCAGATGTGGTCCTTTGTGTGCATATGTGATGTGCATGTGTATATGGGTTTGGCAAGAAGGAGAAAGGAAGTCAAAGGAAGCAAGCATTCAAAGGGGCAACCTATGGCCCGCAGTTGCCTTGATAACTCTCATTTTAGTCACCATCTCCACCTTAGCAAGTTTCATGCAGGACTGGCTCAGAGTGTTTGAAAGGGGGAAAGCCAATCCATTTATCACTAATTCAGGGAGCAAAGAGCCTGCCATTGAGGTGGTGCTGTCCTGAGCAGGCATGCACAACCCCAGTGAGTTGGAAAGGTATTTTCTTCCTGAAGGACAGGGTCATCAAAAAGTCATTAGAATGCATTGTTGGTTGGTTCCCCACCCCCAACATGTCGGCCTCTGGAATATGCACAGGGATTGTCTGAGAATTTTGCCTTTTGCTAGGATAGTATTCTGGCCACCACATTGGGAGGTCATACTCAGAGTCATAATCATTAGCTGCTACTCAAATCTGAGTATACATTTTTCCTGAAAATCATTTTCATCTTGAAAGAAGAATGACAAACAGGAAAAATGTCACTGATGTGAATTTGTTTAAGATGGATCCCAGCTTGCCATGAAGTAACCCACATACTATGATCACGGAGCCATCTCCTATGGCACATATGAAATGAGACATGCAGGATTTAACACCAGGACTGCAATGAACTGCTGCAGCCTTGAGGATATTGACAAGGTGTGCCTTCACAGCCAGTCCATCTGGCATGGCCTCTTTTGCCTCCATGAACGTTGGGAATCAGAATAGTGAAGTGGTTTCTCCTCCACTCATTTTGCCATTGGGCCCAATATGATGGTTTCCAGTGGCATTTCCTCCACTGAAGAAGCCATCACCCCACCTAAAGGGGTTCATTCGCCCGTAGCCATTGGCCCCTTTAGGGAGTCAGGTTAATGACCACCGCCCAACACTCGGCGTTGAGTCACTGGCTGTATGGTCTACTCCAGTGATGGCCAACCTTAGCACTCCAATTGGACTTCAATTCCCAGAAGCCCTGATCAGCAGGAGGGCTGGTCCAGAATGCGGCTGCCCAGATGGTGATCTTACCTGTCAAGTATCCTGGATTGGCCTGGATTTCCCGTATTTTTGCGCCGATTTTCACCATTTCCCGCCTGGAGCTGCCGCTACCCTGTAATTTGGCAACGGGGGGGGGGGGGATGAGTTACTGTGCATCCCTTCTGTGCAGGTCCTTTCTACGCGCACGTAGAAGGCTTTTACGCATGCGTAGAAGGCTTCTGTGCAGAAGGGGATACGTAAAAGCCTTCTACGCATGCATAAAAGCCTTCTACGCACACGTAGAAGTGAGCTGCACAGAACGTCTCTGCGCAGGTCCCTTGTACACATGCGTAGGCTTTTACGCATGTGTAGAACGGACTTGTGCAGAAACGTTCTGCACAGAAATGTTCTACGCATGCGTAAAAGCCTTCTACACATGCGTAGAATGGACCTGCGCAGAAACGTTCTGCGCAGGTCCTGTAATCTCCGGAGCTGCGCTTGACAGGTATGGTGGTGTTGGGGTGTGGGCGCTATGCCCGTGCCTTGCCATTGCTACGGGAACTGCACCAGTATGCTTCCGGGTGCAATTCAAGGTGCTGGTTTTGACCTTTAAAGCCCTACATGATAGTGGGCCAGGATATCTAAGGATATCTCAGAGACCGCATCATCCCAAGGTGTTTGACTTGTCCTACGAGGGTGAACTGTAGGGGCTCGCTGGTGGTCCCATCGGCCAGGGACGCACATCTTACCGGGGCCAGGAGGAGAGCCTTCCTGGTGTCGGCCCCGACCCTTTGGAACCTCCTGCCACCAGACCTGCATCTCCAGGCAGAACTGTATCCCTTCAGGAAGGCTCTGAAAACCTGGCTCTGCCAGCTGGCATGGGATGAATCTGGCAGCACATCTCAGCCTTGCTGGCTCATTTAGCCCTGTGGAGTTTTAATTAAGGGGTTATGGGGTTTTTTTTGCAGATTTTAATTTTTTATCAGTTTTATCAGTGGGTTTTTAATTGTATAAGTTGTTTTATTTGATGTAAGCCACCTTGGGTCGCTGAGGCAAGGAAGGCGGCCTATAAATTGAATAAATAAATAAATAAATTGACACCTGGAGTGCCAAGATTGACCATCACTGGTCTACTCCATTATCAGAGTGGGATGTCCAGCCAGACACAACTCAGAATAGATGCTTTGAAATAATAGGGACATCAGATAGCAATAGCAAATACAATTCTATACCACCCCATAGCGCCCAGTGCACTCTTTGTGTGGTTCACAAGTTAATTAGCATGGTCAGTCTTCATTTTACCAACCTCAGAAGGGTGGAAGGCTGAGTCAACCTCGATCTCTGTCAGGATCAAACTCACAATGTTCTGGCTGCAGTACAGCAGTTTTAACCACTGTGCCACCAGCACAAGACTGAAGTCTGGGACCAACTCAATAATAACAAAACCATCACAGTTGGATCTCTACCAGAAAAGCAAACCTGGTCTAAACAAAACCGGTGGCCAAAGGCCAGTTGCAGAACTCTGTCCGAGGACCCTGGTGATTTGGAGGGATGCACATGGAAACTGGCGCAACTGCCAACCTGGCACCCATCCTGCCCATCCCAGAAGCCAATGGGTAAAGAAACCAGCATTCCAATGACTTTTGCCTTCCGTCTCCTTCGGGAAGAAGCCAGTTCCCACAACCTTCCCCATAAGACTTTGTCCTTTGGCAGGAACCCCCAAGATGGAGTTCCTGGGGAGGGACCAAGGCAAGCCAGCTCAGGAGTGGGGCTACAGACGGTGGCTCCCAGCGGCAGACTGTAGTGCAGGGGTGCCTAAACCTTTTGGGCCACGGACCAGTCAATGTGGTTCAGGAGGCCAGTCACTTTGGCCTCTGTTTCTTCTGCATCGGAGAGGGTCACGAGGGATGGGGGGATGAGGATAAGGCTCTACAGCAGGGGTGCCCAAACTATTGGCCCCCAATGCCAATTCCCCCAGCCCACAAAGCCCTTGTCGCTCCCGGAAGCAAAAGCTTTGTGGACCGGATGAATTGGCATCGGGGCCTGGATCCGGCCCATGGGCCATAGTAGAGCCTTATCCTCATCCCCCCATCCCTCGTGACCCTCTCCGAAGCAGAAGAAACAGAGGCCACCAGTCCCAGAATCTCTGCCTTTCCCTGACTTGTTTTACCATCTCTGTTCCGGAAAGGCAAAAGAATGGTCGAGATGTGGTCTCTTCATCTCCCACCCCCCTCCCTACCCCCCCTCCCAGTTTTTCCAATGGGCTCCAGATCCAGGCAGCTAATCTAAAAATTTAATTAAAAAAAGATGGAAAAGTGGGAGATCCGGCAGCGTCATTGACCCATTTGGGGGTTGCAAAGAGAACCCTCCCCCGCCCCCAACGGCTGTCAATTTGGGAAGGGCAACATCATTCATCTCTCCATCCTTATGGCAAGCAGAGGAAGCAGCAGGAGGCACCTGCCGAGTCTCGACCTGACCCAGCCCAAAGAGTGGCCGCAACCGGGAGGCAATTAGTATCCATTATAAACTGATTAGGTGGTGGCTTGGTGGTTGAGACGCTGAACTTGACAACTGGAAGGTGGGCAGGTCAGCAATTCGAAACCCAAGTGCTGCACAACGGAGTGAGCTGCTCCCATCGTCTCTCCCAGCTCCTGCCAATCTAGCAGTTAGAAAGCAAACAAAAAACTGCAAGCAGATAAATAGGTACCACTTTGGCGGGGAAGGTAACAGCGTTCTGTGCCTAGTCATGCCTGCCACAAGACCACAAAAACGTCTGCAAACGCAGACCATGCTGGTTCTTTGGCTATAAAAGGAGATGAACCAGGGTTGTAGCCAGGGTGTGGCCAAGGTGGGGTTGGCCCACCCTGAGTTAGCAATTTGCCCACCCTGGTAAAGCGCAGTTTCCCATAGGAATGCATCGGAAAGAAGCTTTGTTGCCCGCCCTGAAAAAATATTCACCCACCTACATCTAGAATCTGGCTATGGCCCTGAGATGAACACCGCGCCTTAGCATTTGATACGACTGGCTTTTGAGCAAGGGAGACATACATACATTCATTCATTCATTCATTCATTCATTCATTCATTTATTAATTAATTAATTAATTAATTAATTACTCATATTTCTACCGCCGACCCATTGCCAAGGCGACTCCGGGGCGGCTTACACATAAAACACCAGGGCGGCTTACACATAAAACAAATAAAAACTTTATAAAAACATTCAAAAAGCATTGAAAATTAGATTTGTTAAACCTGTACCATCTGACCATATCGGGTTAAAGGTAAAAAAAGGTAAAAGTCACCCTTGCTCAAAAGCCAGTCGTATCCAACTCTAGAATTCAGTGCTCATCTCTATTTATAAGCCAAAGAGCCAGCGCTGTCTGGGTCCGCAGATGTCTCCCGTCCGTGGTCATGTGGCAGGCATGCCTAGACATGACCGGAGTGCACCGCACGCTGTTTACCTTCCTACCGAAGCGGCCTCTGTTTATCTGCTTGCAATGTCTCGCTTCCAAGAATGTGATGATTAAAAAAAAAAGATGGATAAAAATAAGATTGCAGAAACAGATTAAAAGTAGAACGATGCAGTGACAATAAAACGAGAGATTAAAGGAAATTTACTCAATCAAACGCATCACCTGTGCAAGCCGGGAGGCAATCTCGGGTCTATCCGCCGCTCCCAACCCTGAAAACCCCCTGCCTTGCCAGACCCGCCGGGCGGACCCCCCCTCCTCCTCCTCGCCCCCCCCCTCCCGCCCGGGCTCACGCGGTGCTGCTTACCATCGCCGCTGCTGGGTTCGAACCGCCTGTCCGCCGGAGGCTGGACCGCGAAAGGGATCCAGATCTCCCACCCTTCCCGAGCGCTTCCCTTCTCTTTCGGAAACTAGGCTCTTTTTTCTTCCTCCTCCCCCCTTTTTTTTGGCGGGGGGAGGATCCTTCCCCCTTTCTCCCCCAAAGTCACCCAGAACGGCCCTGCTTCCTCTGCAGGGAAACGGGAAGGGCGGGGGGGGGGGGGGGCAATGTTATGTCTCCTGCGCCTTGTTTTCCATCCGATCAAAGGCGGAAGAAAGTCTGGCCACGTTACCCTGCTATGGTAATAGAGTCAGTAGACCCTACTATAATAATAATAATAATAATAATAATAATAATAATAATAATAATAATAAGAAGAAGAAGAAGAAGAAGAAGAAGAAGAACAACAACAACAACAACAACAACAACAACAACAACAACAACAACAACAACAACAACAACAACAACAACAACAACAACAACAACAACAACAACAACAACAACAACAACAACAACAACAACAACAACAACAACAACAACAACAACAACAACAACAACAACAACAACAACAACAACAACAACAACAACAACAACAACAACAACTTGGTGACTACACCAAGGCTTTTGACTGTGTGGACCACAACAAAATGTGGCAAGTAATTAAAGAGATGGGAATACCAGAACACTGTTCTGCGCAGCATGCGTAGAAGGCTTTTACGCATGCGTAGAAGGCTTCCACGATCCCCTTCTGCACAGAAGCCTTCTACGCATGCGTAAAAGCCTACGCATGCGTAGAAGCGAGCTGCGCAGAAGGGATGCGTAGTAATGCCTTTCCCCCCGCTGCCAAATTCCGAGGTTTTGGCAGCTCCGGGCGGGAAATGGCAAAAATCGGCGCCGAAAAACGGGAAATCCCGGCCAATCCGGGAAGGTTGACAGATATGGTTAGGACAGAACACAGAGTGACAGAGTGGTTTGCAATAGGAAAAGGAGTAAGACAAGGCTGCATTTTGTCACCCTGCTTATTCAACTTATACACAGAGCACATAATGCGCAATGCAGGGATGGAGGAATCACAATATGGGATCAAAATTGCTGGGAGAAACATCAACAATTTGAGATATGCTGACGGCACCACCCTAATGGCAGAAAGTGAGGAAGACCTAAAGAGCCGCCCACTGTACCGCCCACCCTCAAGCGCTAGTTCGCCATTTTACCTCAGTTCCATACTTAAGCCAAGCACAGGATAAACCAAATTATCTCATCCGTGCTGCTCAAGAGGGGAGGCAGGGTGAGTAGTGTGTATTCACAAACTATATACTCGAAGAACGAAAGTTATCACTGGCAAGTGATACCCAACTTTCCCCTTCGTATAGTTTGTGAATCCCCACTATTGAGAGATTAGCAAGCTCACACTCACTAGGTCGGTGGGCAGTCGGATGAGATGAATCCATGATGAAGTACGTCCTTCAGGTAGGATGGACCCTCAAGGGCGAGGCGCCTGAAGCCCTCTGGCAAGGACGGCACGACCAAGTCTGGCTGCCGCAGTGGCTCTGGTGTCCATCCTGTAGTGTTGGACAAATGTGGAAGGCCTGGACCAGGTGGCAGCCTTACAGATGTCCTCGAGCGGGGTGCCCTCCAAAAAGGCGGTGGAGGTAGCAACCGCACTGGTAGAATGTGCCCTGACATATGGAGGAGCTGGCAGAAAGGCAGCCTCATAGGCCAGGTAGATGGTTGATGTAACCCATTTGGAGAACTTCTGGGAAGAGATGGGTTCACCTTTAGACTTTCCCCCATAGGCAACAAACAGACGCTGTGACTTATGGAACTCACGGGTCCTGCTGATGTAAAACAATAAAGCTCGTTTCACATCAAGCGTGGCCAAGCCCTTTCTTGAGCATTGCTGGGGTTGGGAAAGAAAGATGGTAAAGATATAGTCTGAGCCATGTGAAATTGGGAGACTATCTTTGGTAAGAAAGTGATGTCGGCGTGGAGCACCACGTGGTCATTGTAGAATTTGATAAGCAGGGCATCCGCCCGCAAAGCAACCAGCTCACCAGCTCGTCTAGCAGACGTGATAGCCAACTTTGCCGTCATCTGATCCTCACCTTCCAACGGCGGCTAGTTAACTTGTATGTTAAGGGCAGTTCCCAAACGGGTGAGCATTGCCATGAGAGATTTTTGGTCCTCTCCTCTGAGCGGATCGACAGCACCAATCACTTGATCGGACGTCTTCTCAGCGTCCACATCTCCCTCATCTTCCTCTGAAGATTAGCTGGAATCATCAGAAGATGAGGGGGGAACTCTGGAAACCACATCGAGACCGCGGCAGTACGGCCTGGGCGGGTCGACGGGCTGGGCGCTCATCGCATCAACGTCTGGACCATGCCAAAACAGTATGGTTGGGCCAGCGGAGCGACTGCTCGACCCTGGAGAGGGCGTCAGAGCAACAGCAGGGTCAGAATCCCTGGAGCGTGCGGTGGTCGGTCCCGGAGCCGCATACGCCATAGGAATGGTGGCCTTAAACTGTTCTGCAAAAGATTTTGCCATGACCTCAAACATTGATTTGAAGAGATCCATCTGGCCATCAGTAGTGGTAGCCGGCAAAAGGGTAGAAGGAATGATGGAAGACGAAATGGTAGCCAAAATGGTGGCCGCCTGGGCATCTACCGTTGGAGTACGTGGCCTGAGAGACACAGAAACTTGCCGCGTCGTGGAACGGCCCCTCTCACCAACCTTGAGAAGGCCTTGATGCTGGGAAAGGTGGAGGGCAAAAGAAGAAGGAGGCGGCCAAAGATGAGATGGCTAGATGGTATTGTAGACACAATGGGCACAGAGCTAGGCGGGCTGAGGAGGATGGTGGAGGACAGAAATGCCTGGAGGGCAATGGTCCATAGGGTCGCAAAGGGTCGGAATCGACTGTGCGACTGAACAACAACAACAACAACAACAACAATAATAATAATAATTTTGTGTCAGAAATTATTCTGGGTTGAAAAGATTTTTGCAAAAGAAACTCTGCTCAGGAAATGTCCAAATGAGGCTCCTTTCATGTCTCCAAGAGCTGGGACAGAGATGGGTGCTCAATCCATGATGCAGTCCCCAGATCTCGAACTGCCAACTTGACAGCCTCCCAGCCAACAAGGCAAGCTTTTTAACCACTGAGCCGCTGCAGACCCTAGTAGACTGTGGTATCCGCGAGCACAATTGGCATACTGTCCCTGACAGAGGCCATGCCATGTGAGAACGCTCCAGGCCTCTGGGCTCCGAGGGGACAGAAATTGGGGAGCGGATTAATAGTCATAAAATTGATTCACCCATATCTGACCTGACAGGCAGTCCAAGCAGGAGGAAATTGAATGTCTAACTAAGCGGTTAGGTAATAGGTAATATCGCACCTGCGGATGACCCCAAGCCCTAACGTCAATAGTGGCCATATTTACTCTTGTGTAAGCTAGGAACAATGGACTTCCCCTGCCAGTGTTTGCCATAATTAATTAACTTCCCCAAGAGAGATTCCCAATTAACCCGGGTAAACATGTGATGTGATTTTCTGTCAGATGACGATTCTATCACACGCTGCCTTTAATTCCTATATATGATGATGATTTTCCCTCAATAAACCACTGGTCTTCGCTCCATCTTGTCTCGTGTCGTTACTTGACCAGTCTCCTCCAGGACCCCACGGCCCCGATCCAACATCTGGTGACCCCGACGTGATTCTACTCGTGAGTAAGCGATCTACGCGGTCCGGTTCTACGCTAGAGCCGTGTCCGATTCGTCCCGGAGGACAGCGTGGCGGCCCTGGTCGGAAAGCCATCCGGCCGGAGCGACGGTTACGCGGCGAGGCACTCCAGAGAGGCATCCTACGGCTTGCATCACGGAAACGCGTTCCGCTCAGGGGCAGGCTGTGAAACCCTGATTTCAGCGCAGAGGCCGCCGAGGGCCCGTGGCAACAGTCCACGCTCCGAGCTCCATCCTAGAGATTCGTCACGCTAAGACCTATTACCTAAAAGGATGTGTCGAAATAGTCCCGAGGAGGAAACTTCGAAGGACCAGGCAGGTAATATGGGGACTTGTCCTCAGCGGCAACATCCGACCGCTAACCAGAGAATTCACATAATGGAATTCAAGGCCCTGGCCAGGGTATACCGAATACGCCTTCACAGCGATAAGTTAGCGGAACTCTTAGCGTACCTGGGGGCCAATTGTCCGCTTTATCCAGAAGCGGGTGTGCTTGACCTCACACTTTGGGATCGGATAGGAGCCTGCATTCTGCAAGCACCGAAAGCTCCAGACAGCATAATTGGCACATGGAGCAAATGTAGGAAACTCTTAGCAGAGGAAGACCAGTCCGGATAGAGACCCAGAAACCCCCAGCGCAG
Organism: Bradypodion ventrale; assembly: GCA_035047345.1. Lineage (NCBI taxonomy): Eukaryota > Metazoa > Chordata > Lepidosauria > Squamata > Chamaeleonidae > Bradypodion > Bradypodion ventrale. Next base: position 193,002,283 of record JAWDJE010000002.1, read on the forward strand.
TCAGAGCCATCAGCCCCAGCGGCTCTCTATCCGTCATTCCAGCTCAAGCAGGGTAGTGTAGGAAGCTTTCCTTCGGTGACAGTTGCAGACGTCACCGACGGAATGCGTGAGATGGGAAGCGCTGGCGCTTCACTGACAGTTACGGGTTACCTAGCTACCAAGAGCATGGCTGAGGCAGAAATCAGCAAGGGGGAATTGCCAGCAGAAGATCTAGCTGAGCTTAGGCAGCTATGCCCAGTTCGCATAGAGGTAGATGCCCTCACAGGCCAGCAGCAAGCAGTCCACTCGCCAGTTCCGTATAAGCTGCTCATGGCTATACGGAAAGCCATCACAGAGACAGGACTTCAGAGCCAATTTACTAGGGGCATGCTTCAGCAAGTGTGCGAAACCATGATGCTCATTCCGTACGACTGGAAAGCCATCATGTGAATGATGCTCAACCCCAGCCAGTATCTGCTATGGGACAGCGAGTATCATCTCGAAGCGCAGGCAAGGGCTGTAAGGATGGGTGGAGCGGTAATCCCTGACCAGCTATATGGTTCAGGTCCGTTCGAATCCGTTGATGCGCAAGTCACCCTGCCACTCGTCACTCTTCACATCGCAGCTGAGACAGCCTTCAAGGCTTACCTCAAAGTCCCGGCAGCTGGCAAAGCAGCCAAAAATTACACAGCAGTCAAACAGGGCGCTCAGGAGTCCTACATGGACTTTGTCAATAGATTAGAGGAAACGATCAGTAGACAGATCAATAATGAGCAAGCCCAACAAGAGCTCATGATGAAATTGGCTAAAGACAACGCCAATCTTGACTGCCGTAAGATCTTGCAGTCACTGGGCAATCGTCCCGACCTGACACTCACAGACATGATTAGGGCATGCGCCGATGTTGGCACAGATTCCTACAAAATGAGTCTGTTGGCAGCGGCGGTGCAAGGAGGCAGGAAACCCAAGAACAAAGGAGCGTGCCACACTTGTGGCAAGGTCGGTCATTTCGCTAGGGAATGCCAATCCAGAGGCAGCGGCCAACACGCCGGCCATCCCAAGGCTCCAACCACCCTGTGTCCGAGGTGCAATAAGGGCCTTCACTGGGCCAGGAACTGTCCAAATTCGGGAAACTGGAACGCGGGCATGTCTCTGGCCCCGGACCAAACAGAGACCTCCCTCGCCCTGGGAGAGCCAGAGCGAGATTAGATTTCAATCACATTCCAGACATTGCGAAGGCGCAGGCCAGCCCCAAGGGTAGTACAGGGCTAGAATTGACTTGCCAGGCGGACGTCACATGCGACTTGCCCGGCACAGTCTATCTGGTGGATTCCCAGTACATGGGACCCCTGCCTAAGGGCTTCATAGGCTTAGTTTTGCCTCGTAGTGTCGCAGGAGCATGAGGAATTCTTGTAATTCCGGGAGTCATTGACTCCAATTTTTCGGGTGTTCTCCAAGTTCAACTCTGGACGCACCTACCCCAGACCATTCACAAGGGAGACACGTTAGCGCAACTGATTATGGTTCCTTGTAACTCGCCAGCAGACAGCCAGGGAAGGCTCAGGGGCAGCTCAGAGTCCGGGTCGGAAGACCGCTCGAGCGCAAGTGAGGCAGTGCAAGGATACCAGGTCTTAGCTACAGTGGAAACCAACATAGAATGGAAACGGCGACCAGTTATAGAGGTATTTTTGAATAAAAAACCGTTCACTGGGCTGCTGGATACCGGAGCTGACGTCAGCATGGTCAGCCGAAGTCAGTGGCCACGGGAGTGGGCCATTGAGCCGGTGTCCGATGTGTAGGCGGCATCCAAGAAGCGTTTAGAAGCCGGGAGTGGGTGGAGGTCACGATCCCTGAGGCTGACGGCGCAGTGGTCATCTGACCGCACATTCTGGACGTGCACGTCAACCTCTGGGGGTGAGACATTTTGCAACAATACCGTGCCACCCTTACCTTCGTGTAATGGCTCTGCCACTTAAATGGCTCACCAACACGCCAGTCTGGGTGGAGCAGTGGCCGGTAGTGGGGGAGAAATTAGTCGCCCTGAAGCAACTGGTTAAGGAACAGCTAGACGCAGGACATATAGAGCAGTCCACCAGTCCTTGGAATTCGCCCATCTTTGTCATAAAGAAAAAGTCGGGGAAGTGGCGACTCCTCCACGATCTCAGAGAGATCAATAAATATATTCAGCCAATGGGTCCGCTTCAATGCGGCATTCCGAATCCGAATATGATCCCTGAGGGTTGGGAGATCCTGGTCATAGACCTTAAGGATTGTTTTTATACTATTCCCCTAGATCCTAGGGACAGGGAAAGGTTCGCCTTTACAGTGCAAGTTGTGAACCACAGTGAACCCACACAGCGTTACGCGTGGAAATATTTGCCACAGGGGATGCTCAATTCGCCCACCCTGTGCCAAATTTATGTTCACAACGCACTGGCAAAGTTCCGAAGCCTTCACCTCACAGCTTTAGTGTGTCATTTCATGGATGACATCTTGGTCGCAGCGCCGCAACTCGGCAGCGAAATGTTTAAAGACCTCCAGGCAACCCTGGGGGAAAAGGGGTTGCTCATTGCCCCAGAGAAAGTACAGAGAACCAAGCCATTTTCATATTTGGGCCATCGGCTTCTCCGTTCTTTCGCAGCCCCAGTTTTGCCCCAGATCAACTTAAAGGACTCAGTCACCCTGGTAGAGTTGCAGCAGGTTTTAGGAAACATTAATTGGGCCAGACCGTACTTCAGATTGGATACGGATCTTTTAAAGCCGCTCTTCTCGCTGCTAACGCTAGGTAAGCAGCCGGCAGACCGGATACAAATTCCTCGAGAGGCACGCTTGACTCTCGAAAAGGTTAACCGAATTCTCAGCCGAGATGGGTGGACAGGATTACTCAGGGGCCATATGCTCCGATCCTGAACCTATACATCGTTCGGGCCGGATCCATGTTCACCGGAGCCCTGGGAGTGGACTCCGAGCGAGGGGCGAGTATCGTGGAATGGGTGTACTTACCAAACACCTCTTCCCAGAACATCGTCCCCCCCCCCAAGAGCTGGTCTCCGCGGTGGTCTACCGCGGGAGGCTGAGAGCAAGGGACATCTCAGGGCACGATCTAGCCAAGATCGTGATCCCATTCACAAAGGAGCAAGTTCAGCAGCTGATGCAGCTCGGTGACTCACTTCCAATTGCCTTGGAGGGATTCACTGGATGCTTGGCATACCACTTGCCGAAAGACCCCAGACTCATCTCGCTTCAAACGCAGACAGTCAGCTTGTGTGAGTTGATATTGCTGGTTCCACTTCAGGGAGCCAGAACAGTTTTCACGGATTCGGGTCGCACATATGGTGTTTTAACTTGGCAGGAGGACCAGGCTTGGCGCACGCTTCTAACTCTTCCACAGAAGTCCGCGCAGTGGGCAGAGTTGGCAGCGGTGAACCTCGCTTTGCGCACCTTTGCCAAAGAATGCCTCAACATCATAACTGACAGCCAGTATGTTAGGAATTTGCTTCACAGTCTACCGGGAGCATACATCACTCCTGTGATAGACAAAAATTTGCTGAGTTTGTTCCTCACAGCTCAATTTCACTTGCGGAACCGCGCCGAAGCGCTCTATATCACCCACATCAGAAGTCACCAGGACTTGCCTGGTCCGATTTCCGCGGGCAATAGCAGAGCGGCCGCGGCCGCAAAGGAAATTCAGCAACGGTCAGTTTTGGGAGTATTCACAACTCCGATTCAAAGCCATGCATTCTTTCACCAGAATGCCAAGGCACTCGCTAGACAGTTTAACCTGCCACTCTCTCAAGCCCAAGGCATTGTCCGCTCCTGTCAGCATTGTGCAGGGGCACCGGGGGGGCCCTCGTGGGGGGTCAACCCACGAGGGACAGAGGCTAACCAGGTATGGCAAATGGACGTCACACATGTCCCGCAATTTGGCAGATGGCAGTACATGCACGTTTGCATTGATACCTTTTCACAATTCGTCTGGGCAATGGCACAAAAGGGGGAGACAGCTTCCCACGTGGAGCAGCATCTCCTTTCCTGCTTTGCGGCAATGGGCAAACCGCGGCACGTTAAAACCGATAACGGCCCGGCCTACAGCTCCAGGCAGCTGGCCGACTTCATGGCCACCTGGGACATTAAACACACCTTTGGCGTTCCGTACAATCCGCAGGGGCAAGCGATTGTGGAACGAGTCAATCGGACACTCAAGTCCTACATTGACAAACAAACGGAAAGGGGGGAGCCACCAGCCCTCCCCAAATCTCAGGGTCAGGCACAGCAATGTACAATCACCTTAATGTTTTTTCGGATTGCACGCCGCAGGAGAAGCACTTCCGCCGCTCGGAAGCTCTCCCGCGGCCGATGGTGCATTACCGAGTGCCACCGGATCCTTCTTGGAGGGGCCCGGCGCCACTCGTAACCTGGGGAAGAGGGTATGCTGCAATTATGTCTCCTACAGGTGTCATCTGGATTCCAGCCCGGTGTGTCAAACCCCACTTGGAGCCGCATGGCGTGGACCCAGGCCGTCCTGAATCAGATCCCGGAGATGGAGAACCTCACCCTGACCAGGGGAACCCGGCGGAGTAAGTGGCGACAGCAGATGACAGTGCCGAAGATCACCTGGGGGATGGTCAAGACCCTTTGCCATGAGGCAGTGGACGCCATCCGGCGCAAGGATAAGGACCCGACACCGGAGAACATCTTGCCTGCAGCTTTTTCCCTGATCACCGCCAATACCGTGGCGGTCACCATCATCCTGACCCTCTCCCTACTTGCGGGGGGAGGCGTTCAGGCAGCTTTGCTGGAAGCCAACAACCTGATGCCTGGTGGAGACCTCTCTGCCCAGATGCATTACAACCTTTGAAAGAGGTTGGCGACTCTCGTCAACCAGTCTGATTTTTGCCTGAGGCAGAATACTGCTTCTGCCTCAATCCTGAGCACCTGTCTCATCCCGGTGTGCCACTCCCCAGAGACGCGCACCAGGAACGGCGACTGGTTGGTGAAGCGGATTTTCGGTCCGTTTTACCCAACGGGTTTCTCAACGTACACTCGGTGGGGAACTCAAATCACCAAGATTTTGCCAGCTGATGCAGCCGCTCTCTACACTCCCCGAGTGGCAGCCAGCCCGAACTCTACTTGTGCCCAAATGACCGGCTGCTCCGCGGCCGGCGGGTCTCAGCGCCGTTGCCTCGACACCGGCAGTGGCAATTGGACTTGTGATAACCCAGAGACAATCAGCTCAATGTATGTTCATGTCACCTTGCCTTCAGGATGGTTCTTTACATGCAATCAGTATACTTGGAATTACATTCCCGCTAATGTATCAGATTCCACATGTTGTATCAGTCGCTTAACATTGTTGCTCCCCACTAGGGATATGGTTGCCCCAAGCACGAGCATTCCCTCACCCATACGGTGCGCTCGTGCCACCCAGTTAGACAGCTCATGTGATAGCAACATTAGGGTTTTGAGTAAGGCTGAGTACGTCTCGTTGGCAGTCAGTATACTTGGCGTGCCAGGCTTAGCCGTTGGCAATGCTCGGAGAATTGGTCAATTGGGTTGCGTTTTGGCAAAAGCCATCAACCACACCTCCTCGGCGATAGCGCTGCTCAACCAGGGGCAGACGGAGCTTCGCAATGCCATACTAGACAATCGAGCAGCTATCGATTACCTTCTGTTGTTACATCATTTGGGCTGCGAGTCTGTCCATGGCATGTGTTGCTTTAATCTTACAGACAACACGCATAAGGTACAGAGCCAGCTCATGGACCTCCACACCCTAGTCAAAAACATCAAGGAGGATGCTACGTGGGGGTGGTGGGATTTGTTATGGTTGTGGTTCCCATGGGGTTGGCTTCAGACGACACTCAAGGTGATTGTGGGGGTGGTAATACTGGGCACAACAGTGTGTTGTTTCGTGCAATGTGTTCCCTCACTGATATCGAGATGTCCCCCATGGAAGGAACCCCGAAACGTCATCCCCCCATGCCAGCTGATGCCACTCCTGCGCAGGGCCGTCTGTCAGGTCCAATCTAACAAGTAAAGGGGGAGTGCGGTATCCGCGAGCACAATTGGCATACTGTCCCTGACAGAGGCCATGCCATGTGAGAACGCTCCAGGCCTCTGGGCTCCGAGGGAACAGAAATTGGGGAGCGGATTAATAGTCATAAGATTGATTCACCCATATCTGACCTGACAGGCAGTCCAAGCAGGAGGAAATTGAATGTCTAACTAAGCGGTTAGGTAATAGGTAATATCGCACCTGCGGATGACCCCAAGCCCTAACGTCAATAGTGGCCATATTTACTCTTATGTAAGCTAGGAACAATGGACTTCCCCTGCCAGTGTTTGCCATAGTTAATTAACTTCCCCAAGAGAGATTCCCAATTAACCCGGGTAAACATGTGATGTGATTTTCTGTCAAATGACGATTCTATCACACGCTGCCTTGAATTGCTATATATGATGATGATTTTCCCTCAATAAACCACTTGTCTTCGCTCCATCTTGTCTCGTGTCGTTACTTGACCAGTCTCCTCCGGGACCCCACGGCCGCTCCGCGGCCCCGATCCAACAGTAGACCCTACTGCTAGTGACTCAATTCATTTCATTTCATTTCATTTACAATATTAGATTTGTATTCCGACCTACTCAACAAATGTGACTCAGGGGGGGCTCACAGAACCACAACGTCAGATACTATAGTACATCAAAATACAATAAAATACAATAGCATATAATTAAATACAATAAAATACCATAACAACAATTTAACATTACAAAAACAGTGAAAAGAAACAGTACGCTTTTCTGATCAAAAATAATAAAGTCACAAGCCACAAACCATACAAAAAGTTGAGAAACAAGTGGTGGGCGTCCTCAGCCTCAGCGGCGGGCTGTCATCTACCACACAAGCTGGCGTGCTTTTTCAACCCCCTGGCCAAGTGGAAGTCTGAGGGTAGGGTGGCCTTAGGTGCTAAAGTCCAGCAGGAAGGGTGATGATGGTCCCCAAGTAGATTAAACCCCACTTGAATCCATCTTGATGGAGGGCAGCAGCTTCATCCATACTGGCCTGTGGCCGAGGAGGACTTTGCGTGCCAAAAGGGCTCAGGACCAGAAAGTGACTCATGGAACTGGATCAGTGGTACAGGGTGTCACGTTGCAATGTGGAAGACAAATGGAAGATCACTGCATGATATTGTTCCCATGATTGCCATGATGACAACCAATATTCGGAATCGGATACTGCACTTGAAGAAGAAAAACATGAAGAAGGGCAGCATTTATTGCATCAGGCTCCTTCTGTCCAGGGAGAGACTAATGGGGTGCCAGCCGGGCCAGAAGCCCCCCCCCCCCCCCCCGCTCCTTTCATGCACTCGCACATTCTTCCCCAAACAACTGCCTTTTCCCTCCTCCCTCCAGATCTTGTCCCTGCAAGCTACCTCCTCACCTCCTTCAAAACATCCAGTGCATCCTCTGCTTAGCCACTAGGCAGCAAGAGCCAGTGCTAGAAAAAAAATGTGTTTTCTTCCCTTGAATTAACAATAACACATATGGATCCATTAGGAAGAACAGATTGAACCTGGCCATACCAAAAATGCCCTGCAACTGAGGGCATTGGGTCCACTGCTACTCTTACTAACACATTGCTGTATCAGTAATACCACGTACGGGTTACACTGTAGACCCAACAGGGTTTTTCTGGATGGTTAGGGTGCTATGCCCATACCCGTCAAGCACCGCTCCGGAAAATATGGGAACTGCTCCGTCCCAGGTGCGCATGTCCAGCAAAAACTCCTTTGCGCATGCACAGAACCCTTTTGTGCATGCGCAGAACATGTTTGCCATGCACAGATGGGTTCCGTGTGTGCTCAGTAACCCCTTTCCCCGCCGTTCTAAATACGCGCCGGCGCCAGGCAAGGGGAGGAACGCATGCAAAAATACGGGATTTCCCGGCCAATCCAGGATACTTGACAGGTATGGCTATGCCCGTGTCAAAGGCACTCTTAGATTCACAGAATCACCGAGTTGGAAGGAGTATTTTAGAGCATCAAGTCCAACCCTGTGCTAAAGGCAGGAATCCAAATCAAAGCAGATCTGACAGAGGGTTGTCCAATCCTCTGTCAATTAGGAAAGCTGAACGCAGAAGAATAGATGCCTTTGAAATGTGGTGTTGGAGGAGAGTTTTGAGGGTACCCTGGACAGCGAGGAGAACAAATAGGTCAATCTTAGAAGAAATCAACACTGACTGCTCATTGGAAGGTCAAATAGTAAAGATGAGGCTAAAGTACTTTGGGCATCAAATGAGAAGGGAGGATTCACTTGAGAAGGCCGTGATGTTGGGAAAGGTGGAGGGCAAAAGAAGAAGGGGGAGGCCAAGGATGAGATGGATAGATGGTATTGTAGACACAATGGGCACAGAACTGGGAGGACTGAGGGGGGTGGTGGAGGACAGAGGCGCCTGGAGAACGATGTGTAAGAGTGTTTCAGATGGCTCGGCCCAATAACTCCAGAGACAGTATATTATAATTAAAGTCTTTTATTCTCACTGCTCTTTCTGGTTCCTAAGCATCCGCCCCAGTCAGCATCAGCGAAGCATGACAGGTTGATTTCTTCGTCTATTCGAGGGGTGAGCAGTAATTCTGTCTCCATGGTACCCTTCAGGTATCTCAGCAGTCTCTTGACGGCCGCCCAATGAAACGTCTTTGGGTTACTGGAATGGCGTGAGAGAAGGTTCACTGCCAGCGTAATGTCGGGCCTGGTCCAGTTGGCTATGTGTAACAGCGATCCAATGATGGATCTGTAGTGGCTGACGTCTTTGAACGGTTCCCCTTCCTCGTAGGCATTTTTCAGGAAATCCGTTTGCATAGGCGTCCCACAGGGGTGAGCGTTTGACATGTTGCATCTGTCAAGGAGTTCAGCTATTTTCTCCTTCTGGGAGAGTCCAAAGCCATTGGGTATCCTTGAGACTTGTACCCCTAGGTATTTGTTCACTCTCCCCAAGTTTTTCAGGGAGAATTCATTTTGCAGTCCATGAGTGAACTCGTCGCATTTGGACTTACTTTTCCCAAAGTACAAAAGGTCGTCGACATAAACTAGGACCTTTTCAACTTCCTCTGGTGATTTTCTTAGAAATACACATTTGTCGGCTTCGGCCGGGAAGAAGTTCAATTGCCTCATTGCCTCGGCCAGACACTCGTACCACCTCCTGCCAGACTGTTTTAGGCCATAGAGGCTTTTGCTGAGTAGCCACGTTTCCCCTCTGTTGCGCCTAAAACCAGGTGGTGCTCTGACGTATATTTCCTTGTCAAGGTCTGCATGGAGGTATGCTGTCTGTACATCAAACTGGTACACTTGTTCTTCGAGGATGGTTGCCATTACTAAAGCGGCCTTTACGCTTTCTGGCTTCACTGTGGGGGAGTATGTGTCTTCGTAGTCATCAGGGTATCGTTGGGTGAACCCTTGGGCGACTAGTCGCGCTTTGTACATTACCCCTTCATTTTCCAACGATTTTACCTTAAACACCCACTTTGTTCCCACTGTCCTCTGTCCCTCAGGGACCTCAGCAGGGGCATACACTCCGAGGGTTTTGAGGCTCTCCATTTCCCTTTCCATTGCCGCCTGCCATTTGTCCTGTTCTTCAGGAGGCAGTTTGTCTATGTCATCAAAGCTTGCTGGTGTCTCGGGGTAGGTGTTTATGCCCAGCACATACTCCTTTAGCCCTCTGGGAGTTTGGCCTTTGGTTGACCTGGTTGACCTGCAGGGCGCCTCTGCTGGGGTTTTTGGAGGTTCAGTCTCCACAACACTAGTGGTATTTTGATGTGACTGCCTGGTCTCGTCCCTCTCTGGTGGCGTGTCTGCTGGTCTGTTGAGCCTTGAGTTGGATGAGGATGCTTTGGTTCCTTCTTGTACCGACTCATTTGTCAGTACCTCGTTTGCGTGTATCTTACTCCAGTTCGCGTGTTCATGGAACGTGGCCGACCTGGAAATCACTATTCTCAGGTTGTGGTCTAGGAAGCGATATGCCTTTGAGCCTGGTTCGTACCCCATGAACCTTAGCTTCTTCGTTATCTTGTCCCCTTTCTTCCTTAGTTGTTTTGGTATGTGTACGTCTGCGAACACACCGAAGACGTGAAGGTGGCTCAACTTGGGCTTCTGCCTGTACATGGCTTCATAGGGCGTTTTTCCGATAACACCAGACCATAGCCTGTTCAGTGTGTAGTTGGAGTACAGCAAAGCTTCCCCCCAGTATGAGAAGCTTAGGCCTGCATCTTCAATTGCGCATCTGATCATGGTCTGGAGCACTCCGTTCCTTCGTTCGGCGACCCCATTCTGGAAAGCTGAGAATGGTGCGGTTTTGTAGTATAGCATCCCCTTCTCGGTTATCCAGTCTTGGAACTCTTTGGACAGGAATTCCGATCCCCTGTCCGTCATCAGTTTCTTTATGTTGGTGTTGTTCTGGGTTTGCACCCTTTGGTAGAACTCTTTGAACTTGCTGAAGGTCTCGTCCTTGCTTTTGAGTGTGTATACGAAACCGTATCGGCTGTAGTCATCTACTATCGTCAAGAAGAATCTCTTCTGGCCCAAAGATCTCTCGAGTGGCCCCACCAGGTCGAGGTGGACCAATTCGAAAGGGTGGCTTGACTTCCTGGAGGATGTCTTCGGTCGTGCCTCGGTTTTTGCCTTGGAGCTTTTGCACATGGAGCACTCCAGGTAGTTCTCACAATCCTTGATCCTTAGTCCTTCTGAACATCCTAGCATCTTCTTGACAGTCGGAAAACCTATGTGTCCCAATTTTCTGTGCAACAGATGCGCACACTCATCATGTATTTGTTTCCCAATGGATACCCTCAGTGTTCTATGCTTTGCGCTGCCAACCCCTTCATTTCTTGTGGGGCTGTTGTGATCATTGTTTTTCCCTTCTGGGTCTTCATGTTTGGGTTCCCTGGGGTCGTCTGCGGTGCAGTCCTGCATCTCTTCATCGTCAGTGCCGTCGATTAGGCCTATCGTGGCCTGTACACCCTCGGCTTCCTTGGCAATGAGGTACGGTAGGCCGCCCATGAGCTCCACTCTTCCAACCTGCTTTCCCCTTCTTTCGATGGACACCTTCTTGTTCTCGAAGACTATCCTGAGGCTAGGGTCTTCTGTGAGCTTGGTGGTGGCCAGGACATTATATGGAATTTCAGGAGAGTAAAGGACGCCTTTGACCTGACCAATTCCAGGGATGAGTACGTCGCCCCTGCCTGTTACTCTTGCATGTTCCTGGTTGGCGACTTTGATTCTGAAGGAATCTTCTTCAAATGAGTTGAATATTTCCTTGTGGCATGATGTGTGGGTGGTTGCCCCGGAGTCGATCAGCCACCGCTGTAGGTGTGCATTTGAAGACCTGTCTGCCTTGTGGCTGCTGGTCCCTTCACTGTGCTTGACCACGTTCACTGAGTCTGGTTTGTGTCTATCTTGCCCCTTCTGTGGCTTAAGCTCTCTCTTTGGGCTAGGTGACCTTCGTCGTCTGTCCCCCCTGTCGTTGTCGCCCTTGTGTCTGCGTGGGTATTCATCCTGTGACTCATGTCTGGGTCTCGGAGTGTCCTCATGGCGTGTTAGATCGCACGTGGGTTTGTGTTTCCTTGGTCCACATGTGTGACACTCGAAACTAGTGCTCCCCTGCTCAGGGAAACTGACTCTTTTGCGTGGCCTGTCCTCTCTGCGTGTGGTGGCCCTACTTCTCCTAAGATTATCCTCAGCTATGAGTTTCTTAGTGATGTACCCCAATGTGGCATTGTTACTTCCCAAATTATCCAGCTGAGTCAGGAAGTAGTCCCAGCTTGAATCGAGGGAGTTGTATATAATGCTAATCTGGTGCTGATCTATCACGATCTCCCCCCTTCTTATGAGGTCGGATCTCATGCTGCTTAGTCTCATCAGGTGCTCGCTCATAGTCGAGCCCTCTTTCATTTTGTATGCATACAACTCTCTCAATAGCAAGCAGGTCGTAGTCCTTTCATTGCAATAAAACATTTCATACAATATTCCCCAAACCTCATGCACAGTTAGCCCATCAGGGATACTCCCATACATTGAAGTGTCAATAGAGCTTAAAAGCAAACAGAACACTCTGTGGTGTAGTCTGTCCACCTTTAGGGTCCATGGCTTTCTTGGTGGGTCCTGGATCAGGTGCAGTGCCCCCTCCCTCATCAGAATTACCTGGAATTGTTGTGCCCAGTCCATCAGGTTCTCCCCAGTCATGTGAAGGATTGGGAAGTTGTGAGGTAGTTGGCTGTGCTGGCCGGCATTGCTTCCTTTGCTGGATCTGGCCTGGTGCCCTGGTCTGTCCTTATATTGGCAGTGGGGGATGGGTACACATATATTTGCTATTGGATGTCCCATTTGCAGTTTTTCTGGTCGCCTGTAGAGGGATTTTGCTGGTCCTCTGTGCATGGAGCGACCTGAGTTGACCTGCAGTTCCTCTTCTTCGCCAGAGAGGGAGTTCTCCTGCTCCTCTTGCGCCTGCGTGAATCTCATTGTTTGCTGGCTGCTGAGGTGAGCGGATCCCTGTCTCAGAGGTCCTGCTGCTTCAGGTTGGAGCGTTGGTGAGAAGTCGCTTTCGTCGCTGGAGCTGCTTTCCTCATCGGAGGGCCCTGTGGAGCTGTCGCGTGGAGGCCGCCATCTTTGCTGGACTGATGGGGGTTCGGGTCGTCGTAGCTCCGCGTGGAGTTCAGCTTCCTTCTCCGGACATTCCCTGCGCTTGGTTCGGTCAGACAGCGAGTCGTGGTAGGCCTCACTTTCTTTGTTCTGCCTTGCGTGTGCTTCCGGTCTTCCCGCGTGGATGCGTGCCTTGCGGGTCTCGCGCCCCTCCCGTTCGCGGTAGCGTGTTTCTGAGGGGGGGCTGCGTCCCCTTCGGTGTCTAGCTGGGAAGGATTTGCGGTGGCTTTCCTCCGGGGAGAGGTCGTGTCCCCTTCGGCCTTTGATTGCGAAGGGGGCCTCTGCCCATGTGAGGAGTTCGGCCCGGTTGTCAGCAGCGCCTCTCTTGGGGGCGTGGTGCCTGCTTGGGGGTCCCTGCTCCTCTTCTAGTCCCTGGGGGCTGAGGGTCGGCATGCCCCGCATTTCTAGGGTCTGTGTGTCCACCCTCCAGGGTCCCAGGGCCTTTTCTTTTCTTCGCGTGGTTGGGGCGCGCGGGTTATCTGTGGGTATTGTTGTTCCGGTGGGCCTTCCCGCCGGTGTGTTCGAATCTAGAGCCGCCGCTTGTAATTGGTCGGCTATCTCGGCTAGATTTGAACTCGGCGCGGTGCTTGGGGTTCCCGCCATGGAGGATCTCGGGGTAGAGCTTACCGTGCCGTTGGTGTGGGATTCATCTCCGGTGTTCATCAAGGCCAGTAGCTCTGCCGTGGGGATCATTTCTCTCCCGGCTATCGCCCTGTGGATTTTGGTTGTCAGGCTTTCGTCTTGGACGTCCCTTTCGGTGGGTGCCCCTCCGGTTTCGGCCTTCGTTTGGCCATCTGGGTCCATCTCCGTGATGGTCCGGTTCGGGTTGTCCTCTTCCATTACCGTTTGGGGTCGTGCGATTGCCTGTTCCGGAGTATCGGGTCCAGTTGGTCTGGCTCGTGTTCTGGACCCTCCTTTGTTCAGCCGGGTCCTTCTTTTGGTCATTTGTTTTAATTTTGGAGTTGTTTGTGGGCGAACCAAACCTCTGCAACCATTTTGTAAGAGTGTTTCAGATGGCTCGGCCCAATAACTCCAGAGACAGTATATTATAATTAAAGTCTTTTATTCTCACTGCCCACATGGTGGTCAGTGGCTGTATCAAGGGTCAAAGATGGAAGGGAAGGGTATGAGGTTGAGGTGGTCCTTTAATAGGGTCGGATGAGGTCAGAGGCATAAGGTTCAAAGGAATAGGGTTACAGCGGCAAGGCATTGTGGTATATGTAGTTCAGGTCAGTTTGATATTACACCTGACACGATGGTCCATAGGGTCACAAAGGGTCGGAATCGACTGTGCGACTGAACAACAACAACTGTTGAATGAGATGTCTTATGTCCTTTCTTGGGCATTGGTGCCAAAGCACTTCCTTACTAAGGTATACAGAGTCACATAATAAAACCCCTGGCTTAAAACTTGTTAGGCAATACACTGCTAACAAAGTCAGTTATTCAAATAATGCTGGTAGAGTTTTGACTTATAGATCCGATCCAAAGCTTTTGCTTATGTGCTTGTTTGCTTGCTCAAAAACTAGCCACTTCCAGGAATGCTTCAAAGTGCTCTCCTGGAATAGCTCATTGAACCACAGACCCAGGCAGCCAATTACCAAAGACTGGCATTTGGCACCCAGCAATCTGTTCCCAGTCTTTCACCGCCCTTGGAAGAGAAACTGCCACTCACTGGCAGAGATGCCCCTTCATCTAGAGCTTTCTAGTCTCAATATTAGGGCATGTGAGGTCCTGTCCCCTCAGAAGCAAAAGACTATGATCTTGCAGGAAGAACTGTACAAACACAAGATAGAAAGCACCACCATGATCAGCTGCTTTAGCAGGCTATATCTGGGCACTGAGATATATGATTTGGCTCCAGTGCAGACCTGCAAAATGGCTCAATATTCTTTCTTAATGACTTGGGTCAGTGGGAACAGGAGCCTGTCCCTTTTCAAAGAGGTAGCCATGTTTGTATTTTTGTATTTCACTTTTGTTATTATTATTTTAAAAAAATAATATTTGGGAATCAGTACAACAGCAACCACAAACAGGATGTCCAGCAGACATTTCTTCCTCTCTTGTAACATTAGGACAAAAGGTCACCTAGTGAAATTAATGGGTAGCAGAATCTGGACAGACAGAAGAATCTTTTTTTTTCACCCAACGTGCAATTATCTTGTAGAATTCACTGCCACAAGTTTTGTTATGCTTGAACCCCCAGGCTGCTTTAAGAAGAGTTCAATGAGTTTATGGGGGAGAGGACTTATCACCATTGGTCACAGTAGCTAAACTGCACCTCTCTGTTTGCAAGCAGCTTATTTCTGAATGACAGAGATCATCGTAGGGAGAGGATCAAAAAAGATTCTCCTGCTCTTCTTGTAGATGCCATGCTCTGTCATGGCTTCCTATGCCTAGCAAGCGACTAAAGGATATCAGAAAACTGAACACTTCCCATGCTACAATTATTATTTTTACCTCTGCTAAACTATACCTGATTTTGGTGTCTTGCACGGAAGACAAAGAAGGAGTCGCAGGAAGGACTAACACAGGTTTATTCATTGATGGTCAGTATGAACATGAGGTAATGGCGGAGGTACATCTCATTATATACTATAACACAATACATTTGAATCTTGTTGCACTGTAGCTTATTGGCTGCTACCGGCGTGGCCTCGCCCAGGCCACGCCTCTCTTCTGCAGTTGTTTTCTGTAGCTCCTGATCATGTGGGGAATTTCCCGCGGCTGTTCGTGATTTGGGCAATGTGGACCATGTGAGACTGAACGCTCGCAGCTGCCCTCTATGGGCGGCTTGCTCGCGTTTCTTAACAGCTGAGATACATTGTGATTGTGGACTGGTTACATTCATATATTTAAAGTAACATTGTACATGCATACATAACATCCCTCCCCCCTAGGATGGGACGAAGTCCCTCAACCATTGTGGCTTGCCGCACGTGCGCCTTGGGCGTGCGGCCGCTTGACTTAATACAGGGGAGCCGGCGGCTCCTGGTTCCGCGGAGTCCTGCCCTGCAATGGAAAGGGGGGACTCATTAGTGACTCTGTGTGGCGTCTGTGGTGACCTTGCATTGGGGGACGGGAATGGAATGAATAGTTGGGACGTGAATCCCTGCCTACCATTTGAGGAGTTTGGGGACCCCCCAGTATGAATCTCTTGGCCTCGCCACCCCCCGCTGCCTGTCCGGGCGTTCTAGAGACTGTGGTGGGCGGACTCGCCCCTGTTGCCTGCCTTGGGGGTGTTGGTCTCCGGGGAGCAGGAGCAATAGTATACTCTAACACAAAAGGGCTAGGGGGACTGGAAGTACCAGGGGCTGAACTGAAACCCCTCTTCTCGCTAGGACGGGTGGGGGACCACTCCGCTACATCCCCCTGGTACTGCAACTCATAATCATCATCAAACTGATCCCTCTCTTTCAAAGTATCCTCCTCTGTGGTTGGGAACCCAGGATACGCATTTGTATCCGCGGGTTCCGCCGTGTCTCCCCCTTGGATAATGCGGGTGGGGGAGGACCCTAACGCTGATTCCCCCTCGCCGGTGACTCGCCTTCGGAGTTGGTCGGCGTGCCTCCTCCAGAGTAGACCTGAATTAGTCTCGACCCTGTAGGATACCGGCCCCGTTTGCTCAACAATTGTCCCTGGCACCCACGCTGGCCCCGAGGCCGCGTAGTTCCTGCAGTGAACCGGGTCCCCTACCGAAAAACTTTTGGAGCTCCCTCCCCCTATGCTTATATTTCTCCCTTCATCCTCCACCCTTGACGGATCCATCCGGTCAAAAAGTGTTACCGGACGCCTCCTCATGAGGAGTTCGGCTGGGGAAAAACCTGACGCTAAGGGGGTTGTCCTGTAGCAGATGAGGAACTGGCACAGATGCAGGTTCAACTCACCGGGACCCATGCGCCGCAGTGCGTCTTTCGTAGTGCGCACTTGGCGCTCTACCTGACCATTTGTGGTGGGGTGGAACGGGGCAGCGGTTATGTGCTTGACGGCGTTCCTCTCCATAAATGTTTTGAACTCTGCCGACGTGAAGGTACTAGCGTTATCGCTTACAAGGACGTCGGGCAGGCCGAAGCAGGCAAACAGCTTGCGCAACTGTTTAATGGTTGCGGCAGAGGAAGAGCTGTTCATGGGGATTACCTCCAACCACTTGGAGTAGGAGTCGACGACTAGGAGAAACAAGGACCCGCGGAAAGGGCCAGCGAAGTCGACATGGATCCGGGACCATGGCCCGCGGGCCGTATCCCACTCCCTATGGGGTAACCGGGACTCCTCGGGCCGAGAGCTCTGGCAGCTCTCGCACGTGCCCACTAAACACTCTATGTCCCCGTCTATCTGGGGCCACCAAAAGAAACTCCTGGCCAGAGCCTTGGAGCGTACGATCCCGGGGTGGCTGATGTGTAGTAGCCTCAGCACCTTGGCCCTCAGCTTCTCTGGGATAACCACCCGCTGGCCCCAGAGTAAGCAGCCCCTTTCCAGAGAAAGCTCTACTCTGCACCTGAAAAACGGCTTGAAATGTTCCTCGGGGGGAGAGACGGGCCACCCTTTTCTCACCCAGGAACTAACTTGGGCCAGGATCTTGTCGGCCACCGTGGCGTTGGCGAGGTCGGCCGGCACAATTGGGGGTGAGTCGAGAGACTCAATCAGCAGGACTTGGCGTTCCTGCTCTACCTCGCATGTGGGATCTCCTAAACTAGGAAGAGGGGATCGGGACAGGGCGTCTGCATGGGAGATCTCCTTCCCTGGGCGATAGACTAGCTCAATTGGTAGGCATTGAGGAAAATGGCCCAACGCAACATCCTGGGGGATAGAATTTGTGGGGTGGGTTTGCCGGTAGTGAAGATCCCCAGAAGCGGCTTGTGATCCGTCACTACCGTAAACTCGCGGCCATATAGAAAATCGTGGAACTTCTTTGTTCCCGTGATTATTGCTAAGGCCTCCCTATCTGTTTGTGCGTAATTGCGCTCGGCCTTCGAGAGGGACCTTGAGAAGTACGCCACCGGGGCTTCCCTCCCGCTCTCCAACACGTGGCACAGGACCGCCCCCACCCCCACCGGGGACGCATCACAGACTAGCACCACTGGTTTTTTTGGATCGAAGTGGGTCAGGATCGCATCCGAAGACAGTAGTGACTTAAGCTCTTTGAATGCCCTCTCCTGCTTGTCCCCCCACCGCCAAACTGCATCCTTCTTAAGTAACGCATGCAGTGGCTCCGCGACCGATGCCTTCCGAGGCAGGAAGGAGTGATAGAAATTTAGGAGCCCTAGGAATGACTGCAGCTCTGGTTTCGCGGTGGGGCGAGGGGCGTCTCTCACGGCCGCTACCTTGGATTCGGAGGGTTTGATTCCGTCCAGTGTTACCTTAAACCCTAGGAACTCTACCTCCCTCGCGAAGAATACGCACTTGTCCCTCCTCAATCGAAGTCCTGCCCTCTCGAACACTGAGAGAACCCCATCTAGCCTCTTTGCTAATTCTAGTTCGCTCCCCGCTGTTATCAACACGTCGTCGAAGTATGGGAGAACGCCTGGAAGCCCCTTTAAAAGGCGTTCCACGAGGGACTGGAAGATTCCGGGGGCCGAATTCACGCCGAATTGAAGGCGCATTACCTTGTGCGTTACAATTGTTTGCGCGGCGGCAGCAGCCGGGGTTACAGAGAGCTGCTGGTACGCCTGGGCCAGATCTAGCTTGGCGAAACACCTCCCCCCATGTAACGTGGCCAGCAAGTGGCTGACCACGGGCACTGGGTATGCATTTGGCCGAATGGCCTTATTTATCGTACATTTATAGTCCGCACAAATCCTGACCTCCCCATTGGACTTGAGGGCTGTAACAATCGGCGTTTCCCACTCCGCCGAATCAACTGGAACCAAAATCCCCTGCCCCACCAATTTGTCCAGTTCCGCCTCGATCTTGTCCTTGAGGGCGAAGGGCACCCTCCTTGGCTTGAGGCGGATGGGCCGGATTTCTGGGTCCAGTTCAAAGGAAACCGGGGGCCCCTTGTATTTCCCGAGCCCCTTCTTGAAAACGTCCGGGTGTGCGTTGCACACGTCCCGCATTGGGCCAGTCTTGATGGCGTTAATGCCGGACAGTTCGATTCCCAGGGGAGCAAACCATTGCGTTCCCAAAAGGCAGCACCTCCCCCCTTTAAGGACCACTAGGGGCAGTTTCTCGGAGTAGCTTTTGAACTTCACCTTGAAGTTCCCCACCCCCAACACTGGGATCCCATTTCCCTGCACGTCCCGTAAATTGGATCTCATGGCCCGCAGTTTGGGCCGCTTCTCTGGGGGAATGCGCATAAACTCTTTTTGGGACAGGATGGAATAAGAAGACCCCGAGTCTATCTCCATCCTCACTGGGACCCCTTGCAACAGTACCTCTACGAAAAAACGCCGGTGCTCCAGGCCCACGCGGTTCACGCCTTCCTCGTTGTAGCCAGCAGAGACCTTCCTGGTGCCGGCCGCCTTCCGCTGTTGCGTCTGGGGGTGACTGGAGCTGCCCTTGTCCTCGGCTCGCCCGCGCCTGCATACTCGGGCGATGTGTCCCTTTCGGCCGCAGTTGTGGCACTCGGCCTTCCGGAACGGGCACCTCGTTCGGTCGTGGGCCGCCCCACAACCGTCGCAGCGGTGGCCCTGCCGTTCTCGGGTCTGCTGCTTCTCACCTCGCTTCTTGATCCTCTGGACGTCGTCGTCCTCGCTGGAGTAGGGGTCCGCTGTCGTGGACGACTCCTCGGACGACGTTGGTGTGGCGGCGGGCGGCTTGGGGGCCCGCCAGGCCATCTTCGCTGGTGTCCGCCGGGCCGCCTGCACTGGTGACTTGGCCCTCTCGGACGTGGCCCCTCGAGACTTGAATAGCCGGACGCCGCTCCTGGCCTCCTCGGCTGCTTGGGCCTCCCGCAGTACCTCGTTGAATGTGAGGCGATGGTCGCGGGTCATGAGCCTCCTCTGAAGCTCCTCGTCCCTCAAACCACACAGCATGCGGTCACGGAGGGCCTGGTCCAGGTCGTCCCACTGGCAATGCACCGCTGCAAGCCTGAGGGCCGCCGCGTAGGCGGACACGGATTCGCCCGGTCGCTGGTCTCGCCTGTGGAACGCGACCCGGGCTGGGAAGATCGAGACGGGCGGCTGGAAATGCTCACGCAGCCTCTCCAGGATACGGTCGATGGGCACTTCGTCCACCTTCCGGGGGGCCACCAGGGTCATCAGGATCTGCAGCGTGGCCGGCCCCATCTGAGCCAGGAAGTGGGAGCGCATTTTCGCGGCGGCGGCGACGCCCGTTGCCTCCATTGCATGCCGAAACTGGCACTCGTAGAGCTCCCATTGTTCGGGCTCGCTGACATCGAAGTGGTACGGCTTGACCTTGGGATTCGCCATGGATCCCACCTTTGTCGCCAATTTGGTGTCTTGCACGGAAGACAAAGAAGGAGTCGCAGGAAGGACTAACACAGGTTTATTCATTGATGGTCAGTATGAACATGAGGTAATGGCGGAGGTACATCTCATTATATACTATAACACAATACATTTGAATCTTGTTGCACGGTAGCTTATTGGCTGCTACCGGCGTGGCCTCGCCCAGGCCACGCCTCTCTTCTGCAGTTGTTTTCTGTAGCTCCTGATCATGTGGGGAATTTCCCGTGGCTGTTCGTGATTTGGGCAATGTGGACCATGTGAGACTGAACGCTCGCAGCTGCCCTCTATGGGCGGCTTGCTCGCGTTCCTTAACAGCTGAGATACATTGTGATTGTGGACTGGTTACATTCATATATTTAAAGTAACATTGTACATGCATACATAACACTGATGCACTGAATCACTTAGATTATTATTTTTTAAATGTTTTATTTGGCTTGTGTGAAGTGCCAATTGAAACTGTGGCAATGGGCAGTTTTCTTGACCAGTGATTTACACAAGACAAAGATTTTTTGGGGAAATTTAATCCAAGTGATTCAGAACATCAGCAATGATCTAGCAAGAGCAGATAAATTCACTTCCACAGAGCGGCAGGGGAAGTGGTCAATTTGCTGATGCCCTGAAGTGGTTTCTTTATTAAGCCACTTCGCAATACTGAAATCTGACAGAAGGAGCTGGACTAAATAAGGTTGCTTCAGGGCCACCTGCCATTTAGATGTGAGAATCACACCAAATGGCTTATCACTCCTTCTCCACAACCTCAAGCAACATGATTTAGATCATACCAGCCCACTCCAAGAGGGCCAGTGTAGTCACAACCAGAGTAAGCAGCTGCATTCCAGTGGTAAATGCAATGAAAATAAGAGGGGACAAAACACACCAGCAAATTTTACTTTACAAGTCTTCATGAAGGGAGACCTTTTGATTTTTCAAACTGAGGAAATAAGCAGCATGGATTTTGGGCAACCTTATGAATGGGTGTGGCTACACTAGAATGCCAAACAAATGCTTCACCCTGATGTTGATGTGATTCAAAACCTGTATTAAGTTTTTAATTGGAAGCAGTGCTTGCACAGAGGCTGTGGAATGTTTCAGGAGTTTACAGCTTCAGAAGAATTAGGGAAATACTTTCCATCAAACTAAAAGTGACAGCTACCCTGCCATCTTTTTAGGGGTTCATGCCCTTCCTTTTGGGGGTTCAGCCTTTAGTCCCGCCCCTTTAGGGTTTCAGTTGTTAATCCTCTTGTTTTTAGGGGTTCAGTGGTCATCCAACTTCATGGACATTTTTGGGGATGCAGGCTGTTGTTTTGGGGTGCAGGTTGTTGTTTTTGGTGTGCTTGTGTGTACCCCGAAACATTTTGTGGCCACTTTTCTTGTGTGCTGTCTGGGTCCCATTTTATGGGTTTGGTTGTTATCCCCACTTCCTGGGGTTTCCTGGGGGTTTCGTGGGACATTTAGGGTGCACGGGTGTACCCCAAAACATATGTTTGTTAGGGGATGGGCATGTACCACATCTATGAGTTTGCCCTGCCCCCCCCCCAAGCTGTGTGTAGAGATTGTGAGCTCCCCCTGGAGTGCCCCCACCTTATTTCTAGAGGAGCCCCTCACCTCCACCCCACCCCCTTGTTTCTAGAGGAACCCTTCCTATACAGAAAGTGCCTGATGAGTGTGCAAAAGCAGAGATCAGACAAGGTTTTGTTTAATATTAATATTATTTATTTATTATTCTGAAAGACAGACAGGCATTCAATTAAAAAGAATTAGTCACGATCATCTCAAAACCTGATTCCTTGGGTGCAGCTGTATCTGAGTTTGAGAGGTGCAGTGGGGGGCTTCTGGTGGAAGCATCTGCCCTCTGCCTGGCAGCCTCTGGTCTCTAGCTGTCCTCTGCATGATGTCTGCCTGGGCTCTGTCTGGTCTCTGTGTCTGGAGCTGAGTGATTGAGCTGTGCAGCTTTGAGAAGTGCTCTTAAATGGTCTTAAAGCTCCTCCCACCATATACCGCCCACCATGGACCTCCCCCATGGTCCTCCCATCATGGTCCTCCCACCATGGGCCATCACCGATTGGCTATGTCCTTTTCTGAGAGGGCTCTCAGCCAATGTGCAGCTAGGCCAGCAGCGAAGCCCTGCTTTTCCCCCTGGTGGGCCGCACACCTTCCCACTGGTGGGCTGCACACCTTCCCCCCTGGTGGGCCGCATGCCTTTTTCCCCTGGTGGGCCACAGGCCTTCCCCTTTGGTGGGCCACAGGCCTTCCTGGGGTGTGCTTATGGCCGGTGGGCCGTGCTTATGGCCGGTTGGCTGTGCTTATGGCCGGTGGGCCGTTCTTATAGCCGGTGGGTTGTGCTTATGGAGGGATTTTGATTGGATGGCAAGGGTCCGCCAAGGAAATGTACCAATGAGACCCGTGGAGCCCCGGGGCGGTACAGGGAACGCCCCCCGCACCTGCAGCTATATGAGCCAACTGTGCGGGGGCTTGAGCACTCTGTGTCTGACCTACCAAGCGAATTCTTCACTAAGCTCTTGAGCAAACTCTTCAGCAATGGCTGCTTTTGGAGATGCAACCCTCTAAGTCCCAGCCTGGGATTTGGGGAGGACCCTCCACATGTTGGAGTAAGACCTAAATCAAAAACTATAAAAAGAAGGTCGTTAAAGCGCGATGTGCTTACTAGGAATGTGCGCGAAATGTATGAAACTGCCACGAAGATTATTATTGAAAAGCAGGTTTATGGTTCCCTTGAAAATTTCAGACTTGAGATGGAAAATGGATTGCTGACAGTCAACCCCGGGGTCTCCCCCATATGGAATCCTCTCCTAAAGACAGTGGGTATGAAGCAGAGAGCTCAGCCAGTTAGAGTGAAGAGGCAAGCAGTGGTGATGAAGATATCCTGAATGAAGCAATGTGCCACCCAAACAGTGAATCAGAGGAAGAGGATCACATTTATGAAGAAATGAACCTGAACATGCTGAGCCCAATAAAAAGCAAAGAAGAGGGGAAGAAAGAAGCTGCTTACCGACCATTGTATTCCAGTAGCCCTGTAAGTAAGTATCAGATTAAGGTACAAGGTGGGGGTGGTGATTTTTAAATAGAGTCAGTTTCATTTATTATCTTATATACTAAGCCTGAAAGCACTGCTTATGTTTTTGACAGAGAAAGAATGAGGAAGCGGCTCCAGCCAAGATAAAGGTTGACACTTCAGATTCAAGCGGGTGCTTTTCATATGTATGTGTAAATGTAGTACGGTCTGAAGGTGAAAAGTCAGATGAAGAAGAGATAAACACTATTTTAATTGCATGAAGTGTGCAAATAAAAAACTAAGTTGTACCAAGTTGATTTTATTAGAGTCTTTTGTTCAGGGGCATGATGACTTCACGTAGCAAATTACTGAAAAGGATATATTACAATCCAGGGTCAGCAGGAAGTTTTGAAGGCGTGGAAGCGCTCTTTCGAGAGGCTTCCAAGCACAGCAAAACACTAACTAGAAGGCATGTTGAAGACTGGCTCAGAGATCAAGATACCTACACATTGCACAGGCCCGCAAGAATCCACTTCAAAAGAAATAAGACAGTTGTTTCGAATATAGACGCTCAGTGGCAGGCTGACCTAGTCAATTTAGAACATTTGCAGAAGTACAATAAGGGCTATAAATATATTTTAACAGTGGTTGACATTTTGTCTAAATATGCATGGGCAGTAGTCTTGAAAGACAAGACAGGAATGGAAGTTTTTAAAGCCTTCAAGACCATTTTTAAGGAGGGAAGGGTACCCCGTAAGTTGCAAACAGATAAAGGCTCTGAATTTTTAAATAAGAAAGTGAGGCAATTGTTCAAACAACATGGAATCAACCATTTTGTTACCCGTAGCGAAGTCAAAGCAGCAGTAGTGGAAAGATTCAACCGTACTCTAAAGTCACGAATGTGGAGATATTTCACAGCCAACAACACCTATCAATATATCGATATCTTTCCTGAGCTCATTAAAAGCTATAATGCTAGTTTTCATAGAACTATACAGGCAAGGCCAATGGACATTAATTCTTCTAATTCTCTAAGAGTATGGTGAATGGTTTATGGGCCTTATTTTAAAATAAAAGAACAGGGAGTGACCTTCAGGAAAGGTGATTATGTCAGGATATCAAAAAGTAAAGGCATCTTTGAAAAAAGTTATGAAGGAACATATTCTCAGGAAATTTTCATAGTTGACAAAGTTCTCAGAAGCGGAAAAAGGGTTGTATTTCAGCTGAAAGATTATGATGGGGAATTAATACAGGGGAGATTCTATACTGAGGAATTACAGAAAGTGAATCATCGTGATAACAGGGTGTTTCACATTGAA
Source organism: Bradypodion ventrale (assembly GCA_035047345.1). NCBI lineage: Eukaryota > Metazoa > Chordata > Lepidosauria > Squamata > Chamaeleonidae > Bradypodion > Bradypodion ventrale. The sequence goes on from JAWDJE010000002.1 coordinate 193,026,696, forward strand.
AAAATTTAACCACAGAAACACGGGGAAATAAAAAATACCACAAGGTCAAGTGGGACCACAAGGTCAAGTGGTGGCCACATAAATTTTCAAGTTGGATAGCGGCCAAAGACATTATTGAACTGAGAAGCAGCAAGAGGTGATCAGTATGGATGATGGAGGATTTTACATCACCCTCCCTAGAAATGCCAGTATGGAGGTTTTCCCCAGAAATACAAATGCAAACTTTACAATGCAGTTGCCCCATCCTTTAGATTTGAAGGGTGCTTGGGAAGTTGGTCTCGTGGAGATACAGTACCCTCATAGTTGGCACACAATCCCAGGTTTATTCTTTCTCACGAAGGAAATAAGTGGTCATTCCAGATGCACAAAGGATATTATAAGGACATGGAAGAGGTTGTGGAAAATATGAATAACCTTATAAAAACAGCCATAGACCCATCAAACTTCCAGGTGCTCTATGATCCGATAATGGGTAAAGTTAGATTTTCAGTTCCTGGAATTTACAGCTTTTCAGCCAGCAAGGAGTTAGCCTACATTGTGGGAGTACCCCCAGATGAGCCCGTCAAAAAAATAATCCATGCTTAAGACATTACTGGAGGTTTCAGCTCTCTGTATGCATACACCGATATAATAGAACATCAGATTGTGGGTGATTCCTCCGTGCCACTGTTACATTGTATTCCTGTCAAAGGGAAAAACCTCGAAGGTGTTACTGTTACCTATGACAAGCCCCATTACATGCTGATGAGTAAGAAGCACATTGACACAATAAGCATTGAAATAAAGACGTGCCAACATGTGCCATTCACAGTAGGGAAGGTGGTCGTGAGGTTGCATATTCGTCCTAGAAAAGCCTGTGCTTAGAGAGAGAGAAAGATAAAGGAAAATGGTTGTGTTAAAAGATTATGGAGATGTCAATGTTTATAGGGCATACTATAATAAACAGGCAGGAAACGGCCTAACAGGTTTCCATGGAGCACCCAACATGTATGGAAGTGGTTTTGGGGGCATTTTTAGAGGACTCTTACGAAGGGCTGTCCCTCTTTTAAGGAGAGGTCTAGAATTTATTAAGCCCCATGTGAAGACAGCTGCACATAACATTGCTGGAGAGGTAGTAGGGCATGTTATGAAAAAAATTGTCCCTCAGAAGGGATCAGGGATGGCATACTTAAAAAGAAAGAGAGGAGTTAAGCAAAAAGCTTATTTTTGTCGCAGTGGTCCTCCCCAGCCTTTAAAAGCAGCTGGAGGGAGACATAAAAGACTACAGAAGCTCAGGAAGAGAAAGAAGAAAGGATCATCTAAGAGAAGGGTTGTGAAGCGTGCCCGGAGAGATATATTTTAAAATGGCATTCATCCATGCCTCTTCTGAAGAGTGTACTAAATCTGAACTAAATCTTTTTCAAATATCGCCAACACAAACCAGCGTTGAAAGCAGCATGTACATTGAAGTACCCCCAGTGTCAGCCCTTACACCAAATGCCCCACTTGAATTTTATATAACCGGCAGTAGTGAGGATTATATTGATTTGAACAATACGCTGCTCTATATCGTCTGTAAGATCACAAAAGCAGATGGTTCAAACATTGCTGCTGATGCAAAAGTCGTCTTAGTAAACTACCCTATAGCGTCGCTGTTTAGCCAACTGGATGTTGTTCTGGGAGATAGATTACTCAATCAAATAATCTCTATCCATACAGAGCCATGATAGAACTGATTCTGAACTATGGTGCTGATACCCTGAGCACACAGTTTACAGCTGGTGGCTTTTATAAAGATGCCGGCATGGATATGGAAAGCACTCTCATAACAGCGGCTGGAAATCCAGGATTTAGAGCGAGAGCGCTGCAAACAGCAAACAGCCGGAAATGGGATCTGTTGGGACCCCTGCATAGTGATCTGTTTTTTCAGGAGAAAATGCTGCTGAATGGTGTAGACATGAAAATTAAGCTTATACGCAGCAAGGATGCATTTTGTGTGATGAGTGGAGATGCTAATGAGCATTACACAGTGAATATTTTAAATGCTTCTCTCTTTGTGAAAAGGGTGAAGGTAGCTCCAGGTGTGCGTCTGGGACACTCAGAAGCCCTTCTCACCTTTAATGCAAAATACCCCATTGAACGTGTTGGAATGAAAGTATTTAGCGTTCCGGCTGGCAGCTTAGTATGCAGCCAAGAAAACTTGTTCCTGGGGCAGCTGCCCAAGCAGCTAATCATTGGATTTGTTGACAACACCTCTTTCAGTGGAAACTACAGCAGAAACCCTTTCAATTTCAAACACTACAACGTTAATTTTCTAGCATTATATGTTGATGGGGTTCAAGTTCCATCTAAGCCTCTACAACCTGATTATGCAATTGGACTCAGTGCCAGAGAGTACATGCAATTAGTACAGGTGTCAGAGAAGGAAATGAAGGACCGACCCCTTTTGATCAATCGCAAGGAATTTAATCAAGGATAAACCTTGTACGCCTTTGACCTAAGTCCTGATCAGAGCTGCACCGACCATTATTCCCTGATCAAAACAGGAAATCTCAGGGCAGAGATCCATTTTGCTCAAGCCCTCACAGAGACTATTAATATGATCTTATACGGGGTGTTTGACAATGTTATTGAACTTAGCCATTCAAGAAACATCCTGTTTGATTACATGTAAAGATGAACACTCTTCAGTTATTAAACTTATTATATCAGAATAAGAGCTTTCTAGGCGTTTACCCCTGTGATCTACTTCCAAGGAACCTCATTGACAAAAGGCCAGCAGGACTAGTGGTGAACACACATCCTCAGACTATGGATGAACACTGGTGAACACTGGTTGGCTATCTACTTACCAGCCGTGGGCACCGGTGAATTTTTTGATTCATACGGCGTGGAACCTGGTAATACCCTCATTCCTAAAGCCATTAGAGACTTTTTGTTGCATCAGAGTGAAGAGATAAGATTCCAACAGTCCCAAATACAGCACCCACTTTCAACTACATGTGGCTACCACTGTGTATTCTTTTTACAGAATCGCACAAGGGGCTTAACTTTTGATCAGATTTTAAAGTTATATTCTGAAGATGTTTCCCAAAACGATCACATGGTTGTACGTTTTGTTAAGGAAAGAAAAATTAATGACCTTTACTGCCCTGCTACCTTATTTCAGCAGGTTCAGACATGTCACCCTTTATGTAAAACCCAAATGAAATTTTGAGCATAACAAAATAAAGAGAGATTTACTGGTAGTTGATTTATATGTCTCATATTTATTGATATATTTATTGATATGCTTTAGAAAATGAGCCAGCCTGTTTCCATTGTGGGACTACTTGAAGGGGTTATAGGAAGATCCGCCATACGTATCCACTCAGGGATGCCCCTACGCTTCAGGTGCCGAGTCTTTGGTGGGGGAGAAGAAGGAAGAGGCCCTTTTAATTTTTCTAATTGCTCTCTGGTGGCTGAATTCCCCACAATAGATGAAGGCATATTTAGTTCAGCCATAGCTTTCAGAAATACATCTCAGCCCTTAGGTCTCCTCTTAGCAGGAAGAGTATTAGGTTGTGTGGCCCCTTTGACCAGATCCTCGATGTTTGTCCCTGGTAAGACCTCTCCATGGTACACGAAGGTTCCGCTCTCATCCCATGAAGAAATGTTCTTATGGTGTTTTAACTTACTTAGCAATAACTCTGCTTTTTTCTTATATTTATTGGGGATGCCCTCTAAAATTTCTTGAATGACATCTCTTTCATCAGGAGAGATTGGGGTGTGTGGGTGTGGGGATACTGGAGATGACCGGGGAAGTAAATCCCTGCTTTCTCCACCTCAGAATGTCTGCTCAAAGATAAAAACCTCTGCAGCACAGCCGTGTAAAGTTTTGCTTTTTCATACTCAGACAAGTCTGATCTGAAAAGAATTTATTTCATCTCAGAATCCAGAATCTCAATGTAGTGGTTCGAATATTTTCTGGCAGTTCTTCTAACTGCCTACTAGGAATAAGAACATAAGAACATAAGAACAGCCTTGCTGGAACAGGCCACAGCCCATCCAGTCCAGCATTCTGTCTCACACAGTGGCTCACCATTTCCTTCAGGGTATTCCCAAGGAGATGCCTTCACCTGCTTAGGATTCCCTGGAAATGGCATTGAGAGATATCCTGCCTATCTCTCCAACCCGGAGGTTGTCCTTAGGTAGCCATAATTATAGCCATTGATACACTTGTCCTCCATGAACTTGTCTAATCCTTTCTTAAAACTGTCAAGTCTGACAGCTGTCACCACTTCTTCTGGCAGGGAGTTCCATAGACCAGTAATCCTCTGGGTGAAAAAGTACTTTCTCTTATTTGTTTGAGAACTAGTACCCAAAAGTTTCATGGAGTGTCCCCTAGTTCTAGTGTTGTGCGATAGGGAAAACAGTTTTTCCTTATCTACTTTGTCCACACCGTGCATGATTTTATAAACTTCAATCAGGTCACCTCTTAGACGCCGTCGTTCAAGAGTGAAAAGGCCCAACCGTTGCAGCCTCAGATGGTAAGGAAGGTGTTCCAGTCCCCTAATCATCCTGGTTGCCCTCCTCTGTACTTTCTCCAACTCCATAATATCCTTCTGGAGGTATGGCGACCAGAACTGTACACAATATTCCAGATGGGGCCTCACCATAGATTTATAAAGAGGCAAAATGACACTTGCTGACTTATTTTCTATACCCTTCCTAATGATCCCTAACATTGAGTTTGCTTTTTTCACTGCTGAGGCACACTGGGTTGACATCTTCATTGAGCTGTCCACCAGGACACCAAGGTCCCTTTCCTGGTTTGTCGCAGAGAGTTCAGACCCCATCAGTTTATAAATGTAATTGGGGTTTTTTGCCCCAACATGCATCACTCTGCACTTACTGATGTTGAAGCTCATTTGCCACTGTTTTGCCCACTCCCCCAGTGTCAAGAGATCCCTCTGGAGCTCTTCACAATCTCTCTCAGTTTTCACTACCCTGTATAATTTAGTGTCGTCAGCAAATTTGGCTACCTTGCTTTTTACTCCTACCTCTAGATCATTTGTGAAGAGGTTGAAAAGCAGGGGTCCCAGTACTGAACCTTGGGGGACCCCACTCTTTACTTCCCTCCACTTGGAGAAGTGTCCATTTAGTGCTACCCTCTGTTTCCTGTCCCTTAGCCAGTTGCTGATCCAGGACAAGACCTGTCCCTTTATTCCATGACTGGTAAGTTTATTCAAGAGCCTTTGGTGTGGGACCTTGTCAAAAGCCTTCTGAAAGTCCAGATAAACAATGTCAACTGGATCCCCCTTATCCACATGCTTGTTGACACTCTCAAAAAATTCCAACAGATTAGTGAGGCATGATTTGCCCTTGTAAAAGCCATGTTGGCTCTCCTTTAGCAGCGCCTTCTCTTCTATGTACCTATTAATTCTATCTTTTAGGATGGTTTCCATCACTTTACCTGGGACACATGTCAAACTGACAGGTCGGTAATTTCCTGGATCACCCCTGGATCTTTTTTGAAAATTGGTGTTACATTTGCTACCTTCCAGTCATCAGGCACAAAGCCTGATTTGAGGGAAATATTATATATTTTGGCTAGGAGATCAGCAATTTCATCTTTAAGTTCCCTGAGAACTCGTGGATGGATGCCATCTGGTCCTGGTGATTTGTTAGTGTTTAGCTTAACAAGACATGCAAGGACCTCCTCCCTGGTTATTTCTATCTTGCTTAATTCTTCGCTTTCCCTCCCTACGAAGATAGGCTCTGTTTTGGGCATGTGGTCTCTGTCTTCTTCAGTGAATACTGAAGCAAAGAATTCATTGAGTCTCTCTGCAATCTCTGTTTCCTCTTTAATAACCCCTTGCCTTCCATTGTCATCTAATGGTCCAATGGCCTTCCTAGTTGGGTTCTTACTTCTAATGTACTTAAAGAAGTCCTTGTTATTTCTCTGAGTATTTTTAGCTATACGCTCCTCAAAGTCTTGCTTTGCTTTCCTGATTGTTGCCTTGCAGTTGTTCTGCCAGAATTTATGTTTCTGCCTGCTGTCCTCATTCGGACAAGCCTTCCATCTTCTAAATGAGCTTTTCTTGCTCTTGATCACTTCCCGAACAGCTCCTGTAAGCCACATCGGAGTCCTCTTGGACCTGGCAGTGCCCTTTTTCCTTTTGGGTATGCATTCCAATTGGGCCTCTGTTATTGTTTTTGTAAACAACCTCCATGCCTCTTGGAGTGTTTGGACTCTCTCAATTTTCCCTTTCAGTTTCTTTTTTACTAGTTTCCTCATCTTTGGGAAATTTCCTTTTTGAAAATTTAAGGTCTCTGTTTTAGATTTTATCAATGACTTGCAGTCTATGATCAAGTTAAACATAATTGAGTTGTGGTCACTGTTCCCTATTGGATCAGCCACATTAACATCTTGCAGCAGATCCTGAGTATTACTCAGGATCAAGTCAAGGATTCTTGTACCTCTAGTTGGGTCTTCAACCATCTGTCCCAGGGAACAATCATTTAGCATATCTAGGAACTTTATCTCTTTATCATGTGCTGAACAACAGTTTACCCAGTCTATGTGAGGGTAATTGAAGTCCCCCATTATAACCAGGCTTCCCTTCCTGGATGCCTCCTTTACAACATTCTCCAACTGCCAGTCTCCCTCAAGAGTTTGGGTCGGAGGCCGATAGTATATGCCTACTGTTAGACCATCCTTGTGGCCTGGTAGTCTTACCCACAGAGCTTCTAATGGTGACTCTAAATCACCTAGATATTCCAATTCATACGATTTTATCACTTCTTTGACATACAAGGCTACACCACCTCCTGTTTGCCCCTTCCTATCCTTCCTGTACAGTTTGTAGCCTGGGATAACTGTATCCCATTGGTTATCATCCGTCCACCAGGTTTCAGTGATACCAATAATATCAATATTCTCATCTATTGCTAAGTATTCCAGCTCCCCTATTTTGTTCCGGAGGCTTCTAGCATTTGTATACAAGCATTTATATATGCTTTCCTGATACAGTCTTTTGAATCCAGTTGCATTGTTAGACTGCCTCTTGCATCCTTCTGCTAGAGTGCTGGTGACTAGCTCCTTGCTCTGCTCAGTAATTTTTGCATCCTCCTCACTACTCAAGTACACACTTTCCCGAACCGGATGCTGCCCAGCTCCTGTCGGCTTTCCCCCAGTTATCAGTTTAAAAGCTGCTCTGCAGCCTTTTTGATGTTGAGTGCCAGCAATCTGGTCCCATCATGGTTTAAATGCAACCCATCCCTCCTGAACAGATTTGGCTTGTCCCAAAATGTTCTCCAGTTCCTGACAAATCTGAAGCCCTCCTCTCGACACCACCGCCTCATCCACGCATTGAGGCTTCTGAGCTCTGCCTGCCTGGTAGGTCCTGCGCGAGGGACAGGCAGCACTTCTGAAAATGCTACCTTGGAAGTCCGGGACTTCAATCTTCTTCCTAACAACCTAAATTTGGCTTCCAGGACAGACCGCTTGGCCTTCCCAACATCATTGGTACCAACGTGTACCATGACAACTGGCTCGTTCCCAGTTCTCTCTAACAATCTATCTAGATTTCTTGTGATGTCTGCAACTTTTGCACCTGGCAGGCAAGTCACCATACGGTTATCATGTGCATCACAAATCCATTTCTCTGTATTTCTAATTATTGAATCGCCTAGTACAAGGAGCCTCTCTCCTGCAATCTGTTCATCTACATGCACCTCATCAACCATATTAAGGGAGAGAACCTCAGTTTGTTCCTGTTGTTCATCTTCCTGGATCTCATCAAGTGTGATGAAGGAGAGATCATCAGGTGGAACCAGTTGTTCCTCTGTGTGTTCCTCATCAGGTGTGATAAGGGAAAGAGCCTCAAATTTATTCTGTAATTTCAGACTCTCAGAGTGATCCCCTACTCTCCTCCTCCTTTGAGTAACATTCCTCCAACCATCTCCCTCCTGAGTTAGTGAAGGGCCTTCTCCTTCAGAACTGTGCCCTGTCTCTTCTTTGTCCAGCATAGTCTGCTCCGCTCTGTCCAAGAACAGCTCAAGCTCCTTAAATTGTTGGTGGTTAGATATGCGGGCCTCTAGCTGCTGGACCTTCTCTTCTAGTAGTGCAACCAGCTTGCACTTGCTGCAAGTGTAGTTCTCCATATGCTTTGGCAAGAACACAAACATGGCACAAGAATTGCAGGTAACTACAGCTGTTCCCTCAGAATCCATTTTAACAAGTGCAGTATTCTGGGCCTCAAAAATGTACACGTTTACTACCTTTCTACCTAGTAAGACTATATTCTTCCTTTGTTACTAGTTTGCAATCTCTGCTTTAGAGGCCTTTAGAGGCCTCTAAAGCAGCTCTACTCCAACTGCAAAACTTACCAGTGCTCACTTCCTTTGTTTGGCTCTCCTCAGCAGCAGCTCTGCTTAAGAGCACATGCAGAGTCAAAAGGGCTGACCCTGAAAGAGCTCAGAGCTTTTAAAGGCTAGTGTGGCTCCGCCCCTATGAGTCACAGTTCAGGAAAGGGCCTGGTGTGGCTCTGCCCCCCTGCTTCTGGAAGCTTCAAACTGCTTCCTCTGTTTGAACAGAGGTGGCTCTCAGCAGTTTAAATTATCAATTTAAATTAGTAGAGGCCTCTAAAGCAGCTCTACTCCAACTGCAAAACTTACCAGTGCTCACTTCCTTTGTTTGGCTCTCCTCAGCAGCAGCTCTGCTTAAGAGCACATGCAGAGTCAAAAACATTTTTTCAGCAAATTCAATTTTTTTCTTTTTTTTACCTAGCGAAGAGGCTGGTAAGGAGAGGAATAGCAAAACTAAGTAAAGGAGCAAGAAATCCTCCAGACTGTTTGATAATACGCCTTTTCCTCTTCCGAGAAATTATTTTATTTCCCAGCTGTTTTATGATTGAGCTATTCTTTTTTAAAAGGCCAACCTGTGAAGGTTTCAAAGGAATATTGCCTTTCAAGGAGTTCAGAGCTATCTCCGCAATGGCTGCTATGAGGTCATCAGAGGCTGAACACAAAATACTCCTTTGCTGCTGGGGACTGGCTTTAACAAGTACTTTTAAGAGATCCATATTTCTCTTTACCTTGTGTGACATGATGCCATTTGATGTATGGGTGTAGAAAATAGATTGATGGGAGAGAATCACCTCCTTTTATAAACCTGTGAAGGCTTTTTCATTGTATATACAGCAGGAAGCTCAGGAGGGAAAATACCAGTTCTTAGTCTATAAGCTTCAGGCGTTGTCACATTTAAATCAACTAGGAGATACCCATAAGGTTTCAAGGTTGCATCATTAAATACTTCCAAAAAGAATTTTGCATTCCTAGGATACATTTGGTGGGCCAGAATTTCTATTTGTGATTTATCTCTGGAATTTTTAAAGAGAACCATATATTTGGCATTAAGACTAATTGTACGGCTTTGCTTTCCATGGCAGAACACATTTTGGACAATATAAATTATGCTTAGGGTTCTATGATGTACATACTTTGTAAAAGGCTTTCTGAATTTCATCGCTTTGACAACAGACTCCATTAGATCATCCAGTATCAAAAGATTAACTTTATTGGTTGGAAGTAAAGTGGTATCATCAAGGCTGGGGGGTATGCCTTCGATAAAACGTATAAAAGGATATCTAGACATCAAGTCTGTATAAAGTTTTTGCCAGCACGAATAACACCAAATAACATTTTCAGGCATAACAGAAAGCACGGATGTAGCATTTTGCAGGATTTGCTTAATAAAGTAACTCTTTCCACAATTGCTTGGTCCAGCAAGAATCATTGAGAACGGATGCTGCCATCTGGTGTCCATACTGAATTTCAGTAGCCGTAGGGCAGAGTTTTAAAATTATCTATAATCACCCTCTTATCATACACGACCCTCTGCGTCTTCCTAAGGCCTCTTGTTTCTATGTGGAACTGGCTTTTATTTCTAACAATCCCATTTTGCTGTATCACTATTTCACGAGGAGGTTGCCTATCAGAAATATAAGAGAATACCATATCTTTTAAACTATCAAAATGTATCTTCTCACTATTTACAGTATTCAGTGTAATTCCTTTTACCTTCATACAAACTGAATTATCGGAAAGTCTGTAGGCATAACTCTTGGGTCCAGAAGAGACAAATTCTGTAATATGTTGCCCTGGCGAAATTTCACTCGTAAGATTGCCAAGATAGTCCCCGATCTCTGGTTGCCATGATTTTTCATCACTTACAAATATTACAGAATCTGTGTCATGATAAAGGCATCTTTCTCCAAGCTTATCAAGCAAGTTGTACAATTCTAAATGGGCATAAGCTGTAGTGAAGGCAGCAATGAAGACATTGGTGTTCCTGGGGGGAAGTATGCGACTCTCCTCATGCTTCCAAGACACACAGATTGCTTCCTCATCAATAAAATCAAATGAGGATACTTTATATTTCTCTGAAAACACAAGTTGAAAGAAATATTCTGGGTCCCTCACAATTTCAGTGTTACCCATGTTTGTCCTCTGAGCAAATTTTCCCCACAGGGAATTCAAAAACAACTTAGCAATTTGGCATTTTGCAGGATTCTTACTTATCTGATTAGGGTCTAATTCTATTCCTTCTTTTTCACAATATGCTACATTATATTGCTTTTGGTCAGCGCTGGTGGCACACCAGTCTGGAAAACCAGAAGCCTCTTGTTTTTGGTGAAGGTCCATTTTAATATAGTCTGAAAACAGGGTGTCAGACTTGTTTTCAAAATGCCAGACTTCAAAAATTTTAACTAGCCTGTATCCTTTTTTCAAGGCCATACTTATCTCCATAGTACGCCATACTCCTTCTAGAGAACGTTGCCCATCACTGTGGTTACAAGGATCTAGCTGTCTGCTCTCTGCACATATACGGCATAGAGGGGGAAACAGCTTACTGCCAATCCTGACAGGTAGCACTGGGAAGAAAAGCCCCCGGGGAGGGTACACTTTAACTTTGGCTAACCCAAAATAGTTTTCAATTTCTTCAAAATCCCTATATATGATTTTAGGGTGGCCTATGGGGTAAGTTTTGGTTTTGTTTACAAAGGGGTAGAGGCTGGTGAAATCATAATAATGTATCTGTTCTGTGGGTTTTGTCTTGTAATAGAGGGCTATGGCATTGGTCCTCCCTCCATAGAGGGCGCTTCGTGGAGCTAGAGCTTCTGGAAATTGAGCTGAGGCTAGAAAGGTTTGAAGTGCGGGGTCAGTCTTCTTTTGGTGGACCCATTCATGCTCCAAAATGGTTCTAACTTCAAAGCCACAACTTTCCAAAAACTGTTTTTTCCTTTGAGTAGCATTGTATAAATACTCAAAGGATGTCCCAGTCATTTCATTTCTATCTGAAAGGTTATAACATTGAATACATGAGTGATAATAACATCCGTTAAATTCCAGTGCTATTTTCTTGTTTCCTACCTTTGCAAACCCATCTAGGAAATAAGACCCAACCTGCACCTCTCCCCCCCCCCATTTAAGGCATGGCGAATTCTGATGTTTTCTGTATGTTCAGTATATAATAGCCATTGAATTGAGGTGGCAGAAAAGCTTTTTACTTGGTGCCTATAATCATCTGGGGGTGGTATAGCTATTGTGTGGGGCTTAAGAAAGCAAAACCGGTACATTTGTAGGCATACACTGGCTAAAGTGAGATATTGGAAGGGATCTATAGCATTTACCTGCCTTTTAGATCCCTCCTCTCCAGCATCTAATGCAGTATCGAATGTTGTCATTGACATGATTTCATGTCTGTACATGGTGCAAGCTTTCATTAAAATGTCAACATCTTGTTTGCAATAATAGCTCAGTTCTTTTTGTAAATCAAAAGTTTTTGCTTTGTTCTCTTCATATCACTTTAAAAAATCAGCTCCATCTTTAGGCATCATGTGATCAATGCCATAGAATTCTACAGCAGGCATAGGTCCTATGTAATTCTGATTTTCAGAGCTGTTAAAAAATGTGGAAAGTATCCTTTGCTTCCTTCAAATCCCAGGGCCTTGGGAAGTTTGGAAAGAGCCATGGGGAGATGATTGAGGGAATCGATAAATCTTATGTTTAGGTTTTTTATGGTAACAGACATTAGCTTTCCCCCTTGAGTTATTAGGGCAGGGTCAAGTTTTTGTTGGATGAGCTCCCTTATGATGAAGTAAGAGTCATAGGCCTTTGCATTGTGGGCTATGAAAGTGCAATCCCTGAATGCTGCATTTTCTGTAATTGTTTGTACAAATTGTGATAGGCAGGTTTCCCCCTTGAAGGTCCATTTCCCTCCAGCTAGGGCCCACTTTTTTAGGATTAAACACAGCATGTGTTTCCCCTGGCAGTGCCTGACAATGAATAAAATTAGGAATATGTATCCCTGTTTCTTGCATGCACTCAAAGTCATAAAAGATTATTTTAGCACTAATAGGCAGTTTTTCAGGTTTTTGCATATAGCACATGTGGGTTGATTTGGTAAAAAAAGCGCTCTCTGCATATTTTGCATCGGCGCCCTGGACTTATCTTGCCTGAATGGTTCACCTCTACAAATGTGTAGCATCCCTGACACCACTGCCTGGGATGGCATACCCCTTCATTCTCCAAAGCTAATTTCAAGTGTCTATGTAGACAGGCTTGAGATCTACATTGGACTTTACAAACATCACAATAAGGAGGAGGTTCCTTATCAAAAGCACACCCTGTACTTTTGCAAGATCTACACATATACACACAACTGTGGTCATGACTATAAAGAGCATGACAGAGTTTGCAGTAATTGTGAGATCCAAAGAAGTCCTGAATATTTTTTATCCCATAAGAATGATGATCGTTTAAAAACATAAAATATGTTTTAGAAAATATGGCTTCCTGGGTTTTAAACAGAGACCATTTTTCTCAGTCCACCAGACAACTTGAATATTAACCTGTAAAGGCTTTTCAATGTGGGGAATATCAGCAAAGGATACAGCCTTCTGTAACAGCCATCCTAATTCCTCATGTATTTTCTTGGCCCTATTTAACAATACTGCATCTGAAGGGTCTCCAGGGGCCATAGCTCCTAAAAGACCCCCTACAAAACAAAGGTTGTGGCTTAGATTATTAAAATCTATTAAAATTGTCTTTTTTAATTTATGATTGAGGCAGCGGGTATAGAATTTAATTGTCTCCGTGCCCCACCCCTGGGAGGTTTGATTATGGTAACCACTAAGCGTAAACTGGTATCTCCGCAAATCTCTGCTTTGCTTTGCATAAGGTTTTCCACATATTCTAAAAAGGTGTCAACATTAAAAGCATTTCTTGCCCTCCTAACAGAGAAAATAGGATTTTCTAATCCTCCCCCTTCCAAGCGTACTTGCACACTATCACCGTCATCTATGCGCTCTCTGACACCTTGCAGTATTTCTTGTATGGCTGTATGCAAAGCTTCTATGGCTGCTGCATAGGATTGTATTTGATCTAAATTAACAAATTTAAATTCTTCACCATAAACAAGGCCATTAAAACGTGGTTGGGGCCACTCCCATCTTCATACCCTTTCTATAAATACCTGGGGAGGGATGGCCTCCTCATCCTCCTGTGTGGAAATTTCTTCAGAAGCAGCAGTAGCTTCTGAGTTTTCTGAAGCTGATGAATCAGGAGAAGAAGCTTCACTACTTCTTGCTCCTCCACCTTGCATAGGTTGGCACGAAGTACCACAAGGTTCTTCCCCCTGATTCATCAGCTTCAGAAAGCTCAGAAGCTGGAGTTTGTGAAAAAATACAAATAGAAGCATTTTGTTCTCTTCTAATTGGCACCCCTCCCTCCTGAATAGTCCAGGAACAGACATCACGAAGGAAATACTTGTTCTGCTGTTTAATCTTATTCATGACACTTATCACCTGGGGTCCAATATTCCCCAATTCCCCCTCAACAGCCACACCAGAAAAATACTTTATTTGTTCAACACAAATTTTAAGATTTTCTATCCCCATCTGATATTTCTCCATCATGGTCTGAGCAAGATGATGGTATTCAGATAACACACATAACTGCTCGGCAGGAGGTTTATAACAAAGCAAAGCATCATTTCTACCTTGAAAAACAGCAGCACTCAGGAGAGCCCTGCTCTCAGCAGTGGTGGGAGAGAGCTTTCCAGGTGAGGTTTTTGGGGCTGCAATGGTCTTGGGGTCTAGAGGAAATTGAATTCCAGACCCCAACCCACTGTAGGCTGGAACCCCTGCACCTGTCTGGGGTATAGCAGTTGCTTGTGAGGAACACGCTCTTGGCAGGGAAACATCTTCATTCTTTCTCTTTTTTTTGTGATCAGGAATTTTATTTTGTGTTGCAGCCCTCTTCCTATTCTGCTCCCGTGGATTGCTGGGGGGTTGCCTTGGAATTTGATTTGGAGGTGGGCCGTCGTTTGGTTCAGCATTAATTCTCACACCTAAAATTAGACAAGAACATAGTTATTTTATTTTGCCCCAATGCTATCATTAGATTCACTCACTTAGTTTTAATTTTATAAATGGGCATTTTACTATACATTATAACACATGATTTGGGATTTCTTAAACAAGAATAGTATCAAACCACCCCCCTTTAAATAAATAAAATTAAATACAAATAAAACTTACTGTGGATATTATATGGTAGAGCCCCTCCATCACCACCACCATCACCACCACCACCACCACTACCCCATCCCTGTAAAACGTAGTGTGGCTAATATATGCTTTTAATGTTAATTTTTGGAATATACATTACATTTGTGGGGGGAAATAGAGCTTTTTACCTTTCCCTCCAAAAATAAGAGGTTTTTTGGGAGTAGGCTGAGGCCTTCCTTCTGTCAAATCTGAAAATAAAAATAAGCCTTTTAGAATACGTCTCCATCAATCATGCCACGGGACAGTTAAAAAAAAGAAGTAAAACTGTGTAGTTCTTACTAGTGCCTTACCAATAATTCTCGTGGAGTCAGTGCTTGATTGTATTTATGCTTTATGCAAGGCTGTGGAGTACTATTGATCATGCCTTCAGCCATTTGTAAAAGCTCACCTAGAAATTTTTAAAAAGTACAATTAATATTGTGGCTTCAGAGACACACATCTAAAAAACCAAAAAGGTATTGGGTTGTCTTCCTATGCCTTAAGAAGGCAGTATAAGGAAGGCAATATAAGGAATGTGTGGGGCCCCTATATATACAATGTACATATCTTCTTACTCACACACACACACACACACACACAAATTTAGTATTGTGACTCCCCCCCTCCCGCCCAAGGCCAAAAATGGTCTTTTTTAAAAAAACTATTGCCAGAGGTATGATCCCCCCAACACAAAACCAAATTACATGCATGCCCCCCCAATAATAATAATAATAATAATAATAATAATAATAATAATAATAATAATAATAATAATAATAATAATAATAATAATAATAATAATAATAATAATAATATCCTGCAGAGGCATTCAAGATAATGTGCACTCCTATATAATATACATGCCTTTCTCTCTCTCTCTCACACACACACACACACACACACACACACTCACAAACACACACACATACACACACATATACACACATCAATATAAATGAAATGTTTGCACTCACGGTCGCTAAATTCAAGATACTTGTCCAGATTATTGCTTGATGCCATTTTTAAAAAAAAGCTAAGAATCAGGGGAAAATAGATATAATTCACTAAAATAATAGCATTATATCGACTTAGAATTCATTATTCACAATCATACCATGCTTATTCCATTTGCCCTGGAGGCCTTAATATATATTAAGTGTACACACACACACACACACACACACACACACACACACAATGCAGGAAAAATCATCATACACTTACTGTGTATGTGTATGTGTATGCAACGGCAGAATTCAGTCAGCAGAATAGTTTCAGCTTGCAGGGTAACAGGCCTCTTCAGCAACAGGTATCTTCAGCATGATCAGCTTGCAGCGACAATAGGAATCTTCAGCAGGGATCCAAAGGATTGCCCCAGAGCTATAGCCCTGAGTGATCAATTGATGATCTGCTCTGCCATTTAAACAGAAAAGACAACCCCCTCCCAAGGCCAAAAACCCCCACCCCACCCGTCTTCGCCCACCCCGCCCATCCACCCCCCCCCCCCCCACACACACACACACTTGCTTTGCCAGCCAGGTTTTTTTAGTCCCTTTCCTGAAGGACAGCAACTTCATCTGGAAGGACTTAAGATCAGTGTCTCAAAAATTTCTTTCCTACAATGTACACACTACCTTCCAAAGTGCGGATTCCCCATGCCCATCTGGCATGGAACAGCCCTGCGGAGGCTGCTTGGGTGAGAAGGCTCCTGGCGGTGGCTTCTGCGGGCAGCTAAATTAAGGGGGGTGAATAAATGATAGGGTTTGATTCACCCAATTACATGACCTGACCGACGATTCTGCAAGGTAGGCAGATCACTAACTCCAGTGACTGATTAGGTAAACACTCATCTCCTGGCCAAGGAAATCTCCTGTGCAAATAGTGGATATGTTTGCCCCTGTCTAAGCCCTAAACAATGGTCTCCCTCGTCCCGTGTTTGTCCGAGATAATTAACTTCCCTTTTGAGAGGTTCCCCAATTAACCTGAGTAAACAGGTGATGTGATTGACTTTCGGGTGATGGTTTTTTCTACCTGCCTTCTGATCTATAAAAGGTGTATGCATTTTCCCAATAAACCACTGATCTGATCTCGCTCCTGTTGCCTCGTGTTGTCATTGATCAGTCTCCTCCGGGACCTAACGCCGCCCTAGCGGCCAGACATCGCTACATCTGGTGACCCCGACGTGATTCTACTCGTGAGTAAGAGACCCCGGAGAGGTCTACTCGTGAGTAGCGGTCCACGCGGTCCGGTTCTGCGCTAGAACCGCGACCTGTCATCCCGGAGGACAGCGCGGCGCTCCGGCCGGCAGCCAGCCGATCGGAGAAGTGGCCCGCGGCGAGGCATTCCAGAGAGACATTCCTACAGCTTTTCTCCCCGCTTTCGAGGAGGTTGCCATAGAGGGAAACGCGTTCCGCTCAGGGCAGCTGTGAGCCCGACATCGCAGAGGCCGTTGAAGGGCCCGTGGCAGAAGGTCCACGCTCCGAGGTCTACCCCAGACACCCGACGCCCGAACCTGTTGCCTGCAAAGACGCGTCGACTCGTCCCGAGGAGGAATCTTCCGGAGACCCAATCGCAGGTAATATGGGGACTTGTTCTCATAGACCAGGTCCGTCCGCTAGCCAAAGAACTCGTGAGGAGGAGTTCAGAATCCTGGCCAGGGTTTTTAAATTACGCTTTCACAGCAGGGAATTAGCGAGACTTTTGGCGTATCTCAGGGAACACTGCCTACTTTACCCAGAAGTAGGTACGTTAACCCTGCAGCTCTGGGATCAGATAGGAGACTGCATTCAGCAACCCCCGAAAGCTCCAGGAGGGATAGTTCGTACTTGGAGAAAGTGTAGGAGGCTCTTAGCACAGATCGAGCCAGTCCGGGTAGAGGCCAAAGAACCCCCGTTAGTCGAGCCATCAGGCAAGCCAGTCGAACCGACTGCGCCCACGGCACTCTATCCGTCAATTAGCTATCGGCAGAGTAGCGTAAGGAGCCTTCCCACGGTGACAGCTGCAGATGTCACCGAAGGAACGCAAGGAATGAGAAGCGCAGGCGCTTCTCTGACAGCTCCGGGTTCCCTAGTCGTGAAGAGTGCCCTTCAGCGCACAGCTGAGATAGAACTCAAGAAGGGGGAATTGTCAGTTGAACAGCTAGCTGAACTTAGACAGATTTGTCCGATCCGCATGGAGATGGACGCGCTCACGGGCGCACAGCAGATAGTACACTCCCCAGTCCCGTACAAGCTTCTCATGGCTTTACGGAAAGCAATTTCAGAGACAGGGCTCCAAAGTCGTTTTACGAGGGGCACGCTTCAGCAAGTGTGCAAAACCACCATGTGGATTCCTCATGATTGGAAAGCCGTCATGAGGATGATGCTAACCCCCAGCCAGTACATGATTTGGGACAGCGAGTTTCGCCTAGAGGCTCAAACTCGGGCTGCCAGGATGGGAGGCGCGGTAATCCCTGACCAGTTGTATGGTTCAGGTGCCTTTGAGCCCATCAACGCTCAGATCAACTTGCCTCTCGCCACTCTAGAAATGTCAGCCGAGGCTGCCTATAGGGCATACTTCAAGGTCCCAGCGTCTGGCAAAACGGCGAAAAATTACACCGCTATTAAGCAGGGAGCCCAGGAGCCTTACATGGACTTCATCAATCGCCTGGAGGAAGCAATTAGCAGGCAGATTGATAATGAGCAAGCCCAACAAGAGCTCATGATTAAGCTAGCAAAAGACAACGCCAACTTGGACTGCCGTAAAATCTTGCAGTCCCTGGGCAATCGCCCTGACTTGACCTTAACGGACATGATCCGAGCATGCTCCGACGTTGGCACAGACTCCTACAAGATGGGTCTGCTAGCGGCAGCGGTGCAGGGGGGGAGAAGACCTCAGGGCAATGGCAAGATCAAAGGGGCATGCCACACTTGTGGCAAGGTCGGACACTTCGCTAGGGAGTGCCGATCCAAGGGAGGCGGACAAAAGTCCGGCCGTCCCAAGGCTCCGAACACCCCCTGCCCGAAGTGCAAGAAAGGCTATCATTGGGCCAGGTATTGTCCGAGTTCGGGAAACCGGAATCCGGGCACGTCTCTGGCCCCAGTCCAAACAGAGGCTTCCTTCACCCAGATCCAGAACTCCCCAGAATTAGACTAGGCTCCAGGCACATTCCAGGCACTGCGAGGGCGCAGGCCAGCCCCAAGGGTAGCACAGGGCTAGAATTGGCTTGCCAGGCGGACGTTACATGCGATCTGCCGGGCACAGTCTATCTAGTCGATTCTCAGTATATGGGACCCCTACCCAGAGGCTTTATAGGTTTAGTTTTGCCCCGTAGTGTAGCTGGAGCACGTGGAATTTTTATAATTCCAGGAGTCATTGACTCGAATTTTTCAGGCGTACTCCAGGTCCAGCTTTGGACACACCTGCCCCAAACAATCCACAAGGGAGACACCCTAGCGCAACTGATCATGGTTCCTTGTCACTCGCCAGCAGGCAGCCAGAGAAGGCTCAGTGACAGCTCAGAGTCCGGTTCAGCAGACCGCTTGAGCGCGAGTGAGGCAGTGCAAGGATACCAGGTCTTAGCGACAGTGGAGACCAACATTGAGTGGAAGCAGCGCCCCGTTATCGAGGTATTTTTGAACAAAAGAGTGTTCTCAGGGTTACTCGATACCGGAGCGGATGTGACCGTGATAAGCAGAAGCCAGTGGCCGAGGGAGTGGGCCATTGAGCCGGTCTCCGATGTGTGGGGGGTAGGCGGTGTTCAGGAAGCGTTTAGAAGCCGAGAGTGGGTAGAAGTCACAATCCCAAGGGCTGACGGCACGGCGGTGATTCGGCCGCACATTCTTGACGTGCACGTCAATCTTTGGGGACGAGACATTCTACAGCAGTACGGTGCCACCCTTACCTTCGGGTAATGGCGTTGCCACTTAAATGGCTCACCGATACTCCGGTCTGGGTAGAACAATGGCCGGTAGTGGGAGAGAAATTGGTTGCTCTCAAGCAGCTAGTTAAGGAACAGCTAGACGCAGGACATATAGAACAGTCCACGAGTCCTTGGAATTCGCCAATTTTTGTTATTAAGAAGAAGTCGGGGAAGTGGCGACTCCTCCATGATCTCAGAGAGATCAATAAATGCATTCAGCCAATGGGTCCGCTTCAATGCGGCATCCCAAATCCTAACATGATTCCCGAGGGGTGGGAGATTCTAGTCGTAGATCTCAAGGATTGCTTTTATACAATCCCCTTAGACCCCAGGGACCGGGAAAGGTTCGCCTTTACGGTGCCGGTCGTGAACCACAGTGAGCCCACGCAGCGTTACACGTGGAAATATTTGCCACAGGGCATGCTCAATTCGCCCACTTTGTCTCTCCCGGCGGGTCCCCTCTGTGCCAAATATATGTTCACGACGCACTGGCAAGGTTCCGAAGCCTTTACCCTAAAGCTATTGTTTGTCACTTCATGGATGATATCTTAGTAGCGTTGCCGCAACTTGGCAGCAAAATGTTTTCAGACCTCCAGGCCAGCCTGGGGGACAAAGGTTTACTTATTGCCCCGGAAAAGGTGCAGAGAACCGAGCCCTTCTCATACTTGGGCCATCGGCTTCTCCGCTCTTTTGCAGCGCCAGTTTTGCCTCAGATAAATTTACAGGACTCAGTCACCCTGGTAGAATTACAGCAGATTTTAGGGAATATCAATTGGGCCAGACCGTATTTCCGACTGGATACGGATCTTCTGAAGCCGCTCTTCTCGCTGCTGACCTTAGGTAAGCAGCCGGCAGACCGGATAAAAATTTCTCGAGACGCGCGCTAGAATCGCCCAGGGGCCATATGCCCCGATCCTGAATTTGTACATCGTACGGTCGGGATCCATGTTCACTGGGGCGTTAGGAGTAGACTCCGAGAAGGGAGCGAAAATCGTGGAGTGGGTGTACTTGCCTAACACTTCTTCACGGAACATCGTTCCACCCCAGGAGCTAGTCTCCGCGGTGATCTACCGCGGAAGGCTGAGAGCTAGGGACATTTCTGGGCACGATTTAGCTAAGATCATAGTCCCGTTCACCAAGGAACAAACTCACCAGTTGATGCAGTTAGGTGACTCACTTCCGATAGCTCTGGAAGGTTTCACTGGAAGTTTAGCATACCATTTGCCAAAAGACCCCAGACTTGTCTCGCTTCAAACAGGAACAATCAGCTTGTTCGAATTGCTTTCGCTGGTCCCACTTCAGGGGGCCAAGACAGTTTTTACTGATGGGGGACGCACATATGGTGTCCTGACCTGGCAGGAGGGCGAAGCTTGGCACACGCTGCTAACTCTTCCACAGAAGTCCGCGCAGCGGGCGGAGTTGGCAGCCGTGAACCTTGCCTTGCGCACCTTCGCCAAAGAACGTTTAAATATCATAACTGACAGTCTGTATGTTAGGAATTTACTTCACAGTCTACCGGGAGCTTACATCACTCCCGCGATAGACAAGAATTTGTTTAGTCTGTTTCTCACTGCTCAATTTCATTTGCGAAACCGCACGGAGCCGCTCGGATATTGCCCATATCCGAAGTCATCAAGACCTACCGGGTCCGATTTCCGCGGGCAATAGCAGAGCGGATGCGGCGGCAAAGGAAATTCAGCAACGTTCAGTTTTGGGAGTTTTTACTACTCCAATTCAGAGTCATGCCTTTTTTCACCAAAATGCCAAAGCACTCGCCAGACAGTTCAATCTGCCACTTTCTCAAGCCCAAGGCATAGTCCGCTCTTGCCAGCATTGTGCAGGGGCACCGGGGGGGCCCTCGTGGGGGGTTAACCCACGGGGGACAGAGGCTAATCAGGTGTGGCAGATGGACGTCACGCATCTGCCGCAGTTTGGCAGATGGCAGTACATGCACGTCTGCATTGACACTTTTTCTCAGTTCGTTTGGGCAATGGCGCAGAAAGGGGAAACTGCCTCCCACGTGGAGCAGCACCTCCTTTCCTGCATCGCGGCGATGGGCAAGCCGCGGCACGTGAAAACGGATAACGCCCCGTCCTACTGCTCTAGGCAGTTGGCCGCCTTCATGGCCACCTGGGACATCAAGCATACATTTGGCATTCCCTACAATCCGCAAGGGCAGGCAATTGTAGAACGGGTCAATCGGACGCTAAAGTCCTATATTGACAAACAAACAGAAAGGGGGGAGCCACCAGCCCTCCCCAAATCACAGGGACAAGCACAGTTTTGTCTGAATAAGGTGTTGTTCACATACAATCACCTTAATGTTTTCTCGGATTGTACGCCGCAGGAGAAGCATTTCCGCCGTTCGGAAGCTCTCCCGCGACCTATGGTCCGGTACCGAGTGCCGCCGGACCCTTCTTGGAGGGGCCCGGTGCCGCTCATAACCTGGGGAAGAGGGTATGCTGCAGTTATGTCTCCTACAGGTGTCGCTTGGATTCCAGCTCGGTGCGTCAAGCCTCATTTGGAACCACATGGCGTGGACCCAGGCCGACCCGAGTCCGATCCCGGAGATGGAGGATCTTGCCCTGACCGAGGGGACCCGCCGGGAGAGACAGCGGTCACAGACGACAGCACCGAAGATCACCTGGGGGATGGTCAAGGCCCTCTGCCATGATGCCCAGGATGCCATCCAGCGCGAGGGAGAGGAGCTGACACCAGAGAGCTTTGCGGTTGCGATTTTCGCCCGGATTCACGCCAACACCATGGCAGTCACCATCATCCTGGCCCTCTCCCTGCTTTTGGGGGGAGGCGTTCAGGCCGCTTCACTTCAGGCCAACGGCCTGCCGCCTGGTGAAGACCTTTCAACGCGGATGCACTACAATTTGTGGACAAGGTTGGCGGGTCTCGTCAACCAGTCCGATTTTTGCCTGAAGCAGGACATTGATTCTGCCTCGATCCTCAGCACCTGTCTCATCCCCGTGTGTCACACTCTGGACGCACGGGCCAGGGATGGCGACTGGTTGCTGAAGAAGATTTTCGGACCGCATCTCCCTGCGAGCTTTGCAGCCTACGCTCGCTGGGGGGGCTTGCGGCTCACCATGACTTTGCCAGCTGATGCAGCCACTCTTCACACCCCGCGAGTGGCGGCCAGCCCGAACTCTACTTGTGCTCAAATAGTCGGCTGCGCTGCAGTCGAACGAACCCAGCGTCGCTGCCTCGATACCGGCAGCAGCAATTGGACTTGTGAAAACCCAGAGACAATTGGTTCGCTGCCTGCTCATGTCACCCTACCCTCGGGGTGGTTCTTCACATGTAATCAGTATACCTTTAACTATATCCCTGCAAATATCTCAGATTCCACATGTTGTCTCAGTCGCTTGACATTGTTGCTCCCCACCAAGGATATGGTCACCCCAAGCACAAATGTGTCACATGTTTCCGATGTTTCTGCACCCGTAAGGCACACTCGCACCACCCAGTTAGACAGCTCATGTGATAGCAGCTTTAGAGTCCTTAGTCCAGCCGAATATGTCTCGCTGTCAGTCAGCATCGTTGGCGTGCCAGGCTTGGCCGTCGGCAACGCACGGAGAATTGGTCGCTTGGATTGCGGCTTGGCCAAAGCCATCAACCGTACCTCCACAGCGATAGCGCTCCTCAATCAGGAGCAGGCGGAGCTTCACCATGCCATTCTCGATAATCGAGCGGCTATCGACTATCTCTTATTGCTGCACCACCTGGGTTGTGAGTCTTTTCATGGTATGTGTTGCTTCAACCTTACTGACAACTCCCGGAAAATCCAGAACCAGATCACGGACCTCCACACCATAGTTGCGGGCATCACGGAGGGCTCCGCGTGGGGGGCCTGGTGGAGCTCCCTGTGGAAGTGGATGTGGTCGTGGATCCCATGGGGGTGGCTTCAGACGGTACTTAAAGTGGTGGTGGGGGTAGTCATACTGGGCATAGCAGTTTGCTGTCTTGCTCAATGCATTCCCTCACTGGTCTCAAGGTGCCGCCTCAGAAGGGAACCCCATGACGTCACTCTCGATCAACAGCTGATGCCGCTCTGCGCAAAATCGCTGGTCAGGCTCTTAATATTAAAAAGTAAGGGGAGATGCGGATTCCCCATGCCCATCTGGCATGGAACAGCCCTGCGGAGGCTGCTTGGGTGAGAAGGCTCCTGGCGGTGGCTTCTGCGGGCAGCTAAATTAAGGGGGGTGAATAAATGATAGGGTTTGATTCACCCAATTACATGACCTGACCGACGATTCTGCAAGATAGGCAGATCACTAACTCCAGTGACTGATTAGGTAAACACTCATCTCCTGGCCAAGGAAATCTCCTGTGCAAATAGTGGATATGTTAGCCCCTGTCTAAGCCCTAAACAATGGTCTCCCTCGTCCCGTGTTTGTCCGAGATAATTAACTTCCCTTTTGAGAGGTTCCCCAATTAACCTGAGTAAACAGGTGATGTGATTGACTTTCGGGTGATGGTTTTTTCTACCTGCCTTCTGATCTATAAAAGGTGTATGTATTTTCCCAATAAACCACTGATCTGATCTCGCTCCTGTTGCCTCGTGTTGTCATTGATCAGTCTCCTCCGGGACCTAACGCCGCCCTAGCGGCCAGACATCGCTACACCAAAGACCTCCAAATTTTACTATTCATCCAAGCTCTCCAATAAATAGAGCTCTGCATTGTTCTGATGTGAGTTTATATAAATCCCCTGGAAATTTTATTCTTTTGTCTGAAGAAATGGGTTTGATCCATGAAATCCCCCCCAGTAAAAATAGCATATAGTAATGGTTATGTGCAGCAGTGCTGTTGTCGTTGTTTTGGACACTCAGAGAGAGGGACATTTTCCTATATGAACCAGGCATAAGTGTAATAATTAAATACATGTTTTATATTTCATTTATTTTTAACACACACCCCCTCCACCATTCAGGCTCATAGTACCATAATTAGCTTAGTGAATTCTGTAAAAAAATATGAAGTTTACTTGTGTGAATTCTCCAATATTTAATTTGAAAAGGTAATCAGTAAATAATATAATTTTGTTCTAAATTGCAGTTTAATCATTCAACACCCCTCCCACCCCACCCCGGGGAGTCTTTAGAAGTTCATGTGCTATCTAGATAAGTAGGATCTACTCCCCCTCCCACTCTCCCCCTCACCCACCCCACCCTACCCTGGTCCTCATGGGGCATCTTCCCTTAGCTTTAAGCCTTTAGAAGTTCATGGGCTGGGTAGATAACTAGGACCTAACCCCCTACCCTCCCACTGTACTTGGTTACTGTAAGAAGAAAAAAGCAAATATTACCACCTTATAACATGCCATGTGCTGCGATAAAGTGAAAAAACAACACGTTTAACAGTTTAGAACTAGCACTCCCTTATTATCTAAAGAAGACACAGAAAAGACACTCGTTCAACATTTATTATAATTTCACAGAATAGAGAGCTTACATGCTACATTATGTATTTTTATTTTATTTTACATATACATATATAAAATATGTACTGGAGCATATATACATACAATTACAATTTTAGACAGTAAAATCATTAAACTGCTTTTGGAAATGCAGTTTTTTTCACAGACAGGGCATATATTCAAATAAAAATGATACGGTTTATGTTTAATTAATTTCTGCCCAATTGCAAGCCACTCTTTATTGTCAGAGGATTTAATTATCCATGACAAAACAAGCTGGGGGTCTTTAGCATGGACAATAGAATTTTTAATTCTTACACCCCTTACCAGATGCTCACCTCTTAATGCCAAACATTTTAATCCTATAGCATAAATGGTAATCATGTGTAATAGCCTTTCCATTTGAATTTTATTGGCAATATTTCTTAGGATTGAATTTGGAATTCTCTTTCCCACGAAATACAATCATGTCCTAATTGATTTCCTAAATTTAACACACATCCCTCACAGAGAGCAAACAATATTTCTTTGAAACAAAAATCTATGACTGTGAACATAATTATCCGCACGATACTGTGCATAGCCGAATTATTTTTTTGTTTGATTGTGACCAAATGTCCAGGCTGGATACCTAATTGCAGATACTGATCAACTTGCGTGTGTAAAGGTAATTCCTCAGCATTCTCAAAGTGGGGGCACAGGTTGTTACACTGACATTCCTCTTCTGGCTTATGACAATCTTTCTCCTTTGTGGTAGCCTGAAAAATAAAATGTACAGACCCATTAACAGAAATAAAAATCAAATTGCAATTCTCCTCCCTGATTCACCCCCCACACACACACACACCCTTTCACCATCAACCTATACCCTTGTACCCGATAAGCCATCCATACCTACCTGCCGTGTTGCTTCATTTTCAATAATGTGGGGAGACCCAGAAATAGCATTGTCATCAACATCATCACCAAGAGATGGAAATAGGTGCTTAACCACAGTATCAAAGCCTTCATCTTCAGGGCAATGTCTTTTCGGAGCCTTTCTTTTTATTCCAGGTGGGATTTCACCCCTTTCCCTTGGGTGACTTAGAGGGGTTGCATCTCCAAAAGCAGCCATTGCTGAAGAGTTTGCTCAAGAGCTTAGTGAAGAATTCGCTTGGTAGGTAAGACACAGAGTGCTCAAGCCCCCGCGCAGTTGGCTCATATAGCTGCAGGTGCGGGGGGCGTTCCCCGTACCGCCCCGGGGCTCCACGGGTCTCATTGGTACATTCCCTTGGCGGACCCTTGCCATCCAATCAAAATCCCTCCATAAGCACAACCCACCGGCTATAAGCACGGCCCACCAGCCATAAGCACAGCCCACCGGCCATAAGCACGGCCCACCGGCCATAAGCACACCCCAGGAAGGCCTGCGGCGCACCAAGGGGGAAGGCCTGTGGCCCACCAGGGGGAAAAGGCCTGTGGCCCACCAGGGGGGAAGGTGTGCGGCCCGCCAGGGGGAAGGTGTGCGGCCCACCAGGGGGAAGGCAGGGCTTCGCTGCTGGCCTAGCTGCACATTGGCTGAGAGCCCTCTCAGAAAAGGACATAGCCAATCGGTGGTGGCCCATGGTGGGAGGAGCATGATGGGAGGTCCATGGTGTGCGGTACATGGTGGGAGGAGCTTTAAGACCATTTAAGAGCGCTTCTCAAAGCAGCACAGCTCAGTTACTCAGCTCCAGACACAGAGACCAGACAGAGCCCAGGCAGACATCATGCAGAGGACAGCTAGAGACCAGAGGCTGCCAGGCAGAGGGCAGATGCTTCCACCAGAAGCCCCCCACTGCACTTCTCAAACTCAGATACAGCTGCACCCAAGGAATCAGGTTTTGAGATGACCGTGACTAATTCTTTTTAATTGCATGCCTGTCTGTCTTTCAGAATAATAAATAAATAATATTAATATTAAACAAAACGTTGTCTGATCTCTGCTTTTGCACACTCATCAGGCACTTTCTGTATAGGAGGGGTTCCTCTAGAAACAAGGGGGTGGGGGTGGAGGTGAGGGTGGGGTTGGGGTTGGGGGCTCCTCTAGAAATAAGGTGGGGGCATTCCAGGGGGGCTCACAATCTCTACACACAGCTCAGGGGTGGGTGGGGGGACAGGGCAAACTCATAGATGTGGTACATGCCTATCCCCTAACAAACACATGTTTTGGGGTACACCCGTGCACTCTAAATGTCCCAAGAAACCCACAGGAAGCCCCAGGAAACCCCAGGAAGTGGGGATAACAACCAAACCCATAAAATGGGTCCCAGACAGCACACAAGAAAAGGGGCCACAAAATGTTTCGGGGTACACACAAGCACCCCAAAAACAACAACCTGCACCCCAAAAACAACAGCCTGCATCCCCAAAAATGCCCATGAAGCTGGATGACCACTGAACCCCTAAAAACAAGAGGAATAACAACTGAAACCCTAAAGGGGCGGGACTAAAGGCTGAACCCCCAAAAGGAAGGGCCTGAACCCCTAAAAAAATGGCAGGGTAGCTGTCACTTTTAGTTTGATGGAAAGTATGTCCCTAATTCTTCTGCTTCTACTGAATGCGAATTGCACTCTGGCCCACAGCCTCCTCCTCCTTTCTTCTGCTCCCTCTTCTGCCCATCCTTTCTTCCTCTGTTCTTGGCTTTGCTAATCTTTCTATGATTCTCTTTCTTGTTGATCTTTTGTGTGAAGAAAACAATCAATGGTACAAAAGGAAACCTCTTTAGCTTAATACCAGTCCAAGAATGTTATAATATGCTCCACAAAGGGAAAACATTTTGAGCTTTGAAATGCATGCACACACGTACACACACAAAACAGAGATTCCCCACTTTTCCCTCTTCATTCAGTTACAGTATTAACACAGTGATAAGATGAAAGGCTAGTAAAGGTAAAGGTCACCCTTTCTTGAAAGCCAGCTGTATCCGACTCTACGGTTCAGTACTCATCTCTGTTTACAGCCAAAGAGCCAGTGCTGTCTGCATCTGCAGACATTTCCGTGGACATGTGGCAGGCATGCCCCAACACCGGAGTGCATGGAATGCTGTTTTCCTTCTCACCGAAGTGGTACCTATTTATCTACTCGCAATTTCTTGCTTTCGAACTGCTAGATTGGCAGGAGCTGGGACAGAGACGGGCACTCACTCTGTCATCGAATTGAACTCCCGACCTTCCAGTCATCAAGTTCAGCATCTTAACCACTTGAGCCACTGCAGTCCCTGATGAAAGGCTAATCTAACGCTAATCTTTCTCTCCATTTGATCTTCTGTGAAAGGCCAGGACCATTAATTCTCATCTCTTCTAGGCTCTCTGAGTCTCTGGGCTCTGGCAGAGAGAAAACAATCTGGTCTTTCAAATGTGCAGATACACACACACAACAAGAACAAATGGGAGTCCTCCTTCACTACGCACCTTGGATCTCTCTGACAGTGACACCTTTTCTCTCGAAAAAGAGAGAAGTGACTGGGAGAAGAAAAAAAACTCTTTCATATTTCTTCTTCAGTTACTGATCCTGCCATAAAGTGAAAGGCTGTTCTAGCACTAAACACAAATACAAAAATATATTTTTTAAAAAAACCAGAGGATGCTGGAGGAGAGAAAGGAACAGGGGGCATGTTTTCCAGCCCTGAACATCACACTCCAACTGCCTTCCTCATCAAAACACCACCTACAGACACCCCCTCCCCACAACTGACCAAATGGGAGGGGGGGAAACCCCATCAAATCTGGCATGGGGGAAAAATAGAAGCTCCCCAGCAGGTTTCCTGTTCAGGGAATAAGAAGGAGGAGAGAAGAAAAAGTGTTTTGGGAGCAGAAAGTCCTGGATGGATTCAATCCAGTCTTTGCATCATGAAATCTGTAAAAATAAATTAAATACACCCTTTTGGTGGTGTAGTTGAGCATAGTGAGGGTTCTCTAAAATGTCCTAACATTAACAGCCCTGCTCTTGGTATACTTGTTTGGAATATAGTATTTTTAGTTTTTCCCATTTTGTCAATTACTTTGCTCCTTTCCCATATGAAATATGTATTTATTTATTTTTCGACTTATATGCCACCCCACTCGCGAAGTGCGACTCTGGGCGGCTCACAAACATATCATAACCTATAAAACACATAACCTATAAAACTATAAAACACATTGTCCTCTGTTGGCACCGCAGCTGGACGTTAGCGAGGCCCAGGTGTTGGAGCCTGGGGCTCAACGTGATACTCTTCTCTATCTGGTACTCTTCTCTATAATAATTTCGTGCTAGAAATTATTCTGGGTTGAAAGGATTTTTGTGGAAGAAACTCCGCTCAGGGAATGCCCAAATGAGGCTCCTTTCATGTCCTCAAGAGCTGGTACAGAGATGGGCACTCAATCTGTCATGCAGTACCCAGGTCTCAAACTGCCTACTTGCCAGCCTTCCAGCTAACAAGTCAAGCTTCTTAACCACTGAGCCATCAGCGCAACCCCTGCCTGTACTCTTCTCTGATTTGTGGTGTTGGAGTCAAGCCAAGCAGCTGCACTTTCCCTAAAAGTTTCCCCAGGCCTCCTATTGTTCCCCAGAGAGCCTAACACTCCTAGGTGAAGGAAACCCTGCTTATGTAATGAGAGGCAGTTCCTAAACAAAAGCATGTGGTTCTGGTTTTTCTGATTGTCATGTAAATTTATACAACTTGGGAGGGCTGAAGCCAGGAATATTCCCAGAGACTCTGGAAATGACCACTTGCATTTTGCACCGAACTTACTGGGTTACCTATGAGGTAGAAGACTTTGGCCAAAGAGTCTTTTTTTAAAAAATTAAAAAAAATCAGTCTATGTGTAAGATTTAATTTGAACCAGCTCTATGACCAGCAGTTGGATATCATTGGGTCCCCCACACTTTGGACATAACAGCTCTAAAGAAAGATACTGTACTACCTCCAAACCGGCCTTCCAGGTTCTTACTCAGTAGACTATGGAATACAATTACTGCCTCCTTTTCTTCCGGTAAGTTACAATCTGAGTTTGGACTGTTTTTTTTTTTTTAAAGTAATCATTTTATGGAAGGTAACATGGAACATCCTAATTTCTAACCATTTAAAAAGACATTGCAAAATGATCCCCAATTCCTTTGGAAGCAACATTTGAAGATGGAAAAGTGAATGTTATTTGTTACATTGAAGGAATAATTATGACCACAGCTGATTATGTATTTTGAAAAAATTAATATCATTGCCTTCCTCTTAAAATAACATCTCAAAGTTTGGGCTGTTTCTGACTTGGTAAATGACCATAAGTGGGATATGCCAGTCTAAAAACAGTATCTTGCACTCTCTTTTCTGCTACTGAAATGATGCTACAGTGCTGAAGTTTTCTGAGACACATAACCTCAAACATTCCTGGGACTAAGTGCCATTAAAAATAATGGGCTTTACTTTATGGGTAAACATATGTTAGGACTGCTCAAAAATAAGCCAGTTATTCCCTTAGCTTCTAATTGGTAGAGATGCCATAAGCATAAGATTTTCTACAGTGATGTATATAAAATCATATGATTTACTGTACTTTGAAACATATTAACCGCAGTAAGAATTTCCACAGCCCAAAAAGGCTGAAGAATCTCCATCCACCCATTAATACAGTCTATCTATTTATTATGTTTACTAGCATATTTGTGCCCAGGCAGTATTTATTTGTGGTTTTTTTTGTTAAGGGTGGATTGGGTGGGGGTGCTTTACATTTGTGGTTTGTGACTTTTTTTGATCTAATTTATTAGATTTATTTGTGATTTTGATTTATTTCTTATTTTTCTGACTTGTTTTTACTCTTGTGGCCTCTAGGTGGGGCTGTTAGTAGTAGTGTTGGATTCTTTTTGTGTTTGATTTGTTTTTTCTCTCCCGGCCTCTAGGTGGGGCTTCTTCCGGTAAGTACAGTCTTTGTTTCTTCATTTCTTCTGGAATTGTGGAGGAAGGACATGCTGGTGAGTTCTCTGGGGTTTTTTTATCTGGGTTTTGTTTTTGGTTTTGGTTTTTTTATGTTGGACTGGTAGGTGTTTCTGTTTCTTCTTTTGTAGTTATTTGGGGTTTAGATGTGTTTAATTGTTTTGTTTATTTCTGGTTGGTTTTTATGTTTCTGATTTCTTTTGTGATTATTTTGTTTAATTTGTGGTATTTTTGTTATTTGAGTTAGATATTTTCGTGTTGTAGTTAGGTGTTTTTTCTGTGCTTTCATGGTATTTTGGGTGTTTTTGTTTGTGGATTTTGTTGTTTATTGTTTTGTTGGTTAATGTGTTTATTTATTTATTTATTTATTTGTGTTTTATTATTTTTGGTGTTTGGCATTTTGGGTAAATGTTTGTTTTTGTGGTTGGTGTGTACTTTTGCATGAAGAACGGGCTGCCCATCGGTTCCTCTTTTCCCCATTGCTGCTTCGAATTTTGGTTTTGATGCAGCAATGGGGAAAAGGAGGAGCGGCAGTCAGCTCGCTCTTCGTCTGATAAGGTTCATTAGGTAGGTCGGGGGAGAAGGAGGCAGAGAAGAGCTATCTGGCTGATTATGGTTCTCTCCTCTCTGCCTCCTTTTTCTCCTGGCTTACCCAACCGGAGATCGGCAGGCAGCGATCCGTAAGGGGTGGTGCTCTTCCTTGCGGATTGCTGGCTGCTGCTTTTGTATTACCTCCGTCGGAAGTACAAAGGCAGGACATGGCTTAAGATGGTGTCTAAGTAAGACGTGCGTCAATCAGATCGTGCTGGTAAATGTGGTTCCAATGAGATATTAAACAAAATAAGCATTAAAAGGGAAGCCTAAAGCAACATTCCGAAGACCTGAGATATATTTAATATTGACTGTGAGTGAAACTGGGGGTCAGAGCTTGGAAATCGGGCGGTGAGTGAGACTCAGCGTAAGCTGGGCCGAGTGAGCCGCTACGAGGCCAGGCGGGATCCTCACAAGGAAAAGCAGAGTCAGGCTTCGGAACTTTATTTTGTTTGCAAATTGAAACTTTGTACTCACAGCAGCGGTGAACGAGGTGGCCGTGGCTGAAGGTGGAGACTTGGAAGGAAAGTAAGTTGGAAAACGGAGGTCACGAAAGTTGGAAAGAAGGAGGAGGAGGGAGGAAGAGAGGAGGTAATGGCAGCGGGTGAAGGCAAGATCGAAACTTTAAAAAGTACAGAAAGAAGATTGGAGCATTAAAAGAAAGGAAAGGAGGGCTTAAGTTGGTTGAGAAGAGAGGAGTGTGAATTAGAAAGGAAAGGTGAAGAGAGAAATAAGTATTGGAAAGGAGAAGGAGTCAGAAAGAGATTATAAAGTGGATTTCTGGAGCTGACCAGACTTGGAGAGGGGCGGGGTGACCATGCTCGGAAAGCTGCCGCTGCCACGGCTTGGATTACAAATGTGGAATAAGTTTTAGTTTTTTACTTTTGTTGTATACAACAAGTAAACTTGGACCAAACTGTTTGGCTTCCTTCTTTCTTTTTTAAAGAGGGTATTCTTCTCATTGTGGTTTGATCAAGCATTTTGGCATCTCTCCCTGTGGATTATTTTGGAGGATCGATGTGACTGCGAACCCTTATTCTGAATGATTTTTATACTGCCATATTAGTGTGGATGGGTTAATTTTTTCCTTCTTGGACTTGGATTACTCCCTCCTTTTTTCTTTATTGAGAGGATGGATATAAGATTTTGACATTTTGAATCAAGCATTGGGGTCCTGAAAGCAAGTTTGTTATTGGAATATAATATAGAAGCTGGTCTATTCGATTGGTCTGCAATGCATGTGGAGTAGCATTGGATTTGTTTTGGATTTATTCTGGTTTTCAACTAACTGAATCTGGAATTTGAGCAGGAACCCGGAAAGGGTGGAAATAAAGGTGTGGCTGCATTAAGATTGTTATTTGATGTCACAATGGACAAAATTGGGAAAGGAAAAGGAAAGGAAGAAGAAGTGGTGAGACCAAAGAAGAAAGATAAAGTTGCAATGGAAGAAGCACCTTCACCAACATCATCTCCTGAACCTCTACCATTGGATCAAACCCAACTGATGGTTGAGCTAGGCAAATTATTCCAAAAATTTGAGCAGATGGAGGATGCAAACGTGAAAGGTTTCAAAGAAATGAAGGAAACAAGAGGGAAGGATAAAAATGAAATAATGGGAAAACAAGATAAGTTGGCTGCAATGTTTACAGACTTTGTCCAAAAAGTGGATTTTAATTTTCAAAAGATGGATACAAATGTTAAGTCGATGTAAAAGGATATGAAATTGATGCAAGCAGATATCAAAGGGTTTCACGAGGAGGGGAAAGAAACTAAAATGAAAGTAGAGGTTCAGGAGAAAAGGATCGACATGGTGGAAGAAATGATGAGAAAGCAGAATATAGTGATCTGTAATCTCGTGGAAAAAATGCCAGACCAGCTGAGGGATAGAATAATTGATTGGTTGAATAGTTTGAAAATGGGGAAAAATTTTGTTAGTGAAGACATTGCAAATGTTTATAGATTGGGGGCAAGAAGAGGGGAAAGTGTTCAGAGAAATGTTTTGGTCAAATTTGCAAATTGGGATGATAAGATAAAGGTGATGGGATTTATAAAACAAGCTGGGTCTGGCGTTTTGAAAATTGATGGGAATGATGTTGAGGTTTACAACAATATTTCAGTTAATGAACGTGTTTGGCGATATAAGATGAAACCAGTAACAAAAATGTTGATGTCTCATGGGATAAAATATAATTGGAGATTTTCACAACAGCTAAGGTTTTTTCACAATAAGAAAATGCACAGGAAAAATGCAGAAACAGATGCATTGGATTATTTGGGCTCAATTGACTTGGTGGAACTCTCTTCAAGAGAGTGGCTTGCATTAAGGAAAGATTTGTTTGAGTCAGGAGCTATAAAAAGAGAGTATGGAGGCACAGATGAGGAGGGAGCAGCTGGTGGGTCAGACATAGGTTCAAAAGCAGGGAAGACTATGGGTGAAGGGTGAGCAAGTTTGAAGAGGAGAAGGTTCAAGATAGAAAACACAGGGGAGAGAGATATCTTTAGCTTTTATAAATGTAGGTTGGCTTACAAATTAAGAAAAATGTGCTGGAGCTTTTGTTGTTAGGCACATCTTCCACGTTCCCCCCCTCCTCTCTTTAGGTGATAAAGGCGACTTTTTTCTGAAGAAAAGGGTGGGGAGGGTAGTAATGAATGTTTTTTGTATTAGATGTTATTGTAGTTGTTTTGGGGAAGGGAGCACGCGGGAGAGGATGTTGTTTAAATCATGAGAAATATTGAAATGTTAACGTGGAATATGAAAGGTACAGGGTCTCAGGTTAAGAGAAGAAGAATTGAATCAGCTCTGATAGACCGGATGTAGTGTTTCTACAGGAAATTCACCAAAAATCTCAGGATACGAATAAAAATTTTCTAGGATGGATGCAATATTACGAAAAGTCATATGGTACATCAAAGGCAAGAGGAGTGGCGATTTTGATTTTGACTAGGCTAGGTTTTGAAATGATAAATAGCATTTCCAACCCGGAGGGTAGATATTTGATAGTAAAAGGGAAGATTGATGATGAGGAAATAAGTTTGGTGAATATATATGCTCCAAATGATAAACAAGATGAATTTTTAGGGAAAATGCATAACATATTGGCAAAAGAAAAAACATCAAAAATGATTGTGGCCGGGGATTTTAATTTAATAAGGTCAAATTTAGATTGCACAAACATAACAAGATGTGGAAAAGGCACCAAAGGACAAATTTTGGATAACTGGATGTTATCTTTAGGATTGAAAGATGTATGGAGAGAGTTGAAGGGGTCAGAAAGGGTTTATACTTATTTTTCACAGGTACATAATTCATACTCCAGAATAGATTATATATTTGTAACAGAGAATATGATCAGAAACATAGAGGATGTAAAAGTGGGAATTTTTAAGGAATCAGATCACGTGAAGGTGCTAGTAGAAATGAAAATTGAGGGTACGAGGAAAATGAGAAGGAATTGGAGGTATGATGCCAAATTGTTTAAGAACCATAAATGTAAAGAACAAATTATGGAGAGTTGGAGGGAAAGTTGGTATTGGAATGATACTGATGAGGTGGGTTTTAATATGGTTTGGGATGCCATGAAGTCGGTTTTTAGAGGGGACATTATCAAGCTGGCTAGTATTAGAAAGAAACAATTTAAGGTGATACAAGATGGAATTGAAAACAAGATAAAACAGTTACAGGAAGAACATGCAAGGACAAAGGACAAGAAGGTTTTTGATAAATTGCAAAGATTGAAGACTGAATTGGTGGGAAAGGATATAGATAAGGTAAAAAAGATTTGGTATATTTAAAAAAGGAATACTTTGAATTTAGTAATAAAAATTCAAAATTATTAGCTAGGGCCGCTAAAGAAAAGAGAGAAAGAAGGGAAATTGGAGTTTTAGTTAATAAAGAAGGAATAAGATGTAATAAGACTGGGGACAAATGTAAAATTGTGAAAGATTTTTATCAGGCTTTATATGCGAAAAAGGATATAGACACGGTGAAGTTGAAAAAACAATTGAAGAAACAAACAAATAATATAAAACAGGAACACAGAAATAGAATGGAGGAGTGAATAATGGAAAAGGAAATAAAAGAGGTTATAGCTAGCTTAAAAATGGATAAAGTGCCTGGTGAAGATGGGTTATCTGCTGAGTTTTATAAGGAATTCAAAGATTTAGTGGTACCAAAATTAACAAAATTATATAATTATATATTAGAAGGTGGGCAAATTCCGACTTCATGGTATAGGACCATAATTGTATTATTGCCAAAACCTGGAAAGGACCCAGAAAAAGTGGAATCGTATAGACCAATTTCATTGATTAATCAGGATGCTAAAATCTTTACAGCGATATTGGCAAATAGGTTAAACAACTTTATGGGCAGCTATATAAATGTAGATCAAGTGGGATTTTTGAAAGGAAGACATATGGCAGATTTGTCAAGAAGAGCTGTAGATTTAATTGATACAGTAAGACAAACAAACGAAAAAGTTGGACTATTATCTTTAGATATCTTTAAGGCATTTGATTCTTTACAATGGGTAACAATTAAAGAGATAATTAAATGTTATGGATTTGGAGATAAATTTAGAAAGACAATTGAACAATTATATCAGAAAGGTACAGGTATTGTTAGAGTAAATGATGAGGTTACAGAAGAAGTGAAGTTGGAAGCTGGTACAAGGCAGGGCTGCCCACTATCGCCAATTTTGTTTATTATGGCAATGGAGATGCTGGCAAAGACTATAAGAGAGGATAAAGAAATAGAGGGGGTGCTAGGAAATAAGATAAGTTTATATGCAGATGATACTTTGATAATGGTTAAACACCCTGGAAAGGCATTAGTTAGAATACAAGAACAGCTAAAGGATTTTGAAGATATTACAGGTTTGAGAATAAATTGGGACAAATCAGAAATGATATTGTGTAATATGGGCAAAGAAGAACAACAGAAGAGAAAGGGAAAGGGTAATTTAGAAAATTAAAGAAAATTTGAAGTATTTGGGGATAAATATTTCAAACAAATTTGAAGATCTAAAGAAATTAAATTATGGAAGACTGAAAATAGAAATTAAAGAAAAAATACAACGATTTCAAAAGTTGAAACTGTCATGGTTTGGAAGAATTGCACTTAGTAAAATGATGTTATTACCTAAAATTAATTTTTTATTTAATGCTCTTTCAATTCAATTGGACAAAGAAATTAAGGAATTTCAAAAAATGATTAATAACTTTTGCAACAGAGGAAAGAGACCCAGATTATCGAAAAAAATTGGTATTTGTCCCAGAAGGAAGGTGGATTAGGAATGCCGAATTTGACGGTATATTACTGAGCCTTTCAAATCAAGAATGTTGTGAAGATCTTAGCTAGGGAAAAAGTAATTTAGGAAGAAATTGAGATGAAGGAATATAATCATTTAGGAAAAATGGTCTTCTTAGGTTGTAATATGGGGAAAGTGGCAATTAGGAACAGTATGATGAAAACATTAATGGGAGTATGGAAAAAAGTAAAGAAGGAATTGGCCCCGGGTACACCTCCTATTATTGAAATGGAGGATATTACAAATTTTCCAATAAAAATTGACAAAAAGGTAAAAGAGGTACTCGGTAAGAATGAAGTTTTCCTGTTGAAAGACTGGATACGGGTCTGTAAAGTTAGTGAGAGAAAAAATATTTGTATGGGCAACTGAAACTGAATTGGTTCCAGACAGCGCTGGTAAATAAATGGAATAGTAAGTATATGAGAGAAGATGGATTAGAAAGAGAGAGGACAGAGTTTGAGGAATTGATTCTAAGAATAAAAAAAGGTGAAAGAGGTATTAAGGGTGTTGTGAGTAAATTATATATATATTACTAGCAGAGGTTGCCCGGCGTTGCCAGGCTGTTTTAAATGGTGTTGGAAGGTGTTTTTTTTGTTGTTAATGTTTGTAAAGAAGAGGTTAGTCTATAATTGAAATTTTAAAATTTTGTATTTATACACTTTTTTTGGCGGGCTGTTATAAACTGTGATCAGTTTTGTCTGGTGTTTTGGTTTTGTGGATTAAAAAAAGAACAAAGGATGATATACTTTAAAAAAAAATTATTTAACAAAATAATGTTTTAGTATGTATTTTTTAATAGTTGTACTGTAGGTAATAATTTTAAAAATGTGAAAGTACATGTTTTTTACAATAAATGTTTTTAAACTGTGTTTAGATATTTTTGGTTTTTATTTGAGTTAAAATTCAGCACAGGATTTTTGAATAGTTTTTATTTTATTTTATTGACATATTATTTGTGATTTGTGTAAAATTGTGATTTTGTGTTATGTTTTAGACTTGTTTTTACTTTTGGGGCCTTTTGTGTGGGGCTGTTGTGTCTTTTTGAATTGTTTTTACTATTGTGGCCAGCAGGTGGGGCTGGTAGGGGTTATCTTGTATTTTGATTGTTTTTTCTCTCGTGGCCTCTGGGTGGAGCTTCTTCCGGTAAGTAGTCTCTTTCTTTATTCATTTCTTTTCCAGTGGTTGTGGAGTGAGGTCGTGTGGTGGTGAGTTGGCTGTTTTTCCTTATTATTATTTTTTTTTTGGGGGGGGGGGTTTGGATTTTGTGGTGTTTGGCTGGGTGCTGGGTGTGTTTGGAAATTTTTGTTTTTGTTTACTTTGTTTTTTGTGTGTTATTTTTGGTTATTTTTGTGTATTTTTGGATGTTTTTGATTGTTTTTTTGTTTTAAGGAATTTTTATTTAAATTATTTATTTATTTTTAAAAGTTTTGTTGTTGTTGTGGCTTTGGGGGGGGGATTGGAGAGGGGTTTCCCCCCAAAAAACACTCCGTTTTTAAAGAGAAGTAACCGCTTGGTTTCTTCTCTTTAATAACGGGGTGTCCTATGGGGGGATCCCCTCTCTGCTGTGTCCCTTGGCTCTGGAAGGGTTGGAGGGACAGACCCCTTTTGTCCACCCCAAACCTTCCAGACTCATGGGACCCAGGAGAGGGGATCGAATCCAGCCCCCCTGTCTGATATTAAAAGGGAAATCTCAATTGGGTTTGGGAGGGTTGGGGGGACAAAAAGGGTCTGTCTCCCCAACCCTTCTGGACCCAGGAGAGCCATCGGAGAGGGGGATTTCCCCCCCAAAAAAACTCCTTTTTTAAAGAGAAGTAACCGCTTGGTTTCTTCTCTTTAATATGGTTTGTGTGTGTGTGTGTGTGTGTTTGGAGGGAAATCCCCTCTCTGCCGGGTCCCCTGGGGTCAGGAGGGTTGGGGAGACAGACCCCTTTTGTCCCCCCAACCCTCCCAACCCCAGGGGAGCCAGTAGAGAGGGGGAGCGCAACCCCCCACCCAATGATATTAAAGGGGAAACTCCAATCGGGAGCTTCTGGCGCCATTGGGGAAGGGAACTTTGGTTCCCACGGCTTGGCCTCGCTGAAAGCGAAACCCTTTTGCGGTAAGTAAAGTCAGCGGATGGAGTGCCGTCCGATGGCTTTGCTTACCTGGGAATGTGTTCACTTTCAAATGGGGGCAGTGCCTTTTCCCCCCTTGATCCCCCCCCCCCCCCCAATTTTTGTTTTTGTTTTCTGTGAGGCACTGTGTCTGGCTGCGGCGGACTTGCGCTCCCGGTGTGTTTTTTATTTTTATTTTTCGCTCGCCAGCTTCTTCAGTGTTCTGCACACTCATGGCTTGCAAGATGCTGGGGCTTGTAGTTTGGTGTTTGCATTTTCGGTTTGTGCGTCATTTTTCCCCCTGCAGTTTCCTTTTGATTGGCTGCGGTGCATTTCCGAACGTTCCTTTTGCTCACGCCTCTCAGCCTGATTGGCTCTGGCGCAGCGCAAGGAACGTTGGGAAATGAAGTTGTTTCCCTTTTTTCGCGTTTGTGGGGCTCTTGTCTCACTGGCGCATTTCTCAATCCTTCGTTGACCTGCAGATCCAGTTCGGGCGTGTGCACGAATGGTCGGTGCGGGCTAGTAGGGCCTGGTTTAGGATTATATCTGAAGTTCCAATGGTTAACGCTTGATTTTATAGGTTAAGATTGAATAAGGAGGGTAATCCATAGGAGGCGCTGAGAATAAGATGGGAGCAAGATTTGAAAATAAAGATAGAAGATGATATTTGGGGGGGGGGATGGAAGAAAAGAACCATGAGAACTATGTCAGTTAGAATAAAGGAGCATAATTATAAAATGTTGTGGAAGTGGTATCTGACCCCAGTGAGGTTACATCAGATTGATAATAAGGACAAAATGTGTTGGCGGTGTATGGATGCAATGGGAACGTACGAACACATGTGGTGGAGTTGTAATGTGGTAAATGATTTTTGGGGGAAAATTGAGAAGGTGATTGGAGAAATAATGGGTATGAAAATGAAACTGGGGTCAGGCATCACTATGTTGACACATGTTGAAAGTATAAATTTAAATAAGGACAAAAAAGAGTTATTAGAGATAATGTTGACAACAGGTAGAATGTGTATCACTAAGAATTGGAAAAATGAAGTGAATATAAAAATGAAAGAATGGTATAAGGAAATGTGGGATTTAGCATTGAATGATAAGTTAACATGGGAGATTAATAAGAAAAAGGGTATTATTAAAGAGAACAGATTTTGGAATATATGGCAGACATTTATAGGTCACTCACTTAAGGGGGATGAAAGGAATAGACCTGTACCTGATAAAAGGAGTTTTTGGAATTAACTAATAAGAAACTCCGTGCTCTCCAGGGCAATGTATAAAGCACTGGGTGTTTATTTTTGTTTACATTTGTATACTTTTTCTTTTTCTCTTTCTTTTTATTAAAAGTATCATATTACAAGTTTAAGTTTAATAACTTTTTTTAGCATGTTTTAGTAGATTATCAAATTAGGTAGTTCAGAAGGAGTTTAAATTTATATACAATGTTAACAATATTATAAAAATGGAAACTAGAAACTAACTACTATGTCAGAATAATGTATCAGTATAACTAGCAAAAAAATCTGTATGTATTGATGCTTTTTTATTTTTGTTTTTTTCTTCTTTCTTCTTTTCTTCTTTTTCTTATTCTGTTACATTTATGTTTTATTGTTGATTTACTGTATGTAGAAAATTTAATTTAAAAAGTAATTATAAAAAAGGAAGTACAAAGGCAGCAGCCAGGGAGGGTGCTTCCCCTGATGAACTGCTGCCTGCTGGTGGTCTTTTTTTCCACCCCGGCTCAACTTACCTTGAGGCTGGCGGTGGTTTCGCCGTGTCTTCGGCGGGGTAATGTGGAGGAGAGGGAGTCCCTCTTCTCCCCGTTGCTCCAGGAAAGAAGGCTGGCGGGTGTCTTGCCATTTTTTGTTTTTTTGGGGGGGAGGGGGGTTTGTTTTGTAAGGCCGTGAGGCACTGCGTCTGCCTGTGGCAGACTTGCACTCCCATTGCGGGAGGCCGGCGTGTTTTTATTTTATTTTTCACGCGCCGCCCGGCTTTTTCAGCGTTCTGCACGCTGGCACCCTTCAGCCTGATTGGCTGAAGTGCTCACGGTGTGTAGGACGCTGGGACTTGGAGTTTTGTTTGTTTTGTTTGCATTTGTGCGGCAGTTTTTTTCCTGCGGCTCAATTTCAATTGGGCGCGCCGCGTTTCCCAACGTTCTTTTTGCTTGCACATCTCAGCCTGATTGGCTGAGGTGTGGCGCAGCGCAGAAGACGTTGGGAATTGAAGTTGTTTCCCTTTGTTCCCATTCATGGGGCTGTTGCCCCACTGGTGGCTTCGGCAATATTGCGGCGCTCTGCGGTCCAGGTTCAGGTGAGTGCAGGCGGCTCGGTATGGGATACGATAGCTGGGTGCGGGCGTGTATACTGGAGTCCAACGGTTAATGCCCCTCTTTATAGGTAAAGATAGACCACCATTGACCAAGGCCACTCAGGGCAGTTAAACATACATAATTAAAAACATCATACAAAATACAATCTGAAAATGAGTGAAATACTGTACTGTAAGAAAAACCTATAGCACGTTATAATAAGCTACTACCAGATGGGCCCAAAACAACTGGTATTATACCGAAGCCATGTATTACATGCACAATGTTAAGAGAGGGGCAAAATATTGTTAAATGACTCTCTGTCCAGTTCAGTTTTCAGAGATTTATGAAATTCTTGGAAGGATGGCACAGACAGTGGTTAAACTGCTGTTCTGATGGGGGCTCAAGGTTGACTCAGCAGTCCAGGTCATACTCCCTCAGATAGCTTTGGGGACCGGACAGCCATTTTGCACTTCCTCCACCACATGGCATTTCCTGGTGTGGTGGATGCAGTGGGGGGCACATGAAATGGTGCTGTGGGCCACATCTGGCCCACGGGCTGCAGGTTGAGATCCCTGACCTAGAGAGTGCACTAAGCACGATGGGCGATATACAATTTTAATTGCAATATAAACCAGAGAGGCATTCTACAATATTGGGACCATCACTGAAATGACCCAGCTCCTTGTAGCAGTTTATTGGGCTTCCCTCAGGGTGGGAGGAGGGGCATGTGACGGAATGAGGTATACCCTTCGCTTTAGCTAAATCCAAGAGGGGAAATTTCTTGTGTAGGAGTTCCTTCACACCAGATCTGGAATGTAAACATCCTTGCCTCATGGTTTAGAAGAACCAAAACTTAATGTGTAATTGACATGTCATTGGTTGGAATCCCTAAGGGGGA
This sequence comes from Bradypodion ventrale, assembly GCA_035047345.1. Classification (NCBI taxonomy): domain Eukaryota; kingdom Metazoa; phylum Chordata; class Lepidosauria; order Squamata; family Chamaeleonidae; genus Bradypodion; species Bradypodion ventrale. The sequence goes on from JAWDJE010000002.1 coordinate 193,068,744, forward strand.
GGGCCAAAGGTGGACCCTATGGGAGGAGATATAACCCAGAGATGCATGCATACTCAGACACTCTCTTGGATGCTGTGCTTTTAAACTGCAAAATGTAGAGGCTTGAGAAAGAAGGGGGGGGCCATGGGCTATCCCTTGAACATGCAGCTTGTTTATATCTTTTGTTTTGAAATGCTTTCTGAGCTTTTGATGGACTGTGTCCTGTATCTTGCTGTGCATTCAATATATTTCTAAAATACCTGAAGAGACTTGGAGTGATTACTTGGCTCGACACTACCTGAATCTACACTAGCTTCACGTGCACCCTTTGTCACCACCTGGATTTCAGTCGGCAGTGACTGGGGCTGGGCACACTGATAGGAGAAGCCTGAACTGCTGGGTCTGATCTGGGCCAAGAAAGCAGAATCAGGCGCAATCCCATCGCCAGGAGGCCGGAGGACTCCCAAGTCTTACCTGGGAGTAAGCGGATTGTCACAACAAGATTTACAAAATTATACAGGTAGAAATAGACAGAAAAATTATGAGATGGAATTTGAGTTGGCAGCAGGACACAATTGCCTGAAGAGTGCTAAATAAGTAAACATCTGACTAGCTGGCTTGAAAGTCCTATTTATAGCTTCCTTCCTTGGCTTGGCTTAACTGACAGAGATATGAACACTTTTGTTGCTGTAGTTTTTTATTTTGTTTTTGGTTTGCTCGCCCTCTCTCTGTTCCTTTTGCAATCTTATTTTGTGAGGCCCTGAGGTCCACAACCATGGTAACAGTCACAAATTCACCATAAACCTGATAACTTATTAGTAGTAGTCATAGTAGTAGTGGTGGTGGTGGTGGTGGTGCATCATATGGAAAAATACCCTGTTTACCCGAATATAAGACACTGTCTTATATTTTTTAAAATTCCAAAATCAGCACAGTGTCTTATTTTCGGGGATGTCTTATTTTTCCCAGCTGGGGGTGTGCTCTCCAGGTCCGGGCCGGAGGCCACGCGGCCGCGGAGGTAGCTGGCCTTCCTTCCCACCGCGGCCCAGCTCCTCCTCACCCCCGGCTGGGGGTGTGGTCTCCGGGACTGGGCGGCCCACGCCCGGCTCCGGTCGAGGCTACGCGGCCGCAGCGGTAGCTGGCCTTCCTTCCCGCCACGGCCCAGCTCCTCCTCACCCCTGGCTGGGGGTGTGGTCTCCAGGCACCCCACGCCCGCCTCCGAACGGAGGCCACGTGGCTGCGGCAGTAGCTGGCTTTCCTTCCCGCCGCGGCCCAGCTCCTCCTCACCCCTGGCTGGGGGTGTGGTCTCCGGGCACCCCACGCCCGGCTCCGATCAGAGGCCACGCGGCTGCGGCAGTAGCTGGCTTTCCTTCCCGCCGCGGCCCAGCTCCTCCTCACCCCCGGCTGGGGGTGTGGTCTCCGGGTCCGGGCGGCCCACACCCCGCTCCGGACGGAGGCTACGCGGCCGTGGCGGTAGCTGGCTTTCCTTCCCACCGTGGCACAGCTCCTCCTCACCCCCGGCTGGGGGTGTGGTCTCCGGGTCCAGACGGAGGCTACATGGCTGTGGCGGTAGCTGGCCTTCCTTCCCGCCATGGCCCAGCTCCTCCTCACCCCTGGCTGGACCCGGAGACCACACCCCCAGCCGGGGGTGAGGAGCTGGGCCGTGGCGGGAAGGAAGGCCAGCTACCGCCGCGGCCGCGTAGCCTCGACCGGAGCCGGGCGTGGGCCACCTGGACCCGGAGACCACACACCCAGCCGGGGGTGAGGAGCTGGGCCGCCGCGGGAAGGAAGGTCAGCTACCGCCGCAGTCACGTAGCCTCCGTCCGGAGCCGGGCAGGAGGTAAGGGGGCCTTATTTTTGGGTGGGGCCTTATATTTCAAAGGCAGGGGGAAAAGGGGGGGGTGTCTTATTATTGGAGGAGGTCCTATAATCGGGGAAACACGGTAGGTTCTATGCACAACTAGAAGAAGAACACATAAAAAGGAAAATTGATAAATATTTATTTAATCCAGAGCATTTCCCAGAGAAATGCAACAGTCTCTTAAACCACAATAAAAAACCATCCTGACATCAATTCAGTAGGAATCTTTAAGATTCTTGGCAGTACACTAGAAGAACAAAAAACAATATTTTGCAAAAATAATAATAGGAGAGACATTCTACTGTAACCTTGCAAAATGTGATGCAGTCTCCCCAATCCACAGACCTCTTTTTTCTAAAATAAATACTAACAAATATGTTTATAATAAGTTCAAAACTAAATCAGATTTCAAGTGATTTTTGGTATTGGAAGCATTGATATTCATTCAATTCATGTAGCAGTTTACTGCTTGGTGGCCAGCATCTTTGAATTGTTAAACATTCCATTAAGATCACAGAACACAAAACCTAAGAATAAATGGAGACACAGTTGATTTTAATAAGCCAGATATTATATTATATTTTTAGATAAGCAACAAAAACTATACCCTATAGCCATGATTGCGAACCTTGGTACTCCAGATGTTCTTGGACTTCAATTCCCAGAAGCCCAAGCCCCCTGTGAATCCACATGAATGGGTTTACTGTGATTCATCCAGTGGAAGTAAAACATGCCCAGACAGGCACGTTTTACTTCCACTTCCGGGAGCGACAAGGGCAGCGCGGACCAGATGAATCGCAGTAAACCCATTCGTGTGGGCCAGAAGCAGGCTGGGGTTCCTGGTTCAAGACATCATCAGGTTCAGATGCAGGCTAGGGAGGCAGAACTGGGCTGGGCATAGGAAGTGCCTCCTGATCCAGGCCATCTTCAGAATCTGACGAGGGCTGGATCACAGCAATGCCTACAACTGTGGGAAACAGCAAACCCTATATTTAAGCACACACATCTGAGTCATATAAGTGGTGTGTGTGTTTGTTTGCACACATGCACCCTATGCCTCTGTTGTTTTACACATGTGTTAACAAAATGTCAGCTGTAAAACACAATCTGTTCCTTCTATGTGGGATCCGCGCACACAATTGGCACAGCTGTCCCTGACAGAACCCCGATTTGGGAGATCACTCCTTCGAGCTGTAAGGTTTCGAGGGGACAGAAATTGGGGAGCGGATAATTGATATAGCTTGATTCACCTATTGCTGACCTGACAGGCAGCTAGGACAATGGAAAGCCAGAAATCACAGATGGTTAACTCGATAGGCATGTAATGGATATTCTTGCATCCGCAGATGCCCAAAGTCTAAGAGTAAACTTCAGCCAGTTGTTTGCCCCTGATAACGAGGAACAATGCTCATCCCCGGTAGTTGATTAAGTTAGATAAGAAACTTCCCCCGGTGAAGACTTCCCCAATTAACTTGTCTAAACATGATGTGCAGACTCAGGACTTCCTTTGTATCGCTATGCGCAACATATGTACGCAGCCAGATTAGGCAAGGATATAAGCTTGTGAATTAGCATCATTAAACACTGGTCTTCGCTCCATCTTGCCTCATGTGTCTTGCTTGACCAGTCTCCTCTGGGACCCTCTGGCCCACATCGGGCCCCGATCCAACATATGGTGACCCCGATGTGATTTACTCGTGCTGCAATCTACTCGTGAGTAGCAATCCCCTTGGTCCGGTTCTATGCCAGAACCGTGTCCGAGTCTTCCTGGAGGACAGTGCAGCAGCTCTGGTCGGAAAGCCATCCGATCTGAGTGACAGCTACGCTGCGAGGCATTCCAGAGGCGGCAGAGCGCGCTCCAAAGCTCTGAGGCATCTTGCGCATCGGAAACGCATTCCGAATGCTCAGGGTCGGCTGTGAACCCTGACGCCATCGCAGAGGCCACCGAGGGCCTGCGGCAGCAGCCAACGTTCCAAGTCCTACCCAGAGGGACGTCGCACCAAATTCAGTTACCTAACCCAGACACGTCGACTCGTCCCGCGGAGGAAACTTCAAAGGACCGGCAGGTAATATGGGGACTTGTCCGCAGCGGCAATGTCCAACCGCTAACCAGAGAGTTCACGTAATGGAACTCAAGGCCCTGGCTAGGGTAAATTGTACACGCATTCACAGCGCCCAGTTAGCGGATCTTTTGGTGTACTTGGGGGAACATTGTCTGTTTTATCCAGAAATGGGCATGTTAAGTCTCCAATTTTGGGATAGGATAGGGACCTGCATTAAGCAAGAACCTAGAGCCCCAACTAAGGTAATCAGCACATGGAGTAAGTGTAGGAAGCTCCTCGCAGAGGTAGATCCAGTCCGGATAGAGACCGAGAACCCCGCAGCGCAGTCAGAACCATCAGCCCCGATGGGTCTCTATCCATCACTTCAGCTCAAGCAGGGCAGCGTAGGGAGCTTTCCCTCAGTGACAGCTGCAGACGCCACTGAAGGAATGCAAGGCATAGGAAACGTTGGCGTTTCCCAGATTGCTAAAAGTTCCCAGATAGCTAAGAGTTCCACCCAGCGTATGGTAGAGGAAGAACCAGCAAGGGGGAGTTGTCAGTGGAAGAACTACCTGAACTTAGGCAGATATGCCCAGTCCACATAGAGGTAGATGCCCTCACGAGTCAGCAGCAGACAACCCATACGCCGGTTCCGTACAAGTTGCTCATGGCAATACGGAAGGCAATCACAGAGACAGGACTCCAGAGTCGCTTCACTAGGGGCACACTTCAGCAAGTGTGCGAGACTATGATGCTCATTCCATATGACTGGAAAGCCGTCATGAGAATGATGCTCAACCCCAGCCAGTATTTGCTATGGGACAGCGAGTATCAACTCGAAGCACAGGCAAGGGCTGCCAGGATGGGAGGAGCAGTAATCTCTGACCAGCTGTATGGGTCAGGTCAGTTCGAATCCGTCGATGCGCAGATCACCTTGCCAATCGCCACACTTCATCTGTCAGCTGAGACAGCCTTTAGGGCTTTTCTCAAGGTCCCGGCAGCTGGCAAAGCAGCCAAAAATTACACAGCAGTCAAACAGGGTGCCCAGGAGTCCTATATGGACTTTATTAACAGATTGGAGGAAGCGGTCGGTAGGCAGATAGACAACGAGCAATCCCAACAAGAGCTTATGATGAAGCTGGCAAAAGACAACACCAAACTTGACTGCCGTAAAATCTTCCAGTCACTGGGCAATCGTCCCGATCTGACGCTTACCGACATGATTAGGGCTTGTGCCGACGTTGGTACAGATTCCTACAAAATGGTTCTGTTGGCAGCGGCGGTGCAAGGCGGTAGGAAATCCAAAGGCAAGACCAAAGGAGCATGTCACAATTGTGGCAAGATCGGTCATTTCACTAGAGAATGCCGATCCAAGAAGGGTAACGGCCAGAACAAGGGTCGTCCCAAGGCTCTGACCACCCCATGTCCACGGTGTCACAATGTCTTCCACTGGGCCAGGAATTGTCCGACTTCGGGAAACCGGAGCGTGGCCTTGTCTCTGGCCCCGGTCCAAACAGAGACCATGGTCGCTCTGGGAGAGCCAGAGCTGGATTAGATTCTCAGCACATTCCACCCTGCATTCCGGAGGCGCAGGCCAGACCTAAGGGCAGTGCAGGACTAGATTTGACTTGCCAGTCAGAAGTCACATGTGACTTGCCAGGCACAGTCTATCTGGTCGATTCCCAATACATGGGATCCCTGCCTAAAGGTTATATAGGTTTAGTTTTGCACCGTAGTATTGCAGGAACACGAGGAATCTTAGTGATTCCAGGAGTCATTGACTCCAATTTCTCAGGTGTACTCCAGGTTCAACTCAGGACACAACTACCCAAACCATTCACAGAGGAGACACGTTAGCGCAACTGATCATGGTTCCTTGTCACTTGCCAGCAGGTAGCCAGGAAAGGCTCAGGGACAGCTCAGAGTCCGGGTCGGCAGACCGCTCGAGCGCAGAAGGGGCAGTACAAAGGATACCTAGTCTTAGCGACAGTGGAAACCAACATAGAGTGGAAGCGGCGGCCAGTCATAAAGGTATTCTTAAATAAAAAACCTTTTGATGGGCTGTTAGATACGGGAGCTGATGTCAGCGTGGTCAGCCAGAGTCAGTGGCCACGCGAGTGGGCTCTCGAGCTGGTCTCCAATGTGTGGGGGGTAGGCAGTGTTCAAGAAGCGTTTAGAAGCCAGGATTGGGTAGAAGTCACAATCCCCGAAGCTGATGGCACGGCGGTCATTCGGCCGCACATCTTGGACGTGCACGTCAACCTCATGGGGTGAGACATTCTACAGCAGTACCGTGCCACTCTTACCTTCGGGTAATAGCTTTACCGCTTAAATGGCTTACCAACACGCTAGTCTGGGTAGAGCAATGGCCGGTAGCAGGGGAGAAATTAGTCGCCCAAAAACAGCTGGTTAAAGAACAGCTAGATGCAGGACATATAGAACAGTCCACCAGTCCCTGGAATTTGCCTATATTCGTCATTAAAAAGAAGTCAGGGAAGTAGCGACTCCTTCACGATCTAAGAGAGATCAATAAGTGCATTCAGCCAATGGGTCCGCTTCAATGCGGCATCCCGAATCTGAACATGATCCCCGAGGGTTGGGAGATCCTGGTCGTAGACTTGAAGGACTGTTTTTACACCATTCCTTTAGATGTAAGGGATCGGGAAAGGTTCGCTTTCACAGTGCCAGTTGTGAACCACAGAGAGCCTACGCAACGTTACACATGGAAATTTTTGCCACAGGGGATGCTCAACTCACCCACCCTGTGCCAAATTTACGTTCACGATGCACTGGAAAAGTTTTGAAACCTTCACCCCACAGTCTTAGTGTGTCATTTTATGGATGATATCTTGATCGCAGCGCCGCAACTCGGCAGCGAAATGTTTAAAAACCTCCAGACCACTCTGAGGGAAAAAGGGTTACTCATTGCCCCAGAGAAAGTTCAGAGGACCGAGCCCTTTTCATACTTCGGCCATTGGCTTCTCCGTTCTTTCGCGGCACCAGTTTTGCCACGAATTAACCTCAAGGAGTCAGTCACCCTTGTAGAATTGCAACAGATTCTAGGGAATATCAATTGGGCTAGACCGTATTTCAGGCTAGATACGGAACTTCTGAAGCCACTCTTCTCACTGCTAACTCTAGGTAAGCAGCCGGCAGAACAGATACACATTCCTCGAGAGGCTCGCTTGGCTCTCGAAAAGGTCAACCAAGTTCTCAGCCAGAGACAGGATTAGTCAGGGGCCATATGCTCCTGTCCTGAACCTGTACATAGTCCGGACCAGAACCATGTTCACCGGAGCTCTAGGGGTAGACTCCGAGCGAGGGGCGAATATCGTGGAATGGGTGTATTTACCACACACCTCTTCCTGAAACATCGTTCCTCCTCAGGAACTGGTCTCCACGGTGATTTACCGAGGAAGGCTGAGAGCAAGGGATATCTCAGGGCACAATTTAGCAAAAATCGTTGTTCCATTCACCAAAGATCAGATCCAGCAGCTGATGCAGCTCGGTGACTCACTTCCGATTGCATTGGAAGGATTCACTGGATGTTTGGCATACCATTTGCCAAAAGACCCCAGACTCGTCTCGCTTCAAACGCAGACAGTCAGTTTGTGTGAGTTATTGTCCCTGGTTCCACTTCAGGGGGCTAGGACAGTTTTCACTGATGGGGGTCGAACATATGGTGTTCTTACTTGGCAAGAGGGTCAGGCGCACGCTTCTGACTCTTCCGCAAAAATCCACGCAGCGGGCGGAATTGGCAGCAGTGAACCTCGCTTTGCGCACCTTTGCCAAGGAACGCTTAAATATCATAACTGACACCCAGTATGTCCGGAATTTGCTTCACAGTCTACTGGGAGCCTACATCGCTCCCACGATAAACAAAATTTTGTTAGGTCTTTTCCTCACGACTCAATTTCATTTACGGAACCACACCGAAGCACTCTATATCGCCCACATTAGAAGCCACCAGGATTTACCTGGTCCGATTTCTGCGGGCAATAGCAGAGCGGATGCGGCCGCAAAGGAAATTCAGCAAAGGGCAGTTTTGGGAGTCTTCACAACTCCGATTCAGAGTCATGCATTTTTTCACCAAAATGCCAAAGCACTTGCACGGCAGTTCAACCTGCCACTTTCCCAAGCCCAGGGCATAGTCAGTTCCTGCCCACATTGTGCAGGGGTGGTGGGGGTGCCCTCGTGGGGGGTCAACCCATGAGGGACAGAGGCCAACCAGGTGTGGCAGATGGATGTCACACATGTTCCACAGTTTGGGAGATGGCAGTACATGCACGTTTGCATAGACACTTTTTCGCAGTTCGTTTGGGCTACAGCTCAGAAGGGAGAAACGGCTTCCCATGTGGAGCAGCATCTCCTCTCCTGCTTCGCGGCCATGGGCAAACCATGGCACGTGAAGACCAATAACGGTCCAGCTTATAGCTCCAGGCAGCTGGCCACCTTTATGGCCACCTGGGGCATTAAGCACACTTTTGGCGTTCCATACAATCCGCAAGGTCAAGCGATTGTTGAGTGGGTGAATCAGATGCTCAAGTCCTACATTGACAAACAAACAGAAAAGGGGGAACTAGCCCTCCCCAAAAATCAGGGTCAGGCACAGCATTGTCTGAACAAGGACTCAGGGCTTCCTCTGTATTGCTACGCGCAACGTATGCACGCAGCCAGATCAGGCAAGTATAAAAGCTTCTAATTTGTTATCATTAAACACTGGTCTTCGCTCCATCTTGCCTCGTGTGTCTTGCTTGACCAGTCTCTTCTGGGACCCTCCGGCCCACATTGGGCCCTGATCCAACACTTCTAAACATTACATTATAGACAGTGGCCTCTAGTGGCCTGCTCTAGTAATGTGCCATATACTGTATGTATTTCAGAGATTTTTACTGAATATTTTTCACCCACAGATACACAGAGCATTCTGGAATAACAACATGGACATTGCTGAGAAAATGAACATTGAAGCAAAAACTGAAGAGCTTATCTTTGCAGAACAAGAGCTACCACTCCATACAAATGCAGTTCTTCTTCTTCTTTTGTGTCCTGATCAAATCCTGGACTGCCAAAATGAAGACACTTTATTGGCTTTGTTGTTGGCCAAATTTAAGTCCTCATCAGTGAATGTTTCTGGCAGTAATCGGCAGATCAGTACATCTTCTGTATCTCTCCACATTTTCATTGTGTGTTGTTGTCTGCCAGCAGCCCCCACCTGAACATGTTGGTCTTACATTTAGAGACTCTGACCCTCAGTCTATTCAGAGTCCTCCAAGTGATGTAGTCCTCCTTGCCCAGTGAGCTCCTTCCTCCATCTTCTAATTTGGTTTTGCTCTTGTGTACCCTCAGGAATGATTGTTTTTGCGAAACTCAAGGGCCATACTCTTGCTTAGTTCTCTTGGTGTCCGCTGCTACTTCTCTCCTTATCTTAGGTGGAGTGATACCAACAAGAGGGTATATTTTCTCAACTGGTGTAGGTTTGAGGCATCCTGGTGTACGTTTGAGGCTTCATTCACAGTGATGTCAACTTGTTTTGTGTGTGTGGATGCGCTCCACACTGGAGAAGCCTACTCTGCTGTGAAGATGTTCAGGGCCAAAGCTGAAGATGTTCAGGGCCTCCACGAAGATCGTGAATACAATCAAGTGTACCCTGAATGGCAACCTTGTTGGCTAATGTTTCTAACACCAGATCAAACCAATGGAACAAATGCAATTAAAAATCCGATTTAGAAAACATGGTGTGTCAATAAATGCCAGTTGTATAAAGCAGCAGCAGTGGACACCCTTATCTGTGACTGCAAGAATTTTGCAGAAACAGATTATTTGGGAAGGTCTAATAAAGCTATAACACTGGTATATTGCTATATCTATAAGAAATATACCAATAACTGAAAAATGCTGGGACCATAAAACTGAAAAAGCTGTTGATGCTGGAAGAGTCAAAATATCATAAGACTTCCAGAGTCAAACTGATAAACATCTGGCTCACAATATACTGTAACAGAAAACTGTTGAAAGAAAGTAGATGTGGCAATATCCTAAAATTGAAAAGAAGAAAGGTTCACAAGATAAGTACTATATACTGTACTGTATACTCAAGTATAAGCCAAGTTGTTAACCCCAAAAATGAGCCCCAAAATGGGACACAGCTTATACATGGGGCAATGAAAACTAGGGTCCCAAAACTGTGCCAGATTGAGATGTGCTGACAATTTAATTAATTATACCATATTTTCATGTATTTTAATTATTGAAACTCACTAGCAACTGCTGCATTTCCCACCCTCGGCCTATACTTGGGTCAATCGATTTTCCTGGTTTTTCAGGTCAAAATTTGATACCTTGGCTTATATTTGGGTCAGCTTATACTCAAGTATATACAGTAGCATTTTCCCTAACGTGCTGGGTACTTATTCTATGATCAAGAAGAAATGGGCCAAACGGTGTAGACAAAGTGGAAAAAAGTCCCATTTGAGGCAAAAATATATTCAAAGTCAATCTTCATTTATTGTATAAGGATAACTAAAGATACTTAATTCAGTAAAAGAAAATTGAAATTCACAAGGTAGAGTTATTCAAACTTCATAACTTCATAATTTCAGGTAAATATATCTTCAAAAGACACAACCACACTGACACCGTTTCGGTAAATCAGTATTTTGGTACTTCGTCAAAGGTGTGTGTAATCTGAATGAAAGGAGAATATAAAATATAATCAATTAAACTAGTAACCATTACATGTCAGCATAATAAATCTCAATATTATTCAAAGTGTTCAAATCCTTAAGAAATATCAATAAAGTTGGTACAAAAGTCACATATTTATCAACAAGCATACAAAGAACATCAATAGATACCTTATTGTATGTGTCCATATAGCCTCTAAGGTATATTCTTTTAGTGCCAAAGACGTTAAAGCAGTTAGACAAGAAGTGATATTTAACTGTAGAAGAAAGAGAATCAGGTGGTACCAATAGAGCACAGTAAGAGCATCCAAGAACAAGTCTTAAAGAGATAGAACATCAGAAACTCACAGAGCAATCCTAACCGGAAAATAGCAAAAGCCCTATTACATAAAATAAGACATATCATTTTCGGAGTTAAGTCCATGCGGTTCAATGGAGTTAAACCTATGAATAAAATATGCTTCTTGTTGCAACAATCTCTTTCTTATGTCCAGTCTTTCAAAAGGTTTGTGTTTGACAATAACCAGAACAACAAACCGGATTTGATCCTCAGTATGACATTGTTGCATAAAGTGCGAGACAAGAGGAGCATTAGGAGACTGTGTGTGTATCCGAAAACGGTGCTCGCATATCCGGGTTTTTAGAGATCGGGAAGATTGGCCAATATAATTCTTCCCACACGGGCACGAAATCATATAGACAGTGTTAACAGAATTACAATTACTGAAGAAATATAAACAATGTCATACAGTACTATCCGGAATAGCCACCTCTTTAGTCTCCACACGGAACAACCCCCACATTTAAAATGTCCTGTAATAATTTTGTTAGTAGCATCAAAACTCATAGAAATGTCAGTATGGGTAAGGATATTACTCAATGATCTAGTTTTGCGCAAAGCTACCCTAGGTTTATTTCCACAACCTGGGATATCGTGTACCAAATTCCAATACTTATTGATAATCTTTTTGATGTCCAATGCCCGGGGAGAAAACTCAATGGACCTATTGAGAGGAGAACCCTCGAATGTCTGTTTTTTCTGTGTCAACATCTGAGATCTGGGAATGGCACATGCTTTTTCAAGCGATTGTCTGAGGACCTCTTCGGGGTAGCTCCTATGTCTCAGATCACGCTGTACTACCCTAGGTGAGCGAAAGAAATCCTGCTCCGAAGTGGAATTCCTCCTAGTTCTAGTTAATAAACTAAAGGGAATGTGATAGGTATGTCATGGGGAACACCGTGATATTGTAAATAATACATGATATGTGATACTACAGCTTTAAGAGTAACTTACTGAACTGTGGACAGGTGATGGTAATGATGGAATGAATCAGCATTTGTCACTGCATAAAATAGAGCTGAGTAGTTTGCTACTTTGCTCTGGATTTAATCTTGTAGCCACGCTGCCTGAAGGCTCTTGATTTGTAATCTTGTAGCCATGCTGCCCGAATGCTCAGGAATTAACTTAGTTGCCATGCTGCTGCACATGGACTAATGCTCTTGGATTTATGCCATGAAGCTGTACTGAAGTTCTGCTGAACTGTATTACCTCAAGCTCTTTTGCAAATAGCTTGTGAATTGGATTAGCAAGAAGGATTGTCTTCCAGGTAATCTTCCTAGGGTACTGTTTTTTGCATACCTGAAAGAGGAGAAGCTGCTGACTATATGTTGGCTTTCCAGGACAGAGAAAGTGTGCCAGCATAGCCTTACTGATTGCTATATGTTTACTCTCCAGGACAGAGAGAGTGCTTTGTTAAAGACTGTAAATACTTGAGCAAACCGGGACTGAATTTGTATGCCATACTCTGCAAGCCGAGCCAGGGAAGAGCTAGGCTGCAGCAGGAGATTTTTGCTGTGTGCAAGTACTTACTGTGAAACTGAAAGACCAAGTTTGTTTGCATAGTTGTTCACAGATAAGATACTACTGTTTATGTTTCTTTTCATCACCACCTCTGCTGAGTAAAAGCTCTTTATGTTTTGCACCGTTCAACTGAGTCTCTGCTATTATTGACAGGGTGTAAAGGAGAAAATTAAATGGGCACCTCCGCTGTCGCTCATAGCTAACTACTACACTCTGCTGGATTTGAACTCAACACCCAGTACACCACCATTTCCCTATCAACGGGTTATGGGCCCAGGCCGCGTGTAAACTCAAGTAACAGCGCCTAGACCATGTGTACAACACCCCAGGTTGTGGAGGACGCATGCCTGGCAACGCGGAGTCACCGAGGGCCACATCTGTGAGACCAAGTACAGACCCAGCTGCTGCTTGGAGGAGCTAAAGGAGATCAGCCATGCCCTGCAGAGGGAACAAATACTTGTGGAAGCAATAGAGCACAGTCCTTAACCGGGCGGCGGAGTTTCGTCACCTAACAAGTGAGAAGTCTTTCGTCAGTGCAAGTCTGTTTGCTTGTTTTGTGGAACATAGCTGCATCTGGTATCTCCCTCGTACCTCAGCTGGATGGTACTAATTACCATACCTGGGCACAGAAGTGCAGTTTGCTGTTGAGAAAAGAGGGTCTGTGGGGCGTTGTTACTAACCCCCTGACCCAGAAGGCTTTGATATTACTCAGGAGTAAGAGGTCAAACAGTTAGAAAAATTCTTTACAGAGAATGAAAGAGCTCTTGGAATAATCGGGCTCACCGTAGGCGATTCCCAACTCCCTCACATTAGAGGTATCACCGAAGCTTCTAAATGTTGGGATCATCTAAAATCTTTGTTTGAGGTGCAGACTGTCCAGTCTCAAGTGTATCTAACTAAAGCCTTATTTAGGGCAAGAATGGGTATGGGGCAGAGCTTGCAAGATCATTTGCGCAATGTCACAGATTTACTTCAAAAGGTTGCAAAGTCAGGGTTGGAGTTCACTGAAGTACAGAAGGCATATATTATTTTATCTTCTTTAACTGATGCCTACGATGTATTCACAACTACCCTAGAATGCATTCCAAAACATGAAATGTGCTCCACTGCAGTACTCTCCCATTTGTTAGCTTATGATAAGCAAAGGTCTGAGAAGGAAAGGCTAAATAATGTTTAGCCTCCAGCTGTTAGTTGTAAGCCTAATGCTGTAGCAAGTAATGAGGCTGCATTTACAGTGAAAAGGTGTTATGTGTGTAACAAAAGGGGACACCTAGCTAATAATTGCTTTGCAAAGAAAAGAGTTGGTAACAAAGGGAAACCGAAAGCCAGTTTGGCAGTTTCGGAGGAGTTTGTTAAAGGTAGAAAGCCTGATATAAACAGTTGGCTGCTCGACTCTGGAGCATCCTTCAGTTTAACTAACAACAAGACTCTTACAAGAAAAGCAATAGGAGCTTAACTCTTGCAAATGGCTGGAAATTAAGAGTAATTGGGGAAGGCTTAGAAAAGTGCCCTGTGTTGGGAGTAAATATGGAAATGCTTTATGTTCCAAATGCAATGTGCAATTTGTTGTCTGTTTCTAAACTTGTATCCTTGGGATACCAGCTTTTGTTTAAAGGGAAACAGTGCACGTTAACTAAGGGAAGCTTTGACCAAACAGTCACTGAAGTTAACAGCCTCTATGTACTTAAAGAGAATATCAATGAGACAGAAAACGCTAGCCCATGTTTTACTAATAAGCCCCCGCATAGTAACTGTATACACCTACTCCACAGAAGGTTGGGCCACCTTAATTTTAAAGATGTGGCAAAAACAGTGAAACTAACTAAAGGGATAACGTTACAAAGCTATACTAAATTCATGTCTTGTAACGTTTGTGGACAAGAAAAGAGCAAGGTGCTGCCTTCAGTTAGGAAAGAAGGATTTAAATTAACCAAACCTTTGGACGTGGTCAGTGTTGATCTAATAGGACCCAAGCAGCCTTCGCTGGGAGGAGCGAAATTTGTACTTAGCATAGTTGATTATTATTCTAGGTACGGTTTTGTTTACCTAATTAAAAACAAGACTGAAACACTTCAAGTTTTCAAACAATGGGTTAGATATGTGCAAAGGAAAACAGGCAGTAAAATAATAACCTTAATCTCTGACAATGGTTTAGAGTTTACCAACAAAGCTTTTACAGAGTTCCTAGCAAGTGAGGGAATTGCTCACAAACACAGTGCTCCGTATAAACCTCAACAAAATGCTTATGTTGAGAGGAGAGGTCAGTCACTGCAAAACATGGTCAGAGCTATGGTTCAGGACGCTGGCTTACCTCCATCTCTGTGGGGTGAAGCTATGATGTGAGGTAATATGCTTCTTTATAACGTGTACTATTCTGGCATTGATGAGGTTCCATATACGATGTGGCATAATAAGAAACCTACCTTAGATTTTGTGGATTCCCCATGCCCAATTGGCACGGGACCTTGGCAGAGGTTAAACCAGTTGAGCACACTCCTGGCCGCTGGCCCTTGCCAGTACGGAAATTAAGGGGGGTGGATTTATGATAGGGTTTGATTCACCCAATTAATGACCTGACCGACGGTTCCACTGAGAGGGCATTTCTCCAGACTCTGTTATCCATTAAGGTAATCACTCATCTCCGAGCCATGCCTTATCTCTGGCGCAAATAGAAGCCATATTTACCCCAGTCTAATCCCTAGACAATGGTGTTTCCCCTGTCAATGTTTGCCCATTGTTAATTAACTTCCCCAAGAGAAGTTCCCAATTAACCCGAGTAAATAGGTGATGTGATTTTCTGTCGGATGACGTTTTTTTCCTGCCTTGCCTTCTGATCTATAAATGATGTCTTTCCCTCAATAAACCACTGACCTGATCTCGCTCCATACTGCCTCGTATCGTTTCTTGATCAGTCTCCTCCGGGACCTAAACGGCCGTCCTAACGGCCCCGATTCCTACAAGATTTTCTTAAAGTGTTTGGATGCAAAGCGTGGGTGCACATTCCTGCGCATGTAAGAAGAAAAAGCCAACATCGTGCCCGAAAGTTAACATTTGTCGGGTATAGTGCAAATCATAAAAGCTATCGGTTTTGGGAACCTGGTATTAAGAATATTTATTGCAGTTCTCATGCAAAATTTCTTGAACACGAAAGATGGAGTCATGTGGAGGATAGTTCTCCTAGAACAGCAGTATATGAGGATGAAGAGGAGGAGCAAGCCACACAGGAAACCCCCGATATTACATGAGGCCCAGAATAAGCATTAAAAAGGAGAAGCAGGAGGTAGAGCCAAAAGCCAAGGAACAGGAAGAGCTCAAAGATGAGAGAGCTAGTACCCCTGAACCAAGTATAGAACCACAGTCTGAAGCTAGGGAGGAGTCTAACGACACCAGAAATCAGACCCCTGAACAAGTCATCATTAGGAGGTCAGAGAGAGAACGAAGACCACCGGATAGATACTAGGCTTCGTTAACATATATGCCAAATCGAAAGAGCCGTGTAACTTATCTGAATAATGTTCACTGATAAAACACTGTGTACTAATGTTGGTCTGAAAATATGAATTCTCTATGATTGCTGATGTGTAAAGTATATGCTTCAATCGTGTATTTTTTTTACAATAGGAGAAGCCTGATAGGGATGTCATGGGGAACACCCTGGTATTGTAAATAATACATGATATGTGGCACTACAGATTTAAGAGTAATTTACTGAACTGTGGACAGGTGATGGTAATGATGGAATGAATCAGCATTTGTCACTGCATAAAATAGAGCCGAGTAGTTTGCTTCTTTGCTCTGGATTTAATCTTGTAGCCACACTGACTGAATGCTCTGGATTTAATCTGGTAGCCACACTGCCTGAAGGCTCTTGATTTGTAATCTTGTAGCCATGCTGCCCGAATGCTCAGGAATTAACCTAGTTACCATGCTGCTGCACATGGACTAATGCTCTTGGATTTATGCCATGAAGCTGTACTGAAGTTCTGCTGAACTGTGTTACCTCAAGCTCTTATGCAAATAGCTTGTGAATTGGATTACAGCAAGAAGGACTGTCTTCCAGGTAATCTTCCTAGGGTACTGTTTTTTGCATACCTGAAAGGGGAGAAGCTGCTGACTATATGTTGGCTTTCCAGGACAGAGAAAGTGTGCCAGCATAGCTTTACTGATTGCTATATATTTACTCTCCAGGACAGAGAGAGTGCTTTGTTAAAGACTGTAAATACTTGAGCAAACCGGGACTGAATTTGTATGCCATACTCTGCAAGCCGAGCCAGGGAAGAGCTAGGCTGCAGCAGGAGATTTTTGCTGTGTGCAAGTACTTACTGTGAAACTGAAAGACCAAGTTTGTTTGCATAGTTGTTTACAGATAAGATACTACTGTTTATGTTTCTTTTCATCACCACCTCTGCTGAGTAAAAGCTCTTTATGTTTTGCACCGTTCAACTGAGTCTTTGCTATTATTGACAGGGTGTAAAGGAGAAAATTAAACGGGCACCTACGCTGTCGCTCATAGCTAACTACTACACTCTGCTAGATTTGAACTCAGCACCCAATACACCACCATTTCCCTATCAGAATGTTCCCCTTTAAGTGATATGGATGGAAGGAGGAGAAGTGGAGGTAGGTGTTACGGTCTGTGGTCTTCCTAAACAATTTCATATTTAATTTCTGCTGATAGACGTAGACAGAGAGGTCCAAAAAAGAAACCATATGTGTACTTAAAATTGTGAGAAAACTTGAAGTTACTGTTTACACTGTTAAGCCAAGTTACAAATTGTAAAATGCAGTCAGAATTATCGAAAAGAAAAAATAAGTCATCTATGTACCTCTTATATGTGGGTTGCCTGCGGGAATAATTGGCAATTAAACCTCTCCCCATGGGTTCACTCAGCTTTCGACAGATCCGGGGACCACCCAAGCTCAGCGGGAAAGGAAATTGGGAAGCTAAAACAGGGTAGTTAGAAATGAATCATAAAACTAGGCTGGGGGCAAATAGAGTAAGGCAAACAAGCCAGGGCAGACAAAGGACAAGCTAGGTACCCAGAGTCAATACACATAGACCCCGAGATTAGAGCAGGAACAATGGGTTTTGCCAGCCCAAGGTAATTAACTGCGTGCTGTCCATTAACCACAGGGCAATGTCCAAGAACAGTCATTGTAGCTGACCACCAGAAAATGCCACGTATGCAATCCTTCTGTATAGAGGCATCATGAGTGTCCTAGGCACGTGTCACAAACCCCAAGTCAGGGTAATAAATACGTATCCCCGACTCTGATTAGGGCTGGACTTCACCGCATGATTGCCTCCGCGTGTCTTCCTTGTGGCCAGCCATTCCTACATCTGGAGACCCCGACGTGATTCTTATCGGAAGACCCGATGTGGTTCTGAAGCCAGAACCTGACGTGGTTCTTATCTGAAGCCACGACGCGATCCTGAAGCAAGGAAGCTAACACGATCGTAAGCCCGGCAGACCCCACGTATCGGAATGGATTCGTTCCAAAGCCAGGGGAAAGCTGTAATCCTGAGCAGCAGAGGCAGAGCAGCAGAAGCCCATGGCAGAGAGCCATAGCCATGATCTCGATCATCCTGTGCACCACCCGCCCCAATTTACTACCTCCAAGGCACGCCGACTCATCCTGCAAAAGCGAATCCGGGGACCCCCCTCAGGTAGTTATGGGGGCTTGCATGGGGGAGCAAAACTCGTCCGTCAGGCAGCGGGCTCATGTGAGAGAGCTCAAGGACCTGGCCAGGCAGCATCAGATACGGTTGAGAAAGAAAGCCCTGATGGACTTAGTGGTATATTTGGGAGAACACTGTCTGTTTTACTCAGAAGCAGGCACAATGGATCTGGAGGTATGGGATAGAGTAGGGAAATACCTCAGAGAAGAACCCCGAGCACCCGCCAAAATCTTAGGGGCTTGGAGCAAATGTAGGCAGATAATTGCAGCTGTAAATTCAGCCCAGGTAGAGACCGAGAAACCCCCAGTGTATGTACAACCATCAGCCCCAGCACGTCTCTATCCATCCATCCAGTTTAGACATGGGGCTTAGAGGATTCCCCTTCCGCGGCAGCTGCAGAAGCCGCAGGGGTGGGCAGGAACCTAGGAAGTGCAGGCGCTTCCTGGGTCACTAAGAGTCCTTTCCAATTAATGGTAGAGGAGGAGTTGTGCAAGGGGGAATTGCTGGTTGCAGAACTGGCCGAGCTCCAGATGTTGTGCCCAGTCCGCTTAGAGACAGACACCCTCAGGGGCAATCAGGTGGCGGTATACATGCCTATTCCATACAAGCTGCTTGCGGAGATCCGCAAAGCAACCACAGACACAGGGCTCCAGAGCAGATTCACAAGGGGCACGCTGCAACAGCTGTGGGAATCCACCACGCTCATCCAAGTCATGATGAGGATGATGCTGAATCCCAGCCAGTACCTATTGTGGGACAGCGAGTACAGGCTAGAAGTGCAGGCTAGGGCTGCCAGGATGGGGGGAGCAGTAATTCCTGTGCAACTATATGGCTCAGGGCAGTTTAAAACCATCCAAACGCAGTCCGTCTTGCCAGCAGCCACACTCCAGCTGGCTTCGGAGGTCACCTTCAAGGCATACCTCAAGGTGCCCGCCACTGGCAAGGGTGCTAAGAATTACACAACCATAAAACAGGGAGCGCAGGAATCCTACATGGATTTCATTAACTGGCTAGAGGAAGCGATCAGCAGACAGATAGACAACCAGGAGGCCCAAGAGGAGCTTATGATGAAGCTGGCAAAGGACAATGCCAACCTCGACTGCCACAAAATACTACAGGCAATGGGTCACAGAACCGATTCGACGCTCACAGACATGATCAGGGCTTGCGCGGATGTTGGGTCAGACTCCTATAAAATAGGGCTGTTAGCAGCGGCCATGCAAGGGGGGAACCCAACCCGGGAGCTTGCTACCAGTGCGGGAAGATGAGATCTTGCCAGAGATTGCAGGACAAAGCAGCACAGCAAGGGGGGAGGCGGCCCTCCCTTGGGCTGCCCAGTCAAGCCATCCACCCAGTGCCCAAGGTGCCATAACGGCTTTCATTGGGCTCGCCAGTGCATGGCTTCAGGAAACTGGGCCATGGGCGTGTCTCTGGCCCCGGTCCAAATAGAGACAACCGCCACTCTGGAGGCTCCAGAGCGGACATCCCAATAGTCACCCCAAGCATCTCCGAGGCACAGGCAGAAACCAAGGGCAGCACAGGGTTAGACCTAGAATGCCAGGAGGATGTTATTTGCGACCTGCCAGGCACAGTCAATTTAGTTAACACCCAGTACAAGGGTCCCCTGCCCCAGGAACAGTAGAGTTAGTCTTGCCTCATAGCAGTGCAGGGAAGAGAGGGATCTTCATGATCCTGGGAGTCATAGATTCCAATTACACAGGCATTATCAAAGTCCAGCTATGGACACACCTACCCCAGACCATCAGTAAAGGGGATACAGTAGCACAATTGATCATGGTTCCGTATCATCTGCCAGGTGGGGGCAAGGAAGTAATCAGAGGAGATTCAGGATTCGGGTCGACAGACCGCCAGAAAGAGGAAGGGGCAGTAGAAGGATACCAGATCATAGCGACAGTGGAACAGACCATAGAGTGGAAACAGCGACCTGTCATTAAGGTATTTTTGAACAGAAGGCCTTTTGATGGTCTATTGAACACAGGAGCTGATGTCACAATAATTAGCAAGAAATTATGGCCCAATGAGTGGGCAATCAAGGCAGTTTCAGATGTATGGGGGGTAGGAGGACTCCAGGAAGCCTATAAAAGCTGAGGTTGGGTAGAAGTCACCATCCCGGGGGCAGACGGCGCAGTGTTAATACGCCCGCATGTCTTAGAAGTGCCCGTCAACCTCTGGGGGAGGGACATTCTACAACAGTATCGCGCCACCCTAACTTTTGGATAATGGCCCTACCGCTCAAATGGTTAACCGATGAGCCGGTATGGGTGGAACAATGGCCGATAGTTGGAGGAAAATTAGATGCTTTAAAGCAGCTCGTTAAAGAGCAGCTAGATTCAGGACACATAGAACCATCCACCAGTCCCTGGAATTCACCGATTTTTGTCATTAAAAAGAAGTCCGGAAAGTGGCGACTTCTTCATGATTTGAGGGAAATCAATAAATGCATTCAGCACATGAGACCGCTTCAGTGTGGTACACCCAATCCAAATATGATCCCCGAAGGGTGGGAGATCTTGATTGTAGACTTAAAGGACTGCTTTTACACCATCCCTTTAGACCCTAGGGACAGGGAAAGGTTCATGTTTACAGTGCCAGTCACCAACCATAAGGAACCAACCCAAAGGTTTGCATGGAAGTATTTGCCACAGGGAATGCTCAATTCGCCGACCCTGTGCCAAATCTACGTCCACGAGGCCTTGAAGGAGTTCCAGAACCTGCACCCCAAAGTCCTAATTTGCCATTTCATGGATGACATATCGATCGCAGCACCAAAATTAGGCAGCGGCATATTTCAAGACCTCCAGAGTACACTGGGGGAGAAAGGATTAGTCATAGCTCCTGAGAAAGTGCAGAGAACCGAACCCTATTCTTATCTAGGGCACCGGTTGTTTCGATCTTTCGCAGCTCCAGTGCTGCCCAAGATAAACATTAAGGACACAGTCATGCTCGTAGAGCTACAGCAGATTTTAGCGAACATTAATTGGACAAGGCCATATTTTAAAATAGACACAGACCTTTTGAAACCACTCTTCACGCTGTTAACCCAAGGGAAACAGCCAGCTGACCGGATACACATTCCGCGTGAGGCTAAGCAAATGTTAGAAGCAGTGAACAGCATTCTCAGCCACCGATGGGTAGACAGGATTAGCGAGGGATTACACGTCCCCATACTAAATTTGTATGTCATCAGGACAGGACCCATGTTCACAGGAGCACTAGGCATAGACTCCAGCGGGGGGGGGGAGAGAAAACCGTGGAGTGGGTGTATCTACTGAACACCTCCTCCAGGAACATCATTCCTCCGCAGGAATTGGTAGCTACAGTGATTCATAAGGGAAGGTTAAGAGCAAGGGACATTTCAGGATACGACTTGGCCAAAATAGTCGAGCCATTCAATAAAGAGCAGATGCAGCAACTAATGCAGCTGGGAGACACCTGGCATACCATTTGCCAAAGGACCCCAGACTAGTGTCACTTCAGACTCAGACCATCAGACTGCAGAGCATGCTGTCCATGACTCCCATTCAGGGAGCCAAGACGGTATTCACCAATGGGAGAAAGGTATACGGAGTTCTCACTTGGCAAGAAGAAAAAGTCTGGAAAACGCTGCTGACACTTCCGCAGAAATCAGCACAGAGAGCGGAGCTGGCAGCAGCGAATCTCGCTTTAAAAACATTCGCCAGGGAGCCATTAAACATCATTACTGACAGCCAGTATGTTAGGAATTTGATCCACAGTCTACCGGGAGACTACATTACTCCTGCCATAGACAAAAAAATGTTAAGCCTATTTTTGACCATGCAGTTTCACCTGTGGCACTGCAGAGAAGCCTTGTATGTGGCCCACCAGGATTTACCTGGTTCCATTTCAGAGGGCAACAGCAGGGCCAATGCAGCCGCTAGGGAAACCCACCAGAAATTGATCACGGGCTTCTTTATGACCCCGATCCAAAGCCATGCATTTTCCCACCAAAATGCCAAAGCGCTAGCATGGCAGTTTAACCTGCCATTGTCACAAGCACAAGGAATCGTGCGCTCCTGCCCACAATGCGCAGGAGCATCAGGGGGAGGGCCTCATGGGGAACCAACCCACGAGGGACGGGAGCTAACCAGATTTGGCTAACCACAGTTTGGGAGATGGCAGTATATGCACGTCTCCATTGACACTTTTTCGCAGTTTGCCTGGGCCACGACCCAAAAGGGAGAAGCTGCAACTCACATAGAGCAACACTTTTTGACATGTTATGCGGTCATGGGCAAACCAGACCTCTTGAAGACTGATAATGCACAGGCTCATAGTTCTAAACAGCTAGCATCATTTCTAGCAACCTGGGACGGGAAGCACACATTTGGCATTCCATACAACCTCCAGGGACAAGCCATTGTCGAACGGGTGAACCGGACGTTAAAGTCCTACATCGAAAAACAAAGAAAGGGGGGAGATAGTCCCCCCGAAAAGCCAGGGTCAGGCGCAGCAACGCCTACACAAAGTATTATTCACCTATAATCACCTCAACATTTTTCTGACTACACCCCGCAGGAGAAGCATTTCCAACAGCAGGAAATCCTCCCACAACCCATGGTTTGCTTCAGGGTGCCACCAGACCCCTCTTGGAGAGGCCCTGTGCCCCTGGTAACATGGGGGAGAGGGTATGCATCGATTATGTCCCCCACATGACCTGTCTGGATCCCCAGTCATTGCGTGAAGCCACATTTTGAGCAGCATGGCATGGAACAGAGCGATCCCGGATCCCCTGCCCGAGATGGAGGGAGTGAGCCTGACAAGAGGACCCAGACGGAGCAGAGGACCCCGGTTGAGACCAGAGCAGACAGTGACCTGGGGTGGTGGTCAAGACCTTGTGTGATGACGCCTTATCCATTCTGAGGGAGCAAAACACTGAGCCCACCCCACAAAACATGGTGGCTGCAGTGCTAGCTCAAATCACCTACAATTCCTTGATCCTTCCCTTGCTGATGGGGGGAGGGGTTCAAGCATCTTATGGGGACTTGACATCTGGCAGAGATTTAACTGCCAGACTCCAATATAACATTTGGGAGAAATTAGCCGGACTTGTCAACCAATCGGACTTTTGCTTGCAACAAACCATGGATACTGCTTCTCTCTTAAGTACATGCCTGATCCTGGTGTGCCACAGGCTGGGGACACTGAATGGTTGCGCCCATTTGGGCACCACCACAAGATCACTTACGCAGCTTATACGAATTGGGATACTCAGGTAACAAAGACTTTGCCAGCTGATGCAGTCACCCTTTACACACCTCGGGTGACAGTGATATCACTGTACTTAGCAAGGCAGAGTATGTGTCCCTAGCAGTCAGGGGTGCCCGGACTAGCAGTGGGTAATGCACGCAGGATCGACCAACTGGTGTGCGCACTAGCCAAAGCCATCAATCACACTTCATCAGTCATTGCCATGCTAAACCAAGAGCAGGCTGAACTGAGACACACGGTTTTAGACAACCACGCAGCAATTGACTATTTGCTGCTTTTACACCATTTGGGCTGCGAATCTGTCCGGGACATGTGTTGTTTTAACCTCACGGACAATTCTTGCAAAGTCCAGAGTCAAATCACTGAACTTGACACTCTAGTTAAACACATCAAGGAAAATGCCAACTGGGGATGGTGGGACAATCTATGAGCTGACGTGGGTGCCATGGGGGTGGCTGAAAACAGCACTCAAAGCTATTGCTGGCATTGTAGTAGTGGGAATTATGTTTTGCTGCTTTGCGCAGTGCATTCCATCACACTTGTCAATGTGTACCTCATGGCAGAGACCCGGAGAAATAGTTACACTCAAACAGATCATGCCCTACATCTATCGTGCCCTCAGCCAGGCTGACTTAAATAATAAAGGAAGGTACCTCTTATATGTGGGTTGCCCGCAGGAATAATTGGCAATTAAACCTCTCCCCAGGGGTTTGCTCGGCTTTCGGCAGATCTGGGGACCACCTGAGCTCAGCAGGAAAAGAAATTGGGAAGATAAAGCGGGGTAGTTAGAAATGAATCATAAAACTAGGCTGGGGGGCAAATAGAGTAAGGCAAACAAGCCAGGGCAGACAAAGGACAAGCTAGGTACCTGGAGTGAATACACAAAGACTTCGAGATTAGGGCAGGAACAATGGGTTTTGCCAGCCCAAGGTAATTAACTGTGAGCTGTCCATTAACCACAGGGCAATGTCCAAGAACAGTCATTGTAGCTGACCACCGGAAAATGCTACGTATGCAAGCCTTCTGTATAGGGGCATCACGAGTGTCCTAGGCATGTGTCACGAATCCCAAGGCAAGGTAATAAATACGTATCCCCGACTCTGGTCGGGGCTGGACTTCACCGCATGATTGCCTCCGCATGTCTTCCTTGCAGCCAGCCATTCCTACACTTGTACGTGAGCATATGACCAAAAAACGGATTTGAAATGGGATTCAAAATGAAATCATCTTCAAACTTAATCATGTATAAATTAGCGATACTTATTCTACCCACCTCCAAAAGTTGGAAGGCTGAGTCAACCTTGATCCCCGTCAAGATCGAACTCAGATCATGAACACAGGTTTAACTCTGGTACAGCAGTTTAACATTTGTGGCATGAACACTCTTCTGTTTTCTCCACCATAATATTTAACACCATGAAACCTCTGGCGAGAGAGGTTGCCCAGAGCAATTTGGCAAGCTAGAATATAAGAGACAGCACATAAGCAGTTTTAATATCATTCAGGTCAGTATTTTTAGACATACATATGACATTAAAATGATGAGCTCAAAACAGAATACAGTACAGTAAAACCCTTACAGAAAAAAGTCCATTCCGTAGGCTTTAGCTTAAATCAGTTTTTATGTAACTTGAAGCAAACCCATAGGAAAACTTATTGTTTTATGTAACTTGAAGCAAACCCATAGGAAAAATGAAATTTTTATGTAAATTGAAGCAAACCCATAGGAAAAAGAATCTTTATGTAACTCGAAGCAAACCCATGGGAAATCACGTAAATCGGGACATGGTTTTAGTACAAAATCATTATGTAAGTCAAATCTTAACCTATAAAACCAAGGGTTAACCATTGGAACTTGCTATAGGTTGCTATGCCTCGCCCTACTTGCCTGCACTCACCCTTCATGCACACGACCGATCTGGATCCGCAGGTCAACAAAGGATTGAGAAAACAGGCAGTGGGGCAACAGCCCCACAAACGCGAAAAAAGAGAAACAACTTCATTTCCCAACATTCCTTGCACCGTGCCATGCCAGAGCCAATCAGGCTGAGAGGCTCTCACACGGCGCGGCGCAAGGAACGTTCGGAAAAGCGCTGCAGCCAATCAAAAGAAAACCGTTTTTAAAAAAACGCAGCACAAACACAAAGCACAAACCCATAACTACAAGCCTCAGCGTCTTGCGCGCCATGAGCGCGCAGAACGCTGAGGAAGCCGGCGCACAAAAATTAACAAAAACACTGGGAGAGCAAGTCCGCCAAGCCGTGGGAACCAAAGCCCCCCTCCCCAACGGCGCCTGAAGTTCCTAATCGGAGTTTCCCCTTTAATATCACTGGGTGGGGGGGTGTTGTGCTCCCCCTCTCTACTGGCTCCCCTGGGGTTGGGAAGGTTGGGGGGACCAAAGGAGTCTGTCTCCCCAACCCTCCTGACCCCAGGGGACCTGGCAGAGAGGGGATTCCCCTCCCCATACACATACACACACCCCATATTAAAGAGAAGAAACCAAGCGGTTACTTCTCTTTAAAAACAGAGTTTGGGGAGAGATCACCCTCTCCGATGGCTTTCCTGGGTGCGGAAGGGGTGGGGAGACAGACCCCTTTTGTCCACCCAACCCTCCCAAACCCAAGGAAGTCAGCGGAGAGGGGGATCACAACCCCCCCTACTGATATTAAAGGGAAAACCACAATTGATATTTCCCTTTTAATATCAGAGGGTGGCCTGGATTCAATCCCCTCTCCTGGGTCCCATGAGTCTGGAAGGTTTGGGGGGACCAAAGGGGTCTGTCTCCCCAACCCTCCTGACCCCAGAGGATCTGGCAGAGAGGGGATCCCCCCGTAGGACACCAAAAAACACAAAAACAAACAATCAAAAACATTCAAAAATACACAAAAACAAACAAAAATAACACCAGAAAACAATACAAAGTAAACAACAACAAACATTTCCAAACACACCCAGCACCCAGCCAAACACCACAAAATCCAACCACTACCACCCCCCCCCCCAAATAAAGAAAAACAGCCAACTCACCAACACACGACCTCACACCACAACGACTGGAAAAGAAATGAATAAAGAAAGAGACTACTTACTGGAAGAAGCTCCACCAAGAGGCCACAAGAGAAAAAAAACCAGTCAAAATACAAGATAACCCCTACCAGCACCACTTGCTGCCACAATAGTAAAAAAAATTCAAAAAGACACAACAGCCCCACACAAAAGGCCCCAAGAATAAAAACAAGTAAAAACAAATAACACAAAATCACAATTTTACACAAATCAAAAAAAGATGTCAATAAAATAAAATAAAAACTATTCAAAAATCCTGTGCTGAATTTTTACTCAAATAAAAAACAAAAACATCAATACACAGTTTAAAAACATTTATTGTGAAAAACATGTACTTTCACATTTTTCAAATTATTACCTACGGTACAACAATTTAAAAAAATACATACTAAAAAATATTGGGTTAAAAATTTTTTTGGGAAAAAGTGTATCATCCTTTATTCTTTTTTATCCACAAAACCAAAACACCAAACAAACTCATCACAGTTTATAACAGGCCACCAAAAATTTTTTTTGTATAAATAAAAATTTTAAAAATTTCAATTATAGACTAACCTCTTCTTTACAAACATTAACAACAACAACAAAAACTTTCCAACACCATTTAAAACAGCCCGACAACGCCGGGCAACCTCTGCTAGTTTTATATAACTCTAGGCATATGTAAGTCGGGGTTTTACTGTATTTATGATGGCATTATTGCACTGTAAAACAGAATGACAGCCTGCCCAACAGACTGACCCACTGCTCCAGCTTGCACATTGCAATAATCCTTTACCTGGACACGAAAGAATATAAATATGAATATTTTAACAAGTAAATAATGGAAACTGTTAAGTATGCAGCCAAAAGGGAATCCCACGTGAACCTCGAGAGTTGTGGATGCTGCTGACGTAACGTTACAGTATTTCGTGGGTGGAGACAGATATAGGATGCAGAGAGGAGAAAAGCAAGCTAACTCAGGCACCAAATTTTAAAAACTAGTTTGTTTAAACTCCTCTTGCACGTCAGGGTATGTAAATACGCGCCCCTATTCCATGGAGGTATAAAAAAAGGAGATGCCACTACAGGCTTCATGCTGTAAGTTTTTTGAAGCCAGTGGGAATGGCCTGCCACCATATTAGGTGGACCAAAATATTAGCAGACTACCGTTTACGATTGCTTCTTGTGTTGGAGGGGGTGGGTGGATTGATCCTCTCTCCTGGGTCCCCTGGGTTGGGGGGACAAAAGGGGTCTGTCCCCCCAACCATTCCAGAGCCAGGGGTCCCAGCAGAGAGGGGATCCCTCCCCCCGCAGGACACCCCATTGTTAAAGAGAAGAAACCAAGTGGTTTCTTCCCTTTAAAAACGGAGTGTTTTTTTTGGGGGGGGGTGTGTGGAATCGATCACCTCTTCCAGGTCTCCTGGGTCCAGAAGGGTTGGGGGGACAGACCCCTTTTGTACCCCCAACGCTTCCAAACCCAGAGGACCAGGGAGAGGGGAACGAATGTGTTGGATCGGGACCCGATGTGGGCCGGAGGGTCCCGGAGGAGACTGGTCAAGCAAAGACACACGAGGCAAGATGGAGCGAAGACCAGCATTTATTGATCAGAAGGCACTAAACTTTATACTCTGCCTAGCTCGACTGCGTGCACATGTTGCGCGTAGCCATGACAGGAAAACTCTGAGTCTGCACATTGAGATTACACAAGTTACCCACTAGGGATGACTTCACCGGGGGAAGTTTCTAATCTATCTAATTTACTACTGGGGACATGCATTGTCTACTGTTATTGGGAGCAAACATGTGCCTAGGTTGACTCTTGGTCTTATAGCTTCTGCGGATGTGAGATTACTCATTACATGCCTATCGAGTTCATCACCTGGCGATCTTTTGCCCTCTATTGTCCGAACTGCCTGTTAGGTCAGCGGTCGGTGAATTAAACTATAGCTATTAATCTGCTCCCCAATTTCTGTCCCTTCGGAACCAAAAGCTCAAAGGAGCGTTCTCCCAAAACCGTGGTTCTGTCAGGGACAGTATGCCAATTATGTGCGTGGAACCCACACTCCCCCTTTATTTGCTTAATTGGACCTGACAGATGGCTCGGCGCAGGAGTGGCATGAGCTGACATGGGGTGAGGACATTCTGGGGCTTCCTCCATTGCTACATTGACAGCAATGAGGGAATACATTGTGTGAAACAGCAAACCAGTATCCCCAAAATTGTAATACCCACAATCACCTTGAGCGTCGTTTGTAGCCACCCCCGGGGGACCACGACCAAAGCGAATCCCACCATTCCCACGGGGCGTCTTCCCTGATATTCTTAACCAGGGTACGGAGATCTGTGCTGACTTTGTACCTTGCAAGAGTTGTCTGTGAGGTTAAAACAACACATGCCATGGACTGTCTCACAACCCAAATG
Organism: Bradypodion ventrale; assembly: GCA_035047345.1. Lineage (NCBI taxonomy): Eukaryota > Metazoa > Chordata > Lepidosauria > Squamata > Chamaeleonidae > Bradypodion > Bradypodion ventrale. The sequence continues at coordinate 193,097,572 of JAWDJE010000002.1, forward strand.
GTGTACGAGTAGGAGGTAGTCTATGGCTGCTCGATTATCCAATATTGAATGGCGAAGCTCCGTTTTCTCTTGATTGAGCATCGCTATCGCCGAGGAGGTATGATTAATGGCTTTTGCTAGTGTGCAAGCCAGCTGCCCTATTCGGCGAGCGTTGCCTACGCCGAACAAACTGACTGCCAACGAGACGTACTCAGCTTCTGAGACGTACTCAGAATCCTGATATTACTGTCACATGAACTAACTAGCAGGGTGGCACGAACAAGCCGTGTGTGGGCAGACACATCAGTGCTTGGGGCAACCATATCCTTTGTGGGAAGCAACAGTGTCAAACGACTGATACAACAGAAGGAATCAGATACATTTGAGGGAATATAGTTCCATGTGTGTTGGTTACATGCCAGCCTGAAGGCAAAGTGACATGAACAAACATTGAGTTAATAGTCTCTGGGTGATCGCAAGTCCAAGTGCTGTTGCCGGGGTCGAGGCAATGGTGATGTGGCTCTTTGACCACAGAACAGCCGGTCATGCAAGCACAAGTTGAGTTCGGGCTGACCGCCACTTGGGGAGTGTACAGAGTGGCCGCATCAGCCGGTAGGACCTTTGTGACCTGGGTTCCCCAGTGCGCATATGTTGAATACATGATCTTGTGAAATGGGCCAAATATCCACTTCACTAACCAGTTGCCGTGCTTCATGTGTGCTCCTGGGGCATGACACACTGGGATGAGACAAGTACTGAGGAGAGAGGCAGAATCGGTGATCTGCCACAGACAAAAATCGGACTGATTGACGAGGTTCACCAATCTTTCCCAGATGTTGTAGTGCAGCTGGGTAGAGAGATCTCCACCAGGCATCAGATTTTCTGCTTCAAATGAAGCGGCTTGAACCCCTCCCCCCATAAGCAAGGAAAGGATCAAGATGATCGTCGTGAAGGAATTAAAGGTGATCTGGGACAAAACTGCAACCATGATGTTCTCTGGTGTTGGTTCCACATTCTGCCGCCGCACGATGTCACTCGCCTCCTGGCACAGGGACTTGACCATCCCCAATGTGATCTTTGGTGCTGTCATCCGCTGTCGGTGCCTCCTCCGCCTGGTTCCCCCCATCAGGGTCAATCCCTCCATCTCTGGCAGCAGATCCGGGAATGCCTGGCTCCACGCCATTGGACTCGAGATGAGGTTTCACACAATGAGCTGGAATCCAGATGACAACTGAAGGGGACATAATTGCGGCATACCCTCTTCCCCACGTTATGAGTGGTGCCGGGCCCCTCCAGGAAGGATCCGGTGGCACTCGATAATGCACCAGAGGATGAGGGAGAGCCTCCGTGCAATGGAAGTGCTTCTCCTGCGGAGTGTAATCTGAGAAAACATTGAGGTGGTTGTACGTGAACAGTACCTTGTTCAGACAATGCTGTGCCTGACCCTGATTTGGGGGGAGGGCTAGTTCCCCCCTTTCTGTTAGTTTGTCAAGGTAGGACTTGAGCGTACGATTCACCCGCTCAACAATCGCCTGCCCTTGCGGATTGTACGGAACACCAAAAGTGTGCTTAATGTCCCAGGTGGCCATAAAGGTGGCCAGCAGCCTGGAACTACAAGAAGACAAAAATCCATCCAACAAAAATCCTTTACTGCAGGAAAATAATGCCTCACTGGCTGAGAGAAAACGAAGCTCTCCGGTTTACAGCTTTTCGAAAATCTTCCACTGGTTTTCTACAATGATACAATAAGTAATATTTTACACTGGTATAAAGACTAATAGTATATACATATTTACAAGCATGTAAATATTCCTTTAACTTCATTAATGACAAAACCTATGAATATCTGTCTTTCCCCTTTTACAAGGTACCTGTTTTTTATACTCTACCTAAACTACATAAAATGTGCAAAGATAATCCACTTATCCCAGGGAGACCTATTGTGGTAAATACGGGTTCCGTATTAGAAAGGTCCGCCAAATACGTACACCAGGAATACACCGTTATTTGTTAGGGACTCATCAGATTTCATTAATCAGTTAGAGAATGTCTATGTCCCAGTGGGTGCTGGGCTACTCACACTCGATGTTAAATCTCTGTATACTCATATCCCTCTAGAAAGTGTAAGACCCATCTTAGAAGAGGTTTTAAATTCTAGAAGCTCAGATATGCCTCCTATCCACTTTCTATTAGACCTAGCAGATGTCGTCCTGGAAAATAACTATTTCAGATACAAAGACCAGTTTTTCCTGCAGGTGCAAGGAGTCGCCATGGGGAGCGCACTTGCGCCAGCCGTGGTGAATCTTTATATGATAATTCGAAACCTCATGTGTGTTCAATAGTGATATCAATCCTTTCCATCAAAATATGATGATTTACAAAAGATTTATAGACGACTTGTTTTTCGTATTTGATGACATAAATGTTATCCCTAATTTTATTAAGTGGATAAATACATGGGATAGCAACTTAAGCTTTTCCGGGCATTATGATGCTGTGGTGGTACCTTTCCTTGACATCTCGGTGTATATTCATAACAACAATTTGCATATGCGCCTCTTTAGAAAACCCACTGACAGGAGCGCCTATCTGGATTATCGTTCCTTTCACCCGGGCCACCTCAAAAGGAATATACCTTTCAGTCTTCTAGCCAGGGCCAAGCAGAACTCCACCAGGGAGGGTGACTTTATAAAATCAGCCGCCACGATTAAAAACTTTTTAGAAGAAAAAGGGTATCCCAACCATATTATCAACAATCAATTTCAGCGCCTCTGTAACACCCCTAGAAAAGCATTTCTGACTCCCAAACCAGGGAACAGTCTCACTTTATTCATTGTGCCTTTGAATATTCACCTTTGGCATTTAAAATTAAGAATATCATTTCAAAATACTGGCACATCATTGAGGATATCCCGGGATGCTCCCTGAAGCCTTTCATAGGTTTCGAAAAGACACAGAACATTGGCAATATGGTGGTTCGTGCAGACGCCTTGTGTGCTACTCCCTCGTCCATAATTCGAGGGCACTATTGATGTGGGGGCTGTGCAGCATGTCGCTTCGCTATTGAAGCCAAAACCATGAGGATTCCTGGGGAACAACGTGAACATATACTTACCGGGTGCACTAATTGCAACTCCCAAAATGTGGTGTATGCTATTACCTGCCCATGTGCTAAGTTTTATATCGGTTGCACTGGACGCCCCCTGAAGGTCCAGATCCTTGAGCATCGCTCTCGGATCCGGAGCCACTTACTCACTGCACCTCTTGTGTCGCACTTTCTCGACAATAATCATAGTGAAGATGATATCAAATTTATTGCATTAGAAAAGATACTTCCCAGCCTGCATGATAAAATGGACATTAACAACAAACTATTACGGAGGGAAGCTCATTTTATTCACTTATTCAATTCATTAGCACCATTAGGATTAAACTCAGATCAGGATCTCAGCTGTTTCTTATAATAATTGTTAACTGTCGCCTAGGTTACATTTTATATGTAATATCCTCATTATTTTAAATGTAATATCCTCATTGTTTCTTTAAGAACTTTCAGTGTTCTCTAGCATGATTACACCTGGGTATGGTGGAGTAAGAATATAAGCAGTCATTTCGACTTTAAGTAACGTCTAGGGCAAATAAGACTCTACCATAAAGCCTGATGCGAATAAAGCTAAGAATATATTATACACTTCTTGAAAAAATTATACCAGAGGTAAGTATATCTATTGTTTGTAACATGCTGTACAATATTTGAGTGTAACATGCTTGTAAATATGTATATACTATTAGTCTTTATACCAGTGTAAAATATTACTTATTGTATCATTGTAGAAAACCAGTGGAAGATTTTCGAAAAGCGGTAAACCGGAGAGCTTCGTTTTCTCTCAGCCAGTGAGGCATTATTTTCCTGCAGTAAAGGATTTTTGTTGGATGGATTTTTGTCTTCTTGTGCTTTAACTCCGTCCCGCCATTGTTTTCGCCTGGAACTATAAGCCAGTTTTCACGTGCCATGGTTTGCTCTTGGCCGCGAAGCAGGAGAGGAGATGCTGCTCCACGTGGGAAGTCGTTTCTCCCTTCTGAGCTGTAGCCCAGACAAACTGTGAGAACGTGTCTATGCAGACGTGCATGAACTGCCATCTCCCAAACTGAGGAACGTGTGTGACATCCATTTGCCACACCTGGTTGGCTTCTGTCCCTCGTGGGTTGACCCCCCACAAGGGCCCCCCACAGCCCCTGCACATTGTGGGCAGGAACGGACTATGCCCCAAGCTTGGGAAAGTGGCAGGTTGAACTGCCGTGCAAGTGCTTTAGCATTTTGATGAAAAAATGCATGACTTTGAATCGGAGTCGTGAAGACTCCTAAAACTGCCCTTTGCTGAATTTCCTTTGCGGCCGCATCTGCTCTGCTATTGTCCACGGAAATCGAGCCAGGTAAATCCTGGTGACTTCTAATGTGGGCGATATAGAGCGCTTCGGTGCGGTTCCGCAAATGAAATTGAGTTGTGAGGAATAGTCCTAACAAGTTTTTGTCTATCGCGGGAGTGATGTAGGCTCCCGGTAGATTGTGAAGCAAATTCCAGACATACTGGCTGTCAGTAATGATATTCAAGCGTTCCTTGGCAAAGATGCGCAAGGCGAGGTTCACTGCTGCCAATTCCACCTGCTGCGTGGATTTCTGCGGAAGAGTCAGAAGCGTGTGCCAAGCCTGTCCCTCTTGCCAAGTAAGAACGCCATATGTTGACTCCACCACCACCACCACCACCACGAATCTACCACCACCTCTCAACACTCCGTTGTTATAGAGAAGAAACCACTTGCTTGCTTTCTTTCTTCTCTTTAATAATGGGGTGTCCTGCGGGGGGGATCCCCTTTCTGCTGGGTCCCCTGGATCAGGAAGGATTGGGGTACAGACCCCTCTTGTCCCCCCAAACCTCCCAAACCCAGGGGACCAGGGAGAGGGGAATTGATTCCACGCCCACCCCCCAACACTCCGTTTTTAACGAGAAGAAACCGCTTGCTTTCTTCTCTTTAAAAACGGAGTGTTTTGGGGGTTGCGATCCCCTTCTCCACTGTGTTGGATCGGGGCCCGATGTGGGCCGGAGAGTCCCGAAGGAGACTGGTCAAGCAAGACACGTGAGGCAAGATGGAGCGAAAACCAGCGTTTATTGGCAAAAGGCACTTCACTTTATACCTCTGCCTAGCTTGGCTGCGTGCATACGTTGCGCATAGCCGTTACAGGAAAGCCCTGAGTCTGCAGATCAAGATTACACAAGTTACCCATTAGGGATGATTTCGGGGGAAGTTTCTTATCTATCTAATTAACTACCGGGGACATGCATTGTTCATTGTTATCGGGAGCAAACATGCGCTTGGGTTGACTTTTGGGCTAAGACTATCTGCGGATGCGAGATCACTCATTACATGCCTCTTGAATTAATCATCTGGCGATCTTTTGCCCTCTATTGTCTGACCCGCCTGTTAGGTCAGCGATCGGTGAATTAAACTATATCTATTATTCCACTCCCCAATTTCTGTCCCCTCGGAACCAGCAGCTCAAAGGAGTGTTCTCCCATAACCGTGGTTCTGTCAGAGACAGTATGCCAATTATTGTGTGCGGAATCCACACCGCTGGCTCCCCTGGGTCCAGAAGGGTTGGGGGGACAGACCCCTTTTGTCCCCCCCAAACCTCCCAACCCCAGGGCAGCCAACGGAGAGGGGGGTCGCAACCCCCCCACTGTTGTGTATTGAATGTAACGTGTTGAATGTAATTGTAACCACATGAATGGGTACAGGTAACACTGTAACCTTCTGTATGAGGACGTGAGCTAGTGGCCACCGGGGGCAATAGCGAGCGCCCAGCTCTCATGGTTCACATTACTCAAATGCCTTCAGCTGCGCGGGAAAGATTCCCGCGCTCACCTCACCTGGACAAGAAAGGCGTGACCAAGGATGACGTCACTTGGACAGCAGCCAATGCCTGTCGAAGAGCCAGATTCAAGTAGATAGCCACCGTATAAAAAGAGCTGTTTGTCCGCCATTACCTCATGTTCGTGCTGTACTCCATGCAATAAAGATGTGTTAGGCTAGCTTACAGCCGTGTCCATTGTCTTGATTCCCAAACACTAAATTGGCGACGAAGGTGGGATATGGATTCCCACGGGGACAAGACAATATCACAGAAGCCAGTTTTCGACGTGACCCATCCCGAGCGATGGGACTGGTTTGAGATGCATTTTAAGAGTACGGTGGCGTATGCGGGCATCACCGACGCTGGGAAGAAGAAGGGTCTTCTCATCACGATGCTCGGGTTCCACGCCGTGCAAGCACTGATGGATCTGGTGGCACCACGAGAGGTGGACCAGGTTTCGGTGACGGAAATACTGAGGGTTCTGCGGAACCATTTCAAGCCCAAGGTATCCTTCTTCTCTGCCAGGGCCACCTTCGCGAGGAGGGACCAAAAGCCGGGTGAGTCAATATCCGAGTATGCAGCGGCCCTCCGCGTTTTGGCAACCCCATGCGAATGGCGGGAAATTCTAGACATGGCCCTAAGGGACAGGATGCTCTGCGGGATGAGAGACGGGGAGACCCAGAGGAAGCTCATGAACCGAGGCCACGACCTCACTTTTAAAGAGGTACTACAAGAGGCTCTAGCAGCTGAATCCACGTGGGCCGGGTACAAGCTTCTCAAGGCAAAGCCCCCACCAGTCGAGGCAGCTGCATCCGCCGTCCAGGCGGCCTGGAGGGCGACCCCCGCCCCACGCTCGCCCACATCCTCAGAGGCTTCTGCCACCCCAGGCTCCAGCGAAGATGAGGGGGTCCGGAAGGTCAGGAAAGGGCTGAGCGAGAGGAAAGGAAAGGGGGGCCGGCGCTGCGTTGGGTGCAGAGCGTCCCACGAGAGGAGCAAGTGTCCATTCCGGAAAGCTGAGTGCCACAACTGTGGGCGGAAGGGCCACATCGCCAGGGTCTGCAAGCAACGCCGGGAAGTGAGTAAGCGCTCCACGAGCAGCCGGGATGGCGTCGGCAGGGTCGGCGATGGCGGCGACGACCCAGAGGGGAACCACGTGTGCCTGCGAGTGCACGGGGAAGACGACGTGGCCGTCCACAGCGTGCCTCTAGGGCAACCACGTTTTTATGCTGAGGTACTGTTGCAAGGGGTCCCTGTTAAGATGGAGATAGACTCGGGGTCTGTATACTCCCTCATTTCCCATAAGGAATTTTTGCAGATTCCCCCCAAGGAGCGACCCAAACTCAAGGAGATGGGGGCGAACTTAAGAGATGTGCAGGGAAATGTGATTCCAGTATTGGGGATTGGGGACTTCGAGACACGGTACAAGGGACTCCGAAGGAAACTCCCCTGGTAGTTCTAAAAAATGGGGGGTGTAATCTCTTGGGGACACAATGGTTCAAACCCCTGGACATCTTCATAGGCGGCGTCCATGCCATCGGGGGGAATGAGGTTCAGGCAGTGTGCGACGCACACGCAGAGGTATTCAAGAAGGGGCTCGGGAAGTACAAGGGGCCCCCAGTTTCCTTCGACCTGGACCCGGAGGTCCGCCCAATGAGACTAAAACCACGTCGGGTTCCATTCGCCCTAAAGGACAAAATTGAGGCGGAACTGGACAAATTAGTGGGGCAAGGGATTTTAGTGCCGGTGGACTCTGCAGAGTGGGAGACTCCTATTGTTACAGTATTGAAAGCAAATGGGGAAGTGCGAATTTGCGCTGACTACAAATGTACAATTAACAAGGCGATCCGCCCTAATGCCTATCCGGTGCCGGTAGTTAGCCATCTGCTGGCCACTTTACATGGGGGAAAAGTTTTTGCTAAACTAGATCTGGCGCAGGCGTATCAGCAGCTTCCAGTAACCCCAGCCACAGCTGCTGCGCAGACCATTGTAACTCACAAGGGGGCATTCAAGGTAACGCGCCTACAGTTTGGCGTGAACTCGGCGCCGGGGATATTTCAGTCTCTTGTGGAACGGTTGTTAAAGAAATTACCAGGGGTCTTGCCATTTTTCGATGACGATATCTGGGGAGAGCGAATCAGAACTGGCCCAGAGACTAGATAGGGTCCTTACAGCCTTCGAATCCGCGGGGTTGAGGCTGCGGAGGGACAAATGTGTGTTTCTGGCCAGGGAGGTGGAGTTTCTGGGGTTCCGCATAACCTCTGCGGGGGTGAAACCCGCTGAGTCTAAAGTCGCAGCTATTCAAAACGCCCCTCACCCCACCGCGAAACCGGAGCTGCAGTCCTTCCTGGGGCTGCTGAATTTTTACCATTCCTTCCTGCCCAGAAAAGCGACGATTGCAGAGCCCCTGCATGCGTTGCTGAAGAAGGATGCGGTTTGGCGGTGGGGGGAGAAACAGGAGCGGGCTTTCAGGGAACTCAAGCAGCTTCTCTCTTCGGAGGCTATTCTAACCCACTTCGACCCAAAGAAGCCGGTAGTCTTGGTCTGCGACGCCTCACCAGTGGGGGTGGGGGCGGTCCTGTGCCACGTGCTAGAGGGGGGGCGAGAAGCCCCAGTTGCATTCTACTCGAGATCTTTGTCCAAGGCTGAACGAAATTACGCCCAAACAGATAGGGAGGCACTTGCCATTGTTGCAGGGACAAAGAAGTTCCATGACTTTTTGTATGGTCGCCCATTCACCATTGTAACCGATCACAAGCCGCTGTTGGGTATTTTCACCTCAGACAAGCCCACTCCACAGATCCTCTCCCCCAGGATGCTTAGGTGGGCGATTTTTCTGAATGCATACAGGGGGGCGTTAGAGTACCGCCCCGGGAAAGAGATAAGCCACGCGGACACCCTCTCAAGGTCTCCTCTGCCCCACCTGGGGGACCCAAAGAGTGAGGTAGAACAGGATAGCCAAGTCCTCCTCATTGAAGCCCTCGATGCCCCCCCCACATTTTGCCCAAGGAAATTGCTGCCGAAACGGCCAAGGATAAAACGTTAGCCCTTGTGAGATCCTGGGTACAGAAGGGGTGGCCCACAGCTCCCCCCGCAGACGAGTTTGCGGCATTTTTCAGGAAGAGGGTTGAGTTGTCCGCAGAAAGGGGGTGTCTGTTGTGGGGGGAGAGGGTGGTGGTCCCACAGGCACTAAGAGCGAGGGTGCTACGGCTTTTACATGTCAGCCACCCAGGGATTGTGCGCTCTAAGGCGCTGGCCAGAAGCTACTTCTGGTGGCCTCAGCTAGACGCTGACATCGAACACATGGTCAACACCTGCGAAAGTTGCCAGAGCTCTTGGCCTGAGGAGTCCCGCCTCCCACACAGAGAATGGGACACAGCTAGGGGGCCGTAGTCCCGCCTCCACATAGACTTCGCAGGGCCATTCAGGGGTTCATTTTTTCTGCTTGTGGTGGATGCATACTCCAAGTGGTTAGAGGTAATTCCTATGCGCAACACCTCATCAGCTGGGACCATAAAACAGCTGCGCAAACTGATATGCACGTTCGGGATACCTGACGTCATAATTAGTGACAATGCGAGTTGCTTCACGTCAGCCGAGTTCCAGGCGTTCTTAGAGTCCAACGCCATTCGGCACATTACCTCAGCCCCTTTTCATCCTGCAACGAATGGCCAGGCGGAACGTCTGGTGCGCACAATGAAGGAAGGGCTGCAGCGCATGGGCCCCGGGGATCTGGACCGGCAGCTCTGCCAGTTTCTGTTGGCATATCGAGTGACGCCATTGGCGTCGGGGTTCTCTCCCGTGGAACTCCTCATGAAGAGGAAGTTACACTCATTATTAACTAGGTTGGATCCCACCCGGGTCGAGGATAGAGGAAGAAACATTGAGCACAGCCCCATCAAAAACTTCCAGATAGGAGAGCCTGTTCATTGCAGAAACTACGCCACCACGGGGCCAGCATGGGTGCCGGGGGTAGTCATTAATCAAACAGGACCAGTCTCATTCTGTGTCGAGACCAACACGGGTCTCCTCTGGAGAAGGCACGCTGACCAACTTAGGCACCGAGTGATTGGGGGGCCGGACAGAGGGGCTCACCAGCAAAGTTCAGCGTTAGGGTTCTCCTCCACCCGTTTATCCCAAGGGGGAGAAAACGAAGGGCAACAGTCCCAAACAGGGGGGGGGAAGCTTAGGGTCAAACTCATATCCTTTTCATACGCCAGCTCTATCCAGTCCCAGTCCCTTGAAAGAGAGGAACGAGTTTGCCCCTGTAGTTCTACCCAGCCCCTCGAAGGAGGAAAATGAGTTTGCCACTGTTGCCCCTGAATTAGATTTTGAGTTATCAAACCGGGGGGGGGGGGGGTTCGGAGTGTTCCCCCACCCGTCCAAGTGAAGAGCGGGGTTTTTCTTTAGCCCCTAGTGCCCCCCGGTTTGTCCATATCCGCATCAGAAACCCTTCCTCCCCTTTCGCCTGCCCATCCCAAAGCGGCAAGTCCGCGGCGAGTCACTAATGAGTCATCCTCTCCAATTGCAGGACAAGAACCAGGAGGACACAGACGAGGGGGCATGGCCGAGTCAAGCATAACGGCCGCACGGCCAAAACGCACATGCGGGAAACCAGTTTGGTTAAGGGACTTTGTCCCATCTTAGGGGGGAGGGATGTTGTGTATTGAATGTAACGTGTTGAATGTAATTGTAACCACATGAATGGGTACAGGTAACACTGTAACCTTCTGTATGAGGACGCGAGCTAGTGGCAACCGGGGGCAATAGCGAGCGCCCAGCTCTCATGGTTCACATTACTCAAATGCCTTCAGCTGCGCGGGAAAGATTCCCGCGCTCACCTCACCTGGACAAGAAAGGCGTGACCAAGGATGACGTCACTTGGACAGCAGCCAATGCCTGTTGAAGAGCCAGATTCAAGTAGATAGCCACCGTATAAAAAGAGCTGTTTGTCCGCCATTACCTCATGTTCGTGCTGTACTCCATGCAATAAAGATGTGTTAGGCTAGCTTACAGCCGTGTCCATTGTCTTAATTCCCAAACACTGATATTAAAGGGGAAACCCGATCTACTTTCACGACTCCACACAATCAAGGCACCATAAGGCAATGTTTTGGGCCAACTAACATGGCGGACTGTCAGATTAGTCGGCTTCAAGTTTGTGACGTCATGTCACCTCCTGTTTTTTATACCTCCATGATGTAAACACGCGCCCCTATTCCCAGGTTTTATGTTCTTCGCCTTACTGGGACCGGGGCGGTGCGAAGTAAAAAAATAACCCGGGGGAGAAAGGGCCTCGCGGGCGCGGCGCGCCTCTTTCCCACTACCATGGCAACTGAGTCGAAAGCGGGCCTGGCCAATCAGAACCCAGCAACAGGCTCGGAGCACGCGCCCGCCGGAGGTTGTATTGGTTCTCTCTGCCCTCTCTGGTGTGGGAACTGTAGCTTTTTTTAAAAAAAAATCCTTTGATGATTGACGGCGGCTTCTAGCAAATGGCAGCCGAGAGGCTGTCCGAATGTCTGCACGAGCTCGAATCGGCGCTCTCTAAATGGTGGCAAAGGAGGGCCAACAACAACAACAAAAAAGCAGCGGTTGAAGAAGCCCTTGCGTGCGCGTGCGCGCGAGCCAGCCAGCGGGAAGTGTAGGGGTGGGAGGAGGAGGGAGGCGTTGTGGCGGCGGCTGCGGAGGAAAATGGCGCCGAGCTCGAAATCCGAGCGGGGTAGCACCTCGGGAGGAAAGAAGGGCTCGACGGAGGGCGGGCGTGGCGGCGGGCGGCGAGAGCATGTGGTCAGGCAGCTCGAGCGGGTTAAGGTGAGTGGGAAGACGAGGCCCGCGCCGGAGGGGAGGGGTGGAGGATGAACCTTCGCTGTCAGGGAGGGAGGGGAAAGAGGTGCGGGGTGGAGGAAGGATGTGGGGAGCCGTTCGTGTGCCTGACTGGATCCTGTCACGGTTGTCTGGGCCTCCATGGCGAACTTAGGAGCTCCCCGTAAACTGAGGGAAGGCTTGTGGCCGTCGGAACCGGGGTGTAATTTAACACACACACCCCCACAACAACTAACTGCAGTGGCTCAAGTGGCTAAGACGTTGACTGGGAGGCGGAAGGTCAGCAGTTCGATTCCCGAGTACTGCAGGACGGAATGAGCTCCCGTCTTTATCCCAGCTCCTGCCAACCTAGCAGTTCGAAAGCAAGAAATTGCAAGTAGATAAATAGGGAACCACTTCGGTGGGAAGGTAAGCAGCGTTCCGTGTCTAGTCATGCCTGCCACATGACCACACGGAAACGTCTTGCAGAAGCAGATAGCGCTGGCTCTTGGGCTTTGAAACAGAGATGAGCACTGAACACCTAGAGTTGGATACGGCTGTCTTTCGAGCAAGGAAACCTTTACCGATTTCTGTAAGGTAATGTGATGAAGGATGAGGTACACACAAAGAGTCTTCTTGATGGTTGTGTGTGTGTGTGTGTGTTTTTAACCACATTCGGGGCATACCCCAGGCAACAGCCACCTTGTGGCGCCGGCTCATCTTTCTCACACTAGGTCAGGCGAAAGGAACTACGGAATCAACTCACCCCAAAATTGGTTTCCGTCTGGCAGTTCAAAGCCTGGCCTAGACACAGAAGGAGAAGGAGAAACGGCGAGGCCACTCCTCAGGTGCCCTCGCTTGGCCTGTGCACTGTGCGTGTCTCCGGTGTGGGTGCGTGGAGAGGGAACAAGTGTCCCTGTGAGGTGGCTAATGTGCCCGTGGTTGGAGGGTATCCTTGCCTGAGGGAGGGGAGAGTGTGACGCCAGGAAAGATGGAGAAGGAATACCTGAGCCGGAGAGTGAGGTTAAAAATGTCCTATTCCAGATAATGTGGGGAAAGGTTGTACAGTATGATGAAATCAGGGCTGTAGCCATGGGGTGGCCAGGATGGGTTTGACCGCACCCTGAGTTCGCAGTTTGCCTACCTTGGCAAAGTGCGGTTTCCCATAGGAATGCATTGAAAAGAGGCTTTGTTGCCCATCTTGAAAAAATCCACACACACATACACACCCCAAATCTAGAATCCTGGCTATGGCCCTGGATGAAATAGCTCTCAAGCTGTGTTTCTGTGGTCAAAAATATAATATAGTTATACAGTAAAGCCCCGACTTACAAATGCCCCGAGTTACATAAAATATTCGCCCACCCATATCTAGAATCCTGGCTATGGCCCTGGATGAAATAGTTCTCAAACTGTGTTTCTGTGGTAAAACATATAGTTATACAGTAAAACTTACAAATGCCCCAAGTTACATAAAATTCAACTTACATAATGATTTTGTGCTAAAACCGTGTCCCGATTTACACAATATCCTATGGGTTTGCTTTGAGTTACATAAAGATTCTTTTTTCTGTGGGTTTGCTTCGAGTTACATAAAAAACGATTTAAGAAAAAACCTACGTAACGGACTTTTAAATATTTATTTATTTATTAAATTTATACCCTGCCTTACTCAGCAGAAGTGCGACTCAAGGCGGCTACAGCAAAAATGAATACAGTATGCAGCATACAAATTCATAAGTAGGGGTTTTACTTATATTTCTAGGGGTCGCACTGCAGTGGCTAAGACACTGAGCTTGGAGACTGGAAGGTCAGGTTTCGATACCCGAGTGCTGCATGACGGATCTTGGGGACATGAAAGAAGCTTCATTTGGGCGTCCCCTGAGCAGAGTTTCTCCAACAAAAATCTTTTCAACCCAGAGTAATTTCTGACACGACATTTATTTTATTTTTAGGGTTCACCCTTGCAAAAAAGCCAGTCATATTCACCTATAGGGTCCATGGACATGTGGCAGGCATGACTAAAAATGGAACACTGTTTACCTTCCCACCTAAGTGTTGTCTATTTATCTACTTATAATTTTTTGCTTTTGAACTAGGTTAGCAGGAGTTGGGAAAGATGGAAGCTCACTCCGTCACACAGCACTCGGGTCTCAAACTGCTGACTTGCCGACATTCCAGTTGTCAAGTTCAGCGTCCTAACCACTAGCCACTGCTGTCCTTTATATATTTGTAGCATATAGTTATAGTTAATCATTCTTGCAATAACAAGAATGTAAATGGCCAATTTATGTGGATAGAAGAATGTGAAGGGTATGTGGACATACTCTCTAGTGTTGGGCGTGGAACTTTGAGACCTACCTTTACATGCCTTCTTTGCTGTTAAAAACAGGTAAACTACTACAGGAGGGAGGGAGTATAGGGTAGTACAGTAGGGGGAGATGGGGTATATAATAGGTTGTACTAGAGATATTGATAAGGATTGGCCCTCAAAGAAATGTATTAATTGAGGATGTGTGGTTAGTACAAGCGGTGCTGTTTAGCTTAGTTGAGTTGGTGGTATTCATAGTCAACATCACTGAGCAGCCACTTACTCTCAGCCATTTTTCTCAGAATGGCAAAAGACAACGATTGATCTTGTATGTATGTATGTTGTGGAGGAATTATTTTCAATGTATTTATTTTGTTTGCCATATTTATTTTGTCTTATGTTGAAAGCATGTTTCACAAAATATAAGAATTTCTTTTCTGGATCAAACCAAATGTTAATCTAGCACAGCATTCTGCAACCATACTTTTCTGGAAACTGAGCAAAGTATGTAGGTGATGGGCAACAGGAGGGCTATTCCCATTATTTGTTCTTTATTGGTACAGTATATTGTATGTATGTAAAAGTCCCATTTTCTTTCATAGGGTATAATCACATATAGAGGAAATAGATCACAATTAGGAATGCTTGTGGTGTGGTCCAATATAGTCTGTGTCCTAATGATCACTCAACTCATGGGGAAATTTGCTCAAATCCAAGCTGTAGGGCTTCTGTTTTTTTGGGACAGACTGAAGTGATTCCCCAGCACATTGAAAAGTCACTTTAAGGGAGGTCACGCTTTCTGGTGTGATCAGGCATGTACTTTTGCTGCTAATAGATCACACTCCTAGTTAATAGCCAATGATTAGATCCATTCCCATGAACACCTAAAAATATTTAAACAAACCATCTATACTAGTTACTGTCATTCAACTTTGTGTGAAGCCATCTGCCATGGTTCCATTACTAGTCATCTTCAGTGGGTGATTTAGGAGCATAAGAAGTTTCCTTATATTTACTCATACAGTTGGCTCCATCTATCCTGGTATTGTCAGTTCTGACTGGCAGCTGCTCTCCAGGCTTTCAGGAAGGATTCATTACCAACCCTGTCTGAAGATATTCCCTATTGCTCTCCTATCCAAGTCCCTAATGAGTCACAATCCTCCATAGCAGGGGTGCCCAAACTTTTTGGGTCAAGGGCCAAACATGTGGTTCAGGGGGTCATTCACTACGGCCCGGGGGCTGGATGCAGCTCCTGATGCCAATTCATCCGGCCCACAAAGCCCTCGTCGCTCTTAGGAGCAGAAGTTAAACGTGCCCCGAAAGCGATGAGGGCTTCGGGGGCCGGATGAATTGGCATCGGCCCCCAAGCCGTAGTTTGGGCACCCCTGCTCCATAGTTTCCAAAATCAGATGAAATTGTTATACTGTATACAGGGTGGCATGATACAATAAATTTAACTGTTCTATAACTAGGATTTTTATTTTATCTTGGTAACTTATTTATTTTTACTTCACCAATAGAGAATTGAGACTGGGAAGTGAGCTACAGTATTTGCCAAAAATTGTTGAGAACTAGGAATTGAACATGTGTCACCAAAGAGTGTGCCTTTTGTTGTTCATTTGCAATGAAAGGGCTCTTGTGGGATGAATAAGGAACATACCTGTCAACCGCGGCTCCGGACAATCCGGGACCTGCGCACAACGGTTCTGCGCAAGTCGTGTTCTACACATGCGTAGAAGGCTTTTACGCTTGCGTAGAACCCTTTTACGCTTGCGTAGCCTTCTATGCATGTGTAGAACGCGACTTGCGCAGAAGGGATGTGCAGTACCTCTTTCCCCCTGCTGCCAATTCCGGGGTTTTGGCGGCTGTGGGCGGGAAATGGCGCAAATCGGCGCCGAAAATCGGGAAATCCAGACCAATCCGGGAAGGTTGACAGGTATGATAAGGAAGCATTTTAATGTGTTCTAGTTTTCCATAACTGATTAGAAATTTAAACAATAAATTGGATAACTAAGTATCATGCTCATTTTGAAGGAAAAAGGCTAAGCAACAATCTTAAAATTCTTAGCCTTGAAAAATGTTCCAGTACTTACTGGTCAGAAAGATAGCAACCATAAAAGAGCATTGGTTGCTGTTACAAGTCAAAAATAATAAAAGAAAAATACTGTATATAACTAGATGCAGTTGGGCATTAAGATGGGCTTCCTTTTCTTATGCTCTTTGTTCTTGTGATCTTTGTTTAACATCAGAAACTTTGAGTGGGTAAATAATGTTGGCCAACATTAGAGTGGGCCACTAAATTGATGGGGTTTGGTAAGTCAACTCTGCTATAAGTTCCATTGTTTCAAATGGGCCTACTTTAACAGTATAGATTTGTGGAGGATTTGATTCAGTAGTCCCCATTGATTAGCTGGACCTACTTTGTTGAGATTTGCTACCCTAAGGAACAGGATTTGTGTGTGTGTGTGTGTGTGTGTGTGTGTGTGTGTGTGTGTGTGTGTGAGTGAGAGAGAGAGAGAGAGAGAGAGAGAGAGAGATCAAGTCCGGATTCTGCAGGAATCCTTGCAGTTGATGATCACATGATTTCTTGTGCCTACAAAAACTGTGGCTGATGCATGGGCCACTGTTTTAGCCCCAGTAATTTCCATGATCTTACTTAATTCATTTTATACCCTTCATTTTATACCAATTTGTGTATTAGGGGTAGGTTTAAAGCCTTACAAGAATCTTCTTTACTGCTTTTGTACCTCTTGCAGATCAGTGGACAACTATCACCTCGCCTGTTTCGTAAGCTTCCACCCAGAGTTTGTGTCTCTCTGAAGAGCATTGTTGATGAGCATTTCTTATGTGCGGGGTAAGGTGTCCATTCTTATTTTTTGAGCTAGTGGTAGCACTTTTCCTCGGTATGGGAGGGAAGATTTGTAACACATGTGAAGTATATTTGAGAGACCTGTAATCTGAATTTTATTTCTTTCTTGCATTTCAGGCACATTTTCCTTGGCTTCTCTAAATGTGGGAGATATGTCTTATCCTACACTAGCAGCAGTGGTGATGATGATTTTTCCTTCTATATCTATCATCTATACTGGTGGGAGTTCAATGTTCACAGCAAGCTAAAAATGGTATGGATCACGATGCTTGTGAAGGATGAGGGGTTAAACTATCACTTCTTATTTTGATTATGAACATTAGAGAAGTTAACTTGACCCATTTTTCTCATAATTGATTAATTTAAAATGTAAATTTAATTTCACGTTTATATACCGCCCATTCAGGCGAACCCGACTCAGGGCGGTTTACATGGCGGACAATAAATACAAAATACAGTAACGCAATATACAATGAAAACAGTAATACAATATTCAATAACATACCATTAATACTGAGAGAGAGAGAAATGAAGAGTTCTGTGAAAGGTATTTAGATAGCTTTAAGTGGTGAAAATAGCAATAAACGAAGTACATCACAACTGTAGAATGGAGAAAAGATTGTGATCATTGTGTAAGACTTCAGGTAGGGTTCCGTTAAGTGGTTTATATACAGTACGTGACATCATTTGGCAAGAGTGTGCGTATTTTAGTTCCATGTGAACTTGGGTCACTGATGGCACCTAGGCAGTGCTGCCACTGACTCATTCTCACTATTAATCACTATTTTCAATGGTCCCTCACTATCCTCACTATTTTGTGAAATTACTCATTATTCTCACTTTTTTAATGAAACTGGACACATTCTGCGTCAAAATAGTCTTTTCTCCTTCGAGACGTCTGTGAATCCACATGTTTGGGGTTTGTGCTTGCGCAGAACTCCCATTTCAGACTATACCTGAGCTTTGAAAAAAGGAGGGAAAATTTGTTAGAGGAGGCCCCGCCCACACCCTTTTATAACCTTGGTTACCAGATTCTTTTCTCAGGGGCCTCAGCAGGTCTCTTCAATCCTCCAGAGAGGGATCAATGTAAGTCTTGTTCTTTCCTTCTTTCAAACTATGTTTCTCAACTCTAATTTTGGATCTACAATTCCTCTTGTTAAAAGAGGAGTAAAGCAGTCTTTCTCAGGAGACTACTAGATTTTATAATATCTGTTTTTTTGAAGCGTTTAATTCCTGTTTACTTGATAGATATTACAAACTGTCTTATTGTTAGACTGGGGCATGCTAATGGCTCCTCATTGCCTCATAGCAATGATACTGCAAACTGTCTTATTGTTAGACAAGGAGCATATGAATGGCTCCTCAATGCTTTCAGGCCTTGCAACCAGGCATTTCTATTGTGCCTTTTCTTCCTAAGGCCTAGAAAATGGAGGACCCTGCTACAGCCTGGGCTCTTTCGGGCCTTGCAAACAGCCTTGTTCTAACATGCCTTCTCAAAATGGAGAACTCTGATACAGCCAGGACTCTTTGGGCCTTTCAACCAGCCATTTTCTAACTGCTCATCCTAAGGCCTAGAAAATGGAGGACCTGTTACAGCCTAGACTATTTTGGGCCTTGCAACCAGCCATGTTCCTACCAGTTCTTAATTCTTATGTGCCAGTATGTCAGTGTTTTTAAAGGCTTTTTTCTAGTAAAGAAGTCCATAATGACATAAGCCTTGTTTTATTTTTCGCAAATTTATAAAGAAATCAAGTTTCTTAAATATTTTATTGATTTCATGTATATTATTTCTGAGTGTCCAATCCAAAATCATACACTGATAACAACACTATTGGAAAATGTATTGGTTTGCTTCATTTCTGCTGATTGATAAAGCCGATATACGGCCCCAAAAAGCGAAAATTGCTATGGATTTACTCACTATTTACTCACATTTTAGGGCAAAAACTCACTTTTTTCTCACTTGTTTAAAAAACAACTCTATCTCACTATTTTTGGACGTGTGAGTGGATGGCAGCCCTGCACCTAGGATACACAGTTATAAAAGTCAAAATAGAAATCCCCTACTTGACATTTACCTTTACACAATTCCTCTGGAACTTTTTATTCACTAGCTGAATCTTATTGATAGTCCAAACTAGAATTGACCTATTGACCTGTAGCACAGTTATCCAAAAGAATAACATTTGAAAGCAGCTGTAAATTAAGAAATCTGTAGACATTATCTGTTGCATGCTGAGTTGCGCAATTTGATGTGTAACAAATAATGTTTACAGAGGTTTCCTAACTTATGACAATTTGCCTCCATAACTGTAACTGTACAAGAGGATTTTGACCATTGAATCAGTTGAATTTACATAATTGTTAACTTATTATTTAACAGTCTATCTGATTTCAGTTAACCAGTTGGATTACATCTTTATACTCTCACATCCCTAGAAGCTGCAATTTACCATTACATGGCTAACAAATAGATGGTACATCTCAAAAACAAGGAGCAAAATATAGTTTCTGTAAAGTCTTTTTCTTTATAATTGATGCCATTTCCTTGATACTGTGTTGATTACAAAAAACATTCCCGGAATATTTGTGTAGCTACCTGCCCTATTTAAAATATTTTCCTTTTTGTACAGCTGCATATTTATTTCACAAACACACATTCTGCCCCTTTAATGAATTTACACTAGTCTTGACAAGAAATATTTTGCTGAGCGTATTTCCCAAGGTACATTGGGTATCTATCTATCTATCTGTAATGTGTTGAATTATACTGTTTCTGTATACTGTATCTTGTAGTTTTCATGACATTTAGTAGTAAATCTCTTTTTTGAGGTCCAGCTATAACAAATGTTTTGCTGCCCCTTTAGGTACGTCAGGTTCGATTGTTCCAAGATGAAGAAATCTACAGTGATCTTTATTTGACTGTCTGTGAATGGCCTAGTGACCCTTCCAAGATCATTGTATTTGGTTTCAAGTATGTTTTCTTTGAAGGAAACCTGGTTCTGAATGAAAAGTGCCATTTCCAATTCCTATGTTTCTTTGGGAACTAGGATATCTTTGCCCCTTACTTTGAGGCATTCCACACAATTTTGCCATGATAAGAAGTCAGCACTGCATTGAATGACAAACTGACATCCCATATTGTAACCTCTCAGAATGTAAACTACTTATAGTAGTAAGTAGTAGTACAGGAGTTAGTCTTTAAGGTGCCACAACTTTTTTGTTTTTTTTTAAATTTTGTTTTGTTTATTCTCTGATATAGTAGTAGAACAAGGATATCTTCATACTTGAAATTAAATTAATGAATTCTGCCAGTGTACCTCAGCCTAGCAAACTAAGAAACAGAGTTGGTGCTAGGATTTGTCCCAACTGAAATAAGCTTTTAATAGAAAAGAAAAATGTAATTTTTGATTTAGGAAGTTCTGCAAAATATAAAAAAAACAATACTTTGCTCGGAAACAAGTTGAAGACAAGGGAGAGGAGAAACATTAATCTGCATTCTTAGAGGTGAAATGTGAAGCCTGCCAGTTCTGAACTGAGTCTGCAGCTTCCTTTAGCCATGGGGTGTTTTTTTGAACTTCTGTGTTTCTTGTATCCTACTTCCAGCTTTATAATGTTTGGCCTGGTAAGACTCTTTTAAGGGAATGAAAGATACTGTAGATTTGGTTGTGGTTTTTTTAGTGATCTAATAAATCAGTGGCGAAGGTATCTGTCTGTAGAATCAGAGAGTGGGAGACTAATTCTCCACTTTGCCTCCTGGGAGAAGAGCCAGCCTGTGTATTCATGGGCCAACTGCATAGTCCCAGGGCAACCCTAGAAGAAGGCAAATGGTAAACCACTTCAATATTTTGTACCTGGAAAGCCCTGGAAAGGGTTGCTGTGTGTCAGAAATGACTTGACAGAACTCAATTATTATTATCAATAAACATATTACCCATTCTTACTTTTAAATTTAGGAAGCTCTTCTATTAATGTTGACCAATTCTAGCCTGGGAGTATTCCCACACAAGATCCTTGGTGGTATCTCTGATATCTCTCTGTAGGACTGAAAAAGGGATCTCATAGGCTATGGATAGCCATTGTTGCTCAGTGTCAATGATATTGAGCTAGAAAGAATACTAGTTTGACTCAGCTTGTATTCCATGTTCCATTCATTTGGCTTAGCTAGTTAGAGTGTTGGCATTACATTCTGCTACATACAGGTGGAACTTGGAAAATTAGAATATCGTGCAAATGTTCATTCAGTTAAGTAATGCAACTTAAAAGGTGAAACAAATATATGAGATAGACTCATTACATGCAAAACGAGATGGTTCAAGCCTCACTTTGTTATAATATTGATGCTTATGGCTTACAGTTTATGAAAACCCCAAACCCCCCCCCCCCAATCTAATGTACCCCATAATCATCACATAATCTCATGTACTCTGTAGGCCATGATCATCACAATTATAACAAATTAAGGCATGACATCTCTCGCTTTGCATGTAGTGAGTCTATCTCATATATTTATTTCACCTTTTAAATGAAACAAATGAACATTTGCATGATATTCTAATTTTCCGAGTTTCACCTGTATGATCCTTGCATCTCTGATTCGAGTTTGAGTACATCTGAATTGGGATATGGCTGGATATTAATCAGTTTTGTCCTGTGTTCTAACTAGGTCTGCGAAATATTAGTAGTAAACTGATGGAGATTATTCTTGCTTTTTTGTTATAAGAGATTACTGTATTTATTTATTTTTTTGCCAAGAAGCTTACTTGATTTGGTACAGTTTAACTCAGAAATTTGAATATATATAGTACCATACAGCAGGTGGCTTTTAACAAGGTGTTAGCTGAGCCAGCCATCCTCTATTTCAGGAGGGCAGCCTGTGGGCCAGATCCGGCTCATGGTGCCAAATCATCTGGCCCATGCCTTTGCTCCAGCTGCTGCACACAGCTGCGGACGCATTTAGGAAAGCCATGGATGCGTTTACGGCAGCGTTTACTGTGTGGGGGCCACCAGCCCACTCCTCTCAACTGTCTGAGGGAGCGTGACCTGGCCCCTACCTAAAAAGGTTGCCAGCCCCCTGCTCTATTTAGAACAGTGGTTCCCAACGTTTGGCCTATCAGAATAGGGGGATTTCAATTCCCAGAAGCCTAAGTCAGTACATTGGCTGATATGTGCTTTGGGGAATTGACTTAGGAGTCTGGGAATTGAAGTCCAAAACCCAAAGATTGGGAAACACTGATTTAGAAGCTGGAAGTGAAGAGGAATGTAGGGGTTTTTATGACCTTTGCTACAAATGACGTCAGTTTCCTCTCTCCTATTAGTACCCGTTCAGCCAATGGTTTGCTCATGAACATGATGATGAGTGATGAAAACCACCGGGATATCTACATCAGTACGGTTGCCATGCCTCCTCTTGTGCACTGTTCCAACTGTAAGGAAATGGCCATTGCACATCCAGGTGAGTGAAGCATAACGGGCAGAGGGGGATGTTTTGTCAGAGTGTTGTGATTAGAAAGGAATCTTTCAAGAACTGTCTAAGGGTTAGCAGGATATGATACCATACCTAGAATCTAATGCTCATACTAGGATTGTGTAATGAGAATATTTCTGTCCAGTATATTTTCCCCCAAAAATATTTTCATATTGTTTGTAGTTTCAACTATTGAAAGGTAGTACACTAAACATTCTTTTTTATGGAGCAAGAAGCAGTGTAAGTCACTGGAAATGACTACAGTAAATTTATCAGTAGTGCCAAATACTGTACCTGTTTAACTTTACTTATCTTTTAATGAATGGCTCCAGGCCTGATAGAATATTGATTTTCATATTTGTTTTGGAAAAGTGTTCATGACACTCATATCGACATACTATTCTATTGTAAACCTTTTGAGAGAAAAGCATAATCTCTTTCAAAGTGTTTTGTAGAGTTTAGATTCTCTTCTAGTATTCTCTGCATTCACCATTGATCTGCTGCTGATTTTAATGAACCTTTGAATCTACTTTACAGGTGATCCAAATGCAAAATGTTTGCAGCATGGGTTTATGCTGCACACCAAATACCAAGTGGTATACCCTTTCCCCACATTCCAGCCAGCATTCCAGCTCAAGAAGGACCAAGTGGTGTTACTTAACACTAGCTATTCTCTTGTGGCCTGTGCTGTTTCTGTACATACATCAGGTAGGAAACTGGAGAAGGCAGGGGGCACTGCATGGGTTCTTTTCTGCTTGGCTGGTCTCTTCAGTTTCATGAAACTTTGAGGCTTGCTTGTAAAATTAGCCTCAAATGTTGCATGCTTTGTTTTAATTAAGGAACTGGGGTTCTCAAAAAACTGGGGCAGCCCAAGTTCAAGAATTAAGACACAGGAAACCTCTTTGGTTTCAGAAAATGAACAAACACTCCACTGTAAATAGTTGTTCAGATTCCCCAATCCTTTTATGGGCAGTTACTTAAACTAGTTAGGACCTTAGCTAGATAGTTTTCTGTTTCTAATGTTTGGAATCTGTTATCTTTCACCCTTTGTCACTTAGGTTTTTTGAAAATATTGTCTCTGCAGCTATGTTTAGCCAGAATTAAATTCCTCTCTTTATAGCATAAAGTTTATGCCATAAACCTTCACATTTCCCCAAGCACCCTATCAGAAAGAGTTGGTCTTTAGAAGATGAATTCAATCTTAAATAATTTTTGTGTGTATTTTTATTTTACGGTCTTTATATCACCTAGCAACTCCAAGGAAATTTAAGAGTGGCTTATGAAATAGCGAAAATAGCCACTAAAGTAGCTAAGTAAAATAAATTTTAAAATATTAAAAACAAAAACTTTTAAATAAACATTGGATATCTCAGAGGGTAAAAAGCATTACAACTTGGGAGCCTGGGACAATAAAAAATAAAAATAAAACTTTTTTAAAAAAATCAGTGCTAGGCAAGCTCTTTGGGAAGAGTATTTTTGATATAATGCCACCACAGAGGGAGAGTGTGTCATTTTGTATCTATGTTTTCTGGATATAGATTGTTCAGGCTCATTATAAAGCAGGAATGGGCAGTGTAGAGATCATGGAGGCATCCACAAGAGGCTGTATTTTGCTGCAGAATTTGCTTTGTTGGTAGTAAAAAAAAGTCGCTTCTTTTAAAGCAAGGCACATATATCCTCCTCAAGCAAGAAGAAGGGGCCAAACGGTGAATTTAAAAAATGACCAGAAAACCATAAGAGGCTAATGCTTTCAAAAGAATATATAATGCTGTTTTAATCACAGTTCACGAGTATTCCAAAACAGATCTAAGGACGTCTGTCCGTCCAACCAGAGCGGACCGGAGGGGCTCTCTAATAGTGCCATCAGCCAGGGGGGCTCGCATCTCTGGCACAAGGAGGAGAGCCTTCTCTGTGTCCGCACCGGCCCTTTGGAACCTCCTGCCTGTGGAACTGCGTCTCCAGACGGAGCTGTTGCCCTTTAGAAAAGAACTAAAAACCTGGCTGGCGGGCCACGTTTGGGGTGCAGGTGGAGGGGTGGCTTCCGTTGGGTGGTTAATATAGGGGAGCATGCCTGCCCCACGGTTTCTTCGGTTCCTGCACCCCTCTCTTTTTAGGGGTGGGTTCTTATTGCTGGTTTTTATCTGTTTTATTTGTTTTTATCTGTTTTTACCCACTGTTGTGAACCGCCCAGAGTCGACTTTGGCTGAGTGGGCGGTATAGAAATTTAACAATAAATAAATAAATAAATAAATAAATAAAAATTATATATTATTTTGAAAGCATTAGCCTCTTACGGTTTTCTGGTCATTTTTTACATATTCCTTCCTCACCTTGTTTGGTGGTGGAATTATGATTTGCAGGGACAAGACATAGGATGTGGATGCAACCCACAGACCACATGCTGATCATTTGTTACCAAGTACAGTAATACCTCATACAAAGTCCGCTTCATACAACATTGGATTCATACAACATCGCCTAATTCCTTGAAAAAAGTTGCCTCATACAAAGTCATGTGACGTTGTATGAGGCATTGGGGTTTTCCCAGGTTGCATTATGCCTGGGCAGTATAAAAGGCAGGACACATGCGTGCATTGCTCTTGTGGGATTTGCATGACGCAAAGAGTGTTTAGGAGTGCTTTTGAGCGCGGCTTTGGATTTTTTTTGGGTTTTTTCGTCAGAATTTTTAGAAGCATTCCTGGGACTTTTGCAGCATTTTTCAGGTTCTTGGACAATCAGGGTTGTTTGACAAGTTTTTGTAATGTATTTAGCCTTTAGACAATGCTTTCTTAAAGTTCTGTCAGTTTCCTGTCTGTTTCCTTGACTTTGCCCTGAAGTCTGTGCTGTTACAGTACAATGTATCTCTATGGAAACAACGTTATATGAGGCATCACGGCAAGGATTTGGACGTTGTATGAGGCATCGCAGCTAGGATTTTGCATGCTTCATACAAAGTCCAAATCCGTATAAAGTCCAAACTTGTGGAACCAAGTTTGGACGTTGTATGAGGTATCACTGTACTGTATAATAGGAGACAGAGGTAAAACATAGTGGATTCAAGAGGAATAGTTTTGTGAAACACTACAGGATAATGCTAGCTTCCCTAATCTGCTGAAAGATTTAACAAAACTAATTCCATAGGTTTCATAATTTTGTGGAAATGTTACACATCAGACACAAGGCCTTCACGTGGCTTTAGCCCCCTCTTCTTAGATGGAAAATAATGGTGGTCCTTTTCGTCATGCTTCTTGAGTTTATTCTCTGGGGTGACTGTCCATGGAAGAAAATGGAAGTTGATGTTTGAACCTTTGAGGATTGACTGATTGGACTGCTTTCTGAAGATATGGTTACATGTCCAGGCTAGTAAGCTGAAAGTTGGGAATTGAGTCTTACTGTAGCTTTTGTGTTGAGGGCTGAACTGTACTAAACTAGCAAAATTCCCATTATTTTACACATATGTAGATGATGATTGTAGTGGCTCAAGTGGTTAAGACGCTGAACTCGCTGACTGGAAGGTCGGAGTTCGTTTCCCGGGTACTGCATGATGGAGTGAGTTCCTGTCTCTGTCCCAGTTCCTGCCACCCTAGCAGTTTGAAAGCAAGAAATTGCAAGTAGATAAATAGGGACCACTTAGGTGGGAAGGTAAACAGCATTCCATGCGCTCCGGTGTTGAGGCATGTCTGACACATGTCCACGTAAACGTTTGCAAACGCAGACAGCACTGGCTCTTTGGGCTATAAACAGAGATGAGCACTGAACCCTGGAGTCGGATACAACTGGCTTTCAAGCAAGGGCAACCTTTACTTTTACTAGATGATGATTCTTTCATATTGAAAAGTCTTCTGATGAAGATGTGCTGAAGACTAGGTTTTAGGTCCAAAGCATGTGTGCAAGTGACCTTTTCATTTTCCTCCCAATACAAATGAGTAGTAGCTGTTCATTTACATGAAATAAAGTAATGCGGAATTTATTGGCGAGGGGCCAAACATGCCTGCTAGTTTCCTCCCTGACAGTCCCAACTATTAAAGGATCCTGACACTTTTGTAGTCTTGATTGTGTTTCTGATCACAAAATATAGCTTGATCCGTTACAGTTTAAAACTAGGAGCTCTCTAATAATCGTTTCTTCTGTTATTCTGTCTACCCTGTGCTTTCTGTCTTTCATACTTTTACGTCAAAATGCTAAAAGAAACAGATGTGTTTGGACAATATATATTTTCTCTATCTTTGTCCAGACCGATTTCTGTACTTTTATAACGATGGATGTCGGCTGTTACAGCCAGAAGATAGTGAGTTTATTTTTTGGACCACAGCTTTCAGAATCTCTCTGAGTTCAGTCCAAAAAGGGAATTTGTTCAAGTCCTGGTCTGTATGAAAAAGAAAAAAACCTTGAGAGTTGGTAGTTTTTAAGACATCTCTTTCATTTTACCATCATGTCTAATCTCTTCCCAAAATAGGAGTGGAATCTGGATATGTGCTGTCCTATTGTTTGTATTTGAACACCATACAGTCATCTTGGCTGTTTCAAAACTGACTGAAAATATTGGCGATTTTGTTGACTAAATAACAGTACATTCTGCATTTCTGATTTTCCTTTGATGCTTCCTTTCAGATGACAGCAGCTTCTCTCAAATCCTTTATGACAGGAATTGCCAGCTTTGGCTGCCTGCTGGTGAAGTCAGCCACACAACTCTTGCATCTCAGTGCCCTGCAAACTTAGAAGAAGGGCTAGAAAAAGACAATTGCTCTTGCTGGAGTGGAGCTGCATTGCAGCAGCCTGTTGCTTTGCCTGTGCAAGGCACAGAAAACCATGTCTCACCAGCTGTAGCTATGGCAAAGGAGTTCGTCGCGGACATCTTCCGGAGGGCCAAGGAAGCCAAAGGCATAACCCCAATGGAGGAAGAGGCAGGTGGTGGGCTTGAGTGCCTTCTTGACTCCAATGGAGCCCTTGACCAGGGTACTCTACCCTCTTGGGATCGAAGAAATACTTTGGGTGCTTGTCTTCATGGTAGTGGCAGTTGCACTTCTACATCGTCTGGGGTATACGGAATTTCTGATGTGTTTGTGTCCCCCAAAGAGTCTCCCCCTGCCAATGCTGAGCTGGAAAGTCAGTCAGCTGAGCCAGGTTATGTGAACTATACCAAACTGCGCTATGTCTTGGAGCCCAGTGATTCTTCTGAGGCAGAGGATGGTGAGTGTCTCTGAAGCCAAACACATTTTGCTGGAAAAGAGCAAGTAGCAATGTTTGAAGCTCTGAGGTTAGGATGTGAACCAAAAGTCTCAGTATTAAAGGCTTTTATTTCTGTAGTTCTCTTGATGGAGAAGCTCTCTTTGCCTTAGAATGCTGCCTGCTCAGACCCAGGCTGCTTCTTTGCATACATCCAAAAAGTTGGCTCTTTGCTACTGTGGGAGTGCTTCCTGTGTCATCCCACTGCAAAACTATAAACCAGTGATGGCGAACCTTTTCACTCCAGCTGTTCTTGGACTTCAGTTACCAGAAGCCCAAGTCAGCACTCCTGCTGATCAGGGCTTCTGGGAATTGAAGTTCAAGAACAGCTGGAGTGTCAAGGTTCGCCATCACTGCTATAAGCAATAGTTTCCTTCCAGTGTCCACTCAAACGTTGTGTGCTTCCTCTGTATACTCGACACATTCTTTTTACCATAGGTTAGGCTGCAACAGAGCTGTATGGGGCATTTATGTCTTGTCAGTATTCTCTAAAATATAAAAGATTTAAAAGTTGGTGCTTCCTTCTGTTTCTATGTAGGAGTGGAGCTGTGTTAAGGTGTGGATCCTGTTGCGCTAGGCTTGAATAGACCTAGTAGTACCTGTTCTACTGGTATTGTGCTAATGAGACTTGTAGTAGCTTACTCATATGTCTGTCTCTGATGGAGCATGCAGCTGTAGAACCTTTTGAAAATTAAATCCACATTGAAGAGTTCATCCTTTATTCCTGTAACAAAGGCATAAACTTTGGAAAAATAATAATTGTCATGTGCTTTGGATGTAAAAATGTTGTGTATGTTTATCAATTTTTACTTTGGGTTGTTTTCATAGTCCAACCTCCTTTTATTCTAATTATGGCAGTTCTTTAAAACATAGCACTGCACCTTGTTTTGCCTGCTCACAAACTTTGCACAACTGCTGATTTAATTTTTGGGGCCTACAGTGTAACCTTTGCTGTAAAGGAGCACACAAAATGTGTCTGCCCAGTCCCCCATTCATTATAAAATTATATTTTTTAAAAAAATTTTTACTCAGAAAGTCCCCACAGATTTATCAGTGACAGTTTTGTTATGGCAGGGACAGTACAGTACCTCAAAATGTTTTCTAATTTGTTATTTTTAAATTTGATCATTGCACAAAACAGCACAACTGGTCTTTGTTCACCAGAAAACCTTCACACCTTTTGTAAGAAACTTTTGAGGAGTAAGACCCCCTTCACCAAAGTCGAGGGATGAACACGTGTGGCTTTAGGAATCTGTCCACCCTTGCTTTAACCCAATGATAGGAGAGTACATGTTGGAGGGTACGTGTTGGAGGCATAAGGAAAATTTTATACTAATAGGCTGTAAGGGCTAACAGATTCTTAAAGATGATTTGTGTTGGATCTCTAGGTTTTGTGCTTGGTAAGCTGTAGTAACAAATCACCAGCTACTGAAAACACGAGCTTAATGCTTTTTTCATGGTATCCCCTACATTTGTGACATGTGGCTTGATGAATTTTCCACTTTCCACATTCTCTGTGCCAAGCATAACGAGCTCTTTTGTGTGTGTAGCCAGCAAGTCCATTCCATAGTGGAGCAGTAATTTAAATTAAGATCTCCTTACTTCTAATCTGTCATTCTGTCCACTACACCACAATAGGTATCTTTATGATGATGATAAACAGAAATTATTAAATATGTGACATATTGGAAAGTAGTACTTATAGTATTGCAGTAAGCCCAAGGAAACATTATAGCTAAACCAAAACTAGCTCTTTATAATAATAATAATAATAAACCACAAGGAATATTTGAGAATGGTTAACTGACATTCTTAGCAGTGGGCTATAAGAAGCTACTGGGGAACAAGGGAGGAAAAAGCTCACCTGGAGCTACTGGGAGAATAACTTTGGATTGTTAGAAGAGAAGAGATGAAAGATTCCTTTGACGTACAGTATCTTGTTCTAGAAGATCCTCTTCTTTTGATCCCTGTTATCTTGGTGTTTGGTTGGTATAGTTAGTTTTTCCTAACTTTGAGTTTCATATAAAGGATATTTATATTGAACTGTGTTTCTTTGACACCACATTCAATTACCCTCTGCTTGGCCTCTCACTGTGTTTCCTTTCAGAGTATGGGGATGACAAGATCTCCTTGCCGTTTGTTGTGACAGATCTGCGAGGAAGAAATTTGAAGCCACTGAAGGAGAAAGCTGTTTGTCAGGTGAGGACTAACTTTCAGAAACCTGTTATTAAAGGAAGAAATGCTGCTCTCTCCTTGGGGGAGCGGCATTAAAGAATTATTTTTTATTAATTGGAGTCCAACATTGTTAGGAAAACTAATCCTTTATAATCAGGGTGTCTCCCCTGCCAGGTAAGATGAGTATCATTTAGCTGCCACCTCAGCTTAATCATGTCCCCTGGTGGCATGCATGTTCCAGCAGCGGCTGAGCATATCTGGGTAAGTCAGTGAGCTGACCTCAGAAATAGGTATACTGTATAAGGTGAAATGAACCAAGGACTTGTCGCTAGTACGAAACCATCTTATTGTATAGTACAGCTAGGCCACAGTGAGTCTGTTTTGAGCTAAAAACGAGTAGATGCAGCTGCATTAACAAACTGGACAATTTTGCTACATTTGTAGCAAATATACCCGCATGATCAAAGCAAAACCCTAACCAAGAAGGTGAGATTTGCTAACTTAAGATCCTGACGTCCTAGGCAGAATTGGACTTCAGATTTGGATTCAGCGCACTTGGTTTAGTATAGGACACATAGATCAAGTAGCAGACAATAATTATGTTTTTGTGATGCAGTGATTTATCAAGCTCATTGAGAAAAGCTGATTAAAGCTGTAGCAAGGTTATTAAAGCTGGTTTCTCATATGAACCTCAGCATTTCTTTTATGTGTTTTGGTTCTCTGTCTCTGGTGCATATTTTATTGTTTATTACTTTCTGTGCATTTTGATATAATTGGCAGTGTAGCAAATTCCTGAATGCATTTTCTTGTTTGGAGAGAGGAAGCATCCATGAATTGGGGAACTTATTTTCATATTGCCAAGATCTTTCACCTGGTCGCTTTCTAATATGTTCCCTTACTGGTATGATACTTGTTCTCCTATTTCTCATAGACTTGGTTACCTTTTTAAAAACCGATTATTCTGTCCCATCTTACTTCTGTAGCTATCTTCCAGATAGTGTTCTTCATTCTGTTGCTGTTTAGTTTCTAGTTATTCTCTTTCTCTGTGTTTTTCTTCTAGGCTTTGTGCCTCTTGTTTTGTTCTTCACTTGTTGTGATGATGCCTCTTAGATATTCTGAGAAGAGTTACAAAGGGCAAAGGAAATTTTTGGTGAAGTTCATTATACTTGCACAAAAAAATGGTTTAGCTGTCAATGCAGATTTTCAGTGATGCTCCCTTAGTGTGTGTCAACTCATTTGCACCCCCATGAACTCAGCAATGCTAATAACAGCTTACTGTACCTGCTGGTGCCAACTGTACCTGTTGTCAGAACCATCTTGGAGGGTCTGTGCACCCAGGAAAGTACTTTCTCACAGGGTCAGTGTTCCTCTGATCTCCATTTTGAAAGGCATGCAAAGTTCTTTTTCATTCTTCAGGCAAGGAAACTGAGGTATCCCAGACCTGTACAGTTTTGTGTAATATATTATTCCAGGCACTTTCTTATATGCGGCTAGATCCACAGTGGATACACAGGTGAAACTCGGAAAATTAGAATATCGTGCAAATGTTCATTCATTTCACTTAAAAGGTGAAACAAATATATGAGATAGACTCACTACATGCAAAGCGAGAAATGTCATGCCTTAATCCATTATAATTGTGATGATCATGGCGTACAGCGTACATGAGATTATGTGATGATTATGGGGCACATCATGAGATTGGCGGGGTTGGGGTTTTCATAAACTGTAAGCCATAAGCATCAATATTATAACAAAGTAAGGCTTGAACTATCTCACTTTGCATGTAATGAGTCTATCTCATATATTTGTTTCACCTTTTAAGTTGCATTACTGGACTGAATGAACATTTACACTATATTCTAATTTTCTGAGTTTCACCTGTATAGGTCACTGCTGCTTATTAATCAGGCTTAAATGTGGACATGTAATATTTCTTTGAGGAACAGTTTGTCCACTGACCCAAATTAGAACCTGTACTTTGGCCCCTATGAAGAATTTATGGGGCATTCAGTTAACAAAGTTGCTTACACACGTTATGAGTTAGATCAGTGTTTCCCAACCCTTGGTTTTTGGACTTCAGTTCCCAGAAGCCTAAGACAATTCCCCAAAGCACTGATCAATTTTTTTAAAATTTTGCTTTTAACATTGAGAAATGTTATTTATTTATATTTATTTATAACTCAAATTTCTATGCCGCCCAATCAGGCGAACCCGTCTCAGGGCGGCTCACAACAGGATTAAAACATACATAGTAAAAACAATTAAAACCCCAACATACCCACCCACCTATTAAAAACTAACCACATTAAAACTGCCTGCATTAAAAAGATGGGGAGGCTTCATTTTATAAGACAACAGGCGGGGGCCACTCTTCCATCCGGGCCCCACACCTGCCCCGCCAACCAGGTTTTTAATTCTTTTCTGAAAGGCAGCAGCTCCGTCTGCTCCCGTAACTCTACTGGCAGGAGGTCCCACAAGGCCGGTGTGGACACGGAAAAGGCCCTCCTTCATGTGCCAGAGAGGCGAGTCCCTCTGGCAGATGGAACAATTAGAGAGCCCCTCCGGTCCGCTCTGGTTGGATGGACAGACACTCTTGGGACGATGCGGTCTCTTAGGTATCCTGGCCCACTACCATGTAGTGCTTTAAAGGTCAAAACCAGCACCTTGAATTGCACCCGGAGACAAACTGGTAACCAGTGCAGCTCCCGAAGCAATGGTGAGGCGCGAGCATAACCCCCACACCCCATCACCACCTGGGCAGCTGCATTCTGCACCAGCTGTAGCCTCCAAATGGTTGTCAAGGGCAGCCCCATGTAGAGCGCATTGCAATCTCGCCTGGAGGTCACCAGAGCATGTGTGACCATGAGCACATATTATATTTAATATAGTATTTTAAACATGTGCATATGCTCGTGCGTGCGTTTGCACTCACGTGCACACACAAGTGGATTGCTCTACATGTGGCTCACCTCGGTTAGCACTTTGCTCCATTCATTCTTGACTCAAATGTCCATTAACTTGTACACTTTTCTCGTTATCGTACCACTAGAATCAAGCTTAGGCCTCTTACCATGAAGATTCCTTTGAGTTTGATGTGCAGAAGGTAATTGTACAACATTCAACTCTTGGGACTAAGTCCTTCAACTTAAATTATTTTACACAAAACCTTTTGATCCCAGCTTGACTGGATTTTCCTACAAGGCTGACATGGGATTTTATTTTATTTTTGTCTCTTCAAACTTTTGCCATTCTTTCCTGTATTGGGTCCTCAGACACCTATCCACCTTGTGATTGGCTGCAAATAGATCTATAGGACAAAAATTACAGGATCCCTGACCTCCATGGGTGGTGGGATTCATGGCTCTTAATCCATTCACAATTGCCTTTTGAATCATAGACTGGAAGAAATTTATAAGTGGGATCTGGCCCATGTTCCTTCCCCTGTTAAACACTTCTGTTAAATCGGTTTACCTCCCGTGGAGTGTGAATTACAAGCTGAATAATTTATTTAGTAAGGGTATGTTGTATAGCTCAACAGTAACTATGACTAGAAATAATTTTATTTAGTAAATTAATATCTTTTTTCACCTAGGATTGCTTTCATAGCATAATGCAACTTATTCTTTCATACTGTACTTGATTTTACTATTTGGTTTACTACAAGGGTTGGAGTAAGATGCCAGGACAACATTTGATGTTGTCATATTCATAAGCAGTCTTTCAAGTTATTAGGGCATGATTGGACAACAGGTGCATTCCTTTCTTAATCTCTAACATTGTTGACCCTATAACCTGTGATATTATAAGCAATTCTTGATGAGATGTTATTCCTTTGGTGTTACTATACTATTACTATATTAAAAAGATGTTGGCAAAACCTACTTCTGTACTGTAGTAGTTCTATTTTCCCCATTCCATGAACAGAAGCTCATCCCTTTCTATCAGAAAGTAGATGTATACTTAACTAAAATTCTGTCCTGAAACTGCTTAATGCATATCTTTAAAATGCACACTAATTGTTTGATGGCTGGTAAAATGTGTAGTTCTGGAACTAAAGAGAATCTTTGTAGAAGGATAGAATGTAAACAGAGGCGATATAGTGAAAATACAAAATTGTTTAAATGTGCTGTGCTAAGATGTAAGTTGGTGTCTTCTGAAATAGGATCTAGTATTTAATATTTGTACTGATATGCTGAAACCCTGGCCTGGTGCATCACACCAGCATAATATGTGGAGTACATTTTTAAAAATACTTAGAAGCTACTCAGAATTTACACTAGAAAAGCAGTTCTATGTTTGATAGACGGTAGTGGATTAAATTTTAAGAGAATCCTGCAGGTGTATGTTTTTCTTTAACATATTGTTCTAAATTCAAATATTAGGTTGAACCTAGATGTATGTACAAAAAGAATCCCAGTGCATCTAATTTTATTATTTTAGAAAAACTCATTTAGATATCATTAAAATGTCAATTAATAAAATGTATGAGATTTTAATCTACTTTAAGAGAACTCCTGCCCAAAATGGAGAGAACTCTTTTTAGCAGTGATCCACAAGATAATTCCATGTAGGAATTATAGTTAGGCAGCAATTATAGCAATAAGTGCCAAACTTAAGTCAAAAGTATATTTAAAGGACCAAAAACTTCATGTACCCTTGCCTACAGCTTTTCCTGAGGCTTTGAAGCAAAACATTTGGATAAAGTTTTATTCTGATAAAAAAAGGTGTCGACCGAATGGGTGCAGTAACATGTTGGATGAAAAACTGAAAGCAAGATCCCTTGGTACAAACTCTGGGAAGTTAGCAGGTGCTCAAAGCATTTGAATTATGAATTGATTGGCATATTTAGAAAAGGTGTATTATAACACCTTCTAGTCACTATATCTTTAGGAACATGTTTCTTCAACTAAAAAGGGCACTGCACACAGATATTGGGTCAAGTTCTTGAATGGTTGTCAAAAATTCACTTTTATGAAAAAGAAAACTGGCAAACTGGGAAGAAGGCTACTTCAGGATCCTTCCTAATGTGCTGATTTCAATAAACTCATTTCTGTTGCTGTAGCTACCCTTGCCATGACTCAATGTTCTTTTAAATTTAGAATTGATTTCTGCAAATTGCCTTTGAGGGTTTATAATCATGTCTTTTGATTTAAATTTGTTGTGACTGGACTGTTGCGTACTTGAGAGTTGTTAATCTTATGACTGCTTTAGGACTGTAGATCAGCAGTGAGAACCTGAGGCCTTCCCTGTATTGTTTGACTGTTGCTTATGTCATTCCTGACCATAAGCTATATTGTATTGCCTAGTAATAAAGGGAGTTGCAGCCGCACACATCTGGAGAGACATGCGATCCCCATCCATGGTGTAAATGCAGTGAACAAGATTTTATGGTTAGAACATTGGTAGCCATTTGGGAAATTGGAAGGAAGGTTGTTCAGTGTACCTCCCAAAGACTAGTGATTCAAAAAGAAATTAATCGGTTTTGTGTACACTATAAATTTGAGCAACAGCAACTATGAGGTAGGTACCATAGGATTATATGCTTGTCTGTTATTTAAATTATGTTTCTTTTTTCCTTTCTAGGGACAGTACTTAACCGTGGAACAGCTGACTCTAGATTTTGAATATGTTATTAATGAGGTGATCCGGAATGATGCATCATGGTCTAAGCAGTTTTGCTCCTTCAGCGACTATGATATTGTCATTTTAGAGGTAGGGATGTGATGAGCACATGATCACACTATCTCATTTTAAGGCATAGGGGTAATTTCATACTTGACTTTCAGGAAACCTGCTACTTTGCAGGGATAAACTTAACCAGCTCCTGTTTTGAGAGCTGAGAGGAAGGGCATTAGTGTCTCTCTATGAAATTTTGACAATATTGTTACATTGGTTTACTTTGAAGATAAACTAGGATATAAATTTTGCTGATGAAGTAGACTAAATATTTTGGTTGTTTTTCGCTGCTGTAGTACTTTTAACCAGAGCCTTCAGGACTCATCTAAAAATTTAGTATTTTTCTGGTTGGCACTTCTCAGTGCTTTTTAAAGCATGGATAGTTCACTACTAGTACCATTTCTTGATTTTTGAGATGTATGGACTGTCATAGTGGCATCTTCTCCAAGAATGCCTCTCATTTGATAGATATATCCTCCCTCTCTCTCCCTCTCCAATAAAGGTCTCAAGGTGGTTTACATCACTAAAAAGACAATTTAAAGCAGGCATTCTCAACCTACGGCCCACGGGCCAAACCCAGCCCCCAAAGCCTTTTCATCCGCTGCCTGGAAGCGCCGGAAACCGGCAAAAATGTATGTTTTTGGTGAGTTCTCGCGTGAAATCTTGCGAGATCTCACAAATCTTGTGAGATCTGGTGAAATATCGCAACATCTCGTGATAGGTCACCAAAAAACATGTTTTTGCACAAGAACTCACGCAGAAACACGTGACTGGCCCATGTAGCCACTCTGAGAGGAGTGATCCACCCCCGCCCTGAAAAGGTTGAGAAAGCCTGATTTAAAGCCAAAGCCAATTATTACTATATTAAAAAGAGTTAATTATTTTAAAATATGCAGGGATTCCCAAACTACAGGCTGTGGGCTGCATCTGGCCCCCGATGCCAATTCATCTGGCCTGTGCCACCCTCACCGCTTTCAGAAGCAGAAGTAAAATGCGCATACGCAGAATGCTGCCATAAATGCACTCACGGCTGTCGTAAATGCAGTTATGGCAGCCACAGGTGCATTTATGGCAACGTTCTGCGCATGCGCAGGCATGTTCTACGTCCGCTTCCTGAAAATTTGGGCACCCCTGAAATAGTGCATTGAAAATGATACTAAAACATACTTAAAAGCAACAAGGCACAAGTAACTCCATTTTAAGAACTATCTCTTAGACAGCCAGGCACTGAAGGAAAGACTGCCTAAAGAGAAATGTCTTTACCTGCTCATGGAAAAACAGCAAAGAGGAGACCAGTCTGGTCTTCTGTAGAAGGGAATTCCAGGATTTCAGATCTAGAACCCATTTATTTATCTTTCTATCAGTCCATAATGTTCATAAATCTCTTTTCTAGCACATTTCAAATAGATCAGGTTTTTATTTCAATGAATTGTTAAGGTATATTAAATGGTTAGCAGTTTTCCACAGCATACCAAATAGAAAGAGCATTTTGCTAAATCTTTGCCTTCCTGTGGAAGGAAGAGCAAAGATGGGACCTGCCTGACCTTTGGGAGGGAATTCCAGGATTTCAGAGCAGTGACAGAGAAGGCCCTTCTCTCCTGCTTCCACCAAATGCACTTATGAGCTTAGTGCAGTGGTGCCCAAACAGCTGTGGGGGCCGGAGGCGGGCTGCTCCCGCTGCTGACAGTTTTGATGTCAGCGGCGGTGGCGATCGCGCTTTGTCCTGGCTTCTCCGAGCAGCCTCTTGCTCCTTCCCATCCCCCTCTGCAGCCTTTGCCAAAGCTTATCGCTGTGTTAGGAAAATCTTCGGAGCCCTTTTCCTGTTCAGATCCTGACGTAGGCCATCTCCCAACACACTTTTATACTGAAGGCAGATTGAAATAGATCTAGAGATAATCCATGTCATCCAGAATTTGTATGGTTTGAGTTCTCCTAGATAAACTTGTGTGGGTGTCATGACTGGAATTGGTAATTTTAGACCTGAATAGCTTTTTCAAGGAAGATACAGTATAGCTCCACCCCTCATATTCTCAAATTCTGATCTGCATTGATTTAGCACAAGTTTAGATTAAAGCACTAGTTTGATAGTTGCGTTGTCTGTAGAAACATTGAAATGGAGCAAATATTTGTTATCATGGCTCACTGTTTTGACAAGAGTTAAGCCAACAGTTCTGACTCGCTGCCAGAGTGCAGTGTAATTTACTAGCTCTTGCATTGATCTTTCTAGGTATGTCCAGAAACCAACCAGGTCATTATCAATATTGGACTCTTGCTTTTAGCTTTCCCTTCCCCTGATGAAGAGGGACAACTCAGGTGAGCGCAGCCCTTGGGTCTTTGTTTGCCTTTTGTTTTCCTGACCACATGGCAAATTTGCCTTGCCCTGAAGAGGTTATAGTTAAATTCACAGCACTATCTAGAGGAGCAGAAGAGAGCAAAATACAGTAAAACCTCTACTTACGGCCAAAGTCCATTCCGTAGGCTTTTGCTTAAATCGGTTTTTTATGTAACTCGAAGCAAACCCATAGGAAACATTATTTTTTACGTAACTCGAAGCAAACTCATAGGAAAAATAAAACTTTTATGTAAATTGAAGCAAACCCATAGGGAAATGAATTTTTATGTAACTCGAAGCAAGCCCATAGGAAGAATCTTTATGTAACTCGAAGCAAACCCATAGGAAATCGTGTGAATGGTTTTAGCACAAAATCATTATGTAAGTCGAATTTTATGTAACTCGAGGCATGTGTAAGTTGGGGTTTTACTGTATGTTTTAATATAAAGGATACAAAAGTGTGCACAAAGCATGGGTAAATGTGGCCCTAGGCTTCCCTTTGGAAAAAAATATCAAGGTTCCTTTGTACCCTCTGCAGAGCATGGGAAGCAGATTTGTCATATCCCCACTTTTGCATTGACATGCTTTCAAGGACCAGGAATGACTTTTGGTTGCTTTCCACTTTTGGGAAGCTGACTTCTTTGGGCCTTTCTTCTCTGGTGGGCCCCTAAAAGAAGTAAAACTGCCTCTACATCCTCAGTTACACACTTTGCACATACTTTCCAAGTGAAAGTAAAGCTGAAGCGAGCAATATGTGGCTTCCAATGTCTCTTGCTGCCTTCTACCACTCCATTCCCCCCAGAGAGGGATTGCTCAGATAGTCCCCTTGTGCCTCCTAGCAGGAATGGGGGTAGTTTTGTCGTGTTTCAGGGACCTGTGCCACTTACTGAGTTTAATATAGCAAACTAAATGTGCTGTAGGAGAAAGCAAATTCTCCTCCAGATAGATCAGATCATATTTGGAGTACTTTAACTGAGTTTGGGAGTTTAAAGTGGTGTTCTTTTGTAATTTTTCTGCTTTGCCAGTTCACACTTTCATTTGGGTTTTCAGAAGAAATGAATGAAATTTTAAGCACCTTAATTAGGCAAAATCAGATTTGTATTTTCAACGTCAAACCTCATCTTGAAATTGGGCTAAAATCTTGTTTGATACGGATGCAGAAGGCAAGTGGAATAGCAATAAATCACTTCTGGCTGGCAGTTAACAAATAGTGGAATTGTTTATTTTTTGTTGGAAGAAATACTTCATCAGGTTTGTCACATTTCAGAGTGTCAATAATAAAATTAGCTACATATCTTCTATTTACATCATTTGTTTCATCTATTATCATCTAGTCAACAGCAGATCTTCTTTTTCCTAACACATCTTCATAGCAGGCAGAAATGTAATTTTTCCTTAGAGTTGGTTCAATCAGGTGACTGGTGTACTTCTCCAAAAACGCCTAAGGCTACCACTACTTAATTTCCTTAAGGAAATATCTGAAGTAACCATCATTGTACAGAGTTTGTTACAAAAATTCTGACTCAGTATTTGGTGAACCTGCAGTTCAAGAGGAAGCTGTCTTGAAAGGGAGACATTACCTATTCTCAGTGAAGATAAACCTTGCTAAAGAACTCTTGTGTTTTGCAGTGGCACAATTATGTTGAACATGAACACGCTTTTGTGCCAATACCTTATTTTCACACAATTTACAGAACAAAATACTACCAGTTACTGAAAATCTGCTTCCCAAATTCTTGAACAAGACACCTACCATAATTTCACACCCACTGAACATATCGCTCTCTCTCGCTCTCTCTCTCTTTCTCTCTCTCTCACACACACACACACATTTTTGTGTTAGGGAGGGAATAAGAAAAGTGGACAAAACAGGCACATTCTCTCTGTCTTTACTGGCTCAAATGGGCTGGTTTATCAGTAAGGTTGCCAATGACCAAAATATGGTGTTCGTTACAGAATTAAGCAGAAATATGACACTACCTTGAAAAAGTCAAAATATTTCAGGCAAAATAAAAATCATCTAATTCTCACAATTATGTTTTAAGTTACTTATAAATTCAAATAAAGGTTCCAGAAATATAACATACCATATGAGTTTGGCAAAGGGATATCAAAACACAGCTATTGAGTAGCCACTTCTTTTTGTCTTCCAACGTCTCATAAAGATGATTGTTAAATTGTCTACCCACTGTCTTCCACAGGCCGAAGACCTATCACACCAGCCTCAAAGTTGCTTGGAATTTGAACACTGGGATCTTCGTCACTGTCAGTGTGGGAGATCTCACCGAAGTCAAAGGGCAGACCAGGTAAAGCAAATTTTCTTGTATTTGCGGATTACTAGAGCAGAGATGGCCAACCTTGGCACTCCAGATGTTCTTGGACTTCAGTTCCCAAAAGCCCTGATCAGCAGGTGTGTTGACTTGGGCTTCTGGGAACTGAACATCACTGCCCTAGTGTGAGTTGAATCAGAATAATTGAGTTGCTAAACATCCCCATTTCTTTCAGCCTTTCTTCATAGGACTTAGTTTCCAGTTCCCTGATCATCCTTGTTGCCCATCTCTGAACTTGTTACAATTCATTACCATCCTTCTTACAGTACAGTACTCTAGATATGGTCTAACTAGTGCTGAATAGAGCGGGGAGTCTATACGTCTGTCAATGCAGCCTAAAATAGCATTTACCTGTTTTTCAGCCACATCATATTTAACTCATGATCTGTAACAATTCCAGGATCCTTCTTGTTCATAGTATTACTGAGCCAAGTATCCTCCATCTTATAAATAAGCATTCTCCCCCCAGGTGTAGAACTTTGCACTTATCCCTGTTAAATTTCACTCTGTTGTTTCCAACCCAGTGTTGGAACCAACTTTATCAAGATCTTTTTGAATTTTGTTCTTGTCTTCCAAGGTATTAACTCTTCCACCCAATTTTGTGTCATCCACAAGTTTGATAAGTATCCCCTGCACTCTATCAAGCTCATTAATGAACATGTCGAAGAGCTGAGACTTGTGAGCCCCACTTGTTACCCCTTCCCAGTTTGAGAAGGAGCCATTGATAATACCTCTCTGAGTACAATTTTGTAACCACCTGTGTATCCAACTGAAAGTTGTGCTATCCAAGCCACACCTAGTTCGCTAATCAGACATGAGGCATTTTGTCAAAGGCTTTCCATAAGTAAAGATATATTACATTTACAGCATTCCCACCAGGTTAGTCTGGCAGGATTTGTTCCTGACAAATCCATGTTGGCTTTCAGTTATTATGGTACTGTTTTCAAGGTGCTTGCAGAATCCACATGAAGGGGTTTACTACGATTCATCCGGCCTGCGGCACCCTACGGAGGAAGGGACAACCCAGAAGAGTCTTAACCGTACGGGCACATTTTACTTCCACTTCCGGGAGTGACAAGGGCAGCGCGGGTTGGATGAATCGCAGTAAACCTCGTCGTGTGGATTCACGGGGGCTTGGGCTTCTGGGAATTGAAGTCTTAGAACATCTGGAGTGCCAAAGTTCGCCATCACAGGTCTAGACACTAAGTTGGCATTTTACTTCCGATTACTAATACATAAAAGCAGTGTAGGAGCAACTTCCTGCTGTTTCACCTGTGAGTTTTTCTGCCTGTGTATTTCTTTCAAATGTTGCTAATCTTTTGTTACCTTTTCAGTTACTAGCTTAATTATTTCCTCCTGTCTTCTTTGTTGAACAGTATTTTGTAATTCATATTAAATTTTTTCAGCTAGATACTTAAATAATTATTTACATAACCTTTTATTTATTGGTTCTGAGTTTCTCAAATACATTTATTCTTGGTGCCTTGGATTTGTCTTACTCTTTTAAATCCTTCCTGTGTAAATCTAGACCTGTATCAGTAAGGGTACCAATCTTTTCCTCTGGTTTTTGCGTGTTGTCCACTTCGGCTTCAAATTTTGTAGAGGAAATAGCAAGAATTTTTAAATAGGTGCCTTATCACATCTGGTGTTGGGATTTCATTGTACTGAGTTTGGACCTGAGAGGCCTTTTGGAACAGGAAAGAAAGAGTGTCAAGGTTGACCACCCCTGGTCTAAGCATGTAAGTGTGCCCAAGAGACTCAATCTATAGTGCATAAAGCAGGGGTGCCCAAACTTTTTGGGCCGTGGGCCAGTCACATGGTTCCTCCCACCGGAAGTGGAAGCAAAATGTGCCTTGCAACCTGTGTTTTGCAACAGGATGAGATAGTTTTTAGGCTGCCATTTTCTCTGCTTAAACCAGGGGTGCCCAAACTACGTCCCATGGGCTGAATCCAGCCCCCGGCGCCATTAATGGTGTGTTTTACTTCTGCTTCCGGGAGGGGCAAGGGTAGCGTGGACCGGGTGAATTGCTGTTGGGGCCCAGATCCAGCCCACGGGCCATAGTTTGGGCACTCTGGCATAAAGGATATAGAGATAATTTCTCCATTACATTGGTTTCATCTTCAGTACTCTGCAAATACAGCACTTGAATCTTTGGGGACCATTGCATGCAGACTCCGTGTATTGAAGGCCCTTGTTCTTCCCTTCCTCCCTCAGTGGCAGTGTGTGGAGCTCCTATAGGAAAAGCTGCGTCGACATGGTTATGAAGTGGCTGGTGCCAGAGAGCAGTGGCCGCTACGTGAATAGGATGACTAATGAGGCCCTTCATAAAGGTAATGTTTCTCCCTAGATCTGGACCAGAGGCTTCTGGGAACCTTTTCAAGGCATAGTGTGCTCAATTGGCTGCCCAGAATTGGTATTGTGCTTTCTGTGTTTGTCACTGGTAAGAGCAAGTACTTGCTGTACTTAGCCAAATCTTGGGGGTGGGTGGTTGGAAATGGGGGAGGGGGGGAAATAACAGGGTGGTGAAATGCATGTCTTGTTTCAGAACATTGGAGATCTCATCCATCTTTTTACTTTGTTGCTTGAATCTGTGCCTACCGGTACTTTTTCTCTCCTTTATGTACCCTTGGATAGCAGCTTTAAATAGAGCTGGGGGTGGACTGTGGCTAGAATATACAGTAAAACCCAGACTTACAAAAAAACACTCCGTTCCCTGGCCTCATTCGTAAATTGAGTTTTTTCGTAACCCGAGGCATCACCATAGAAAATAGCGCCACCAACATTTTGGCACTAAAAAGTGGTTTTTACATACCAAAATGGCGGCCATGCCATTTTTAAAAATTTCGTAAACTGGGTTTTTCGTAAATCGGTACCCTGGTTTACGAAAAACCATTTTGTAACCGGGACCCCGGTTGACAAAAAAAACATTTTGTAACTCGAGTCATTCATAACTCGGGGATTTACTGTAGTGCCAGCTAAAAGCTGTGCCGATTTATAGCTTTAGATGAGGGGGTTCTACAAATTCCTCTCCGAGTTTGTTTTCGTTTCTTTCTCACAAGTTATGTGGGGAATTCTTGGGAGATTCTTACTGTTTGGCTATCTGGGACGCTTACAAACCTCGCACTGCTAATGCCGCGTTTTCCTTCTTCACACAGGCTGCTCCTTGAAATTCCTTGCAGATAATGAGCGTTACACGTGGATTGTCTTATGAGGTCTAGTCCAGAGACAATGCCTACATCGGTAGTTCATTTCCTGCCATAACTGTGTGTCAGATTCAACTACCTCCTTGTTAAAAGTTGTTTTTAATTGTCCCCAGCCCTTTTGATCTGACAGTAACCCTGATGACCTTGATCAGTTTCTGGAGTAAAGCCACATCCTCTGCTTCATGGGTAGGGTGAGAAACAGGCCTGGCCCAGACGGTCTGGAAAAGCTACCTCTCCTTGCGCACTAGTCCTGTGGGTTGAACTGCAGAGATTCCAGCTGACCTAGAATGCTCCCTAAAAGGCACTTGCTTCAATAGAGCAGTCTGGAGTTTGTGATGTTGCAAGGAGCCTTTAGGAGATAAAAATCTTGCCCTCCCCTGGTGCTATACAACAAATGATCCCGGAGCAACTATTTTGTTTAAGGAGACCAAAAAAAACCCCTCCTCTATGTTTCAGGCACTTCCTCCATCCCCACTGGAAGATTCATTTCCCCCTCTCATGCATAGATGTCATCTTGTTTTTTAATTTGTCTCAGGCAGGTGTTCCAATTCCTGCAATAAAACCATTTAATTTGACATTGACTGTTGCTCTTTCCTTTGTTCTTTGAGAGGCTTTGTGGGCACACAGGAATGCGAGTCCTGGCACTGCAGTGAGAGGTATAATCACACTATGGGCCTGAGGCTCCTGCAACTCCTTGACTGCAAATGAAACGTACATGTATGCGGAGGCTTGTTTTTGCAGCTCACTTTGCTAAATGGGCAAATGTAAGGTAGTTTGTTCATAGTTTACAGGTAGTGTACACTGGAGTTCCAAGGTTGCCTGTTTAGACCAAAGTCTCTTCAATTCCAATATGATGTAAAATGTAGATTGTTGAAGTTAAGACAGAAAGAGAAAATAAAAGAGCCTTTAATAATGTTTTTATATAAATAAGTACTTGGATTCTGCTTGAAATAACACGTACAATTCTGGTCACTGGTCTCAGAAAAGAGATTGTAGTAGAGTTGAAAAGGATACAGAAGAAAACAACCTAAACCCGTGATGGCGAACCTTTTCACTCCATATGTTCTTGGACTTCAATTCCCAGAAGCCTAAGCCTAATGGGTTTACTGCAATTCATCTGGCCCGCACTGCCCTCGTCGCTCCCGGAAGCCCAAGTAAAACGCACCCGTCCAGAGGAAAGGTTAACCCAGAAGAGTCTTAACCGTACGGGCGCGTTGTACTTCCGCTTCTGGGAGCGACAAGGGCAGCACGGGTCAGATGAATCGCAGTAAACCCATTCATGTGGATTCACAGGGTGCTTGGACTTCTGGGAATTGAAGTCCAAAAACATCTGGAGTGCCAAAGTTCACCATCATGGACCTAAACTATCTCCTTATGAGAGCTGACTACTGTATTTGTGTCTGTTTGGTGTAGAAAAAGGTTGGAGTGCTAGTGAGGAACATGTTAAAGGTCTATAACATGCATGGTGTGGGAAAAGTGGTTAGAGAGTTTTTCTCTCAGGGTAAGACT
The DNA here is from genome assembly GCA_035047345.1 of Bradypodion ventrale. Lineage (NCBI taxonomy): Eukaryota > Metazoa > Chordata > Lepidosauria > Squamata > Chamaeleonidae > Bradypodion > Bradypodion ventrale. The sequence goes on from JAWDJE010000002.1 coordinate 193,142,363, forward strand.
ACAGGGTCATTCACATATTGAGTGGCGGAGAAATCGAGACCAATGGTTTTTTTTGGGGGGAAATCCTTGCCATAACACATAGTTTGTGGTATCCGCGAGCATAATTGGCATAACTGTCCCTGACAGAGGTTACACCGGTCGAGGAAGGCTCCTGGTCACTGGCCTCTGCGGGAACAGAAATTGGGGAGCGGATTAATAATCATAAGATTGGTTCACCCATATCTGATCTGGCAGGCAGTTCGGCAGGAGGAGGTTGAATATCTAACTCGAGTTAGGAATTAGGTAATTCCACACTTGCAGATTAGCCCAAGCCCTAGCGCAAATAGTGGCCATGTTTACTCTTGTGCAAGCCATGAACAGTATTTGCCTTAGTTAATTAACTTCCCCAAGAGAGATTCCCAATTAACCCGGGCAAACAGGTGATGTGATTTTCTGTCAGATGACGATTCTATCACACGCAGCCTTGAACATAATATATACTGATGATTTTCCCTCAATAAATCACTGGTCTTCGCTCCATCTTGTCTCGCGTCTTCTTCTGACGTCTCCTCCGGGACCCAAGGGCCGCTTCACGGCCCCAATCCAACATCTGGTGACCCCGACGTGATCCTACTCGTGAGTAAGCGATCAACGCGGTCCGGTTCTACGCTAGAACCGTGTCCAATCACCCCGGAGAACAGCGCGGCAGCCCCGGTCGGGAAGCCATCTGATTGGGAAGACAGCTATGCGGCGAGGCATCTCAGAGAGGCATCCTACAGTTTGCTTCGGCTATCGCGGCTGCTTGCAGCACGGAAAAACGCGTTCCGCTCAGGGTCGGCTGTGAACCCCTGACAGCGCAGAGGCCACCGAGGGCCCGTGGCAGCAGCCCACGCTCTGAGCTCTACCCAGAGATTCGTCACGCAAAACCTATTGCCTGAACTTCAGACGCGTCGACTCATCCCAAGAAGGAGACTTCAAAGGACCGGCAGGTAATATGAGGACTTGTCCTCAGCGGCAACGTCCGTCCACTAGTCAAAGAATTCATGAGGATGAATTCAAGACCCTGGCCAGGGTATATCAGATAAGCTTTCACAGTGGAGAACTAGCGCGGCTTTTGGTGTTCTAGAGGAAACACTGCCTGCTTTACCCAGAAGTAGGTACGTTATCCCTTCAGCTCTGGGATCAGATAGGAGTCTGCATTCAGCAACCCCCGAGAGCTCCAGATGGCGTAACTCGCACATGGAGCAAATGTAGGATACTCTTAGCAGAGGTAGACCCAGTCCGGATAGAGACCCAGAAACCCCCAGCGCAGTCAGAGTCATCAGCCCCAGCGGCTCTCTATCCGTCATTTCAGCTTAAGCAGGGCAGTGTAGGGAGCATTCCCTCAGTGACAGCTGCAGACGTCACTGAAGGAATTCATGGCATGAGAAGCCCTGGCGCTTCTCTGACAGTTACAAGTTCCCTGCCAATTAAGAACTCCATTCAGCGCATGGGTGAGGAAGATCCATTCACGGGGAAATTGCCAGTGGCACAATTAGCTAGCACCCAACTGTGTGTTCAGCCTATCTGAAGGCAGACACACGTTCAGGCAGAGCTGCTCAGCGCCCACTGCTCACGGAAATCTGCACGGCCCCTGGCCACGCAGGGCTCCAGAGCAGACCCATTACCACACTCAGGCGCAGAGCAGTGCCAAAACCCCAGGGCGCCTGCTTCCAGTGTGGAAAAATGAGACACCTTAGAAGAGAATGCCAATCTAGACCAGGCAGATCTTCAAAAGGTTGTCCGGATAAGCTTAAGACCAAATGGCCACGTTGGCACTGGAGGGTGAGGCAGCACCGAGATCCGCGAGTCCGGCCCTCCGGCACGCGTCTGGCCCAGGCTAGAAGGGAGGCAGCCATCGCCCTGGCTATGCCAGAGGAACCATCCCAGCAATAGTACCCCGAGCTCTCCCAAGGCACAGACAGAACCTACTTGTCTCGCCTTGGAGTAGCCCAGAGAAACTCACCCCTAAGTAGAAGCACCCAGATGGTTGTGATAGCCAGCTGTGTATAAGTCATCTCATGTGCAGGATAGAACACTGCAGATCAGGGGAGGAATGTGCGAATGCGTAAATAAATGTGTGTATGCGTGGTGAACCACTGAATGTATGACTGCAAGAACTGTGTATGATTGCAAAAGCCTTGTCTCTATGACCACAGTATGATTGCAAAGTGTTCCTTGTGTGCAACGGTGTGGTGATGTCACTGTGAAATATGTGTTAAACAGTTTGCACTGTGTTCATGGGCAGGAACTATTTAAGGTTTGAGAGAGCATGGTGAGCAAGACCTCTTTGCCTTGCCTGCTTAGCAGCTTAAGGGCAACGAAAGCAGGAGGGTGGGTGGGTGGGGAATCCTAACCTGCAATAGGGCAGGGTGACCCCCCTTCTTCCCTTGAGACTTTTTCTTTGTCAAAGGATTAAGCCACTCTTGGAAACCGGTTTTGCAATCCGTGCCACTCAGGAAAACAGATTTTTCTTTTCAGAAGCGCGATCTGAAAACAAAAATCACTTCTATGAGTTTTCCTCACTAAATCATAAACTATGGGGCCCCTCCCTATGTCTGTGTTTCTCAAACCCCCATCTCTGTGTTTTAAGGTGTTTGAATGTCTCTTAGCGTCTTTAAGTCACATATCTTACTAGGAATGAGAGAATTGCATTGTCTTCGTGTGTGTATTGTGTTATCATCTTGTAACCTAGGTTCTCAACCTTTTAAAGTCAGGGGCCAAGTTCCGGGGCCTCAGGCAGCTCTGGGGGTCCGGACAGTCATCCTGCCCTTCCTTCGCCACACAGCCCTTCTTGGCTTGGTAGAGGTAGTGGCAGAGCAACGTGGACCGCATCTGGCCCACTTACCCACATCTGGCCGCAGGTTGAGAATCGTTCTAACTCTCCTTCATTCTCTTAAGAAAGATACTGTTCTGGTATTTTGACTTTAATCTGTGTAAAGTAACTTCTGGTATTTTGACTTTAATCTGTGTAAAGTAACTCACCCATTTACCCCTTTCACAGGAAAAAGCACGCAAACATTCTTGCGCTCTGTATATTCAGAAAATGCTTAATCGTTACCTTTTTACAGGAACAAAACTCCTCTCCAGGCCTTAAAAGTAACCAATTTGTTTCTTTCTACAGTCTTAAATTGCTTCCTTTCACACGGTCCAGCGTTAATTACTGGTAGGGATCCCTTAAAAGAAGGACCCCAGCCAGTGGTCTTAATTATCTGACCTCATCTGATTTCGTTATGATAAGAGTTGCTGCATTCTCATTGTGCTAACTTCTGACTTGTCTTTCCTCCTTTCACCAGTGGAACTCCCTGCTGGAAATGTTTAACTTGTGTGTCTTTTCATTTTTGTGTATTATTTCCTTACAGCTGGCACGTCATAGTTGGCTTGTTTTTAATAAGTCTTAGTCGGTCATTTTAAGTATGGCACCTGGCCCACAGCACCCTCTCTATTTGAGCAGACACATTTCACAAACTCCAGGGCACAAAGGGAGGATTAGTCCCTGAGCTGAGAATGTGCAGAGTGCCACTCATTAGCCAGGACTGCCTAGGACCATTTTAAGAATGCAGTCAGGTCACACTTTCAATCAGATACAGGCATTTTCAGGCCACCCCTTCCTTTTTTTGCTGCTAGTCTAAGCACAGGCAAAAGGCTAAGCCAGCATCTGGCACCCTTCTCACAGGAGCCCAAGAATAGCTCCAGGAAATGTGTGCACGCACACCATGGGCGGATGTGCGCAGGGGGGCCTTCATGAGAAATTTACCCAAGGGAAGCCTGGCACGTCATGCGCCAAGGTTTGCCATAAGACCCCAGACTCGTCTCGCTTCAAACGCAGACAGTCACCTTGTGTGAATTAATGTCACTGGTTCCCCTTCGGGGGGCTAGGACAGTTTTCACTTATGGGGGTCGCACATATTAGGTTCTTACTTGGCAAGAGGACCGAGCTTGGCGCACGCTCCTGACTCTTCCGCAAGCGGGCAGAGTTGGCAGCCGTGAACCTCGCTTTGTGCACCTTTGCCAAAGAACGATTCAACATAATTACTGACAGCCAGTTTGTTAGGAATTTGCTTCACAGTCTACCAGGAGCATACATCACTCCCGCGGTAGACAAAAACTTGCTGAGTTTGTTTCTCACAACTCCAATTCAGAGTCACGCATTCTTTCATCAGAATGCCAAAGCCACTTGCAAGGCAGTTCAACCTGCCACTTTCCCAAGCCCAAGGCATAGTCCGTTCCTGTCTGCATCATGCAGGGGCGGTAGGGGGGCCCTCGTGGGGGGGTCAACCCACGAGGGACAGAGGCCAACCAGGTGTGGCAAATGGACGTCACACATGCCCCACATTTTGGCAGGTGGCAGTACATGCACGTTTGCATTAATACCTTCTCACAGTTTGTTTGGGCAACAGCACAGAAGGGAGAAACGGCTCCCCATGTGGAACAGCATCTCCTTTCCCACGGCCATGGGCGAACCTCGGCACATGAAAGTCCGATGACACCCCAGCTTATAGCTCCAGGCAGCTGGCCACCTTCATGGCCACCTGGGATATTAAGCACACCTTTGGCGTTCCGTACAATCCGCAGGAGCAAGACAGAGCTTCACCATGCCATACTGGATAATCAAGCAGCCATCGATTATCCCCTGTTGTTACATCATTTGGGTTGCGAGTCTGTCCACGGCATGTGTTGCTTTAATCTTACAGACAACACGCACAAGGTACAGAGCCAGCTCATGGACCTCCACACCCTGGTCAAGAACATCAAGGAGGATGCTTCATGGGGGTGGTGGGATTCGTTGTGGTCATGGTTCCCATGGGGTTGGCTTCAGACGACACTCAAGGTGATTGTGGGGGTGGTAATACTGGGCACAACAGTGTGTTGTTTCGTGCAATGTATTCCCTCACTGATATCGAGATGTCCCGCATGGAAGGAACCCCGAAACGTCATCCCCCCACACCAGCTGATGCCACTCCTACGCAGAGCCGTCTGTCAGGTCCACAACAAGAAAAGGGGGAGTGTGGTATCCGCGAGCATAATTGGCATAACTGTCCCTGACAGAGGTTACACCGGTCGAGGAAGGCTCCTGGTCACTGGCCTCTGCGGGAACAGAAATTGGGGAGCGGATTAATAGTCATAAGATTGATTCACCCATATCTGACCTGGCAGGCAGTTCGGCAGGAGGAGGTTGAATATCTAACTCGAGTTAGGAATTAGGTAATTCCACACTTGCAGATTAGCCCAAGCCCTAGCGCAAATAGTGGCCATGTTTACTCTTGTGCAAGCCATGAACAGTATTTGCCTTAGTTAATTAACTTCCCCAAGAGAGATTCCCAATTAACCCGGGCAAACAGGTGATGTGATTTTCTGTCAGATGACGATTCTATCACACGCAGCCTTGAACATAATATATACTGATGATTTTCCCTCACTAAATCACTGGTCTTCGCTCCATCTTGTCTCGCGTCTTCTTCTGACCAGTCTCCTCCGGGACCCAAGGGCCGCTTCACGGCCCCAATCCAACAATAGTTAAGCGTTGACATTTGTTACTAAAAGCTAAAACAATGTTTTCCATTAGTATAGCTTTAAGACGGGGTGCCCAAACTACAGCATGTGGGCCGGATCCACCCCCAGATGACAATTCATCCAGCCTGTGCCACCCTCGTCACTCCAATCCTTTGGCCAAATTACTCAGCAGACTAGCTGGTGGTAGATTGCTAAAGTACCAGGGGAGGGGGGCAAGGTGAGATTAAAGTGCACTCTGTTTTACAGTTACATGGAGGAAGGTAACATCCTGTAATATAAGACCCAGCTTAAGAGCACAGCAGTTTTCATACTTCAGAACAAAGGTATTCTTGTACCATGGCTACTGGGCGGGCACGTTTTGCTTCCGCTTCCGGGAGCGACGAGGGCGGCACGGTCCGGATGAATTGGCATTGGGGTGGATCCAGCCCACGGAACGAGTTGTACAGGCATCTGGTTGGTCCCTTTGTAAACAGACTGCTGCATTTGAGAGGCCTTGTATTTGCTCCAGCATTGCTATGAGACATGAATTTTCGTTTCCTACAGTACAAAGATGCTTGGATAGATACATTCCCAGACTGAAGTCTCCTCACGTTAGCAGTTGTCTCCCAGAGTACATAATTCCAAAAGAGTTGCACGGTTTCCATTCTTCATTTTCCTAGAACTGTAGTTAAAACCTTTCCTTCTGACGATGTGATGGCTCTTGTGTCTGACATAAGGGCAGTTTTACATAACCATAGCAGTGCAGAGCAGTATTGCAGCTTACGATTCACAGCGACTGGGATGTTTTATTTGCCTGGAACCAAATCCCTATGCAAAAAACCAACACCCTTTACAAAAAGCTTGCTTGGAATACGTTTTCTTCTCTCACCTAGCAGCTTGCTTTCATCTCCAGCTAGTGCAGCACAGCTGGCAAGGAGTGATGTGAGACTGAACATCTGAAAAACAAGAAAGGGAAGCCAGGCACCTGCTATTCTTAGGTAAGCAGCTCCTGTTAACTTCTGTGTTTTCCTCTGCCTGCAAAATGGCAGTTCTTGTTCTGCCCATAAGATTCACAGACTTATTCAAGTCACGGAAGTTGCTCTGCTTGCAAGTTTGGCTTGTGTGTTCAGAGGTCAAGTTCTGTTTTGGTTGGCACGAGTAAGAAGCAGCATGCTAGGCAAAGAACACGGCTGAATTTATTTCTTAAGAAAGAACTACAAAAGGTAGAAAACAGCTTTTTGCACTCTAGACTACACACACACACACACACACACATCATTATCTGAATCACAGGCACTGCCCATCTCATGGACCCAGGACACCTACAAAGCACTTCAAACTCCACTTGAAGTCTATAGTGCAGCTAAAGCTGCAGTTGCCGCACAAAAGATTGACACAAAATATATATTTTATACAATATGTAGATTTTGCAATAAACATCTATATCACAGGTTTAAAACACTGGAAAAATTGAACAAATAAGGCCATGATGGTTAAAAAACCCAAAAATATCAAGTAATTTATCTTCACCAATCTCACAATATTTAGGTGGTTTATAGAACAAGAATTAGTTAATTACATATAAAAGCACAGATTTTTTTCCTGTTTAAAACTAGAATATCTAATATTCAGTTACAAACCAAAAGAATGATTACTTTCTTTAGAGTAGGACGTAACCAAATATGTTTGTTTAGTTACTAGCACAGAGAGGGAACGAAGGACTGAGTTCTGCTTAAAACCAAGGAGTACTAAAGATGTCAGCTAGCAATTATTATTATTATTATTATTATTATTATTATTATTATTATTTTACAGCCTGGAACACCCAGACTGCGTTGGGCTTGCTCTCGGCTCTTCCTAGCTGCTCTGCAGCTCATCTGTTGGGTGGACAGAGAGAATTCTCAGTCAGAGGGGAAAGGTTTTCACTGTTGTGTAAGGCAGCAACTGAATAAAAAGGTAAGTTCATTCATGTTGTTGAGTCCTGTGTGAAAGGTGGATCCAGCATTCTGCACAGGTCTATAGAGGGGAGTAGCTAGCTGACAGAAAGCAAGGTTTTTGCGAACAACTAGATCCATTTTCCTTACCGCAGGTTACGGACTTTGCTAAAGCTAAAAGTCAATCTGCATACATGTCAGAAAGCAGGGACAGGTAATGCTGAAACAGAGAAGGTCTTCAACCTTGGTTAGTGCGCCTGTTCCTTAGATATTTGTTTTTCCTTGCTGGGGCACAAAGCATAACCTTTACACACTGATGAACACACCCATACACTTCATAAAGCAATATATGTTCACAAATCTGTGACAATGGAGTTGACGTTCATTTTGTGTATAACAAACAGCATCCTGTAGAAACAAAGCACATCATGGTTGAATGTACATCAGTTGGCTGTGAGTCATTAGTGAAGAGGATAGATAGAGGCATGTATGGTAACTAAGGTGCTTCTCCTAGACGATGAGTGCTTATGCAAGGTGGGAATTAGCTACAAAGCCCCCAACAAAGGGTGGAATGGGGGATATACCTTTGCCACTTGCATCTTGCGGATGCTGCCTGCCCACTGGCGTTCAAAATACAGAGGTGCTTTTATGTGCAAAAATCTCCCTTCAGTGTAGCATTTTGCTACATGAGCAGAGCAAAAGGGTTGGCACCTTGTGTTTCCCACCTTCAGTTCACTTTAAGGAGAAGCTTGCTGGCTTACAGACTGGGCTACCATCTTAATGGGCCCTTTGCTACAGTAGTCTTGACCCAGGTCGCAATTTTAATAGCAACTGTAAAATAGGTGAATTCTTATTTGGTACACGATACACATTTTCTCCTAGTTAACAGCAGGAAAGATGGGTCCAAGTCACTTAGCTGGCTTGTCATCCTGAGGCTGTGAAAGCCATGGCTCTAGGCTACTGGTTCCCAATGTGGGGCCCACGCCCTACAGTGGAGCTTCAATTCCCAGAAGCCTAAGTCAGTTCATTGGCTGATCAGTGCTTTGGGGAATTGACTTCGGCTTCTGGGAATTGAAGTCTAAAAACCAAAGGTTGGGATACACTTCTCTAGGCCCATGATGGTGAACCTTGGCACTCCAGATGTTCTTGGACTTCAATTCCCAGAAGCCTAAGCACCCTGTGAATCCACACGAAGGGGTTTACTGCAATTCATCCAGCCCACGCTGCCCTTGTCGCTCCCGGAAGCAGAAGTAAAACGTGCCCGACGAGGGCGGTGCAGGCCGGATGAATCGCAGTAAACCCCTTCGTGTGGATTCACAGGGTGCTTGGGCTTCTGGGAATTGAAGTCCAAGAACATCTGGAGTGCCAAGGTTCGCCATTACGGCTCTAGGCAATGGAAGCAGCAGACTGTTGCCAAGATCCTCCTATCTGGCTGAGTCTAGAAAACAAGCCGTAATGATGACAAACAACGGGGCCTCTCTCAGAGCTAGCCATTTCTGTCTTTAGTGGGTTTGAAGGGGAAGTTGTCACTTATTTGTGTACAATGTACAAACACAGAAATTTGCCTATAAGCCTGATAGGCTGATCTGCTCACATTTATCAGAGTGCCACACAAATGCCTTTATGGGAAAACTTGCATCCAGAAATTCCCGTTATTAACATGGAAATGAATTGCTTGGAACGGAGTGAGAACAGGAGCAAGCTAGACGATTTGAGGCCATCCCTCTCCCTTTTGGTGATCATTTACAGGTGAAACTAGGGAAAATTAGAATATTGTGCAAATGTTCGTTCAGTTCAGTAATGCAACTTAAAAGGTGAAACATATATGAGATACTCATTACATGCAAAGCGAGATAGTTCAAGCCTTACTTTGTTATAATATTGATGCTTATGGCTTACAGCTTATGAAAACCCCAACCCTCCAATCTCATGTACCCCATAATCATCACATAATCTCATGTACTCTGTACGCCATGATCATCACAATTATAACGAATTAAGGCATGACATCTCTCGCTTTGCAAGTAGTGAGTCTATCTCATTTGTTTCACCTTTTAAGTGAAATGAATGGACATTTGCATGATATTCTGATTTTCCGAATTTCACCTGTATAAGTTTATGGAGGTACCCATGCATGACCTTGAACTGTATTGACTTAGAACAGTTTTATAAGGTTGCTTTGTGACATCGCTGATTTGGATTCAAAGAGTCACGGGGAGGGGGAATACTAATGTCCAAACAAGTCTACCCTGAAAGCCATCAATAAGTGATTTGTTTTCATATAGGCATACAGTACTATATTTGAACCTCACCTGTCCAATATGGCTGAGTCAAGATGCTGAGAAACGGCACCTGAAGCAATACAGCTTTGGTTACTGAAGAAAGCACTTCAGGAGGAGGAGGAGGCGGCAAATATATACACACACACACCCCTTTGTTGGATATGAGCTGAAGTATATTTGCAACCACTTCCACTACTTCTCATAATCCCTAGGATGGTGGATGCACAAAGTTTAGAATTTGCACTACTAGCCCGGCAGAGAATTTTTTGCCCTTCCCCTTCTGCTTCTTCACATGTTGCCATAAGATCAGGTGGGCTGCAGCCACCTATCAATGCAGCTAGAGCCACTTTGCTCCAAATCCTTTGGCCAAATTACTCAGAAGACTAGCTGGTGGTAGATTGCTAAAGTACGGGGGCAAGGTGAGATTAAAGTGCACTCTGTCCCACTGTATATGAGCACAGTGGTTTTCAGACCATGGCTACCATTAAGACCATTGGCTGCACTGACTGTGCTCCTGAAAGTTATAGTCTCAGAACATCTACTATCCGATATGGATAGAAGGTGGTGCTACATGCCAAAGACACATCTCAGAACAGAGGATTTTCTAACTCAGCCATGGCAGGAATGCAGCCATTGATCGGCCGTAAGTATAATTCAACACCATGGTGATTCATTTTCAACCAGATTCTCCAGACCAAGGACCTAAAGATGCTGGTCTTGCCTCATTCATAGTGCCTAAATTTCTGGTAGAGTTCAAAAGTATCACTTGGCCTGCCTTTGCGCTAACAGCAGGTGTAGTAACCTGCAGTAACTCTGAATAAAGCTGAAAATGCCAAGAACCACCAACTAATGCAGGGATTCTCAACCTATGGCCCATGGGCCAGATGCAGCCCATTGCACCATTTCATGTGGCCCACCACACCAGGAAACACCATGTGGTGGAGGAAGGGCAAAATGGCCATCTGGCCCCCGAAGATGTCTATGAGAGCATGACCTGGCCCCTGGCTTAAAAAGGTTGAGAACTCCTGAACTAATGTATCACCATTAGGAGGAGGATCAATATACCCTATGGGAGAAAAACTAATCGTTGGGGAGAATAACACTTCTATTACTTGGCCTTCCTGCCCCTAAAATAATCATAGGGCAGGAGTACCCAAACTTTTTGGGCCATAGGCCGGTCTTGTGGTTCAACGGGCCGGTCACATGGTTCCTCCCACCCAAAGTGGAAGTAAAACGCACCTTGCAATCTGTTGTACAACAGGATGAGATAGATTCTAAGCTGCCATTTTCTCTGCTTAAACCAGGGGTGCCCAAACTATGGCCCACAGGCCAGATCGGGCCCCCGGATGCCAATTCATCCGGCCCACGTTGCTGCCCTTATCACTCCCGGAAGTAAAATGTGCCCATACGGTTGCATTTTATTTCTGTTTCTGGGAGTGATGAGGGTTCCACAGGATGGATGAATTGGCGTCGGGGGCCAGATCCAGCCCACAGGCTGTAATTTGAGCACCCCTGTCATAGGGAGTAAATAATAACAAAGTCAAAAGGCTTTACAACAAAAGTTCCATTGCACCTTATCAAAGAGGCATCTGTGATGTCAGGCATGCCTTTTGTGAGTTTTGATTTCTTCTAAACCCAGCAAAGGACTGGGATGAGACGTCCAGGGAAGTAAGCCCAGGACAGTCGGCTTCTCAGCACCTGGAGGATCAGCATCAGCAATTTAATGAACCAGGAAGTCCCAGTCAACTTCCAGGGATATCAGTGCGCACCTCCTTATGACACTCCAGGTTTCGTGCGCCTGTTCTACTTACAAAAGCCCCTGCCAGTGGACTTCTTCATTGCCTCTAGGCTCATTTTACTCTTCCAAGGCTGGAGACGACAAATGACACATGCATGTGGTCATTAGGCACACATTTCTAGCAAACACATACTTGGGAGGGACACAGCTGGGACGCACTGAACGTAAGCCATTCTTTGCCATCCTGCTCTAATAGATTCAGCCCAGTCACATGTACACAACTCTGAGAATATTCTCAGGGGGGGCCTCAGCTTCTGCCACAAAACACAAGCCACAGACCATGTGCAAGGTGTGGGATGCGTAAAACCCAGGAAGTGGCTCTCAAGCTGTGGGCGCATGTGGCTTGCTTCTCTTCTCAAGCATCTTGAAATCCACCGTGTTCCCAACAACAAAAGCACAAAACTAAGGCATATACCCCCAGAACGAGTGTAACTCCTTGGCCAACACAAGGAAAGCTTCCCACCATACAGTGACATCCAGCCATGCTCCCAGAAGCAGCTGGAATGCAACTCCTCCAAGGTGCATCTGGGGCTGAGTAAGGGTTGCTCAGGCTTGCCAGACAGGGTGTATATCCTCGTAGAAAAGGCCAGTCCTTAGGTGAGCCACCACCAAGGTTACAATGTCAAAGAATGGACTGCACCCACTCCAAGCAGCATGAGAATGCTTAGGTAAGCACTTGTTTCCTCTCCACAAATGACAAGGCGGGCCACAGATAATTGGTGTCAGGAATAAGGGCCAAGCTGGTTTCTCACTATCCCCTTGAAGAGGCAGAAACCGGCCGACTTGAGCAGCAAAGCCACGGCTAAGCCCAGCCGCCCTCAAGTGCTCAGCAGGCCTTAGGGCCGAAGGTCCCTAACTTAAAGAGAACTTGGTTGGGCTGCACTGGAGGCAGGGAGAGGAGACAGGTGAAATGAAAGCGCATTGCATACCACTGAGAGACAGGGAACAGCTCATCTTTATCACAGGGCAGCACAACACAGCGCAAGGCGCACCCCCGGCCTTCTGCCGGCCCACTGAAGCCATCGGTCCCACCGAGCCACTCTAACTGGAAGGCAGCGCTTGCACAAAGATGCCCCGTGAGTCTGTCCGTGCCAGCTTCGAGGGTGGCTCCATGGGCTCGGCTGTTAGACTGCTGGACTCATTGGAGCTGAGAGACAATTCCTGAGGCATTTCCTCGTCGCTTTCTTCCTCCTCCTCTTCTTCCTCATCTGGGTCAGAAAGAGAGGGGGGGCAGTTAGAACAAAGCAGTCATGTTGTAGGAGTTTTAGGTCGATTTCCTTTTGCCCTCGTCCTCAGATCAACAGAACTCAAGAATAAAACTGGAGGCTGATGCTGGTGGCCAAGACCAGCCGGAAGAAAACAGGTTAGGCCCGTGATGGCGAACCTTGGCACTCCAGATGTTCTTGGACTTCAAATCCCAGAAGCCCAAGCCCCCGTGAATCCACACGACGAGGTTTACTGCGATTCATCTGGCCCGCGCTACCCTCATCGCTCCCAGAAGCGGAAGTAAAACGCGCCCATACGGTTAAGACTATTCCAGGTTAACTCTTCCTCCGTACAGGCGCATTTTACTTCCGCTTCCGGGAGCGGCGAGGGCAGCGTGGGCCGGATGAATCGCAGCAAACCCATTTGTGTGGATTCACAGGGGGCTTGGGGCTTCTGGGAATTGAAGTCCAAGAACATCTGGAGTGCCAAGGTTCGCCATCACAGGGTTAGGCCACCAAACTCTGATGACAGCATCAAACCAAGCTACTTCCGAATGGCAAAAGTCTTGCAGCTTCCTCTCAGCTCCAAGAGCTCAATGCAGTCCTCATGCTTACAAGGCCCTGGGGCACAAAAGAGCAGGGAAGCTCATCCCTTTTGTGTTCGACTTGTGAGACGGCCAGAGGCTCTGTCGGGAAGAACCCTTAACCAGACAGACTTCCTTTCTGAACTGGCTGGCAAAGTAATAATAATTATTATTATTTTGTGTCAGAAATTATTCTGGGTTGAAAGGAGTTTTGAGGGAGAAACTCCGCTCAGGGAACGCCCAAATGAGGCTCCTTTCATGTCCCCAAGAGCTGGGACAGAGACTGGTGCTCAATCTGTCATGCAGGACCCGGGTCTCGAACTGCTAACTTGCCAGCCTTCCAGCTAACAAGGCGAGCTTCTTAACCACTGAGCCACTGCAGCCCCTACCTGGCAAAGTAACTCTCCTACTTAAGGTGGCCACAGATTTTGACAGGGAGGCCTGATCACATTGCATGGGTGTTACATAAAAAAAAAGAATGCTTTTATTTTAAAATTATCTCTCATCAGAGCTTGGATGTGCCATGCTAATAGAGTGGAGTGGTGACAAGAGAGGGGAGCCTAGTCAATGGTAACTGCCCAGTTTCCCATTAAAAAAAAACCCTAAATGAAGTAACATGCTACATTTGTTAACACACTGTTACTAAGAAAGTAACATCACTAAACATATATACAAAACATGTTTCACACAAAATATCATTACACTAATAAATGGACAAAAACTTTGTATACAAAAACTTTGTATGTCTTGATAAAATAAAATAGAAGTAATGGAGCAGAAATACATCTTGGCATCGCACCACTAATTTGTGTACTAAATCACTAACTGGTTCACTGATTTTATAAAGCCAAAGAAAAAAGAAACAGTGGATATTCGTTTCTATAGCGTAAATTGTTTTCAAGTATACGGGCAAAGGGGCCCACACGTTCTTTCCCACACTAAAATAGTGAAGAAGAGCATCATCACACACATATCCAAATGAAGTACAGTAAAACATCGCATAAAAAGAGCGCCTCGCTTAGAGACTAACTCGCTTAAAGAGCAGAATTTTCTCTGAATGGTCGCCTCGCTTAACAACTAAAACCAACCAAAAAACTTGCTTAACAACTAAATCGGGGTTCGCAATCAGAAGTCACAACTGGTCACTTACAATGGTGTTTCGCTTAAAGAGCAAACTCGCTTAAAGAGCAATCCCATGGAACGCATTATGCTCTTTAAGCGAGGTACCACTGTATGTATTTTGTGATAATGGTCAGACAGTACCTTTATCTGGGTCCAAGGGATTCAAGGAACTCGACAGGTTTGCAAACTAAAATAAACAAGAAAAAAAGGTTGTTTTGATGTTTTTATATGTTTGTAAACCACCCAGTGGTGCATGCAACAGAAGGGTGGGGTATGTATGTATGTATGGATAGATAGATCGATATCCCTGACTTTGCACATGACATCACCCACAATGTCACTCTTTGTACTCGCCCCAGGCAATGGCCCAGATACTGGGGCAGGAAAAAGAACAGGCAAAGCTTTCTCCTTTCTGAAACATGACAATGCAGATACTAATAAATGGACAAAAACTTTGTATACAGATGTCTTGATAAAATAAAATAGAAGTAATGGAGGCCTCATGGCCTAAAATTCAAGTACTGTAGTGGTGAGGTTACATCTCTTAGAACTTTGCAAATTTTTTGGCCTCTGCAGTCACTTGGGACTGCAGTGGCTCAAGTGGTTAAGACGCTGAACTCACTGACTGGAAGGTCAGAGTTTGATTCCCGGGTACCACATGATGAAGTGAGTTCCTGTCTGTCCCTGCTCCTGCCAACCTAGCAGTTCAAAAGCAAGGCACTGCAAGTAGATAAATAGGGGCCACATTGGTGGGAAGGTAAACAGCGTTCCGTGCACTCTGGTGTTGAGGCATGCCTGCCCCATGTCCACGTAAGCGTCTGCAGACTATAAACAGAGATGAGCACTGTACCCTAGAGTTAGATATGACTGGCTTTCGAGCAAGCAGTCACCATGCAGGGTAAAATGTAAAGGTAAAGGTTTCCCTTGCTCAAAAGCCAGTCGTATCCGACTCTAGGGTTTAGTGCTCATCTCTGTTTCAAAGCTGAAAAGCCAGTGCTGTCTGCTTTTGCAGACGTTTCCGTGGTCATGTGGCAGGCATGACTAGACACCGGAGCGCACGGAACGCTGTTTACCTTCCCACCGAAGTGTTCCCTATTTATCTACTTGCAATGTCTTGCTTTTGAACTGCTAGGCTGGCAGGAGCTGGGACAGAGACAGGGGCTCACTCTGTCCTGCAGTACCCGGGAATTGAACTGCTGACCGTCTGCCTCCCAGTCAACGTCAGAAGTCATAGGGGGTGGGCTAGAAATTGGGCATGACACCTCAATTAGTATAAAGTTGTGTGCTCCTGAATGCATGTTATGGTAATATCCAGCCTGAATGGAAGAATGAACAAATGACAACATGCTTGGGACCTGCATATAATATCGAGACAGTCCCAGTATCTTTCAGCTGTGAAGTAGAGCAATTGCTAATGGTTCCCGCTTTAATTCCTCCCAACCCCATTTATAAAAGGACCTTATGTAGGGCTGGCAAAGTCCTTCGGTCAAAAATCATGAAAGCCATTACTACTACTACTGCCGTTGCCGCTGCTACTCCTACAGCAGACAATATCAATGATATTTACTAACAGGAAAAGGCATGGCGGTGGCCAAAGCATTTGGAGCCCCGCGTTCTTGAGTCGGATATCCCAGCCAAGAATCTGTTAACCAAGATGGACTCAGGTCTTCAAGCAACGGATCTTCACCTTTGAGTCCAAAGGCCACAAGACCAGGGGTTCCCAACCTAAGGCCTGTGGGCCGGATCTGGCCCCCAGTGCCATTTCATGTACCTCCCCCACCCCTCCATTTGAGAAACAAAATGGCCACCCCCTTTGAAGCTGTTGGGACAAAATGGCCACCTCCATCGTGCAGGCAGGGCAAAATGACTATCCGGCCCTCGAAGCTGACTGAGAGAGTGTGACCCAGCCCCCCCCCCCGGCTTGAAAAGGTTGGGAACCCCTGCACTAGACCTACCTCTCCCATGACAGCGATGGGTGTCTCGCCCTTGGCCTGGGCCACACGGTGTTCTATCAGGTAGTACATGTACTCATCATAGAGGAGACGGATGAGATGGAAGGAACCAAAACTGGCTGCACTGCGCAGGGTCAGATCCCGAATCACCATGGAGCTGGAGAAGAGAAGAGTCCCAAATGCAGCACCAGACCCACAATGTTTCATCACTAAACCCACCCCCCACCCCAATTTGATAGGCAAGGAGGCACAGTGGCCGGATAATAATAGCAAAAGAGGTGGTGACTGAACTGGGTGTGTGCCAAGAGCCAAGTCCAAGGTTGCTCTTCGCCTGCCCGTTCCTCACCTGTAGAAGGACCACTTGAGGAGAAAGAGTTTGGCGGCTTTGGGAAAGCCAGGGCTGCCTTGGTAGGGCTTGAGAACCTGGGTGACGACACCGTCCAGCCACACAGCCCACTGTTCCAGGGAGTTCTGCTGCTGCAAAGTCATCTTAAAGTCCTGCTCGAGGCGCTGCACCACACGGTCCTCACAGCGACACACCCACGAAGCCTGCTCCTGTGGAGGGGGCACCAAAGGGGGTGGAAGGAAGTGCATCTTCAGGGGGGTGGTGGTGGTGGCTGAAATGGTTGAAGTGTTAGCTGTGTTTTCCACCAGTGCCAAGCAGGGACCCAAATGCAGTCGCTGAAAAGGGCTCTAGAAAAGGGCCAATGGAAGATCTGACAATAGGCAATGGATTGCAAGGAAGGCAACTTCTGCCTTCCTCTGAGATGACTTTGAGGACCCATAGAGTCCAGATTTCTCAAGAGAATCTGCTGATGAGCAAGAGAGGTGAACCTTACTTGAAGACAAAAAGAGAGACAGACACATTGTGGCAATAGGAACCATCCAGTGTAGGCAGAGTTTTAGACATGTATTTCCAATACTGTTCTCTTGGGAGCCTCCCAGCTGTTTTCTACACTTTATAATTAACATATGGCAGTGGTGGTGGATTTATGGCATGTGTGCCAGAGGGGGCACTCAGAGCCCTCTCTGTGGGTACGTGTGCCGTCGCTCAAGCAAGGTGAGGCAATCAGGCACCCCACACACCCTCCTATACTATTTCCAATCGTGTATGCGTGCATTGCCCTATGGAGAGAACGTACGCACGCACTCATGTGACTTCACCAACATGCCTCGAGCGGTGCACACATGGTGCCTGCCTGCCCACCGCGGCCTCCTCCTCCTCCTTGGGCACTCTGTCTCTAAAAGGTTCGCCATCACTGACACATGGGAATCCATTAGTCTAATGCTAAAGTAATAATTATCTATGTAAGGACAGCTATGATTTTAGGACCCCAGAGATGCAGAGCAGCATGGGTAAACTGGAGCAAGGAAGTAGCACATGACTCCACTTTTGGTGAAGTCACTTTTTGTGAAGAGCGGACCTCTCAAAACGAGTGTTATGTATAGATGGAACATCTAGTTCATGGGGCTGTGGTGGATTTGTGGTTAAGATGCTGAACTTGACAACTGGAAGGCTGGCAGGTCAGCAGTTTGAGACTCAAGTGCTGTACAAATGGAGTGAGCGCTTGTCTCTGTCCCAGCTCCTGCCAACCTAGCAGTTCGAAAGCAAGAAATTGCAAGTAGATAAATAGGTACCTCTTCGACAGGAAAGGTAACAGTGTTCCATGCACTCCAGCCTCTAGTCTTACCTGCCACATGACCATGGAAATGTCTGCAGATGAAAACGGAGATGATTGCCGACCCCTAGAGTCGGATACAATTGGCTTTAGAGTAAGGGAAACCTTTACGTAACATCTAGTTCAAGTATTAAGATGGCTGCAATATAGCTTACACGTTCTTTGAGAATAGCGCTCCACAGCAGCTATTAGCTATTGTATTTAAGTGAGTTTCAATGTTCAGAAGGAGCCTATTTCTGAGGATTAGATTCTGGAAACATAAGAGGGGAGAGCTTCGGTCTTTGTATACCCTTCATGTTACAGGGCTGGTAGTGATGTGAGAAAGAGTGTCGATGGAAGGCCTGGGGCACAACTTAGGACATAAGAACAGCCTTGCTGGAACAGGCCACATCCCATCCAGTCCAGCATTTTGTCTCACACAGTGGCTCACCATTTGCTTCAGGGTATTATTCCCAAGCAGATGCCTTCACCTGCTTAGGATTCCTTGGAAATGGCACTGAGAGATATCCTGCCTATCTCTCCAATCCCGAGGTTGTCCTTAAGTATCCATAATTATAGCCATTGATACTCTTGTCCTCCATGAACTTGTCTAATCCTTTCTTAAAGCTGTCAAGACTGACAGCTGTCACCACTTCTTCTGGCAGGGAGTTCCATAGACCAGTGATCCTCTGGGTGAAAAAGTACTTTCTCTTATTTGTTTGAGAACTAGTACCCAAAAGTTTCATGGAGTGTCCCCTAGTTCTAGTGTTATGCGATAGGGAAAACAGTTTTTCCTTATCTACTTTGTCCACACCGTGCATGCTTTTATAAACTTCAATC
This sequence comes from Bradypodion ventrale, assembly GCA_035047345.1. Lineage (NCBI taxonomy): Eukaryota > Metazoa > Chordata > Lepidosauria > Squamata > Chamaeleonidae > Bradypodion > Bradypodion ventrale. The sequence goes on from JAWDJE010000002.1 coordinate 193,161,249, forward strand.
AGGTCACCTCTTAGACGCCGTCGTTCAAGAGTGAAGAGGCCCAACTCAATTCTTCTCCCAAAGCAGGAGCCAGGTTGAATGGGACCATTTGGCTCGTCAGAAGAGAAGCCTGGTCTCCAAAAGGGAGAGCAGGTAAAGCTGGTTCATTGCACGGCCGAGCCTAGGGCAACGGAGAGTGGACAGACGCCTGCTGGGTCATTACCTGGACATTTGCAAAATCCACCCGGTTGAGGTCACTCAGCATCTGATTGATTTGGGCGGTGTTCTGCAAGACAGCCCGAGCAGCCTGGGCTAGATGGTTCAGGGAGGTGTAACGCCGCAGGGTCTGAGCAAAGGCACTTGCTGCTGCCACCTGAGGGGAGGGACAAGAGCAGATGGCACAAATCTCATCCCGCCCAGTACATGCTGTGGGGAGAAGAAGGGTCTGCAGTATTGCAAGGCCCTAACGGGAAATGGGGCATGTAGAGAGAGAGCAGCTAAAGATATAGAGAAAGTGGATGATCATTTATGCTCAGGAAAATGGAGCCAAAGTGTGACTTCAGGTATGTTGCTCTGCCCTGAAGGGCTCCAAAGAGGGCAGGGTCGTTTCCTACCACCAGAAAAGGGAAGTCTTAGATTAGGGGTTCTCAACCTATGGCCCACAGGCCGGACCTTGCCCCTGACCCCATCACCAAATCCCCCGCATCCGGAAGTGAAAGTGGGTGCGTTTACATCAGCCGTAAAATGCACCCACGCATGCACAAACGTGCCCGCAGCTTATGTAAATGCAGAAGAGGGTCATTTAGGACAGCCGTAAATGTGCCAGCTTCTGGGGGCATGGTCTGGCCCACTCAATTGTTCTGGGGGTGTAGTCAGGCCCACAGCGCAAAAAAGGTTGGTCATCCCTGTCTTAGATGGAAAAACTTAACCCACTCTTCCTTCTCCCAAGAGTTCCCCCACCCTTTCTCTTACCTTTACACGGACCATCTCTTCTGGAATATTCATCATGGCATTTGTCAGCCAGCTCTCCAAACTTTTTGCAAAATTTCGGATCGCTTGCGTCAAGGCACCTGGGGCACAAGGAGAAGAACAACAGTCATTCTGATCTAGATCTGTCAGTTGGGGGGGGGGGGATGTCTCTTCTGTTCACGGGACTGGGACAGGGTGGGGTGGGGAAACCCAAGAGTACCCCCTCTTTATGGGGATGGCTTCCCTACCTCTACTACGGGTCAGGAGATTTTTCCAACCTTACCACCAACATGATGCCACTTGGCCAAATCCATTAGGGCCCTGGTGACAGAGCCTTGGCACTCCAGGTGTTCTTGGGCTTCAATTCCCAGGAGCCCAAGTCCATGTGAATCCACACGAATGGGTTTACTGGCACTCCAGGTGTTCTTGGACTCCAAATGCCAGAATCCCAAGTCTCTGTGAATCCATATGAATGGGTTTCCTGCGCAGACTTGGGCTCCTGGGAATTGAAGTCCAAGAACACCTGGAGTGCCAAGGTTTGCAATCACTGTACTGGGGAGTCAGGAAGAAGGGTCAGGCCAAGCTCTTATCAACAGGTGAAGTATCCTGCTTTTAGCATTAGGACTGACTGATGCCCAAAGTCCACCTTATCCGACTACTGAGCTATGCAGGGTGGGCTTACTCGGAATGGGCCGGAGCACTTCTGGGATCAGGACCTCCACCAGCCCCTGGTATAACAAGTTGTCGCAGTCCTTTGTCCACTTGAGAACGGGCTCATACTTGGACAGTGTCACCAAGCAGTTCTTTGGGAGACGCTTCTCAGCTTCATCATGGCTAAATAGAACACATATAAAAGGCATTACAGACCACCAAGCCAAAACCACAGTTCAGACTCCTTATTCCCAACAGCCTTTCAACATTGAGCGGTCAAGAGATTTGATTCCATATGAGGGTTACGCATCTTCTCAAGGAAGAGGGAAGGTAGGCCATTTTAATACTCATTGCAATACTTATTACTTAGGTGCCACCAGATTATTATTCTCCTCTGCCCATGGGAAGAAAGGAAAAGAGCTGAACCATCTCCCACTTAGTTGTGGCATGCTTAGCTTAGGGGTAGGTGGAAGGGTACCCTCTGGGAAAGAGTGACAGATCTCTTCTTGTGCAAGGAAAGCAGCTTCATCAGGAAGTAAATGCAGAGCCAAGGCCAACAGACTGCACAGTTGCTCCTATTCTCAGTCAGTGACGACGAACCTTGGCACACCAGCTGTCCTTGAACTTCAATTCCCAGGATCCCTGATCAGCAGGAGTGCTGACTTGGGCTTCTGGGAATTGAAATCCGAAAACACCTGGGGTGCCAAGGTTCATCATCACTGGTCTATACGTGTGATGAGGTCCCCCGGTGTAAGTACATCAGGCAAGCTAATTTTGTTATTTTACTTGTCTGATGATTCTTTGCCAAACAGTTCTATACTTGAATTATAACTGGTTTAATTTTATAAATGTTGATTGTTCTCTCTACCATGCCTTTGAGTCTCTCTCGAATAAAACAAAAAGCATCTCTACATTTCCTGTGTTTACTGGAAGCCTGGTGGGCTAGCTTTTCTCTGTGGGGCTGATTTTGCCTGTGAGGGTAGGGATGCCATGCGTCCTGTTTTCCCGTGATTTTCACGGATTCATGCTGTCCCGTCCAGTTCAAGGAAATACATGTAAAAATCCCGGTTCAAGGAAAAATATGTAAAAAAGCTATGGAGGATTCCTTCAGATTGCAAAGGGTTAAATGCACAGAGTCAGCATTCCTAGAAAGGAAGGCAACACTATGGATAGGAAGTGAGAAAGACAACTCTTCACTTCCCTTCCTCTCTAGGAATGCTGACTCTATGCATTTAACCCTTTGCATTCTAAAGAAATCTTCTGTAGCTTTTTACATATTTTTCTGTTCCAGACTTTTTAGAGCTTTCTTCCAAGGGATCCTCGTGTGGGGTTTGAAGGTGAGTACAATTCAATTGGGGGTGGGGAGTGAAGGGTAGGGTAGGGTAAGGGTGACCTCAGGGAGAGGAAGGGTCTTTGAGTGGCTTTAGGTTTGGGCTTCTTGACCCAGGCAAGGGTGGCAACTGCCACAGGACTCAGGCATCCAGGGCACAGCCAAGGTCCAACTGGATCCCTGTGGGGCTGGAACTGAGACAGGTTCCTTTGCAGGCATCGAAAGCGACTCCTTGTGCTTGCATATTAAGGCAATGGATACAAGCTTTTTGCAAGGTCTGTAAAAGCCCAAAATACTCGTGGACAAACAGAACACCACAAATGGATCCTGGTCCATGTGCACAGTAGTCTTTAGCCAAGAGCCAATCCCACCTCTGTTTCCCTTCAGAAATATCCTCCAGAGGCCCAGAGGTTACTGCCTCCCAGCCACACTTACATAACAATAGGGGTGGCTTCACTGGGTTGGTTCATATTATACCGCCAAAACGTCTTCCAGAGGGTCTCCACCAGCGTGAACTGCAGATTGACCATCACATCGACAATGGCCTGAGGAGAAGTGGCAGCATGAGACAATTAGGAGTTTGAAAGCAAGAAATTGCAAGTAGATAAATAGGGACTAATTCGGTGGGAAGGTAAACAGCGTTCGGTGCGCTCCGGTGTCTAGTCATGCCTACCACATGACCACGGAAACGTCTGCAGCAGCAGACAGCGCTGGCTCTTCGGCTTTGAAACAGAGATGAGCACTGAACCCTACAGTTGGATACGATTGGCTTTCGAGCAAGGGAAACCTTTACCTTACTGACTAAATGTCACCACTCATTTCAATAATAATAATTTTGTGTCAGAAATTATTCTGAGTTGAAAGGGTTTTTGCTGGAGAAAGTCCCCTCAAGGAATGCCCGAATGAGGCTCCTTTCATGCCCCCAAGAGCTGGGGACAGAGACAGGCGCTCAAACCATAATGCAGTACCTGGGCCTTGAACTGCAGACTTGCCAGCCTTCCAGCTAACAAGGCGAGCTTCTTAACCACGAACCACCACGTCCCCTTCTCATTTCAATTTTTTACCCCAATACTCTATTCCTCGGCACTGGTGGTTCTGATATCCCCCCCCCGGCCAGTCTTGTGCGTACATTATTATTATTATTATTATTATTATTATTTATTCAATTTATATCCCGCCCACTCAACACAAGGCCGACTCTGGGCGGCTAACAACATAAAAAGTAACCCCAGGGCAACCCAAGGAGTTTACAGACAATATTCACAAATACAATAATAATCCTAAAAACAGTTAAAACGGTAACATGCACGGTTTTGTTAACAGTAGGACATTATATGTAGGCTTCAGATCAAGAAAGCCCATGTTACAACATGAAAACATAACAATATGTAGAAAAATGTAAGAATACAAGCTAGTATAAATATGTAAGTATCTTTACAAAGACATAAATATACAAAAAGTACATCCAAATTCTCATCAAACTTCTTATAGTCAGACCTCAACATTAGCCACTATGTCAAACAGCTAAAGTAATAATCCTGTCTTTAGTAAGATCTAAGGAACACCACTGTCTGGTGGAAATTCTAGCAAATCCCTTCAATGCTCCATTTACAAAATCAGCTCAGGTAAAAAAAAAAAAGCTTTATTATCTCTAGAACTAGTTTTGAGGATGACTGATCTGTCATGGCAAACACAGAAAAGCCATTTCACACATCCAACGACAAAGGAGTTTAGAACAGTGGAGCAGTGTGCTACGACACTTGAACTGCCCTGAAAAATGCAACTGAAGAGCACGTTTCAAATAAAAGGAAATAAAAAGAGTTTTATCTTATTTGAAGCATTACAGAGGGAAGTTCAAAGCAAGGTTGAATCAGACTGATTCTGCTTTCACTGATGGAGCTTGGTGCATGGCCTTTAAGCATGTATGTAGTGCGTCTGCAGAAGCAGGCAGCACTGGCTCTTCGGCTATGAAACAGAAATGAGCACTGAACTCTAGAGTTGGATACGACTGGCTTTCAAGCAAGGGTGACTTTTACCTTTACTAGCGTGTCACGGAGTGGTTCATTTGATGCCAGCCTGCCTGGGATATGTGTGAAGCTGCTACTTGGTTAATAGTGATCCATCTCATGCGACTCTCAGGCGCCTTGATTCCCCTTCCCAATATGCTCCACTCACATACCTCACAATGCTCTCGGTAGAGCAACTGGAAAGCCTTTACATCTTCAAGCCCAATGCCCTCAGGGAGGGCCTTCCCTTGTAGGTCTAACTCTGCAAAGTCAGGCAGACTGCGAGAAGCATCTGGAAAGAAGAAAGAAATACCAGTTTTCCAAAGTCAGCCCTCAGCCCCAACAAAGAGTTCTCCTTTGACATTTTCATCCTGGTGGAACTAATTTGGACCAAGATCTACAACAGGGATTCTCTACCTGCGGCCTATGGCCTGGATGCAGCCCGTGGCACCATTTCATGTGCCCCCCCCCCACCGCCTCCACCACAGCAGGAGGTGCCATGTGGTGGAAGGGCAAAATGGCCATCCAGCCCCCAAAGCTGTCTGAGGGAGCGTGACCCAATGGCCCCCGGCTTTAAAAGGTTGAGAACTCCAGATCTTTAAGGTCTTATGGGAATGAAGAACTATGTGCCTGTGTCCCGTGCTATCACTGATCACAAACAGGAACCTCCAAACAGTGAAGTCACACAAGAACTGAAGTCACACAATAATAGTTTTATTATTTGGTGGTTTTATGTTGGTTTTATCCTGATGTGAGCCGCCATGGGTTCATAAATAAATAAATAAATAAATAAATAAATAAATAACACAGGACATGTGTCTGAGGCCAAAAAAATACCCCACAACTACAACACACCTGGGGATGAAATGGGTTGGTGAGTGATATAAGCCGGGTCTGTGCTATTTGTAAATGAACCCGCATGGAGTGATCTAACACTGCCAGTTTTCATGCCTTTCTGGGGTGCTGAGGTTCTCTGTTTAACTGGGTTCAAGCCTGACAGCCATTAAATAATACTCCACCAAGCAGAAGCTAATGAGAGTTGCCGGTCGAGCAGCCTCAATTCAATTCAATTCAATTCAATTTTAATTTATACCCCGCCTTTCTCTGACTGAGGCCGACTCAAGGCTTGCAACAACATCTCAAACAATACAATATAATACAGTACAATACGAAAAGCAATATTCAAAGTCAAAATACAATACAAAATATCACATCAAAAATAAGCATAATATCATACATTACAATTCAAAAAGGTCACATCAAGAAAATACAGTAACATACATTGTAAAAAACCACAAAAATCAACCTCAACCACCCAGTAGTCACAAAGAAGCCCCGCGATTCAAATGTCTGTGAGGACAGCTGCGCTGGCGGCGATGGCTAAATGGCTCCCACCTGCCATTTCCCCCCGCAGGGCCGGCAGGAAGGGGCGGTGCGGCTCCAGCGTCCCTTGAACTCCCCACCGGGTGGGGCCAAAGGGAGGGGCGCCGGGCGCAGCATCCTCCCATCCTGGGGTCCGACAAATAGTTCCTGGGAAAGGCCCAGAGGTCAGGTGTCGGTGGGGGTGGGGATCCGCTTTTGGGGCCACGGAAAGGCGAGCCCCAGGTGCGGCCAGTTGCCTCCTCCTCCGGCCGGTCGCCGAGCGAGCTCCACGGGGCCTCATCAGATCCCCCCTCCACAATTTCCTGCAACCAGGATGCTACCAAGCAGCATCTAAAGACTGGTGGTCCGTCCTTTCAGGGTCTACCTCAGAGACCTTGTGGTCTAAAGACTTCTGCATAGGGCTTGCCTTTGAATCCGTGGGGAAGGGAAGCTTCCTTACCCAGGAACTGCTGGTACTGTTGCACTTGGGCACTGATATCAGACAGCCCAGAAGCCTGCTGCTGCCCTACAGCCACGCCGTTGGTCATGCCCTCCATCTTCTGAATGGGTTTGAGTCTAAAAGACAAAGTAAGTCAGGGGTCAGAGTGTGTCGGAGCATGAGCCACTGGGGACGAGGAAGAGAAGCGTTGCTGTGTCCTGTCAAAATGAGGGGTGGGGAGGAACTGCTAGGGGAAGTTACATCACTCTTGAGGCAAGCAATGAGGAAGCCATGATTTCTAGAAAGGAGCCATAGAGAACTAGAAGTTGAAGCGCACTCACAACTGCCCAGAGGAACTGAAGGAGCTGTCTTTTAAAGCCAGGGGCGCCCATATGGACGCATTTTACTTCCGCTTCCGGGAGCGACGATGGAGTCGCAGGCCGGATGAATTGGCATTGGGGGCTGGATCGGGCCCATGGGCCATATTGACCAGCCCCCTGAACCATGTGACCAGCCCACGGCCCGAAAAGTTTGGGCACCCTTGCTCTAAGCTGTCAAGTCAGAGCAATTTCCTTGTCGCAGAACATTCCCTGCGCCATCTCTTCTTACCTTTGCTTCTGGGAAAAGGGCTGTTGCCTCATGGCCAGGTGCTGCTGGTCCTCCATGAGCCGCAGCAACGGGGAGTTGGCTTTGATACGCAACCCATAGTAGTGGTATTTGGAATTTCCTCTGGAGAGAAAGAGAGAAGCAAGAAAATGTAAGCCAGTATAACAATGCCTTGGTCCCTAACAGAACACACACCCTTGATCTTGGAGTGCTGCTACCTTCCACATAACTGAAGCCATCAAGTAGCGTTAACGTCCCAGTTGCAATACTAAACAGTATTATTACTACGTATAGAAGGTCACAGAGTGAGTTCATCATTGGTGTGAAATATGAATCCCAAACTCTTCAGTCCCATTGACCAGACCATAGCTGTCAAGTTTTGGATTTGAAAATAAGGGAAATTTCCCGGACAAAATGGGAAACTTGACAGCTATGCTTATCCTATGCAGCCCTCCATTAGGGCATTGCAATCTAATAAATATGGGAGGATGGCGGGAAAGAGGGTAAAATACGGGAGGTTCCCGGCCAATACGGGACACTTGACAGCTATGGACCAGACAATAATCTCCATCTTAACACACGCGCAAAAACATCAACACATAGAGGGCAGGGGGGGGGGAGACCTAACATTTGTTTAAAAATATACTAGTAGTCACAATAAAAACACTGAATGTTTCCAACAATTTGACCATATGGGTAAAAAAAAGCCAGAAATCAGCATTGTGCCTTTGTGGTCATGCTCCCTTTCAGGAAGCATACAACACTGATGGGAAAGCCTTAACTCCATTTACCTGGTTCCCAGCCGGCGAGTACGGAGACCCATAAACACTGAGCGGATCAATTTGCCAAAGGATGCTGCATTGACCGGTTCTAGTTTTTGCTCCTGGCAATGCAGGAGGTAATGGCAGTACAAAGTACTGCGTGGAAGGCTCACACCCTCTGCAGTCTCATAGTTATCCAACAGCCACTGAACCTGCAGAGAAAGGGGACTTTAATTTTATTTATTTATTTATTGCACTTCTACACCACCCATCTGAGTAAGGGCTTCTAATTCTCCCCCACCCTCAAGTGGACAACCAGCAGCCAGGATTTCCCACTAAGGCCATGATGGCGAACCTCGGCACTCCAGATATTCTTGGACTTCAATTCCCAGAAGCTCCCGTGAATCCACAGGAATGGGTTTACTGCGATTCTTCCGGTCCGCGCCACCCTCGTCGCTCCCGGAGGCAGAAGTAAAACGTGCCTGTACGGGTGCATTTTACTTCCGCTTCCGGGAGCGACGAGGGCGGCGCGGGCCAGACGAATGGCAGTAAACCCATTTGTGAGGATTCACGGGGGCTTCTGGGAATTGAAGTCCAAGAATATCTGGAGTGCCGAGGTTCGCCATCATGGCACTAAGGAGACTTAAGCACTTACAGTTGCTGGGGAGGCACGAGTGGTGTGTGAATAGGACTGGTTTGAGCTTCCCAGCATGTAGCCTCCTTGGATCACATAGGTCCCACTGCTGCTACTGCCGCCACTGCCAGCAGTGCTACCGCCGCCACTGCTGCCACTGCTGCTGCCCCCAGCACTGCTGCCTCCATTTGGGTTGGCTACGATCTGCCCTCCAGAGACATACATGGGGACTGAGCCGCTGCTGGCCACTGTCTGCGAGGTTGCTGGGGTGGAGACCTGGGTTGAGGTGCCTTGAGATTCGTAGTAGTTTGCTCCTGTGTTCTGAGTGTAGAGAGGGGTCTCCGTGTATGGGTAGGTGTTGGAGCGTCTGAAAAGAAGACACCCAGTCAGGTACTGCGGCCATCCCTCTCTTTCTAAACGCAAAACCTACTGCCCGTAGTGGGGTAAAGGCAAAGGAAGTACAGTAAATAGATGAAATACCCTAAAACAGGCAAAGAGGAAACCATTCCAGGTCTATAACACACAAAACTTCAACAACTTAGCAGTTTTTCTTCTTCTGCAGACTTGGATAAAGACCAGCTGAGGAAAGGCCCTCGGGCCGGATAGGGCAGGAGTTCCCAACCTTTTCAAGCTGGGGGCCGCATCACGACTTCTCACTCAGCTTTGAGGGTGGGATGATCATTTTGCACTGCCTGCATGATGGGGGTGGCCATTTTGTCCCAACAGCTTCAAAAGGGGTGGTCATTTTGTTCCTCGAATGCCCTTGGGGGGGGGGGTAGGGGGCCACAGGAAATGGTGTCAAGGGTCAGATCTGGCCTGCAGGCCTTAGGTTAGGAACCCCTTTGCAGGCTGCATGAATTGGTGTTGGGGGCCGGATCCGGCCTGCGGCCATAGTTTGGGCACCCCGGGAATAAATTGTTCTTCAGAACTGAATAAACTCATATAATGATGCCATATAATGACATCATTATAATAGTATATAATGATGCTGGCTATAATTTGGGGCCATGATGGCAATAGGTCCATTTCTTTCCATTCTGGGACTTTTTTGGGGGCTGGGATGAGTTATTGCGCTTACTGCCTTTTGTATTTGTTGGGCATTTACTTACTGCATTTTGTATCTGTTGCATTGCTGTATTTAATATTTTATATGTGCTGTGTTTTATTATGTTACTAGCATGGGTTGCCCGGCGTTGCCGGGCTTTTTTTTTGGGTTTTTTTAATAAAAAAAATGCCGTGCATTTTTTAAATGTTTTGGACAGGTAAGGGGTTTTTTTTTTGTTTTCCTGTGGCTTATTTGCGCTGGGTCCGGCTGTGGCGGACTTTTTATTTTATTTTTGTTCATACTAATTTAATTTTAAAAAAATTTTTTTTTAAATTTTATATTTAATTTGGTGTTAAAGTGATTTATGTAATTTTTTATTTTTTGAGAGTAGTGTGTATATTTTGGAATGTTTTGCAAACTTATTTTCTGCATTTTGGAATTTTGAATTTATCTTTATCTATCATGTGCCCCACACTCCTGCACCACACCTGGAAGGGCCATGTGGTGGAGGAAGGGCAAAATGGCCATCCGGCCCCCAAAGCTGTCTGAGGGAGTGTGTCCTGGCTCTCAACTTGAAAAGGTTGAGAACTCCTCATTTAGCACATCATGAATGCATCCTCTACTCATTTTTCTTTTGGCCTCTGGGTGGCGGTGGTGAACTTTGTTTCCTCTCTACCATTCTCCTCTTCTGTCCTCTGGGTTTCAGTTCCGGTAAGTGTTACTTCCTTTATTTTGGTCATTCGAGTTCCTGTCGCCATGAAGTGAAGACGTCTTCATGGTAAGCACTCTGATTTATTTATTTATTTATTTGGGGGGAGTTGAGTTTTTGTTGGGGGGGGGGGCTGTTGTTTTTTGTTGTATGTTTTTCCTGTCTTTGTTTGTGTTTATTTTTTAAAGGTTACATTTCTGTTTTTGAATGGTTTTGATTTGTTTTTTGGTGCGTCCTTTTTTTAGGGGGGGGGGGTGCCTTTTGTTCTCACGGGCCATGCTTGGTGGCCCGTGGGAAAGTAGGGTACTTGCAGCGGGGGTGCCTTTTCTTCCCATGGGCCATGCTTGGTTGCCCGTGGTTAGGAAGGGAACTTGCGGGCGGGGGTGCCTTTTGATCCCATGGGCCATGCTGGATGGCCCTTGGGAAGGGTGCGTTGTTGCGGGGAGGGTGCCTTTCGTTCCCACGGGCCATGCTTGTTTGTCCGTTGGGAAGAAGGGCAGTTGCGGGGGAGGGGTGGTGGGTGGTTTGTTTTTATTTTTGGCGCGGTGGCTGGCCCTTCGAATGGAAGGGCAGCGGCGGCCGAGGTTTATTTTTCCTCCGTGGGCCATACTTGCTGGCCCGTGGTGAAGAAGGGGAGTTGTGGTTTTTTTTTGTTTGTATTGTTTTTTTCACGCGCCGCTGGCTCTTCGAACGGAAGAGCAGGGGCGGCGGGTTTGTTTCATTTTCTTCCCCCACGGGCCATGCTGGCTCGCCCGTGGGGATGAATGGCGGCGGAGGCGGCTTTCTTTAAGTTTTGTTTTCGCGCGCCGGCTGCCTCCTCGTTCTGCGCGCTCATGGCGCGCAGGACGCTGGGGCTTGTAGTAATGGGTTGGTGCTTTGTGTTTGTGATGCGTTTTTTAAAAATGCTTTTCTTTTGATTGGCTGCGGCGCGTGTCCGAACGCTGCGCCGTGCCAGAGCCTCTCAGCCTGATTGGCTCTGGCGCGCCGCGGCGCAGTGACTGTTGGGGCGTGAAGTTCTTTCCCTTTCTTGCCGTTTGTGGGGCTGAGGCCCCCGTGCCGGATTTTTAAATCCTTCGTTGACCTGCGTAGGCAATTCGGCCGTGCGCACGAAGGAAGGGTGCGGGTCAGTAGGGCGACGCATAGCAACGTATAGCCAATTCCAACGGTGAACACTTGGTTTTATAGGTTAAGATTATATTGTATTGTATATTGATATGTTGATTGCCACCTTGAGTTGGCCTTTGCTGAGAAAGGCGGGGTACAAATTAAAATCGATGATGAAATTGATGATGATGTTGTTGTTGTTTTCTCTGCCTTTTAATATCCAATTAATGTAATTATGGTATTAGAAGTTGGTTCCTCTCTATGTTAGGCAACTGGAAATTTTCTATGCTTTTCGGAATAAATTGGTACTTATTCCATTCTATTACTACATACTGTATATATATATATATATTTCCCCTATAACTAATAGTACAGAATATTTTGGATTAGGTTTTAAGCAAAATTTGCCTTCATCTTTTTTACATTATTCCTCAGAATTATTTATTTATATTTATTTATTTATTTATTTTTCACGCTTATATACCGCCCACTCAGGTACAACCCAACTCAGGGCGGTTTACATAGTGGACAGTAAATACATAAAAGACACATGATAAAACAAAGTTAAAAGTTAAAAAAAAAACCACCCCTAAAAGGTGCGCAAGAACCGAAGGGACCTTGGGGGAAGGCACACTTCTCTATACCAACCACTTAACGGTACCCCCATCCCCACCCGCACCCCAAACTTGGCCCGCCAGCCAGGTCTTTAGTTCCTTCCTAAAGGGCAACAACTCCGTCTGGAGACGCAGTTCCACAGGCAGGAGGTTCCAAAGGGCCGGTGCGGACATGGAGAAGGCCCTCCTCCTTGTGCCAGAGAGGCGAGCCCCCCTGGCTGGTGGCACAATTAGAGAGCCCCTCTGGTCCGCTCTGGTTGGACGGACAGACGTCCTTAGGGCGATGCGGTCTCTAAGATATCCTGGCCCACTACCATGTAGGGCTTTAAAGGTCAAAACCAGCACCTTGAATTGCACCCGGAGACAAACTGGCAACCAGTGCAGCCCCCAAAGCAGGGTGAGGCATGGGCATAACGTCCACACCCCACCACCACCCGGGCCGCGGCATTCTGGACCAGCTGCAGCCTCCGAATGGTCATCAAGGGCAGCCCCATGTAGAGCGCATTACAGTAGTCTAGTCTGGAGGTCACCAGAGCGTGAGTGACCATGAGCAAAGAGTCCCGGTCCAGGAGCGAGCGCAACTGGCGAATTACCCGAAGTTGGGTGAAGGCCCTCCTGGCCACAGCCGCCACCTGTTCTTCTAGCAGCAGCCGCGAATCCAGGCTGTGCTCTAATCAATTTATTGTGCCATAATAAAGTGTTTGATTTACTTTCAAGGTCTCAAAAATGTTTTTGCTCCTCATATGCAACTATCCTCTAATAAGCAAACTTACAGGACCCATTTTAATATACAATTTAATTTCTCATTGCTCATGAAGCAAAAGTAGTTTAGTTTAGTTTTTTAAAATCAAGGTGGGAGATTGCAATGAAGAGGGGAAATGTTCAAATTTGCATAAAGATACTGTACATATTTCAGTGTTCTTTCTCTTTCTCTCTCTTTGTAGTTTGAATGTACAGGTTGCCCCCAGTATAAACAAGTTTGGTACCTGCAGTTTCACTTATCCGTGGCTCAAAAATATTCTGTGAAAAATCCCTAAAATATGCAATGAATACATATTTCCAAGGCACATTACCAAAACTGACCGGTAGAGGCAACTATATACAGTTTAATATGGAGTAAGTACACTGTCAGTATGCGGTGGCTTATTGGTTAAGACACTGAACATGATTACTGGAAGGTTGGTAGGTCAGCAGTTCGAGACCCAAGTACTGCACGGCGGAGTGAATTCCCGTCCCTGTCCCAGCTCCTGACAACCTAGCAGTTCAAAAGCAAGAAATTGCAAGTAGATAAATAGGGACCACTTCAGTGGGAAGGTAGACAGCGTTCTGTGCACTCCACTTTCTAGTCATGACTGCCACATGGCCATGGAAACATCTGCAAATGCACGCAGCGCTGGCTCTTTGGCTATACACAGAGATGAGCACAGAACGACTGGCTTTTGAGCAAGGACGACCTAAGTACACTGTCTAATAGTTTGGGTTTTCACAGGAGTTGTTTCATGAGCACACGTGAAGATCGGTGGAGGTGTCTGGCTACAACTATTTGCAGGTGTCCATAGCCATGAAACCTTCCGTGTTAGGTGGCTCCTAATAATCCAGGATATCAATTAATGTGACTAAGAATATCTCTGCCAACCAGAGCAAGATTTAGAACTAGAATAATTGAGAATAAATAAATCATCCATCTCTGGCTTAGACCCAACCTGGACTCAATTTACACCAGTATACAAAAAATTATCAGAAGTCCTTTTTTAGTTGCAGTTCCACCAGCCAGAACCTGACAGCTACTAGCTCATTGCAGACGCAAACTGTAGGGCAGCAATAGTAAGGTAAAGCTTCCTCATTGCAAGACATGGATTACTCACATAGTACTTGCTGTGTAACTGGCATCGCCTCCTTCCACATATTGCACCTGGTTAGGATAGACATGCTGCACTGGCACTTGCTGGAGCTGCTGGACCTAACAAGGCAGGCAGTAGCAAGGAGAGGAAAAGCAAACGGAGGTGAGGAAAGATAGGTTAGGTTGGCTGTGCTCCACTCTTGCCTCTCAGTCTAGCAGGTTGTCTAAAGCAGAGTTAGTAAGTCTGTGGCTCGCACTGCTGTTGGGCTCAAACTCCAAGGAGCCCAGCCACCATGATCTCTGGTCAGGCCCTGGGAGATCTATAGCAGGGGTGCCCAAACTTTTCGGGACACAGGCTGGTCATGTGGTTTAGTGGGTCGGTCACATGGTTCCTCCCACTGGAAACAGAAGTAAAAATGTGTCTTGCAATCTGTTTTGCAACAGGATGAGATAGAGTTTTAGGATGCCATTTTCTCTGCTTAAACCAGGGGTGCCCAAACTACGGCCCACAGGCCGAATCCGCCCCCCAACACCAATTCATTCAGCCCGGATCTGGCCCATGGGCCATAGTTTGGGCACCCCTGGTCTATAGGCTCTCCAACCCTGCTCTAAAGAAGAGACCATCTTTCTACCTTAAATACAACACCTCTTCTAAATCTAGCCTCTACTGTAGCTACCTAAACCTGTCTCTTAAGTACTATCTATTACATGGATGCCATAATAATACCAAAAGCTACAACAACTCTAGAATTATCTTTTATGCAGACTAGGAATCCCTCCAACTAATACAGAGGAAAGAACCTCTGCTGGTTAAGCCTAGTTTATTGAGATTCCTATCTGGAAAGTGAGGACATTGGATTGTATACAGCCCCAACATTTTCTTAGGGCACTTTATGCCTTATATTTTTATTTTATAAGAACACCTGGGATGTTTTTAAGTGTACAAGGCCATGATGAAGAGCCACAGATGTTCTCCTTGAGATTAAAAAAAAAACTGGCTCTCCGGAGCTCCAAAATCTTGGAAATTGCTTTTGAAGATAGAGGTTGTCACTATGAATAGTGGGACATAGACATCTGAGACACTGTCAGACAATCAGCAGTTAGACCCACTTCTACACCAGCACATGAGCTGGGAAAAGGGCTTTTTGTAAACTGTCACAAACTTCTAATCTAACTCCAGAGCGTTGAAAAACCCCATTCTCCCCAATGCCATACTGTATGTGTACGTGGAGTATATCTCCTACATGACTTCCATATTTACACTTCACTATAGTAAAAGGGACTGCAGTGGCTTAGTGGTTAAGATGCTGAACTTGACGACTGGAAGGTCGGCAGGTCAGCAGTTTGAGACCCGAGTACTGCAGGGCAGAGTGAGCTCCCGCTGTCTGTCCCAGCTCCTGCCAACCTAGCAGTTTGAAAGCAAGAAATTGCAAGTAGATAGATACCACTTCGGTGGGAAGGTAAACAGTGTTTCGTGTGTCTAGTCATGCCTGCCACATGTCCACAGAAACTTCTGCAGAGCTCTGGCTTTTTGGCTATAAACAGAGATAAGCACTGACCCCTAGAATCAGAGACGACTGGCTTTTGAGCAAGGGTGACCTTTACCTTTACCTATAGTAAATGAAAGCAAATAAAATTCTGTGCTAATGAGGTCCAAGAATTTCAACTCCTCTGACAGACTGTGGGAGGGAGGGAAGGTGGCTGCTCTGTCATTACTGATTAAGAAGAGCATTAATTTGAAGGGGCAGGGGAGAGGATTGGGGTGGGGTGGGGGTGGTTAGGGATGCATAGTTGTCAAGTATCCCGTATTGGCCGGGAAACTCCCATATTTTACCCTTTCCCGCCGGCGGCCCATATCAGTCAGACTGCAATGCCCTAATGCCGCCCCTGGAGGACTGCACAGGATAAGCATAGCTGTCAAGTTTCCTGTTTTGTCCAGGAAATTTCCCTTATTTTCAAATCCAAAACTTGACAGCTATGCAGGGATGATGTAGGCTAGCTGTGCTGTCTGTCTGCCTGGGATGCAAAGAGTTTGCTATTCTTGGATCTCAGTCGGGTGGGTGCCTTGTACGGGGGACCTACTTTAAGTGCTGTTGCTGCCGTTCCAAACACTAGCACCTGAGGGACTCTCTGAATCTTGACTCTCTGGTCTGGGCTGGAGTGATGAGGAGAGAGAAAAGGCAGCTGCTCTATCACCACCTTCTGTTGTGGCAGGAGGAGCGGCTGAGGAAGCATCCGCACCAGCTCCACCCACTGCTCCGAGGCGGAATCTAAGGAGTGCATGTAGTGGAGCCTGTGCTCTGGGCTGGATAAGCAGCAGCCGGCCAGCTGGGGTGCACTGCTGCCGTCGCTGCCATTGCTGCTGCTGCTGCTGTGCTCTAGAGAAAGACCTTGCTGAACTCCTGGTTGCTCCTGCTGCTGCTGCTGTTGCTGCGACTGCTGACTGCTCTTAGAAGGGCCACTGCCTGCACTCTAGACAACAAACAGAGAGACTGACGCAATCAGAAACCAAGAAATGCCCTCTCAGCAAGAAATGTGGATCCCACATTGGAGATTTTCTTTAGTGAGTCTAAGGCCCAAACTTTTCAGAACGTGGTTCATGGTTCCTCCCACCAGAAGCGGAAGTAAAACGTGCCTTGCAATCTGTTTTGCAACAGATGTGTTTTGCAACAGGAAGAGATAGATTTTAGGCTGCCATTTTCTCTGCTTAAAACAGGGGATCCCAAACTATGGCCTGTGGACTGGATTCGGCCCATAATGCCAATTCATCCACCCCATACCGCACTTGTTGCTCCCAGAAGCGGAAGTAAAATGTACCCGTATGGGCACTTGTCACTCCCAGAAACGGAAGTAAAATGCGCCCATATGGGCATGTTTTACTTCCGCTTCTGGGAGTGACAAATGTGGCATGGGCTGGATTTGGCCCATAGGCCATAATTTGAGCATCCCCAGTCTAAGGCATTCTACAATGGTAGCTAAAAAGACACCTTACAAAACCAAAACCTGACAGGGGCTGAGAATCCTTCCCCATTTCTTGGTCTGATTTTTAATGATCACACGAAAATGGAGTGGACATGATCTGATGGGAAGGAGACATCTGGGTAGACTTGCCATGTCCACACGACAATGGGGCCAGGATCAAGCACATCTGGGAAGCCAGTCCTGGACTGGGAAGGCTACAACCACTGAGAAGGAACTAAACTGTTATTATCTTTGCAAGCAAGACATTTCAGATAGAAATGGTGCTGTACTGCAGCCAGAGCATTGTAAGTTCGATCCTGACCAGGGATCAAGATAGACTTAGCCTTCTATTCTTCCTTTCGAGGATGGTAAAATGAGGACCCGTGTTGGGGGCAAAATGCTAATTAACTTGTGAACTGCCCAGAGAGTACACTAAGTATGATGGGGTGGTATAGAAGTGTAGTTGCTACTGCTATTTATGGCTTTAACAAAAGGGTTGGCCTTCTAGTTCTTGAATCTGTGGCCTTCTAGTTGTTCCTGAACTCACATTATGCTCTGTTTGCATGGCAAATGGTCAGGTATGATGGTAGGTGTTCCTCAGCAAAATCTGGAGAGGGCGAGTTCTCCATCGTGCCTCTGCTGCTTTAATGTTTCTGATCTTGGCTAGCTAGCTTGAGGAACTATGGCTTAGCTTGGTTTCTCTGCCTCAGACCTCAGCAGTGGCAAATACAGGACAGGCCGAAGGCAATAGAGTAAAAGCACTTACCTCTTGAGTAACATGCACCTGTTGGAGCCCTTGCACTGCCAGCTGTTGCACTGCGCCTGCTTTGGGATTGGGGGGAGTCGCCTGCACAACAGATCTCTGAAGCATGAAACAAACCAGAACCTATTAGGATCGTCAAGAGGCAGAGGATGCAAAAGGGATCTTTTCCTGGCTTGGGAAGGGGCAATTGACACAGAGAACAAATATTATCATTACTGCTAATGGCTCTCTAAAGCAGAGGTTCCCAACCTTTTTACACCGCGGTCCTGATCACACGCCCCCGACAGCTGAGCGGGCCAGACCACGCCCCCTGGAAGCAGAGGTAATTGCGCCCGCTTGCATGTTTATGACAGCCACAGGCGCATTTAAGGCTGATGTAACCGTGTTTATGCATGTGCGGGTTCATTTTACGGCTGTTGTAAACACCCGCTTGCACTTCCAGGTGCGGCGAGGGCAGCGGTGGGCCAGACTGAATGGTGCCATGGGCCGGGTCTGGCCCACAGGCCATAGGTTGGTAACCCCTGCTCTAAAGAGACCAAAACAGCAACCTTTCAGTTGTCCATGTAGCCCTGTGCATCTTATGAAAGCCACAGTTTTCAATGGAGGGGGGCACAGGATATTGCATGCAGACACTTAATCTCCTACCTGGATCTCGTATCTCAGTTATTGTTGAAGGTTTTGATTAAATAGTTTAGGAAACAACGTGTGTGTGTGTGTGTGTGTGTGTGTGTGTGTGTGTGTGTGTGTGTGTGTGTGTGTGTGTGTGTGAACTGTGCTTATCAGCTGCACTACTGCTACAGATGTTTCTCCAAAAAATGACCTTCAACTTCAGGCTAGTATGCTCCAAATAATGTGAGTGTGAATTAAAGCAAGCTATGTTCCAAAGGGAAATTTGTGGAAATTTAAGGAAAATCAAAGAAGAAATCTTATTCTCAAAACTGAAAGTATAAACCGGAATGTATAAATCTTACTTAATAAAATAAAAATCTAGATTAATAACATAAAAAACACAAGTAAGTTTTCAATCTTATATACACTAAGATGGAAGAAAGACCTACTAAGTTCAGCAGGGCTAGTTTCCCAGCAGACACTTATATGTAAATACAGTGAAATCTCATACAACAATCGCTCCGTATAGCAACAAAATCGCATAACAATTAGGGGTGGGTTTTTGTTTTTGTTTTGTTGTTATTGTTGTTGTTTTTTGGAGGGGGGAGAAATGATGTCCCGCATAACAATTTTCCCTATGGAAAAAAAATCATGCAACAATTTTTCAATGGGAAAAACCACTTAGAAAAAAAAATCGTACGATGCATCCCATAGGGAAAATCGCTATACGATGCATGTATCGTATAGCAATTGTTTCGTACAACATTGAGCCCTGTGGAACGGATTAAAATTGTTGTATGAGGTACCACTGTATTATAAAATGATTGTTGCTATTGTTGTTTTGGTTTAAGAAGAAGTTTTATGAAAAAAATTCTAATCACTAAAATGTTTATGACACAATACTATTTTGTCTGGACATAGAAGTTATATTAAAAGCACTTAAATTTAAATCCTGCTGTAATAGTCCAACCCATCATATGCAAAATATTTTTTCCTGAAAATCAGGGATACCAAAAATTTTCTTGCTCAACAATTAGAACAAAATGTTTCACAGAAAAATGAGATTTTTAGCGGTGAAACACATAGAAAAAACACATTAAAACTTCCATTTAGAGCAATGTGACATAAAGCAAAAATGGGCCACAGTATGGCAAATACTCATGTGCCTGACTGGGTTTCATACAAATCTGAGAGTGGGTTATAGCTGTCTTGATTGAGAAACAAAAACAAGCTATTGCAAAGTTCACAACTGTTGGGAGAAAGCCGGCATATAAATGCAATAAATAAATAAACTACGTTGAGACAAATGCCAAAGCTAGTGGGTGGCTGAAGAACAATAAAGTTTTCAAGTCTGACAAAATGGACTTGATCCACGGTTTTGTTTATTCTCTGATATGCCCAAAACACAGACTAACATGGCTATTATTCCAAAAGGTTTCTCCAAGTGTGCTTAGCAGTGTTTCCCAACCTTTAGTTCTTGGACTTCAATTCCCAGAAGCTTAAGTCAGTACATTGGCTGATCAGTGCTTTTGGGAATTGACTTAGGCTTCTGGGAATTGAAGTCCAAGAACCAAAGGTCGGGAAACAATGGCTTAGGGAAATTTGTAAAACCCAAAGTGCTCTCCCCCTCCCCCCTTAAAGAGCCTGAGTTCACCATCCCAAAACCGCTGGCGTTTCAGGGACCCGGGAATAACCCGAGGTCTGGTGCGAGCAAACATACAGCACCTCTTGTGCAACGGGCACTGGCTGGACTCCGTGGACCTGGAGTTGCTGTACTTGTCCTGGTTTAGCGGCAGAGCTGCTGTTCTGGACAGGGGAGTGCTGAAAGGCAAGGAGCAGGACTTTACCCTCTGGGTATGGGCAGAGGAGAAAGGCACGACCTAGATGGATTCCCCGGTCACAATTCACATTTGCTTCCTCTGTGCATGGAGTCATGCAGCATTTCCCTCCACCCATTCAAGGAACACTTCTCTTTTCAGAACAGCTTGTATACAATATTGCTCGTTTTGTAACTGACACATTATTAAAGACAAGGAGGATCCCCAATTTGGTTCTCACTTTTTCACAGCAAAGGAGGAAAAGTTGCTAATGAACTGAATGGGAATTCCATGCATCCACTTTCCAAGTATCTTTTGTCCAGAAGATGGCTGCAAAGTTAGAAACCATCTATTCTGTGGGGCCAATACACATACAGACTCATGTTTTAATAACCATGCTCTTTTGTAGTTTATGTAGAACAAATATATAGGTCTCTACACAGAAGCCAAAATCCTGTCGCGTAAGTTACACCTGCAGAAGGTTGATGAAATCACTAGCAGAGGGAGATTTTCGGTAATCAAGGACTTCCATGTTCTGTCCCAGGGCTCCCAAGAGTGCAAGCAGTGAAAGTGATTACATGCAAGTCAGACAAACTGCAGTTTAGAAGAAGCAACTCTTTAAACCTTCCTCTGCCAGCAATGTCATCGCTCTTCTGCAGGTGTAAGTTATGCAACACAATTATAGAAAAAAGATCTTAAATTGAACATTTAAACAGAGCAACACAAACAAATAAGGGTTTGAACATTTTGGCCTCCCAGAATCAACTGTCCAATTATTATCAAGACAAAGTATGTTTAAACAAATGCAATTAGATGTTATTACCAAGCCTGATATAGCTGGCCTTAAATCAAAGTAATTGGCTTGACTCAATTTATCTATCAGTTGCCATAAAAAGTAAAAACAAGTAAATGTTCAGCTGACACCTTCAAAGACTACAAAACTGGTTAAGAAAACTTTTGACAGAACCAAAAGCATTAGTTGTATGAAGTGGGAAAGGAAGATGATGGAAATTTTGATATATTCATATCTATATGCTATATAGCATATGCTATATAGCATATGCTATATGCTATATAGGGTACTGCAGTGGCTCAAGTCGCTAAGACGCTGACTGGGAAGCGGAAGGTCAGCAGTTTGATTCCCGAGTACTGCAGGACGGAAATGAGCTCCCGTCTTCATCCCAGCTCCTGCCAACCTAGCAGTTTGAAAGCAAGAAATTGCAAGTAGATAAATAGGGACCACTTCGGTGGGAAGGTAACAGTGTTCCGTGCGCTCCGGTGTCTAGTCATGCCTGCCACATGACCACGGAAATGTCTGCAGAAGCAGACAGCGCTGGCTCTTTGGCTTAGAAACAGAGATGAGCACTGCACCCTAGAGTCGGATACGACTGGCTTTCGAGCAAGGGAAACCTTTACCTTTACCTATATGCTAAACACACAAACACAGACACTCAGACAGAGCAATGTCCATTTTTGACATCATAAGCAAAATCTAATGATTCCAAATGGCTGAAATCCTGTTGGCATAACTCTGTAGGCATAAATGGCAAGGATGTCATCACCCTGCAATATAAATCCTTAATTTGATTTAAATTAATTTAAACCTTCCTATCCCTCCCCTTCAGGTTCCAAGATTCCCTAGGGCAGTGAAGGCGAACCTTTTAGAGACCGAGTGCACAAACTGCAACCCAAAAACCACTTATTTATCACAACATGCCAACACAGCAACAGGGGAAGAAGGAAACGCTCCTGTTGGGCTGCTAGGCATAGGAGCGGGATGAAATCTATGCTGGGGGAGGGAGGAAGTGCTCCCATTGGACTGCTAGGCAGAGGGGCAGGGCGAACTCTGTGCTGGGGTGACCACGCGGGTGCCCACAGAGAGGGCTTCGAGTGCCACCTCTGGCATGCGTGCCATAGGTTTGCCACCACTGTTTTTGATTACTCTTGGACAGCAGTGGAAGAGCCTTTACTATCTCAAAATTGCTCGGGCCCCCATCGTGGTGACAGAAATCCAGCAGTGATTTTTCTCAAATTAAAAGTTCCCTTCTAGCTCCTCAAAGGCTTCCCTAGCTCTAAAAGGCAACCTAGGCAATATTGGAACTACAGAGTTAAAGATTAATGTCACAGGCTGATGATGTCATTGTTATTTACACTCACATAGCTATGGAACAGGATTTCAGGTGTTGTGTGGTTGGGTTGTTTTACTGTACCACAGTCCCATGACACCTTAAAGATATTTATGGATGGACCAAGTTTGTCAGGGAGGTTGCAAATTGGTATCAAAGGAAAAACAAGCAGATTCTAAAAGGTGAGAGTGTTGCTCCATTTGTTACAATTACAAAGTAAATTCTTTTTGTAATAATTGTTTGAATACACTACATTTTTAACATACCAACTGTGATAATTTTATAGCAAATCAGATTGTACATAGTCATAGTGTTTGTTCCTAAAGTAACAGAGTGATCTTCAATCTGTTTTTTTAAGTGCTAATGTTTAATTTTTTTCTGAAAACTTGTTTTTTTCTAACACACACAACATTTCAATGTCCTTATGCTCCAATATGCTGTAATAGCTAGAACTCATTTTACAACATAGCAACAGAATGCACTCTATACAAAGAGTGAATTGCAAATGAGTGGAGTTGACCCTCAATGCTCACAGCTTTATCCACAAATAGCAAACATATCACAGAAGGCTCCAAAGGTTTCACCATGGGGCCATGCTGTAATTCTACAGCAAAGCATTAGGAAACTTTCCCCTGGAGTGCATCTGAAAGATGTAATGGTGATAGAATGGTATTGCTTCTTCGATGGCATCACTGCCACAGGGTACACTAATAACAAGCTCTTATCTAAGATTGATGAAATTCATATTGAGAATTATATCACTTGCATTTCATCATCTCCCATCCTGCTTCATTGCCCCAGCTTACAAATAAACCAACTGGGCTCTGCAAAGAATTTCAGAGTAATTATCTCCATATATCAGTAAGTGGTCAGAAACAGGAATATCAGTTATACCAACAGGAAACTCCCTGAGACCAGCCAATAATGTGTAAGCTTCTATAAGCAGAGCATCTCAGTATGCCCACTATCTTTTAACATGCTAGCAAAATTAAAGAGAAAAGGGGGAGAAAAAGGCAAAATAATGAGACTTTTTTAAAAAAACTGACTTATCTCAGCATGTGCTTTTGTGGATCTAAATCCACTTCTTCAGACACAAAGAACACAAATTTTTACACAGAGGACCAGTTCTTGCAAGCCCAAATCTCAATAAGGTAACATGAAATTAATGAAATCCAATCCATATGAGTCATCAAGGCTATAAGAGTCAAGTAGGCTGGGCAGTCCTTGCAGCCTAACTCCAGACAAGTTGGTGGGGAGGGAGAACAGAGACGCCTTGGAAGATCCCCTTTGGGGTGAATGCAATAGCCAGTTTTGAGTAAGAAACTCTGGCCCATTGCAAAGGGATAAAGACCCATTTTCTGGTGTAAGCATAAAGAATGAAGCAGGGAACTAGCATGAGTTGCATGGAAGGCAAAAAATAAAGTTTGGCTAGGAGGCCAAGCCGCGCTGTCCCTCTGGGACAGTGGTTCCCAAAGTGGGGCATACGCCCCCTGAAGGATTTCAGTTCCCAGAAGCCTAAGTCAGTACACTGGCTGACCAGTGCTTTGGGGAATAGACTTAGGCTTCTGGGAATTGAAGTCCACAAACTAAAGTTTGGGAAACACTGCTCTGGGAGAAGAAGGAAAACGAGTTACTACTTAACTTCCTCCTTTCTATCCAAAGCCTCTGCAGAAACTGTTGTGTTAGTTCCTGCTGAACTAAATAAAATGTTAAAGAACTGTCACTCCCACTCTCCAAGAAGTAAATGGTTTTTATACTAATAAATCAGCCAGAGAGGTTTTGAAATGGAAAAAGAGAATTTTATCTAAGTTTTTCTGTCAAAGCACAACAAAATACAATTACACATGATCATGGTACATAATAATGCATATATTCATGGTCTCTTGGATCCATCTAGATCTAAGGACCTAGATAAGAGATATAGCTAGCCTTATATACTTTCATGAAGCTCCACACATGTGTTCTCCAGTCTAGATGGTCACTCCAAGGGCGTTAGGCATTTTCACCTTTATCTTGATGTTACATATTCTGTGGTAAACATGTCTGCTTATTTTAGACTAGCTATTTTAGGGTTTTTTTGGGGGGGCGGCAAAGGAAGAAGGGGATGGCCAAAGACACGGCAAGGGCGCCAGGCAGGGATCCGCCAGAGTAGGCTCCTCCCCTGATGGATTCCTGCCTCTCGCCCTTGCCATTCTCCTTCCATTGTTTCGAAGACAGCCCTCGAAACAGTGGAGGGGAAATTACAGGGCGAGAGAGAGGAATCCATCAGGGTTGGCTCCTCCCCTGACGGAATCCTGTCTCTTGCCCTTGACATTCTCCCTCCGCTGTTTCGAGGGCTGTTTTCAAAACAGCGGAGGGGTAATTGCAGGGCGAGAGGCAGGAATCCGTCAGGGGAAGAGCCTACCCTACCTCCTCTCGTGGAAGGTGCTTGCTTCCCTCCGGGAGGCGAAGTCAGAGAACGGAGCGCCATTCTCTGCCTTTGCTTCCCGGGGAAGTGGCTCACTTCCCTCGGTTGGCGGGGGCCAAAGGCAGGAGTGCTTTTGGCCCCAACTCCCTATGGAAGGCGCTCGCTTCCCTCCGGGAGGCGAAGGCAGAGAACATAAGAACATAAGAACAGCCTTGCTGGAACAGGCCACAGCCCATCCAGTCCAGCATTCTGTCTCACACAGTGGCTCACCATTTCCTTCAGGGTATTCCCAAGCAGATGCCTTCACCTGCTTAGGATTCTCTAGAAATACCCTTGTCCAACATGAACTTGTCTAATCCTTTCTTAAAGTTGTCAAGACTGACAGCTGTCACCACTTCTTCTGGCAGGGAGTTCCATAGACCAGTGATCCTCTGGGTGAAAAAGTACTTTCTCTTATTTGTTTGAGAACTAGTACCCAAAAGTTTCATGGAGTGCCCCCTAGTTCTAGCGTTATGCGATAGGGAAAAGTTTTTCCTTATCTACTTTGTCCACACCGTTCATGATTTTATAAACTTCAATCAGGTCACCTCTTAGACGCCGTCGTTCAAGAGTGAAAAGGCCCAACCGTTGCAGCCTCAGATGGTAAGGAAGGTGTTCCATTCCCCTGATCATTCTGGTTGCCCTCATCTGCACTTTTTCCAGCTCCATAATATCCTTTTGGAGGTATGGCGACCAGAAGTGTACACATTATTCCAGATGGGGCCTCACCATAGATTTATAGAAAGGCAAAATGACACTTGCTGACTTATTTTCTATACCCTTCCTAATGATCCCTAGCATTGAGTTTGCTTTTTTCACTGCTGAGGCACACTGGGTTGACACCTTCATTGAGCTGTCCACCAGGACACCAAGGTCCCTTTCCTGGTTTGTCACAGAGAGTTCAGACCCCATCAGTTTATAAATGTAATTGGGTGTTTTTGTCCCAATGTGTATCACTCTGCACTTACTAATGTTGAAGCTCATTTGCCACTGTTTTGCCCACTCCCCCAGTGTCAGGAGATCCCTCTGGAGCTCCTCACAATCTCTCACAGTTTTCACTACCCTGTATAATTTAGTGTTGTCAGCAAATTTAGCTACCTTGCTGTTTACTCCTACTTCTAGATCATTTATGAAGAGGTTAAAAAGTAGTGGTCCCAGTACTGAATCTTGGGGGACCCCACTCTTTACTTCCCTCCACTTGGAGAAGTGTCCATTTAGTGCTACCCTCTGTTTCCTGTCCCTTAGCCAGTTGCTGATCCAGGACAAGACCTGTCCTTTTATTCCATGACTGGTAAGTTTATTCAAGAGCCTTTGCTGCGGGACCTTGTCAAAAGCCTTCTGAAACTCCAGATAAACAATGTCAACTGGATCCCCCTTATCCACATGCTTGTTGACACTCTCAAAAAATTCCAACAGATTAGTGAGGCATGATTTGCCCTTGCAAAAGCCATGTTGGCTCTCCTTTAGCAGCGCCTCCTCTTCTATGTGCCTATTAATTCTATCTTTTAGGATGGTTTCCATCACTTTACCTGGGACACATGTCAAACTGACAAATCGGCAATTTCCTGAATCACCCCTGGATCCTTTTTTGAAAATTGGTGTTACATTCGCTACCTTCCAGTCATCAGGCACAAACCCTGATTTGAGGGAAAGATTATATATTTTGGCTAGGAGATCAGCAATTTCATCTTTGAGCTCCCTGAGAACTCGTGGATGGATGCCATCTGGTCCTGGTGATTTGTTAGCGTTTAGTTTAACAAGACATGCAAGGACCTCCTCCCTGGTTATTTCTATCTGGCTTAATTCTTCGGTTTCCCTCCCTATGAAAATAGGCTCTGTTTTGGGCATGTGGTCTCTGTCTTCTTCAGTGAATACTGAAGCAAAGAATTCATTGAGTCTCTCTGCAATCTCTGTTTCCTCTTTAATAACCCCTTGCCTTCCATTGTCATCTAATGGTCCAATGGCCTTCCTAGTTGGGTTCTTACTTCTAATGTACTTAAAGAAGTCTTTGTTAGTTCTCTGAGGATTTTTAGCTATACACTCCTCAAAGTCTTGCTTTGCTTTCCTGATTGTTGCCTTGCATTTGTTCTGCCAAAATTTATGTTTCTGCCTGCTGTCCTCATTCGGACAAGCCTTCCTTCTTCTAAATGAGCTTTTCTTGCTTTTGATCACTTCCCGAACAGCTCCTGTAAGCCACATCGGAGTCCTCTTGGACCTGGCAGTGCCCTTTTTCCTTTGGGTATGCATTCCAATTGGGCCTCTGTTATTGTTTTTGTAAACAGCCTCCATGCCTCTTGGAGTGTTTGGACTCTCTCAATTTTCCCTTTCAGCTTCTTTTTTACTAGTTTCCTCATCTTTGGGAAATTTCCTTTTTGAAAATTTAAGGTCTCTGTGTTAGATTTTATCACTGACTTGCGGTCTATGATCAAGTTAAACATAACTGAGTTGTGGTCACTGTTCCCTGTTGGATCAGTCACATTAACATCTTGCACCAGATCCTGAGTATTACTCAGGATCAAGTCAAGGATTCTTGTACCTCTAGTTGGGTCTTCAACCATCTGTCCCAGGGAACAATCATTTAGCATATCTAGGAACTTTATCTCTTTATCATGTGCTGAACAACAGTTCACCCAGTCTATGTGAGGGTAATTGAAGTCCCCCATTATAACCAGGCTTCCCTTCTTGGATGTCTCTTTTACAACATTCTCCAACTGTCAGTCTCCCTCAGGACTTTGGTCGGAGGCTGATAGTATATGCCTACTGTTAAACCTTCCTTGTGGCCTGGTACTCTTACCCACAGAGTTTCTAATGGTGACTCCAAATCACCTAGATATTCCAATTCATACGATTTTATCACTTCTTTGACATACAAGGCTACACCACCTCCCGTTTGCCCCTTCCTATCCTTCCTGTACAGTTTGTAGCCTGGGATAACTGTATACCATTGGTTATCATCCGTCCACCAGGTTTCAGTGATACCAATAATATCAATATTCTTATCTATTGCTAAGAATTCCAGCTCCCCTATTTTGTTCCGGAGGCTTCTGGCATTTGCATACAAACATTTATATATGCTTTTCTGATACAGTCTTTTGAGTCCAGTTGCATTGTTAGACTGCCTCTTGCATCCTTCTGGTAGAGTTTTTGCATCCTCCTCACTACTCAAGTACACACTTTCCCGAACCGGATGCTGCCCAGCTCCTGTCTGCTTTCCCCCAGAGAATGGAGTGCTGTTCTCTGCCTTTGCTTCCCGAGGAAGTGACTTGCTTCCCTCGGTTGGCGGGGGCCGAAGGATCGATGGCTGCCATCTTTGTATTACCCCCTCCGTCAGGTCTCGAAACAGTGGAGGGGGTAATACAAAGGCCTGCGATCTGCCAGGGAGAGCGCCTCTCCTGATGGATCGCTGACTGCCGCCTTTGCATTTCCCCCTCATCTGTTTCGAAGGTTGACACGAAACAGTTGTGGGGGAAATGCAAAGGCGCCAGCCAGTGATCCGTCAGGGGAGGAGCTCTTCCTGAAGGATTGCTGGCTGACGCCTGTGAATTTTTCCCTCCGTTGTTTCATGCGCTGGCTCGAAACAGCAGAGGGGAAATGGTGAGGGCGAGAGCCGTCAGGCACGGCTGAGGGTGTGAGGAGGGGCAGGGTAGAGGCAGCGCCTACGGCACCACCACGCCCGTCCATGCCCTCAGGCAGACCATTACCTCAGCCCAGGCTCTGCCTTGGTAAGGCAGGGCCCTGGGCTGAGGTGTTTTGGGCACACGTCGGCTAGGGTTTTTTTATGCGCGCACCGGCTGTCCTGCCTCCTCCACGCTCATGTCCTTCAGCCTAATTGGCTGAGGCATACTGCGATGCGGAGGACGCTGAGACTCGTAGGGTTTTTTTTTGTTTGTGTTCGTGGGGCGTTGGCCCCACTCTTGGCTTCCGGACCCTTGCGGCGATGCTCTCAGGGACAAGAGGTAAGTGAGGCCGGCTCATTACAGGATAGTAGTGACGGGTGTGGCGACGCATGCCGGACACGCACGGCCCAACCCCATTCTTATAGGTAAAGATAAGACTCTTTTGGGTGTGTTTCACAGCAGGCTTAGCAGTAAACAACTTTCAACTAGATAGGCCTTCTTAATTCAAAGATGGCTCAGCTTATGCTTTTGTATGCATTGCTTTGTAAAGGAATATGTTAACACATATAAAATATACTTAATTAATGTGGTAGTATCAGAACTGGGGGGGCATATACAGGGGAAGCCTTTCTTCTTCATCAGCAAATGTTCTCCTATGCATTTCTCTCTCTCTTACTCTCTCAAGTGACACTACACTCTATTTGCCTCTTCTTAGAGAACAGATTGAACTGCTTATGCAGGACACAATTCCTAAGAAACTGAACAAAATCTGATTTTTTTATTTGTAGTTATCAGTTTAGCAGCATCTGCAAGCCCAGCCCAACTACAATCTCCTGCTGCCCTTTCCAGCTATTCCCGAGTTCAAGGGTTTCTTACTGAAGGTATCAAAGAGATCAAGTTAACATTCAAAGCAATGAAGACAATTAAATCCTGTCATCAACGTTTCTCTGAAAAGGCTTCCCCAATGCAACAGGGAGGACATACACTTCTCTGAATTAAATGGATTGTAAACAAGACTTAGGCTCTCTTGATTACAGGTGAAACTTGGATAATTAGAATATTGTGCAAATTTCCATTCATGTCACTTAAAAGGTGAAACAAAAATATGAGATAGACTCAGTACATGCAAAGCGAGAGATGTCATGCCTTAATTCGTTATAATTGTGATGATCATGGCGTACAGTGTACATGAGATTATGTGATGATTATGGGGTACATGAGATTGGGGGGTTGGGGTTTTCATAAGCTGTAAGTCATAAGCACCAATTTTATAACAAAGTAAAGCTTGAACTATCTCGCTTTGCAAGTAATGAGTCTATCTCATATATTTGTTTCACCTTTTAAGTTGCATTACTGAACTGAATGAACATTTGCACGATATTCTAATTTTCAGAGTTTCACCTGTATGTCCTGTTATAGACCATTTGATCTAAGCAAAAAGAACTTAACTCACAGACCACCAGTCAAATCAGTCCCCTGGCTGAACTCTTGATAAATGCTGAGGACTGCATAAAAGGCCACTTTAAAAAGCAACATTTACTCTTCAACTTCTAATTAAAGGGAGATGAAAAACAATAAGAGGGATTAAACAGTCTAGTTAAAAAAACTGGACTGGGCAAGCAGAGGATGAAATGAGCACTACAGGGAGAAGAAAGATGGAAAAAATGAGCAACACCAAAACACAATGAAGACCAGAAATGCAGTCTCTTTGACGCGTGGTAGATGGAGCACTGAAAGGTAATCTTCCCAAACCTGCCAAATCTGACCACCTGGTCACCCACCTCAGGTGAAGAGTGGACCTGCTGCACGCCATGGATGGCTAGCGTGACTGGTCCTCCTTTACCAGCCTGTGATGTACTCTGTAGCACCAGCCGCTGAAAGAGCATGACATAAAAGAAGCAAGTCCTGGTTAACTGACATGTTCTCCAGAAGAAAACGGCCATCTTAAAAACAGCTCTTGGGAAGTTAGGCTAGCCTGCAGTTTAAAGGTCTGCATAAAGGTACATTTATGACAGAAATAATTCATTACCAGTCATTCTCTGTGTTGGCATTAATGCTTCCAGAACACCCCCAACCCAACCCCCGTTGGCTCAAGACATAGAAAATGAGCAGAAACAGGTTAACCAAAGACTTTTATTCTGGAGCAGATTCTTCTTGAATGCAAAAGATTATAAAAATCTATGGGCCCTGGGGAACTGGCATTGTGAGGGGTGGCAACCAGGGACTTGCCCTCTGTGCCATTAACTTGTTCCAGCCAAAGGAATTAGCTACAGAGTGGTCAGCTAAAATTAGCAAGAAAGCCTTGTCATAACTATCAGCCTTTACTGTAGCTCTGAGTGAAGCTCACTCGGAGGTTTAAAAAACTAGTTCCAGTGGTGGGCTCCAGCAGGTTTGGACAGGTTTGAGAGAACTGGTAGTAAAACTGCCTGGCCCCGCCCCATCCACCTCCTCCTCCTCTCACCCTACTCCGGACGTGACTCCAACATCCTTGCTGCTGGGTCCGGGCACCCAGAGTGGGTTGAGGCTGAGCCAGCAGTTACTCTACTGCAGTTACTCTTTAAAGGAATATTAGAGTATTGAAGTGTAATTGCTAACTAATGGTCTGACGAAGTGGTCTCGATCCACAAAAGCTCACATTAAAATACAGCAGCTTAACCACACCCACCCAGTCACCTGGCCATGTCCACAGAGTTGGCCACGGCCACAATGTGGTAGTAAAAATTGTTGAAACCCACCACTGGCTAGTTCTACTCGCTCATATTGCTTCAAGAACAGATTCAGACAGATTTTTCTATCTGCCTCAGCTATTCTCACCTCTCCACCTCAACTTGCCAGACATGGAGCCTTACAATTGGTTTTTTGCAGCACTTAATATCTATTCTGAAGATGAGTGTTTCCATGTCTTTCTGGTTCCAACATTCACATGTTATCTACTCACAATGCTATTTGGTAGCATCTTGCTTTCTCCACAATAGACAATTCAAGACATGGTTTTGCGTTAGAAGCAGTTCTTTTCTTACTAATCTATCAAATAAGCGGCATTAGCAAAGACAATCCTTGATAGGATTTATAGGGCAATTATCTTCAGAAGAAGAGCAAGACACTCCACAACAGTAGCAAAAAAGGGAACAGCAGTTACAAGAAGGAGGCTGATTAACAGTGGAGATAGACTCAGGAAAATCGGTGGTAGTAAAATCATATAAAACATGAAACTGTCTTGTCAACTGGGGTGCTCAAAAGTAATGGACAGGAGTCAACAACGACAATAAAAATAAATCAGAAGAGAGACTTTGGGAAAGAAATTTGATGATTCTTAAAAAAGGTGGAGTTTAGGAATTCAAAATATAAGGTGACGTCAACAAAAAACCGAAGAAAATGGAGGTTGCAATAGAGTGCAGCTATTTCTCCTGCTCTTTCATCAGACTGTTTTAAGAATAAGGAGGTGATATAAGCCTGTTCAGTACCAGAGTCAGTGACCATTGAAGAAGAGGCTGTCTAAGCCTCATAAATGTATTCATAAGACCCTCAAGAAAATGAATCACTGTGGGGTCACAAAAAAAGGTGGAAGCGTCTGAATTTGATGGCTCACTGGCTACAATGGTGGCCAGATAAACTTTGATAGAAGAGTGTGTAGAAGAGACGGTAAAGTAACAGAGTTTGTAGTTTCTCCCCAAATCACTAGAAATTTTTTGAAGCATTATACTTATAATGGTAAAGCTTAAGTGTCGATGGCCTACTGTTAAGTGGCAAATCCTAAGTAAGTCCAGGTTATCCTCCATGTTGTGAGATGTAGACTGTGTAAGCCAGAGTGACAAATCCTGCTGTGGTCCTGTGCTAATGTAGAAATAGTATAAGAACATAAGAACAGCCTTGCTGGAACAGGCCACAGCCCATCCAGTCCAGCATTCTGTCTCACACAGAGGCTCACCATTTCCTTTAGGGTATTCCCAAGGAGATGCCTTCACCTGCTTAGGATTCCCTGGAAATGGCATTGAGAGATATCCTGCCTATCTCTCCAACCCCGAGGTTGTCCTTAAGTATCCATAATTATAGCCATTGATACACTTGTCCAACATGAACTTGTCTAATCCTTTCTTAAAGCTGTCAAGACTGACAGCTGTCACCACTTCTTCTGGCAGGAAGTTCCATAGACCAATAATCCTCTGGGTGAAAAAGTACTTTCTCTTATTTGTTTGAGAACTAGTACCCACAAGTTTCATGGAGTGTCCCCTAGTTCTAGTGTTATGCGATAGGGAAAACAGTTTTTCCTTATCTACTTTGTCCCCCCACCATCTATGCAGCCATAAGCCTTGCGCTGCCAGGACTGGGGTGGGGAGGAGAGCGTTGATTGTACCTGGGGTCGCTTGCGGCCACAAAAGCGGCGCCCTCCACCATCCCGGCAGCCACGAGCCTTGCGCTGCCAGAACTGGGGTGGGGAGGAGAACATTGGCCGTACTTGGGGTTGCTTGCAGCCTCAAAAGTGGCACCCCTCGCTATCCCTGCAGCATCGCGCCTCGTGCTGCGTGGACTGGGGTGGGGAGGAGAACTATTGCCGCACCTGGTGTTGCTTGGCGGCCTTAGGGGCGGCGCCCCCTCCCCCGTCACCCCCACGGCCTTACAGCGCTTGGACCAGGGCCAGGAGGAGGAGACTCCCATCATTGGAGTTCTGTTAGGGGGGGTGGAGGAAGTGAGAGGGTATGTTTTAAGTGGGTTAGGGAGGGAGGGGGAGATGGCCTTGCCAGCCGGGAAGAGAGGGCGACACTCCGTCTGGGTTAATGGTAGAGGTTCCAGGGGCTCATTTAGAGGTTGTGACAGGCATGGGGCATTATAGTGCGAACTGTGGGGCGGGCCGCACTCGGGGAACGCGGGACCGATGCTTAGTATCTGTCCCACGTTCTGGGCCCCCGGTTTCACTTCTAGGTCCTGAGCAGCTGATCCAGGGTGACCCCACCCTTAGGCTGCTGCTGATGAATGCCAGGTCGGTCTGTAATAAGGCTCCCCTAATACAAGACTCTATTTTGGGGGAGCGGGCCGACCTGGCATGCATCACTGAGACCTGGATGAGACCTGAGGATGGGGTGCCTCTATCAGAGATGTGTCCGGCCGGGTTCGGTGTTTGGCACCAGCCTAGAGATGTGGGTAAGGGCGGTGGTGTTGCCATTATAGCCAGGGAGTCATTGGGAGTCGCCAGGGCCACCGCTCCACAAATTTCGGGTTGAGAGGCCCTGCTCCTGTGGTTGGGCCCTAACGGTCAGTTGGGGGTCCTACTCCTGTACCTGCCTCCTCGCAGGGTAAGGGACTCCCTGCCTGGGCTCCTTGAAGCCATCTCGGCGTTGGCTTTGGAGTTCCCTAGACTGATGGTTTTGGGGGACTTCAATTTGTCTTCGCTGGGGTCTGGTTCCGAGGTGGCACAGGAGTTAATGGCTTCCATGGCAGCTATGGACCTGGCTCAGGTAATTCAGGGCCCGACCAGGGGCAGTGGCCACACGCCAGATTTAGTCTTTTTGTCGGGGTGGTGGCAGAGTGATCTGAGTTTACAGAAGCTAGACATAACACCTGTGCCATGGTCAGATCACTATCTGGTGGCTCTAGACTTTCTGGGGGTGACACTTCATCGTAAGGAACCAGAGTCGATTAAAGTGGCCTGCCCCCGGCAACTGATGGATCCGGATGGATTCCAGAGGGAACTGGGGGAATTTCCTCTGGATCAGCGACACGATTCACCTGAGGCACTTGTTGACCTGTGGTACGGGTCGACGACATCTGCCTTGGATTAATCGCTCCATTACGGCCTCTCAGAGCCCGTGGAGGTAGGTCATCCCCGTGGTTCACTGAAGAACTACGGGAGCTCAAACAGGCAAAGAGACGCCTTGAGCGCCGCTGGGTTAAGACCCAGAGCGATTCCGATTGGACACTAGCTAGAGCCGCTATTAGGGCCTACCTAGTGGCGATGGGGGTGGTGAGGAGGCAGTACTTCACCTCCCTTATTGCCTCCACTGATACTCGCCCAGCCACCCTGTTTCGGGTGACCAGGTCCCTCCTGGGTAGGGCGGGGCCTGTGCCTGGTTGGCAGGGATCGGCTGAGGACTTTGCTGACCATCTGGTGGAGAAAATCGATCGGATTCGCTCAGGGTTCAAACTTGGCGTGGACTGGGAGGATCCGGGGAGAGCCAGTGCGCAGTCTTGCGGTGTTACCTGGGATCGGTTTGATCCAGTTGCCCCGGATGAAGTGGACAGGCTCCTTGCGGCGGTCCGCGCCACTAATTGTCCATTGGATCCCTGTCCCGCCTGGCTGGTAAAAGCCTCTAAGACGGTGACAGGTGGTTGGGTCGGGGCTATAATTAACGCGTCTTTTTGAGAGGGGATGTTTCCTGCACTGCTGAAACATGCTCTTGTGCGCCCCCTCCTGAAGAAGCCATCCCTCGATCCAGCAATCCTAACCAACTACAGACCTGTCTCCAACCTTCCTTTTTTGGGGAAGGTTCTGGAGAAGGCAGTGGCACGTCAGCTGCAGGGGGTACTGGATGAAGCAGAATATCTGGACCCATTTCAGTCAGGATTCAGACCTGGATATGGTACTGAGACTGCATTGGTCGCGCTGATGGATGATCTCTGGTGAGAGGGGGATGGCGGTCATCCGTCCGTCCTTGCTATTCTTGACCTCTCAGCGGCCTTCGATACCGTTGACCACGGTATCCTTCTGGAATGGCTCCGAGG
Organism: Bradypodion ventrale; assembly: GCA_035047345.1. Lineage (NCBI taxonomy): Eukaryota > Metazoa > Chordata > Lepidosauria > Squamata > Chamaeleonidae > Bradypodion > Bradypodion ventrale. Next base: position 193,196,354 of record JAWDJE010000002.1, read on the forward strand.
ATTGGGGATCCAGGGCACGGTGTGGTCCTGGTTTTCCTCATTTCTGAGGGGCCGGACCCAGTCGGTGTGGTTGGAGAGTGAGAGGTCGAGTCCTAGGCCCCTAAAATATGGGGTGCCTCAGGGCTCGGTACTCTCTACTCTCCTATTTAACATCTACATGAAGCCGCTGGGTGAGATCATCCGTTCCCACGGGGTGCGGTACCATCAGTACGCGGATGACACACAGTTGTACATCTCGGCCCGTGGGGACCCCAGTGATGCAGTCAAAGTCCTTTCAAGCTGTCTGGAGGCTGTTGGGGTCTGGATGGGGGCAAATGGGCTACAGCTGAATCCTAGCAAGACTGAGTGGCTATGGATAGGGAGTCCTGCGTTATCCCGGGAGCTACCATCTTTGGTTTTGGATGGGGCTGTTTTGCCCCAGACCAACCCGGTGCACAACTTGGGGGTCCTCCTGGATTCGCAGCTGCTGCTAGAAGAACAGGTGGCGGCTGTGGCCAGGAGGGCCTTCACCCAACTTCAGGTGATTCGCCAGTTGCGCACGCTCCTGGACCGGGACTCTTTGCTCATGGTCACTCACGCTCTGGTGACCTCCAGACTAGACTACTGTAATGCGCTCTACATGGGGCTGCCCTTGATGACCATTCGGAGGCTGCAGCTGGTCCAGAATGCCGCGGGCCGGGTGGTGATGGGGTGTGGACGTTATGCCCATGCCTCACCACTGCTTCGGGGTCTACACTGGTTACCAGTTTGTCTCCGGGTGCAATTCAAGGTGCTGGTTTTGACCTTTAAAGCCCTACATGGTAGTGGGCCAGGGTATCTTAGAGACCGCATCGCCCCTAAGGATGTCTGTCCGTCCAACCAGAGCGGACCGGAGGGGCGCTCTAATTGTGTCATCAGCCAGGGGGGCTCGCCTCTCTGGCACAAGGAGGAGGTCCTTCTCCGTGTCCGCACCCGCCCTTTGGAACCTCCTGCCTGTGGAACTGCGTCTCCAGACAGAGTTGTTGCCCTTTAGGAAGGAACTAAAGACCTGGCTGGTGGGCCAAGTTTGGGGTGCGGGTGGGGATGGGGGTACCGTTGGGTGGTTGGTATAGAGTAGTGTGCCTTCCCCCAAGGTCCCTTCGGTTCTTGCGCACCTTTTAGGGGTGTTTTTTTTAACTTTTAACTTTGTTGTATCATGTGTCTTTTATGTATTTACTGTCCGCTATGTAAACCGCCCTGAGTTGGGTTGTACCTGAGTGGGCGGTATATAAGCGTGAAAAATAAATAAATAAATAAATAAATAAATAAATAAATAAATATCCTTGAGATAGATAAGGGTAAATCAATTGGCCTTGTTGAGGAGAGGAATGATGAACTTGTAGCATTACTATCCTGAACTTCTTGGTGAGGATGTACTGATTTAGGCACCAGAGATCGAGGATGGGCTGATATCCCCGGTCTTTCTTTAGAAGCCATCTTGAAGAATTTTGGAAGGAACCGGTTTGATGATGTCCTTGCTAAGGAAGATGACTTCATCGTGAAGAGCTTTGGATCATACTGTGAGTCATACGAAACCAGTTGGCGGATGCTTCTTGAATTCAATTGCCTATCTCTTCACGATTATGGTTAACACCCACCTGTTGGATGTTATGGATTACCAGGTTGGTACAAATGGAGAGAGTGGGGTGCCCAGCACCAACAGTGGAAGAGTGTGTGTGAGAAGAATCTTGGCCTTGCAGGAGTCAAACAGGTTGTCTTGACTCATTGTACATCTGTTTAGATACTGCGGTTTGACAAAACCAGGAACAATGGGAATCCTGCTTGAAGCCGTATGAAGAAGTCTGGGACTTGAATCTATCGGAAGAAGGTTGAATATAGCAGGAGAAAGATCATTGCTGAAATGATTTTGTGGATTTAGGTATATAGGAAGGATAAAGTCACATCCGCTTGGCTGTGGTCTTTTTCATACCTAAAATGTCTGTAATGTCATCCATATCTTAACCTATAAATCCAAGGGTTAACTGTTGGAACTGGCTATAGGTTGCTATGCCTCGCCCTACTTGCCTGCATTCACCCTTCGTGCACACGGCCGATCTGGGTACGCAGGTCAACGAAGGATTGAGAAAACCGGCAGTGGGGCAACAGCCCCACAAACGCGAAGAAAGGGAAACAACTTCACTTCCCAACATTCCTTGTGCCGCGCCGCGCCAGAGCCAATCAGGCTGAGAGGCTCTCGCACGGCGCAGCATTCGGAAACGCGCCGCAGCCAATCAAAAGAAAAGCATTTAAAAAAAGCGCAGCACAAACACAAAGCACCAACCCATAACTACAAGCCCCAGCGTCCTGCGCGCCATGAGCGCGCAGAACGCTGAAGAAGCTGGCGCCCAAAAAATAAATCAAAAACAAAAACACCGGGAGAGCAAGTCCGCCAAGCCGCGGGAACCAAAGCCCCCCTCCCCAACGGCGCCTGAAGCTCCTAATCGGAGTTTCCCCTTTAATATCACTGGGTGGGTGGGGGGTGTTGTGCTCCCCCTCTCTACTGGCTCCCCTGGGGTTGAGAGGGTGGGGGGGGACAAAAGGAGTCTGTCTCCCCCACCCTCCTGACCTCAGGGGACCTGGCAGAGAGGGGATTCCCTCCCCCCACACACACACACACGCCCCATACTAAAGAGAAGAAACCAAGTGGTTACTTCTCTTTACAAACGGAGTTGGGGGGGGGGGGAAAATCCCCCTCTCTACTGGCTCCCCTGGGGTTGAGAGGGTGGGGGGGGACAAAAGGAGCCTGTCTCCCCCACCCTCCTGACCCCAGGGGACCCGGCAGAGAGGGGATTCCCTCCCCCCCCCCCACATGCCCCATGTTAAAGAGAAGAAACCAAGTGGTTACTTCTCTTTACAAACGGAGTTGGGGGGGGGAAATCCCCCTCTCTACTGGCTCCCCTGGGGTTGAGAGGGTGGGGGGGGACAAAAGGAGCCTGTCTCCCCCACCCTCCTGACCCCAGGGGACCCGGCAGAGAGGGGATTCCCTCCCCCCCCCACACGCCCCATGTTAAAGAGAAGAAACCAAGTGGTTACTTCTCTTTAAAAACGGAGTTGGGGGGGATCCCCCTCTCTACTGGCTCCCCTGGGGTTGAGAGGGTGGGGGGGACAAAAGGAGTCTGTCTCCCCCACCCACCTGACCTCAGGGGACCCGGCAGAGAGGGGATTCCCTCCCCCACACACACACACGCCCCATGTTAAAGAGAAGAAACCAAGTGGTTACTTCTCTTTAAAAACGGAATTGGGGGGGAATCCCCCTCTCTACTGGCTCCCCTGGGGTTCAGAGGGTGGGGGGACCAAAGGAGTCTGTCTGAGAGGGGATCCCCCCCAGGACACCAAAAAACACAAAAACAAACAATCAAAAACATTCAAAAATACACAAAAACAAACAAAAATAACTCCAAAAAAGTAAACAACAACAAACATTTCAAAACACACCCAGCACCCAGCCAAACACCACAAAATCCAAACCCCAACACCACCCCAAATAAAGAAAAACAGGTAACTCACCACCACACAACCTCATACCACAACGACTGGAAAAGAAATGAATAAAGAAAGAGACTAATTGTTGGAAGAAGCTCCACCCAGAGGCCACGAGAGAAAAAACAGTCAAAATACAAGATAACCCCTACCAGCAGCACTTCTGCCCACAATAACAAAAAAAAAAATCAAAAAGACACAATAGCCCCACACAAAAGGCCCCAAGAGTTTTTCGAAAAAGTATATCATCCTTTATTCTTTTTTCATCCACAAAAACAAAACACCAAACAAAACTCATCACAGTTTAAAACAGGCCATCAAAAAAATTGTATAAATGAAAATTTTAAAAATTTCAAATATAGATTAACCTCTTCTTTACAAACATTAACAACAACAACAAAAACTTTCCAACACCATTTAAAACAGCCCGGCAACGCCGGGCAACCTTTGCTAGTAATAGTATAAGAAGGTGTAAGTTTGTTGGCTTTCTTTTTCTAATTAAATACAGCTGTCTAAAAAGAAGTCAAACCTATTGGAGTGACTTTTAATGTATATAACCACATCTTTAAAATTAAAAAAAAAGCTGTTAGAACATCTCAAAATGTGCACTGGTCGCAGAGATTATCCACTTCTTTTATCAAGAAGCTGTCACCCAGCGTCCTAGGATTCAGTAGGTATGAACTTGCTGATGCCTTTTGTATGAAATGTATGTCTGAGTCTGTTTATGTGTAATCTTGTGTACATGAATGTGGATGTTGTTCTTTATTCTAGCTCTGGGCATTAATCTCTCTTTATTTTATTATTTTATTTTATTTCTTTGGATGATCCCAAATGGAAGGAAGTACGGCCAGAGGTTGGGCTTAGTTACTGTTGGGCTTAGTTACTGTTGGGGTTTAGAGTTTCCAGGATACCCCAGCCGATACATTTACTAGCCACACTGGCTGTAGTATACCAATCTCTGATTTGACAAACATCTATAAGGAATTTGAATTGGTGCGGAATATTTCATGTAAAAACTTAACAAGTCCCAGCACGATTTGAGCCCTTTCAGCTTTTTAGCAGGTTCCATTTGTAAAAGACTGGGAATTTTGGCATAGATGAATAGAGAGAAGAGAGAAAAGAATATAAAGAATAGTAGAACCGGTTTGGAGAGAGAAAGTTGAACTTGGATCAGGAAGATGCAAGTTCAGATTCCTGCTCAGTGAGTGGCCTTGGACCAGACACTCTTATTCAGTTGAACAACTACATACGGTGATTATAAGGATAAAGTATCATAATCCATATGTGCAATTTAATTTTGGAAGGAAGGACATCATACATATACTACAAATCACTAATATTAAAGGGTAGGATTCACACTGTAATATGATGTTTCTAGTATTGTTCAAAGGTTTCCATAAAATCAGGTGAGCCACCAGAAGACCCAAAAACCTATAGGCCCATATCTCTTCTCTTCACCTATATAAGATATACTGTATGAACATTTAATCCTGAACCGACTGTCTGCAATGGTAGAACCCCGGCTTGTACCATAGCAAGCTGGTCTCAGACAGACCTGGCAAAGATTGTACAGCACACATTCTTAACTTAACACAGTACATAGAAGATGGTTTTGAGCTGAACGAAATCACAGGCGTAGTGTTCATAGATCTCTCTACAGCTTCTGACACAGTCAACCATGCAGCTTGCTTCATTGGGTATTCAGATTGCCAGTTATTATGGAGGCTTACCAAGGCTATCTCTGGTAGAAAATTCAATTCTAGATAACATCCCAAAAGAAGCCAGATCTCACCTTCTCCTGCTGTACCAGGAAGGAATGTGACTTGTGGCTCAGCAGATGCGATCTTTTCACCACGCCCTTGGCTCTGCTTTCAAAAATCTGTCCTTGTGCCATCGTGCTGTATATAAATACACTTGGCTATGCTCTGCTGGACTGTTGAACAATGCACAACAGATAATAGAAGATCTCCCTTCCAATGGGAGGGTCTTTTTAACACCAACTAGCAAAGGTTGCCCGGCGTTGCCGGGCTGTTTTAAATGGTGTTGGAAAGTTTTTGTTGTTGTTGTTGTTAATGTTTGTAAAGAAGAGGTTAATCTATATTTGAAATTTTTAAAAATTTTATTTATACAATTTTTTTTGATGGCCTGTTTTAAACTGTGATGAGTTTTGTTTGGTGTTTTGTTTTTGTGGATGAAAAAAAGAATAAAGGATGATATACTTTTTCAAAAAACTCTTGGGGCCTTTTGTGTGGGGCTATTGTGTGGAAAGAGTACACAGAGGAACTCTACAAAAAGGACCTCAACACTCCTGATAGTCACAATGATGAAGAAATTGAACCTGAGCCAGACATCCTGGAGAGTGAAGTCAGAAAGGCCCTAAAGAGCACTGCAAACAACAAAGCTAGTGGAGATGATGGTATCCCAGTTGAATTTTTCAAAGCTCTAAAAGATGATGGCATCAAATTACTGCATTCAATATGCCAGCAGATTTGGAAAACAAAACAGTGGCCACAGGACTGGAAAAGATCAGTATATGTTCCAATCCCAAAAAAGGGCAATGCCAAAGAATGTTCAAATTATCGAACAATTGCGCTCATCCCACACGCCAGCAAGGTGATGCTCAAGATAATACAGGATAGACTTCAGCAGCATGTGGAAAGAGAATTACCAGAGGTGCAGGCTGGTTTCAGAAGAGGCAGGGGGACTAGAGACCACATTGCCAACATACGTTGGATCATGGAGAAAACAAAGGAATACCAGAAACAAGTTTATTTTTGCTTTATTGACTACACTAAGGCATTTGATTGTGTGGATCACAACAAGATGTGGCAAGTGATTAAAGAGATGGGAATACCAGAGCACCTCATATGCCTCCTGAGAAATCTGTACATGAACCAAGAAGCAACAGTTAGGACAGAACACGGAATGACAGAGTGGTTTGGAATAGGAAAAGGAGTAAGGCAAGGCTGCATTCTGTCACCCTGCTTATTCAACTTATACACAGAGCACATAATGCGCAATGCAGGGATGGAGGAATCACAATATGGGATCAAAATTGCTGGGAGAAACATCAACAATCTGAGATATGCAGACGACACCACCCTAATGGCAGAAAGTGAGGAAGACCTAAAGAATCTCCTGATCGGTTTGAAGGAAGAGAGTGCAAAAGCTGGCTTGAGACTCAATATCAAGAAAACCAAGATAATGGCAACAGGCCCGATCAGTTCCTGGAAAATAGACGGGGAAGAAGTAGAAGCAGTGACAGATTTTACGTTCTTAGGATCTAAGATCACGGCAGATGGAGATTGCAGCCATGAAATAAAGAGGCGGCTGATTCTAGGGAGACAAGCCATGAGAAACCTGGGGAACATAGTGAAAAGCAGAGACATCACCTTGAAAACAAAAATTAGAATAGTAGAAGCAATGGTATTCCCAGTGGTAATGTACGGATGTGAGAGCTGGACAATTAGGAAAGCTGAACGCAGAAGAATAGATGCCTTTGAAATGTGGTGTTGGAGGAGAGTTTTGAGGGTACCTTGGACAGCGAGGAGAACAAATAGGTCAATCTTAGAAGAAATCAACACTGACTGCTCATTGGAAGGTCAAATAGTAAAGATGAGGCTAAAGTACTTTGGGCATCAAATGAGAAGGGAGGATTCACTTGAGAAGGCCGTGATGTTGGGAAAGGTGGAGGGCAAAAGAAGAAGGGGGAGGCCAAGGATGAGATGGATAGATGGTATTGTAGACACAATGGGCACAGAGCTGGGAGGGCTGAGGGGGATGGTGGAGGACAGAGGCGCCTGGAGAATGATGGTCCATAGGGTCGCAAAGGGTCGGAATCGACTGTGCGACTGAACAACAACAACAACAAATTGTGTCTTTTTGAATTTTTTTTGTTATTGTGGGCAGCAAGTGCTGCTGGTAGGGGTTATCTTGTATTTTGACTGTTTTTTCTCTCGTGGCCTCTGGGTGGAGCTTCTTCCAGCAAGTAGTCTCTTTCTTTCTTTATTCATTTCTTTTCCAGTCGTTGTGGTATGAGGTTGTGTGGTGGTGAGTTAGTTGTTTTTCTTTATTTGGGGGGGGGGTTGGATTTTGTGGTGTTTGGCTGGGTGCTGGGTGTGTTTTGAAATGTTTGTTGTTGTTTACTTTTTTGGTGTTATTTTTGTTTGTTTTTGTGTATTTTTGAATGTTTTTGATTGTTTGTTTTTGCGTTTTTTGGTGTCCCTTCTCAGACAGACTCCTTTGGTCCCCCCCCCCCACCCTCTCAACCCCAGGGGAGCCAGTAGAGAGGGGGATTCCCCCTCCAACTCCATTTTTAAAGAGAAGTAACCACTTGGTTTCTTCTCTTTAACATGGGGCGTGTGTGTGTGGGGGGGAGGGAATCCCCTCTCTGCCGGGTCCCCTGAGGTCAGGAGGGTGGGGGAGACAGACTCCTTTTGTCCCCCCCCCACCCTCTCAACCCCAGGGGAGCCAGTAGAGAGGGGGAGCACAACACCCTCCACCCACCCAGTGATATTAAAGGGGAAACTCCGATTAGGAGCTTCAGGCGCCGTTGGGGAGGAGGGCTTTGGTTCCCGCGGCTTGGCGGACTTGCTCTCCCGGTGTTTTTGTTTTTGATTTATTTTTTGGGTGCCAGCTTCTTCAGCGTTCTGCGCACTCATGGCGCGCAGGACGCTGGGGCTTGTAGTTATAGGTTGGTGCTTTGTGTTTGTGCTGCGTTTTTTAAAAATGCTTTTCTTTTGAATGGCTGCGGCGCGTTTCCGAACGCTGCGCCGTGCGAGAGCCTCTCAGCCTGATTGGCTCTGGCGCGGCGCGGTGCAAGGAATGTTGGGAAATGAAGTTGTTTCCCTTTCTTCGCGTTTGTAGGGCTGTTGCCCCACTGCCGGTTTTCTCAATCCTTCGTTGACCTGCGTACCCAGATCGGCCGTGTGCACGAAGGGTGAGTGCAGGCAAGTAGGGCGAGGCATAGCAACCTATAGCCAGTTCCAACGGTTAACCCTTGGATTTATAGGTTAAGATTAAGTTGCTTGCTATTTATGGTAGCCCTACGAATTAATAACTCCCACAAAGGGGATCAGTTCTCAGTTCTTTCAAACTAAAAGCCACCAGTCCTATAAAAAGCCAAACCACCTCATGTTTAGTCTTCCTTCTTTTCACTGCCTTCAAGGCTTCCTACCACTATTGTCTCTGCAAATTAGTTTTGTTTTCATATAAAAGGGTCAAAGGAAAAGAACCTAATTTTAATGTTTAATCATGTTAGCTTCCTGAGATAGCAAACCTTCACTAGTGTACCCTCTAGTGATCAAAGATTTTTTTTTTAAGGTGGTGTATGCCTCCCTCCCCTGGGATGCTTAAGGCCCATTAAAATGTAGAAAACCTTCCTCCAAGAAACATAAAGGACTTTCTGAAGGAAAAACACACCATCTGACCCATTTTTTCTACATTTTTAGAGAGTAGCAGGGAACAGGGTTGCTCTACCATCATCAGTTGCAACTCGTATCCGAGAATGCATTTTTTCCTGAATCAGGAAAAATTCCATTGGCGTGAATTTGTTTAAGGTGGATCCCAGTTTGCCATGATGTGACCCACACCTATGATCACAGAGCCATCTCCTGCGTATAAAATGAGACATGCAGGATTTAACACCCAGACTGCAATGCACCGCCGCAGCCTTGAGGATATTAACAAGGTGTGCCTTCACAGCCAATCCATCTGGCATGGCCTCTTCCGCCTCCATGACCATTGGGAATAAAAGTTCTTCCTCCGCTCATTTTGCGGTTGGGCCCAATATGATGGTTTCCAGTGGCATTTCATCCATTGAGGGGGACCATCACCCCCACATAAAGGGGGTCATCCACCCATGCCTTTGGCCCCTTTAGGGAATCCGGTTATTTACCACCACCCAACACTCGGTGTTGAGTCACTGGCTGTGCGGTCTACTCCATTACTGTAACAGAATATCCAGCCAGACATGTGCTCTACCATATTCTTGTAAGTACTGTATGATGAAAATCTGGTGTTTGTAGCCTCTTAAGATTTAGTCAAGAGTATAAAATTAAAACAAAAAGACTAACAAGATGATATTTTGACATAATGATCTGGCAACAGATCATATCACCACTGGAAACAGTGCCTAAGTATCATTGCCTAAGTATCATTTCATTTAATGTCTATACCAAGGCAGACCCTTCATAAACATAAAAATGCCTTAAGGTGCACGCACGCACCCAAACACACACACACACACAAACAGCATGCAAGAGACAAATCACAGGTACAAATATAAAAATACAAATACTGTACATTTTTACTGAGAGCCACCATAGGATAGAGATTGGACCATTAGACTAGGACTCAGGAGATGCGAGTTCAAATCCCTGTTTGCTCTGGAAATTCACACCCTGGGGGTGTGCGACAATGGTATGCCTCTCCTTGAACATGTCATACATTAGGGTTACCATAGACTGGATGTGACTTGATGGCACATAAGAACAAGTGTTCATAACAGGATATAGCTCTCATCATTTCACTGGTGGAAAACATGGGCAACCAAATTGAATAAATTCAAAAATAACACCCAGATTGTGTCCTGACTCAACGGCATGTGACAGCTGAACCAGGTACATGAGCTTCTTGGTAGAGTAAAAAGTCCAACTGAGCCAACCAAACTGATTCTCTAGGCTGAACCTTTCTCACAGTCTAACTCAGTGTTTCCCAACCTTTGGTTTTTGGACTTCAGTTCCCAGAAGCCTAAGTCAATTCTCCAAAGCACTGATTAGCCAATGTACTGACTTAGGCTTCTGGGAATTTAAGTCCCCCTGTGGGGCATGGGGCCCATGTTGTAAAACATTGTTCTAACTATAGACCTGGGCTAGGCCCTGAAGTATAAAATCTTCCTAAGATGCAGACTTCTTCACTTATTTGGCACTACCATACCAAACAACATGTTATCTTGTAGTTATTAATTATGATTATTTATATGACAAACTATCTTGCTTCAGATGGATAATGTGGAAATATACATAAATCTATACTCCTAGAATGCTCCATATTCAGAATAACCAGTGGATGACCACTTCAGCCAGTACTATCAAGTTAAAAAAAGCCAAATGGTTCATCAAAATCAAGCTTTTTTCCCAGTCTGTTTAGAGCGTGGAACTTTGGGCTCTGTGGGAACCGTAAGGACACAACCTTTATGGGATTGTGATAATTGTTCTGATTTTTTTTTTGATTATTTGTATATTGAATTTTGTAATGCATTGATTCTGTGCTGTGCTACTTTGTTAGTTGGAATTTTTGTGGTATATTTTAGGACGCTGTTATTTATAGACTAGTTTTTTTGCATTGATTGTATATTTAATTCTGCAGTTGTTGATTTGTAATTGTATACTATTGTGTTTTGTGTGTTTATATTGTTTTCTCTTGTTATATTGTATTTAATTTACTTGTTGTAAGCCGCCTTGAGTTGGCCCTGGCTAAGTAGGACGGGATATAAATCGAATAAATGAATGAATGAATGAACCGTGCTCTAATATATTGGAAATCCTATAGGTAGATGACAACTCGGCTACTAAAACATTTCAAAGAAGGTCCCACAAAATAAACCCTATAGGTTGTAGTTCTTCTAAAAGAACAGTCATGCTAATAAATAATTCACAGCACCCCCACAAAACAATTCACAGGTTGACTGGGGGAAAGCACGCCTGAGAAAAATCTCCTTTGAATTGGTATCATTCTCCATAATTAGATGCTATGGCTAGAATGGATTCTTAAAAAAACACGTGCACCATCCAGACATGTTTTAGGAGGCAGGCTGATAAGCAGACCTGGGCACTTCAAAACAGCATAAATCATTTGTAGCACATGGAGAAATATGAGACTCACCTGTTGGGGCACTTGCACGCTTGTAAGCTGTAGAGGAGAGACTGTTCCAGGCTTTGTTTGCACACTGGCTTGGACCAGTAGCCTCTGCCAAATAAAATGACATGGAATCAAGGTAAACTCAGGACAATTCACACCAGTGGCAGGATAACATTCCAAACTAATCCATTTTCACCTGACACCTCCCCTCAGAGACAGCAAAACTCATTCTCACTTTCAGATTTCACTACAGGACACTGCACTGGTTCCTGTCATATTACAGTAAAACTCCTACTTACGAAAAAAGTCCGTTCTGTTGGCTTTTGCTTAAATTGTTTTTTTATATAACTCGAAGCAAACCCATAGGAAAAATTATTTTTATGTAACTTGAAGCAAAGCCATAGGAAAAATGAAATTTTTATGTAAATTGAATCAAACCCATAGGAAATTGTGTAAATCGGGACATGGTTTTAGCACAAAATCAGTAAGTTGAATTTTATGTAACACAAGGCATAGGTAAGTCAGGGTTTTACTGTATGTCTTTGTTAAAACTAAAGGGATAAATCCAGAATATGAATACAGTGGAACTTCATACAACAATCGCCCTATATAGCAACAAAATCGCATAACAATTAGGTTTTGCGGGGAAATGGTGTCCTGCATAACAATTTTCTCTATGGAAAAAATCGTACAACAATTTTTCAATGGGAAAAACTACTTAACGAAAAAAATGTTGTATGATGCATCCCATAGGGAAAATCGCTCTATGATGCATGCATCGTATAGCAATTGTTTCGTATAACAACGAGCCCCGTGGAACGGATTAAAATTGTTGTATGAGGTACCACTGTATTTAAGTTTTTGGAAATAGGGGATAAGAATAAGCAAGCGAGAGTCTTGTTTATATTATTTGTTAAATATTAATGTCTCATTGGTGATGTGTGCACGTATTAGTAGATATTAAATTATTGTTTTTGTCTTTTTCTTATTCTTTCTTTTTTCATTTTACATAATTTTACTGTTGTATTGTAGTGTTCTATTTCTGAATTTTGATTTTTTTTATCTGTTAAAAAAGTAAAAAAAATGTTTTTAAAAAGCACTTATTTTTAGAGTTTGAAAGTTACCCCTGTTACTTTAGGAAAATAAAATATGACTGCAAGTGATACCTCATACAACGTCCAAACTTGGTTCCACAAGTTTGGACTTTATACGGATTTGGACTTTGTATGAGGCATGCAAAATCCTAGCCGCGATGCCTCATACAACGTCCAAATCCTTGCTGCGATGCCTCATACAACGCCGTTTCCATAGAGATACATCGTACTGTAACAGCACAGACTTCAGGGCAAAGTCAAGGAAACAGACAGGAAACTGACAGAACTTTAAGAAATCATTGTCTAAAGGCTAAATACATTGCAAAAACATGTCAAACAACCCTGATTGTCCAAGAACCTGAAGAATGCTGCAAAAATCCCAGGAATGCTTCTAAAAATTCTGATCAAAAAACCCAAAAAAATCCTAAATCGCACTCAAAACCACTCCTAAACACTCTTCGCCTCGTGCAAAACCCACAAGAGCAATGCACGCATGTGTCCTGCCTTTTCTCCTGCCCAGGCACAATGCAACCTGGGGAAAACCCCAATGCCTCATACAAAGTCGCTGCGACTTTGTATGAGGCAACTTTTTTCAAGGAATTAGGCGATGTTGTATGAATTCGATGTTGTTCGAAGCAGACTTTGTATGAGGTATTACTGTATATACAATTTGATTTGTCACGATTGGTATATTAAAAACACAGTGTATTCAAACAACTATTACAATGGAATTTTCTTTTTGTTAAAATTAGTTGTAATTGTAACAACATGGAGCAACAATCTCCTGAACTGTACAGACAGAACCTCTTTGGTTTTGCTAGTGTATGTGGAGCAGGCAAAAAAAACCCAACACTAAAAAAACCGAAGTAACCATCAACATTAGTAACCAAGAAAATTATTTATATTTTCTCTCCACAATATCAAATAGACATAAGGCACCCATTCCCATAAAGAGAATTGAGAGGGGGAAAGTACATGAAAAGGACTAAGATTAAATGAATAGGCATGAAATTTAATCAGTTCATTTTCTGAGCTAGTTGTTGTTGTTGTTGTTCAGTCGCACCCCTTTACGACCTCATAGACCACCGCATACCAGGCTCCTTTGCCATCTGCCATCCTTTGTAGCCTGCCGAGATCTACGCCCATTGCGTCAATGATGCCATCTAGCCATCTCCTCCTCTGCCGCCCCCTTCTCCTTTTGCCTTCATTCTTTCCCACCATCAGGGCCATCTCTAGTGAGTCCTCTCTTCTCATTTGGTGGCCAAAGTACTTGAGCTTCAGCTTCGGTATTTGTCCTTCCAAGGAGCAGGCAAGGTTGATTTTCTTTAGGATTGACTGATTTGATCTCCTTGCAGTCCAGGGGACTCTCAAGAGTCTCCTCCAGCACCACATTTCAAAGGCGTCTATTCTTCTGAGCTCATCTTTTCTTAGGGTCCAGCTCTCACAGCCATACATTATTACTGGGAAGATCATTGCTTTGACTATGCAGACTTTTGTTGGCAGGGTGATGTCTCTACTTTTTATTATGCTGCCTAGGTTTGTCTTAGCTTGTCTCCCAAGAAGCAAGCGTATTTTTATTTCATGGATGAAGTCACCATCTGCAGTGATCTTAGATCCCAATAAAGTAAAGTCTTTCACTGCTTCCAATTCTTCCCCTTCTATTTGCCAGGGAGTGATGGGGCTGGATGCCATGGTCTTGGGTTGTTTTTTTTTTTTGATGTTGAGTTTCACACCAGCTTTTGCAATCTCCTCTTTCACCCTCATCAAGAGGCTCTTTAGGTCTTCTTCACTTTCTGCCATTAGGGTAGTATCATCTGCGTATCTCAGGTTGTTGATGTTTCTCCCAGCAATCTTAATTCCAGCTTGTGCTTCATTCAGCCCTGCATTGAGCTATACTGTACAGTTTTAAGAATTGACTCGGAGGATATATGAACGCTTTGTCTTAAAAATAATACATTCCATAATCAATTTCCTTCCTGTTTTCAATTTGTTCAATTTTTCAGAAAAGAACAAAAAAAAAAAGGCTGGGGGGTTTTCTGGTTTCCCCCCGGGCCTTCACATTTCTACTTCTTACACAGTTCGAGTTGTCTTGATTAAACATCCTACTTTCCTACCTTTCTTTCTGTCACACAAACAGTGGAGTCCCTTGCTGATCCACATACCTGCTGAGTAGCCTGGACTTGCTGTACCACCTGAGTTGGTACCCCTGACTGTGTGGCTGTGGAACCTGGACTGGACTCTGAAACTGTGTCACTGGGCCTCATGGAGCCTTCTGTAGAGAGGAGGAAAATAAAAGTTTACATCTACAGTTTCAAGAAACAACTCGTCAAATACCAAATTATAATTTTCCAACAACGGCAGCTTGGATAGAGCAGAAGACTAGAACTGAAAGATGGGGTCCCTAAGAAGTAGAGGCAGAACTTCTTGGGCTTCCAGTATTGGAAGTTCAGGTTGTTATTATTTTAATAAAGGTACCACTATACCAGGAGTGCCAAAACTACGGCCCATGGGCTGGATCCGGCCCCCAACACCAAATCAGCCAGCACGCGAAGCCCTCGTCGCTCCTGGAAGTGGAAGTAAAACGTGCCTGAAAAGGGCTTTGTGGGCCAGATGAATTGACGTCAGAGACCAGATCTGGCCCACAGGCCATAGTGACCGGCCCCCTAAACCACATGACCAGCCCACGGACTGAAAGGTTTGGGCACCTCTGCACTTCACCTTCTTCATTGAAAGAGATCCCTACCTCTTAAAGTAAGGCAGTACTTCAGTTGAGCTACTGTATCTTAGTAGCATAAGATCTTCAGTCTTTGGACGTGAACATCGCAGTCTTGCATATCCCTACCCAAAACGAAGTGCTCCTAAATTTAATGGCAGGGTTAACTGCCAAAAAGTGCGAAACTTGAGGAAAAAGCACCACCCACACCTCTTCCATTACCATAAACTATCATAAGCATTGTGATCAGGAGTCTTGCAAAGAATTATAATAGATGCTGCTCACAATATTGCTAGTGATGTGGCACAATCCCCCTCTCCGCTTCCCTGCCATTTTAATAATGGATGTAACACAGTGATGGGATTCAAAAAATGTTACTACCTGCTCTGTGGGCATGGTATGGTGGGTGTGGCCAGGGGGAAAGCCCTGCATTGCACCCGAATTAGGACTACTGTACTTTATCTCAAAATTTGGATGGGCGGACCCAGCCAGAATTTCTTCTACCGGTTCAGGCAAACTGGTGCGAATCTGCTGAATCCCACCACTGATGTAAAATGTTTTTATTTTACTAGTTTAAAGTGTTAACCACCCCACCAGTGAATAAATTAAAAAGGGGGGGGGGGGGAGACAAACACCACAAAGGCTACTCACTCCCTTTGTTTTATATACTCACTTGACTAAAAATAAAAATCATGAGTTCTTTGCCACCTTCAGCCTTTCTAGCCTAGCACTGGAACAATCAACTCCTTCGATTTGTAGATGTATCAAACGAGAGTACAGCTGCATCTTCTTCAACAAGATTTCTTTTCTCCAAACCAGTCCTTGACTATACCAGGATACGCTACTGTGAGTCTAGCACAGGAGTTCTCAACCTTCTAAAGTCAGGGGCCAGATCACACTTCCTCAGACAGCTTCGGGGGCCAAATGGCCATTTTGCCCTTCCTCCACCATATGGCACTTCTGGGTGTGGTGGAGGCGGTGAGGGGACCACATGAAATAGCACCAAGGGCCACATTTGGCCCATGGGCTGCAGGTTGAGAATCCCTGATCTAGCAGCTAATGCACGCCAGAGAATGTCATCGTGCTATTTTAAAAATTGTATTCCCCAGATTTTCCCCAAAAGCATGTTCTCATACGTCCTCCTCAAATAATACTTCTATACAACAAGGGTATGTCCTTGCCAAAACAGGGAGGAAACACACAGGTTCAAGTACCAACAGTAACTGTGACAATCAAGAAACTCCCATTCTTGGGCTCAGAATCATTAGCTCTTGGTGCTCATGAGGAGCCAATTTGAACATCCGATGCTCTAACAAAGTGTAGAATCATGGAATTTTAGTATTAGAGGGGAAACCCAAGTGTCACCAAGTCCAACCTCTTAATGAAGCAAGAAAGCCATATCTAAAGTATCCCTGACAGATGACCATCTAATGTCCATTTCAAAATCTCCCATGAAAAAGTGTCTACAGTGAGTACATTCCACTGTTGAACATGAAGTTCTTGCTTCTTCTCTGCTCTAACTCCACTGGCCATGATGAATTTGCAAGGAAGCAAAGCAAGCAGGTGACTTAAGAAACCACCACCTATGACACAGGCTGTCAAATCCTAAAGCAGAAATCCTTCTGCAAGTACTTACGGTCAAAAGACATTGCATAAAGACAATCATAATACATGGTGAGGCTGCTGAAAGGGTTTCAGCTCTAGTCGTTGCTTTCCTTGAAAATAAAATAAGCAAGGCTTTTATAAACTGGAACCTTGGCCAACTAATCCCTGCCTGTTACTACCAAAGCTTTAGACAGGTGGGTTTCAAATAAACAGCTGCATCATAGTAGGTACACCCTCTGTTCTTCTCAGGATGGGGTGGCAGACACCGGCTGTTCATTCGATTGCAATCATGAAGCAGGAGTTCACATTTCATGAGTGTCTCATTTGACATACTCAAGGGAGAGAAAGGGCAGAGGAAGTCACTTTGGGCCACCTGCATCAGGCTTGTGAATGTGTTTGTTCTTGGGGAAACAAAGTAAAATCATACGGAAGCTTTTCGAAGCTGTTCCTTTGGAAAGCTGGCATTCCTGTAACTTGAAAGATAAGCAGTGCTTCAAAGTCTATATGGCTATGTACACAGTGATATCAACTGAGAATTGCCAAGCAACATTGCAGAAATCTCAGGGATTAGACAGCCTTCTGTCCACAAGGAGTAGTTAGATCTCTCATTCATTTCATTAAAAGGCCCCACATCTGCTTACGTGTTTGTGCAAAGAATTGTCATTTGTTTTGAAATTGATGAAAATCATGCACACAGAGGATGTTCTAGGTTAGAAAGGCTCACACTACCATTAAGAACTTCTTTAATTTGAAAATATAAAACTTTTAATCCTCCTTAAATAATAAATACAAATTTTATGTGTGTGTATATATAAAAAATCATCAGGGGTTGATGGGATACTGATAGAATTATTACAAGGCATAGAGACTAAATATGTTAAAATTGTAACAAGAATATGGCAACAAATCTGGAAAGCAAAACAGTGGCCAACAGTCTGGAAATTCTCAATATACATTCCAATCCCCAAGAAAAGAAATGCCAAGGAGTGCAATTCATAAAATCATTGCCTTAATTTCCTGTGTAAGCAAAGTGATAGTCAAGGCACTGTAACAAAAGCATTTGAATTATAGGAGAAATGCATGATGTTCAATCTGGATTCCAAAAAGGAAGAGGCATTAGAGATTATGTTGCAAATATTCAATGAATATTGGAACATACCAAAGATTTTCAAAAAATCAGTCCATGCTTTATAGACAACAACAAAACCTTTGACTATGTGGATCATGAGAAATATTGGTGGTTCTGAAAAAAAATGGGGGTGTCTCAACACTTGATTGTCTTGATACATAACTTATACTGTAAACAAGAAGCTACCATTAGGACAGAATATGGAAAAGCAGAATAGTTCCGAAAAGGAAAAAGTATCAGACAATGGCACATTTTATCCTTATATCTAATCAATCTGATTGAAGAACATATCATACAGATACTGGATTAGATTCAGGTGAACGATAGATTAGAATTGGTGGAAGATACATCAATAATTTAAGATATGCAGATAATACCGATTTAGTGTTAGAAAATGACTTAAAATGACATTTAATGAAAGTGAAAGAAGAAAGAGCTAAAGCAGAATTGAACTTGAACATTTAGACGATAAAAAATATCACTACAGAATAACTACACAACTTTAATGTTGGCAATGAAAAAACTGAGATAGTGATATAATTTATATACCTAGACTTAATCATCAATCCAAATGAGTACTGCACCAAGAAATAGAAGACGGAGACCCAGAAAAGCAACAATGAATTCTTCTTCTTGTGCCGTATCCAAATCCGAATATAGGTGGTCCTCAAGATCAGCCATGAAGATTGTCCTGGGAGTAATATAATGCAGTGGCCTTTCATGTGCCTTCCGCATCACAGCATGACACCCATACCATTGATCCAGTTCCGTGAGTCACTTCTAATGTAGGTCCTGGACACTTTTGCCATACTAAGTCCTCCTCAGCCCCAAGCAAGTATTGATGAAGCTGCTGCCGTTCATCAAGATGGATTCAAGTGGGATTTAATCCACTTGGGGACCATCACCCTTCCCTGTGGACTTTGGCACCCAAGGCAGTTAGTCCTCAGGGTTGTCAGGTTAGTTAATTGCCCTCATATACTCTAAGGCTACATTGTGTTCTATAATATGTTGCAGTCTGTCACGGTGCCCCACACTCACATGCTGGTGATGGCAATTTTGCCCATTTATGCAAAAGTCCATACATCTACCATACCCTGCATGTATTAAGGCTAGCCGATATCTTGCGAGGTTGATCAAAACTGGGTGGTATTTTGGCTACACATTGGAAATTCTGATACTGGTGTGGCACTTTCCCCAACCAATCTCTTCTCCATGCGTCCTGCAGATTGAACTCTTCATTGCCTCCCAATAGTGGCACTGGATAAAGGTGGGTGTCTTGAGCAGAGTCTGTTAATATTCAGAATATCTCAGAATTTATTGGTAGTTCTTGATTCTGCCCTATTTTGCGGTACTGTACTCTCTTAAAAGAACATTTTTCCTGTGAAGTTCTGGTGGAGGAATGTTACTTAACGCTGGAAGCCAGTAAGTAGGTGTGGACCTAATTGTCCCGGACATATGCGCATGGTGTTATTAAACTGCACATCAACCTTGCTTATGTGGGTGCTGTTTAACAAAACAGGGGTGCAGTATTCTGCTGTGGCCTTTCATCTAGACTTAGTGCAGAAGTTCGTAAAGTAGTGGCTGAGGATCTCCAAGTTATACCACATAATTTCTGTATGATATTATTCCTCGTTCTAATTTTGGCTGTGTTTTTTAGGTGTGATTTAATTGCCAAAGTACAGTCTAGGGTGATGCCTAGGTACTTAGGCTCTTTATTATGACCAAGACGTTTCCCATCCATATATACCATTAGTTCTCTATGTGCTTTCAGGTGAAAGCAAGCTACTTCTGTCTTGATGGCATTTGGTTTAAGGTGCCATCTATGAAAGTAATTTGTCATTGCAGAGATATCTGTTGTAAGGATCTGTTCTGAGGCCTCAAGCGACCTATGCCTGGTAGCTATCACCCAGTCATCAGCATACCGGAACTTCCTGCTTTGTGTAGCTGGTAGGTCAGCTATATACAGTGCGAAAAACAAATAGAGCCAAGACTGAATCTTGCAGTAAGCCATTGCTGAGGTTTTTTTCTGGAACTCATCTTGTTGTCAAAAATAACTTGGAAGCCGCAGTCCCTGATCATGCTATTGATAGGTTTAGTAGTTCAAAGGAACAATAAGGAGAGCCTACAGGGGAAAAAATTGAAAGATGAACAAGTGGGTCCTAGAGAAAGTCAAACCTGAATTGTCTCTGGAGGCAAAAACAATGAAGGTGAGGCTGTCCTACTTTGAGCGCATAATCAGAAGGCAAGACACATCCAGCAGGCAAAGCCCTCGTCACTCCTGGAAGTGGAAGTAAAAAGTGCCCATATGGGGCTTCGCAATCCAGATGAATTGGCTTTGGGGGCCGCATCTGGCCCCCGATCCATAGTGACTGTCCCATGGCTCGAAAAGTTTGGGCACCCCTGGGCTAGATAGCTTTCTTTCCCTTGCTCTTTTTTCTTCCCCTTGTTAAAAGGCAAGGGAGTGATAGATTGTTGGGGGGGAAACCCATAAAGGAACCTAGCATAATTATCACCAACAAGTATGCATCCAATTATAGCAAGATCTATGACACCCAGAGCATTCAGGCCTGGCAATTGTATTAAGGCCAGTGAGGAGGTGGATGTAAATGTAGGCATGTGCACACACATATATACCTTAACCTCTTTTGGAAGCAAGCTACAGGATTGATCCTGAAGAAAGAGAGTTTACCAGTTCTTACTTTCTCCTTGGGAAACAGTGAAAGTCATTCATACAGCAATTATTAGGAAGGTAGCACCACATTTGTTTCTTCTTAGAATCTCAAATCTGAACTCTTGGTTACCAAATTTTATCTGTTTAACCGAGATTCAACTAACTGAAAATAAGGGTTAAGGGACTGTATGATTTCCTCAAACATAAAGTGGAAATTATGTCATTAAGACCACAGAGTCTACTCTCCTGGCCTCTTCCAATGTGTTCTGCATTGCATTAAGATAGCACATGGCAAAGAAACAAGATAAAGTATGTTTTCTGAATAATAGACAAAGCCCTAATTGGGTCAGGAAAATGATCCAGAAACAGTCAATACAACACATGTACAGTAGCATCAGTATTAGCCATCACCTAGAATTAATTTTAAAGTTGCATATGCAGCCATGTTTCTATTATTTTTTTCAATGAAACTGAAAATCAGCTGCCTCTTCCATTTCCTGGATGAAGGGATCTGCGTAACTCAAAACCTTGTTTATCCCTACATCAATACAAGATATCATCTTACTATTTTGTTATCTATGATTTAGCCCAACACATGTTATACCAGCAGTAAACTGAAAAACAGCAAAGTTATGGAGGCTTTTGCTTACCAAAAAAAGCAAAAGTGTATAGTTAATTACACTCTTTTGCTTTTTGATAAGCAAAAACCTCCATAATTCCTTTGTTTTCCAATTCACTGGCGATCACATATGGAAATGATGGTGAAACTCAGCACTCCAGGTGTTCTTGGACTTCAATTACCAGAAGCCCAAGTCAGCGCTCCTGCTGATCATACAGGTACAAAGAAAGACACAAGGACAGAGTAAAGTAGTGAGAACAAAGCCTAACCCCTCAAAATCATGGATATCTGTCCTTTCCTACTAAGGTACTGTGTAAATGGAAGACAGGCAGTTGTATTCTCCCATGTTAGACTTCCAACTTGATACTGCCCACTCCAAACCTCAGGCAGAAAACTTCTAACACCTGCTGCCAGATCCTTTTAACTGAAGAACTGATGGTTTTCTACATCCAAGAAGACATACTCTTCTCCTGAGCTATGGCTCATTACCAGAAAGAGCCAGGAATCTTCCATGCCACTTATTAAATACAGAAAGCTAGAACTTAAAAACTGAGGTGCCAGATAGAAAACTGGTCCATCTAGATCAGTTTTGTCTAAATGCAAAGAATATGTTCTACATTTGACCTGTTTGTTCTCCTCGCTGTCCAGGGAACTCTCAAAACTCTCCTCCAACACCACATTTCAAAGGCGTCTATTTTTCTGCGCTCAGCTTTCCTTATGGTCCAACCCTCACAGCCTTACATTACTACCGGAAATACCATTGCTTTGACTATGTGGACCTTTGTTTTGCAAGGTGATGTCTCTACTTCTAACCATGCTCCCCAGATTTCTCATAGCTTGCCTCCCAAGAATTAGTCGCCTTTTTATTTCATGGCTGTAGTCACCATCTGCAGTGATCTTGAATCCTAGGAATATAAAGTCTGTCACTGCTTCTACCTCTTCCCCATCTATTTTCCAGGGACTGATAGAGCCTGTTGCCATTATCTTTGTTTTTCTTAATGTTGAGTCTCTAGCATCTGGAGAGATGTAGAAAATGTAGAAGTGCACAAAAGGAGGGGGAGGGGGAAGAAAAACCCAGAAAGGAGGCAGAAACTGAGCTCTTAAGAGGCAAAGTTCTATCACAAACACACTCTATCATCTGGACATCCTATTCCCTAATTAGTGTTCTGCACATTGTTAGAAACAAGCTCGTGCACCACTGTTTTAATTCCACTAGGATCTGGGATCTAAAGTCTAGCCTTGATCCCATTAGGTTCAACAATCACAGTGCCTTTTCTTTGTGGGTGGTGGGATTTTCCATATTTGTGTTGAAAGTTTCCTTCTTACTATAAAGAATTCATAGACCTGAGAGAAAGATGTAATTAAGATGGGGAATCTTATGGATACAGAAGAAAATGCACCAAAATTCAGCATGCATCTCATTAACAAGACACAATAATGCAAACAGAAATGATGCTAGTTCCCAAGCTGCATTCCATAGCCAGGAGAGAATCTAAATCCAGGGTGCCCAAACTACAGCCCGGGCCCGAATCTGGCCCCTGACACCAATTCATCCAACCCGTGCCACCCTTGTTGCTCCCAGAAGCAGAAGTAAAATGCACCCATACAGGCATGTTTTACTTCCACTTCTGCGAGTGATGAGGGTGGTGCGAGCCGGATGAACAGGCATTGGGGACTGGATCCAGCCCCGGGCCATAGTTTGGGCACCCCTGAACCATGTGACCGGCCTGCGGCCCAAAAAGTTTGGGCACCCCTGATCTAAATACTCAGAATAAACTCCCAGCCACAACACAAATCAAACAGTTCCACTCAACAAATTAGGAGCTATCTGACTTGAAGGCAGGCTAGGTTTCTTGGGATAATATTTCAGGCCAGATGAATTGCTCCATTACAACAGCAAAGGCAGCAAGATTCTATCTGCCCATTTGTCTTTTTCAGGATAGAGAAAAGAGCCTGCATGTTTTTGTGCAGCTTCCACCCATTTCAGTTAGGCTTTTCGCGCAAGTTAATTTCTCAATATTAATTAGTGAAGGGGGACTGACCTGGATTTTCTACATTTCCATTAAAATGTGATTCATAGCCTGAGTCTAGGTAATCTTGAGCTGGAAAACATCATAAAGAAAAGCTAGCAGCTGTACATGTCAAGCGTTATGGAAGACAGCATTATTCATATTCATTAATTAATAAAAAAATGTGTTAAAGCACTCAGTTAAAAACAACTGTGCACATTTTCCAACTCAAAACTGGTCTTTTTGTTCAGATTTAGCAGAAAAAATGGGGGCATGGAGGTTCTGATGTAGAATAAAGCAAAAGTAAATGCAACTTAGCTCTTATGGTCATTTGTGAAACAATACAGTTGAAGTTAAGCCTGTCCAGATGTCATTAATGTATATGGGGAAATGTGATGTGTAGAAAACTATTCCTACTGACATTAGAGGAATGTTAAGCTGGCTGAAATCTCACCCTTAAACAGCAGCATAGCGCAGATCAAGCGTTCATGCCATATTACCCAACAAACTGGATACAGACTGAAACTCCAGAATAACTATAAAAATGTATAGATAAATTCACTAACTACCACAAAAATCTGATTAATGACAGCAAAGTCCTGCTGTAGAAGACTAAGCTGAGTTCTATTCTCATCATCACATTTAAGTTCTAAATGCAAATTGTCATTGATGATGCAGAAGCTAGAAAGAATTTCAACCTGACTCTTCTGTCATCTGCAATTCAGTACGCATGTTCCAATGTTTTTTTTAAAAAAATAAACACAATAATCGTGGTTGAAATTAGAAAGTGGCTATAATATGGTTGTTTTACTTTTCCACCCGGCCTGAGGAAGGAGGAACAACTGGGGAGGGCTGGTGGCTGATTCAGGAGATGATAGTCTCTTTGCCACAGTTTAATTTAATTTGTCAGTTGTCAGTGTATGTGTTGGTCTTTTACGTTTTATTGCACTGTTACATTTTATTGTATTTTTATTTTTATTGCATTGTTATTTTTATTGCACTGTTACATTTTATTGTATTGTTATATTTTATTGTACTGTAATGTTTGATATGTTGTGATTTTTGTGAGCTGCCCTGAGTCAGTGTATGCTGAGTGGGCAGCATACAAATCGAATCATTCAATCAATCAATCATGAAGAGCAAACATACTTTTGTTTCCTTTCCCGAACAAAAAGAAAAATGTCTTTCACAACTGTCTAAGGAAAGAAACAGGTTGCAGAGGTAATTCACCTATGGAGCATTTAGGAACACCACCAATACCAGAAAGTATCCAGGTAGCAAACTTGGCCATATTCTAAATAGACAAACTGCATCACTTTCTTTAAACAAATAATCCCAAAACTGAAACATAGGAACTACATTCTTAGAAAGCTGGGTTCCAACATTTTATTTTCTAAAAAACATTCAATGCATTAGTGAGATGCATGGAAAAATATAACAAAGATGTCAGTAGTGTGCGAGAAATATAAAACATTTTTCTGTCAAATAAGAACTCCAAGTTTAACTTTGCTTATTGCTTTAAGTAGATAAGCAATAGTTGTAGACTTAGAGCAGTGGTGGCGAACCTATGGTACGTGTGCCAGAAGTTGCACTCGGAGCCCTCTCTGTGGTTAACCATGTAGTCACCCCAGCACAGTTTGCCCCGCCCCTCTGCCCAGCAGCCCAATGGGAGCGCTTCCTCCCCCAGCATAGAGTTCATCCCGCTCCTATGCCCAGAAGCCCAATGGGAGCGTTTCCTTCCTCCCCTGTTGCTGTGTTGGCACGTTGCAATAAATAAGTGGGTTTTGGGTTGCAGTTTGGGCACTCAGTCTCTAAAAGGTTCGCCATCACTGACAGAGTAATAAGTTCTGCCTTCCCTGGTCATGAGGAAGATGGCTAGAAAGACATAAGGTTTTTGTCATCTATAGCTAGGGCAATTTATATACAATAACACTTCAGAAGCTGATTGAAGTAGGGATTGAAGTAGGGAACAAAATGGATTTGTGTTTCTCCTTCTATTAGCACTGGAACACAGGATAAACTTGTTTACCTAATTTGTAGCAAATTAAGAATAAACGAAATAAAATATTTCTTCATATAATGGGTATATAGAATTTACTGCAATGGGACAGAGTTAAATAAATTTAAGGAGGTGAATAGGTGTATCAGCAATCATTTGCCTTGGTATCTAAATGAAACCTCCATAGTCAAAGTGTGTTTATCCGAAAGCAGGGATGGCGCACCTTAGCACTCCAGCTGTTCTTGAACTTCAATTCCCAGAAGCCCCAATCAGCAGGAGTACTGACCTGGGTTTCTGGTAATTGAAGTCCAAGAACCCCTGGAGTGCCAAGGTTCACCATCACTGTCCTAAAGGCTAAGTGCTGGGTGACTAACAGTAAGAGTATATCAGTTACCATCAGGCCCTCCCTGTACCTTTCCTAATCTGTTTAGCTATTGTCAGAAACACAACATTGAAGTAGGTGAACATTTTGTTTAAAACAGCAGGGCTGTTAAATTGTTATATACAGATACATCTGAAATATTGATTTATTCATTTAATTCTATTTTATACTCTCCCCTCCACTAAGTCCCATGGCAGTAGAAAACAGAATCGCTTTCACAGCACAGTGAGAAAAGGAAGATGTCGATTGTTTAGATTTCTTAAGGAAATCCTAGCCAAATATTTTCAGAGATGTTTCGTGGACAGAGTTCTAGAAGCAAAAGACACGCAAAAGTTGTTATGCTGTTGTTGGTCCTCCTTGCTAGTTCAGAAAATGTATACAAGACTGACAATAACTGAAGCTTTTGGTTCCTTGCTAATTTCTGTTCTGAAAGGGGGTGGACAGAATCAACATGGATATCAAGAACTGCCCTTGAATGCTGAAAAACATACTTTTTAACTCCCTTACAGGCACAACCAGGTGCTCTCTTTCCACTCCTTCTGCCCCCTCTTGCCCCGTACTGCACTTACCAGAGACTGTCACTACGATGTACTGTTGTGGGGCTGTTGTTGGAGTTTGTTGCCCAGCGGGTGGAGTCTGTGCCTGGGGAGGTGGGATTTCTGAGACATACTGTTTCGGGTTGGGCTGTTGTTGTTGGGTCCCTGGCAGTTCTGCCACATACTGCTGCTGAGCTGCCGCCACCACCACTACAGGTGCTGTTGTGGCTGCTGGCTGTTGCTGTGGCTGTTGCGACTGTTGTTGGGCTGCCTGTAATTCTGTAACGTACGCCTGTGTTGCCATGCCAACAGTAGGGAAAATGATAATTAAGGCTTTTTTGCTTCCTTTTCGTTGAAGAAAAAAAGAGGGGGGAAAAACAAATAGAACAAAAAAGAAAGAAGCCATTAATCAATTATAAAGCATTTCATAGACAGAAAGAGCTCCCTACAGTTCTATTCACTGTGCACTAACTTAATAACATACCACACTTAACACGTAATTGCAGTCAATTATAGAAAAGAATACCAACAGGTATATTGATTATGCTATATGGAAGATCTGCCTGGAAATTCAACTGCCCAGAATGCATTTTACATTTATCCAGATACAGTATAAGCTATATCTACACAAGCCAATTTCCAGAGTTATACCCTATTGCTAAACACACACACACACACTTCCACGCACAGAGAGCTTCTGAAATTCAATAGTCTTCTAGTACCCAACAGATCCAGCTGAGCATGAACTGTCCAGTCACAAACTCTGAGAAGCATCATGTCAGCTTGGTGGGTACTGACCTCATATTTCTGGCGCTGATTTTAAGAAAACAAGAGGCCTCTGAGATGATGTACCTTTCTTACTCAGTGCTGTACTGCTACTTATAAAAGGAACGGAATACATTCAAAATGGCCTTAGACTGTAAATTATATTACAGCACACACACACACACACACACACACACACACACACATATTGCAAAATAAATTCTGCAATTGTATGCTCTTAATTTTGTAATTAATTAATTAATTAATTAATTTTGTAATTTGCAGTGGCTCAAGTCGCTAAGACGCTGACTGGGAAGCAGAAGGTCAGCAGTTCGATTCCCAAGTACTGCAGGACGGAATGAGCTCCCGTCTTTGTCCCAGCTCCTGCCAACCTAGCAGTTCGAAAGCAAGAAATTGCACTTTGGTAGGGACCACTTTGGTGGGAAGGTAACAGGGTTTCGTGTGCTCTGGTGTCTAGTCATGCCTGCCACATGACCACGGAAACGTCTGCAGCAGCAGACAGTGCTGCCAGCACTTCGGCTTTAATACAGAGATGAGCACTGCACCCTAGAGTCGGATACGACTGGCCTTCAAGCAAACCAATTTTATAATTTAGCACTCATTTTCAATTAACAACAGCAGCCTCCAAGTAAACCAAGTACAAGTTAAAACTGCAGAAGGAAAATAGAGATGCATGCCTGTGCAACACTGAGTTTATCTTATTGAGAGGCTTCATCAAGCATTATTCAGTCGTCACTACTACCAAATTCCTGCCAAGAATCAGCCACAGCATCAAGTCAAAGTTGGGACAAGAGCAGCATGGAGGAGAGTATGACACAAGAACCTTCTATACATTTGTAAGGAAGGGTCAAGCATGGCCAGTGGCCGGTTGCCTTCAGAAGCCCCCCATCCTGGAATCCCCAATTTCAAGTTCCTCCATAGACTTAGGCAGCCACCAGTGGACAGAGGAAGCTGAGGCCTCAGGGGCTTTTTTTCCAGACAGTGAGGAAGAATTTACCAAAGAAGAGGGCCAACAAATGGTGGGCATTGAGGCATATAAAGGGGGCACTGGAGGTGGTGGAGGTTGGGGAGGAGAAATTGGTCCGGAGGACCAATGGGAGACTTAGCTGTCAAGTATCCCTTATTGGCCGGGAAAACCCCTTATTTTACCCTCTTTCCCACCGTCATCCCTTATTAATTGGACTCCAATGCCCTATTGCCGCCATTGGAGGGCAGCACAGGATAAGCATAGCTGTCAAGTATCCCTTAAAGGTAAAGGTAAAGGTTTCCCTTGCTCGAAAGCCAGTCGTATCCAACTCTAGGGTGCAGTGCTCATCTCTGTTTCTAAGCCGAAGAGCCAGCGCTGTCTGCTTCTGCAGACATTTCCATGGTCATGTGGCAAGCATGACTAGACACCAGAGCACACGAGATGCTGTTACCTTCCCACCAAAGTGGTCCCTATTTATCTACTTGCAATTTCTTGCTTTCGAACTGCTAGGTTGGCAGGAGCTAGGACGAAGACGGGAGCTCATTTCTGTCCTGCAGTACTCAGGAATCGAACTGCTGACCTTCCGCTTCCCAGTCAGCGTCTTTAGCCACTTGAGCCACTGCGGTATCCCTTATTTGCCAGGAAATTTCCCTTATTTCCAAATCCAAAACTTGACAGGTATGATGGGAGATGCAAAGGAGGAGGAGGAGGAACCCTGGGAAGGCTTCCACAAAGGACAATCCACCGCTGCCACTAGGTTGGATCTATTTAAGAGCAAGACCCCTGGTGTGAGATCTGGGTGCAGTTCCAGGTATCAAAGGAAGAGACAGTCCACCAGGCACAGGAAAAGGAGTCAGTAAAACATCCATATTGGGGAGAATAACAGAGGCATGAAAGGCAGTAACGACAATGGAAGACAATGACACTCTCCAGTGGGCACATCAACAGAGGAGGAGCTGCTCAGGCCAGTCAAGCTATCAAGTATCCTGACTTTGCTGCCACCAGGATCTAACCCTAGTGTAGCGGCATTGTACTCAGGGCCTGGTGATGAGAACCAGGATCCGTGTGGACACCTGTAAGCCTGAAAGTTAGATTCCTTTTATGTTGTACCCCATAGCCAAAATCTCCTGAGAAACTTGGGGGCTCCATGTAATACTCATAAGAAGATGATTCAAGGTGGGCCAGGAGCCCTGACCAGTTTGCTGCTAACCTTGCAATATAAAGCTGGCATTACTTTAGGGTACACTTTTCATTCACAACTGAAAAAGAGAATATGTTATGCATATTCAATAGGTCCAGAATATTTTTTTTAAAAAATATTGCTTACGTGCAAGTGGGAAGCATCTATACACAGAGGAGGTAGACTATTTTCTGATGAAAAAAACTGTAAGTAATGGAAAAGAGCTTTTGTAACAAATAAACAAAAGGGAAAGAAATACTGTACTGTCATATGAGTGCACAACTCTTCCTTTGATTTGCTACCAAACCAGTGCCAGAATTTGGTGGGAAGATAAACAGCGTTACATGCACTCTGGTGTCTAGTCATACCTGCCACATGGCCACGGAAATGTTTGCAGACGAAGACAGCTCTGGCTCTATGGCTATAAACGGAGATGAGCATCGAACCCTAGAGTCAGATACGGCAGGCTTTTGATCAAAGGAGACATTTATCTTTACTAATTTTCTAGATGCTTCCAAATTTGAGGCAGAGGCCTAGCAGCAAAATATATATATAGTACTCAAAAAACATGTCATCACTCCCAAAAAATTGACAATTTGTTTAAGTTGTCATGATTTAACACAAGTATATTTTTTTAAATTCTTCCCCTCTTGGAAATGTGCTGCTAGCCAGTCTTTTCTTCTATGCCGATTAAGATTTTGGGGGGGGGGGGGGGGGGGGGGATCATTTTCCTAAAGACAGACACCATGTCCTCTACCACACGGTATCGGCATATGCCACATTCCAAAGGTTCCTGTGCACTTGGTCACTTCTCTTAGAACAGGCCAAACTTGGAAATAACCTGGCTGTTTATAGCCTTGGGAGTATTCAGCGACACACAACAAAGAACAAGTACTGATCTCTATAGGGGACTACGTAGTCAAGTCTCACAAACAGACATGGCCATTATCTCTGAAGATCAGAGTCTTGGCATGTTATTTCTCGCATTAACTACCCATATTCAGCTTCGTGTCATCTACCAATTACGCCAGCTCCTGGACCGGGACTCCTTGCTCACAGTCACTCACGCTCTGGTCACCTCCAGATTGGATTATTGTAATGCGCTCTACATTGGGCTGCCCTTGGTGACCATTCGGAGGCTTCAGCTGGTCCAGAATGCAGCTGCTCGGGTGACGATGGGACGGGGGCGTTATGCTCGTGCCTCACCACTGCTCCGGGAGCTGCACTTGTTGCCAGTGTGCCTGTGAGTGCAATTCAAGGTGCTGGTTTTGACCTTTAAAGCCCTTCATGGCAGTGGTCCAGGTTACCTTAGAGACCGCATCAGCCCAAAGTGTCATACCCGTCCTACGAGGGCAGACCGGAGGGGCTCGGTTATGGTCCCTTCAGCGAAAGAAGCCCACCTTGCAGGGACCAGGAGGAGGGCCTTCTCCGTGTCAGCCCCGGCCCTTTGGAACCTCTTACCACTAGAACTACGCCTCCAGACCGAGCTGCTCCCATTCAGGAAACAACTGAAAACATGGCTATGCCAGCGGGTATGGATGCATCAACTTCCCAGTCCCGCTGGCTTATTTAGCCTATACTGTATTGGGTTTTGTTCTATTTGTCTTTTTAACTGTGTTGGGAGGGTGGGGAATTTTTAGATGGTTTTAAATGGGATTTTAAATGGGTATGTTAAATTGTTTTTATTGTCTTTGTTTTTATTTTATGTTGTTGAGCCGCTTCGGGTCACTCTTGAGTGAGGGAAGCGGGATAGAAATGTTTTAAATAAAAATAAAATAAATAAATATTCCTCATCTCATTTTCTTAGCACAAGGAGGACAGGAAATCTCTACACAGTTCTGTGAGACAAGAGAATAAATCCACTACCCCTTATGAACAACAATATGTAATCAAATATTTGTTTTACCTCTCTCTATTGAGATACAGTATTTATAAGAAGGAACATAGATGCATGATCATACAGCTGGTTTAGGTTAGGCACTGAAAGAAGAAGCTCCCATGCAACATAAACTATGAAGGTGGCATGTAATTTGTCTTGAATTTAGCATAAAAATGCCATTAATATCCTATACTTGGTGATTAGCTTGAATCTTTGACAAGCCTTGCTTTTCTGTGAATCACATGTACTGTATTTAAAATTATTAATAAAGATATCTGTCTAGAACAGTTAATGGCATCTTACAAAACAGTATGATTTCTTAAGGATTTTGGAAACAAACCACCGGGATGTAATCCTGTGAAATCTGACTGAAATGGACAGGAGTTGTGCAATAACAAATACAAGTAGTACTTCATACAAAGTCCGGTTCATACAACATCGAATTCATACATCGCCTAATTCCTTGAAAAAAGTTGCCTCATACAAAGTCGTGCAACTTTGTATGAGGCATTGGGGTTTTCCCAGGTTGCATTGTGCCTGGGCAGTATAAAAGGCAGGACACATTGCTCTTGTGGGTTTTGCATGAGGCAAAGAGTGATTAGGAGTGGTTTTGAGCACGATTTTGGATTTTTTGGATTTTTTCATCAGAATTTTTGGAAGCATTTCTGGGATTTTTGCAGCATTCTTCAGGTTCTTGGACCATTCTTTGGCACAGTGGAAAGGTAGGTAAATGAGGTTTTCTGTTTTCGATTGGCTTGGGGTAGGGAGGTCAGTGGGGGAGGACATTTTTTTGGTGGGGTGGTCAGTTGTTTGGTGTTTGCTTCTGTGGTTTTTAAAAACAGATTGCATGCTCCATAATTTTTCTTATGTTGGTCTTTTTTGGGGGAAGCACTGTTTGGTGGGGTGGGCAATTGTTTGGTATTTGCTGCTGTTTGGATAATTAACACTGTGCTGCATGATGAGACATGTTGGCATCCATTTTGTCCTTGCTTCCATCCAGTAATTGTTTACAGTAGCTTGTACAAAATGGATGATCGGCCACGTGGCTGCAGATTAACACTGTGCTGCATGATGGGACATGTTAACTTTTAAACCTGCACTTCATAAAGTTTTCAAAAGTTAAAAACTTATTGTATGGTTTGTCCCCTAAAATCAGGGTTGTTTGACATATTTTTGTAATGTTTTTAGCCTTTGGACGTTGTATGAGGTATCACTTGCAGTCATATTTTATTTTCCTAAAGTAACTGGGTAACTTTCTAACTCTAAAAATAAGTGCTTTTTAAAAACATTTTATTTACTTTTTTAACAGATAAAAAAAATTCAAAATTCCGAAATAGGACACTACAATACAACAGTAAAATTATGTAAAATGAAAAAATAAGAAAAAGACAAAACCAAGAACAATAGTTTGGACGTTGTATGAGGTATCACTTGTATACCTGGCTCTTTGCGGAAAGAGAGGAAGTTCCCAGGACCTGTAAGTAAAAACCTATTTACCTGAGATACCATAAACCATTTCCCCCTCCCCAAAAGCCTCTGTAACTGAGCCCAAGGCTTATCCAGCAAGCTGAGACTGCAAATACCATAGCAATTTGGTACTTCTCTTAACAGACGCTAGAAGCAGTTCGGAACCACTTTTGCCCCTTTCCTTCCTACTCACGCCTTGGCCCATTGGGAGAATTCAACACTCAGACAGGCAAGAAAAACGTATCTTCTTCCTTCCCAGATGCAGTTCAAAGGAATGAGTCAGAAGGGTCTTACAAAAATGCTCCAATTTATACAAATCTTCCCATTTCAACCTCAGATGCTGGGAAATGCAGTAGAAACTGAGCAAATTAGTTTTATACACGCCAATGGGAGGATCAGAAAAGCTTGAACTTTCTTCCGGTTCACCTAAGGACTATAGTAGGCTTTAAAAAACTAACCACAGGCAAACCCCTGCTTACACGTCTTCCAGCCATTGGTGTGAACAATCTAATATATTAGTTTGCAATCTTTATTTCATTCACTTTTCTTAAAACCTTGAATTATCCTTGTTCTGAAAATGTCATATATTAAGCTGAAGAAATACAAGTCATCCCCCCCATCCATATCTGCAGGTTCAGTATGAAAAGGTTCAGTTACCTGTAGAACTAAAACTAGTCAATTAAAAAAAAAATCCCTGAAATACATAATATATATCAGTGGTGGTAAACCAATGGCATGCGTGCCGGAAGTGGCACTCATAGCCCTCTCTGTGGACATGTGTGGTCGTCGCTCCAGCACAGTTCACCCCACCTCTCTGCCCAGCAGCCCAATGGGAGCACTTCCTCCCCCGCAAGACAGAGTTCACCCCGCCCCTCTGCCCAGCAGCCCAATGGGAATGCTTCCCCCATATATATACAAGCAGTAGGAAAGGAGAAAGCCTCCATCTAATGATAGTTATGTACATGGTAAGGAACTAACACGATCCTGGCCTCACTTAATGAATTCTGGCCCAGTCAGCTTTTGATTAGAAACATGTAGGAATCTAAAGCACATTTCTTTGAAATCAAGCAAATTTATTTTCAGGCAAAAGAGCTGAAAGTTGACCAGAAACATGGTGGAAAATATCATGATCAAAACAAAAGGCAAAACAAAAGGGCAGGCTAGGTGATACAGGATGCTTAACACCTCAGAGGGGAGAAAGGGGATGGACAGGAAAGGGGGAGGGGAAATGCAATGTTGTAAGGAGCAATACTGTATAGGGACATGGAATGTGAGATCAATGAACCAAGGTAAACTGGAAGTGGTAAAAAATGAGATGGAAAGAATAAGCATTGACATCTTGGGAATCAGTGAGCTCAAATGGACAGGGATGGGCGAATTCAGCTCTGGAAACCATCACATCTACTACTGTGGACAAGAAAACCTTAGAAGACATGGAGTAGCCATAATTGTCAATAAAAGAGTGAGAAGAGCAGTAATGGGATACAACCTCAAAAATGACAGAATGATGTCAGTAAGATTTCAGGGCAAACCCTTCAATGTTACTGTGATCCAAATATACGCACCAACCACGGGTGCAGATGAAGCCACAGTGGACCAGTTCTATGAGGACTTACAACACCTCATAGAACAAACACCAAGAAATGATGTTCAAATTATTCTAGGAGACTGGAATGCCAAAGTAGGCAATCAAAAAGTGGAGGGAATAACAGGCAGGTTCGGTCTTGGAACACAGAATGAAGCAGGACAAAGATTGATAGAGTTCTGCCAAGAGAACGCACTGGTCATAGCAAACACCCTCTTCCAGCAACACAAGAGGCGACTTTACACATGGACATCACCAGATGGCCAACACCGAAACCAGATTGACTACATACTCTGCAGCCAAAGATGGAGAACCTTCATACAGTCAGCAAAAACAAGACCTGGAGCAGATTGTGGCTCAGATCACAACCTACTGATTGCAAAATTCAGGCTTAGACTAAAGAAAATAGGGAAAACAAAGAGACCAGACAGATATCACCTAGACAGCATCCCTAAAGAATACACGGTGGAGGTGATGAACAGATTCAATGGCTTAGACTCAATAGATAGAGTGCCAGAAGAATTATGGACAGAGATGAGGGACATCATGCAGGAAGCAGCAAAGAAAACCATACCAAAAGAAAAGAAGAGTAAGAAAGCAAAGTGGTTGTCTGATGAGGCTCTTAAAATAGCAGAGGAAAGAAGGAACGCAAAAGTCAAAGGAGAAAGGAAAAAATACAATCATTTGAACACAGAATTTCAAAGAAAAGCAAGGAGAGATAAGGAAAACTATCTAAAAGAACAGTGCAAAGAAATGGAAGAAAACAACAAAAGAGGCAGAACCAGAGATCTTTTCAAAAAAATCCGGGAAATCAAGGGAACATTTAAAGCAAAAATGAACATGATAAGGGACAAAGACGGAAAGGAGCTAGCTGATGCAGAAGAGATTAAGAAAAGATGGAAAGAGTACACAGAGGAACTCTACAAAAAGGAACTCAACACTCCTGATAGTCACAATGATGAAGAAATTGAACCTGAGCCAGACATCCTGGAGAGTGAAGTCAGAAAGGCCCTAAAGAGCACTGCAAACAACAAAGCTAGTGGAGATGATGGTATCCCAGTTGAATTTTTCAAAGCTCTAAAAGATGATGGCATCAAATTACTGCATTCAATATGCCAGCAGATTTGGAAAACAAAACAGTGGCCACAGGACTGGAAAAGATCAGTATATGTTCCAATCCCAAAAAAGGGCAATGCCAAAGAATGTTCAAATTATCGAACAATTGCGCTCATCCCACACGCCAGCAAGGTGATGCTCAAGATAATACAGGATAGACTTCAGCAGCATGTGGAAAGAGAATTACCAGAGGTGCAGGCTGGTTTCAGAAGAGGCAGGGGGACTAGAGACCACATTGCCAACATACGTTGGATCATGGAGAAAACAAAGGAATACCAGAAACAAGTGTATTTTTGCTTTATTGACTACACTAAGGCATTTGATTGTGTGGATCACAACAAGATGTGGCAAGTGATTAAAGAGATGGGAATACCAGAGCACCTCATATGCCTCCTGAGAAATCTGTACATGAACCAAGAAGCAACAGTTAGGACAGAACACGGAATGACAGAGTGGTTTGGAATAGGAAAAGGAGTAAGGCAAGGCTGCATTCTGTCACCCTGCTTATTCAACTTATACACAGAGCACATAATGCGCAATGCAGGGATGGAGGAATCACAATATGGGATCAAAATTGCTGGGAGAAACATCAACAATCTGAGATATGCAGACGACACCACCCTAATGGCAGAAAGTGAGGAAGACCTAAAGAATCTCTTGATCGGTGTGAAGGAAGAGAGTGCAAAAGCTGGCTTGAGACTCAATATCAAGAAAACCAAGATAATGGCAACAGGCCCGATCAGTTCCTGGAAAATAGACGGGGAAGAAGTAGAAGCAGTGACAGATTTTACCTTCTTAGGATCTAAGATCACTGCAGATGGAGATTGCAGCCATGAAATAAAGAGGCAGCTGATTCTAGGGAGACAAGCCATGAGAAACCTGGGGAACATAGTGAAAAGCAGAGACATCACCTTGAAAACAAAAATTAGAATAGTCAAAGCAATGGTATTCCCAGTGGTAATGTACGGATGTGAGAGCTGGACAATTAGGAAAGCTGAACGCAGAAGAATAGATGCCTTTGAAATGTGGTGTTGGAGGAGAGTTTTGAGGGTACCCTGGACAGCGAGGAGAACAAATAGGTCAATCTTAGAAGAAATCAACACTGACTGCTCATTGGAAGGTCAAATAGTAAAGATGAGGCTAAAGTACTTTGGGCATCAAATGAGAAGGGAGGATTCACTTGAGAAGGCCGTGATGTTGGGAAAGGTGGAGGGCAAAAGAAGAAGGGGGAGGCCAAGGATGAGATGGATAGATGGTATTGTAGACACAATGGGCACAGAACTGGGAGGACTGAGGGGGATGGTGGAGGACAGAGGCGCCTGGAGAACGATGGTCCATAGGGTCGCAAAGGGTCGGAATCGACTGTGCGACTGAACAACAACAACAACATCATGATCAAAGGGAATGCTATCCCGACCAAACTAGAACTCTTCCGGCTGGAATCAGTGAGATTCATATGAAGCATAGGCACTCCTTGGGACAGACTTTCCAACTGATAAAAAAGCAAGCTGATAAACAAAAACCATGTGAAGTTTCTCACATGAAAAAAATATGTATTTTCCCACGCATTACTCAAGTATCAATCTGTTATTAAAAATACAGTGAGCATCTGAAAATCTGGCAATTGTATTTAAGGATAAGGCATGAGATTAGGAATGAGAATAAGCTAGTGCAGCAGCTAGAGTGTTGCATTATGGTTTAGAAGACCTGGGTTCAAATCGACACTCAGCCATAAAGCTATCACTACGTGTTTTTTGGGCCAGTCACATCATCTCAAGCTAGCGTACCTCACAGCTTTGTTGTAAGAAAGAGGGAAATTAGGTATGCCATTTGGAGTACTGTGACGTTAGAGGGAGTTGCAGCTCCCCAGTGGCTCAGTGGGTAAAAGCACTGTGCTTGGAGACCGATAGGACGGGGTTCGATTTCCTGAGAGCTGCACGATAGAGGATATGAAAGAAACCTCATTTGAGTGTCCCCTGCAAAAATCCTTTCAACCCAGAGTAATCTCTGACATGAAAACACAGGGGTGGGGTGGGGGTGGGGGGTTGTTTAAAAAACATAATATATATAATTAAAAGCTACTGCCATACTTTCCCCGAAGTAATGTGACAAACAACTCTTTATATAGCTTACACTGACATAATAAGTCAAATGAATTTCAAAGGTAATTTGTTTTCTGGTATAGTTTTTGTATAGAGGTAAAATATCATACATGGAACAGAAGCAAATGTAAAAGTGTATCGTTGGAACAAGAAAAAGGCAAAAGGGAAAGATATTCCCCATTTGGCTTCATTAGTGGAATCATAATAGAGATTTTCTAGGTAAAATTGGTTCCTATCATCTGTACCATTTAAGTTTTGTTGATGGGATACTCTCTTTTGAATCTAAAACTGTTCCAAGGTCTGTACGTGCTATGTATGCAAGCACATCATGTTACACAATCAGCAGAGTGCAATTGTCAAATATTTTAATATAACAGCACACTCCCATTTGGGGAAATAGGCCTCTCCAAGTGTTTACCTTTGCCCCATCTGCAATATTGGATAGGTAACACTTGGTGACAGAGGAAGGAATCCAGTAAGAATTAAAGCCAAAACTGTGCTGTACCTGCCTTGCCCACAATTTCAAAGGAAGGGGCAAAACACTCTGACAGACACTCCATTTGCTTGTTGAAACAATCACATATTTCTTTTATGGGGACAAATGCAATCAGGATCGTCATGCAACTAAGACATAGTTACTACATGTATGTAAGGTGTCATTTAGCAGCTGGATTTTCAGTTGAACTAAACACACAGTACTGTATTTGATAGTACATAATTACTCTATTTTTATGTCTGAAAAATATCCAGCCTAAATCTAGTAAATATAATATAATATAAATACATATCAAATTTCTCCCTTATCTTGCAAACATTCAAAAGGTGGAAGAAGTAACATAGAAATTAGCTATTCAAGATGCAGGCCTATTTAACAGGAAGGAACTAGTTAGTGAGGTGGAAAAAAATCAAGAGATTAGATTTGGCATCTCGATTACTATCCTACGATAATAACAAACTAATAGAATGCAACTGCTTTGTAATAGTATTTGACATTCATATCTTCTACAACTATAAAATAATTCTTTGCTGCAATATATATTAACTTTGATTTTACTGCAGAGATGCATGGACCTCTTAGGATAAAGAAATTGAAAACTAATATGTGATGGTTTGTCAAATAAACACCAGGAACAAAAATGAAGAGCAGTATGTTTTATAATTTATGAATATCCCCTGCATTCACATTTTGTATAAT
This sequence comes from Bradypodion ventrale, assembly GCA_035047345.1. Classification (NCBI taxonomy): domain Eukaryota; kingdom Metazoa; phylum Chordata; class Lepidosauria; order Squamata; family Chamaeleonidae; genus Bradypodion; species Bradypodion ventrale. Next base: position 193,234,746 of record JAWDJE010000002.1, read on the forward strand.
AAATAAAAATAAAGCAAAAATATGATACAAAATGCAATAACCAACACGTCTATACTTTATTTACATTCATTGTAATAGACACTGTTATTTTCCCTATCCATCAAGCTAATGAACATAAGAACAGCCTTGCTGGAACAGGCCACAGCCCATCCAGTCCAGCATTCTGTCTCACACAGTGGCTCACCATTTCCTTCAGGGTATTATTCCCAAGGAGATGCCTTCACCTGCTTAGGATTCCCTGGAAATGGCATTGAGAGATATCCTGCCTATCTCTCCAACCCTGAGGTTGTCCTTAAGTATCCATAATTATAGCCATTGATACCCTTGTCCTCCATGAACTTGTCTAATCCTTTCTTAAAGCTGTCAAGACTGACAGCTGTCACCACTTCTTCTGGCAGGGAGTTCCATAGACCAGTAATCCTCTGGGTGAAAAAGTACTTTCTCTTATTTGTTTGAGAACTAGTACCCACAAGTTTCATGGAGTGTCCCCTAGTTCTAGTGTTATGCGATAGGGAAAACAGTTTTTCCTTATCTACTTTGTCCACACCGTGCATGATTTTATAAACTTCAATCAGGTCACCTCTTAGACGTCGTCGTTCAAGAATGAAGAGGCCCAACCGTTGCAGCCTCAGATGGTAAGGAAGGTGTTCCAGTCCCCTAATCATTCTGGTTGCCCTCCTCTGCACTTTTTCCAGCTCCATAATATCCTTCTGGAGGTATGGCGACCAGAACTGTACACAGTATTCCAGATGGGGCCTCACCATAGATTTATAAAGAGGCAAAATGACACTTGCTGACTTATTTTCTATACCCTTCCTAATGATCCCTAGCATTGAGTTTGCTTTTTTCACTGCTGAGGCACACTGGGTTGACACCTTCATTGAGTTGTCCACCAGGACACCAAGGTCCCTTTCCTGGTTTGTCACAGAGAGTTCAGACCCCATCAGTTTATAAATGTAATTGTTTGTTTCTTGCCCCAACATGCATCACTCTGCACTTACTGATGTTGAAGCTCATTTGCCACTGTTTTGCCCACTCCCCCAGTGTCAAGAGATCCCTCTGGAGCTCCTCACAATCTCTCACAGTTTTCACTACCCTGTATAATTTAGTGTCGTCAGCAAATTTGGCTACCTTGCTTTTTACTCCTACCTCTAGATCATTTATGAAGAGGTTGAAAAGCAGGGGTCCCAGTACTGAACCTTGGGGGACCCCACTCTTTACTTCCCTCCACTTGGAGAAGTGTCCATTTAGTGCTACCCTCTGTTTCCTGTCCCTTAGCCAGTTGCTGATCCAGGACAAGACCTGTCCCTTTATTCCATGACTGGTAAGTTTATTCAAGAGCCTTTGGTGTGGGACCTTGTCAAAAGCCTTCTGAAAGTCCAGATAAACAATGTCAACTGGATCCCCCTTATCCACATGCTTGTTGACACTCTCAAAAAATTCCAACAGATTAGTGAGGCATGATTTGCCCTTGTAAAAGCCATGTTGGCTCTCCTTTAGCAGCGCCTTCTCTTCTATGTGCCTATTAATTCTATCTTTTAGGATGGTTTCCATCACTTTACCTGGGACACATGTCAAACTGACAGGTCGGTAATTTCCTGGATCACCCCTGGATCCCTTTTTGAAAATTGGTGTTACATTCGCTACCTTCCAGTCATCAGGCACAAAGCCTGATTTGAGTGAAAGATTATATATTTTGGCTAGGAGATCAGCAATTTCATCTTTAAGTTCCCTGAGAACTCGTGGATGGATGCCATCTGGTCCCGGTGATTTGTTAGTGTTTAGTTTAACAAGACATGCAAGGACCTCCTCCCTGGTTATTTCTATCTGGCTTAATTCTTCGGTTTCCCTCCCTATGAAGATAGGCTCTGTTTTGGGCATGTGGTCTCTGTCTTCTTCAGTGAATACTGAAGCAAAGAATTCATTGAGTCTCTCTGCAATCTCTGTTTCCTCTTTAATAACCCCTTGCCTTCCATTGTCATCTAATGGTCCAATGGCCTTCCTAGTTAGGTTCTTACCTCTAATGTACATAAAGAAGTCTTTGTTATTTCTCTGAGTATTTCTAGCTATACGCACCTCAAAGTCTTGCTTTGCTTTCCTTATTGTTGCCTTGCATTTGTTCTGCCAGAATTTATGTTTCTGCCTGCTGTCCTCATTCGGACAAGCCTTCCTTCTTCTAAATGAGCTTTTCTTGCTCTTGATCACTTCCCGAACAGCTCCTGTAAGCCACATTGGAGTCCTCTTGGACCTGGCAGTGCCCTTTTTCCTTTTGGGTATGCATTCCAATTGGGCCTCTGTTATTGTTTTTGTAAACAGCCTCCACGCCTCTTGGAGTGTTTGGACTCTCTCAATTTTCCCTTTCAGCTTCATTTTTACTAGTTTCCTCATCTTTGGGAAATTTCCTTTTTGAAAATTTAAGGTCTCTGTGTTAGATTTTATCAGTGACTTGTGGTCTATGATCAAGTTAAACATAATTGAGTTGTGGTCACTGTTCCCTATTGGATCAGTCACATTAACATCTTGCATCAAGTCAAGGATTCTTGTACCTCTAGTTGGGTCTTCAACCATCTGTCCCAGGGAACAATCATTTAGCATATCTAGGAACTTTATCTCTTTATCATGTGCTGAACAACAGTTCACCCAGTCTATGTGAGGGTAATTGAAGTCCCCCATTATAACCAGGCTTCCCTTCTTGGATGCCTCCTTTACAACATTCTCCAACTGCCAGTCTCCCTCAAGAGTTTGGGTCGGAGGCCGATAGTATATGCCTACTGTTAGACCATCCTTGTGGCCTGGTACTCTTACCCACAGAGCTTCTAATGGTGACTCCAAATCACCTAGATATTCCAATTCATACGATTTTATCACTTCTTTGACATACAAGGCTACACTCCCTCCCATTTGCCCCTTCCTATCCTTCCTGTACAGTTTGTAGCCTGGGATAACTATATCCCATTGGTTATCATCCGTCCACCAAGTTTCAGTGATACCAATAATATCAATATTCTTATCTATTGCTAAGTATTCCAGCTCCCCTATTTTGTTCCGGAGGCTTCTGGCATTTGTATACAAGCATTTATATATGCTTTCCTGATACAGTCTTTTGAGTCCAGTTGCATTGTTAGACTGCCTCTTGCATCCTTCTGCTAGAGTGCTGGTGACTAGCTCCTTGCTCTGCTCAGTAATTTTTGCATCCTCCTCACTACTCAAGTACACACTTTCCCGAACCGGATGCTGCCCAGCTCCTGTCGGCTTTCCCCCAGTTATCAGTTTAAAAGCTGCTCTGCAGCCTTTTTGATGTTGAGTGCCAGCAATCTGGTCCCATCATGGTTCAAATGCAACCCATCCCTCCGGAACAGATTTGGCTTGTCCCAAAATGTTCTCCAGTTCCTGACTAATGATATCAGATTATCCATTCTCATTTACCACATTATGACTGTTATGATCATATGGTGACGAGATGAAAAGGAAGACAAGATCCTTTATTAAGAAGGTGCACAGAAGCTATGCACAAGCAAAAAGTCCATCATCTATGTGTAACAAGATGCACAGCCAACTTAATAATTAAAAGTCCTAAACTCAGTTTTCCCTTGTATTTAGTCACTGGGGATAACAACCATAAAAATTATTTGCACTGAGATCTAGCAAATGAAGAGTGTGAAACCGCTAAACCTGATATGAGATCTCCTCTAAAGGTTTCCCTTGCTTGAAAGCCAGTCGTATCCGACTCTAGGGTTCAGTGCTCATCTCTGTTTCAAAGCCGAAGAGCCAGCGCTGTCTGCTTCTTTCTGCAGACGTTTCCATGGTCATGTGGCAGGCATGACTAGACACCGGAACACACGGAGCGCTGTTACCTTCTCGCTGAAGTGGTCCCTATTTATCTACTTGCAATGTCTTGCTTTCGAACTGCTAGGTTGGCAGGAGCTGGGACAAAGACAGGAGCTCATTCCGTCCTGCAGTACTCAGGAATCAAACTGCTGACCTTCTGCCTCCCAGTCAGCATCTTAGCCACTTGAGCCACTGCAGTCTACAGTTCTCCTCTAAAGAAGTCAAAAACACATTCTGTGATCCACAACACAGAGATATAGCAAAAAATTAGAAATCCCCCTTAAATTATGAATTAGTATTAAGACTTCATAGTCATTTGACATTCTCTCTTTAAATTCTATATCATGCCAATTCCATAAGCCTAAGATTGCCCCTGACAGAACAGCCATATAAACGTAGGAAACTGCCTGATCCTAGTTCTGTTCACACTAATACTTAGCTGGTTTGACATTACATGGAATATACTCTGTGCTTTCACACTTCCAATTATTTTAAAGATTTCTATTTCAATTAGTTAATTGCTGATTACACAATAAAAAGGGCAAAATACAACTTCCACTTCCCTCCCTACCAGGGACTGTAAATCACAAATGAAGTAAAGCGGTTAAGCCCTGTAACACCAGGTGTGGTTTAGAGCAGAGATGGGGAATGTGTGGTTCTTCAGATGTCACACAGGACAACTCCCATCATCCACCACCACCACCACCTGAAGGGCCACATATCCCCCCCCCCATTCTGGCCTTGTGAATCAGCACACTACTGCAGGACGGAGTGAGCTCCCGTCTTCGTCCCAGCTCCTGACAACCTAGCAGTTCAAAAGCAGGAAATTGCAAGTAGATAAATAGGGAACCACTTCGGTGGGAAAGTAAACAATGTTCCGTGCGCCCCGGTGTCTAGTCGTGCCTGCCACATGACCACGGGAAACATCTGCAGCGGCAGACAGCGCTGGCTCTTCGGCTTTGAAACAGAGATGAGCATTGCACCCTAGAGTCGAATACGACTGGCTTTCGAGCAAGGGAAACCTTTACCTTAAGATCCTCCCGTGTAAAACATATTTTCCAAAGTTAAAACTGATCCTTGAGCTTTTCTGCATCTAATAAAGCTTGCGCTGTGCCACCAATCAATCCCCGCTCTCCATGCCGAACTTATCTGGCCAAGGCTCTACGTCTACGCCATCTCCCCACAACGTCAGCATCAAAGCATGACGTCACTCAGCCCCTCCCCCTTTCTATATAAGCCAACCTTGAACCATAACGGAGAAGCACATTTTTACTACTGTAGCGTCACGGACTGCAGTGGCTCAAGTGGCTAAGACGCCGACTGGGAGGCGGAAGGTCAGCAGTTGGTTTCCTGAGTACTGCAGGACGGAATGAGCTCCTGTCTTTGTCACAGCTCCTGCCAACCTAGCAGTTCGAAAGCAAGACATTGCGGGGGCTTGGCTAAGATGCCGATGTGTTAACACACTTTCCTCGGAGCTCGCACTTCTCAATGAGAAAAACAATGAGAAAATAAACATAGAGAAATACAATTTTTCAAAGATTGGCAAGAAGAAAGCTTATAGACCTCATAACTGAAAAGGCTTGATCCGGAAGGTTGGAGTTCGGGAGCGTTTTGGCTGGGAGGCTAGCGGCGCAAGCGGCGGCCTCACCAGCTGAGTCGCGGTGAATGGGACTGCCAGGAGATCGGGAGAAACAATGAAAATGTGAGTTGTTGAAAATAAAGACACGAATTTGGAAGTGGTGGCTGGCGCGGCTGAGGGGGTGAGAAGGAGAGTGAAAACGAAGGAAAAGCAAGTGTGTAAAGGAGCAAGGAGGAGTTAAGAGGGAGAGCGGAAGAGAGAAAGTTTGTGAAAAGAGATTAATGGCGGCTGTGAAGAAGGAAATCGAAAGTTAGAGTGACCGAAGACGGGAGGGAAACAACTGGAGACGGTTTCTGGAGCGTTGTGGAGAGACTGAAAGGAAAGAAGAGAAGGAGAAGAGAAAGATAAAGAAGGAGAAGTGAAGGAACGGAGAGGGTGGCTGAAGGACGGGAGGTGTAAGAACAGACGAAGTACGGAGGTTGGAGTGCTCGGAGGAGAAGGGAGGCCAGGCCCCCTTGGAAGCCGTAGCCGAGGCTGGGGACTAATGGCACAGATATAATTTTACTTCGTGGACCAAGCAGTTAAGTACGGAGTAATATAAACTCTTTAAATACCTTGGATCTTCCTCCTCCCTTTGCAGAACAATTTTTTTTCTTTTTCTTTTGTAATTAATTTTTCACACCCCTCAGACTCTTTTGCCCTTTTATGTTTTTCTCTCTTTTCTTTTTTGCTTATTTGGGATACCTGACTCTCCTTTCCCTGTTACTTTTGTTCTTCTTGGTTTTTTGGTTTAATTTGTTTTGCCTTCCTCCATCAAGATTTTGGATATACAGTTATTGGATTATTTAATTGTTTGGGGGCCTTTTCCCCCTCTTTTTGAAACATTGTTATAGTTTTGGTTAATATATGAAAATCTTCAATCAAGTTTTGGGGTTTTGAAATTATCAACCCATTTTTTTATTGGATAACAGTAATGCAGCAAAGCAGCAACACAGTTCAGGAGCATTTCTTTTTTGGATTACAATTTTATTATTGGTTTGCTATACAGAAGCTGATCTGTTCTGTCTGTTCTGTCTGGGCATAAAGTAAAGGGACTAATATAGGGGATGAAAGTGTGAACTAATTGACATTGAAAACTGATTGAGAATCTGGATTTGGTGGAAATCAAGTAATTGGACATTTGGATTATAAATTGAGTGGGATTTGAAGATTTGGCTCACAGGACTTGAGGTTGGGCATAATTTTTGCTGAAGACGTCAACGCAGATTGGATTACAAAGCTATTTAAAAATTTGTTATAAGATATTAACCCACAATTAAGGCTCAGAACAGAATTTGGAAAGGCCTGGAATTGGGAGATAATAAAAGTTTGATTATATTGAAAGAATTGGTTGAAACTACAATGGATAAATTTGTGAAGGGAAAGGCGACAAAGGAGGAGGAGGTGGTGAAACCTAAGAGGAAGGAGAAGGAGAAAACCGAAACTGAGGACACACCCCCATCATCTATATCATCGGAAACAGTATTATTGGACCAAACACAATTAATGGTTGAGATGGGTAAATTGTTTAAAAGATTTGATAAGATGGAGGAGGCAAATGTGAAAGGTTTTCGGGAAATGAAGGAACTAAGAGGGAAAGATAAAAATGAAATTGAAAAATGAAACAAGATAAAATGTACGCAATGTTTCAGGATTTTGCCCACAAAGTTGATTTTACTTTTCAAAAGTTGGAAACAAGTGTTAATTTGATGCAAAAGGATGTGAAATTGATGCAGGCTGAAGTGAAGGGGTTGCAAGAGGAAGATAAGGAAATCAAAATAAAGGTAGAAGGACAAGGGAAAAGGATAGACATGGTGGAAGAGATGATGAGGAAACAGAATATTGTGATACGCAATTTACCGGAGAAAACGCCAGACCATTTGAAAGACAGAATAATTGATTGGCTGAATAATTTGAAAACTGGGAAAGATTATGTCAATGAAGACATTGCAAGTGTTTATAGATTGGGATCGAGAAGAGGGAGGAGTGTTCAAAGGAATGTCTTGGTTAAATTTGCAAATTGGGGCGATAAATTAAAGGTGATGGCTTTTTAAAAACAAGCTGGGTCTGGCGCTTTAAAAATTGACGGAAATGACATGGAAGTATATAACGATATTGCTGTGGATGGACGTGTTTGGCGTTATAAAATGAAGCCTGTGACCAAGTTGTTGATTGCACCAGGGATAAAATACAATTGGAGATTCCCACAGCAATTAAGATTTTTTTTACGACAAAAAATGCATACAATTGATGCTGAAACTGATGCACTGTATTATCTTAGTACAATTGAAATGATAGACTTGTCTTCAAGAGAGGGATTGGCAATAAGAAAGGATTTGTTGGAATCAGGAGGCATGGAGGTCAGGAGCAGGAGGGGGCAACAGGGGGGAGGGAGGAGGGGTCCAAAACTGATAATGTGGCAAAGGAAGGCTGAAGTATAAGGATGGAGGAACTTAAGGAGAGGTAGAGTGGTGTTAGGGAGGTTCTGGGATTGTATGTATAAAAGTGGTAAAAAAGGAATTGTATTAATGAGAGTGCGCGTGGGCATTTTGAGGCTTGCAGTTACATCTTCCACGTCCCCCCCCCTCCTCTCTTTGGTTGGCAAAGGCGGCTTTTTCTTTATTTTTGTAGAGGAAAAGGGTGGGGAGGGTAGAGTAGAATGTTTGCTGTGTTAGATTTAGTTTTAGTTATGGGAAGTGAGGTTGCACATTCATTGGAGAGATCGGAGATGACAGAAGATTGCTTTTTGGTAAATTATGAGGAGTATTAAAGTAATATCCTGGAATGTGAAAGATACAGGATCTCAAGTTAAGAGGAAAAGAATAGAATTAGCTTTAAGAAAGGACAGGCCGGATGTAATCTTTTTGCAGGAGACCCATCAAAAATCTCAAGATGTGAATAAGATCTTTTTGAAAGGGATGCAATATTATGAAAAATCATTTGGTACCTCAAAGGCAAGGGGTGTGGCTACTTTAATTTCGATTAGGTTGGGCTTTGAGATGACATGTAGTATCTCCAACCCTGAGGGAAGATTCTTGATAGTAAAAGGGAAGATTGATGATGAGGAAATGGCTTTTGTGAATATATACGCCCCAAATGATCATCAAGAGGACTTTTTGGAGAAAATGAATAAAATATTGGTAAAAGAAAAAACAACAAGAATGATAGTAGCTGGGGACTTTAATCTAATTAGGTCAAATTTAGATTGTACAAATATTTTAAGAAGTGGAAAAGGGGTTAAAAAACAAATTTTGGATAAATGGATGGAAGATATAGGATTGAAGGATACGTGGAGAGAGTTCAAGGGATCGGAAAGGGTTTATACTTACTTTTCGCATGTTCATAACTCATACTCTAGAATAGATTACATATTCGTAACAGAAAACATGATTGGAAAGGTAGACGAGGTAGAAGTGGGAATATTCAAAGAATCGGATCATGCGAAAGTGTTGTTAGAAGTGGGGATAGAAAATGCAAGAAAAATAAGGAGGAATTGGAGATACGATCCTAAATTATATAAAGACCATAAATGTAAGGAACAAATAACTGAGAATTGGAAGGAAAGTTGGCAATGGAATGATACGGAGGAGGTGAGTTTTAATGTGGTTTGGGATACCATGAAGTCGGTATTTAGAGGGGAGAGTATAAAGTTGGCTAGTTTTAGAAATAAGCAATTTAAAGTGGAACAAGATAAAATTGAGATAAAACAGCTTCAAGAAAAACACACAAGGACCAAGGACAAGAAGGTTTTTGATAATATACAAAGATTGAAGACTGAACTGATAGGAAAGGACATAGAAAAAGTAAAACGAGACTTGGTATATTTAAAAAGAGAATATTTTGAATTTTTGAATTCAATAAAAATTCAAAATTGCTAGCAAGGGCTGCAAAAGAAAAGAAGGAAAAAAGAGAAATTGGAACTTTGGTCAATAAGGATGGAATAAGATGCAATAAGATTGGAGATAAATGTAAAATTGTTAAAGATTTCTACCAGGCATTATATGCGAAAAAGAACATAGATATACCAAAATTGGAAAAACAATTGGAGAAACAAATAAATAATAAGATATTGCAGGAACATAGGAACAGGATGGAAGAACGAATAACAGAAAAGGAAATAAAAGAGGTCATAGCTAGCTTAAAAACAGATAAAGCACCTGGAGAGGACGGATTACCAGCCGAGTTTTACAAGGAGTTTAAAGATATAGTGGTTCCAAAATTGAATAAGTTATATAACTATATATTAGGAGGGCAAATCCCGACTTCATGGTATAGGACTATAATTATTCTGTTGCCAAAGCCAGGAAAAGATTTAGAAAAAATTGAATCATACAGACCAATTTCATTAATAAACCAAGATGCCAAGATCTTCACAGCGATATTAGCTAATAGGTTGAATAGCTTTATGGGTACTTATATAAATGAGGACCAGGTGGGATTTTTGAAGGGTAGACATATGTCAGATTTGACAAGAAGAGTTTTAAATTTAATTGATAAGGTAGGACAAACAAAAGAGAAAGTCGGACTATTATCTTTGGATATCTTCAAGGCCTTTGATTCTTTACAATGGGTAACAATTAACGAGATAATTAAATGTTATGGTTTTGGTGATAAATTTAAGAAGATAATTGGACAATTATACCAGCAAGGGAAGGCAGTAGTAAGGGTAAATGATGTAGTTACAGAGGAGGTAATGTTAGAAGCAGGTACAAGGCAGGGTTGTCCTTTGTCTCCAATCTTATTTATCTTGGCAATGGAGATGTTGGCGAAGGAGGTAAGGGAAGACAAAGAGATAAAAGGGGTTCTAGGTAATAAGATAAGTTTATATGCCGATGATACTTTGATAACAGTTAAATACCCTGGAAAAGCACTGGATAGAATACAACTGCAGTTGAAAAATTTTGAGGATATAACGGGTTTGAGAATAAACTGGGATAAATCCGAAATGATACTGTGTAATATGGGTAAAGAAGAACAGAAAAGGATAAAGGAAAAATGTAATTTACGAATTAAGGATGATTTGAAATATTTGGGGATTAATATCTCGAATAAATTCGACGAATTTAAGAAATTGAATTACGTAAAGTTGAAAAAGGAAATTAAAGATAGAATACAACAATTGCAAAAATTGAAACTGTCATGGTTTGGAAGAATTGCAATATGTAAAATGATGTTGTTACCAAGAATTAATTTTTTATTTGATGCTCTTCCAATCCAATTGAATGATAAAGAAATTAAGAAGTTTCAAAAATTGATCAACAATTATTGTAATGGGGGGAAAAGGCCCCGATTGTTTAATTTTTTTTGGTATTTATCCCAGAAGGAAGGGGGATTAGGAATGCCAAACTTGGTGGCATATTATCGAGCTTTCCAAATTAAAAACGTTGTGAAGATCCTGGCTAATGAAAAGGCAATTTGGGAAGAATTAGAAATGAAAGATTTTATTCATATTGGAAAAGTGGTCTTTTTAGAAGGTAGTATGAGTAAAGTAGTTACTAAAAATAGAATGATGAAGGCAACATTAGGGGTATGGAAAAAAGTAAAAAGGGACTTGGTGCCGGACATTTCCCCGATTATAGATTTAGAGGATATAGCAAATTTTCCAATAAAAATTGATAAAAGGGTCAAAGAAGTACTTGATAAGAATGAGGTATTCCTGCTGAGAGACTGGATACGGGCCTGTAAAGAGAGAGAGAGAGGAAAATAAATTTGTATGGACAATTGAAACTAAATTGGTTTCAGACAGGGATGGTTAATAGTTGGAATAGTAAATATTTGAATGAAGTTGGATTAGAAAGAGATAGGACTGAGTTTGAATAACTGATTTGGAAAATAAGAAGGGGACAAAGTGGTATAAAGGGACTGGTTGATAAAATATATAGAATGATAAATAAGTAGGTAATCCACAAGAAGATTTAAGATTGAGCTGGGAACAAGATTTGAATATAAAAATAGAAGAATAGAATTGGAAAAATAAATGGAGGAAAAGAATTATGAGAACTATGTCGGTTAGAGTTAAGGAACATAACTATAAAATGCTGTGGAAATGGTATTTGACTCCAATGAGGTTACATCAGATAGATAAGAAAAAAGATAAAATGTGTTGGCGTTGTAAGAAGGAAATGGGAACATATGAACACGTGGTGATGTACTGTGGTAAAAAAATTTTGGAAGAAAATTGAATATGAGATAACTGAAATTATGGGGGAGAAAATTAAATTGGGTGTTAGCATGATTATGTTGACAGAAGTGGAAAATATAAACCTGAGTAAGAATAAAAAGGAGTTATTGGAAATAATGTTGTCAACGGGAAGACAGTGTATCGCTAGAAAATGGAAAAATGAGGTAAATTTGAATATTGAGGAGTGGTATAAGGAAATGTGGGGCTTAGCATTGAACGATAAGTTGACATGTGAAATAAACTTTTAAAAGGGAATTGTTTTTATTGTTTTTTTGTTTGATTGAATAATATTTTACATTGTGGTATCTAATATTGTGGTTAAATGGTAAACAATCAGTATAAGTACTGTTATGTGCTAGCCTCTATGAATGTGAGTTAATATTGTATTGAGGTTATCTTTGAGGTATTACTGTATTGTAATGTTATTGTTTTCTTTTCTTTTCTGTATGTCTGTTTAAATTTTTTTAATAAAAATCAATTAAAAAAGGGAATTGTTAAAGAAAATAGATTCTGGAAGGTTTGGCAAGCTTTTGTGGATTACTCACTGAGGGGGAATGATTTGCAAAGACCTGTACCTGATAACAAGATTTTCTGGGGAAAATCTCAATGAATATCTCTGAGCTCTCCAGTGTATTGTAAATAAGACCGGGTGATTAGTATTTTATTTTTGTTTATTTTGTTTTGGGTTTTTTTTGTCTTTATATTAAACATTATTGGAAAATGAGGCATAGAAACCATATCCTATTGGTTTGATTTGAAATAGTATATATTATAAACAATGTGGATACGGTTCGCTGATGTTCAATTTTACATATATATGTAAATTTATCTTTATATGAGTAATTTCCTTTATATTTGTAATTTTGATGTCTTTTTATTGTTTGTATTATTTTTGAAAAATTAATAAAAATATTATTTAAAAAAAGCAAGACATTGCAAGGAGATAAATAGGGACCACTTCGGTGGGAAGGTAACAGCGTTCCGTGCACTCCGGTGTCTAGTCATGCCTGCCACATGACCATGGAAACGTCTGCAGAAAGAAGCAGACAGCGCTGGCTCTTTGGCTTTGAAACAGCGATGAGCACTGCACCCTAGAGTCGGATACGACTGGCTTTCGAGCAAGGGAAACCTTTACCTTTAGCGTCACGTCACGGTGACTTTAACCAAACAGGGAAAGCGCCCGTCCGTGACGTCACCAAGCTGTTATGACGTCTAGTGGAGTCAACTATTTTTTTCCTCCCTCGCGAGCTGTAGTGAAGCAAGCAATCCCCGCCCAAACCCGAACTCTCATTGGCCCCTTCAGGATTCCTCCTGGCTCCCATTGGCTGCCTCGCCCACCAATCACCGGGGAAGCGCCAAGTCCCCACCCATCAGGGCCTGGGTGGCCCTTTCCGACCAACCCCGTTCCGTGTGTGGCGGCTGTGCGGCGGCCCATAACTCAGGAAAGGGGGGGCGGGAAGAGAAAGACACCAGAAGCCCCACTTCACCTTCCCCGACAGTCTCGGGGGAGGCAGAGAAGGCTCACTTGGGCCGCCATTTTGCAAAAGAGGAGGAGGGAGTGGGGGAAGTGGACTTGGACCCACCTGGACCGTCCCGGCCCCGCGAGGCCGCGTCCCCTCAGGGGGAGGGGCGGGGACGGAGTCGCGACTATCGTAGGCCTCTCTCGATTTTGGCGGGAATCGCGCTGAGGCGGGGAGAGTGGGCGGTTGTTGTTGTTGTTGCCGGGTTTCCTGGTCGCCACGACTACGGTGGCTATGGCGCCCTCCGTGTTCCCTCACCGGGGCAACTGTTGCTACCCACCCCGGCGCTGGGAGGGGGGAACTAGGCGGTGCCTGTCGCTGATTGGGCAGCGCTGTACACCCATTGGGCGGTCCGGCTGTCAGTCTTGGATCGGCACTTCCTTTTTACCGTTGGCTCTAAGCCGCGCCCTTTACCGGATGCTTCGTCCTACTATTGGCCAATCAAACATTCCGATGTATAGATTTGCTCTGCAAGGCTGTTCTTCCATGACGGAAGGGCGAGCCTTACAGCCGGTGGAACGGATTGGGAGCTGGCAGTTTCCCATTGGGCAGGGGCCCTGTCAGTAAACTGCAGCGGGCGTTGAAAGTCACCCCTTCTCAGATACGCTCTTGAGTGAAGGCGCGGGTGCAAGAGGAGCATGCTGGGAAATGTAGTTCAGCGATAGTGTGCCGGACTGAACAGGCCAAAGACTTCCCAAAAGCGAGCCCAACAAGCAAAAGCTAAAGGAAATAGCAGATATCTGAAATGTTCGGTCCTCAAGTGTAGGGCTCAACTCTTGGAAAAATCATGCCTTTGGCTTCCCTCACGAATGAATCAGAAAAATAATAAAAAATATAAATCAAATAAGTTAACCCATTTCACGTTTTGTTTTCCTCTTTTCCTGACCCCTTTCACATTTCCCTGCATTTCCTTCTGATCTGCCCGAAGTAGGACAGACTCAGTGCCTCCCCTCCCCCACAATTTCCCCCTTCACAGACAGCTCAGGTTGACATGCTCTATGACCCTCCTGCTCGACTTTGTGGCAGTTTGGGATTGTGGATTCCCCATGCCCGGTGGGCATGGAACGGCCCGCGCAGAGGCCACTTTGGGAGAACGCTCCTTGAGCCGTGGGCTCTGCGGGCAGAGAAATTAAGGGGGTGGATAAATGATAGGGTTTGATTCACCCAATTCCTTGACCTGACCAGCGGATCTGCTGAGAGAGCAAATATCTAACTCTGTTACCCATTAGAGTAATCACTCATCTCCGAGTCTCAGTCTTATCCCAGATGCAAAAAGAAGCCATGTTTACCCCAGCGTAATCCTTGGACAATGGTGTTTCCCATGTCAATGTTTGTCCCAGTTAATTAACTTCCCCCAGAGAGATTCCCAATTAACCCGAGTAAACAGGTGATGTGATTTCTGTCAGATGACGGTTTTGCCACCGTTGCGCTTTTCCTTCTATATATGTTGAAGTTTTCCCTCAATAAACTACTGATCTGATCTCGCTCCATACTGCCTCGTATCGTTTCTTGATCAGTCTTCTCCGGGACCTCCGGCCCTTAGCGGCCCCGATTTCTACAGGGATAATCGCAAATTTCAAACAAATCCCCTTCTATCCAAGGTGATCACGATTACAGTAGTGTGGATGATCATGGTCTGCAGTGACACATCCTTACACTTGATCTTTTGTAATTCCTTCCTTTCTACTCTTCTGAGTCACTGGCATGAATTTGTTTAAGGTGGATACCATCTGGCCATGAAGTGACCCACATGCTATGATCTCGGAGCCATTACCCATCACGCCAGTGACATTTTTCCTGCTTCAGGAAAAAAATGCATTCTCGGATACGAGTTGCAGTCAACAACTTCTGAGTAATAGTCATTTTCTGATTTATGGGATGCAGTTCCCATTTGGATTGCTAACACTGCACAACAACGATTTTGCTACTGGGAATAACACATGTGATTTACATGATATTGAGTGTGCCGATTCCAAATCTGAACTCAGAATTTGCCTATCACGTACAGATTTTAAGGCATGCTATAGCTGTTCAAATGGTCAGTAATTGGGTAATGTATTTTTACATGGGAACATTATAACAGTTGCAGCTACCACTATCCCTGCTGCCACCTCAGCTGAATCACATCCCCTGATGGCATGCATGTTCCAGCAGCAGCCGGGCATGTCTGGGCAAGTCAGTGAGCTGACATCAAAAATCGGTATATAAGGCAAGATGGACCAAGGGCCTGTCTCTAGTGTGAAACCATATTATTGGATAGTACAACTAGACTATAGTGAGTCTGTTTTGAGCTAAAGATTAATAGGCACAGCTGTGTTAATAAACTGGACAAATTTTGCTACATTTGTGGCAAATACACCCCACATAATCAACACAAGAACCTAAACAAGAGGTTGAGATTTGCTAACTTAAGATCCTGACATCCTAGACAGAATTGGACTTCAGATTTGGATTCAGCACACTTGATTTAGTATAGGACACATGAAGTTAAGTATCAGACAATATTTAATTTTTGTAATACAGTGTAGTTGAATGTAGGTATACAAATTCTTTTACTATCTCAGTTTCTTTTTTACCGACATTAAAGTTGTGCAGTTTTTCTGTAGTGATATGTTGTCTTTAGCATTAAAAGTTGTTTTAAGTCATTGCTGATTTCTGCCAGTGCCATATTCTATATCTTACATTATTGTTGTATAATGTAAAATAAAGAATATGGCACCAATTCCCCCCCCCCTTAATCTGAATCCAGCTTTCTGTATGATGTGTTCTACAAACAGATTGATCAGAGGCTCCAGCAATGCACCCACTCATGGCAGCATCCATCCTGGTTCAGCTCTGGTGCTGGAGGAGCAACAGGTGTGGTGAGACAGGTGCCAGGGAGAGAGGAACCATGAAGCCCAGTTTATCTCTCCCATCATTATCAGCCATCTTTTAAAGGAATACATCGTGAATCATACCTCATCCGGCCATACCACTTCCCAGGACTTGGACTCTAGGGGGCTCCAGTGAAGACTATTGGAACTCCAATTGGGCAGGTCAGGCACAAGGGACTAATGAAAGGAACTCAGCACATAGGGGATATGGGGGAGGAGGCAAGAAGGGTGATTTGTTGTTCAGTCCCACAGTTGAGTCCGACCCTTTGTACCTGATGGACCACCGCACACCAGGCTCCTCTATCATCTGCCATCCACTGTAGCCTGCCCAGATCTATGCTCACTGGGTCAATGATACCATCTAGGTATTTCATCTGGTGCCACCCCCTTCTCCTTTTGCCTTCAATCTTTCCAAGTGATGTGGGACTGATTGAACATTGTGCCTTTCGACACCACAAAGCCAGAGAAATGGGAACTCTACGAACAGCAGTTCCTATATGCGATGGACCTCGAGGGCATCGAGGAAGAAGCCCAGTGCCGAGCATTCCTGCTGGCCCAGTGCGGCCTGGAAATGCTAGAACTGGCAACGAACCTCCTGACGCCAAGGCCCTCAGGGAGGTACCCCTAGACGAGATCCTCACCGAGCTGAGGAAGCACTTTCGCCCGAAAGTGTCGGTGTTCCCGGCAAGGCTGGCCTTTCAGCAGCGGTGCCAGCGGGCCGGTGAGTCCGTGGCCGCTCTGAGGTTAGCTGCCGTGCCTTGCCGGTGGGGAGCATCCCTGAGCGAGGCGCTGCGAGACAGGCTCCTGCTGGGCCGAGATGAGGGGGCCAGGAAGAAACTACTGGCCAAGGATGAGAGCATCTCCTTCGAGCATGTCCTGCGCATCACCCAAGCCGCCAAGTCAGTGCAACAAGGCGAGCGGGTGTGCCGGGCCAGGGCCGCGGTGGTTGGGGGGGCCCCACCGGCAGGCCCCGTCCACATCTGTTCCTCCCACGGAGAGCAGGGGCCCTCCGAGTCCACCACGTCCACCTCCGACTTCAGCAAGGACGATGACGTGCAGCGGGTACAGAGGAGACCTGAGGTTCAAGACCGCGCCAGAGAGGACCGCCGCTGTGACTGATGCGGGGCATCCCACAACCGGAGCCGATGCCCATTCCGGAAGGTGGAGTGCCACAACTGCGGGCGGCGTGGGCACATCGCAAAGGTCTGCAGGCGGCATCGGGACGATGGCAAGGGCCAGGTGGAACGGCCCCACGGAAAGCAGACGGGGTCGGCAGGATCTTCGATGACGACGAACCGCAGGAACACCGCGTGTCTCGACGAGTTCCCAACAACCACAACCAGACGTTCACAGCGTGCCCTTGAGGCACCCCCATTTTTTTGTTGAGGTACTGATACAAGGGGTCCCAGTTAGGATGGAGATAGACTCGGGGTCGTTGTACTCCATCATCTCCCACCGGGAATTTTTGCGCACTCCCCTAAAGTCACGCCCCAAGCTGAATTCCCTAAAGACTAATCTACGGGACGTTCAAGGGAAAAGTATCCCAGTGTTGGGGGTGGGGGGGTTCAAGGTGAAGTTCAAGAGGCATGCCGCACAGTTGCCCCTAGTAGTCTTAAGGGAAGGGTCTTGCTGCCTCCTAGGGACACAGTGGTTTGGCCCCCTGGGGGTTTTCATTGGAGGCATACACGCCGTGCAGGCTGACCTGATCACGGAGGTGTGTAATGCGCACCCTGTCATCTTCGAGAAGGGGCTTGGGAAGTTCAAGGGGCCCCCAGTTTCATTCGACATGGATCCCGACATCAGGCCCATCAGACTCAAGCCATGGAGAGTGCCTTTCACACTAAAGAACAAAATTGAGACTGAACTGGACAAACTGGTGGGTCAGGGGATTTTGGTACCTGTGGACTCCGCCGAGTGGCAAACCCCCATTGTTACGGCGCTTAAGGCTAATGGGGAGGTCAGAATCTGCGCTGACTACAAGTGCACGATTAACAAGGCAATTCGCCCAAATGTGTACCCGATGCCGGTAGTAAGTCATCTGTTAGCAACTTTGCACCGGGGGGAGGTGTTTCACCAAGCTAGATTTAGCACAGGCATATCAACAATTAACGGTGACCCCAGCTGCAGCCGCCGCTCAAACCATTGTTACTCATAAGGGAGCCTTTAAAGTGACGCGCCTCCAATTCGGCATAAATTCGGCTCCAGGAATTTTTCAGTCCCTCGTGGAAAGATTGTTGAAAGGGCTCCCAGGTGTTTTCCCTTACTTTGACGATGTTTTGATAACGGCGGGGGGGGGGGACAAGAATTGGCCAAGAGATTAGACAGGGTACTAACTGTGTTTGAGAAAGCGGGGCTCAGATTGAGAAAGGATAAGTGTGTGTTTTTCGCTGAAGAGGTAGAGTTTCTGGGTTTCTGGATAACCCCTGAGGGCATCAAACCAGCAGTCAAAGGTGTCGGCAGTGCAGAACGCCCCTCACCCCACCACCAAGGCCGAGCTACAGTCCTTCCTAGGACTCCTAAATTTTTATCAGTCTTTCCTGCCGAGAAAGGCGTTGGTGGCAGAGCCACTGCACAAACTACTCAAAAAAGACGCGGCATGGCGTTGGGGGGACAGCCAGGAACGGGCATTCCGAGGGCTCAAGCAGCTTCTATCCTCCGAGACTGTCTTGACCCACTTCGATCCCAAGAAAGCCATTGTGTTAATCTGTGATGCCTCACAGGTGGGTGTGGGGACAGTCCTATGTCATGTGCTAGAGGGCGGGTGAGAAGCCCCGGTGGCGTTCTATTCGAGATCCCTGTCCAAGGCAGAGCGCAACTATGCACAAACAGATAGGGAAGCCTTGGCAATTGTTGCGGGAACAAAGAAGTTCCACGACTTCCTTTATGGCAGACCATTCACAGTCGTGACCGACCATAAGCCCCTGTTAGGAATCTTTACCACTAACAAGCCAACCCCGCAGATCTTGTCCCCAAGAATGCTGCGATGGGCCATTTTCCTCAACGCGTATCAGTATGCATTGACCTACCATCCTGGCAAGGAGATCAGCCATGCCGATGCCCTTTCCAGGTCACCCTTCCCACAGGCAGGGGACCCAGAGTGTGAGGTAGAGCAGGACCACCAGGTTCTCCTGATCGAGGCTCTGGAGTCGCCCCCGATACTGCCAGCGGAGATCGCTAAAGCTACAGCGAAAGACAAGTCATTGGCCCTAGTCAGTTCATGGGTACAAAAAGGGTGGCCAGCAACCTCCCCTACAGAGGAATTCAGGGTATATGGCAGGAGGAGAGATGAACTCTCCTTAGAAAGGGGCTGCCTACTCTGGGGGCAGCGGGTAGTAATCCCCGAAGTTTTGAGGTCTCGGGTGCTCGAAATGTTGCATATCAGCCACCCGGGAATCGTGCGCTCCAAAGCGCTAGCTAGAAGTTACGTCTTGTGGCCCAAGTTGGACGCAGACATAGAACACATGATTGGCACTTGCGAGAGCTGCCAGAGCACCCGCCCCGAGGAGTCCCGACTTCCTCACAGAGAATGGGATGCAGCCCGGGGGCTGTGGTCGCGCCTGCATGTAGATTTTGCTGGTCCCTTCAAGGGCACCCTATTCCTTATAATATTAGACGCTTACTCCAAGTGGTTGGAGGTAATCCCAATTGCCAGCACATCGTCAGCTGCGACGATTAAGCAATTACGGAAGGTATTCAGCTGTTTTGGGTTACCTGACGTACTTGTGAGCGATAACGCCACAACTTTCACGTCAGCGAAGTTCCAGGGTTTCATAGAGATAAACAAGATTTGCCACATCACTTCTGCCCCTTTTCACCCTGCTACAAATGGTTTGGTGCGAACAACAAAGGATGCACTGCGTCGGATGGGCCCTGGGGAGTTGAACTTGCAACTATGCCAATTCCTACTAAGGTATCGTGTAACCCCTTTAGCGTCAGGTTTGTCACCAGCCGAACTCCTTATGCGGCGGAAACCCGCCACAATCCTCTCGCGGCTAGTCCCAACCAGGGTGGAGGACACGGGTAGAAACATAGAAACGGAGGGCACCAAGAGTTTTGGGATCAGCGAGGCAGTGCATTGCTGAAATTATGCGGCTGGCGGACCTACTTGGGTGACTGGAGTAGTGGTTGGGCAAACGGGGCCAGTCTCCTACAATGTCGAGACAAGCACAGGACTCCTCTGGAGGAGGGATGCCAACCAGCTCAGGGGGAAGATAGTAGGTAGGCAAGACAGGAGTGACCAAGTAGAGAATTGAGCGTTAGGGTTTTCCCCCACCCGCTTATTCCAAGGGGGAGACGCAGGCCACAGGGGGGAGGGAAATGACACAAATCCACATCCTTTTGACCCCCCGGGTTACAGGAACAATTTGGAAAAGGAGGATTTCAAAGAGTTAGATTTTGAGTTAGGAAACCGGGGGGATTTTCCGGAGTGGTCCCCCACCCGTCCGAGCAAAGAGCGGGGTTTTGCTTTAGTCCTTGGAGCCCCCAGTTTCACCCGCAGAGCGGGAAACCTTCCCGCCACACTACACCTAGAGAAGATGGGCGTGACAATCTATGACGTCATGCGGACAGTAGCCAATGAGCTACCACACCGGGATATTCAAATGTACAGTGTACTATAAATAGAGCTGTTTGTCTGCCATTACCACAGGTTCACCCTGACCATCATCCAATAAAGTTGTGTTTAGCCCTACTGCGGCTCCTTCTATCGTCTTCCTTGCAAGACACTAAAGGTTTGATCTTTATATAATTTGTACTTTGTAGGCACTCCTTTGACAACACAGCCAACATGTCTGGATGTTTTTTGGGTGTTCAAAAAAAAAAAAATAACAATGCTGTTCAGTGGCCCAAATCAGTTTGCATGCACTACAATAACTGCTCACTTCCTTTTTAAAAAATTCAACTGTGATATTTGAACAATAGTGAACAGAGCATAATGGATTTATTATTTATTTAGCCTGTTAAATAAGATGTAAATATGCACTGATAAAACCATGACAAAACCATGGAGCCAGTCCCCCCCCCCCCCCCCCCCCCGCTGTTCTGGAATTTCTGGTAAAGAATCTACCTTGTTCAGCTTCATATAGTTGTATTTGTCTCAGAATCTTTCAATGTTTCTGCATGTAGGTTAAGTTTCAGGTAAGTCTCTTTCTTTTACGAAATTTACAATCTATCAAGCTATCTTTTTTTCTGTGTGGCAGCAATCTCTTGGGCTTTGTACCACATTCCCCCACCTGTGGCACACATTCTGCCTGATCTTTTATACTGTGATTTAGAACAAAAGCTGCCCTTTGCATTTCAGAGAGGTTTAACCCTGCTGGCTTTGGTTTTCAACTTCATTTCTACCAGTTCCTTCATTTTTGAGAACTTCCCTCTTTCAGAGTCCATTATGACTGTTAAGCATTTTCTGGCACTTCCCCACTGACATGTAAAGTAAATAGACTTTGATAACAGTGCAATTACTATTTTCCAGCTGGTTCATTGCTTACCAGTAAAATTTAAGGCCAGAATTGCTTATCCTATAGTTGGCTTCCTTGGGCACAGTTGCTTAGGGTATCTAGAAATTTTACTCCCCACTACCACCACCACCCACACACATCTTTTTGGTAAACATAATATGCATGAGTCAGAATCTAGGGCTAGATATAGAAAGGGGAATTTTGTTAAGGCAATTATTTCTCCTCATAGCTCAATGCTACCTGGATTCCTGGGTCAGAAATCAACCTTGCAAGGTTGTCTTCAATGCTACCACTCCTTCTTGGAGTGAGCAGGGAGGCACAGGTTTTTGGATTGTTTAAGAAGAACAGTGGCAAATGGCTCAGGCAAGCTTAAGATAAGAGATGATTTTTTTAAGCTACTGTCTAAATAAAAAGCCACAGTGGCTTAGTGGTTAAGACACTGAGCTTGACAACCAGAAGGTCAACAGGTCAGCAGTTTGAGACCTGAGTACTTCGTGACATAGTGAACTCCCACCATCAGAAATTTCAATTAATAAATAGGCACCGCATCGGCAGGAAAGGTAACAGCGTTCTGTGCACTTCTGCATCTAGTCATTCCTGCCACATGACCATGGAAAACATCTGCAGATGTAGACAGTACTGCCTCTTTGGATATAAGCAGAGATGAGCATCGTCCCTTAGAGTTGGATATGACTGGCTTTTGAGCAAGGGAGACCTTTACCTTTACCTAAATAAACAGAGCAACAGTTGACAGCAACTTAACACCCTAGACACATTGTGCAAAACAGACAAAACCTCTTAACCAGTTCCTGATGGATCTTTGCAGAAATTACACTTGCTCCTAAAGGAAGGAGCTGCCATTTAACTTTGCCATGAAGACGTTTCTCATACATTGAGTATAATGCTAAAAGATTTCCCCAAAAATATGTTCTAGAATTTTCCATTCTACCAAACACTAGTCCTGTTGAAGCAGAGTAGGTTAAGAAACTGTAATGTGTATGCCATGATTGCTATTGTAAATTACCCACTTGGGTAGAAGAATAGGTAGGAATTTAAGCTTTCAGAAAATAGCAAGATTAAGGGATACAACTGCAGCATCAGTGGATTGTAGCTGTAATAAAAGTATGGTCCCTTAGTTTTATAGTCTATTATCAGTAATGTAAATGATGATTATAGAGACTATAAATTACTGTAAAATGAGAAAACAGGTATCACAACAAAGAGAAGGGAAAGAAATACAAGTGACATTTGGCAAAATGAAAAGGCTAACTGCTACCATAAAGTGTATTTTTGCTGCAGGAGAAGCCGTAACAGTTGAATTGCTTATTATGCTGAGTTCTGGCATGACAGAGGCTAAGAGAGAGAAGGGAAGGTGCTGTTAAAAACAGTTATAACTAGCATATTTGTGCCCAACCAACCGGGCAGTTTTTATTTGTGTTTTTTTGGTTAGAGGTGGTTTGGATGGGGAGTGTTTTGCATTTGTGTTTTGTTGTGTGAAGAACAGCCTTCTGTCGTTTCTTCTTTTCCCCCATTGCTGCTTTGAAATTAGGTTTCGATGCAGCGATGGAGAAAAGGAAGAGCGGGCAGTCAGCTCGCTCTTCGACCGGTAATGTTCGTTAGGTAGGTCGGGTGAAAAGGAGGCAGAGAAGAGCTATCTGCTTGATGATAGTTCTCTTCTCTGGGCCTCCTTTTCCCCCTGGCTTACCTAATGGGGAGATCGGCAGGCAACAACCCGTAAGGAGTGGGGCTCTTCCTTGCGGATTGCTGGCTGCTGCTTTTCTATTACCTCCACCGCTGTTTCTTGAAATAGTTATTGAAATAGCGGTGTGGGTAGTAGAAAGGCAGCATCCAGTCATTCGCCAGGGAGGGTGCTTCCCCTGACGAATTGCTGCCTGCTGCTTTTTTCCCCCACCCCAGCTCAACTTACCTTGAGGCTGGCGGTGGTCTCGCCGTGTCTTCGGCAGGGTAGCGGGGAGGAGAGGGAGTCCCTCTTCTCCCCGTTGTTCCGGGAAAGAAGGGCGGCGGTTGTCTCTTTGTGTTTTTTTTGCAGGGTTTTGTTTGTGAGGCCGTGAGGCACTGCATCCGCCTGCGGCGGCCTTGCACTCCCATTGCGTGAGGCGTTTTTTATTTTATTTTTCATGCGCCGGCTTTTTCAGCATTCTGCGTGCTCGTGCCCTTCAGCATAATTGGCTGAAGTGGTCACGGTGTGGAGGACGCTGGGACTTGAAGTTTAGTTTATTTTGTTTGTGTTCGTGCGGCGGTTTTTTCCTGTGGCTCGGTTTCTATTCGGCGCGCCGGCTTTCCCAACATTCTCTTTGCTCTCGCCTGTCAGCCTGATTGGCTGAGAGGTGACGCGGCATGGAGGACGTTGGGAATTGTAGTCGAATTGTTTTGTTTGTGTTTGTGGGGCAACTGCCCCACTGGCGACTGCCGGACCCTTGCAGCGATGTGCGGGCTAGGTAAAGGCGAGTGCAGGTGGCTCGGTACAGGATAGTAGGGATGGGTGTGGGAGCCTTTGTTACATTCCAATGGTTAACGTCCTTCCCTATAGGTAAAGCTAGGAGAAGATCCTGGTAAAAATGAACAAGGAAGCTAGAATACAACATATTGCATAGTATTTGTTGGTTGTTCACCCTTGCAGAAATGCTTCTGGCATTTAAAAAATCTTGGTTTCGAATTCCTTTGGAGAGTCAGAATGGGATTTTATAATATTTATTTGTTTAGATTTATATCGCCGCCCCCTCACTGAAGCGACTCCGGACAGCTCACAAACACCATAAAACATTCAAATATAAAACCCCGCAACAATAAAATCACCCAAACATTTAACGACTAAAAACCATTAAAATACCCTCCCAGCCACAATAAATAAAAAACTGAAGCTAAAAACCTGAATGGCCTTTTATATAAGTCAGCGGGGGCGGGGGGCTGCCCCACCTGCAGTATCCCACACCTGCTGTGCCAACCAGGATTTTAGGCAGTAGCTCTGCCTGGAGGTGCAGCTCTGTCGGCAGGAGGTTCCACAGGGCTGGAGCAGATGCTGAAAAGGCCCTCTTTCTAGTGCTAGAGAGGTGAACATCTCTAGCCAATAGAACCATTAGAGAGCCCCTCCGGTCTGCTCTGGTGGGATGGGCAGATGTCCTTGGGGTAATGTGGTCCCTTAAGTAACCTGGTCCACCTTTATGTAGGGCTTTAAACATAATCACCAGCACCTTGAATTGCACCTGGAGCACACCAGCAGCCAATGCAGCTCCCGCAACAGGGGTGATGCGTGGGCAGCCGCATTTTGCACCAGTTGCAGCCTCTGAATGGTCATCAAGGGCAGCCCCATGTATAGGGTGTTACAATAATCTAGTCTGGAGGTGACCAGAGCATGCGTGACCATAAGCAAGGAGTCCCGTCCAGGAGCGGGCATAATTGGTGAATCATGTGAAGTTGTGTGAAAGCCCTCCTGGCTATGACTGCCACCTGCTCATTGAGCAGGAGTCGTGAGTCCAGGAGGACCACCAAATTACGCACCGGGTCTGTCTGAGGCAAAAGAGCCCCATCCAGTACCAAAGGTGGTAACTCCTGGGATAACATTGGGGCTCTTACCCACAGCCACTCAGTCTTGCTTGATTCAGTTGTAGCCTGTTGTCCCCCATCAGACCCTCATAGCCTCCAGACACCTGGATAGGACTTCAGACATCTGGATAGGCTGGGATATTCTTGAACAGGATACACTAGAATGGGATAACCAGACTGGGGACAGAATGGGATACACTAGAGGACTTGATCCATGAAAGCTAACATTGGATTTACAGGACTTAGACTTTAAGGTGCCACAGGTTATTTTGTCTTCTGTTTTGTTTACTCTCTGGTATACTAGAACCATTTGTTTCTGCTGGAGCTGACCCTAGTGCTAGATCATACCCGTCAAGCACTGCTCTGGAAAATACGGGAAGTGCTCCGGCCCAGGTGCGCATATGCAGAAAAAACTCCATTGTGCATGCGCAGAACCCCTTTGCACATGCGCAGAACCCATTTGTGCATGCACAGATGGGTTCTGCGTGTGCGTGCGTGCACAGTAACCTATTTCCCCACCATTCTAAATACGGGATGGTGCCAGGAAAGGGGAGGAACGCACGCCAAAATACGGGATTTCTCGGCCAATCCAGGATACTTGACAGGTATGTGCTAGATGCCAGGGAGTGACATCCCAGACCCACATTTGCTGTGGACCATCCTCTTTACTGAGTACATACTGTAGCAGCTACACCAATCAACAGTAAAATCTCAGGGAATAGGTTGGTGGGTATATGTCCTGCTGTTTTGTTGTTGTTGTTGTGTCACATTTATGCTGTTTGTGTTGTGTTTCTGTTATTTTCTATATCCTGTCAACTAACCAGTGTTAGCACCGATCACAAGAAGCTCTAATCTTTTGGCATGAATATCAGCTGGCCAGGCTCCTCCTTTTTCCGCAGCATTTCTACTCACATTTTTATTATGTCTTGCTCTTGCCTTTGGCTCACACAAATGAAGACTACAAACATCAATGCAACTTGTAGATCGTTTTTTTTAAAAAAATAAAAATTTCCACCATCATTAAGCTGACACAGTAGTAATTCAAAAGCTTACCATGTCTTGCCAGTTCAGTACTATCCCACTTACTAAACGTTAACAATAGAGGAATGGATATGAATGCCAGTGAAAAGGGTGGGTAGGGTTGACATGATAAGTGCAAGAAAGGAGAAAGAATGTGTGAAGTCCAGACACTTGAAATGCAACTTCCCAGGATAATTAGACTTTTCTGTGTGAATGATGGCAGTGATTTAAATGCTGTTCAGTACAGCAACAGCCACCTTGTTGTGCCAGCTAATCTTTCTCACACTAGGTCAGTCAAAATGAACCCCAAAGTGAATTCACCAAAACATGGTTTCATTTTGACAGTTTCACACCTGATCTAGACACGGAAGAAGAAGCATTAGAACACACACACAACTCTTTTTCATCAGAGATGGCAGAAGGATGAAACAATTGGACATGCACATCAAAAGCAAGGCACAAAGTTAAAAAGTCTGAAATAAATTTTCAGAGTTTAATCCCGTTCAGTCAGTCAGCTGAATATAGGCTTGCATGGAGTGTGAAACGGAGAGGTGCAAACTGATGAGAATGAGACGATGCCATTTTTCTTCTTCAGTATTGACAACAATTCTATACCTGTAACTATTTTTGTGCAAACTGTATAAAATTTCAGTAGTTATAGCTTTAATCACACTGACCTTTAAAAGTAAAACCATTTTTGAACAAACAGCCAGGCCTTTGTGCTTCCTATATGTTTTGTTTTGCAAAGGAGAAAACCTGCACAACTTACAGAAATCTAGAACTTTCCAGATGCAGCATTTATTCTGCCACTTGTTCAGGGTTCTGTACTAATCTTTATTAATTTCCTCTGAAGTCCAGATAACATCCTTGTTTTGCTTTATAACATTCACTCCCTCGGAGCTCCCAGATCTCCTTTTCCCTTTTAAGAAAATGTCTCTATCCTGTCTATCTTTTTAAAAATGTTTCTATACTGTACTGTCTTTAACACCACCACCATCCTGCCAAAAAAACCCGAGAGGTGTCAAATAATGTAATAATGTAGAATATAATGAATTCTTTAAGAATCCTGCCCCCTGCCCCCTTCCTCTCCTAGTTTCAGCAATAGCCAGCCAGAAGCCACATGTAAGCTTTCAAACCGCATGTCTCCCACTGCTCAGATCGACTACAGCAGACAACTGTGCTTGGAATTTATGTGTTTGTACATTTTGGAGAACTTTGGGAAATGGTCTCTTTTCAATAATACTGTGCAACAGTTTCAACAGCCCATTGGTTTGACAACAAACCATAAGAAGAGAACCAGGCAGTGGGGGGTTACATAGGAACAGCAGCTGTGGTACAGATCAAACTGCATCAGACAGTGTGCCCAGTGTCGGCACTGGCATCAAAAGAAGAATCTAAAGTCTTTTAATCTGAACAAGGAGTGCAAAATAGGCTGCAAATCTCGGCCCATGGGGACCCCAGTGATGCAGTCAATGTCCTATCCAGATGTCTGGAAGCGGTTGGGATCTGGATGGGGGACAATGGGCTTTTAGTGTCTTGCACGGTAGACAAAGAAGGAGTCGCAGGAAGGACTAACACAGGTTTATTGGTTGATGATCAGGATGAACATGTGGTAATGGCGGAGGTACATCTCATTATATACAGTAACACAATACATTTGAATCTTGTTGCACGGTAGCTCATTGGCTGCTACCGGCGTGGCCTCGCCCCGGTCACTCCTCTCTTCTGTAGTTCTTGATCATGCGGGGAAATTCCCGCGGCTGTTCGTGATTTGGGGAATGTGAACCATGTGAGACTGAACGCTCGCAGCTGCCCTCTATGGGCGGCTTGCTCGCGTTTCTTAACAGCTGAGATACATTGTGATTGTGGACTGGTTACATTCATATATTTAGAGTAACATTGTACATGCATACATAACATCCTTCCCCCCTAGGATGGGACGAAGTCCCTCAACCATTGTGGCTTGCCGCACGTGCGCCTGGGGCGTGCGGCCGCCTGACCTAATACAGGGGAGCCTGTGGCCCCTGGTTCCACGGAGTCTCGTCCTGCAACGGAAAATGGAGACTCGTTAGTGGTTCTGTGGGGAGTCTGCGACCCCCTTGCCTTGGGGGACGGGAATGGAATGAACAGCTGGGAAGTGAACCCCTGTCTATTGCCTGAGGAGCCCGGGGACCCTCCCAGCATGAACCTCGGGACCGACGAGGATGCCCTCGCGGTCCCGCCACCTCCTGCTGCCTGCTCGGGAGTTCGGGAGATTGCGGCGGGCGAGCTCCCGCCGGCTGCCTGTCTTTTAGGGGCCGGAGCTATGGTGTACTCTAGTACGCAAGGACTGGGGGGGCTGGAGGTACCAGGGGCTGAACTGAAATCCCTCTTCTCGCTAGGACGGGTGGGGGACCACTCCGCTAACTCCCCCTGGTACGGAAAATCATAATCAAATTCGGCCCCTTCTTCTGAGGTATCCTCCGCTGTGGGTGAAAACCGAGGGTATGCATTTGTAATCCCTGGAGCCGCTGTGTCTCCCCCTTGGGTAATGCGGGTGGGGGAGGACCCTAACGCTGATTCCCCCTCCCCTGTGACTCGCCTTCTGAGTTGGTCGGCGTGCCTTCTCCATAGTAGACCTGAGCTGGTCTCGACCCTGTAGGATACCGGCCCCGTTTGCTCCACAATTGTCCCCGGTACCCACGCTGGTCCCGAGGCCGCGTAGTTTCTGCAGTGAACCGGGTCCCCTACCGAAAAACTTTTGGAGCTCTCTCCCCCTATACTTATATTTCTCCCTTCATCCTCCACCCTGGACGGATCCATCCGGTCAAAAAGTGTTACCGGACGCCTCCTCATGAGGAGTTCGGCTGGGGAAAAACCTGAAGCTAAGGGGGTTGTCCTGTAGCAGATGAGGAACTGGCACAGATGCAGGTTCAACTCACCGGGACCCATGCGCCGCAGTGCGTCTTTCGTAGTGCGCACTTGGCGCTCTACCTGACCGTTTGTGGCGGGGTGGAAGGGGGCAGCGGTGATGTGCCTGATTGCGTTCCTTTCTATGAACGTTTTGAACTCTGCAGACGTGAAGGTACTTGCGTTGTCGCTCACGAGGACGTCTGGCAGGCCGAAGCAGGCAAAAAGCTTGCGCAACTGCCTAATGGTCGCCGCGGAGGAGGTGCTGCTCATAGGGATTACCTCCAACCACTTGGAGTAGGAGTCAACTACCAGTAGGAACGTGGCCCCGCGGAAAGGCCCCGCGAAGTCGACATGAATCCTGGACCATGGCCCGCGGGCCGTGTCCCATTCCCTGTGGGGTAGCCGGGACTCCTTGGGCCGAGAGCTCTGGCAGCTCTCGCACGTGCCCACTAAATGTTCTATATCCGCGTCTATTTGGGGCCACCAAAAGAAACTCCTGGCTAGAGCCTTGGAGCGCACAATCCCTGGGTGACTGGTGTGCAGTAGCTTCAGTACCCTCGCTCTTAACTTCTCTGGAATGACTACCCGCTATCCCCAGAGTAAGCAGCCCCTTTCCAGGGAGAGCTCCACTCTGCGCCTGCAAAACGGCTTGAATTCCTCATCTGGGGGAGTAGTGGGCCACCCTTTTCTAACCCAGGAGCTGACTTGGGCCAGGATCTTGTCGGCCGCCGTGGCCTTGGCGAGGTCGGCCGGAACAATGGGGGGTGAGTCGAGGGACTCGATCAGCAGGACTTGGTGGTCCTGCTCCAGCTCGCATGCGGGGTCCCCTAGGCTAGGGAGAGGGGATCGGGACAGTGCGTCTGCATGGGAGATCTCCTTCCCTGGCCGGTAAATTAGCTCGTACTGGTAAGTGTTGAGGAATATAGCCCAACGCAGCATCCTGGGGGATAAGATTTGGGGGGTCGGTTTGCCAGTAGTGAAGATCCCCAGAAGCGGCTTGTGATCTGTCACCACCGTAAACTCGCGGCCATACAAAAAGTCATGGAACTTTTTCGTTCCCGCGATTATGGCCAGGGCCTCCCTATCCGTTTGCGCGTAATTGCGCTCAGCTTTTGAAAGGGACCTTGAATAGTACGCCACCGGGGCCTCCCGCCCGCTCTCTAGCACGTGGCACAGGACCGCCCCCACCCCCACCGGGGACGCGTCACATACTAGAACCACTGGCTTTCTCGGATCAAAGTGAGTCAGGACAGCATTCGATGAAAGGAGTGACTTCAGCTCTATGAATGCTTTCTCCTGCCTGTCCCCCCACCGCCAAGCTGCGTCCTTCTTGAGTAGCGCGTGCAGTGGCTCCGCGACCGATGCCTTCCTAGGCAGGAATGAGTGATAAAAGTTGAGGAGCCCTAGGAAAGACTGCAACTCTGGCTTCGCGGTGGGGCGAGGGGCGTTCTTTACAGCCGCAACCTTGGACTCCGAGGGCCGAATTCCCTCTGGGGTTACCTTAAACCCGAGGAACTCGACCTCTCTCGCGAAAAACACGCATTTGTCCTTTCGTAGGCGAAGTCCCGCTTTTTCGAAAACCGAGAGGACCCCATCTAACCTCCTGGCTAGCTCTGCCTCGCTCCCCGCTGTTATCAGGACATCATCGAAGTAGGGGAGAACACCTGGGAGTCTCTTTAATAGGCGTTCCACGAGGGCCTGGAAAATCCCAGGGGCCGAATTCACGCCAAACTGAAGGCGCGTCACCTTAAAAGCCCCCTTGTGCGTTACAATCGTCTGTGCGGCGGCAGCAGCTGGGGTTACCGAGAGCTGCTGATATGCCTGCGCTAAATCTAGCTTGGCGAAACACCTCCCCCCATGTAATGTGGCCAGTAGATGGCTGACCACGGGCACCGGATATGCATTTGGCCGAATGGCCTTATTAATCATACATTTATAGTCCGCACAAATCCTGACCTCCCCGTTTGATTTAAGGGCCGTAACAATCGGCGTTTCCCACGCCGCCGAGTCAACTGGAACCAAAATCCCCTGCCCCACCAGCTTGTCCAGTTCCGCCTCGATCTTGTCCTTTAGTGCGAAGGGCACTCTCCTTGGCTTGAGGCGGATGGGCCGGATTTCTGGGTCCAGTTCAAAAGAAACTGGGGGGCCCCTGTACGTCCCGAGCCCTTTTTTGAAAACGTCCGGGTGCGCATTGCACACATCCCGCATAGGGTCAGTCTCGATGGCGTTAATGCCGGACAGTTCGATTCCCAGGGGAGCAAACCACTGTGTTCCCAAAAGGCAGCATCTCCCCCCCCCTTGAGGACGACTAGGGGCAGTCTCTCGGAATAGTTCTTGAATTTTACCTCAAACTTTCCCACCCCCAACACTGGGATCCCATTTCCCTGCACGTCCCGCAAGTGTGACTTCAAGGCCTGCAGTTTGGGCCGCGCCTCTGGGGGAATGCGCATATACTCTCTCTGGGATAGGATAGAATAGGACGACCCCGAGTCTATCTCCATTCTCACTGGGAGCCCCTGTAACTGTACCTCAACGAAAAAACGCCGGTGCTCCAGGCCCACACGGTTGACGCCTTCCTCGTCGAAGCCGGTTGAGACCTTTCTGGTGCCGGTCGCCTTCCGTTGGTGTCCCCGGGGGTGGCTTGGACCGCCCTTGTCCTCGGTCCGCCCGCGTCTGCATACTCTGACGATGTGCCCCTTTCGGCCGCAGTTGTGGCACTAGGCCTTACGAAACGGGCACCTCGTGCGGTCGTGGGGCACCCCACAACCGTCGCAGCGGCGGTCTTGCCTTTCGCGGGTCTCGCGCTTCTCCCCGCGTTTCCTTATCCGCTGGACGTCGTCGTCCTCGCTGGAGCAGGGGTCTGCCGTTGTGGACGACTCCTCGGACGTCGCTGGTGAGCCGGCGGGCGGCTTGGGGGCCCACCAGGCCGTCTTCGCTGGTGTCCGCCGGGCCGCTTGCACTGGTGACTTGGCCCTCTCGGACGCGGTCCCTCGGGACTTAAACAGCCTGACCCCGCTCCTGGCCTCCTCGGCTGCTTGGGCCTCCCGCAGTACCTCGTTGAACGTGAGGCGGTGGTCGCGGGTCATCAGGCGCCTCTGCAGCTCCTCGTCCTTCAAACCGCACAACATGCGGTCTCGGAGGGCCTGGTCCAGGTCGTCCCACTGGCAGTGCACCGCTGCAAGCCTGAGGGCCGCCGCGTAGGCGGACACGGATTCGCCTGGGCGCTGGTCTCGCCTATGGAACGCGACCCGGGCTGGGAAGATTGAAACGGGCGGCTGGAAATGCTCACGAAGCTTCTCCAAGATGCGGTCGATGGACACGTCGTCCACCTTTCGGGGGGCCACCAGGGTCATCAAGATCCGCATCGCGGCCGGCCCCACCTGGGCCAGGAAGTGTGAGCGCATTTTCGCGTCATCGTCGACGCCGGCGGCTTCCATCGTGTGCCGAAACTGGCACTCGTAGAGCTCCCATTGTTCGGGTTCGCTGACATCGAGCTGGTACGGCTTGACCTTAGGATTCGCCATCGATCCCACCTTCGTCGCCAATTTAGTGTCTTGCACGGGAGAAAAAGAAGGAGTCGCAGGAAGGACTAACACAGGTTTATTGGTTGATGATCAGGATGAACATGTGGTAATGGCGGAGGTACATCTCATTATATACAGTAACACAATACATTTGAACCTTGTTGCACGGTAGCTCATTGGCTGCTACCGGCGTGGCCTCGCCCCGGTCACTCCTCTCTTCTGTAGCTCTTGACCATGCGGGGAAATTCCCGCGGCTGTTCGTGATTTGGGGAATGTGAACCATGTGAGACTGAACGCTCGCAGCTGCCCTCTATGGGCGGCTTGCTCGCGTTTCTTAACAGCTGAGATACATTGTGATTGTGGACTGGTTACATTCATATATTTAAAGTAACATTGTACATGCATACATAACAGGGCTACAATTGAATCCCTCCAAGACTGAGTGGCTTTGGATAGGGGGTCCCGCGTTATCCAGGGAGCTGCCAACTTTGGTCTTGGATGGGGCTGTTTTGCCCCAGACAGACCCGGTACGCAACTTAGGGGTCCTCCTGGATTCGGGGCTGCTACTAGCAAGTCAGGTGGCAGCTGTGGCCAGGAGGGCTTTCTCACAGCTTCGCGTCAGTTGCGTTCGCTCCTGGACCGGGACTCCCTGCTCAGGGTCACACATGCTCTGGTCACCTCCAGGCTAGATTATTGCAATGCGCTCTACATGGGGCTGCCCTTGTCAACCATTCGGAGGCTGCAGTTGGTCCAGAATGTGGCAGCCCGGGTGGTGATGGGGCGCGGGCGTTATGCTCGTCCCTCACCATTACTTCAGGAGCTGCACTGGCTACCAGTTTGCCTCCGGGTGCAGTTCAAGGTGCTGGTTTTGACCTTTAAAGCCCTTCATGGTAGTGGGCCAGGATACCTTAGAGACTGCATGGTCCCAAGAGTGTCCGCCCGTCCAACCAGAGCGGGTCGGAGGGACTCCCTAATTGTTCCATCTGCCAGAGGGGCCCGTCTCTCTGGTACACGAAGGAGGGCCTTTTCCGTGTCCGCACCGGCCTTGTGGAACCTCCTGCCTGTAGAGTTGCGGGAGCAGATGGAGCTGCTACCTTTCAGAAAAGACCTAAAAACCTAGTTGGCGGGGCAGGTGTGGGGCCCAGATGGAAGAGTGGCCCCCACCTGTTGGCTTATAAATTAAGCCCCCATTTTTTTAAATTGTCAATGAAGGCAGTTTTTTAATGTGGGTTTTTAAGAGGAATGGGGTAGGTGGGTGGGTATGTTGGGTTTTAATTGGTTGTATTGTTTTATGTGTGTTTTAACTTGTTGTGAGCCGCCCAGATTGGGCGGCATATAAATTTTAATATAAATAAATAAATAAATAAATAAATAAATAAATAATCAACCACCCTTTCTTTAAAAAGATAGACTTTAATGACCAAAAGACTGTTGCTTAGGATGTTACAATTAAAGTAAACCTGTTTGAACCATTAGTAAAAGATAAAGGTCATCCTTGGTCAAAAGCCAGTTATATCTGACTTTAGGATTCAGTGCTCATCTTTTTCATAGCCAGGGCTTGTGTCTGCTTCTGCAGACATTTCCGTGGTTATGTGGAAGGCATGAGTAGACACCGAAGTGCATGGAACGCTGTTTACCTTCCCACCAAAGTGGTCCCTATTGATCTACTTGCCATTTTTTGCTTTCGAACTGCTAGGTTGGCAGAAGCTGGGACAAAGACGGGAGCTCATTCCGTCGTGTAGTACTGCTGACCTTCCGCCTTCCAGTCAGCATCTTAACCACTTGAACCACTGCAGTCCCTCATTAGACCTGCTGATTTATGAGGAGTTGACTCACCAAATCCTTACTGATTCAATGGGTTTACTCTACTTCTGACTTCTTGTGCTGAGCAACAGTATTTTGGTCACTGTGTTACAAGTAATGGAGTTACCTCTAAAGGGATTACCCACTCCCTTCCTTGTGCAGTACAGTGATACCTCATACAACGTCCAAACTTGGTTCCACAAGTTTGGACTTTATACGGATTTGGACTTTGTATGAGGCATGCAAAATCCTAGCCGCGATGCCTCATACAACGTCCAAATCCTTGCTGCAATGCCTCGTACAACGTCATTTCCATAGAGATACAGCACAGACTTCAGGGCAAAGTCAAGGAATCAGACAGGAAACTGACAGAACTTTAAGAAATCATTGTCTAAAGGCTAAATACATTACAAAAACGTGTCAAACAACCCTGATTTTAGGGGACAAACCAACCTGGGGAAAAATCCTAATGCCTCATACAAAGTCACAATGACTTTGTATGAGGCAACTTTTTTCAAGGAATTAGGCGATGTTGTATGAATTCGATGTTGTACGAAGTGGACTTTGTATGAGGTATTACTGTAATTAAAATGGAAACCTTAGATTTCCAAATAATGTTTAATTTTAAAAGTGACATAGTGGGAACAAAATTACTTTACTGGAGTACCAAGTTAATATTTACTAGGTAAAGGGAAAGGTCTCCCTTGCTCGAAAGCCAGTCGTGTCCGACTCTAAGGGGCAGTGCTCATCTCCATGTACACCCAAAGAGCCAGCGCTGTCTGTGGCAGGCACGTCTAGATGCCAAAGCACACAGAACACTGTTACCTTTCCCACTGAAGTAGTACCTATTTATCTACTTTCAAACTGCTAAGTTGGCAGGAGCTGGGACAGGCGACAGCACTCGGGTCTTGAATGGCTGACCTGTCAACCTTCCATCAGCAAGTTCAGCATCTTAACCACTAAGCTACCGGGGCCCTAATGTTTACTAGTATCTTTCTAATATTACATTTTTATGGCCCTTAAATTATTTTTGTTCTTTTTTTTAAGTTATGAATTCAGTAACAAACCACCTTTTCAAAAACATTGCAATAGGTCTTGACATTGCATAATTTTTTAAAGCCTACCATAAGTAATAGAAATGATTGTTTAGTTAGAAGGAACTTTGCAAGTTCTGGCTCAAAGCCTTTGTAATTTAGATTAGTCTGCTAAATATCTTGTTTGCCTAATTAGGTACTTCTGAAAGTGTTCCTTGCTTCAGTTGAGCATTGAAATTGCTCTTTTGTAGGAAATGTTACTCTTATCATGTAGCAGAGCGCAAACTAGCCTCCCTGCGCTAGGGCCAAAGTTTATCTCTGATGAAGCAGCAGGCCTGGTTGGTGGCATTTGCACCAACAAAGACAAAGAGCTTCTTATCTCAGAGCAAAGAAGTAAATACCCTTATTTCCAGCAACTCAAAAGAGCAATAGTCGGGAGATAAGGAAAGTTCACAGACACTGATGTTTCTGCAATCAGTGCGGTGAGTTGTGAAAGATGCCTTGTGTGAATGTGGGACAGGGAGTTGGATGTGGGTTGCTACTGAGGGTAGGTAGGTGAATGAAATACAAGACAGATCCAGTGAAAGGGACATAATCCATTGGGAGGCAGTTCAGAATCAAATGAACTTGTGGGAACTGCACCAGAGTAAAGCAATGTTCCGTTTGGCAAAGACCTGGCCTGGGGCATGCTGGCTACCCTAAAAGGGGACTCGGCAGGGTGTGATTAGAGTGTCTAACCCTAAAAAATTATATATATATTCCCACTCACCTTCTAATTTCAACTCCCCTCTGGGGATTTGAACCAACAACCTCCTGCTTACAAGGCAAAATTGCAACCTCTAAGACACAGTGGCTCCACTATCAACAGAATTGCTTTTGGTAATCTTATAACAGAGAACTCTTTGTTAGCCAGAGAGGATATAATTGCTTTTAATAAATCAGGTTTAAAGAGAAATCCTTAGTGGATAAGTGGTTAGTGGTTTTGACTATGCCCAAAAAATACTGAGTTTGATTCCCACTTAGGACTTAAATTTTTAAATATATTATTATAAATATAATTATAATTATCTATACCTATACATACTCTGCAGTCAAAGATGGAGAACCTCCATACAGTCAGCAAAAACAAGACCTGGAGCAGACTGTGGCTCAGATCACAACCTACTGATTGCAAAATTCAGGCTTAGACTAAAGAAAATAGGGAAAACAAAGAGACCAGACAGATATCACCTAGATAGCATCCCTAAAGAATACACGGTGGAGGTGATGAACAGATTCAATGGCTTAGACTCAATAGAGAGAGTGCCAGAAGAATTATGGACAGAGATGAGGGACATCATGCAGGAAGCAGCAAAGAAAACCATACCAAAAGAAAAGAAGAGCAAGAAAGCAAAGTGGTTGTCTGATGAGGCTCTTAAAATAGCAGAGGAAAGAAGGAATGCAAAAGTCAAAGGAGAAAGGAAAAAATACAATCTTTTGAACACAGAATTTCAAAGAAAAGCAAGGAGAGATAAGGAAAACTACCTAAAAGAACAGTGCAGAGAAATGGAGGAAAACAACAAAAGAGGCAGAACCAGAGACCTTTTCAAAAAAGTCCAGGAAATCAAGGGAACATTTAAAGCAAAAATGAACATGATAAGGGACAAAGACGGAAAGGAGCTAGCTGATGCAGAAGAGATTAAGAAAAGATGGAAAGAGTACACAGAGGAACTCTACAAAAAGGAACTCAACACTCCTGATAGTCACAATGATGAAGAATTTGAACCTGAGCCAGACATCCTGGAGAGTGAAGTCAGAAAGGCCCTAAAGAGCACTGCAAACAACAAAGCTAGTGGAGATGATGGTATCCCAGTTGAATTTTTCAAAGCTCTAAAAGATGATGGCATCAAATTACTGCATTCAATATGCCAGCAGATTTGGAAAACAAAACAGTGGCCACAGGACTGGAAAAGATCAGTATATGTTCCAATCCCAAAAAAGGGCAATGCCAAAGAATGCTCAAATTATCGAACAATTGCGCTCATCCCACACGCCAGCAAGGTGATGCTCAAGATAATACAGGATAGACTTCAGCAGCATGTGGAAAGAGAATTACCAGAGGTGCAGGCTGGTTTCAGAAGAGGCAGGGGGACTAGAGACCACATTGCCAA
The DNA here is from genome assembly GCA_035047345.1 of Bradypodion ventrale. Lineage (NCBI taxonomy): Eukaryota > Metazoa > Chordata > Lepidosauria > Squamata > Chamaeleonidae > Bradypodion > Bradypodion ventrale. The sequence continues at coordinate 193,272,209 of JAWDJE010000002.1, forward strand.
CATACGTTGGATCATGGAGAAAACAAAGGAATACCAGAAACAAGTATACTTTTGCTTTATTGACTACACTAAGGCATTTGATTGTGTGGATCACAACAAGATGTGGCAAGTGATTAAAGAGATGGGAATACCAGAGCATCTCATATGCCTCCTGAGAAATCTGTACAGGAACCAAGAAGCAACAGTTAGGACAGAACACGGAATGACAGAGTGGTTTGGAATAGGAAAAGGAGTAAGACAAGGCTGCATTTTGTCACCCTGCTTATTCAACTTATACACAGAGCACATCATGCGCAACGCAGGGATGGAGGAATCACAATATGGGATCAAAATTGCTGGGAGAAACATCAACAATCTGAGATATGCAGACGACACCACCCTAATGGCAGAAAGTGAGGAAGACCTAAAGAATCTCTTGATCGGTTTGAAGGAAGAGAGTGCAAAAGCGGGCTTGAGACTCAATATCAAGAAAACCAAGATAATGGCAACAGGCCCGATCAGTTCCTGGAAAATAGACGGGGAAGAAGTAGAAGCAGTGACAGATTTTACGTTCTTAGGATCTAAGATCACTGCAGATGGGGATTGCAGCCATGAAATAAAAAGGCGACTGATTCTTGGGAGACAAGCCATGAGAAACCTGGTGAACATAGTGAAAAGCAGAGACATCACATTGCAAACAAAAATTAGAATAGTCAAAGCAATGGTTTTCCCAGTAGTAATGTATGGATGTGAGAGCTGGACAATTAGGAAAGCTGAACGCAGAAGAATAGACGCCTTTGAAATGTGGTGCTGGAGAAGAGTTTTGAGGGTACCCTGGACAGCGAGGAGAACAAATAGGTCAATCTTGGAGGAAATCAACACTGACTGCTCATTGGAAGGTCAAATAGTAAAGATGAGGCTAAAGTACTTTGGGCATCAAATGAGAAGGGAGGATTCACTTGAGAAGGCCGTGATGTTGGGAAAGGTGGAGGGCAAAAGAAGAAGGGGGAGGCCAAGGATGAGATGGATAGATGGTGTTGTAGACACAGTGGGCACAGAACTGGGAGGACTGAGGGGGATGGTGGAGGACAGAGGTGCCTGGAGAGCGATGGTCCATGGGGTCGCAAAGGGTCGGAATCGACTGTGCGACTGAACAACAACAAATACCTATAAAATGGTGCGTTAACAGTTGGAATGTGACAAAGGATGTTGCACCAGGCCCCACTAGCCCGTAATGTGCCTCTGTTCACTCGCCCGAACCCGGTTCGCAGGTAACTGTCGGGTTGAAATTTTCGACCCGGGGGCAGGAGCCCCCCAGTCGCAAACAAAAAAAGGGAACTTCAATTCCCAACGTTCCTTGTGCCGCGCCGTGCCAGAGCAAATCAGGCTGAGCGGCGCAGCAAAAGGAACGTTCGAAAACGCGCTGCAGCCAATAAAAAAAACCCGCAGGAAACAAACCGCTAAAGTATGCAAACACGCGCAGGCAAAACTACAGGCCCCAGCGTCCTGTGCACCATTAGCGCACAGAACGCTGAGGCGGCTGGCGCGCGAAAAATAAAACTTAAAAAAACAATGTCCGCTGCCGCTGCCATTCTTCCCCACGGGCCAGCCAGCATGGCCTGTGGGGGAAAAAATACCCACCCCCCTGCCGCCGCTGCCCTTTCGTTCGAAGGGTAAGCTGGCGCGCAAAAAAAAGAACACCCCCCGCAACTTCCCTTCTTCCCCACGGGCCAGCCAGCATGGCCCGTGGGGGGGGGGGAAGGAAACCCCCCACCGCTGATGCACTTCCTTCCCACGGGCCAACCAGCATGGCCCGTGGGAAAGAAAGTCTCCCCGCCATTGCCCATCCTTCCCACGGGCCAGCCAGCATGGCCCGCAGCAAAGAAAACCACCCCCCTCCCACTGAAAAAATAAACACAAACCAAAAACATTCAAAACCACACAAAAATCCAAAAAACAATCACAAAAACAATCAAAAAGAAACAAGAAAAACACACAGACACCCCCTCCCAAAAAAAATCCCCCCCAACCCCCCCCCCCCCCCCCAGAGAACTTACCAAAAGACGTCTTCCATCTATGAGGACCGGAAGTCAAATGAGAAAAGGAAGAGAAAACTTACCGGAAGCGACACCCAGAGGACAGAAGAGAACAATTGTAGAGAGCCAACAATTGAAGAGAGACAGAAAAGCTCACCACCCCCACCCAGAGGCCAAAAGAAAAAAACATTCAAAAATATTAAAATTACCGTATTTTCCGGCGTATAAGACAACTGGGCGTATAAGATGACCCCCAACTTTTCCAGTTAAAATATAGAGTTTGGAATATACTTGCCGTATAAGACTACCTCTCTTCCAATGCACACCAAATAAAAATTAACCCACACTCAACCTGAAGACGCGCAGCCCTCCGAGTCGAATGGGCAGGTTCTGGTGGAGAGCCAATCCACGCTCACGTTCTCCTCCTTGAGGTACAGGAAGATGTGTGCAGCTTGCTTCCCCTTGATTCATACTCCCCGCACAGAGCAGGGACTCGGCCGCGGCACCCCCCACCATATGCGCCGGACATATGAAGCAAGGGGAAACAAGCTGCAATTAAGTACCTGTCCTATAAGACGACCCCCGACTTTGGCACAGATTTTTCAGGGTTAAAAAGTAGTCTTATACGCCAGAAAATACAGTAATAAGATTAATTCCAAAATTAATCAAATAAGTTATAAAAACATTCAAAAATAAACACACTAATCTCAAAAATTACCAAAAAAACAGAAATCACTTTTCACTCCAAAAAACCAAAACAAAAAATAAAAATGCGTAAAAATAAACATTTTAAAAACCATAATTAAATTTTAAACTAAAAAATATTAAATTAATTAAATTAATTAAATTAAAACAAAATTTGCATAAACATAAAACAAAAATGTTCAAAAACCAATTAAAAGAGCCTGGAACTGAGGAAGCCAGCACACAAAAACAAACAAACAAACAAACAAAACCACTGGAAGCGCAAGTCCGCCGCAGGCGGACGCAGCGCCTTGAAGCCACAAAATCACAAAACCTTACAACACTATTTAAAACAGCCCAGCACAATTGGTTCAAGAAAAAAAACGAAACCCTTTACTATCCAAAACAGTTTTAAAAAGCCCGGCACCGCTGGGCAAAATATGCTAGTAAATAAATAATAATAATAATAATAATAAAATTACTGTTCCATGTTGCATCCTTTCTTCAAACAAAGGATCTCTCCTGAGGCAGTTTGATTCCCATTTAGGGCTTCGTCAGCCCTGATTTTAAAAGCAATGATATCCTCCCTGGTTAACATAGAGTTCTCTGTTATAAGATTGCCAAAAGCAGTTCCATTGGTAGTGGAGCTGCCATGCCTTAGAGGTTGAAATCTTGCCTTGTAAGCAGAAGGTCGGGGTTCTATTCCCGAGGAAGGATGGTGGGAACATGTATAATGGCCAGAGACATGGTGGGAGGAAGGCGCCCATCTTGTCGGTGTCAATGCCCTACCCCTGCTTCCCCTTGAGTTAAGCCATATGCAACGCTGGCTTGGCTTCTCCCTTCCCGCCTTTTGGTTAAGAAAATAAAAATAAAATTCCACCTGCAGGGGTGGAGATTGCTGGGACAGAGTTGGACATTGCCCAATTGCCTGATACCCTAGCATGCCGCTGGACCCGGCCTCCTTTCCATCGGAGAAGTCATTTTTTGTGTGCGCCTGTTCATTGTGAATAGACCCAAATACCACAAAGGTAAAGGTCACCTGCGGGATCCGCGAGCACGAGTGGCATAACTGTCCCTCACAGTGGTCACACCAGGCAAGGCAGACCCCTGGTCACTGACCTCTGTGAGTACAGAAATTGGGGAGCGGATTAATAGTCATAGGATTGATTCACCCATATCTGACCTGACCGGCAGTTCTGCTGAGGGAAGCTGAATCACTAACCCCCGTTAGACATTAGGCAATTACACACTTGCAGATCAGCCCAAGCCCGAGTGCAAATAGTGGCCATGTTTACCCTTGTGTAAGCCACGAACAATGGACTTCCCCTGTCAGTGTTTGCCCTAGTTAATTAACTTCCCCAAGAGAGATTCCCAATTAACCCGGGTAAATGGGTGATGTGATTTTCTGTCAGATGACGATTCTATCACACGCTGCCTTGAATTCCTATATATGATGATGTTTTTCCCTCAATAAACCACTGGTCTTCGCTCCATCTTGTCTCGTGTCGTTCCTTGACCAGTCTCCTCCGGGACCTCGCGGCCGCCCCGCGGCCCCAATCCAACATCTGGTGACCCCGAGACATGATCCTACCCGAGAGTAAGCGATCAACGCAGTCCGGTTCTATGCTAGAACCGTGTCCGATCATCCCGGAGGACAGCGCGGCAGCCCGGTCGGAAAGCCAGCCGATCGGGAAGACAGCTCCGCGACGAGGCATTTCAGAGAGGCATCCTACAGCTTGCTCCGGCTTTCGCGGCGGCTTGCAGCACGGAAAAACACGTTCCGCTCAGGGTCGGCTGTGAACCCCTGACAGCGCAGAGGCCACCGAGGGCCCGTGGCGGCAGTCCACGCTCCGAGCTCTACCCAGAGATTCGTCACGCAAAACCTATTGCCTGAACTTCAGACGCGTCGAATCGTCCCGAGAAGGAGACTTCAAAGGACCCGGGAGGTAATATGGGGACTTGTCCTCAGCGGCAACGTCCGTCCACTAGTCAAAGAATTCATGAGGATGAATTCAAAATCCTGGCCAGGGTATATTAGATAAGCTTTCACAGTGGAGAACTAGCACGGCTTTTGGTGTTCTTGAGGGAACACTGCCTGCTTTACCCAGAAGTAGGTATGTTATCCCTTCAGCTCTGGGATCAGATAGGAGTCTGCATTCAGCAACCCCCGAAAGCTCCAGAAGGCATAATTCGCACATGGAGCAAATGTAGGAAACTCTTAGCAGAGGTAGACCCAGTCCGGGTAGAGGCCAAAGAACCCCCAGCGTCAGCAGAGCCATCGGCGCCCACGGCGCTCTATCCGTCATTTCAGTTTAAGCAGAGTAGTGTAGGGAGCTTTCCCTCGGTGACAGCTGCAGACGTCACCGGTGGAATGCATGGACTGGGGAGTGCTGGCGCTTCTCTGATAGCTACAGGTTCCCGAACTACCAAGAGTGCCCTTCAGCGCACAGTTGAGGAAGAGATCAGGAAGGGGGAATTGCCAGCAGAAGAACTAGCTGAGCTTAGTCAGATTTGTCCAATTCGCTTGGAGGTAGATGCCCTCACAGGGCAGCAGCAGATAGTTCATTCACCAGTCCCGTATAAGCTCCTCATGGCTATACGGAAGGCCATTTCAGAGACAGGACTACAGAGTCGGTTCACTAGGGGCACGCTTCAGCAAGTGTGCGAGAACACGATGTTCATCCCGCACGACTGGAAAGCCGTCATGCGGATGATGCTCAACCCCAGCCAGTATTTGCTATGGGACAGCGAGTATCGCCTCGAGGCTCAGCCAAGGGCTGCCAGGATGGGGGGGGGGGAATAATTCCTATGGTTCAGGTGCCTTCGAATCCATCGATGCGCAGACCGCCCTGCCACTCGCCACCCTTCAGTTGTCAGCTGAGACGGCCTTCAGGGCTTTTCTCAAGGTCCCAGCAACTCGCAAAGCGCCCAAAAATTACACCGCAGTCAAACAGGGCGCCCAGGAGTCCTACATGGACTTTATCAATCACTTAGAGGAAGCGATCAGTAGGCAGATCGATAATGAGCAAGCCCAACAAGAGCTCATGATGAAGTTGGCTAAAGACAACACCAATCTCGACTGCCGTAAGATCTTGCAGTCACTGGGCAATCGTCCCGACTTGACTCTCACAGAGATGATTAGAGCTTGCGCCGACGTTGGCACGGACTCTTACAAAATGGGTCTGCTGGCAGCGGCAGTGCAAGGGGGTAGGAAACCCAAGAACAAGGGGCATGTCACAATTGTGGCAAGGTCGGTCAGTTCGCTAGGGAGTGCCGATCCAAGAGCGGCGGACAACATTCCGGCCGTTCCAAGGCTCCAACCACCCCATGTCCGAAGTGTAATAAAGGCTTCCATTGGTCCAGATTCTGTCCGAATTCGGGAAACCGGAACGCGGGCACGTCTCTGGCCCCGGTCCAAACAGAGGCTTCCCTCGCTCTGGGCGAGCCAGAGCTGATTAGATTCCAATCACATTCCGGACATTGCGAAGGCGCAGGCCAGCCCCAAGGGTAGTACAGGGCTAGAATTGACTTGCCAGGCGGACGTTACATGCGACCTGCCAGGCACAGTCTATCTGGTGGATTCCCAGTACATGGGACCCCTGCCCAAAGGCTTCATAGGCTTAGTTTTGCCTCGTAGTGTAGCAGGAGCACGCGGAATTCTTGTAATTCCGGGAGTCATTGACTCCAATTTTTCGGGTGTTCTCCAAGTTCAACTCTGGATGCACCTACCCCAGACCATTCACAAGGGAGACACACTAGCGCAACTGATTATGGTTCCTTGTAACTCGCCAGCAGATAGCCAGGGAAGGCTCAGGGACAGCGCAGGGTCCGGGTCAGAAGACCGCTCGAGCGCAAGTGAGGCAGTGCAAGGATACCAGGTCTTAGCGACAGTGGAGACCAACATAGAGTGGAAACAGCGACCAGTTATTGAGGTATTTTTGAATAAAAAATCGTTCTCAGGGTTGCTGGATACCGGAGCTGACGTCAGCGTGGTCAGCCGAAGCCAGTGGCCACGGGAGTGGGCCATTGAGCCGGTCTCCGATGTGTGGGGGGTAGGCGGCATCCAAGAAGCGTTTAGAAGCCGGGAGTGGGTGGAAGTCACGATCCCTAAGGCTGACGGCACAGCGGTCATTCGGCCGCACATTCTGGACGTGCACATCAACCTTTGGGGGCGAGACATTTTGCAGAAATACCGTGCCACTCTTACCTTCGGGTAATGGCGCTGCCACTTAAATGGCTTACCAACACGCCAGTCTGGGTGGAACAATGGCCGGTAGTGGGGGACAAGTTAGTCGCCCTAAAGCAACTGGTTAAAGAACAGCTAGACGCAGGACATATAGAGCAGTCCACTAGTCCTTGGAATTCACCCATTTTTGTCATCAAGAAGAAGTCGGGGAAGTGGCGACTCCTCCACGATCTCAGAGAGATCAATAAATGTATACAGCCAATGGGTCCGCTTCAATGCGGCATCCCAAATCCAAATATGATTCCCGAGGGTTGGGAGATCCTGGTTGTAGACCTAAAGGATTGTTTTTATACCATTCCTCTAGATCCGAGGGACCGGGAAAGGTTCGCCTTTACGGTGCCGGTTGTGAACCACAGCGAGCCCACGCAGCGTTACGCGTGGAAGTATTTGCCACAGGGGATGCTCAATTCGCCCACCCTGTGCCAAATTTATGTTCACAACGCACTGGCAAGGTTTCGAAACCTTCACCCCACAGCTTTAGTATACCATTTCATGGATGATATCTTAGTCGCAGTGCTGCAACTCGGCAGCGGAATGTTTAAAGACCTCCAGGCCAGCCTGGGGGAGAGAGGGTTACTCATTGCCCCAGAGAAAGTGCAGAGAACCGAGCCCTTCTCATACTTGGGTCATCGGCTTCTCAGTTCTTTCGCAGCACCCGTTTTGCCCCAAATCAACTTAAAAGACTCCGTCACCTTGGTAGAATTACAGCAAGTTTGGGGTAACATTAATTGGGCCAGACCGTATTTCAGATTGGATATGGATCTTTTGAAACCGCTCTTCTCGCTGCTAACGTTAGGTAAGCAGCCGGCAGACCGGATACAAATTCCTCGAGAGGCACGCTTGGCTCTCGAGAAAGTCAACCAAATTCTCAGCCAAAGGTGGGTGGACAGGATTGCTCAGGGGCCATATGCCCCGATCCTGAACTTGTACATCGTTCGGGCCGGATCCATGTTCACCGGAGCCCTAGGAGTGGACTCCGAGAGAGGAGCGAGTATCGTGGAATGGGTGTATTTACCGAACACCTCTTCCCGAAACATCGTTCCCCCCCCCAAGAGTTGGTCTCCGTGGTGGTCTACCGCGGAAGGCTGAGAGCTAGGGACATTTCAGGGCACGACTTAGCAAAAATCGTGATCCCATTCACCAAAGAGCAGGTTCAGCAGCTGATGCAGCTCGGTGACTCGCTTCCAATTGCCTTGGAGGGATTCACCGGATGCTTGGCATACCACTTGCCAAAGGACCCCAGACTCGTTTCGCTTCAAACGCAGACAGTCAGCTTGTACGAATTGCTCTCGCTGGTTCCACTTCAGGGGGCCAGAACAGTCTTCACTGATGGGGGCCGCACATATGGTGTCTTAACTTGGCAGGAGGGCCAGGCTTGGCGCACACTGCTAACTCTTCCACAGAAGTCCGCGCAGCGGGCAGAGTTGGCAGCGGTGAACCTTGCTTTGCGCACCTTCGCCAAAGAGCGCCTCAACATTATTACTGACAGTCAGTACATTAGGAATTTGCTTCACAGTCTACCGGGAGCATACATCACTCCCGCGATAGACAAAAATTTGCTGAGTTTGTTCCTCACAGCTCAATTTCACTTGCGAAACCGCACGGAAGCGCTCTATATCGCCCACATCCGAAGTCACCAGGACCTACCGGGTCCGATTTCCGCGGGCAATAGCAGAGCAGATGCGGCCGCAAGGGAAATTCAGCAACGATCAGTGTTAGGTGTTTTCACTACTCCAATTCAGAGTCATGCATTCTTTCATCAGAATGCCAAGGCACTCGCCAGACAGTTTAACCTGCCACTTTCTCAAGCCCAAGGCATAGTTCGCTCTTGCCAGCATTGTGCAGGGGCACCGGGGGGGCCCTCGTGGGGGGTCAACCCACGAGGGACAGAGGCTAACCAGGTGTGGCAAATGGACGTCACACATGTCCCGCAGTTTGGCAGATGGCAGTACATGCACGTTTGCATTGATACTTTCTCACAATTCGTTTGGGCGACGGCGCAAAAAGGGGAGACAGCTTCCCACGTGGAGCAGCACCTCCTAGCCTGCTTCACGGCGATGGGCAAACCACGGCACGTGAAAACCGATAACGCCCCGGCCTACAGCTCTAGGCAGCTGGCCGACTTCATGGCCACCTGGGATATCAAGCATACCTTTGGCGTTCCTTACAATCCGCAGGGGCAAGCGATTGTGGAACGAGTCAATTGGACACTTAAGTCCTACATTGACAAACAAACATAAAGGGGGGAGCCACCAGCCCTCCCCAAGTCTCAGGGTCAGGCACAGCATTGTCTGAACAAGGTGTTGTCCACCTACAATCACCTTAATGTTTTTTCGGATTGCACACCGCAGGAGAAACACTTCCGCTGCTCGGAAGCTCTCCCGCGGCCGCTGGTTCATTACCGAGTGCCACCGGACCCTTCCTGGAGGGGCCCGGCGCCACTCGTAACCTGGGGAAGAGGGTATACTGCAGTTATGTCTCCTACAGGTGTCATCTGGATTCCAGTCCGGTGCGTCAAGCCTCATTTGGAGCCACATGGCGTGGACCTAGACCGACCCGAGTCCGATCCCAGAGATGGAGGACCTCACCCTGATCGAGGGGACCCGGCTGAGGAGGTGGCGACAGCCGACGACAGCGCCGAAGGTCACCTGGAGGATGGTCAAGACCCTTTGCAATGAGGCCCAGGACGCCATCCAACGCGAGGACAGGGAACCGACACCGGAGAACTTCGTGGCTGCAGTCTTTGCCCGGATTACTGCCAACACCGTGGCAGTCACCATCATCCTGACCCTCTCCCTACTTGCGGGGGGAGGCGTTCAGGCAGCCTCACTAAAGGCCAGCGATCTGATGCCAGGCGGGGATCTCTCTGCCCGGATGCACTACAACCTATGGGAAAGGTTGGCAAGTCTTGTCAACCAGTCCGATTTTTGCCTGAAGCAGAACGCCGGTTCTGCCTCAATCTTGAGCACCTGCCTCATCCCGGTGTGCCACACTCTGGACGCGCGCACCAGGGACAGCGACTGGCTGGTGAAGCGGATTTTCGGTCCGTTTCTCCCAACATGTTTCTCAGCATACGCTCGCTGGGGAATGCAGTTAACCATGACTTTGCCGGCTGATGCAGCCACTCTCCACACCCCTCGAGTGGCGGTCAGCCCGAACTCTACTTGTGCTCGAATGACCGGCTGCTCCGCAGTCGGACGGACTCAGCGCCGCTGCCTCGACACTGGCAGCAGCAATTGGACTTGTGATAACCCAGAGACACTTGGTTCAATGTATGCTCATGTTACCCTGCCTTCAGGTTGGTTCTTTACATGCAATCAGTACACTTGGAATTACATTCCCGCAAATGTGTCCAATTCCATATGTTGTATCAGTCGCTTGACATTGTTACTCCCCACTAGGGATATGATTGGTCCAAGCACAAATGTTTCCTCACCCATGCGGCGCACTCGCGCCACCCAGCTAGACAGCTCTTGTGATAGCAACATTAGGGTCCTGAGTCAAGCCGAATACGTCTCGTTGGCAGTCAGCATACTTGGCGTGCCAGGCTTAGCCGTCGGCAATGCTCGGAGAATTGGTCAATTGGCTTGCGGATTAGCAAAGGCCATTAACCATACCTCCTCGGCGATAGCGCTGCTCAACCAGGAGCAGGCAGAACTTCGCCATGCCATCCTAGACAATCGAGCAGCTATCGATTACCTTTTGTTGTTACATCATTTGGGCTGCGAGTCTGTCCACGACATGTGTTGTTTCAATCTTACAGACAACACATGCAAAGTACAAAGCCAGCTCACGGACCTCCACACCCTGGTTAAGAACATCAAGGAGGATGCTTCATGGGGGTGGTGGGATTCGTTGTGGTCATGGTTCCCATGAGGATGGCTTCAGACGACACTCAAAGAGATTGTGGGGGTGGTAATACTGGGCACCACAGTGTGTTGTTTCGTGCAATGTATCGAGATGTCCCCCATGGAGGGAACCCCGAAGCGTCATTCCCCCACACCAGCTGATGCCCCTCCTGCGCATTAATGTCTAACCCCCGTTAGACATTAGGCAATTACATACTTGCAGATCAGCCCAAGCCCGAGTGCAAATAGTGGCCATGTTTACCCTTGTGTAAGCCACGAACAATGGACTTCCCCTGTCAGTGTTTGCCCTAGTTAATTAACTTCCCCAAGAGAGATTCCCAATTAACCCGGGTAAATGGGTGATGTGATTTTCTGTCAGATGACGATTCTATCACACGCTGCCTTGAATTCCTATATATGATGATGTTTTTCCCTCAATAAACCACTGGTCTTCGCTCCATCTTGTCTCGTGTCGTTCCTTGACCAGTCTCCTCCGGGACCTCACGGCCGCCCCGCGGCCCCAATCCAACAGTCACCCTTGCTCGAAAGCCAGTCGTATCCAACTCTAGGGTTCAGTGCTCATCTCTGTTTATTAGCCAAAGAGCCAGCGCTGTCTGCATCTGCAGATGTTTCCATGGACATATGGCAGCCATGACTAGACATTGGAGTGCACAGATCACTGTTTACTTCCCACCTAAGTGGTCCCTATTTATCTACTTGCAATTTCTTGCTTTCAAACTGCTAGGTTTATTATTTAATCAAATTTCTAATGCCGCCCCACTCGCCAAGGCTACTCTGGGTGGCTGACAGCAAAACAATAAAACACAAGGTCACCAGCGCCAATGTCGTGCTGCGGAGCCCCGCCTCCCGGTCCAGCAAACTGGGAGGATTGGGGGGGGGCTGCGCTGGCCCTGCGAGGGGGATAAAAGAAGACCTGCCTGGCTGTCTCCCCCATCACCAGTGCCAACGCCGTGCTGCAGAGCCCCACCTCTCGGTCCGGCAAACTGGGAGGGTTGGGGGCCCCTGCGCTGGTCCCTGCGAGGGGGACAAGAGGTCCTTCCTCGGTTGTGGCTGCCTGCCATCGAGGCTCTTTGAGGTACAGGAGATCGGTCATGGCTGGTGGGAGTGAAGCCCTCCCGGCTCTGTCATCGTCGGGAGGTCATCATCACTGCTGGGAGCTGCTGCGTCCTCATGGCCTGTTACTAGACAGGAGGAGGTCAAGGACAGTTGAAGCTGACTGTGGCTTTGCTCTTGGGGCGTTTCGGCGGCAGGTGGTCTTTTTGTGCTTCTGAATGAGGTTTCCCTTGCTTTTGAATTTTTTTCTGATTGTCTACTATGATGTTTTCCCCCCTTGTAATTTATATTGTAACAATTGATTTTGACATTTTATTATTGGGGTTGTATGTGGTAATATTGTTGTTTTTTGATTATTTATTTGATATTTGATAGTATGTGTATTATTATATCATTGTTACTTATATGTATATTAATCCTATAGTAGCCACTCTGAGTCGGCCTTTGGCTTGAGTAGAGCGGGGTATAAATAAATAAATAAATAAATAAAATCAAAACCAATTAAAAACTTTAAAAAAATCTTTGAAATTACTTTTAAAAAACCCACCAAGCCACCACCCGAACTTCAAGGGACAGTTACTCAGACTAGCCAGCCCACAGTGGCTGTTTCCCCAGACGCCCCACCCCCTGCTGCACCAGCCAGGTCTTCACGCCGCTGTGAAAGGGTAAACGCTCCGCCTGGAGACGTAGTTCAGTAGGCAGGAGGTTCCACAGGACTGGAGCGGACACAGAGAAGGCCCTCTTTCTTGTGCTTGAGAGGTGAGCATCTCTAGCCAGTGGAACTATCAGAGAGCCCATCCGGTCCGCTCTAGTGGGACGGGCAGAAATCCTTGGGGCGATGTGGTCTCTTAAGTATCCTGGCCCTCTACCACATAGGACTTTAAAGGTAATCACCAGCACCTTGAATTGCACCCAGAGGCACACTGGCAAGCAGTGAAGCTCCCAAAGAGGTGGTGAGGCCCAGGCATAGCGCCTGCACCCCATCACCACCCGAGCCGCTGCATTCTGGACCAGTTGCAGCCTCCGAATGGTCATAAAGGGCAGCCCCATGTAGAGTGCATTACAATAATCAAGTCTGGAGGTGACTAGAGCATGTGTGACCATGAGCAAGGAGTTTACAGGTGCTGGGGCAGAGACAGGAGCTCACTCCGTCATGCAGTACTTGGGTATCGAACCCTGGCCTTCCAAACTTCATTCTCAGTGTTTTAACCACTTGAGCCACTGCAATATCACTTACTAGATTTTTTCCCCCCTAAAGGAATTCTAGACGAGTCTGAGTCTTTTTTTAAATATTTTTATTAATTTTTATAAAATAACAAAAATATAATAAACAATACAAAATAGAGAAAAAGGATACATAAACAAAAAACAAATTAATACATTAAATTACTTATACTCTATTATAATGGCATTGTGAACAATACCAATTCTTGAACCTCATTTATATCATACCTTCTTACAACATATGCCCCACAAATTATGTCTTTTCATACTATCTATACTATGTATCACTTGTCAACAATTATACTCTCATTATTTCATTATTTTTAATTATATATTTAACATTCCAAAAATTTGTAAGGTTCAATATTACAAAATAATATTTATAACACCCAGTGATATATACAAGCCAAGAGGATCAGATTCCTAATTTAATCTTCCCAGAAACTCATATGCTGAGGTACTGGTTTATCTCCTTTATCCCATATTAAAACATGCTCCACAAATGGTCTCCACATTTCCCAGAACTTGTTCTCTTTCAAAATACCTTTCTTCACATTCAATTCACATATTAATTTATCATTCAAGGCAATTTCCCACATTTCCTTATACCACTCATCCATTTTCAACACTAAATCACTTTTCCATTTTCTTGCTATACATAATCTTGCAGCTGTTAACATTATGGATAACAATTCTTTTTTTATTTATATTCATATTTATATTATCCAATTCTGTCAATAAGGCGATACTTTAAAAATCTCTGATATTTCTTTCTCAATTAATTTCCAAAAAGCATCTATCACTTCACAGCTCCACCACATATGCTCATATGTTCCAAGATTGCTTTTACATCTCCAACAATTTCTTGTTCTACTGTTATCCATTCGATGTAACTTAACCGGAGTCAAATACCACCTCCACAATATTTTATAATTATGCTCCTTTAATCTAATCGAAAGATTTCTCATAATTTTTCTCTTCCATTTATTTTTCCAATGTGATTCAGGAATTCTTACATTTAAGGCCTCCTCCCATAACGTTCTCAAAACATTTTGTGAATTTTCATCCTTATTTAAAATTTTATATATTTTAATTACTAACCCTTTTAACCCCATTTCTCCTTTTCTTATTTTACAAATCATCTCTTCAAATTCTGTTTTATCCCTCTGTAGACTAAGCTCATCTTTATATCTCTTCCCCAATTTATTTACCAAGATTATTTGTAACCAATTCAATTTCATCTGTTTGAAAACTTGAGAGTCTGAGACTTGGCACAAAATAACCCCAATAGTATTTCACAGTTGGTGATGATCAAGGGAATTTGAGGTGGGAGTTCAGTAGACTGCCTGTGAGAAACTGCAGTTATTGCCTGTGGAAACAATGAGTGAGAAGATGGAGTTCAATCTAAAGAACAGAGACTGTTCTGTGGAGGTCCTGCATATACAGTGGCAAAGTCTCATGGTTTGGTAAGCGTGATTGACAACTCAACAGCACCCGTAAAGAGATTTTCAAGGAACTGTATGTGGCATGCTCAAGGAGTCATTTACCATTACCATACCATTACTACCCTTTAAGCAAGTTTTCATACCTGGTAGAAATTTGAACCTAGGGCTCCTCAGTCATATTTAATCCATCACATTGAACTGGTTCTCCAGTTCCTGATGCTTCTAATTTGGTTTCTTCTCCATTACTTTGCATAGGTACAAATGTTCTCCCTTCACTCATTGATAGCATCCTGCCTTGGGGCACAATGTTTGTCAAAGGCCACGAGAACATGCTTGGTATGATTAACAGTGCAAAATAACACTGAATTTGAAGAGCTGTTGTTTTAAATAAGGCAAGGAGATATTGGGTTAAAGGGCTTAGTGGCTAAAATATAAAAGATTTTAAATAATGAAGGCAAGCCACAAGATACCTTGAGAAGAATTTGGGAAGATGATCTAAATATAAAAATATCCGAGACAAACTGGAGATCCTTATGGAAATGGAGGATAATGAGGACACTGTCGACCAAAGTTAAGGAACATAACTATAAAATGGTTTGGAGGTGGTACTTGACCCTGGTGAGACTGAACCAGATTGATAGGACTAAAAATAATATATGTTGGAGATGTAACAAAAATGTTGGAACTTATAATCCTATGTGGTGGAATTGTAAGGATGTTAAAGATTTTTGGAAAGAGATTGAGAAAGAGATAGTAGGAATGCTGGGAGAAAGGGTCAAGATTGGTCAAGGCGCTGTTATGCTTAAATACCTAGATGATTTAAAGTTAGATAAGGATGAACAAGAACTGATTGCGATTTTTATGTCTACAGGAAGACAGTGCATTGCAAAAAACTAGAAGGACCCGATGAAACTGAAATTGGAAGATTGGTATAGGGAAACATGGCAGCTGGCCTTGAATGATAAATTAACATGGGAACTGAATGAAAAGAAAGGGATAATTAAAGGAAATAGATTTTGGAAGATTTGGTGGCCTTATGTTGAATATATTTTAAGGAAAAGTGGAAGACATAAGCCGGTACCAGATCAATTGAACTATTGGAAATATTAAAGTTTGTTGAGACAAGCCGCATCCCCCCTTTGGCAATGTATTATATCACTGGGTGATTTAATTTGTTTGAGTACTAGTATCATCTGTGGAGAAAGAGACTATAGAAAACAGTGTGATAGAAATAATATAATGGTTACACCTTCATAATATTCTTTTTTTTTTTTGAAAATAAAGATTTAATTAATAATTAGATGTAACAAGATATTAAGTGTTCACTATAGTTCACAAAGTAGATATATCTTGAAGTAGTATCTCTAGTTTGATTTTGTGTGTGATTGTAAAGACATTAATCTGTTATTGATTTTCTGTCAATTATTTACTTATTGTAAGTATCATTTTTATTTTCCTTTTCTATGCTCTTGTGTTTTTGTATGTATATCTTAATTTTTTTTAAAAAAAACAGTGCAAAATAACCAAATTGAAATTCAAAGTCAGGTTGAGGGATTTGGAAGTATCCCCTGTTGTTCTGGGGAGCATAAGCAGAGCTCCCTAGCAGAGAATGAAAAAGCCCTTACCAAAATGCCAACCCCTGGATTCCACAGAATGGATGGAGCCATGGCATTTAAAGTGGTATTGAACCGCTGTTAAGTGTGTAGTATAGACACACTTCTTGAGGCATAGTTCCTTGCCAATTGAGCTGTTGTTCTGTCAGTGAGATAGAGCAGGGATGCCCAAACTATGGCCGACGCCAATTCATCCAGCTCGTGCCACCCTTGTCGCTCCCTGAAGCGGAAGTGAAATGCTCCCATGCGGTGTGGGCAGGATGAATTGCCATCGGGGGCTGGATCCGTCCCACAGACCGTAGTTTGGGCACCCCAAATTTAAGCAGAGAAAATGGTAGCTTAAAATCTATCTCATCTTGTTGCAAAACAGATTGCAAGACACATTTTCCTTCCGCTTCTGGTGGGAGGAACCATGTGACTGGTCCACTGAACCACGTGATCGGCCCGTGGCCAAAAACATTTGGGCATCCCTGAGATAGAGGGACAGTCCAGGATTCTCAACACCTCTTATGCATTGCTGTCAACTAACCATAGTTGCATGGAAGCTAATAAACTGTGCCTTTAGTTTTTCTGCAAGCTTTGACAAGGGAAAGGGACTAGTAGAAAGGAGTTTATCTTTGTGCCTCCCAGAGTGGGTGTGCTTGTAAGATCAAGTATCTATAAAGGCTTTGGTAGTCCCCCTGCCTGTGCTAGCCTCCTACTCCTAAATGTCTGCCTACTTGCTTCACACCTGCTTAGCATGTGTATGTACTTGCTATTCAGTGTGTGCCATGAAAGGCCAGCTTTGCGCTGAACATGATTCCTTACTCACTATGCTAATAATGAGGGAAAGGTTATCTCTGACTGGCTGGTACCATCAGTGGCCGAGTCACTCCCTCCCCTTTTCCAGGGTCCAGGAATGGTCTTTACTTGCTCCCTGCTGATAATTGGGTAGATAGCATTGAAGTACGTCCTTGGGTGCCTCATACGTATGTCTGGACAGTATAAAGAGGGGCTGATAGAAAGAGAAGTAGCAGACAGGGTGAAAGGAGCTGTGCTGCTGGGAGCATTTCCTCTCTTTTCATGTCCTGTCGAAAGCCAGCCATGCACAAACTCCTTCTGGTTCTGGCCCTTGGGCTGCTGATGGCTGAGATGAGGCCCGGGAGCGAAGCCAGGACTCCCCCATACGGTGTCAAACTCTGTGGCAGGGAGTTCATCCGGGCAGTCATCTTCACCTGTGGAGCATCCCGGTGGAGACGGACAGGTGAGTCATCAGATGTATTGGGGGAGGCGGGGTGTGTGTCGGTATCCAAAAAGCAGAATCAAAATCTAGACCAGACCTTAGAGAAGTTACTTTTTTCAACTACAACTCCCAGAACATTGACAGGCTAGGGTCCCCTCCCCCAGCTGTTGTAATCTAAAAAAATTATCTGTTCTAATCTAATGCTTGAAAGCCAGTCATATTCAACTTTAGGGTTCAGTGTTCATCTCCATTTTCAACCAAAGAGCCAGCAGTGTCTACTTCTGCAGGCATTTCTGTGGCCATGTCGCAGGCATGATTAGACACCAGAGTGCAAGGAACGTTGTTACCTTCCCACCGAAGCATTGCCTATTTGTCTGCTTGCCATTTCTGGCTTTCAAACTGCTAGGTTGGCAGGAGCTGGGACAGAAACGAGAGCTCTCTCCGTCGTGCAGCACTAAGGTCTCAAACTGCTGAACTGCCGACCTTCCAGTCGACAAGTTCAGCATCTTAACCAGTAAGTCACCGCAGTTACTAAATGAGAAGGCAACATAAAAATAAAGAGGTGGAAAGATCCTTAAGGCCCATGCCATATACTGTACAAACTCACTGGATAGCAATCC
This sequence comes from Bradypodion ventrale, assembly GCA_035047345.1. Classification (NCBI taxonomy): domain Eukaryota; kingdom Metazoa; phylum Chordata; class Lepidosauria; order Squamata; family Chamaeleonidae; genus Bradypodion; species Bradypodion ventrale. Next base: position 193,290,200 of record JAWDJE010000002.1, read on the forward strand.
ATCCTACAGTACAGAGCTAGAGAAATATGTACCCCTCTAGATTTTGTTGAGCTACAATTCCCATTACAGTACTTTTAGAGAGCATTGACAATGGCGAGGGAAAATGGGAATTGCAGTCCAAACATCTTGAGGACACTCATTCTCCCATCCTGCTCCTAGTGAAACCAGCATGCTGCCTGCTAATGCGCAGATGCCTACAGAATATGGGATTCCACACAAAGACTCATGCTTTATTTGAACAATTATTCTTCTCTCCCCTGCTTTAAAAGAGAAGAAATATATTGTGTTTCAGTCGGTGTCAAAGATTCCAAGAGGCGAAGTCATAAGTAGGGCAGGAGCTGTTTCGCTCAGGCAGTTTAATTACCTGTCTGAACCTTCAGGTATTAAGTCAATTCTAATCTATTATCAAAGCAGCAATAAGAGAAAGCACATTTTAGAGTAAAACTGCTGAAACATGACTATGGGAGTTGTACAGTAAAAAGGCAGCCTCTCCCTTCTCTAGTTAGGACAGTGGTGGCAAACCTATGGCATGCGTGCCAGAGGTGGCACTCAAGAGCCTTCTCTGTGGGCACCCGTGCATCACCCCAGCACAAAGTTCACCCCACCCCTCTGCCCAGCAGCCCAATGAGAGCACTTCTTCCCTCCTGTTGCCATGTTGGCACTTTGTGATAAATAAGTGGGTTTTGGGTTGCAGTTTGCACTCCGGTCTCTAAAAGGTTCTCCACCACTGATCTAGGGTGTCAGTGTGTGGCACAAACTGGCCAGACGGTCAGTACCACCTACCCAGACATAATTCAGGAAAGGTGCTGATCCTGTATTTTAGGAAAGGTTGAACTTCAGAAAGTGAATGAGGTGAATATCCCTGTAAACCTGACACTTGGTAGGCAAGGCATGGGAGTTGGAGTTTTAAGGGGAAAAATTATAGTGTGGGTCTTAGCAGTTTCTAGAAAATCCCTTTGTCCCTTAAACACCAAAGGGTGCCTTCTAAACTTGAGAATTCCAACATCTTACTGGAGAATTCTCAGGTTTATCTTCGGTCTTATAAGCATTACAAATTTAAGATCTTTCTTTTCATTTGAAAGCTCTATAGCAAAATGAAGACAGAGAAACAGATAGGCATTTTTAAAGAGCAAACCACATTAAAAATAAATAAATGAAGCAGATATTTGGAAAAACTCTTGGAGTTTCCACGCTGTCTATGTAAACCTATTTTTCTGTACTATACTCTCATGCATTTGGAGCTATTTTCTGATTGCTTCTTTTCATAAATTTCAGTGTTGCGAGGAGGGGAGAAGTCTGGAGACACAGTGGCAAATAGCAGTCTAGGCTGGGAGCGGAAACTTCAGAGATTATTAGTACAGTATTTTTTTAAATCTGAGAGTTATGAAAATGGAAAGGACTAAACCCCCATCCTCTTTATTTTGGTTTATGTGATTTAATCATTGGCAGCATATTTAAAGGCAGGACTGATCAATCCTCCTGGTTCCCCTACAATATACCTATGCAATCCAGAAACCAAGATGAGATACAAGTACTGTAGTGAAAATATTTGGTCAGTGAATTTTGCTTTTTAAATAACTTACCCAAACTTGTGAATATCTTCATACTTAATAGGATGGATGTGGGTAAAAGCAAAACTGACCCATCCATCCATTCACAGGGCCCAAAATGTTGGCTTTTGAATCACTATCTTTCCAAACATGTTTTTGCTGATTTAGCACTGCCACCTTTTGCCTTGCAAGGCTCCTCATATTTAATGCATATGACAGCAATGTACAACAACCACCTTCTTTTTGCTCAACAGCTGAACATAAGAACATAAGAACAGCCTTGCTGGAACAGGCCACAGCCCATCCAGTCTAGCATTCTGTCTCACACAGTGGCTCACCATTTCCTTCAGGGTATTATTCCCAAGGAGATGCCTTCACCTGCTTAGGATTCCCTGGAAATGGCATTGAGAGATATCCTGCCTATCTCTCCAACACGGAGGTTGTCCTTAAGTATCCATAATTATAGCCATTGATACTCTTGTCCTCCATGAACTTGTCTAATCCTTTCTTAAAGCTGTCAAGACTGACAGCTGTCACCACTTCTTCTGGCAGGGAGTTCCATAGACCAGTGATCCTCTGGGTGAAAAAGTACTTTCTCTTATTTGTTTGAGAACTAGTACCCAAAAGTTTCATGGAGTGTCCCCTAGTTCTAGTGTTGTGCGATAGGGAAAACAGTTTTTCCTTATCTACTTTGTCCACACCGTGCATGATTTTATAAACTTCAATCAGGTCACCTCTTAGACGCCGTCGTTAAAGAGTGAAGATGCGCAACCGTTGCAGCCTCAGATGGTAAGGAAGGTGTTCCAGTCCCCTAATCATTCTGGTTGCCCTCCTCTGTACTTTCTCCAACTCCATAATATCCTTCTGGAGGTATGGCGACCAGAACTGTACACAATATTCCAGATGGGGCCTCACCATAGATTTATAAAGAGGCAAAATGACACTTGCTGACTTATTTTCTATACCCTTCCTAATGATCCCTAACATTGTGTTTGCTTTTTTCACTGCTGAGGCACACTGGGTTGACATCTTCATTGAGCTGTCCACCAGGACACCAAGGTCCCTTTCCTGGTTTGTCGCAGAGTTCAGACCCCATCAGTTTATAAATGTAATTGGGGTTTTTTGCCCCAACATGCATCACTCTGCACTTACTGATGTTGAAGCTCATTTGCCACTGTTTTGCCCACTCCCCCAGTGTCAAGAGATCCCTCTGGAGCTCTTCACAATCTCTCACAGTTTTCACTACCCTGTATAATTTAGTGTCGTCAGCAAATTTGGCTACCTTGCTTTTTACTCCTACCTCTAGATCATTTATGAAGAGGTTGAAAAGCAGGGGTCCCAGTACTGAACCTTGGGGGACCCCACTCTTTACTTCCCTCCACTTGGAGAAGTGTCCATTTAGTGCTACCCTCTGTTTCCCGTCCCTTAGCCAGTTGCTGATCCAGGACAAGACCTGTCCCTTTATTCCATGACTGGTAAGTTTATTCAAGAGCCTTTGGTGTGGGACCTTGTCAAAAGCCTTCTGAAAGTCCAGATAAACAATGTCAACTGGATCCCCCTTATCCACATGCTTGTTGACACTCTCAAAAAATTCCAACAGATTAGTGAGGCATGATTTGCCCTTGTAAAAGCCATGTTGGCTCTCCTTTAGCAGCGCCTTCTCTTCTATGTACCTATTAATTCTATCTTTTAGGATGGTTTCCATCACTTTACCTGGGACACATGTCAAACTGACAGGTCGGTAATTTCCTGCATCACCCCTGGATCCTTTTTTGAAAATTGGTGTTACATTCGCTACCTTCCAGTCATCAGGCACAAAGCCTGATTTGAGGGAAATATTATATATTTTGGCTAGGAGATCAGCAATTTCGTCTTTAAGTTCCCTGAGAACTCGTGGATGGATGCCATCTGGTCCTGGTGATTTGTTAGTGTTTAGCTTAACAAGACATGCAAGGACCTCCTCCCTGGTTATTTCTATCTTGCTTAATTCTTCGGTTTCCCTCCCTACGAAGATAGGCTCTGTTTTGGGCATGTGGTCTCTGTCTTCTTCAGTGAATACTGAAGCAAAGAATTCATTGAGTCTCTCTGCAATCTCTGTTTCCTCTTTAATAACCCCTTGCCTTCCATTGTCATCTAATGATCCAATGGCCTTCCTAGTTGAGTTCTTACTTCTAATGTACTTAAAGAAGTCTTTGTTATTTCTCTGAGTATTTTTAGCTATACGCTCCTCAAAGTCTTGCTTTGCTTTCCTGATTGTTGCCTTGCATTTGTTCTGCCAGAATTTATGTTTCTGCCTGCTGTCCTCATTTGGACAAGCCTTCCATCTTCTAAATGAGCTTTTCTTGCTCTTGATCACTTCCCGAACAGCTCCTGTAAGCCATATCGGAGTTCTCTTGGACCTGGCAGTGCCCTTTTTCCTTTTGGGTATGCATTCCAATTGGGCCTCTGTTATTGTTTTTGTAAACAGCCTCCATGCCTCTTGGAGTGTTTGGACTCTCTCAATTTTCCCTTTCAGTTTCTTTTTTACTAGTACCTATTGAATTGTACCTATTGAATTGGTGGACTAATATCTGGAATAATTTAGTTTCAGTTTCATTTCCCAAATGTACTCTTCTCTGGGGCTGAAATAATTTGAGACTGGGGGGGGGGGGGTATTAAAGACAAAAACAATATGGGCAATATCTCCCAATCTCTATTTTAGGAAGACCATGAGTTCTTTAGCATTTTCTACCACAGCATTTCCCAAACTATGTTCTGTGGAACACTGGTGGACTTCAATTCCCAGAAGCCTAAGTCAGTACATTGGCTGATCAGTGCTTTGGGGAATTGACTTAAGCTTCTGGGAATTGAAGTCCAAAAAAACCAAAGATTGGGGAAACATTGGTCTACCACAGTGATGGCAAACCTTTTAGAGACCGAGTGCCCAAACTGCAACCCCAAACCCACTTATTTATTGCAAAGTGCCAACACAGCAACAGGGGAGGAAGGAAATGCTCCCATTGGGCTGCTGGGTATAAGGGTGGGTTGAACTCTGTGCTGGGGGAAGGAAGTGCTCCCATTGGGCTGCTGGGGAGAGGGGTGGAGTGAACACTGTGAGGAGGGTGAGAGGAAGTGCTCTCATTGGGCTGCTGGGCAGAGTGGACTCTGTGCTAGAGTGACTGCACAGGTGCCCACAGAGATGGCTCTGAGTGCCACCACTGACACGCGTGCCATAGGTTTGCCACCACAGGTCTACCACATGGACTGGTAGAATCTCTCCAGCAGCTCAGCATCGTGTTCTTCCCAGTCTTGTCATAAAACACTAAGGATTGGACTGGGGACTTTTTCTATACAAAGTCTGTGCTCTGGCACTGAATTTCAGGTCATCTTCTAATGAACTCAGTACACAAATCAGGGAATGGTCTGACGAGGACACAGAGGGAAGACACTCCAAGGGAAAACTGGAGGCATTACATTAGGTTTGGCTCAATTAACTGCCTACAACTCTTCTGGTCTAGAGAAGAACTGGCCTATTTCTGGCATCACAAGAGTGTGAGAGATTTAGAACCCGAATAGGATAGAAAAGGAGATCTATGATAGAATCTGCCCTTTATCTTTAATGTAAAAAGAAGGCCTGGAGAATTCTAATTTTAATCAAAACTGGAGAGAAAGGAGTTATATCTCCAAAAAGCATGCTAAAAAAGCAGCATCCCTGACCTGCTGAAATGTTTATCCAGGCTTTTAACACAACTCTTCTCCTGGCTTCCGAATTACTAAATGCACATGATAGAATCTGAATGGCAGAATATCTGTTGCACTACTAGACATCTGTTGTTGTATTACACTTTCTTTTGGTTTTGTGTTCCTGATTCCTTATAATAAACAAATGGTGTAGGTGTGCCACTTTCTTAGATATTTTAGAATGTGTTAAAATCTGTTTCCATTCTAGTCCAGGTAAACCAGCAGTTCTGCATTTTTCTTAGGTTGGCACGATTTTGAATTATTGGCAGCTCAACAACACTGCCAAGTTACTGAGCCATATTTCCAATGCCTTCCTATTTCATTTTGCCTTCCAGTTGCAGAAAATCTCGGCACCCTTCCTGGAGATTCGGCAGAGGACTTTGTCACGACTTCATCGTCCAATGACTGGGAACTCATCCGAGACTCCCCCAAAGACGCGTCTGACTATTATGGGGGTTGGCGTGGCCAGCAGAACCAGGACCCCCTGGAAGAAACATGGGCTTTAGAGCGCAGAGCACGAGATGTTATGGCTGGACTGAGCAATGCCTGCTGTAGGTGGGGCTGTAGCAAGAGTGAAATCAGCTCCTTGTGCTGAAGAGCAGCTTGCGTGTGTTTATCTGTGCATGTACTCAGCAAAAAAAGGAAATAGATGTAAATATTGTGAGCTCAAAGCTTAAAAACAAAAACGAGAGCCTGAAATGTAATGCTCAGCTGGGCAAGAACTTAAGTATTAAAAACCCACTCATTTCACCATGTTAGGAGCATACCTGTCAAGTTTTGGATTTGAAAATAAGGGAAATTTTCTGACACCCGCTGCGAGCCATCCCACCACCACAACCAAGCTCCAGTATCTCTCAAATTTTAAAATAGGTGTACAAGAAATCTAAAATAACCACTTGTCAACCACTTGCTAACTACAATTAGGTGATCAGAATCTGATAGGCCTACCTTTGTTGACATTGAAATGCTGTGAACATAATACAGCCTAAATGAAAACACAAAAGGGTATATGAAGCACATTTATTAATTTTACATTTAAGCTCATATACTAGTCAACACATATATTTACTGTTTATTTCACATTGCTTGTCTTTAAGTTAAACATTTACATTTTATTTTCATTACACATTTTCTTTTAATTTATCAAATTCACTCATGTGGTGTCTGGCATTCTTTAATGACTTATTATAGAAATTTGTTGCAGACTTTGCAGACTTTAACACTTTTTTGGAAGGAGTATATTGGTGGGCTGGGCCAGAGTGGTTGATTTTACATGAAAGTAAAGCACAAACAGTGCTGTTGTCTAATGACATCCTATTCTCTGTAACAATCTCTTTCACCATACTAAACACCCTTTCAGAACTGGCATTGCTGTGGGGAATGCAGAGTAAAGCCTTCATTAATCTTGGCAGCTCACTGAACCTCACATTCTTCCCTAGCAGGCCCCAGAATCTGTCAATTTTGTCTTCTTGGGGGAGTTGCTTGCTGTCTGTCACCTGGTAGTCAATGAGTTCCTCTCTCAGCCGATCTTCACTCAAGCTCAACTGAGGGAACAAGGTCCTTAGCCTTTCCACTGTAAAATAAAACAAGTATGTGACTGAACATTGCAGATCTAAACCATGCAATATTTCATTAATTCAAGCATTAATTCAAGAATTCTATCAATGGGGAACTGCCCCTAACATCTACCTGTCCCTGGAGTAATGTCGAGGCGAGCAGCAGGGTCCAGCACTTTCAAGTCTCTCAGGAGTGGATGGTCGAGGGGAAAGCAGGAGAACATTGTCTGAAGCGCTGCTTCATAGAATCTTCTCACAGATCTACAACAGCATAAGAGTAAAAAAAAACCTGCATTAGTGGCAACATTTTAGGCACACTACAGCCCATACCCGTGATGGCGAACCTATGTCACACGCATGCCAAAGGTGGCACGCAGAGCCCTATCAACTGGCATGCACGAGTTCTGGGTTTAGCCCCGCCCCATATGTCCCCACCCCCCCAAGCTGCCAATGGCAGCACTGCTTTCTCAAGTCACTCAGTTCCCTCTACCAATAGAAAGGAGATAGGGAAGGCTGAAACCCCGCCTCGAAGGCGGGGCCAGAGATCCCCCACCTCCTAGGAGACAGCGTGCATTCGCTTCTCTTCCTTGGACGGGTGTGTCTGGGGTTGTCTGTTTGCCTGAATTTGTTCCTGCAGCGCCTCCAGGTAGGGATTTCAGCCTTCCTACCCTTTTGATTTGGGGTGTGTGCATGGACTTGCCTTGCATGCTGGCCATGGCCACTAGTCTCATTTCCCCCGTTTATTTACTTTGGGGTGAAAGTTGGGAAGAAAGACAGGACAAGTGGCCAATGGACTTTTGTGTTCCCAGGAGAGCGGCTTTTGGGGGGTGGGGTGGGATGGAGGGGAAAGATGGGGTCTTCCTGCTTGGCAGTTTTAATAAATCCCATGCCAGGCAGATCCCAACATTTCTTCCTCCCTCTCCAAATCATCATCCTCAATTTCACACGGAGAGAAGCAGCAAAAGGGGTGGGAACAGAGAGCGTGGGTTCTGTTTATTTTGATTCCCCATGCTTGGGACTCATTTGACCAAAGTTGAAAAGATGGAAGAGACTGATCCTCTCGTTAGCAGTCGCACAACTGCTGCCTCCCACTGTCAGAACCCCCCCCCCCTTTCACATTGGTTTTCTTGCTTGGCCATTTTAATAAATTCCGTGCTAGGCAGATCCGAGCAACCCAGTGGTGGGCTCCGAAAATTTTTACTACCACACTGTGGGCATGGTATGGTGAGTGTGGCCAGGGGAAAGCCCTGTGTTGCACCCAAATTAGGACTACTTTATTTATTTTAAAACTTGGATGAGTGGGGCCAGCTAGAATTTCTGCTACCAGTTCTGGCAAACTGGTGTGAACCTGCTGATGCCCACCAATGGAGCATCTCCCCCACCCCCCTTCATCCTCCTGACAGTCTGCATTGTTATTGCTTCGCTTTCACGTCGTACTGCTTAATTTCAGGCAGGGAGAAACAACGGAAGGGAAGGGGAGAGGAACAGAGAGTGAGGTTTCTGTTTATTTTAATTCCCCGTACTTGGGACTCATTTGACCGAACATGGAAGGATGGAAGAAGCAGAGTCAATTTTGATACCTAGTCAGGATCGAACTCACAACCTTTTGGTTGCAAGACAGCAGTTTAACACTTGCACTGGGGAGCTATGGTGGCTCAGTGGTTAAGAAACTCACCTTGTAAGCTGGAAGGCTGGCAAGTCAGCAGTTCAAAACCCAGGTACTGCATGATGGAATGAGCTCCCATTTCTGTCCCAGCTCTTGCCAACCTAGCAGTTCAAAGCAAGAAATTGCAAGTAGATAAATAGGGACCACTTCAGTGGGAGGGCAAACAGCATAGATAAATAGGGACCACTTCAGTGGGAGGGTAAACAGCATTCCATGCACTCCGTTATCTAGTCTTGCCTGCCACATGTCCAAGCAAATGTCTGCAGATGCAGACAGTGCTGGCTCCTTGGCTATAAGCAGAGATGAGCTCTGAACCCTAGAGTCAGTTACGACTGGATTTCTAAAATATGCATTTTATGGTCTGAGAGGAAAATCGGGGGGCGGGCGGGGCGGGCACTGGCACCCAAGATGGCTGCCACCCATCACCCCTCCTTTTTGGCCACTTGATCTCAAAAAGGTTCACCACCACTGGCCTATACTCTCATACTGTTTTGCATATGTTTTTTTAACTGTTATGTAAGCCACCTTGGGTCATCCATGGATGAGGAAGGTGGGGTAGAAATTTTGTAATTAAGTAAGAAAGTAAATAAATAAATGAATACTGTCAAAAGATATCATAATTCTATAACTGCAATATACTCACTGAAAGATTTCCTTCTCGTCGGACACTGGAAGCTCTATGCTTCTCATTAACTCCTTTGTGTCTGCTCCAATAAAGAGCTCTTCATCAGCCAACTGATGTCCTTCTCCATACTCCACCTCCCTGAGAGGTACACCCACGATGGCCCTGGCTGGTATGAGGTAGCCCAGGATCCTCCTGATTAGCCAGCACATCTTCTCTTCAAGTCTGTGAATTTGTACTCTCTCTGACTGCAAAAAATATCATTGGTCACAACAAAATAACAGTGAATTAAGAATGTTACAATTAGCACAACCATATTTAATTATAATTATTATTCACACATACATTCAATATCATTGACACCCACCTGGAAGGTAATATTAAATTCAGATAAAGGCTTAAGGGCAGCAGTCAGGAACATGAAGTAGATCTTCATGATTGGATCACGCAAATGGCTGGCTAGATCACGTACTTTGGCACTCCTCTCCACCTCATGACTGCTGAAGTAGGCCTACAGTACATAGGGACACAGGGTTCCAATTCATAATTGAAATGAAAACATATCATAGTAAACTGTGTATATATCTGCTGGAGTTGCCATCCTTACCTGTAGTGCGTCCCACTGGTTCAACACTCTCTGGATGCAGGTTAACAGACTCAGCCATCTGGTGTTGCAGTACTTGAGGAGCTTCAGGTGGTCTGAATCAGTAAAATCTACAAACTCATTGTAGATTTCACATCTTTTTGCACTGTAATGTGGAAAATAATTTTGTTAGTGGCTGGAAATGTATGCGTACGTTCGTAAGTATATCAACTACAAGCCTATCTAATTTATATGAATTTACCTTTTATCAAAGTGAGTGTATATCCCAACCAGGATGTCTTCCACAGGTACCTGTGCTGCTCTGATGGCAGAGGCAGTGGCCAGCTGTGCTAGGTCGCAGATGCAGCCAAGGTCCTGGACGTAGGGCTGGCTGGTCTTCAGTCTGCTGATAACAGAGTTGTGTATGCCTCTCATGACACTTGCATTATCAGAGTTAAAAGCTATCAGGTTCTCCCATGGAATGTCTCTTTTTCTATTGGAAACAGGAAAAAGTGCCACAAAATGTCTCAGAGAAAACGTAAGGTTATAATTAAATGCAAACTACTGCACACATCAACAACACAGTGTAGCTCCACTACCTTAATGCTTCACTCAGCTTTTCATACAGATTTTCTGCATTTCCCAAGTTGCATATAGACATTTCCATGAATCTTGTAGCGACCTGCAGAGTGGCCTCATCATAGATTCTAGCCAGGATGACGAATTCTTTGTCTGTTTTTCTGTTGTTCGATTCGCCACACATCAGTGAAAAGGGCTGAGATCGGCATGTTTTGGCCAACTCGTCATCTAGCTCTGCTGCTATGGAACCTGTTGAGCGAGTGCCCAGTAACGTTAGCTAACTATTAGCTGACAATATGCCTGCTGGACATTATCAAATATGTATACGCATATATAATATTTATACTTAATTTGAATCAACTTACCTTTGATGAGTTGCGTAATCTTGGTTTTCCCTGCTGAATATTTTTCTGCAATAGTAGAGTCCGGGAACATCTCAGCTACACACTTGTTGAAGTCATTACAGAAGGTAGGAGAAATGTTGTTTTTCGCACACAGCATTGCCATTTTAACCTCCGCATTTATGACTGGGTAGGCCTTTGTGGTATTCCTAGTCACATATGCTGGCATCAAAGGGACAAGTTTCTGTTCCTCTAGCCCGCGCTTGTGCTTGGTCGATTTTTCATGCTGACTGATATCGCTCCTTCCTCCATGGGAGACACTAAAATCGCATTTACAAATCTTACAGAATGCGCGACCATGCCCCAGCCTGCTCCTCTTTAGGAAAGTAAATTCGCTGTCCCATTTTTCGAGATATCTACACAACTTCCTTGATTTTTTGACAGGAATGTCTTCTTCTTTACTTCCGTGATCCATCGCTCTCGTTTGTTGCTCCTGTTATGTTCTCTTCTATGGAGATCAGAGAAAGGAAGGACTACTTAGAAAGAAAAGGAATGAAGGAAAAGAGAAGAAGGGGTGCATCTCTCACCCTCTGAACCAAAAGCCTTTGCCTTGGATTTTAGTTAAAGGGGTGGGTGGGTGGGAAATGGTAGGAACCAGAGAGCAACACCACGTGACTCTCCCAGTCCGGTAATGGTAAGCCCTGAGGTGACCTTTCAAGAGGGGGGGGGAGCCTTCTTTTTCTCTCTCTCCCTCCCCTACCCCCCATCTGTCTCACTCCCCTAAGGTAGGCCTCCTCCTTACGGGTGGGATGGGGGAAGGCTCTGAGTGGCCCCAAAGAACAGCATCAGTGAAGAAGAGGTTTGGAGGCCCCACATGGAATTGGGGGGTGGGAGAGAGAAAGAGGATGATGGGTGGGCCTCAGGTGGCAGAAGGAGCAGAGATGCCCATCCCTCAGCTTTTGACTCTCCTTCTCCCATCTCTGGTCAAATTTTCAATGGGAGAAGAAGAGGAAGATGAAGACCAATGGAGGGGAGAATTATTTATCAGTCACATTTGTATTGAATATCCACCACCCCTTCTCCCCCCCCCCAGCAATTCCTGGCTTCCACCCTCTTTTTTCTCACCCCAGAAGAAGGCTTCTCCTCCTCCTCCTTGTGCCTGGGAAGGAAGGAAGGGAAAGTGGCTGGATGTCCCCTCGGCACTTCCTTTCAAAGCCAGGGAGGGGGACAGTTACAATCCTGAACCTCCCCCTTAAGAAAGTTTCCCCCTCCCCTGAAAAATGCGGTTTTTTTAAAAAAAATCTTCCATCTCCCACCAGAGGTCCCCCCCCCCAAGCCTCATGGGACCCCCTGATCTCTCCCCCCCCCCCCAATCAAGAAAGGCTTGCCTTGCAAAAGCCTTTGTGCCATTGATAAGCTGGGAGGGAGGGGGAGATTCCCCACCTAGATCACACTGGAAAAGACCCCTCTCCCTCCTGCATGTCTCATAATGTGTGTGTGTGTGTGTTACTTATTTGAGTAAAATATCCCACCCCATCTCTCTCTTCCCATCCCCAATAACAAGCTGAGAGAGAGAGAGAGAGAGAGAGAGAGAGAGAGAGAGGAATAGACCCTCAACCCACCTCCTCCTTCAAGGTGTCCTGAATGGGAGGAAACTCTCGAGGAGACCATTTTCCTCCTGACAGTTACCTGCGAACCCCAGTCGGGGTTAAGAAACTCACCTTGTAAGCTGGAAGGCTGGCAATGGAGAAAGGAAAAGGGGGGGGGGAGGGAAGGTGCCTCCACTTCTGAGTCCTGAACTTGGGGGGGGGGGGGGCGAGTGAAGAGCAGGACAATCTCAGCCTCTCCCCCCCCCAACAAAGACCTGAGAAGGGGCAAAGGGGGCGGGGTAAAGAAAATGCTTCCCCCCCCAGGGTCTCTCTGCATGGAAATGTGAAGGGGTTTTTCATGCACCCCCTTTACCACCACCTCTAGGGAGCACCTGGCCTGTGTGTGTGGGTGGGGGTGGGGGGGGGGGAGGCGGCAAAACCCAAAGGGGGGAGGAGGAGGCTGTGGGGCAGAAGGGGAAGACCGCACGGGAGGGAAGGGGCACTTAAAAGGGGGGGGGGCAGGGAGCCTTCTTTTCCTCTCGCCCCCCCCCCCTCCTGCAAGGTAGAGCTTCTTAGGGAGGGGGGAAAGCCTCTGAGTGCCCCCGAAGAACAGCCTCAGGGAGGGAAAGGCTTGGAAGGCGCCCCACATGGAATTGGGGTGGGTGGTGGGAGAGAGTGAAAGAGAATGATACCCCAGAGGTGAGGATGATGGATGGGCCTCAGGCGGCAGAAGGAACAGCGTCGACTCTCCCCCCCTTACATCTTCTATGGGAGGAAGCGGATGAAGGCCAATGGAGGGGGGAGAATAGCCCAACCCCCTCTTTCTCTCTCCCTCCCTCCCCGCAATCCCTGACTCTTTTCCCGCTTTCTCACCCGACCCCAAATAGAAGATCAAAGGCTTCTCCTCCTCTTCCTCCTAGGGAGGAAGAAGGAAGGAAAAGTGCCCGGATGTCCCTCAGCGCCTGCGCAAATGCAACCCCAGGAGGGGGCGTGGCCTGGGCTCCTTTGAAGCCCCTCCCCCGTATCCTGGCAACGGCGGCCACATAACCCGATTTTCAAATTTGACAGAGATCCTTTCCAAACCTGAAGTCTATGCCTAAACAAGACTCCCCCCTGGCTGCACTGGTGCCTGTCCACATGTAATTTCGGATTACAGTTCTCATGATCCTGAGAGAAGGGAGTTGTAGTCCAGCACCTGTGAAGGGTCCTCGATGAAGAGAGCAGCTGAGCTGACCCCCTAAGCCGCCACCATCCCATTAAGCTTTGATGATGACAACTTGGGCAGTTCTTTTGCACCATGGGGGCGGAGGGGGGGGGAGTGAGGCAGGCACACAAAAACTTTGACAAGACAAAAGAGCATACCTGTCAAGCGCAGCTCCTGCGCAGAACGTTTCTGCGCAGGTCCGTTGTACGCACGCGTAGAAGGCTTTTATGCATGCGTAGAACGCTTCTGCGCAGAACGTTTTTGCGCAAGTCAGTTCTACGCATGTGTAAAAGCCTTCTACGCATGCGTACAACGGACCTGCACAGAAATGTTCTGTGCAGCTCACTTCTACGCGTGCGTAGAAGGCTTTTACGCATGCATAGAAGGCTTTTACGCATCCCCTTCTGCACAGAAGCCTTCTATGCATGCATAAAAGCCTTCTACGCACGGGTAGAATTGAGCTGTGCAGAAGGGATGCGCAGTAACTCATTTCCCCCCCCCCCCCGGCTGCCAAATTATGGGGTAGCGGCAGCTCCGGGCGGGAAATGAAGAAAATCCCGGCCAATCCGTATGCAAAAGAGTGGGTGACAGACAGATCAGAACAGGGAGTGCAGTCCCTCCGGAAATTCTCTTGTACACACCACAAGTGATATGAACAGGAGCTGTGAAAGGGTAGCACTGACACATGTTGATTATGGGGGACAGGGGAAAACATGATTCACTTGGATCAGAGGCAGCCAGATGCCTTTGGCTCACTGAAAGTGTGACTGGCACTGCTTTTGTGCATAGCTGTCAAGTATCCCTTATTGGCCGGGGAAACCCCTTATTTTACCTTCTTTCCCGCCGTCATCCCTTATTAATTAGACTGCGATGCCCTATTGCCACCATTGGAGGGCAGCACAGGATAAGCATAGCTGTCAAGTATCCCGTACTTGCCAGGAAATTTCCCTTATTTCCAAATCCAAAACTTTACAGGTATGCTTCTGTGACATACAGTGGTACCTCAGATAAAGTCCGATTCGGATAAAGTCACGGTTTTCATGCACACGTGATGCATCGCATAAAATAAAGTCCAAAACTGCTAAAAAATGGACGTTATCCGAGGTATTTGGTATAAGAACTTTGGATAAAGTCCATTTTTGGACGTTATCTGATGCATCGCCCATTTGATTTGGGTAAAGTCCAAAATCGGATAAAGACCAAACTTGTGGAACGGAGTTTGGACTTTATTCGAGGTTCTACTGTATATACATTGGCACTATTGGATGAGTACGGCCATGGGAACTGGGATCAGTATTTATGGAATTCACTGCTGTGGGATGGGATGATGGTCACTCATACAGACAAACTATTCTGGGCTGTGTCTTGACTGTTAAAATAAGTGAGATTCTAATTAGGCTTTTAAAAAAATGGGTGGAAGTTCACATGGTGTTTGTCCCAATTTCCACAGCCTTTGAGAAACCTGAACTTTAAAAAACAACAACAACAACAACAACCCTGCAGCCTCCATCCAAAGCACACTGCCAGCTTCCTCCCCCCCCACCCCAAGTTCCCCTCCAGTTGGTTTTTCCCTTTTTCTTTGTATGGACTTGTTCCCACTATTCAGATTTGGGGGCGGAATCTGCTGCTGCTACTCCATGCACCTCCTTCACCCCTGTTTCAGTACCTGCAGCTGCAAATGGTACTAATTCTTTAAAATTATATTTTAATGATATAGCGTTACAACAGTTCTTTGCCATGAGAGCAGACTGCTGAACTCTTGTAGCACTATAACAGTAAGGCTGTGTGGTAGTGTTGGGGATCATTTTCAGGCTACAGGGAATCCTGCAAAATTTACAGGGCAAGAGGCACAATCTATAATATGTGCTTGCACATACATGCACACAGAAGAATACAGTGATTTAGGGATCTGTAAAAAAATAAGCTATGCAGGTTGATGTTTTAAAATGCACTGCATTTCAGTGGTATTGTGTGTTTGAATCTATTTCCGAGCCTGGAAAAACCAAGACAAATCTAGGATTTTTTTTGCTGACCAAGATGCACCATTTGCGAGCATTAGACCAGGGGTTCCAACCGAAGGCCGGATCTGGCCCATGGTGCCATTTCATGTGGGCCCCCACCCCTCCAAGGGCATTTGAGAAATGGCCACCCCTTTGAAGCTGTTGGGACAAAATGGCTGCCCCCAATGTGGAGGAAGGACAAAATGGCCATCCGGCCCTTGAAGTTGACTGAAAGAGTGTGACCTTGAAAAGATTGGGAACCCCTGCATTAGACAATTTCATATATGGAGAGTGTACCCACCAGCAGCAATTAGGCACGAAAGCCTAAGTAAATGTGATGCCAACATTCTGCAAGCAGCCTCCAATCAAGGAGAGCACATCTATCTATACCTATAAATCTGTGCGTTAACCGTTGGAATGTGACAAAGGATGTTGCACCAGGCCCCAACAGCCCCGAACGAACCTCCGTGCACTCATCCGACCGGGGTTCGCAGGTAACTGTCGGGTTGAATTTTGCACTAGTGGGGCAGGAGCCCCCCAACTGCAAACAAAAAGAAAGGACTCCATTTCCCAACATTCCTTGGGCCGCGCCGCGCCACAGCCAATCAGGCTGAGAGGCGCGAGCAAAAGGAACGTTCGGAAACGCACCGTGGCCAATCAAAATGAAGCCGCAGGAAAAAAACCGTTGCACAAATGGTAAACACAAACCCAAAACTACAAGCCCCAGCGTCCTGCACGCCATGAGCGCGCAGGACGCTGAGGAAGCCAGTGCACAAAAAATAAAAAACACACTGGGAGCACAAGTCCGCCGCAGGCGGACGCAGCGCCTCAAAGCCACACAAACACCCACCGGCCTTCTTGCACGGAGCAACAGGGAAGAGAAGGACTCCCTCTCCTCCACACTACCCCGCCGAAGACACGGCGAGACCACCACCGGCCTCAACAAAAGTTGAGCCGGGGTGGAAAAAAACCACAACAGAGGAAGTTCAAGGGTGGGGGGGAGGTATTGATGCCTTCGCCCCCGCCCCCTTGAAAGCAAAACAATTCCTCTGGAAAGGAAAGGCACCGGACGGCGCTCTGCCTGGTACCTTTACTTGCCAAGTAAGTGTTTTGCTTTCAAGGGAGGGCGAAGGCATCATTGCCTCCCCCCCTGAAAGCGAAACAATTCCTCCTCTGTAGCATGGGGGGTGGGGAAAGAGGATACCCCTTTCTTCCACCCCCACCCACCCATGCTTCGGCGAGGCAACGGGGGAAAAACTATGTTTCCCCCCCGGCAGCCTCGGAGGCCTGCCCAAGCCAGCCTGTAGCTTGGGGGGAGGGGATACTCCCCTCTTCCCCCCCCAAACCCAGGTTACGGCAAGGCACTGGCCAGCCCCCCTGTAAAAAACAACACCATACATATAAATAAATAAAAGAATCCCCACCCCCACCCCAATGCAAGGATTTAACACGGCCTGGCCAGCAAGGCAAGGTCACGTTAAACCCTCCCAACCCCTCCCCCCCACACACATTGAACCTATTCCCAGGTAAGCAAAGCCAGCGGACGGCGCTCTTCCCGCTGACTTTACTTACACCAAAAATAAAACACAAAAATCAGAATCAAAAACATTCAAAAATAATCAAAATCAAACCCAAAAATAAGAATAAGACAGAACACACAGAACCCCCCCCAAAACAACAACAACAACAACAACAGAGAAATTAAACCAGAGAACTCACCCCCACGTCCTCATTCCACGATGTCCGGAAATGAAATAAGGAAAGAAAGAGACTACTTACCGAAAGAAGCGACAACGAGAGGCCAGTAGAAAAAAACAGTCAAAGCAAAAGAAAACCTGAACAGCACCACCCAGAGGCCACAGGAGAAAAAACACTCAAAAATATTCACAAAAATGATTCTCACATTTCTAAAATCCTGCATTTAGTTTTCACTCAAAAATAAAAACACAACATTTTAAAACATTTTTAAATATTAAATTTGAAAAAACATATACTTACACATTTTTAAAATTTTTATCTAAAGTACAACTATTAAAAAAAATCACATAGTAAAACATTATTTGGTTTTAAATAAAATTGTAAAAAATTATATCATCCTTTCCTCCTTTTTTAATCCCAAAAAAAAAGCCCCAAAAAAACCCCTGGTCACAGTTTATAACAGCCCGTGCATATAAATAAACATTTTAAAAATCACAAAACCTTTCAACACCATTTAAAACAGCCCGGCACCATTTGTTCAAGAAAAAAAAACCAAACCCTTTACTATCCAACACAATTTTAGGTCTTTTTATATAACAATACACATTTTTTTAAAAAAAACCTTCCAAAACAATTTAAAACATTTGATGATCCAGGATTTTGCTACCTTATGGGTTATGCATGGGTCACAAAACAGTGGCATATGTGAAGAAGGGACAGAATGGGGAAGAACCTGTGGGTGGGACCATTCCAATGCAGTCTTGTTAACTCCATATAGATTTTTGTTTCTTTGTTTCTCGTTTACTTCAGGGCTGTAGCAGGGCCCCCCGAAAACCTTCCTGAGCTAACAGCCCCACCTCCACCCCTCCACGGGATGCCAATGTTATACTGTATATGTGAATGTTACATTGTTGCCCCTCCTGGAACATTTTGCCCCTCCTGACCCCCCAAAAAAATAAAAAAATCTAGAATCCTGGCTATGCCCCTGGCTTACTTATACCTTGGGGTGGGCCCAGGAAAGAGTATAAACACTCCAGGAGGGCAGTCTGCTCTCTTCCACCATCAAAGCTTCAGATGGCCTGCAGTGCTGCAGTGGCTTAGTAGTTAAGAGACCTGAGTGCTGTGCGACGGAGTGAGCTCCAGTCTGTCCCAGCTCCTGCCAACCTAGCAGTTTGAAAGCAAGAAGTTGCAAGTAGATAAACAGGTATTTGCTTTGGTGGGAAAGGTAATGGTGTTCCTTGCACTCCAGCATTGTCATGCCACGGAAATGTCTGCAGATGCAGTCAGCGCTGGCTCTTAGGCTGAAAATGAAGATGACCGCTGCAGCCTAGAATGAGATACGACTTCCTTTTGAGCAAGGGAGACTTTTACCTTTACTGAGACAAGATCTCCCACCCTACCTCAGAATACAGACCATTCCCAACCCTAAACTTGTATCCTTAGAAAAGAGCTCGATGGTGGCCAGTAGGGTTTCTTCTGTGCCTAGGCCAGACGTGAAACTGCCAAAATGAAGCCACCTTTTCAGCGAGTTCATTTTGTAGTTGCTTCGCTTGAGCAAGCGTGAGGAAACATTAGCACGCACAAGGTGGTGGCGGTTGCTGGGGCATGCCTGATTGTGGTTCAAAAACACCACAATCTTTGAGGAAGCTCTTTTTGTGTACCCAGGTAGGGTTTATTGATCATATGGGACTGCTGCCTATGGCCTGTGGGCTGGATCCGGCCCTGACGCCAATTCATCTGGGCCACGATGCCCTTGTCACTCCCAGAAGTGGAAGTAAAAGGCGCCCATATGGACGGGTTTTACTTCTGCTTCCAGGAGTGACAAGGGTGTCATGGGCCAGATGAATTGGTGTTGTGGGCCGGATCCAGCCCACAGGCCATAGTTTGACCACCTCTGCTCTTGTGTATTACTTTCACAAGTGGAGAAAGCTGTCAACCCCAGCAAACTCTGGGCCTTCCTGTTCATCGAGGCCCCTGCCCCAGCTTGAGAAAAGTAACTTTGGATGAGTCACCCCAGTTTCCTTCTTTACTAAGCAGTTCCTTCCCTTTTTAATACCTCTCCCTTCCCTTCTTTAAAAAAAAAAGCCTCGTGTCTACGGCTCTTCTCTCTCTCTCAATCGAAGGGGAAGTTGACCTGGTGGCGCAGTTGTTGTGCGTTTGGTCATGACCAGGGCCAAGGTTTACATAAGCATTCCATCCTTCCTTCCGAGGTCGGCAAAATGAGTACCCAGCACGTTAGGGGCAAAATGCTAATTCACTTGTGAACCGCCCAGGGCATACACGAAGCGCTTATATGGGGCGGTATAGAAGTGTGATTGCGGTGGCTCAGTGGTTAAGAGGCTTACCTTGTTTAGCTGGAGGGCCGGCAAGTTGGCAGTTCGAGAGACCCGGGTACTGCATGACGGAGTGAGCTTCCGCCTGTCCCAGCTCCTGCCAACCTAGCAAAGCGCAAGCAAGGAAATTGCAAGGAGATAAATGGAGGACCACTTCGGTGGGGAAAAGGTCTCGGGGGACATTGAAGGAGCTTCATTCGGGCATCCCCTGAAGGGAGTTTCTCCAGCAAAAAAATCCTTTTAACCCAAAATAATTTCTGGCACATTATTATTATTATTATTATTATTATTATTATTATTATTATTATTATTATTATTATTATTATTATTATTATTATTATTATTATTATCGTTGTTGTAGCTGTTGCTGTTGCTGTTGCTTCTGCTGCTGGCAATCTCCCCTAACTAAGCGGCAGCCCCGAACTCCCTTTCCCCGTGGCTTGGCCGTGATCCGATCCGCCTTGGGGCGTTTCCAGGCAGGCCCTGCTCTCCAGCAACCCATCGAGGCCGAGAGCTACGCAGCGCTGCTGCAGATCCGCCCCGGGACCTCCGCCCAGAGGAAAGAGACGGCGCGGCGGTTAGGCCCCGGGAGGAGGAAAACTGGCGGCTCCTGGGAGCAGGTAACTCGGCGGAGGTTCTGCTCAGGTGGCGGCGGGGACCACAGCTTGTCTCCGCTCGGGGGGCGGGGGGGGGGCTTGCCAGGCAGGGAATTGGGGTGTGGGGAGGACTCCGCCCGCGGTGCCCTGTCTAGACGGGGACCACAGCTTGTCTGTTTCCCTGAAGACCCAAGAGGAGAAGGGAGCTATAGTCCAGCCTTTCCTCCTTGGTTTCCCAACGAGCGGCTCCTCCCATGGGGGACCGGCCACATGTTTGCAGATGTTTCCTCCGAGAGCGGCTGGCAGGCAGCGGAGGTTTCGGAAGAAGAGAGGAAGAAGTGGCTCATCTCTGTTTATAGCCAAATGGCCAGCGCTTTCTGTGGACATGTGGCAGGCATGTCTCAACACCGGAGTGCACGGAACGCTGTTTACCTTCCCACTGAAGTGGTCCCTATTTATCTACTTGAAATTTCTTGCTTTTGAACTGCTAAGTTGGCAGGAGCTGGGATAGAGGACATGAGCTCACTCTTATCATGCAGTACTCAGGTCTCGAACTGCTGACTTGCCGACTTTCCAGTCAAGTTCAGCATTTTAACCACTCAGCCGCTGCAGTCCCCCTTGTTTTTGCTATAATCCATAAAGAACGCATGTAGAAGAATCCTTACCTAGATAGTAAAGCTAAGGGCAGGGTATGGTGGGGGTGGGTTTCCCCAGGGGTGGGTTTTCCCACCCCATTTTTGCAAATACTTTTCATAAGAATTTTAGGTTCTAGGTAATTATGTCAGTCCCTTACATCAGCAATAGCAACCACACTTATACTGTACTAGCAGAGTGTGCCCGGCGTTGCCGGGCTGTTTTAAATTATGTTGGAAGGAGGGTTTTTTTTTTGGTAATGTTTGTAAAAAAGAGGTAGTCTGTAATTGTTCTTTTTAAATTTTTTATTTATGCAAAAATTCCTTATGTTGTCATTTGTTAAAAAGATTGTATTGTTTTGATACTGTAAAGTAATAACAACTTGTATTTTGTTATTTTTCTAATGTATTTTTGATTATTTATTTTAACATATATGTTAATCTTTGTTACGATGCCGGGCTGTTATAAACTGTGATTAGTTTTTTGTGTGTTTTTCTTTTTTGTGGATTAAAAAAAGAACAAAGGATGATAAAAACTTTTATAATTTTTTTATTTAACAAAATAATGTTTTAGTATGTGACTTTTATTTTAATAGTTGTACCGTAGGTAATAGTTTTAAAAATGTGAAAGTACATGTTTTTTACATTCAATGTTTTTAAACTGTGTTTAGATGTTTTTGGTTTTTATTTGAGTTAAAACTCAACACAGGATTTTAGAAATGTTTTTATTTTATTTTTTTGACATATGTTAGTGATTTGTTATGTTTTGACTTGTTTTTACTGTTGTGGCCTCTGGGTGGGGCTGTTGAGTCTTTTTGAGTTGTTTTTACTATTCTGCCCTGCAGGTGGGGCTGCTAGGGTTTTTGGTGTCATTTAGCGTGTTTTTTCTCTCCTGGCCTCTGGGTGGGGCTTCTTCCAGTAAGTAGTCTCTTTGTTTCTTAATTTCTGTTCTGGTCGTCGTGGAGGAAGGTCGTGATGGTGAGTTGTCTGGTTTTTCTTCTGGGGTTTTTCTTTGTTTTGCTTTTGTGGTGGTGGGCTGGGAGGTGTTTCTGTTTGTTAGTTTTTGTTTTGGTTTAGTTTTAGGTAGGTTTAATTGGTTTGATTTTTTTCTGGTTGTGTTTAATTTGTTTTATTTCGTTGTTGTTTGTGTAATTTGTGGGTTTTTCGTGTTGTAGTTAGGTGTTTTGTTTGTGGTTTTGTGGTGTTGTGGAAGTTTTTGTTTGTGTATTTTGTGGTTTATTTCTTTTTGTTTATTAATGTTGTTTAATTATTGATTTATTATTGATTTATTATTTTGTAATAGTTTTGGTGTTTGTTTTTGTTGGTTACTTTTTGTGTATGTTGTTGTTTCGGGGTTGTTTTGGTGCGCGTGCACACACACACTGGGCAGGTTTGAAATGTCCAGCCCAGTAGGTGTGTGCTGCAGTTGAGTTCGGAGGCTGCGCCCGGGTGAGTAGCTCTGGGAGGCGAAGGCAACGACCGGAGACCCGTTCGCTGCCTTTGCTTTCCCCCCACCCTTGAAAGCGAAACACTTCCTCGGGAAGTAAAGGCAACGACCGGAGCCTCATTCACTGCCTTTGCTTCCCGGGGAATTGGTTCGCTTTCAAGGGGGCGCGCGCGAATGCATCAGTACCTTCCCCCCTCCTTGATCCCCTCCTGTTTTTGGTGTTTTTTCCCACCCCGGCTCAACTTTTCTTGAGGCCGGTGGTGGTCTTGCCATGTCTTCGGCGGGGAAGCGTGGAGGAGAGGGAGTCCCTCTTCTTCCCATTGCTCCAGGAAAGAAGGACGGCGGGTGTCTCGCGGCGGGTTTTTTTTGGCTTTTTATTTTGCGTGGCTGTGAGGTACAGCGTCTGCCTGCGGCGGACTTGCGCTCCAGTTGCGTTTTGTATTTTTATTTTTTGCACGCCAGCTTTCTCAGCGTTCTGCGCGCTCATGGCGCGCAGGACACTGGGGCTTGTAGTTTTGTGTTTGTGGTTTCCGCTTGTGCAGCGGTTTTTTTCTGCGGCTCGATTTTGATTGGCCGCGGTGCATTTCCCAATGTTCTTTTTGTTCGCACCTCTCAGCCTGATTGGCTGTGGTGCGGCGCGGTGCAAGGAACGTTGGGAAGTGAAGTCTTTTCCTTTTGTTTGCGTTCGTGGGTCTCCTGCCCCACTGGCGCATTTCTCAACCTGCCAGTTACCTCCGTACCCAGTTCGGGCGAGTGCACGAATGCTCGGTACGGGATAGTATGGCTGGGTGTGGGATCCTTTGTCAAATTACAACGGTTACTGCTCTGATTTATAGGTAAAGACTAGCAGAGGTTGCCCGGCATTGCCGGGCTGTTTTAAATTGTGTTGGAAGGTTAAATTGTGTTTATGTTTTAAAAAAATTGCTTAGTCTGTAATTTAAATTTTTAAAATGTTTATTTATTTATTTAATATATTTTTATTAATTTTTATAAATGAACAGTACATAAAAAAATACAAAGAAATAAAACATATACAAACATACCTAAAATACAAAGTAATCAAAACATATCATGACCTATCCTAATACATTGTTCCAACTATCTTTGTAAATTTGAATACTACTAACTCCTTCACGTTACTCCACTTCAACCGCATCCTTAATATTCTGGATAGGAAGCCACAACAAAAGGAAAACTTATACAAATTTTTTGGCTTGGCTGTTATTAACTGTGATCTGGTTTTTTGGTTGGTTTTTTTTGAGGATTAATAAAAGAACAAAGTATGATATAATTTTTTCAAATTGTTTTATGTAAGCGAATAATGTTTTAGTTTTTTGAATTTTTTAAATTAGTTGTATCATAGGTAATAATTTTAATAATGTAAAAGTAAATGTTTTTTACATTCAATGTTTTTAAAATGTGTTTAGATGTTTTGTGTTTTAATTTGAGTTAAAACTCAGCACATGATTTTTAAAAGTTTCTATTGTATTTTATTGACATATGTTTGTGATTTGTGTTAAAGTGTGTTTTAGTGTAATTTTTTTGACTTGTTTTTATTGGTGTAACCTTTTGTGTAAAATTGTGAATTTGTGTTATGTTTTTGATTTGTTTTTACTCTTGTGGCCTTTTGTTTGGGGCTATTGTGTGTTTTTGAATTGTTTTTACTATTGTGGCCAGCAGGTGGTGCTGGTAGTGGTTATTGTATTTTGACTGTTTTTTCTCTCCTGGCCTCTGGGTGGAGCTTCTTCTGGTAAGTAGTCTCTTTCTTTATTCATTTGTTCATGTTTTTTATTGTGTTTTTAGTAATTTTTTAAAAAATAATTATTTATTTGGTGGTGGGGAGGGGGCGTGGTCGTTGGGGGTTAGGAAGGGTGGGCTAGGTGGTGGGGATGGGGGCATGGTCGTTGGGGGTTAGGAAGGGTGGGCTAGATGGTGGGGATGGGGGCGTGGTCGTTGGGGGTTAGGAAGGGTGGGCTAGGTGGTGGGGAGGGGGGCGTGGTCATTGGGGGTTAGGAAGGGTGTGCTAGGTGGTGGGGAGGGGTGTGTGGTCATTGGGAGTTAGGAAGGGTGGGCTAGGTGGTCAGGAGGAGGGCGTGGTTGGTGGGGGTTAGGAAGGGTGGGCTAGGTGGTGGGGAGGGGGGAGGGGGGCGTGGTCAGTGGGGGTTAGGAAGGGTGGGCTAGGTGGTGGGGAGGGGGGCGTGGTCATTGGGGGTTAGGAAGGGTGTGCTAGGTGGTGGGGAGGGGTGTGTGGTCATTGGGAGTTAGGAAGGGTGGGCTAGGTGGTCAGGAGGAGGGCGTGGTTGGTGGGGGTTAGGAAGGGTGGGCTAGGTGGTGGGGAGGGGGGAGGGGGGGCGTGGTCAGTGGGGGTTAGGAAGGGTGGGCTAGGTGGTGGGGAGGGGGGCTTTATTGTGTTATGGTGCTTTGATTGTGTGGAGTCGTGAAAGTAGATAGGGGTTTCCCCTTTAATATCAGTGGGTGGGGGGTTGCGACCCCCCTCTCCGCTGGCTCCCCTGCGGTTGGGAGGTTTGGGGGGACAAAAGGGTTATGTCCCCCCAATCCTTCTGGACCCAGGAGATCCCTTTTATCCCCACAAATCTCCCAACCCCAGGTGAGCCAGCGGAGAGGGAGATTGCCACCCCCCACTTACTGATATTAAAGGGGAAACTCCAATCGGATTTTCCCTTTTAATATCAGGGGGTTGGGTTGGAATCGATCTCCTCTCTCGGGTCCCGTGGGTCCGTGAGGGTTGGGGGGGGACAAAAGAGGTATGTCCCCCCCAACCCTTCTGGACCCAGGAGACCTCTCCTTAAAAAAACTCTGTTTTTAAAGAGAAGAAACCGCTTGGTTTCTTCTCTTTAAAGACGGAGGTTTTTTTAGGAGGGGGGGAATCGAACCACTTTCCCTCGTCTCCTGGGTCTAGAAGGGTTGGGGGGGACATATCCCTTTTGTCCCCACAAACCTCCCAACCCTAGGGGAGCCAGCGGAGAGGGGGATCACAACCCCCCACCTACTGATATTAAAGGGGAAACTCCAGTCGGGACCTTCAGGCGCCGTTGGTGAGGGAAAGAAGGGCAGTTGGTGTTTGCATGGCTGTGAGGCGGTGAGTTGTTTTTTTTTTAATTTTTCGGGGGCTGGCTTCCTCAGCGTTCTGCGCGCTCATGTCGCGCAGGACTCTAGGGCTTGTAGTTATGGGTTTGTGATTTGTGGTGCGTTTTTTTCTGCGGCTTGATTTTGATTGGCCGCGGCGCGTTTCTCAATGTTCTTTGTGGTCGTGCCTCTCAGGCTGAACGTTGGGAAATGAAGTTGTTTCCCTTTCTTTGCGTTTGTGGGGCTGTTGCCGCACTGCCGGTTTTCTCAATCCTTCGTTGACCTGCGGAACCAGTTCGGCCGTGTGCACGAATGGTGGGTGCGGGTCATTAGGGCGAGGCTTAGGAACCTATAGCAAGTTCCAATGGTTAACCCTTGGTTTTATAGGTTAAGATTACACTTACATATAGCACCCCATAGCACTTATAGTAGTGCTTAATCTCTGGGTAGTTCACAAGGTAAATAGCATTTGGCCCCCAACATGCTGGGCACTCATTTTACCAACGTGGAAAGGCTGAGTCAACCTGCAGCCACACTAGGTTCACCTGGCTTGTCCATACTTTTTGGATGAATAAATATGTCCTGGCAAACTGACTCTCAGAAACACATTTCACAATCACAAATGGCTTTTGTCTCTCATCATATACATTTCCTATAACAAGCAAATGGCAGGTGTGTGTGTGTGTGTGTGTGTGTGTGTGTGTGTGTGTGTGTTTGAGTTCATTTTTTAAAGCATTACATCAAAAGGGTTAACCCCCCCGCCCCGCATGATATTTATTAACATTTTAAAAGACAAGATATTCAATGTGTTATTAAATTGGGCCCTCAGATCCACAGTTGTTAGCAGTTTGTTCCATAACAGGCAGGTGTTGCGGGCTGTAAGGTAAAGGTAAAGGTTACCCTTGCTCGAAAGCCAGTTGTATCCGAGTCTAGGGTTCAGTGCTCATCTCTGTTTCAAAGCCGAAGAGTCAGCATTGTCTGCTTCTGCAGACGTTTCCGTGGTCATGTGGCAGGCATGACTAACACCGGAGAGCACGGAACGCTGTTACCTTCCCACTGAAGTGGTCCCTTGCAATGTCTTGCTTTCAAACTGCAAGATTGGCAGGAGCTGGGACAAAAATGGGAGCTCATTCCGTCCTGCAGTACTCTGGAATCGAACTGCTGACCTTCCGCCTCCCAGTCAGCGTCTTAGCCACTTGAGCCACTGCTGTACTTCTATGATAAAAACATTCCACCTTCCCCACGATTGGAGTGGCTCTGTTTTGGATTTAGAAAAATCCAACTCTCTCCCCAGATGATACATAGACACCAATTGATTGTTGTCTGCGATATGCTTAGCGACAAACAACTGCAAGTTCTCCACAATATTGCCATTTCTCAGCTGGAAAGCAAAAGTTGGTCAGAATAGATTGCCCAGTGTAGAATACAGTCAGGCATTTCTGGCAGAGAATAATATTCAATTCTTTAAAAACATACATCCAGTTTATGAATGGGATACTGTAATGTGTGTCTATGATTCAGAATGCCAGGAAATGATCTAACGTTGTTGCACAATATCAAGCCCGTGCTGCCTGCAGGAAAATGGCTGCCAAACTTTATATAGCAGAGGGCAGCTTGAATATTGATTGACAAAACAAATGACAGCACTTGGGATGACCTAAGGATACCCTCTTGTGCTCGCTATTATTCACACTTGTCAAAAACAGCCATGACAATAGCTTTGCGTTTGCACAAGTAGTGTTTGACTGATGAAAAAAGAAGTCATGTTTTGGGATTGTCCCTTGCTTGGCATCTCTGTGTTAATAATAATACTACAGCAATTATTTAACATGGGACTGCAATGGCTCAAGTGGCTAAGATGCTGACTGGGAGGCAGAAGGTCAGCAGTTCGATTCCTGAGCACTGCAGGACGGAATAACGCAGGACGGAATCGAGGCCCAGAATACTGCACTTGTTAAAATGGATTCTGAGGGAACAGCTGTAGTTACCTGCAATACTTGTGCCATGTTTGTGTTCTTGCCAAAGCAGATGGAGAACTATACTTGCAGCAAGTGCAAGCTGGTTGCACTACTAGAAGAGAAGGTCCAGCAGCTAGAGGCCCGCATACCTAACCATCAACAAATTAAGGAGCTTGAGCTGTTTTTGGACAGAGCGGAGCAGACTATGCTGGACAAAGAAGAGACAGGGCACAGTTCTGAGGGAGAAGGCCCTTCACTAACTCAGGAGGGAGATGGTTGGAGGAATGTGACTCAAAGGAGGAGAAGAGTAGGGGATCACTCTGTGAGTCTGAAATTACAGAATAAATTTGAGGCTCTTTCCCTCATCACACCTGATGAGGAACACACAGAGGAACAACTGGTTCCACCTGATGATCTCTCCTTCATCACACTTGATGAGATCCAGGAAGATAAACAACAGGAACAAACTGAAGTCCTCTCCCTTAATATGGTTGATGAGGTTCATGTAGATGAACAGATTGCAGGAGAGAGGCTCCTTGTACTAGGCGATTCAATAATTAGAAATACAGAGAAATGGATTTGTGATGCACATGATAACCGTATGGTGACTTGCCTGCCAGGTGCAAAAGTTGCAGACATCACGAGAAATCTAGATAGATTGTTAGAGAGAACTGGGAACGAGCCAGTTGTCATGGTACACGTTGGTATCAATGATGTTGGGAAGGCCAAGCGGTCTGTCCTGGAAGCCAAATTCAGGTTGTTAGGAAGAAGATTGAAGTCCCGGACTTCCAAGGTAGCATTTTCAGAAGTGCTGCCTGTCCCTCGCGCAGGACCTACCAGGCAGGCAGAGCTCAGAAGCCTCAATGCGTGGATGAGGCGGTGGTGTCGAGAGGAGGGCTTCAGATTTGTCAGGAACTGGAGAACATTTTGGGACAAGCCAAATCTGTCCAGGAGGGATGGGTTGCATTTGAACCATGATGGGACCAGATAGCTGGCACTCAACATCAAAAAGGCTGCAGAGCAGCTTTTAAACTGATAACTGGGGGAAAGCCGACAGGAGCTGGGCAGCATCTGGTTCGGGAAAGTGTGTACTTGAGTAGTGAGGAGGATGCAAAAATTACTGAGCAGAGCAAGGAGCTAGTCACCAGCACTCTAGCAGAAGGATGCAAGAGGCAGTCTAACAATGTAACTGGACTCAAAAGACTGTATCAGGAAAGCATATATAAATGCTTGTATACAAATGCCAGAAGCCTCCGGAACAAAATAGGAGAGCTGGAATACTTAGCAATAGATAAGAATATTGATATTATTGGTTTCACTGAAACCTGGTGGATGGATGATAACCAATGGGATACAGTTATCCCAGGCTACAAACTGTACAGGAAGGATAGGAAGGGGCAAACAGGAGGTAGTGTAGCCTTGTATGTCAAAGAAGTGATAAAATCGTACGAATTGGAATATCTAGGTGATTTGGAGTCACCATTAGAAACTCTGTGGGTAAGAGTACCAGGCCACAAGGATGGTCTAACAGTAGGCATATACTATCGGCCTCCGACCCAAACTCTTGAGGGAGACTGGCAGTTGGAGAATGTTGTAAAGGAGGCATCCAAGAAGGGAAGCCTGGTTATAATGGAGGACTTCAATTACCCTCACATAGACTGGGTGAACTGTTGTTCAGCACATGATAAAGAGATAAAGTTCCTAGATATGTTAAATGATTGTTCCCTGGGACAGATGGTTGAAGACCCAACTAGAGGTACAAGAATCCTTGACTTGATCCTGAGTAATACTCAGGATCTGGTGCAAGATGTTAATGTGACTGATCCAATAGGGAACAGTGACCACAACTCAATAATGTTTAACTTGATCATAGACTGCAAGTCACTGATAAAATCTAACACAGAGACCTTAAATTTTCAAAAAGGAAATTTCCCAAAGATGAGGAAACTAGTAAAAAAGAAGCTGAAAGGGAAAATTGAGATAGTCCAAACACTCCAAGAGGCGTGGAGGCTGTTTACAAAAACAATAACAGAGGCCCAATTGGAATGCATACCCAAAAGGAAAAAGGGCACTGCCAGGTCCAAGAGGACTCCGATGTGGCTTACAGGAGCTGTTCGGGAAGTGATCAAGAGCAAGAAAAGCTCATTTAGAAGATGGAAGGCTTGTCCGAATGAGGACAGCAGGCAGAAACATAAATTCTGGCAGAACAAATGCAAGGCAACAATCAGGAAAGCAAAGCAAGACTTTGAGGAGCGTATAGCTAAAAATACTCCGAGAAATAACAAAGACTTCTTTAAGTACATTAGAAGTAAGAACCCAACTAGGAAGGCCATTGGACCATTAGATGACAATGGAAGGCAAGGGGTTATTAAAGAGGAAACAGAGATTGCAGAGAGACTCAATGAATTCTTTGCTTCAGTATTCACTGAAGAAGACAGAGGCCACATGCCCTAAACAGAGCCTATCTTCGTAGGGAGGTAAAACGAAGAATTAAGCAAGATA
Organism: Bradypodion ventrale; assembly: GCA_035047345.1. Classification (NCBI taxonomy): domain Eukaryota; kingdom Metazoa; phylum Chordata; class Lepidosauria; order Squamata; family Chamaeleonidae; genus Bradypodion; species Bradypodion ventrale. The sequence continues at coordinate 193,319,863 of JAWDJE010000002.1, forward strand.
GAAATAACCAGGGAGGAGGTCCTTGCATGTCTTATTAAACTAAACACTAACAAATCACCAGGACCAGATGGCATCCATCCATGAGTTCTCAGGGAACTTAAAGATGAAATTGCTGATCTCCTAGCCAAAATATATAATCTTTCCCTCAAATCAGGGTTTGTGCCTGATGACTGGAAGGTAGCGAATGTAACACCAATTTTCAAAAAAGGATAAAGGGATGATCCAGGAAATTACCGACCTGTCAGTTTGACATGTGCCCCAGGTAAAGTGATGGAAACCATCCTAAAAGATAGAATTAATAGGCACATAGAAGAGAAGGCGCTGCTAAAGGAGAGCCAACATGGCTTTTACAAGGGCAAATCATGCCTCACTAATTTGTTGGAATTTTTTGAGAGTGTCAACAAGCATGTGGATAAGGGGGATCCAGTTGACATTGTTTATCTGGACTTTCAGAAGGCTTTTGACAAGGTCCCACACCAAAGGCTCTTGAATAAACTTACCAGTCATGGAATAAAGGGACAGGTCTTGTCCTGGATCAGGAACTGGCTAAGGGACAGGAAACAGAGGGTAGCACTAAATGGACACTTCTCCAAGTGGAGGGAAGTAAAGAGTGGGGTCCCCCAAGGTTCAGTACTGGGACCCCTGCTTTTCAACCTCTTCATAAATGATCTAGAGGTAGGAGTAAAAAGCAAGGTAGCCAAATTTGCTGACGACACTAAATTATACAGGGTAGTGAAAACTGTGAGAGATCGTGAGGAGCTCCAGAGGGATCTCTTGACACTGGGGGAGTGGGCAAAACAGTGGCAAATGAGCTTCAACATTAGTAAGTGCAGAGTGATGCATGTTGGGGCAAAAAAAACCAATTACATTTATAAACTGATGGGTCTAAACTCTCTGCGACAAACCAGGAAAGGGACCTTGGTGTCCTGGTGGACAACTCAATGAAGGTGTCAACCCAGTGTGCCTCAACAGTGAAAAAAGCAAACTCAATGCTAGGGATCACTAGGAAGGGTATAGAAAATAAGTCAGCAAGTGTCATTTTGCCTCTTTATAAATCTATGGTGAGGCCCCATCTAGAATACTGTGTACAGTTCTGGTCGCCATACCTCCAGAAGGATATTATGGAGTTGGAGAAAGTGCAGAGGAGGGCAACCAGAATGATTAGGGGACTGGAACACCTTCCTTACCATCTGAGGCTGCAACGGTTGGGCCTTTTCACTCTTGAACGACGGCATCTAAGAGGTGACCTGATTGAAGTTTATAAAATCATGCACGGTGTGGACAAAGTAGATAAGGAAAAACTGTTTTCTCTATCACATAACACTAGAACTAGGGGACACTCGATGAAACTTTTGGGTACTAGTTCTCAAACAAATAAGAGAAAGTACTTTTTCACCCAGAGGAGTACTGGTCTATGGAACTCCCTGCCAGAAGAAGTGGTGACAACTGTCAGTCTTGACAGATTTAAGAAAGGATTAGACAAGTTCATGGAGGACAAGGGGATCAATGGCTATAATTATGGATACTTAAGGACAACCTCGGGGTTGGAGAGATAGGCAGGATATCTCTCAATGCCATTTCCAGGTAATCCTAAGCAGGTGAAGGCATCTGCTTGGGAATACCCTGAAGGAAATGTGTGAGACAGAATGCTGGACTGGATGGGCTGTGGCCTGTTCCAGCAAGGCTGTTCTTATGTTCTTATGAATGAGCTCCTGTCTTTGTCCCAGCTCCTGCCAACCTAGCAGTTTGAAAGCAAGAAATTGCAAGGAGATAAATATGGACCACTTTGGTGGGAAGGTAAACAGCGTTCCATGTGCTCTGGTGTCTAGTCATGCCTGCCACATGACCACGGAAATGTCTGGAGAGGCAGACAGCGCTGGCTCTTCGGCTTTGAAACAGAGATGAGCACTGAACCCTAGAGTCGGATATGACTGGCTTTCGAGCAAGGGAAAACTTTACCTTTTTAATTATTTAACAGGGCTGCAGTGACTCACCACTGATGATACCCAACTTGGCCCGTGGGAACCCGAGTGATCCAGTTGAAGTCCTATCCAGGTGCCTGGAGGCTGTGAGAGTCTGGATGGGGGACAATGGGCTTCAGCTGAATCCTGGCAAGACTGAGCGGATGTGGGTTCAGGGGCCCATGTTATCCCGGGAGTTACCATCTTTGGTGATGACGGGGTTTTTTTGTGTAATTTTGGGGGTCCTCCTGCACTTATGACTCCTGCTCGAAGAGCAGGTGGCAGTTGTAGCCAGGAGGGCTTTTCTTTTGCACAAGTTCGTGTCATGCACCAATTATGCCTGCTCCTGGACTGGGTCTCCTTACTTTCAGTCACCCATGTTCTGGTCACCTCCAGACTGGATTATTGCAATGTGCTCTACATGGGGCTGCCCTTGATGACCATCTGGAAACTACAGCTGGTTCAGAATGCGGCTGCCTGGGTGGTGACGGGGTGCAGGCGTTATGCCCGTGCCTCGCCGCTGCTACAGGAGTTGCATTGGTTGCCAGTATGCCTTCGGGTGCAATTCAAGGTGCTGGTTTTGACCTCTGAAGCCCGTCACAGTAGTGGGCCAGGATACTGTACTTAAGAGACCGCGTCACCCCAAGGTTTTTGATCTGTGTCATCCCAAGGTTTTATAAATGTTTTTAGATAGTTTTATAGTATTCAGTTTTAATTAGCATTGTGTATAGGTTTTAACTGACGTTGTGAGCCACCCTGGGTCGCTTAAGCAAAAAGGGTGGTTATATAAACCAACTAACCAACCAACCAACCAACCAACCAACCAACCAAATAAATAAATAAATAAATAAAGTGATTCAGTTGGGTGGACTCATTTAGGATCAAGTTGATGGCAGAGTTTACATCAGGGGTGCCCAAACTTTTCGGGCCATGGGCCAGTCACATAGTTCAGCGGGCTGGTCACATGGTTCCCCCCACCAGAAGTAGAAGTCAGCACTTTGTAATCTGTTTTGCAACATATGTTTTGCAACAGGGTGAGATAGATTTTAGGCTGCCATTTTCTCTGCTTAAAACAGAAGTGCAGCTTCAGAGACAGGCTGGTAAAGAGAAAATGAGTTATTTACACATAGACACATATATAGTTCATCCCTTTCTAAAACCATGTTGTTTTTAAACAGGTGATACAAAAGAGAACAATTTTTGTGGAACAGGAAGTGAGCAAGAAACAATGATTGCCCGTTGAAAGTGAGTCAGAACTTGTAGACTCGAAGTAAAGACAAAAAATAAATAAATAAGTTTAGTGTTTGGGAATCAAGACAATGGAAACGGCTGTAGACTAGCCTAACACATCTTTATTGCATGGAGTACAGCACGAACATGTGGTAATGGCGGACAAACAGCTCTTTTTATACGGTGGCTATCTACTTGAATCTGGCTCTTCGACAGGCATTGGCTGCTGTCCAAGTGACGTCATCCTTGGTCACGCCTTTCTTGTCCAGGTGAGGTGAGCGCGGGAATCTTTCCCGCGCAGCTGAAGGCATTTGAGTAATGTGAACCATGAGAGCTGGGCGCTCGCTATTGCCCCCGGTGGCCACTAGCTCGCGTCCTCATACAGAAGGTTACAGTGTTACCTGTACCCATTCGTGTGGTTACAATTACATTCAACACACTACATTCAATACACAACAATAAGGCACTTGATTTTCTCACATGTTATGTCTGTAATGGGTGCTTTCCTTAGACAGTGATGGTGAACCTTGGCGCTCCTGGTGTTCTTGAACTTCAATTCCCAGAAGCCCTGATCAGTAGGAGTGCTGACTTGGGTTTCTGGAAATTGAAGTCCAAGAACACCTGCTGGAATGCCAAAGTCTGCCATCACAACCTTAGGAGAATAAGATATTGTTCCCTATCCAGTGGTGTGTTAAGTTGTGTTATGCTTAACGGGAGTCACCGTAGGTTCTTATGGGAGCCTGTGTACATCACATTTATGGCACACATCCTCTCTCTCTCTCTCTCTCTCTCACACACACACACACACACATGCCATTCTTTAGATGTGTACAAATGTTTGTTTCATGCTTTATTTTAAATAATTATTAAAAAGGTAGTATTTTTAAAAATAATAATAATGTAGGGTGAGCACTCTGTAACCCTGCAGAATTTGTTTGACTGCATTTCCTCTCATCCCACATCATTGACTACGTTGACACAAGTTGGTGGGATTTGCAGTGTAACAACATCTGGACAGCTGTAAACTTCCTGCCCTCCTCTTAGTGTCTCATAGGCTGAATGTTTCTCCAGTGTATCATCTGAGCATGGGTACACATGTCTAGTCCTGGGAAAGGAGGAATGCTATTATTACTATTTTGAAGTTTTATTCCTTGTGAATTCAGGGATGTTAACTTTGATCCTATTTAGTGCTATCTTCTTGCCTACCCCTTTTGGTTTCTTTCTTTCTTTCTTTCATGTAGGACACCATGGGAGTCAGACTGAATGTAACATGGCTGCTTTTTCTGTCATTGAAGGTGTCTGGGCTGAAAGGTCAGTATTCCTTGATTGTTTCACCCACGTTTATTTCTGTAATACCTCACCTGAGTTTTGGACCATGGTCCCCTATATACTATGCACATTCTTGAAGCTATTTAGGAACCCATACTTTGTAGTATATACCTGAAGCATTTGCATGAATATCCCAGTGGTCTTTCTCAGCCAGTTGTGCCATACTTAGTGAGCCAAACAAAAAATGGAAGTCACCTTGCTAGTCCTTTTTCTTCAAAAAAAGGTGAGCAAGCTAACTTGAGAGCCACTACTTGAAGGGTTACATTGGTCGCCTTCATACCCAGTCCTCTTCCTTCCCTTTATGCCATTACTGTTTACCAAGGGAATAGCAGAGAAGGTCTGCCTCAGGTTGGGTACTGAGGCACCTCAAAGACTGTAATACTTTTGAACCACAATTGGGCATACTCTGGGAACGGCAACCTTGTGTTGCTGGCTAATCTTTCTCATACTAGGTCAGACGAAAGGAACTGCAGAATGAACTCACCAAAAGGTGCTTTCATGTTGGCAGTTTCACCTCTGGCCTAGACACAGAAGAAGAAGAGGCATATGTAATGGTCAAAAGCTGTATCCCACTTAGTTGGAGTGCCAGTTCTATGATTTTGTGGCAATGAGGGAGCTTTCTCAGAGGGTTTGAGATTTGTGCCCCTTTGGTAGTAGCATCCTTACTCTGGAATGATGTCCCTGTCAAGATTCAACAGGTCCCCTTTCTTCAAGCCTTCTCAGATATTCTTGCCCCAGGGTAGGGGAATACTTTGTATATTTTTCCTCCTGATCTTGATTACCTCTCTAATATTTCTTAATTATGCGTTCATCTTGATTTTAAACCAGGCCTCCTCGGTCATTCTTGCTCTAGCAGTCTAACCATTACACTCTGTGCTGACTCCCAGTGTACGGGGGATTCATCGGCTTTGCTATTTCTAAGGCATGACACAATGATGTAATGTGTACCAAGGCTTAGTCCTGGAATTTTTTTTCTAACCATGCTCCTTCCTGGAATACAGGAAGTATATAAAAATTGTGTGCCAGGTTTCTTAGGAACAATGCTGCCTGGTTGTCTGTAAAAGATTTAAAGATTAGTGTTGTGGGGCCATGAATATTGTGACAGTGAAGCCTTTCCTAGGAATTAATTGAACTTGGGTAAAGTCAATTGAACAGAAGTCAAACAGACTTGCCAGTGTCACTGTCAGCATTTTCTCCAACCAACATGTGTACGAGAAAGAAAAGCAGTTTCTTAGTTCAACTTTAAAACTGCGACAGGCTGTTGGGGCAGATAGAAATTACAAGGTGGACCAAGGATGAGAAGGCATCAGGTAGAGAGGCCCAAGGAAGTGAGCGAGGGCTGGAGACTGAAGAGAGGAGGAGGAGGAGCAGGGAAACACATTTAGGCAGTCTAACACAGAGAAAATAGCAAGAGGGAGAATGCTGAGTAGGGCAGTTCAGGCGAGAAAGCTGTGTTCCCTTCAGGGGAAACGAGGGTGTCCAGGAAGAACTGAGTGGGCAGTAGATTGAGAAATAGGAAATCTGAAAAGGGATAAGTGGTGGACACATAAAGTAGAAGAAGCCAAAGACAGTGTGGGAGAGGAACAAAATGAAGGATTTGTGAGCTTAAAGGCAGGAAGGAAGGGGCAAGCCTAGAAGAGTTTGGGCGGTTGGATTCTGGGACTGAGAAAGCTTCAGGTTGTCAAGCCCAGTTTCTGAGGCTTGCTTGTACCTTCTCTATGCTTTGTGCAGAAGGGACAACCTAGCAAAGAAGCAGCAGCAGATGCCACTTGTTTCTTGATTCCTGTTCTTTTGGCAGGGGAGGAAATAGCTGATGGGCTCCAGAAGGTGGTAAATGCTTCTCTAAGACACGGGTGCCCAAAGTTTTCAGGCTGTGGGCTGGTCATGTGGTTCAGTGGGCCGGTCACATGGTTCCTCCCACCGGAAGCAAGTAAAACGCACCTTGCAATCTGTTTTGCAACAGGATGAGATAGATTTTAGGCTGCTGTTTTCTCTGCTTAAACTAAAGGTAAAGGTTTCCCTTGCTCGAAAGCCAGTCTTATCCGACTCTTGGGTTCAGTGCTCATCTGTTTCAAAGCCGAAGAGCCAGCGCTGTCTGCTTCTGCAGACGTTTCCATAGTCATGTGGCAGGCATGACTAGACACCGGAGCACATGGAACGCTGTCACCTTCCCACCGAAGTGGTCCCTATTTATCTCCTTGCAATTTCTTGCTTTCGAACTGCTAGGTTGGCAGGAGCTGGGACAAAGATGGGAGCTCATTCCGTCCTGCAGTACTCAGGAATCGAACTGCTGACCTTCCGCCAGATATGGTCACTAACCCCAATTCATCCGGCCCATGCCACCCTCATTGCTCCCAGAAGTGGAAATAAAACGTGCCTGTACAGCGTATTTTACTTCCGCTTCCGGAAGCGACGAGGATGGCATGGGCTGGATCTGGCCCACAGGCCATAGTTTGGACACCCCTGCCCTAAGAGGTAGAGAGGCAACCTTATTAACAAGTTGAATGTTTGGCTACTCTAGAGGACACCTACCTTGGACCCGAATGATTGTTCTTTCTTCCTCTCCTATTGGAAGTTGGACATTGTCATTGCTCTTCTGTCATTGCATGGCAGCTCTCAGCAGTGATCCTCCATTACATCCAAACCAGATTCCTAGGTTCTTAGCCAATAAAGTTTTTTCCTTTTTGTCCTTTATTTCCCATTTATTTTGTTTTCAGTGATTGGTTGTAACAATCTGTAAACTTTTCATTTCTCATGATGTGATCAACATATTCTAGCTTTCCTCATTTTATTTGCTTACCATACCAAAAGAAAAGAAGAGTAAGAAAGCAAAGTGGTTGTCTGATGAGGCTCTTAAAATAGCAGAGGAAAGAAGGAACGCAAAAGTCAAAGGAGAAAGGAAAAACTACAATCATTTGAACACAGAATTTCAAAGAAAAGCAAGGAGAGATAAGGAAAACTACCTAAAAGAACAGTGCAGAGAAATGGAGGAAAACAACAAAAGAGGCAGAACCAGAGATCTTTTCAAAAAAATCGGGGAAATTAAGGGAACATTTAAAGCAAAAATGACCATGATAAGGGACAAAGAAGGAAAGGAGCTAGCTGATGCAGAAGAGATTAAGAAAAGATGGAAAGAGTACACAGAGGAACTCTACAAAAAGGACCTCAACACTCCTGACAATCACAATGATGAAGAAGTAGAACCTGAGCCAGACATCCTGGAGAGCGAAGTCATAAAGGCCCTAAAAAGCACTGCAAACAACAAAGCTAGTGGAGATGATGGTATCCCAGTTGAATTCTTTAAAGCGCTAAAAGATGACGGCGTCAAATTACTGCATTCAATATGCCAACAGATTTGGAAAACAAAACAATGGCCACAGGATTGGAAAAGATCAGTATACGTCCCAATCCCAAAAAAGGGCAATGCCAAAGAATGTTCAAATTATCGAACAATCGCGCTCATCCCACACGCCAGTAAGGTGATGCTCAAGATAATACAGGATAGACTTCAGCAGCATGTGGAAAGAGAATTACCAGAGGTGCAGGCAGGTTTCAGAAGAGGCAGGGGGACTAGAGACCACATTGCCAACATACGCTGGATCATGGAGAAAACAAAGGAATACCAGAAACAAGTTTATTTCTGTTTTATTGACTACACTAAGGCATTTGACTGTGTGGACCACAACAAGATGTGGCAAGTAATTAAAGAGATGGGAATACCAGAGCACCTCATATGCCTCCTGAGAAATCTGTACATGAACCAAGAAGCAACAGTTAGGACAGAACATGGAATGACAGAGTGGTTTGGAATAGGAAAAGGAGTAAGACAAGGCTGCATTTTGTCACCATGCTTATTCAACCTATACACAGAGCACATAATGCGCAGTGCAGGGATGGAGGAATCACAATATGGGATTAAAATCGCTGGGAGAAACATCAATAATTTGAGATATGCAGACGATACCACCCTAATGGCAGAAAGTGAGGAAGACCTAAAGAATCTCTTGATTGGGCTGAAGGAGGAGAGTGCAAAAGCTGGCTTGAGACTAAATATCAAGAAAACCAAGATAATGGCAACAGGCCCAATCAGTTCATGGAAGATAGATGGGGAAGAAGTAGAAGCAGTGACAGATTTTACTTTTCTGGGATCAAAGATCACTGCAGATGGGGATTGTAGCCATGAAATAAAAAGGCGACTGATTCTTGGGAGACAAGCAATGAGAAACCTGGGGAACATAGTGAAAAGCAGAGACATCACACTGAAAACAAAAATTAGAATAGTCAAAGCAATGGTCTTCCCAGTAGTAATGTACGGATGTGAGAGCTGGACAATTAGGAAGGCTGAATGCAGAAGAATAGATGCCTTTGAAATGTGGTGTTGGAGGAGGGTTTTGAGAGTACCCTGGACAGCGAGGAGAACAAATAGGTCAATCTTAGAAGAAATTAACCCTGAATGCTCACTGGAAGGTCAAATAGTAAAGATGAAGCTAAAATACTTTGGACATCAAATGAGAAGGGAGGATTCACTTGAGAAGGCATTGATGTTGGGAAAGGTGGAGGGCAAAAGAAGAAGGGGGAGGCCAAGGATGAGATGGATAGATGGCATTGTAGACACAATGGGCACAGAGCTGGGAGGGCTGAGGGGGATGGTGGAGGACAGAGGTGCCTGGAGAGCAATGGTCCATAGGGTCGCAAAGGGTCGGAACCGACTGTGCGACTGAACAACAACAGCAAAGTCATTCACTACAGTATTTATTTGGTAGTCTACCTCTTAATCCAAAAAATATTTTAGAATCCTGCAGTAAAACCACCTTTGAGATTCTTTTTTTCATTTTATAGCTGCCTGTGTAAAAGTCTATGTTTCTGTCATACAGTAGAGATGAGATTGCAAGGTGCAGTACAATGTTCATTCTCAGAGTTTTTGTTGCATATTATATCATTCATTTAAAAGAAGCTACTCTGTTTTTTGTTTTTTTTTTTGCGTGGCTATGATCTTACTGTTCTGTCATGCTGTCATTTGAATAAACAAATGCTTGACTAAATATGTTTTTGGCATATGAATTGAAAAGCAGTGGTGAGAGCATATATCCGTTTCATATTCCTTTTCATACACTGTTTCATACACTGTTTCATCAGCTGATCTTTAGTTTTAATGGTTACTTTTTATTGCCTGTGCAAGTTGCCAATTACATTAACATTATTTGAATTAAGACCTTGAACTTGCTGCTAGACTTTATCAAAGGCTTTCTCATAGTCAAAAAAAGCAAGGATGTAGATCCTCTTTCATGTCGTGATATTTTCCCCCAGTATATTAAGGCAGAACAGTCCTTCTCTGGCTCCAGGTTCTCCTCTGAATTCAAATGGCATATCTCTTTCCTCTTCTTCATACTCCTTGTGGATTCTGCCATGTCTTATGTATAAGAAAACCTTCAGTAAATGCCTCATTAAGATTATCATTCTGTAGTCAGTACAAATTTTAGCATTTTCCTTTTTGGATACTATAGTTGAGGTTAGTTTCCACCTAGGGTTGCCATAATTCTCTCCTGCTAAACCGGAACAGCCACGTGACGTCATTGCATTCTTCCAACTGTGCATGCATTGGATGGGGCTGTCAGGGAGACCATAGCTCTAAGAATCCCTGTCTGGGGTGGACAGCCTCCATCAGTTTAAAATAAACTGTAGTCAAGAGTTTTTTCCCATGTGATTCTTCTTGCAAAAGACTATTCTTGATGGTTCTATTTTTATTTTTTAAAATAAAATTTCTTGGGCCACTCTTGAAACCACCCTTCCTCCCCCTGAGGTCACCCCACCCTCCCCTTCACACACACCCAATTGAAGTAGACTCACTCTCAAACCCCACACGAGGATCCCTGTCTGAGGGAGTATGGCCCGGCCAATGGCTTAAAAAGGTTGAGAACTCTGGCTTTAGATATTGAAGAATATCTATTCATATTGACCCCAAAATTCAAGATGAGCCAAGGGATTTTTGCAAAGAGTTAATTCACTGCCTCCCTGCCTTTATTTCAATTATCTCGCTTGCAAGCATCTCCCCTCTCCGGTGGGCTTCTCAGGATGCTGTTTTGCTTTCACCGCTTTCAAGCAGGATAATTGAAAGAAAGGCAGGGAGGCAGTGAATTAACTCTTTGCAAAAATCCCTTGGTGGTGGTGGTGGTGGTGGTGGGGGTGTGTGTGTGTGATCTTGCTTCCTTTTTCAAATTTAAAAATCCAGGACTTTTACATGTTTTTTCTTGAACCGGCCGGGACAGCTTGAATCTGGGAAAATCCCAGAAAACCGGGACATATGGCAACCCTATTCCCACCAGAGTCACTAAAGCATCTAAGGTAGCAATAGTATTTGCACTTATATACTGCCCACAGTGCTTAGTTCACTCCCTGGGCAGTTCGCAAGGGTTTTGCCACCAACATGCTGGGTCTTCATTTTACTGACCTCCAAAGGATAGAAGGCTGAATCATCCTAGAGCCCCTTAACAATGCCAGCAGTTTTGGATACAGTACAGCAGTTTAATCACTGTGCCACCAGGTACCATGTTATAGCACCTATAATAGTTCTGAAAAAGCACCAAGTGCAAGTGGAATGTCCTGTAGTTCAGTATTCCCTGTATATTGATGTAGTTGTCAATGAGATTACCCATTAGCTCAGGGATTCTTAACCTGTGGCCCATGGGCTGGATGTGGCCCACGGCACCATTTCATGTGCCCCCCCCCCCCACTGGCTCCACCACACCAGGAAGTGCCATGTGGTGGAGGAAGGGCAAAATGGCCATCTGGCCCCTGAAGCTGTCTGAGGGAGCGTGACCCGGCCCCCATCCCGGCTTAAAAAGGTTGGGAACTCCTGCTTTAGCTGGATGAACATTACTAGATAGAAAGCAAAGTTGTAGAAGATGCACTTACAGTAATACCTCATACAAAGTCCGCTTCATACAACATCGCCTAATTTCTTGAAAAAAGTTACCTCATACAAAGTTGCTTGACTTTGTATGAGGCATTCAGTTTTTCCCAGGTTGCATTGTGCCTGGGCAGTATAAAAGACAGGACACATGCGCGCATTGCTCTTGTGGGTTTTGCACAAGGCGAAGAGTGTTTAGCAGTGGTTTTGAGCGTGGCTTTGGATTTTTTTTGAATTTTTCATCAGAATTTTTAGAAGCATTCCTGGGATTGTTGCAGCATTCTTCAGGTTCTTGGACAATCAGGGTTGTTTGACATGTTTTTGTAATGTATTTAGCCTTTAGACAATGTTTTCTTAAAGTTCTGTCAGTTTCCTGTCTGTTTCCTTGACTTTGCCCTAAAGTCTGTGCTGTTACAGTACAATGTATCTCTATGGAAACGACATTGTATGAGGCATCACAGCAAGAATTTGGACGTTGTATGAGGCATTGCGGCTAGGATTTTGCATGCCTCATACAAAGTCCAAATCCATATAAAGTCCAAACTTGTGGAACCAAGTTTGGACGTTGTATGAGGTATCACTGTACATCTGTTATTTGTATAACTGCAATGAGACTAACTTGGTGTCACTTGGGAAACAGGATGCAAAAATCTTTGGCAAGTGTTGTGTGCACTATTTTCCCACATCAAACTGACAGTATATAGCTGGTCTAATACAATGGATCAGGCCTCTCTATCTAGCTGTCTCTCCCTCCCTCATCCAGATTCTTTCTAAAAAGATACACCTATAAATTGACTGAATTTCATTTGTGCTTTAGGAGTTTGTTGAGCTGCTAATGATACTCACATCCGGAGTTGGGGGAAACCAGAATGTAGACTAGATAGAGTTACAAAACCACAAGGCCAAAAGACACCAGAAAGTGTTATGAGAAAAGCTGTGCTTAGGTGCTAGTTTATCAGCTTTGTTCTTTCACCTCAAAATAAAATAAAATTAAAAGTTCACAGGAAACTGCTCAAGATCTAGCAGTGTGTCTCAGCAAGTGGCGAGAGAGAGAGAAAGCAATGAATCAAGTGGGGTTTTTTTTGAACAGATTAACTCTGATCACCACCACCCCATTATGGTGTAAAGAACATGGTTGAAGTTTGGCTTTGGAGGAGTTGAGGGAGATGGTTGAGATATGGAGTATAGGTACAGGTAAAGGTTTCCCTTGATTGAAAGCCAGTCGTATCTGATTTTAGGGTTCAGTGCTCATCTCCATTTCAAAGCCAAAGAGCCAGCTCTGTCTGCTTCTGCAGAAGTTTCTGTGGTCATGTAGCAGGCATGACTTGTTGTTGTTGTTCAGTCGCACAGTCGGTTCCGACCCTTTGCGACCCTATGGACCATTGCTCTCCAGGCGCCTCTGTCCTCCACCATCCCCCTCAGCCCTCCCAGCTCTGTGCCCATTGTGTCTACAATGCCATCTAGCCATCTCATCCTTGGCCTCCCCCTTCTTCTTTTGCCTTCCACCTTTCCCAACATCAATGCCTTCTCAAGTGAATCCTCCCTTCTCATTTGATGTCCAAAGTATTTTAGCTTCATCTTTACTATTTGGCCTTCCAGTGAGCAATCCGGGTTAATTTCTTCTAAGATTGACCTATTTGTTCTCCTCGCTGTCCAGGGCACTCTCAAAACCCTCCTCCAACACCACATTTCAAAGGCATCTATTCTTCTGCGTTCAGCCTTCCTAATTGTCCAGCTCTCACATCCATACATTACTACTGGGAAAACCATTGCTTTGACTATTCTAATTTTTGTTTTCAGTGTGATGTCTCTGCTTTTCACTATGTTCCCCAGGTTTCTCATTGCTTGTCTCCCAAGAATCAGTCGCCTTTTTATTTCATGGCTACAATCCCCATCTGCAGTGATCTTTGATCCTAAGAAAGTAAAATCTGTCACTGCTTCTACTTCTTCCCCGTCTATTTTCCAGGAACTGATGGGGCCTGTTGCCATTATCTTGGTTTTCTTGATATTGAGTCTCAGGCCAGCTTTTGCACTCTCCTCCTTCAGCCCAATCAAGAGATTCTTTAGGTCTTCCTCACTTTCTGCCATTAGGGTGGTATCGTCTGCATATCTCAGATTATTGATGTTTCTCCCAGCGATTTTAATCCCATATTGTGATTCCTCCATCCCTGCACTGCGCATTATGTGCTCTGTGTATAGGTTGAATAAGCATGGTGACAAAATGCAGCCTTGTCTTACTCCTTTTCCTATTCCAAACCACTCTGTCATTCCATGTTCTGTCCTAACTGTTGCTTCTTGGTTCATGTACAGATTTCTCAGGAGGCATATGAGGTGCTCTGGTATTCCCATCTCTTTAATTACTTGCCACATCTTGTTGTGGTCCACACAGTCAAATGCCTTAGTGTAGTCAATAAAACAAAAGTAAACTTGTTTCTGGTATTCCTTTGTTTTCTCCATGATCCAGCGTATGTTGGCAATGTGGTCTCTAGTCCCCCTGCCTCTTCTGAAACCTGCCTGCACCTCTGGTAATTCTCTTTCCACATGCTGCTGAAGTCTATCCTGTATTATCTTGAGCATCACTTTACTGGCGTGTGGGATGAGCGCGATTGTTCGATAATTTGAACATTCTTTGGCATTGCCCTTTTTTGGGATTGGGACGTATACTGATCTTTTCCAATCCTGTGGCCATTGTTTTGTTTTCCAAATCTGCTGGCATATTGAATGCAGTAATTTGACGCCGTTGTCTTTTAGCGCTTTGAAAAATTCAACTGGGATACCATCATCTCCACTAGCTTTGTTGTTTGCAGTGCTCTTTAGGGCTTTTATGACTTCGCTCTCCAGGATGTCTGGCTCAATTTCTACTTCTTCCTCATTGTGATTGTCAGGAGTGTTGAGGTCCTTTTTGTAGAGTTCCTCTGTGTACTCTTTCCATCTTTTCTTAATCTCTTCTGCATCAGCTAGCTCCTTTCCTTCTTTGTCCCTTATCATGGTCATTTTTGCTTTAAATGTTCCCTTAATTTCCCCGATTTTTTTGAAAAGATCTCTGGTTCTGCCTCTTTTGTTGTTTTCCTCCATTTCTCTGCACTGTTCTTTTAGGAAGTTTTCCTTATCTCTCCTTGCTTTTCTTTGAAATTCTGTGTTCAAATGATTGTAGTTTTTCCTTTCTCCTTTGACTTTTGCGTTCCTTCTTTCCTCTGCTATTTTAAGAGCCTCATCAGACAACCACTTTGCTTTCTTACTCTTCTTTTCTTTTGGTATGGTTTCTTTGCTGCTTCCTGCATGATGTCCCTCATCTCTGTCCATAATTCTTCTGGTACTCTATCTATTGAGTCTAATCCATTGAATCTGTTCATCACCTCCACCGCGTATTCTTTAGGGATGCTGTCTAGGTGATATCTTTCTGGTCTCCGTGTTTTCCTTATTTTCTTTAGTCTAAACCTGAATTTTGCGATCAATAGGTTGTGATCTGAGCCACAGTCTGCTCCAGGTCTTGTTTTTGCTGACTGTATGGAGGTTCTCCATCTTTGGCTGCAGAGTATGTAGTCAATCTGGTTTCGGTGTTGGCCATCTGGTGATGTCCATGTGTAAAGTCGCCTCTTGTGTTGCTGGAAGAGAGTGTTTGCTATGACCAGTGCGTTCTCTTGGCAGAACTCTATCAATCTTTGCCCTGCTTCATTCTGTACTCCCAGACCAAATTTGCCTGTTATTCCCTCCACTTTTTGATTTCCTACTTTGGCATTCCAGTCTCCTAATATAATTTGGACATCATTTCTTGGTGTCTGTTCTATGAGGTGTTGTAAGTCCTCATAGAACTGGTCCATTGTGGCTTCATCTGCGCCAGTGGTTGGTGCGTATATTTGGATCACAGTGACATTGAAAGGTTTTCCTTGAAATCTAACTGACATCATTCTGTCATTTTTGAGATTGTATCCCATTACTGCTTTTCTCACTCTTTTATTGACAATTATGGCTACTCCATTTCTTCTAAGGTTTTCTTGTCCACAGTAGTAGATATGATGGTTTCCAGAGCTGAATTCACCCATCCCTGTCCATTTGAGCTCACTGATGCCCAAGATGTCAATGCTTATTCTTTCCATCTCGTTTTTTACCACTTCCAGTTTACCTTGGTTCATTGATCTCACATTCCATGTCCCTATGCAGTATTGCTCCTTACAACATTGCATTTCCCCTCCCCCCTTCCTGTCCCTCCCCTTCCTCCACTCTGTGGTGTTAAGCATCCTGTATCACCTAGCCTGCCCCTTTGTTTGCCCCTTTGTTTTGCCTTTTGTTTTGGTCAATAGGGTTCTCTTGGCAAGCTTTGTGGCGTGGTTGCCGGTGTCTACGCCATTTTTCTCTCCTCATACATTTTATCACAGTTTTAAAAGTTTAAAAACATTTAAGACAACATATTATCATGCATATTATCACACTTTAAAGCACAGTCTCTATGTCAGTTTCTATGTTTAGTCAGTATAAAGTCTCTATGTCATTTGCTATATTAGGTCTTCTACATTTGCATATCTGCTACTTATCCTTTGCCTGGAGCTCTGGCTCTCCTCCTCCTTCTCACCCCCGGCTGGGGATGGGGTGGCTGTCCGGCGGCGGCGGCGGCAGGCCCCTTTGCCGCTCGCCCCGGCTCTCCTCCTCCTCTTCACCCCCGGCTGGGGTGGCTGTCCGGCGGCGGCGGCGGCAGGCCCCTTTGCCGCTCGCCCCGGCTCTCCTCCTCCTTCTTCTCCCCCGGCTGGGGATGGGGTGGCTGTCCGGCGGCGGCAGCGGCAGGCCCCTTTGCCGCTCGCCCCGGCTCTCCTCCTCCTTCTTCTCCCCCGGCTGGGGATGGGGTGGCTGTCCGGCGGCGGCGGCGGCAGGCCCCTTTGCCGCTCGCCCCGGCTCTCCTCCTCCTTCTTCTCCCCCGGCTGGGGATGGGGTGGCTGTCCGGCGGCGGCGGCGGCAGGCCCCTTTGCCGCTCGCCCCGGCTCTCCTCCTCCTTCTTCTCCCCCGGCTGGGGATGGGGTGGCTGTCCGGCGGCGGCGGCGGCGGCAGGCCCCTTTGCCGCTCGCCCCGGCTCTCCTCCTCCTTCTTCTCCCCCGGCTGGGGATGGGGTGGCTGTCCGGCGGCGGCGGCGGCAGGCCCCTTTGCTGCTCGCCCCGGCTCTCCTCCTCCTTCTCCCCCGGCTGGGGATGGGGTGGCTGTCCGGCGGCGGCGGCGGCAGGCCCCTTTGCCGCTCGCCCCGGCTCTCCTCCTCCTTCTTCTCCCCCGGCTGGGGATGGGGTGGCTGTCCGGCGGCGGCGGACTAGACACCGGAATGCTGTTTACCTTCCCACCGAAGTGGTCCCTATTTATCTACTTGCAATTTTTTGTTTTCGAACTGCTAGTTTGGAAGGAGCCGGGACAAAGACAGGAGCTTATTCCGTCCTGCAGTACTTGGGAATCAAACTGCTGACCTCCCGCCTTCCAGTTAGCATCTTAGCCACTTGGGCCAATGCAGATATGGAGAGCCCTGGAATTTGCATTACTTTCCTCTGGCCACAAAGGAAGCTACAGCTTCAAAAGGCCATTTGGGCAATTGGCAGAGAGCAGTAAGCAGATACCTGGTTTCCTGTGTTTGTTGAATGAGGGAGGGTATCAAATGAAGCCTACTGCTTTTTCACAATTCATTTTTAAGAAAGGGACCTGGGCCGACCATCATGCCATGAATGTTTGGGACTTTCATTGATAAATTTCCTGTCCTATCCACAAGAAATTGATGCATGCCTGAAGAAGTGATCTTGAATCACGAAAGCTCACACCATTGTTTGATTTTTTAAAAAGTGATCCAATAAAGCAGGGCTACCCAATCATTTTGAGCCATAGGCTGGTCATGTGGTTCAGCGGGTCGGTCACATGGTTCAGCTGGCCAGTCATGTATTTCCTCTCACCAGAAACGGAAGTAAAATACGCCTTGCAACAGGATGAGCTAGATTTTAAGCTGCCTTTTTTCTGCTTAAACCAGGTGTGCCCATACTATAGCCCGTGGGCTGGATCCGGCCCATGGTCTGTAGTTCAGGCACCCCTGCAATAAAGGTATCAACTCGGGAAACCATCACATCTACTACTGTGGTCAAGAAAACCTCAGAAAAAAGGAGTAGCCATAATTGTCAATAAAAGAGTGAGAAAAGCAGTAATGGGATACAATCTCAAAAATGATAGAATGATGTCAGTCAGAATACAAGGCAAACCTTTTAATATCACTGTAATACAAATATACGCACCAACCACTGGCGCAGATGAAGCCACAGATAACCAGTTCTACGAGGACCTACAAGACCTAATAGAACAAACACCAAGAAATGATGTCCACATTATCTTGGGAGATTGGAATGCCAAAGTAGGAAATCAAAAAGTAGATGGAATAACAGGCAAGTTTGGTCTTGGAACACAGAATGAAGCAGGGCAAAGGCTAATAGGGTTCTGTCAAGATAACACACTGGTCATAGCAAACACCCTCTTCCAGCAACACAAGAGGCAACTTTATACATGGACATCACCAGATGGCCAACATCGAAACCAGATTGATTACATACTCTGCAGCCAAAGATGGAGAATCTCCATACAGTCAGCAAAAACAAGACTTGGAGCAGACTGTGGCTCAGATCACAACCTACTGATAGCAAAATTCAGGCTTAGACTAAAGAAAATAGGGAAAACAATCAGGCCAAACAGATATGACCTAGACAACATCCCTAAGGAATACACGGAGGTGAGGAACAGATTTAATGCGTTGGAACTGATAGAAGAATTGTGGACAGAGATGCGGAACATCATTTGTTATTTGTATGAATTATGTTATTATATGTATTACTAGCAGAGGTTGCCTGGCGTTGCCGGGCTGTTTTAAATTGTGTTGGAAGGTTAAATTGTGTTAATGTTTTTAAAAAATTGCTTAGTCTGTAATTTTAATTTTTAAAATGTTTATTTATTTATTTAATATATTTTTATTAATTTTTATAAATGAACAGTACATAAAACAATACAAAGAAATAAAACATACAAACATACCTAAAATACAAAGTAATCAAAACATATCATGACTAATACATTGTTCCAACTATCTTTGTAAATTTGAATACTACTAACTCCTTCACGTTACCCCACTTCAGCCGCATCCTTAATATTCTGGATAGGAAGCCACAACAAAAGGAAAACTTATACAAATTTTTTGGCTTGGCTGTTATTAACTGTGATCTGTTTGTTTTTTTTTTTTGAGGATTAATAAAAGAACAAAGTATGATATAATTTTTTCAAATTGTTTTATGTAAGCGAATAATGTTTTAGTTTTTTGATTTTTTCTAATTAGTTGTATCATAGGTAATAATTTTAATAATGTAAAAGTAAATGTTTTTTTACATTCAATGTTTTTAAAATGTGTTTAGATGTTTTGTGTTTTAATTTGAGTTAAAACTCAGCACATGATTTTTAAAAGTTTCTATTGTATTTTATTGACATATGTTTGTGATTTGTGTTAAAGTGTGTTTTAGTGTAATTTTTTTGACTTGTTTTTATTGGTGTGACCTTTTGTGTAAAATTGTGAATTTGTGTTATGTTTTTGATTTACATAAGAACATAAGAACAGCCTTGCTGGAACAGGCCACAGCCCATCCAGTCCAGCATTCTGTCTCACATAGTGGCTCACCATTTCCTTCAGGGTATTCCCAAGCAGATGTCTTCACCTGCTTAGGATTCCCTGGAAATGGCATTGAGAGATATCCTGCCTATCTCTCCAACCCTATCTCTCAAGACTGACAGCTGTCACCACTTCTTCTGGCAGGGAGTTCCATAGACCAGTAATCCTCTGGGTGAAAAAGTACTTTCTCTTATTTGTTTGAGAACTAGTACCCAAAAGTTTCATGGAGTGTCCCCTAGTTCTAGTGTTATGCGATAGGGAAAACAGTTTTTCCTTATCTACTTTGTCCACACCGTGCATGATTTTATAAACTTCAATCAGGTCACCTCTTAGACGTTTGATTTGTTTTTACTCTTGTGGCCTTTGTTTGGGGCTGTTGTGTGTTTTTGAATTGTTTTTACTATTGTGGCCAGCAGGTGGTGCTGGTAGGGGTTATTGTATTTTGACTGTTTTTTCTCTCCTGGCCTCTGGGTGGAGCTTCTTCTGGTAAGTAGTCTCTTTCTTTATTCATTTCTTTTCCGGTCCTCGTGGAGGTAGGACATCTTTTGGTAAGTTTGCTTGTTTTCTTTCTTTTGTTTGTGTGTGTGTGTGGGGGGATTGGAATTTTAATTTTGGGTCTGTTTGTTTTGTTTTTGATTGTGTTTTTGTTTACTTTGTATTGTTTTTTGGTGTTGTTTTTGTTTATTTTTGGATGTTTTTGACTGTTTTTAGTAATTTTGTTAAAATTATTTATTTATTTTGTGATGAGGAGGGGGCGTGGTTGTTGGGGGTTAGGAAGGATGGGCTAGGTGGTGGGAGGTGGCGTGGTCGTTGGGGGTTAGGAAGGGTGGTCTAGGTGGTGGGGATGGGGGCGTGGTCATTGGGGGTTAGGAAGGGTGAGCTAGGTGGAGGGGAGGGGGCGTGGTCGGTGGGGGTTAGGAAGGGTGTGCTAGGTGGTGGGGAGGGGTGCGTGGTCGTTGGGGGTTAGGAAGGGTGGGCTAGGTGGTGGGGAGGATTGCGTGGTTGGTGGGGGTTAGGAAGGGTGGGCTAGGTGGTGGGGAGGGGGAGGGGGTGTGGTCAGTGGGGGTTAGGAAGGGTGGGCTAGGTGGTGGGGAGGGGGGCTTTATTGTGTTATGGTGCTTTGATTGTGTGGAGTCGTGAACATAGATCGGGGTTTCCCCTTTAATATAGTGGGTGGGGGTTGCGACCCCCCTCTCCGCTGGCTCCCCTGCGGTTGGGAGGTTTGGGGGGACAAAAGGGTTATGTCCCCCCAATCCTTCTGGACCCAGGAGACCAGGGAGTGGGGATCGATTCCAACCCCCTCCAAATAAAAAAACCCTCCATTTTTAAAGAGAAGAAACCGCTTGGTTCTCTTTAAAGACGGAGATTTTTTGGGGTGGGGTGGGGGGTGGATTCGATCCCCTCTCCCTGTTCTACTGGGTCCAGAAGGGTTGGGGGGGACAGATCTCTTTTATCCCCACAAACCTCCCAACCCCAGGTGAGCCAGCGGAGAGGGAGATTGCCACCCCCCACTTACTGATATTAAAGGGGAAACTCCAATCAGATTTTCCCTTTTAATATCAGGGGTTTGGGTTGGAATCGATCTCCTCTCTCAGGTCCCGTGGGTCCGTGAGGGTTTGGGGGGGATCAAAAGGGGTATGTCCCCCCAACCCTTCTGGACCCAGGAGACCAGGGAAAGGGGTTCGATTCCCCCCCTCCTTAAAAAAACTCCGTTTTTAAAGAGAAGAAACCGCTTGGTTTCTTCTCTTTAAAGACGGAGGTTTTTTTAGGAGGGGGGAATCGAACCCCTTTCCCTGGTCTCCTGGGTCCAGAAGGGTTGGGGGGGACATACCCCTTTTATCCCCACAAATCTCCCAACCCTAGGGGAGCCAGCGGAGAGGGAGATCGCAACCCCCCACCTACTGATATTAAAGGGGAAACTCCAGTCGGGACCTTCAGGCGCCATTGGTGAGTGAAAGAAGGGCGGTTGGTGTTTGCATGGCTGTGAGGCAGCGAGTTGTTTTTTTTAATTTTGGGGGGACCGGCTTCCTCAGTGTTCTGCGCGCTCATGTCGCGCAGGACTCTAGGGCTTGTAGTTATGGGTTTGTGATTTGTGGTTGTGGTGCTTTTTTTTCTGCGGCTTGATTTTGATTGGCATTTCTCAATGTTCTTTGTGGTCGCGCCTCTCAGCCTGAACGTTGGGAAATGAAGTTGTTTCCCTTTTTTTGCGTTCGTGGGGCTGTTGCCCCACTGCCAGTTTTCTCAATCCTTCGTTGACCTGCGGACCCAGTTCGGCCGTGTGCACGAATGGTGGGTGCGGGTCATTAGGGCGAGGCTTAGGAACCTATAGCAAGTTCCAATGGTTAACCCTTGGTTTTATAGGTTAAGATGACCTGTTTATGTGAACCGCTTTGAGTCTGCCCACGGGGCAGAGATAAGTGGTATATAAATTAAACTTCAAATCAAATCATGCAGGAGGCAGCAAGGAAAACCATACCAAAAGAAAAGAAGCATAAGAAAGCAAAGTGGTTGTCTGATGAGGCTCTTAAAATAGCAGAGGAAAGAAGGAATGCAAAAGGCAAAGGAGAAAAGAAAAAATACAATCACTTGAATACAGAATTTCAAAGAAAAGCAAGGAGAGACAAGGAAATCTACCTAAATGAACAGTGCAAAGAAATAGAGGAAAACAACACAAGAGGCCGGACTAGAGACCTTTTCAAAAAAATTGGGGAAATCAAGGTAACATTCAAAGCAAAAATGACCATGATAAGGGACAAAGACAGCAAGGAGTTAGCTGATGCAGAAGAGATTAAGAAAATATGGAAAGAATAGACAGAGGAACTTTACAAAAAGGACTTCAACACCACTGATAATCACAATGATGAGAACATTGAACTTGAGCCAGACATCCTAGAGAGTGAAGTCAGAAAGGCCCTAAAGAGCACTGCAAACAACAAAGCTAGTGGAGATGACGGCATCCCAGTTGAATTTTTCAAAGCTCTAATAGATGACGGAATTATTGCATTCCATATGCCAGCAGATTTGGAAAACAAAACAGTGGCCACAGGATGGGAAAAGATCAATATATGTTCCAATATATTTTAAGCTGCCTTTTTTTCTGCTTTAACCAGGTGTGCCCATACTATAGCCCGTGGGCTGGATTCGGCCCATGGTCTGTAGTTTGGGCACCCCTGCAATAAAGGTATCAACTCGGGAAACCATCACATCTACTACTGTAGACAACTAGTTTAAGGAGACAAAATGGCAGTATGACAGTTAAGACAGCAGGCAGGGATTGGGATTTGCTGTAACACACCAAAAATTTAGAAAGAGAGAAGGGAAAAGATGCAGTGAGAAATGAGGGATAAGAAAGTGTGCTGGACTGAGTAGGTTGGTTTCGTACACACCCTATGGCACTAAGACCAGCAGGAAACAGTTGGTATTGCACAACCAAACCAGATTCACTACTGAAGAAAGGAAAAGAAATAGTTTAGTGGATCAGTGGGAGAGGGAGCCCAATGGGTTAAAAAAGGAATAATTGTTTTCTGCCAGGACCTTTTGTGCAGATAAACCATTTCCTACAGGACACTATAAGTGTCACTCATGCACTGTTTGTCAGTTTTGCTGGGAAACCAAGGACATTTATGTTCCGCACAAACGCTTAACCTATGCCTTAAAATCCCTTTCCAGTTGTGCCAGCAAATGTGTTATTTACATGTGGGAGTGCTCCTGCCAGTTGCGTTATGTGGGACTTACCAGTCGACCTCTTAGACAGCGGATTTCGGAACATAGGTCTAAAATCAGACATCAGGTAACAGAAGCTCCATTGGTCTCTCACTATATGGAAAAGTGCCACACAGACAGGGACTTTCGTTTTGTAGTATTAGAGACGGTTTGACCAAAAAATTTTGAAAGATGTGACATCAACAAAAAGTTAAGACAACGGGAAGCATTTTTTATTCATTTTTTAGACACTATGTATCCAAAAGGGTTAAATCAGGAGCATGATTTGGTAGCGTTTCTGTAGACTCTATTAAGGAACAACCTTGACAACTCTAGCAGTTAGATTCGGGGGAGTGTGGCTATTGGCTACACGTGAGTTATTTCTCTATCAGCATAAAGGCAGCTGTTTCACATACACCATTAATGTCCATATGCACCTAATAGTTTGAGCGGAGGCAAGGACGCTATTGAAGAAACAGTTTCATATATTGGTAAGCTCCAGCCTTTTGACTTTTTTACTGTTATTTGTAATGAAAACTCATGTGCGCCAACAGTTACCATGTTCAGCCATGCTAATTATTATGCTTGTATGTAATTTTTATGCACAGATATTCCTGAAGAAGAATACTATCATTCGAAATGTCGTATTAACTGGTATCGACTTAGAAAAAATTGCTATATCAGTGAATTATTCATATCTACCTGTGAAAGAAACAGTTATTCTCAAAGACATTTTGCTTTACTTGTCCATTACTTTTATTCTCCTGTGAAAAGAAACAGTGAACTACATGTATTACCCATAGAGGAATTTATTCAGTTGTTATGATTCTGCAACATTTATTTTCATAAAGACTTTTGTTCGTACAATACGGCTCTACTCATTTTTAAGCCAAAGTCACCATTTCAAACGGTACTTTTTACTAGTTGAGTATGACAGTTAAGACAGCAGGCAGGGATTGGGATTTGCTGTAACACACCAAAAATTTAGAAAGAGAGAAGGGAAAAGATGCAGTGAGAAATGAGGGATAAGAAAGTGTGCTGGACTGAGTAGGTTGGTTTCGTACACACCCTATGGCACTAAGACCAGCAGGAAACAGTTGGTATTGCACAACCAAACCAGATTCACTACTGAAGAAAGGAAAAGAAATAGTTTAGTGGATCAGTGGGAGAGGGAGCCCAATGGGTTAAAAAAGGAATAATTGTTTTCTGTAGTGTAGAGAGTGTTTAGTGTTTGCATCACCACACCAAAGAATGAAAAGAGAAAAGATTCTAATGCTCTAATTGTGTGAGCTATCCTCTCAAAGCCCTTACAACAACAGTCTCTCCCACATGTAATACTAATAAAGTAATGATATCTTATTAGGGACTGCAGTGGCTCAAGTGGTTAAGATGCTGAACTCAACAACTGGAAGGTTGGAGTTGAGTCCCAAGTACTGCACAATGGAGTGAGCTTCCGTCTCTGCCCCAGCTCCTGCCAACCTAGCAGTTCGAAAGCAAGAAATTGCAAGTACTGTAGATAAATAGGGACCACTTTGGTGGGAAGGTAAACACAATTCCGTGCACTCAGGTGTTGAGTCATGCCTGCCACATGTCCATGGCAATGTCTGCAAACACAGACAGCGATGGCTCTTCGGCTATAAACAGAGATGAGCACTGAACCCTAGAATCGGATACGACTGGCTTTTGAGCAAGAGTGACCTTTACCTTTACCCAATGATATTTTAGTAAAATTTAATAATCTAAGCTGGTTGAGAAGAGGAAGGGAAACTGTTCTGGAATGCAAGAAGGCTGTCTAAACAGCAAAACAAAACATTTGCTTTGTTGTACAGCTCATCTAAGTGGCTGGCACAGTGGCTGCAAGAGAATGGTTGGTGTGTGATAGTCTCCTCTGAGCTCCCTTCTTTGTACTTTTTATCATTGGAGTATTTAAAGAAGCTTTTAGGTTTCATGGGGTTGGTTGGAGGTCAGCTTTCATCTCTCAGCTCTAGCTATCTTCTTTGGTAAACTTGTGGCCTACGATACTGGCACATTTTGCAGGGCTGTTCTAGTGAGATGTTTATGTGAATGTTGACTTCTGATTAGCTGGGGTTCCTTCTTATTGGTTTTTATAATATGTTTGTAATTACTGTGCTCTGAGCCCTAACTTGGAAATGTGTCTTTCTTTTCCTCTCTTTATTTGTAGGTGATATGGATGCCTCCATAGATCTGCACTGTTACCAGTTAGTACCTAGCAACACCATGAACTGCAGTTGGTTCAGTCAGGGATCCCTTGGTGTTGCTGCTACCACCACCACCTATGTCCTCTACTACCGGAGTCTAAAATTGTAAGTGACCTGTGGTGAGCCTCTGTGCTCCTTGGGGATTCTGCCCACCCAAAGCCTGGGTGGGCAGAAGAGAAGCCGTTGGGACCCTGTGTATATCTTATAAAATGTAAACCGCCTTGAGTTGCCCCAGGGCGAGGAAGGCGGTATATAAATAAATAAATAAATAAATTTAGGCTTTGACAGATAGTGCTCTCTTTACAAATCCATATTCTGTCTCCTTTTAGCAGAGCATATTATGCGCCAAAAAGAAATTATACAAATTGTTCATGTCATGTAGTGCATGCCTACCCAAACCACATCTACAAACTTCAGATCATAATAATGCGGCGATGCGGTGACCCCCGCCTGCTGGCTGATATTGCTCCCTCGTTCTTTAAGCTGTTTGGGGTAACTCTTGTAGTATTTTTAATTGGTTTTTTATGGGTTTTAAGTTTTAGATTGTGGTGTTGAATTTAATGTTGTGAGCAGCCCAGAGTCGTTTCAAATTGGGTGGCTATATAAATTGGGCAAATAATTAATAAACAAACAAACAAATAAATAAAGGCTGTGCTCATGAAAACAGTAACAATAAGATAAGTATGTGAACGGATGGATGTACCTGTGCATGTAACTGTGTGTGTATTTGTGCATGTGTATATATACACCTTGTGTTTGTGTACATATCTGCCCATGTGTATGAGATATATAAACATGATTGTATTGTCTATACATGTACAGTATGTTGTATATGTATATAAAGAAAGTTTTTACCAGAGGAGCCATGGTACACGCCCACCTAGGATCTCTGGTTCCAATTAAAATAGAAAATACAAATGTTCTGAGCTTCTTCAGCCTTGTGTGCAGAATTTAGATTTTGTGGATTTTTTTAAACCAAGAATGATGTTAAGTGATGCAATATGGTTGTATACATGAGAAATGTCAAATGCTCAGTTCTGATTTATATATGCAATTCTGTTTGTTTTATTTCTGTCTCTCTCATTCTCCCTTCCACTAGCCATCCTCATCAAACTCACTTGGAGCAGGCTGAGAAGGGACAAAATTGGTTGATCATTGGACGAAGCAAGCTGACACAGGGAGACAACTACAGTGTTTGGGTGAAAGTTTTCAGTGCAGATTGGAATGCAACTTCCAATCATTTAAACTTCAGTCTGGATGATATAGGTTAGAGACAGTAGGTGCAGAGTACTATAGGAGAGGGATCACTTTTAAAAATTGCTTATTCTAAAAAATAGTGCCTGCCTCAATGTTAGTTTTGGGAAATCTTAGGCTACTCTTAGCACTGATACTTACTGTGGGACCCCTACCAAACAGCTGGGTCTTTGAACTACCAATTTAAGTTTTTCATTGTAACCAAAGCATTGTGGGTAATTTACAATTATACTTTTGAACCACTCACCTTTTCTGGCATGTTGGCTAACAGCTCGAGGCCTTAGAGCAGGGATCTACAACTTTTTATAAGCTGGAGGCTGAGTCACACTCTCTCAGACTGTTCTGGGGCTGGACTGGTGGTACTCCTATCGCCGCCACCACCAAAGGCAGTGGTGGTGACCAACCCAAGCCCACCACACCCAAAAAAGCCCCCCACTCTCCTCCCACACCGCTCCCCTGCTTACGGGCCTAGAGGAGCTGCATCACATGGGTGAAGGAAATGCATCCCTTGCTGCCAGAAATGCACCGCCACTGGTACCACCACCTCAATCCTTGTCTCCTCTGCTTGGCTTGTCATGTCCCTAACCGCTCCATAGCAGGGCAGATGTTGTAAGGCTTATAACATCTGCCCTGCTATGGAGCGCCATTAGGGACACGCCAAGCCAAGAGGAGAAGGATTGAGGCAGAGGCAGTGGTAGCAGCGGCTGGAGCAGGGGCGTGGGCTGGATGATTTGGTGCCACTGGCCAGATCCGGCCCATGGAGTATAGGTTGTGGATCCCTGTCTTAGAGCATTGAAAGGGTGATTACTGAAAAATACTTTACTAAGTGTCCTTCCACCTAGAGAGGAACCTACATCTGTATGCTAAATGACAACTTGAAATGTGGCCCTACCAGGCTGCCCATTGAAGGTTTTCTCAATTTGTGGGTGGCTGTGGTGGGGAATTGGAGGATTGTAAAGTCCTTGAGTATTCGCCAGTATGCAACACACTTCACAGTTCTTAGGATTCCAGCCCTAGGTCTCATGAAGCTGAATAATTAGCTTCAACTAGAGTCAATCTGTTGAATGAACTGTAGATATTAAGTCAAAACATAAGCAAATCCTATTGATTGACAAGGACCATGCTAATTAAGACTGAGAATTAGATATACTGTATCTTTTTACATAAAACAAAAAGATGCTGTATCTGATCGGGATTTTCAATGAGTCAGGTTAGTTTTAGTCACAAGAGCTTCCAACCCATCCTTGTTCTTTTAATTTCCTAGACCATCGCTCCCCCCATTACCATCTCCACCTCCTCTCAATTTACTCATAGCGATTGAATCCTTTGTCCAAAACCTCTTGAAATGTGGAATATGAACAGGCTGGTTCTCTAAAGAGACTAAATAGTTCAGTAAGCATCAAACGGTACTTACTATATTTTGTCTGCAGGAATTTGCCTTTTGAAAGCATTTTGGGTCTTCCATTGAGATATGTGTTTTGCCTCCTTTTTCAAATATTGTTTAGTGTACCCGACGCTTTCCTGAGTTCTGAACTTTCTCTAGGCATGTCCTTTGTTAAGGTAAAGGAAAAGGTTTCCTTTGCTCGAAAACCAGTCGTATCCAACTCTAGGGTTCAGTGCTCATCTCTGTTTCAAAGCCGAAGAGCCAGCGCTGTCTGCTTCTGCAGACGTTTCTGTGGTCATGTGGCAGGCATGACTAGACACCGGAGCGCACGGAGCACTGTTTCCTTCCCACTGAAGTGGTCCCTATTTATCTACTTGCAATTTCTTGCTTTCGAACTGCTAGGTTGGCAGGAGCTGGGACAAAGACGGGAGCTCATTCCGTCCTGCAGTACTCGGGAATCGAACTGCTGACCTTCTGCCTCTCAGTCAGCGTCTTAGCCACTTGTCCTTTGTTAGTATTGTAATAACTAATATGTTCACAAGAACATCAAAAACAAAATGAAAGCTGAAGGTGGCCTAAATTGCTCTTTTGAATCTATACCTATAAATCCAAGCGTTAACCGTTGGAATGTGACAAAGGCTCCCGCATGCACCCACACTATCCCATACCGAGCCTCCTGCACTTGCCCGAACCCGGTCTGGAGGTCACTAAATGTTTGAGAAACGCGCCAGTGGGGCAAGAGCCCCACAAACGCAAACAAAGAAAAAGAACTTCACTACCCAACGTTCTCTGCGCCGCGCCGCACCACAGCCAATCAGGCTGAGAGGCGTGAGTAAAAAGAACGTTGGGAAACGCGGCGTGGCCAATCGAAATCGAGCTGCAGGGAAAAAACCGCTGCACGCAAGCAAATCACAAACGCAAAACTACAAGTCCCAGCGTCCTGCGCGCCGTGAGCGCACAGAACGCTAAGAAAGCCAGCGCGCGAAAAATAAACTTACAAAACGCAACGGGAGCGCAAGTCCCCAGCAGGCAGACTCAGTGCCTCACAGCCACGCAAAACAAAAAGCCACAAAACTTCACCGCGAGACACCCACTGGCCTTCTTTCCCGGAGCAACGGGGAGAAGAGGGACACCCTCTCCTCCACGCTACCCCGTCGAAGACACGATGAGACCACCACCAGCCTCAAACAATTTGAAACAATTATATCATCCTTTGTTCTTTTTTAAATCAAAAAAAAAAAAAAACAACCCCCAAAAAAGCTGATCACAGTTTATAACAGCCCAGCAACGCCTGGCAAACTATGCTAGTTGTGAATAAGGTTAGCTTGGCTTATGTTCCTAGATTTCTTGGTGTGTAGCTCTTTAGATCAGGGATTCTCAACCTGTGGCCCATGGGCCAGATGCGGCCTGTGGCACCATTTCATGTGGCACCATTTCACACCGCCTCCACCATACCCAGAAATGCCATGTGGTGGAGGAAAATGGCAAAATGGCCGTCCGACCCCTGAAGCTGTCTGAGGGAGTATGACCCGGCCTCCGGCTTAAAAAAGTTTTGCACTTCTGCTTTAGATATTGAAGAACATTATTCATATTACCCAAAGCATGTAGAACTCACACATTTCCCCAGTCTTCCTTAACCTAAAACACATGTGCCTTTTTGCCCAGTATTTTGGGTGGTGATAGTGATTTAGAGTTCATTGCTTTTATTCCCTAGCAAGTACGGGTGAAGACTGGAATTGACTTCTTAAGTCAGGCCATTTCTGGTGCTTAAGTGTTTTTCTCTTTCACTTTAGTGAAGCCGCTGCCTCCTGTTCTGGACCCTGTGGAGCCAGATTCTGCTGGAGCTCTAGTGACATGGAGGAACCCCCACTGGTCTGAATCTCACACCCATCATGCTCTTACCTGCGCGCTTCGCTACAAAACATCCACAGACCAGGACTGGACCTATGTGAGTTGTGTCTGTGAGCAAATGACTGACTGAGAGTTCCCTTTGTGCTCCTGTCCCTCTTCCTCCCTCATAGCTGCTTTCTGGCTTACCTGTGGGATGAGAACTCTGTCTCCTTGTTGCACTTGACAGAGCATACTTTGTGGCAGCCCTATTCTTGTGATATGTCCGCCTTAGACAGCAGTGGAGTAAGACAAGGCTGCATTTTGTCACCCTGCTTATTCAACTTATATACAGATCACATAATGCGCAATGCAGGGATGGACAAATCACAATTTGGGATCAAAATTGCTGGGAGAAATATCAACAATTTGAGATATGCAGATGATACCACCCTAATGGCAGAAAGTGAGGAAGACCTAAAGAAGCTCCTGCTTAGGTAGAAAGAAGAGAGTGCAAAAACTGATCTGAGACTCAACATAAAGAAAACCAAGATAATGGCCTCAGGCCCTATCAGTCCCTGGAAAATAGATGGGGAAGAAGTAGAAGCAGTGACAGACTTTACTTTCTTAGGATCTAAGATCGCTGTAGATGGTGATTGCAGCCATGAAATAAAAAGGTGACTGGATGCTTGGGAGGCAAGCTATGAGAAACATGGAGAACATAGTGAAAAGTAGAGACATCTTTTTGCAAACAAAAATTTGTATAGTCAAAGCAATGGTATTCCCGGTGGTAATGTATGATTATGAGAACTGGACCATTAGGAAAGCTGAGCGCAGAAGAATAGAGGCCTTTGAGATGTGGTGTTAGAGGAGAGTTTTGAGAGTACCCTGGACAGCCAGGAGAACAAATAGGTCAATCTTGGAAGAAATCAGTCCTGACTCCTCCTTAGAAGGTCAAATAGTAAAGATGAAGATGAAGTACTTTGGACATCAAATGAGAAGAGATGATTCACTTGAGAAAGCTTTGATGCTGGAAAAGGTAGAGGGCAAAAGCATACCTGTCAAGTATCCCGGATTGGCCGGGAAATCCCATATTTTGGTGCGCGTTCCTCCCCTTTCCCGGCACCGTCCCTTATTTAGAATGGCAGGGAAAGGGGTTACTGCGCACACACATGCACAGAACCCATCTGTACATGCACAAACGTGTTCTGCACTTGTGCAAAGGGCCTCTGCGCATGCGCAATGGAGTTTTTCCTGTGCATGCGCACCCAGACCGAAGCAGTACCTGTATTTTCCGGAGCAGTGCTTGACGGGTATGGGCAAAAGAAGAAGGAGCGGCCAAAGATGAGATGGCTAGATGGTTTTGTTGACGCAATGGGCACAGAGCTGGGCGGGCTGAAGAGGATGGTGGAGGACAGAGGTGCCTGGAGAACAATGGTCCATAGAGTCGCAAAGGGTCAGAATTGACTGCTTTGAGTTGCTCATTGGGTGAGTAAGCGGTATATAAATTAAAATTTCAATTCAATTCAATTCAACTGAACAACAACAAGACTGCAGTGGCTCAAGTTGTTAAGACACGGACTGGGAAGCGGAAGGTCAGTGGTTCAAAATCCGAGTACTGCATGACAGAATGAACTCCCATCTCTGTCCCAGCTCCTGCCAACCTAGCAGTTCAAAAGCAAGAAATTGCAAGTAGATAAATAGGGACCACTTCGGTGAGAAGGTAAACAGCAGTCTGTGTACCCCAGTGTTTAGGCATGCCTGCCACATGTCCACGGAAACATCTGCAAACGCAGACAGTGCTGGCTCTTCTGCTATAAACAGAGATGATCACTGAACCCTAGAGTCGTATACGATTAGATTTTGCGCAAGGGCAACCTTTACCTTTAGAATATGGAGTTATTTCCTTTCAACTGTACCAGTAGAGCTGTGCTAGGCCCCATCACTGGCTATCTTTAAAAAGCAATTAAAAACTCTTCTTCAAGGAAGCTTTTCAGGGTGTTGTCCGTTTAGTGATAAATCAGTCAGTCAGGTTGAGTCCCTATGCCCTCAGATGCCAGATATTTTATTTTAGTTTGTGACATATTTGTTGTTTGTTTGTTTAGATTTGCTGTGTGTTCTATTGTTATTTGTTATCTGTTTGTACACCACCCAGAGTATAGAAATTAAATTAAATTAAATTAACGAATGAATAAATGAATGAATGAATGAATGAATGAAGTCTTTAGACAGATCCAAAAGGACCATTTTCATTGCTACAGTTATTGTATGGTGCTGCTTTATTCATATTTTCTGTATTATGTTACCTTGTACATTGGTTTGAGGAGGTTTTGCATTGGAAGTCAGTACTGTCTAATTACTGTAAATGAATACACAAGAGCTGTTTTGTACATGACACCAACAGAGCAAACAAATCGAAGAGGTATGTTCAGTGGGAGCTACAGTCAGTCTTGGCTGTTTGTTCCATGTATCTTGGTGATATGGACTTTGATGGCTTAGTGGTTAAGATGCTGAACTTGGTGACCAAAAGGTCGTCAGGTCAGCAGCTCGAGACCCGAGTGCTGCACAATGGAGTGAGCTCTTGTCTCTGTCCCAGCTCCTGCCAACCTAGAAGTTCGAAAGCAAGAAATTGCAAGTAGCTAAACTTCAGCAGGAAAGGTAACAGCATTCTTTCTGTGCATGCCACATGATCACAGAAACTTCTGCAGGCCAGACACAGACAGTGCTGGCTCTTTGGCTGTAAATGGGGAAGGGCACCGACCCCTAGAGTCAGACACGACTGACTTTCGAGCAAGGGGACCTTTACCTTGGTGATGTACATGCTTTAGGACTCCTGTTGGCTACACTTGCTTGTGGATACTTTATCTTACAGTAGTTTAGGCAAGAAACAGAACCCAAATCTCCAACAGTATTTAAATCATTGGCATCACTACTTAGAAATATTCCCATTGACTGTAGTGCAACTTTCTTCCAGGTAATTGGCATAGGATTGTAGCCTTATCAATTGTGAACAAAAATCAAGAAGTCCCACCTCTGAACCCTTCCTCTGTTTGCTAGCCCCCCCCCCCCTCTTTTCCCAGTTTTAAATATAATTGTCTAGGGACTGCAGTGGCTCAAGTGGCTAAGGCTGACTGGGAGGTGGAAGGTCAGCAGTTCGATTCCCGAGTACTGCAGGACGGAATGAGTTCCCATCTTTGTCCCAGCTCCTGCCAACCTAGCAGTTCGAAAGCAAGAAATTGCAAGTAGATAAATAGGGACCACTTCGGTGGGAAGGTAACAGCGCTCCGTGCGCTCCAGTGTCTAGTCATGCCTGCCACATGACCACGGAAACGTCTGCAGAAGCAGACAGCGCTGGCTCTTTGGCTTTGAAACAGAGATGAGCACTGAACCTAGAGTCAGATACGACTGGATTTTGAGCAAGGGAAACCTTTACCTTTACTATACCTGTGTGGTCTGCAACCTAGTTTACAATCACTTAGTTGATTTTTGTTGTTGCTGTTTCTGTTTTGACTTTGATGGTTTTATTTTGTATGTGACATCATTTCTGAGCTGCTGATAGAAATTCTTAATTAAAAAAGTAGACAATAAACGGCAAAAAAATGTGACTTTTTAAATTTCCCAGTTGCACGAGGAAGAGGTAGGCCAGGAGGGCCATGACCTAGAGGACTTGAAACCATTCTCATCATACGAGGTGCAAGCCCGTTGCATCCCAGAAAATGGGCATGGCTTTTGGAGTGAATGGAGTTCTTCCCAAACCTTCAAAACCCCTGAAGCAGGTAAGACAGTTGTGGAAGGGGCAGAAAACCGTTCTTGATTAGCAATGCCATAGCACAGTGATGGTGAACCCATGGCATGCATGCCAGAGATGGCACTCGGAGCCATCTCTGTGGGCACCCGTGCAGTCACCCCAGTACAGCGTTTTCCCCGCCCTTCTTCCCCGCAGCCCAATGGGAACACTTCTTCCCTCCCCCCAGCACAGAGTTTGCCCTGCCCCTCTGCCCAGCAGCCCAATGGGAGCACTTTGCGATAAAAAAGTGCACTTTGCGATTAATAAGTGTTTTTGGGTTGCAGTTTGGGCACTCAGTCTCTAAAAGGTATACTATCACTGCCATAGCAGAATGCTAGTTGCCACCTGTTGCAGTCTCATGTTAATTTTTGAGTTGTATTATTGACAAGTACAGGTGAAACTCAGAAAATTAGAATGTCGTGCAAATGTCCATTCATTTCACTTAAAAGGTGAAACATATATATGAGATAGACTCACTACATGCAAAGCAAGATATGTCATGCCTTAATTCGTTATAATTGTGATGATCATGGCATACAGCGTACATGAGATTATGCGATATTATGGGGTACATGAGATTGGGGGGTTGGGGTTTTCATAAGCTATAAACCATAAGCGTCAATATTATAACAAAGCAAGGCTTGAACTACCGTGTTTCCCCGAATATAAGACACTGTCTTATATTTTTAAAAACTCCAAAATTAGCACAAGGTCTTATTTTTAGGGGATGTCTTATTTTTCCATGAAGAAGAATACCAGTCTCGATCACGCTTCCCCACTCACAACCAAGGGACGCTTCCCTTGGTTGTGAGTGAGGAATCGCGATCGAGACTGGCCTCAGCTGTGAGGCAGCTGGCATGGCCCATAAGAAAGCCTGCCGCATCAAAGTCTCGATTGCCTCCCCACTCACAACCAAGGGAAGTTTCCCCTGGTGAGAGCGGGATCGAGACTCTGATGCAGCAGGCTTTCTTATGGGCCACGCCGGCTGCCTTACAGCCAGGAGGTAAGGAGTTCTTATTTTTGGATGGGGCCTTATATTTCAAAGGCAGGGGAAAAAAGGGGGTTGTCCTATTATGGGAGGAGGTCCTATATTCGGGGAAACAGGGTATCTCGCTTTGCATGTCATGAGTCTATCTCATATATTTGTTTCACCTTTTAAGTTGCATTACTGAACTGAATGAACATTGCCGGACCCACCCCCCAATAAGGAGAAGGACACTGTGCTGGGTTTAAACTGGGCCACTTTTATTAATCATAATTCAATAATGCAAGTGGGCCGCCATAGCACTGGTAAGGACGCATGGTTATAACCAATTATATTTACCCCCAACAGAAGCGCAAATGACTTAACCTCTGCTTCTGATATGAGTCCGGTGAACTTGAAGGTTTGGCAAGCTCTGTCTAGCATAGCCTCCCCTTGTTCCTAAAGCACACATGATTGGCCACCCGAGTTTCCCTCTATCTTATCCATACTGTGGCCAACCAAGTGTGCACCTGCCGGACTCGTAGGGGTCACCCAGTGCCACCTTACTAGTGCTAGCCGCCACATGGAGAGGAGCCTACCACGACTCACCGCCCCCCGACTGCCAACTCGGTCGCCAGGCCCACTTGCAAGGAAGCCAAGAACTGGTCCATGCTCCTCGCCGAGAGGTGGACTCCATCCCTGCGATACAAGCAGGCATCCTGAACACCGATGGCCGGATGTGCCACCACGGTACCCACGCCGTGTTGAGCAAAAAATCGGGCAACGGCCCTGTCGACCGACCACCAGGCCCGGTCAATGCGGCACGGGTTGCCGCCCCCTGGAAGAAGGATCGTGGGACAATATAGGACCAAACCAAGTGCACCCGCAGCAACTGGCGCCTCAAGAGGCCGAGATCCCTCCGTATGGCAATAATCAAGCCTAAGCCAGTAATCTGGCCCAAATTGTTGCCACCTAAGTGGATCAAAAGAACATCAGGAAGGGAAAGGACCTCTAAGGAGAAAAGGAAAGGAAGGAGCTGGTGCCACCGCATCCCACGAATGCCATGCCAGCAGAGATGGGCCAGGTTCTGCGGGCCAAGATGACGACCCCAACGGGACGCCTTCGCGTGACGGGCTGCCCAAAATATATAGCTGTGGCCCACGAGCCAGACGGACATCACCGAACCAAACGGGATCGGAGCTGTAAGAAAAAACAAGAGAAACAAGCGCCAGCGGGGTGTTCAACAAAACATGGGGCAAACATACAATCAGAAACGGGTAGAACCCCACCGGCCCATCCAACGGACGTCTTCATCCGAATAACCAAAAAGGGCAGCCATCGAAGCAGCGCCTATGTGGAAGGAATGTGTGCCATACCTGGTCCCAGGCAGGCCAAGGTTGGCCAAAGCAGCCCCTGTTACCCACCAGAATTGATACTTGGTAAGCGGCTGCCCATCCTGATGGCAAAAGAGGGGGCCACGAGCCGAACCCCGAACTGCCAAAAAGGCAGACAGGGCAGCGACCGGGCAAATTACGGGAAAGCTGCAATGAAAGAGGGAGACAAAACAACCCCTACGATTTTTAGAGGAACGAATGTGCAACCGCATAGAACGCCATGCGAGAGCGACATCATCGAACTCCAGACACCTACGGGAATGGTCGTTACGAGAAAGGGGAACCAGCTCGCTAACCCGCAAAGCCCCAAAGAAAGCCACCGTGGTGGCTGCGTGAAAAAGAACAGCTTCATACTGGTCATAACAAAGGGACGACTAAGCCTGAGCCAGGCGGGAAAGAAGAGCCGGAGAAACCGGCTGACGAGTATCCAGGCGATGACCCCGCTCCCGGGCCCAACCCTCCAGGACCCTACGCACCCTGAAGTCGGCAGTGGCATACCCCAAGGCCGAAAGGCGGCCGGCTATAGTGCACGGCGCCAGCCCCCTGTTGTGCAGATGAACCATAAATTGCAAGAGACGAGCCACCGGGACGGGCCACATGTCCAGGAGGGACATGTTCCGGCGAAACACCCGGAAGGACTGGAAAGCGCCAGCATACACCCTGTGAGTACAATCGGACAGAGACAGGCCTATCGCCCGGGATGCTTCAAGTCGCCAAACTTCCACACCTGGGGAAGGAAGTTCGTCAGCCCCTGGCGCGAGCGCCCGGAATCGGGGTATCTGTAAGCGGGACAAAGCATCAGCTATACTATTGTCGAGACCCGGGACATGCTTGGCCCTAAAAATAATGTTGTAGCACAAGAAGCACAAGACAAACTGGCGCACAAGGGACATCACTCGGGGCGATCGGGACGTCTGCGCATTGACAATGTGCACAACGGCTGCGTTGTCGCACCAAAAGTGGACCACCGAATCCCTCCATAAGTGTCCCCAGAGGACCAGGGCACCCAGGATAGGGAAGAACTCCAGGAAGGTCAAGTCGCGGAGAACATCTATACCCTGCCAAGCGTCCGGCCAATGGCCGCAACACCAGTGGCCATCAAACTAGATGCCATTACCCAGGGTCCCCGAGGCATCGGAGTGGACCTGGAAGCCGGGCGCAAGAGCAAGCTCCCGGCACCAGAAGGAAACACCGTTGAAGTCGGACAAAAAGTCGAGCCAGACCTCGAGCCACATGTCACCCGCACCCTATGATGCTTTTGGGATAGACCAACCATAGCATCACACAGGCACCTGGCAAAGGCCCTGCCGGGTGCCACCACCCTGCAGGCAAAGTTGAGGTATTCAAGAAACACCTGGAGGTCATACAGGGATGCCTCGCGCCTAGATAACATGGACAAAATCGCCTCAGATATGTGGGTGATCTTATCCATAGGAAGACTGGACGTATGCCTAACCGTGTCGATCTGAATGCCCAGGAAGGTCAGGGCAGTGGCCAGGCCCTCTGTTTTCTCCGGGGCCAAAGGTAGGCCCAGCTCCGCCATCAGATCCTGGAAGACAAGGAGCATTTGTTCACACGTACCGGATGGGCCCGCGCCCCCGAACAAAAAAACCGTCCAGGTAATGGGACACCGTGCGGAAGCCAGACCTGCAAACAAACGCCCAGTGTAAAAAGGTGCTAAATCGCTCAAAAGCTGAACACGATATCAAGCAGCTGAAAGGCATCGCCTTATCGATGAAGTATTGGCCCTTGAACCTGAAACCCAACAGCTCAAAATCAGCCGGGTGGACCGGGAGCAGCCAAAACACCGATTTAATATCGCTTTTGGCGATCAACGCTCCAGGGCCACAGGAACGCACCATACATACCGCTTGGTCGAAGGACGTACACCAAACTGAACAAAGGTCATCCGGTATAGCATCGTTGACCGATGAACCCGCTGGGTATGACAAATGATGAATCAGGCGGAACTCGCCCGAGGACTTCTTAGGGACCAGGCCCAGGGGAGAAACCTTCAAATTTGGGTAAGGGGTGTCGTTAAAGGGGCCGACAACCCGCCCCTCACGAACCTCCTTAAATATCTTATCCCTAGCCAAACTCTCTTTCCCCCGCAGGGAGAGTAAATTTAGCGCATCCTGCGGCGCGCGCATGCCCACAAAAGGTATGCGAAAACCCTCAGAAAAACCTGCCAAAAGGTAGTCGGCATCCTCCCGCCTGGGGTAAATCCGGAGCCAACGTTCAAGTGCTGGGAGACTAATTGGAGAGGAGCCCTTTTGGAGGTGGAGGTTGATCACCGGAGGCCCTGGCTGAGCCCTGGCCATGGCCCCTGCCCTGCGGCCCTGGAGATCGCGTGCAGGCAGAGGTGGAATGAGGTCCACCACAGGTGGAGCACTCGTGCCTGTACCTACATGGGCGCCGAGTACAGCCACCCGGCGACGAGAAACTCCAACACAGCAGGTGGGCTGGAATCCCCTGCCCTGCCGGTAGGTGGGGAGACTGCATGGAGCCAGGACGCTGGACAATGTGACCACTGTGAAAACGGTCACCGGACACTGGGCGGGACGGCGTCATATGGAGCAGCCACAACAAGTGATCGGGCTGGTCCCACAGCAGCTCAGGATGCAAGGCTGCGCGCTTACGGAACTCCTCATCATAAGACTGACCCGGAAAATCTACATATGCCCTATAAATCAGGTCCAGATATTGAAGTAAAGGAATAGCGAGATCCGGGCGGGCCCTGATGGAAACCACCGCATAGAACAAGTACGCCGGCAACCAATTTGAAGGTTTACGACGACGGGCCAATTCCTTGTCCTGGTCGTCTTCCTGGTCCCTCTCCTCCTTAGTGGTCTCCCGGTTCAAAAGACTAAAGATATCCACATACTCCCTACGCCAGATCTTATCCCTAGTGGCCGGCAGCAAGTGATCGCCTAAAGGGAGGGACCTGCCCACAGTCAGAAAAGCCTTCAGGGGAACCGTGTAGTACGCTGCGTTAACGGGCAGGCCATACGGCCATATCGGGTAAGGCACAGTAGGGCCTGCCGGCGGAACCCTGGGGGGCACGGGGGGTAAGGGGCATGCCAAGCTACGGCGGGAGAGGCAAGGGGCACAGGCGAGCCCACCGAAGGCCATTGCCGGACCACAGCACCCGTGGCTGACTGATGGGGCCAGGGCCACTGGCCGGAGGCCGCTGCAGGGGAAAACCCATGAGGAGAGGGACCCACATGACCCGGATACTCACCAGGTGCACCTGCGGCTGCTGCCCCCACCGGGGGTTCCAGCTGCCGATGGGCGTCGGGGCTCTCGTCCGAATCAGAGACCTCCACGCAAGACGCCGAAGGTCCCTCCAGGGCGCGGTCATCCAACAACTCCAAGCCCCCGGCATGGGCGGCCTCCAGCCGGTCGACCCTCCCCGAAAGGGGGGCAGAGAGGTGGGACCCCTCGGATCCCAACCGGGAACGATGGCCCACGGCCTGCCCTCTAGCCAGCCCGCCCACGGGTGATGCAGGCCCCAAGCCAGCGGCCCTCTCCAGGGCCTCGATCCGCGCTAGGAGCGCCGGATCGTGCTCCAGGTCACCGCGGCCTGGGGGCTGGGCCGAGGATGAGGCTGGCCCGGGCCGGGTCGGTGCCACGGCAAGGGCC
The DNA here is from genome assembly GCA_035047345.1 of Bradypodion ventrale. Classification (NCBI taxonomy): domain Eukaryota; kingdom Metazoa; phylum Chordata; class Lepidosauria; order Squamata; family Chamaeleonidae; genus Bradypodion; species Bradypodion ventrale. Next base: position 193,359,123 of record JAWDJE010000002.1, read on the forward strand.
GCCAAGGCTCAAGGGGCAGCGGCCGCAGCCCTCACACGAGGCCTACAGTGTGGGGGCTGGCCCCGGTGAGGGTGGGGATGTACCGCGCCTGCGGCGGGCGAGGCCCCCCACATAGAAACGCTGAGAGGCGGCGGGCCGAGGGGGACACCCTGTGAAGTAGCCGGTGTCCCGGGCCCATGATGGGCCGCACCCCGTCGCATGGAAACACCCGGGGAGGGCGAAAAACTCAGCGGCGGGCCCAGGGGAGAAGCCGTGGCCAAAGGCCCACGGCGGGCGCCGCCCCCACCGGCCGCACCGCGCCCCTTAGAGGGCCCGGAGGCCCTCTGCCTAGGGGCCATGGAGCCGCACCAGGTGGACGATTGCCGAAAGAAGGCCGAGCCGGGCCGAAAAAGCCCATGGCGTCCGCGAACCCTGACGGAGAAGGCCCTGACGCCTCAGAGAGCCGCCGGGGAAGAGCGAAAGGCCGAACACCGTGAAACAGAAAGCCGCGGGGCTGGAGGCGAAAGGCCCAGGCCGCGTGGAGGCACGACGAGAGGCGCCCCAGGAGAGGCGCCGATGAAAAGCCGCGCCTGACCGCCGCAAAGAAAAAAGTCATGTGGCAAGAGGCAGAAGGCCTGGACTGCGTGGACACTCGATTGACTGGAGCCAGGCACCAAACGTTGCCTGGCCCAGTCGAAGTAAAAGGAGGAAGAGCGTCTGAGTCTCTCCTTTTAAAGGAAGGCCCGGCCTCCACCTCTTCCGGCCCCATGCCGTTTCCAATGGTGCGGGGCCGGCAAAGCGCGCAGCAGCGAATCCGCGCGGCCGTGCGTTCCTTTGCACGATATTCTAATTTTCTGAGTTTCACCTGTATAGTTATGCAAATAAAAGACGTAATACTCTACCACCAGAAAAGAATGGGATCCAGACTCCTAACATGTTTCACCTTAAAGTGCTCACTACCAATACCAGAGGTTTAGAAGCTAGTTTAACATTTTACAGCTGGGGTGGGATTAGAATTAAAAAAACAGGAAACTACTTACTAATCATGTAGTGGGGAAGGGCCTCCCTGGTGATAATCCTAAAAGGGGTCAGACTCAGTTTAGTTCCTGGACCTGAAGTTCAACATCTAAGGAGTTCCCATGCATTGAATAGTTTAGGTTTTTTAGACCACCAGAAGTCTGGTACCATTCCTTGGGAATGGATTGCCTGAGTTAAAAATGAACCACCTTCTCTAGTAACACAAAAAGTGCAGATTGTTCAGGTGGTAGCCTGTATTTGTTTGTTTCTTATATGCCCATATTCTTTGGGCAACACCAGTTATTTCTGACTAACCAATAATGTCTCTCTGTTGCCCCAGCCCCACTTGGTCAGGTCGATGTGTGGCAAAAAAAGAGTGTTTCTGAAAATGGTGAACCCAGTTGGATTCTGCTGTGGAAGGTAAGATGAAAGCCTTTGGGTTGTTTCTTGCACACATTATTCCTATAACAGTAGCAATATTCTTTCATATCACAACATAGCACTTAGAGCGTCTCTGGACAGTCCAAAAGTTAATTAGCATTTTGCCCCTGGAAATGCCGAGTACTCATTTTATCGACCTCAAAAGGATGAATGAGTGAGTCAGCCTTGGCCTGTCAGGATCAAACTCAGGTTGTGAGCACAGTTTTGGCTGCAGTACCACAGTTTAATCACTCACCATGAGAGCTTATAATTTGGGAGAACACATTAGTCTAGCTTTTTTTATGATGGATGTAAGGTACCTGGGATAATATTAAGGACAAACAAAGCATGATCTGGAAGAGTGCAAAGTCAATACAGTAAAGCCCTGACTTACAAATGTCCCAAGTTACATAAAATTCAATTTACATAATGATTTTGTGCTAAAACCATAATTTTAAATTTTAATTTTAAATACATAAATTTACGTAATACAATTTCCTATGGGTTTGCTTTGAGTTGCATTAAAAAAATCATTTTCCTATGGGTTTGCTTCGAGTTATGTAAAATTTCATTTCCCTATGGGTTTGCTTCAATTTACATAAAAATTTCATTTTTCCTACGGGTTTGCTTCAAGTTACGTAAAAAAATAATTTTTCCTATGGGTTTGCTTCGAGTTACAAAAAAAGCTGATTTAAGGAAAAGCCTATGGAACTGACTTTTTGCGTAAGTAGGGGTTTTACTGTATTCTTAAAGGCCACAATCGTTGTATGGCTTATAAAAGCATCATTGAATGAGTGTTGAGGCCACATGTACTAATAGAAGCATTATTAAAGAGCATAGAAAACTTGCAAAGATTTTGGAACATCTTGTACCTTTAACAGCTGCATAAGAAGCAGGAATTTAACCTGTGTAAATGTTTTTATTGCAATATTTCCCAACTAACAGAAGAGGTGTGCTGTCAGTTTTCTTGTTCTGTTGCACAACTACTTACAGCAGGGCTAGCCAACCTCTTTGCACTGCAGGCCTGACCCAGAAGCGGAAGCAGGCACATTTATGGCTGACGTAAATGCACCCACTTCCGTGTTTATGTCAGCCGTGGGCGCGTTTGTGCATATACGGGCACATTTTATGGCTGATGTAAATGTGTCCGCTTCTGCTTCCGGGTGCGGGGGAGATGGTGACGGACCAGTTGGAATGGCGTCACAGGCCATAGGTTGGGAAGCCCTGACTTACAGGCATGGAATGATTTGTCCATTGACTGTGAGCGTGAGCTGGTAATTGGCAGAAGGAGCAGGTTATATGTGTGCATGGCACTAACCTTTGCCCATTTCCCTTTTACAGGCTCTGGACCCAGAATCAGCCCGAGGAGTCATCCTTGACTATGAAATCACTTACCGGGATCACAGCAAAAACATCCACAAGATGCTGTGCCATTGCTGTAATGCTCGCCTCCCTCCCACTGCTGAGTACACTTTGATATCAGCTCGCAATTCCATTCAGAAGACGCTGCCTGCCAATCTGAGCTTGGCGCAAACAGGCAAGAATTGATAACGTTGCAAGGAATTTTTGAAGTGGTAGCCTTGTTAGTCTGTGCAAGCATTTCCAAGAGTAAACAAAACAAGACAAAAAACAAAAGCTAACATTAAAATACAGGAGTTAGCCTTTAAGGTACCACAACGTTTTTTGTCTTGTTTTGTTTACTCTGGGATGTGTAGCAAGGAAAGGCCTCTCAGGCTTCCTACAAAAAGGTCAGTGAGGTATTTTCCCACTCACTCCCCCCCTTCACTTCCTGCCCTCCTGTTTAGATGAAAGCTGAATCATCCTTCCTGTGAAGGGAGAGAGGTATCAGTGTTGCCCTCTGTTTCATCTCAGCCTCATGCCTATTTTGTTTCCTCTTTCCTTTTTTCTCTTCAGACTGAAGAAAGTAGCTTCTTTTACTTTTGCTTCTTCAAAGGAGGTGTCCAAACTTTTTGGGCCATTGGCCAGCCATGTGGTTCAGTGGGCCGGTCATGTTGTTCCTCCCACTGGAAGTGGAAGTAAAATGCGCCTTGCAATCTGTTTTGTGACAGATATGTTTTGCAACAGGATGAGATAGATTTTAGGCTGCCATTTTCTCTGCTTAAATGAGGGGTGTCCAAACTAAGGCTCATGGGCCGGATCTGGCCCCTGATGCCAATCCATCCATCCCATGCCGCCCTCGCCGCTCCCAGAAGCAGAAGTAAAATTCGCCCATAGACACGTTTTACTTCTGCTTCCGGGAGCAACGAGGGTGGCGTGGGCTGAATGAATTGGTGTTGGGGGCTGGATCCGGCCCATGGACCATAGTTTGGGCACCCCTGTCTTACAAGATATTGGCTGTAACTGGGACTATTCTGACTCTGGAAATATGCAGCAGTAAAGAGTTATGTGGATCCATACCAGTCTCCATGGTTCCTCAGCCGACCAGTTTCTCCTCTTTCCTGAAGTCTTTTCCCATTTATTTTTGCTTTGAATACTCAATTGTGATAATCTGTAATTTTCATTTTTCATTGAATGATCAAAATATTCAGGTTTTCTCCATTTTCTGTATTTTATGGTTTTTTTTGGTCGGTACTCATTTGTCTTTGACGGACACCCTCTCGATCCAGGAAATTCTTAGCATCCTGTGGTAAATCCACATTTCAAATGCTTCTGTAATTTTTTAACAAGTTTACACTAGAATCCATGGCACCATGGCCTACAATAGAGTACATTCTCAAAGCCAATTTTGTTTTTGTTGCCCATTGCATTCTCCTTCTTATGGAGCTTTGGATAAGCTGATTTTGTAATAGGCACTCAACCACTTGAGTTCATTTAGTTTGCAATCCAAAATAGTACACTTAGTAATTTTTTTAGAAGATGTTTTTTGAAAAAAGTACAGCCTGATATGGACATTTAGCATTCAGGAGATTTAAAGGATCTCTTCCAGTATGGAAAGCATGAATGCAAGGAGACAAAAGGCTTGGGCTGCAAAAGTCTGAAACAGATTATGTTATGCTCCTTAGGGGGAGCATATGTACCAAAGACAAATTCCTGGTGTGTTAGCACACTTGGCCAATAAAGGATTCTATTCTATTCTATTCTAAATTATTAATGTGATAGCCATGTTAGTCTGTGCAAGCATAACAGAAAGTAAACAAAACAAAACAACAAAAAAAGAAAAAAAGTTGTTGCACCTTAAAGATTAAGTCCTGTATTTAAATGTGAGCTTTCGTGGATCAAGTTATGTTAACTATCCAAGAGTGGGGATTACCCCAGGTGAGGTACAGTACATGTAATACAAGAAGAAAGGACATACCTTTTCCACAAATACCAGCATCGCTAAGAAGAAAGCAAGGGAAGTAGGAACATCATCTCCATATCTGGAGAACTAAATAAAGCAGGTGTTCCCAACCTATGGCCCACGGGCCTAAACTGCCCCATGGTGCCAATTAATCCAGCTCACGGTGGGAACCCAGGCACTGCCGGAAGTTCCTGCCCCCACTGGAAGTGCAAAAATGCCGCATTTTAGCTGTGAAAATGCTGCAGAAAAATGGCGGGAAATTACAAAAACGAAGCGAATATGTTTAGCACACCCTCCCACTGCCATGGGAAGTGGCGGAGGCTGCCAAAGCAGCTGGAAAAAAACCCGCCATATTTCTGAAGCAAAACCGCAGTATTTTAACACTTCCTGGTTCTGCAGAGGCAGTGATGGTGGGCACAACCGTGGTGGTTTTTGGCTGCTTTTGCAGCCTCCACCGCTTTCCATGGCGGTGGGAGGGTGTGTGGAACATTTTCTCTCCATTTTTGTAATTTTTCACCAAGTTTTTGCCGTGTCTTTTCACTTCTGATGGTGGCAGGGAACTCCTGGCGCCTGCTGCCGCCAACACCATGCAACCAGGAAAATTACAAAAACAAAGCGAAATTGTCCCACACACCCTCCTGTCACCATAGGAAGTGGCGGAGGCTGCAGAAGCAACCAAAAATTGCTGTGGTTGCACCTACTGACACCACCACCGCAGAACCTGGAAGCAGAGGGAAGAACCACACCTCCGACCCATGTATCTGTGAGTTGGGTTGGGTCCAGCCCATGGCAGGAAAAGGTTGGGAACCACTGAAATAAAGCAGTTCCCTTCTAAGTGGAAATACCTCTCCAGAAGATTTCCCCCACTCTTTGATACTGCACTGTTTGTGGATGATGCAGGTGGAGTTGTGCGAATGTCTGACATACCAAAAAAGGATTGGACCCCACGTAGTGGTCTCATTCACAGGGATCCCCTAACCAGAGCAATTCTGATTCCAGAAAAGCAGCACTCACATGTCTGTGACCCTACTTGCGTTCTTTCTTTATTCGTATCGGAGCCTTGCATAATTTTAAATATATCACCTGCATGAAAACAGGAGGACTGAAAGAGGTGGTTGGGTAGAAGCTATGCTTCCCTAAGCCACTTCATGTAAATAGCTAAAGTGATTTGTTAAGCATGCATTGTTATAGCCGAAATGTTTGAAATGGTAGCTGTGTTGGTCTGTGCAAGCATATCCATGCACTCCAGTGTCTAGTCATGATTGCCACATGACCATGGAAACGTCTGCAGAAGCAGACAGTGCTGGCTCTTCGGCTTTGAAACAGAGATGAGCACTGAACCCTAGAGTCGGACACGACTGGCTTTCGCGACCAAGGGAAACCTTTACCTTTAAAAACGCTGTGGCAGCTTAAAGACTAACTGCTGTATTTTAATGCTAGCTTTTCATGGATCAAGTCCATTTTGTCAGACCGTCTGACAAAACAAAAGCCAAACAGGGCATTCTTTGTGCAGTAACATTAGCCCTTTGGCTTTTCTTCAGATCTCCTTAGCCCTGAGGTTGTCCAAGTGCTGGCTGTGCCAAGCCTGGGTTTCAATGTGTCATGGAAGCCTAGCCCAAACCCTCACTTCGTTCAGCCTGAGGAATACATTGTGGAGTGGGAAGAAGAAATCCTTAGCAGCAAAGGAGAGACACTGAACTGGATACGCAGACCTGGAAGCTGTGACAGCGCCCTGCTGAGAGGTAAGAGAGTAACTCTTGGCTGGATGAGGTAAGGTGTGTGGTTAAAACAGAAAGGGGGATTGGTTGTAGGGAGGCAAAACCAGTTATCACTATTTTGCTATCTCAAGGGGAGTCCTCCTGGTGCAGGTGAGTAGAAGCCTCCCTGCAATGCACATAGCAGTGACGGTTATGGAAGAAGAGAAAGTATTTGATTTTTCCAATCCATTCTCATAGATCAGGGGTTTCCAACCTTTATAAGCCAGGGGCTGGGTCATGCTCTCTCTCAATCAGCTTTGAGGGCTGGACAGCCATTTTGTCCTGCCTGCACGATGGGGGTGGCCATTTTGTCCCAGCAGCTTCAAAGGGGTGGCCATTTTGTTTCTCAAATGCCCTTAGAGGGTTGGGAGGGCACATGAAATGGTGCCACAAGTCGGATCTGGCCCGTTGGCCTTAGGTTGGGAACCTCTGTCATAGATGATCATGTTTCCCAATGGCTTCTCTTCATATGAAACAAAAACTATTCTATCCACAGTTTGCATTTTTATTTTGCATTTTGTTTGTCCCTCTGTTTGCTAAAAATGGGCATGGTGTGCAGGAGAAGGCCTAGCTTGGGGTGAGGGGCAAGTGGAAGCTATCTTTGCTGGGAGGGTAGCGCTGGTTTCCTCCTATCTGCAGCCATGTGATCTCCATGCGTCTTCAGGGAAACTTGTCCAGCATGTGCCACTTACCACCTGCATTTCACTTTTCTCTCTCTTTCTCCCCTCCTAGGTAACTTTAAACCAAAGATAGCCTATCATGTGGGTCTCTATGCGCTATACCCTCAGGGTATCAGCCTTCCAGTCAGTATGCAAGCCTACTTCAAGGAAGAAGGTAATCTCAAAGGACAAGGGGAAGTAGGGGTTGTTAATAGAATTTGGTACACAGCTGAATTTGCCTTCTGGTGTTTCATTTTTATTTTGATTAAGGGGTATTATTTTTTCAGTGTGTAGGAACAATCGCATGTAGTATTACCAACATGACATTTGAAGTAGTACAGCTGACCCACCTGGAGTAATATATGCATAGGCCTGGTTATAATCTTGTCTTGCAGGATGGGAATAATTGAGTCTAGGGTGCTCATGTTTTATCCACCTTTATCACCTTTACCATAAGGAAGGCTGAGCTCAGAAGAATAGACGCCTTTGAACTCTTGAGAGTCCCCTGGACTGCAAGGAGATCAAATCAGTCAGTCCTGAAGGAAATCAGCCCTGACTGCTCCTTGGAAGGACAAATACTGAAGCTGAAGCTCAAGTGCTTTGGCCACCAAATGAGAAGAGAGGACTCACTGGAGAAGGCCATGATGCTGGGAAAAATCGAAGGCAAAAGGAGAATGGGGTGGCAGAGGATGAGATGGTTAGGCAGTAACATTGATGCAGTGGGCATAGACCTGGGCAGGCTACGGAGGATGGCAGATGACAGAAGAGCCTGGCGTGCAGTGGTCCATGGGTCGCAAAGAGTTGGACTCGCCTGTGCAACTGAACAACAACAACAACCAACATTGCAACTCTTCTGAGAAGCCTCCATGTTTCTCCTTATTTATGTAATCTTTTGACAGATCCAACACAAATACATCTGGTAGAAAAGGAAACATTTCTCAAAATATCATCTGTATAAACTGCTGCCGGTCTCAGCTGACCACTACAGGAGCACTTTGAACTTGCTCATCACTGAGCCAATCAGATGAATTTATTTCTTATTGAAGGCCGTCAAATGCACACACACACACACAATACAAGTCTGTGACAACCTAGACTAGAGACTTCTTCCTGCCATGTATGACTCACAGAGTACTTGCATTGTAACATTAATCAGTGCATAGGCACACAGCAACTGTCTTGTTAGCCCATGCCAGAACATTCCTCAGTGCTACAATTACTTTGGTGAGAACATGTATCTTCAGATCACTGGCCTTGTCAGATGTACCTTGAGACCCTACGACATGTCAACAAGCTTGTGGCTGACTTGGAACAACCCTTTCCTTATTTCCTGTCTCCAAAAACTTCTCCCTTAACTGATTTTCACTGAAGACATCTTTCTCATCTATATTGATAGGGAGAGGCACTTCAGAAGTTCTGTCAATGACATTCGTCGTCGACTGCAACTCGTATCCGAGACTGTATTTTTCCCCCCCCTGAAGCAGGAAAAATGTCATTGGCGTGGATTTGTTTAAGGTGGTCACGGAGCCATCCCATGCGGCACACATGAAATGAGACATGCAGGATTCAACACCAGGACTGCAGTGGACTGCCACAGCCTTGCGGATATGGGCAAGGTGCGCCTTCACAGCCAGTCCATCTGGCATGTACTCTTCCGCCTCCATGACTGTTGGGAATCAAAGTTCCTCCTCCGCTCATTTTGCCTTTGGGCCCAATATGATGGTTTCCAGTGGCATTTCCTCCATTGAGGGGGACAATCACCCCACCTAAAGGGCTCATCCACCAGTAGCCATTGGCCCCTTTAGGGAGTCAGGTTAGTTAACCGTCGCCTGACACTTGACGTTGTGTTGCTGGCTGTACGGTCTACTCCATTACCGTAGCAGGATGTCCGGCCAGACTTGCCAATGACATTCATCCCACCATAAACCTGAGCATAGAAGTTTCCGCACAACAGAGCCATTTTCAGCACACGTTATTGCTCAACCCCCTAATCAAAACATAAGCACTGGCTTATAACAGACCTCTACAGATTGCAACACTTGCTTAAATGCTTCCATTTCCTATCCAGATCACCTCCACAAAAATCCACTCTCTGTGGCCAAGTCTTATAATACAGTGACATCTGTTCAGATCCACAAACAGAGACTCTCAGCTCAAGCCAGAAAAAGATATATTATCATTTTGGAAGTGAAGAGCTGAAATATAGCAATAACATGGTATAGAAAATAATCATTTGATATTGTTTATAAGTCCCACAGGCAGAGGAAGGACATAGATATAAATATGTCCTACGTATATGTTGTTAATGTTTTGTGTGTGTGTTTGCAATTACTTTTAAAAATAAAAAGGATCACAATTCTTTGGCTTTAATTAGCAATTTAATATCTGCGCAAAAACAGAAAATTCCCAAAGTTTCTCTTTGTGGCGATTAAAAATCAGTGTTATGGATAAATTTCCCAAAAAAACAAACAAACCCAAAACCTTTGACTATAGATATATCAACCCAGAAGACCTTCCATTTGTGCTTGTTGTATAATTTGGAAGTGGAACCATGCTTCGTCTAGTTCAGGGGTTCCCAACCTTTTCAAGCCAGGGGCCGGTTCATACTCTCTCAGTCACCTTTAAGGTCCAGACGGCCATTTTGCCCTGCCTACATGATGGGGGTGGCCATATTGTCCCAACAGCTTCAAAGGACCCCCCCGGGGGCATTTGTTTCTCAAATGCCCTTGGAGGGGTGGGGGCCCACATGAAATGGCACCATGGGCCGGATCCAGCCCAGGGCCTCAGGTTGGAAACCCCTGGTCTAATTTATACCAAGCATTCGCCATATTCTGTTTAAATCACAGTCTTGGCTTTCATCCTCTTTTCTAGCACCATCTGCTGGTCCCCAAGCACTGCAAGACAGAAGCATTTCCTCTACTGTCTCTCACATCTTTTGGCAAGAGATTCCCTTGGCAAATCGCAATGGACACATCATTGGCTACACCCTTTACCTGAAGGATCCCACTGTAGAGAAACTCATTCGCATACCCAGTAAGTGAGACGTGTACACACACACACACACACACACACACACACACACACACACACACACACACACACACACACACACACACACACACACACACACACACACACACACACACATTCAACTGGCAGTTAATAACAAAATTAAAGGAAGGCGGCTGCAGTCCATGATCGCTTCCAATGACTGTTTGTTAGGTAAAGGTAAAGGTCGCCCTTGTTCGAAAGCCAGTTGTATCCAACTCTAGGGTTCAGTGCTCATCTCTGTTTATAGCCAAAGAGCCAGGGCTGTCTGCGTTTACATACATTTCTGTGGACACGTGGCAGGCATGCCTCAACACCGGAGTGCATGGAATGCTGTTTACCTTCCCACCGAAGTGGCCCCTATTTATTTGCAATTTCTTGCTTTCGAACTGCTTGGTTGGCAGGAGCTGAGAAAGACATGGGAGCTCACTCCGTCATGCAGTACCCGGGAATCGAACTCTGACCTTCCAGTCAGCGAGTTCAGCGTCTTAATCACTTGAGTCCCTGTTTGTTACAGATGCCCATATCTGTGATGGGGAACGGGGTCTGGATCTGAGGGTTAAGAAGGCCTGTTGGGTACCTCCAAGGCTTGGGTGATCTCAAGGGCAGGCCTTTGTTCCTGATGTCCAAAACCCCTAGACATTTATAGGGGTTCCCTTCAACTTTGAGGGAAAGGCTGGGGACAGTTGACCCTGTTATTTTCTATATACTGTACAGGAAAAGTGACCATCCCTCTCAACACTGATCAGAGGTAATGGGGATTCTGTTCCCAGCAGTATAGAGTAGGAGTGTGCTCTTTTATGTTTTCTAACTGAACCTCCCAGAGTTCACCAAGAATTCCCCAAGCAGAATTCTGGGAATTGCAGCCCATAAACCCAAATCTATAGACCAGAGATGCCCAAACCTTTCGGGCCGTGGGCTGGTCACGTGGTTCAGTGGGCCTGTCACTATGGCCTATGGGCTGAATCTGGCCCCCAATGCCAATTCATCCGGCCCGCGAAGCCCTCGTCTTTCCCGGAAGCGGAAGTAAAACGTGCCCAGACAGGCGGGTTTTATTTCCGCTTCCGGGAGCGACGAGGGCTTCGTGGGCTGGATGAATTAGCATCGGGTGCCGGATCCAGCCCACAGGCTGTATTTCGGCACCCCTGCTATAGACCTTTAGGTTTAAACCCCCCCCCCCCGCCCCTAAGAAGGATTTTCAGGTTATTTACCCCTCACTTTCCCTTTCCTGCCACAGTGCTTCATGGGAGTCACATTTTTCTATAGAAAGTAATGGAAGTGAGAAGATGGCTCTTAGTGTCCTCCATGCCTGGAGCACCTGGTCTCTTGGTCAGCCATGCAATGACAGGGATAGTCTTAGATGCTCTAAGTAAGAGGAGTACAGTTAGTAGGAGTGGGGATGTTCACAGCTTCTTTCCCTCTTTTGATGGGTAAAGTAATTCCCACCCCCATCCCCATTTAGAGCACATGTGGGGCAGACCTGAGAAACAAGGTCACTGGGGGTACCAGCTCCACACCCTCTGACATGGAATATAGGTGGTCCCTGCTGAGAAATCTATGCTTGTTGCTCCATGTGAAGAGCAAACATCCAGTATGCTTATGTTTTTTAAAAATACCTTGTCAGAAGCACACAAAGGTGATTTCTGGGTTGAAAGGAATTTTGCTGGAGGAACTCCACTCAGGGGGTGCCCAAATGAGGCTCCTTTCATGTCCCCAAGATCTTTTCCCACCAAAGTCCCTATTTACCTACTTTCAGTTTCTTGCTTTCGAACTGCTAGGTTGGCAGGAGCTGGGACAGAGATGGGTGCTCATTCTGTCGTACAGTACTCGGGTCTTGAACTGCCAACTTGCCAACCTTCCAGCTAACAAGGCAAGCTTCTTAACCACTGAGCCACCACAGTCCCTTATGCTTATGTTGGAGATAGGTGATACATCCCTAACCATCTGTAGGCATATAGGAAAAATGGGCAATATGTGGCTTTCCGGATATTCTTGCAACTCCCATCTTCCTTCACTACTGGCAGTTATAAGTAGCACTGATGGGAGGTCTAGGGTGACAACATTTAGATTGCCATAAGTTGCTCATCCTTTGTATAGGATCAGCCCCTAACCCATTTTGGCACAGCATACCGTGTTTCCCCGATTATAGGACCTCCTCACAAAATAAGACACCCCCTTTCCCCCCTGCCTTTGAAATATAAAGCCCCACCCAAAAATAAGACCTCCTTACCTCCTGCCCGGCACCGGACGGAGGCCACTCGGCCGTGGCGGTAGCTGTCCTTCCTTCCCACCGCGGCCCAGCTCCTCCTCACCCCCAGCTGGGGGTGTGGTCTCCGGGTCCGGGCAGCCCACGCCCGTCTCCGAACGGAGGCCATGCAGCTGCGGCAGTAGCTGGCTTTCCTTCCCGCTGCGGCCCAGCTCCTCACCCCCGGCTGGGGGTGTGATTTCCGGGTCCGGGCGGCCCACGCCCGGCTCCGGATGGAGGCTACGCGGCCGTGGCGGTAGCTGGCCTTCCTTCCCGCCGCGGCCCAGCTCCTCACCCTCGGCTGGACCTGGAGACCACACCCCCAGCCAGGGGTGAGGAGGAGCTGGGCTGCGGCGGGAAGGCCAGGTACCGCCGTGGCCATGGTCCGGAGCCAGGCGTGGGCCACCTGGACCCGGAGACCACACCCCCAGCTGGGGGTGAGGAGGAGCTGGGCCGCGGCGGGAAGGAAGGCCAGCTACCACCGCGGCTGCGTGGCCTCCGGCCCGGACCTGGAGACCACACCGCCTCCGGCCCGGACCTGGAGACCACACCCCAGCTGGGAAAAATAAGACATCCCCCGATTATAAGACCCTGTGCTAATTTTGGAATTTTAAATAATATAAGACAGTGTCTTATATTCGGGGAAACACGGTAATAGCCTATATTTGATTTTGGCTTACTATAAGAGGTGGAAGCGATGTGAGGCTCAATTTTGTTTTTGTCTTTCTTCACCATCATGATGTCCTCCACTTTTGCTACTGGTGCTTTCTTTTGTGTGCTGTGAACTTACCGGTGCTGTGAACCCTAGATAATGGGTATTGAACTGTCACCTGTCTTGGCTCAGATCTCCCTCATTCTTTGTGTATCGCAGTTGCTGTTACTTGGAGGAACTACAGCCTCTCAAATTTGAAACCTGGGACAACTTATCAGCTCTGGATGACAGGCTCCACCTTGGCTGGGGAAGGGGTGCCTAGTTCTCATCATTACTTCAGCACATCAGGTAGGATGGGAGGAGACATGCACTTAAACCAAGAGAGACTGAATGGGTGTGTAGACAGAAAGATGTCTTTGATCAGCAGAGGGTCAGAAAAAGGCCTTGGTGAACCTGGGAGGGAGAGTCTGGGTCAAAGGAAGAACAGGTTTAGAATACAGTTGTTTCTGGGGGACTGCAAAGAAGAGGGCTGAGGCCAACCTTTGCTGTTTGCACAAAGTTATCTGGCTGTCTGCTTTCTGCTTTCTACAGGGTGACCTATAAGTCCCTGCCCGGCCTGTAAGTCCCTACCCATCCTCTCTGTGGGCACGTGCCCCGCCCCTCTGCCCAGCAGTCCAATGGGAGTGCCTCCTCCCTCCTCCCAGCACAGAGTTTGCCCCGCCCCTCTGCCCAGCAGTCCAATGGAAGCACTTCCTCCCTCCCCCAGCAGAGCCCTACTCTCTTTGTGTCCGAGTTGGGACTTACGGGCTTCCCTGTACATAAATACAGGTGAAACTCGGAAAATTAGAATATCGTGCAAATGTTCATTCATTTCACTTAAAAGGTGAAGCCAATATATGAGATAGACTCACTACGTGCAAAGCAAGAGATGTCATGCCTTAATTCGTTATAATTGTGATGATTGTGGCGTACAGCGTTCATGAGATTATGTGATGATTATGGGGTACACATACCTATCAAGTATCCCGGATTGGCTGGGATTTCCCGTAATTCAGCGCCGCAAACTCTACTTTCCCGCCGCCATTCCGTAATTTGACGGCGGGGAAAGTAGTTACTGCACATCCCCTTCTGCACAGAAGGCTTCTGCGCAGGTCCTGTATTCTCCAGAGCCGCACTTGACAGGTATGGGTACATGAGATTGAGGGTTGGGGTTTTCATAAACTGTAAGCCATAAGCATCAATATTATAACAAAGTAAGGCTTGAACTATCTCACTTTGCATGTAATGAGTCTATCTCATATATTTGTTTCACCTTTTATGTTGTATTACTGAACTGAATGAACATTTGCACGATATTCTAATTTTCCGAGTTTCACCTGTATAAGCATAACCCTGGGAGATCCCTGCTAGTAGGGTTGGGGCCAATTCATGTCAAGAATTTGAAGCAGATTCTCCTCACAGCATAATGTTTTCCCAAGTGCCTTTTTTTTTTTACTTTCTCCTGTTGCCATGAAGGTTAGCTGTTTGCTTATATGGGAAGACATGAAGCACTCTGTACCATTTTGGGTGGCAGGGCGGTTCACTAAGAACATGTCAGTGGCTGGTGATGAGGTTGAGTTTGATGTTTCTTTCTATTCTCCAGGAGTTTCCAATTGGCAGGCCATTATTGTCTGCCTCTTTGTAGTGGCATTTCTGCTTATCCTGGCTGGCATCATGGTGTTTGTTAAATACAGATGGTAGGTAATAAGAAAGAGGTGAGAGGTTGGGGTCAATGAAGGAAAAGTTGGAGAGGTGGATTGATCTCATGACGGCTTGCCCTGCACCTGTATATATTTCAAGCTTACTATGAACATAAATCCAACCCTTCCCTTCCTTTTCTGAAAGTTTACTTGTACCTCTAGTGCAGCATCTCCTCCCTGCTGTGTCTCTTCTGCAGGGTCCTTGGCCTCTGCCATAAGATCTTGCCACCCTGGTGTTGGCAGCAAATTCCTGATCCAGGCCACAGCTGTGCTGTCCTGAAGATAAACAATCAGAGCATTGCACTTGGCATGGTAAGAAGCTGTCGGGTTAAAGGAAAACCCAACTTGAAGGACGGTCGGTGCTTTTCTTGGTGGGAAAAAGTATCTTGCTTGAAGGAAGAAGAAAACAGAGTCAGCTGCCTCTCTTTCTCTCTTTGCAATCCAAAATGGACTTAGTAAGAACTGAAGCCAGCCAGAGATTCAAGGCTTTTAGGTAGAGGTTCCCAACCTAAGGGGCCATTCAACAATTATGTGATCCTCGAGGGGGGGTGTCTGCCATCTGAATTACGAAAAATTACATCAGGGGTGGGTGGGTGGGTCAGGTCAAAGATTACGTAATCCATTTTGAGCTGTTGTGGTTTTGAAACTTGGCACTTTTTTAGGTTTAAAAATTATCTCTGGGAATTTTGATCCGATTTGATGTTATTGAATTGCTTGTGCAGTCTATTTCTATTTCACCAATAGTGAAAAGCTCTAAAAATTAGAGTTTCGATACAAAAGCTCTGGATTACGTAATTTTAAAGGGAAGGGGGGGTGGGGTTCAAAGCAAAAATTATGGTCAGATTACATGGGGGAGAGGGGGTCAATTTTCCCCAAAAAACGGATCACGTAATTGTTAAATGGCCCCTAAGGCCCACAGACCGGATCTGGCCCATGGCACAATTTCATGGCCCCCCACCCCTCCATGGGCATTTGAGAAACAAAATCGCCACCCCTTTGAAGCTGTTGGGACAAAATGGCCACCCCATCATGCAGGCAGGGCAAAATGTCCGTCCGGCCCTCAAAGCTGACTGAAAGAGCATGACCCAACCCCCAGTTTGAAAAGGTTGGAACCCCTGCTTTTAGTTGAACCACAAAGTATATTTGAACAGAGTAATGGATCAAATGTGTTTATTAAGAATAGCCACCTTGGCTGGGAGAATCTGAGAGGTGTAGTCCAAAGAAAGTAACTTTTCAGGCTGTCTGTAGAAATCTTGAAAGAGTTTTCCCCCAGTACTGAGTTGTTGATGGAGTTTGCGATGAATCTGGCCTCAGGTCCTATTACTGTAATGTATTTCTTTCAGGATGCTCCCACCCAGTCTTTGGATCAGTCCCCAGAAGGAATGGACCTTGTGGAGATAAAGGAATCACCTCCCCCAGAGCCAGCACCACCCCCAGCTCATGTGGTGAACTCTGGCTATGAAAAGCGCTTTATGCCCACTCAGGAAGATTTGCAGAAACTGGTCTGAGAAGAGTGAAAAGCCACAGATGTCACCCTTTTGAGGGCTAGTGGCAAAATGGGGGATACCTCAAGCCCAGTGCATGGGTGCTGAGCTGCTTGCTTGGTCTCTTCCGGCTGCAGGTCAGGGTGGCTTTCCTCTGAAGGGTCACCCTACTGGCTCTCCCAGCATCTCCTACACCAGTGATGGTGAACCTTTTAGAGACCAAGTGCCCAAACTGCAACCCAAAACCCACTTATTTAGCATAAAGTGCCATCAAAGCAACAGGGGAGGAAGGAAATGCTCCAATTGAGCTACTGGGTAGAGGCATGGAGCGAACTCTGTGTTGGGGCGAGGGAGGAATCGCTCCCTTTGGGCTGCTGGGCAGAGAGGTGGGGCGAACTCTGTGCTGGGGTAGGGAGGAAATGCTCCCATTGGGCTCCTGGGCAGAGGGGTAGAGCAAACTATGTGCTGGGGTGACTGCACGGATGCTCACAGAGAAGGCTCCAAGTGCCACCTCTGGCACACGTGCCATAGGTTCACCACCACTGTCCTACACCTTGATGATCCAAAAGGAAACTATCAGTTGTAGCCCCAGGTACTCTGATGAGATGGCACATGTGATCTAAAGACAACCATTGAGTACACTGAATTGGCCAGGTCTCTGGGCTGCCTGGTTCAGTTCTGGAGCTTCCTCAAGAATAGGGTCTCTCGTGGAAAGTTGTAACTCTTCAACCTGAGCTTAGATGTCCTGCATATGTCTGAGTTCAAATGTGATGCATATACTGTATTCAGCTCATCACTTTAGCCAACAACAAAGCCAAGAAAGTGGCTTCGTTTTGGCAGTACAAAGTTTGATCTGGACGTGAAAGAAGATGCTCATCACCTGGACACCAGATCCAAGGGGGCAACTGTGGGATTTCCATCCATATGCAGAGGTTTCATCTCAACTGGCCCTGCTTCTTATTACATGCTCTGCCAGAGCCGCAACAGCTGCTTCTAGATGCAGAACCAACTGCTGCCCCAAAAGAAGGAACTTACCTTGGGGGTAGACAGACCTTAGGAAGCCTCCCTCAAGAAGGACTGTAAAAACTGCATGTGGTGTTTTGGGCCTGGTTCCCTGGCTCAAGAGTGGTGCTAATGATTATTATTTAAGAAATGTTTTTTAGGTTTTTAAAATGTAATTTGATTTTTTTAAAAATAATAATAATAATTGTGTTCTGTTTTATTTGTAAGCTGCGTAAAACGTTTTTTCATAGTATATGGTGTAAAAACCCTTTCTAAAATCAAATTCTATTTAAATTGGGGTAGAGAAAGAGTCAATGTGGTGTAGTGGATAAAGTGTGGTTCTTGAGGGCTCAGCAAGCCCAACTTTAAACCCCTGCTCTGACATATTTTATTTATTTATTTATTTCGATTTTTATGCTGCCCACTCAGGTAAAAACAAGACTCAGGGCAGCGTACAACCATTAAAAACATATAAAAAATGTTAAAACCCCATCATCCACCCACCCATCCTCATTACTCCCACCCCGTTTAAAACTACCGTATTTTTCGCCCTATAAGGCGCTCCGGCATATAAGGCGCACCCAATTTTAAAGGAGGAAAATCTAGAAAAAAAAGATTCTGAACCAAATACTGTACTAAAAGGGAAGAAAAAAACCCCACATCTTTTCAGAAACCCCACATGTCCACGTACAATAAAGCCACCACAAAAATACTCAAAGTCAAAAATTACGTACCTGCCGTAGTCAACCTCCAAGAGGAACAAAGGTCTGGGAGGGCACGATGCTTCGCAGCAGCGGCGTCTTCGGAGCCTCCCGGGCCACGGAAGGCTCCCTTTATCTCCCCGCCTGCCCGAGGAAGGAGCCGCCGCCGCGCCGCCGAAGCCGTCCCTCCCCGCCCCCTGCCACCGGGCGGGGAGGTTAAAAGGGCTCCCTGCCCGAGGAAGGAGCCGCCGCCGCCGCGCCGCGCGAAGCCGTCCCTCCCCGCCCCCTGCCACCGGGCGGGGAGGTTAAAAGGGCTCCCTGCCCGAGGAAGGAGCCGCCGCCGCCGCCGCGCCGCGCCGCGCGAAGCCGTCCCTCCCCGCCCCCTGCCACCGGGCGGGGAGGTTAAAAGGGCTCCCTGCCCGAGGAAGGAGCCGCCGCCGCCGCGCCGCGCCGCGCGAAGCCGTCCCTCCCCGCCCCCTGCCACCGGGCGGGGAGGTTAAAAGGGCTCCCTGCCCGAGGAAGGAGCCGCCGCCGCCGCGCCGCACGAAGCCGTCCCTCCCCGCCCCCTGCCACCGGGCGGGGAGGTTAAAAGGGCTCCCTGCCCGAGGAAGGAGCCGCCGCCGCCGCGCCGCGCCGCGCCGCACGAAGCCGTCCCTCCCCGCCCCCTGCCACCGGGCGGGGAGGTTAAAAGGGCTCCCTGCCCGAGGAAGGAGCCGCCGCCGCCGCGCCGCGCCGCGCGAAGCCGTCCCTCCCCGCCCCCTGCCACTGGGCGGGGAGGTTAAAAGGCAGGGGGCGGGGAGGGACGGCTTCGCGCGGCGCGGCGGCGGCGGCTCCTTCCTCGGGCAGGGAGCCATTTTAACCTCCCCGCCCGGTGGCAGGGGGCGGGGAGGGACGGCTTCGCGCGGCGGCGGCGGCTCCTTCCTCGGGCAGGGAGCCATTTTAACCTCCCCGCCCGGTGGCAGGGGGCGGGGAGGGACGGCTTCGCGTGGCGCGGCGCGGCGGCGGCGGCTCCTTCCTCGGGCAGGGAGCCATTTTAACCTCCCCGCCCGGTGGCAGGGGGCGGGGAGGGACGGCTTCGCGCGGCGCGGCGGCGGCGGCGGCGGCGGCGGCTCCTTCCTCGGGCAGGGAGCCCTTTTAACCTCCCCGCCCGGTGGCAGGGGGCGGGGAGGGACGGCTTCGCGCGGCGCGGCGCGGCTCCCTTCATCTCCCCGCCGATGGTGGGGGCGGGGAGAGCGCGGCTGCCGTATATTTGCCGTATAAGACGCACCAACTTTTTCCCCCCAGTTTTGGGGAAGAAAAAGTGCGTCTTATACGGCGAAAAATACGGTAGAAGCTAAAAGCTAAGAGGGGGAATGCAAAGACATAGAAGGTGAGCACAACTGGACTAGTTGGGTATGAGCCAGCAGGCCGGGGCGTATTCCCATTAGGGCCCCACACCTGCTCCGCAGTGAAAACTGACTGTGGAGAAGCAGGACAAAACTGCTCCTTGAGCATCTCACATATTTCAAAAATGATATTAGGGTTTGCTGCAAGTTGGAAGTACTGTAATTGGATGGCACATAAAAACACAGGTAGGTAGATTGATTGATGCTTGGGACCCATTGGGTATTGTCTTGGGTGCATACCACCAGTAGGCAGGCATAAACCTGTCAAGCGCGGCTCTGGACAATACGGGACCTGCACAGAACCATTCTGCGCAGGTCCCTTCTATGCATGCATAGAAGCATTCTACGTATCCCCTTCTGTGCAGAACCCTTCTACGCATGCGTAGAAGAGTTTGCATGCGTAGAAAGGTATGCATGCGTAGAAGGGACCTGTGCAGAAGGGGATATATAGCAACTAATTTCCCCCCGCCGTCAAATTACGGGATGGCGGTGGCTCCGTGCGGGAAAGAGGAAAAGTGGCGCTAAATTATGGGAAATCCCAGCCAATACGGGGTACTTGACAGGTATGGGTAGGCATGAAGTGGGGACCCAAGTAAAATGGACATTCTTGCCAATGTGAGCATTTTCTCCCCAAATATAAAAGGGTACAGCTCAACCTTGAGCTATATCTACTCTGTAATAAAACCCATTAACACAGAAACTTCTGCACCGACAAAACAAAGCTCCGTTCCATGCAGTAAGAGCCAAAGCTTCAGATATTTGCCTGATTTTTAATCACTAGTTGCAAATCGGACTGGCTTTCGAGCAAGGGAAACCTTTACCTTTAGTCATAAAGAGGAGGGGCAAGATCTTTTCTTGATCATCCCAGAGTGCAAGATACATAATAACAGGCACAAATTACAGGAAGACACATATAAACTGAATATCAAGGGGGGGATCTCAACTGTTAATGAAGTACAACAGTGGAACCAATTACCTTGGGGGGGTGTAGGTGTGTGAGGCATTCAAGAGAAAATTAGCCAACTACCTATCGGATCTGCTTTGATTTGGATTCCTGCTTTGAGCAGGGTTTGGACGCAATAGTCTCATAGGTCCCTTCCAACTCAGGTATTCTATGATTCTCTGAAACCATGGCAGTGTCATCAGAAGGGGGGGAGGACCATCGGGGGGGGGGGGGGGAGAACCATCAGGACTCCCGTCCTGGGCACGGAGATGATGGGGCTCCGTCGGTGCTGGGAAACCACTGATCTACGCATGCGCAAACAAACCACGTATGTGCAGGATACCACAGGTGTGGGTTCCGCGCACACAATTGACATACTGTCCCTGACAGAATCACAGCTTGGGGGAACACACCTTAGAGCCTTGATCCCAAAGGGACAGAAATTGGGGAGCGGATTAATAGGAGTTTAATTCACTGATCACTGACCTGGCAGGCAGTTCGGACTATAGAGAGCAAAAGATCATCGGGTGGTGATCTCGATAAACATGTAATGGGTAATCTTGCCTCCACAGAGACTCTGAGCTGAAGAGTCAATTTAGGCAGATGTTTACTCCCGATAGCAGTAGACAATGCATGTCCCCCTGGTAGTAAATTAGATAGATAAGGAACTTCCCCCGATGAAGTCACCCCTAATGAGTAACTGGTGTAATCTTAAAGTGCAGACTTGCAGCTTTCCTGTAACGGCCACACACAACGTATGCACATGGTCAAGCTAGGCAGAGTATATAGTTCAGAGCCTTCTGATCAATAAACGCTGGTCTTTGCTCCATCTTGCCTCGTGTGTCTTTACTTGACCAGTCTCCTCTGGGACCTTCCGGCCCGCATTGGGCCCCGATCCAACACACAGGGGCATAGCCAAAAATTGGGGGGGGGGGGGGGGGGGGGTACTGGGTCCAGAATTTTCTGATGCCGGCCCTGCATCTGAATGCCAGAACACACCACTTTGTGAATTTTGTTGTTCAGTCGCACAGTCGGCTCCGACTCTGCGACTCCATGGACCATTGCTCTCCAGGCACCCCTGTCCTCCACTATCCTCCTCAGTCCACTCAGTCCCATTGTGTCTACAATACCATCCAGCCATCTCATCTTTGTGAATTACAGCTAACCAAATTTGTGGTTGGAATAACCTGAGGGGGGGATTCTGGGAAAGACTATGCTGATACTGAGAAAGACCGTTCTGTATTGCAAAGAACAAGCAATGTGTTCACGACTGCACTTTTTGAACTGTACAACCTTTGTGGCACAATTCATTCCAAGAAAAAATAGGCAGCTTGGAAAAAAGTTGAAAAGTGTGTTTACAGCCCCACTTTTCCCCACTAGGGGGCAGGACAGTTCAGGATGTTTGGGACCTTGTTTCTGTTTTTAGATTTAAAAATGTCTTTCACCATCTATCCAGTTCCTACTCCCCCCCCCCCCCAAGCATCCTAAAATAATTTCCTTTCTCTGCTTTTCTACAAAGATTTCAAACCTACATCCTTGCCTTAGCCAGCAACACCTGATTCTTCTCAAGGCCAGCTTCCGCCAGCTTTATGAATACAACCCCCTCAATCCCTTATTTATACCCTTGAGTTGGCCTTTGGCTGAGAAAGGTGGGATATAAATTAAACTGATTGATTGATTGATTATACAGTAGCTAGATCCTTCATTTATTGACTCCTGTCCCACAGATCAAATTGGGGACATTGATTATCTACCTATCATATTTATTTTGGTTAGAATTATGAGTTCATCCAATTGGGAACAGGTGGGTGTATCCCAGAAATCAGGTCTTTTTTTAAAAAAATGTTGAATGTAATGCAGTGGCTCAAGTTGCTAAGACGCTGACTGGGAAGCGGAAGGTCAGCAGTTCGATTCCCGAGTACTGCAGGACGGAAATGAGCTCCCGTCTTCATCCCAGCTCCTTCAACCTAGCAGTTCGAAAGCAAGAAATTGCAAGTAGATAAATAGGGACCACTTCGGTGGGAAGGTAACAGCGTTCCGTGCGCTCCGGTGTCTAGTCATGCCTGCCACATGACCACGGAAACGTCTGCAGGAGCAGACAGCGCTGGCTCTTCGGCTTAGAAACAGAGATGAGCACTGCACCCTAGAGTCGGATACGACTGGCTTTCGAGCAAGGGAAACCTTTAACCTTTAATCTAGTCCTATTACTCTCTGTCGCACAGAAAGAGCCTCCTCAAAGATTGTGGTACAGTATTTTTTAATCACAATCGGGCATACCCTGGTAACAGCCACCTTCATGATGGCAAAACTCCTTTAAGAAATAGATGTGTCAAGGCTTCCAAAGCACAGAACTTCCCAATAATGAAGAGGCTTTCTATCACCAAAATAAATCAACAGTGAAAACATTCACAGTACTCAGTGACACAAGAGAATCAAAATATACTTTCTGTGATAACAAAAAAGCCAAAGATAGCAGAACTTCCCTTTCTTAGGCTCTGTTGCAAAAACTACAATGTTAAAATTCCATGTATACAAAATGGTGAAATGCGGGTGCTAGTATATTTGCATATGTATGCAATAATTATCTGTTTGTTACTTAAAATAAAGAGGCCAGCAGTATGTAATTACTGTACAGTAAAACCTCGCATAAAGAGCACCTCGTTTAGAGACTAATTCGCTTAAAGAGCTGAATTTTCTCTGAATGGTTGCCTCGCTTAACAACTAAAACCAACCAAAAACTCACTTAACAACTAAATCAGGGTTCACAATCCCCCCACCCTTGCCAGAAGCCACAATTGGTCACTTACAATGGTGTTGTGTATGTAACCAAGTGTAATGTGAATGAATCAGATCTAGCGATCCTCCATGTAACCAAGTGTAATGTGAATGAATCTGATCTAGCGATCCTCCATGCTCTCCCTCCCTTGTGAATATTCCTATTGTATAGATACTGTGTATGCATGTAAGTCGTCTACCACTCACATAGAGTTCAGCTGCCAGCGATAGCGCAGCTGAAAGAGCTCAGCTCACGTGGCTCCAATCACCCAATCAGTGATTAGCACGGGAAACTTTCCTGCCACAGGTGAGCCACACCAGGTATGCAGTACGTCAGAATGACGTCACTGATACAGTAACCAATGGGCGTCTTCGGGCGAAATTCAAATGTACTGTACCATATATAAGGAGCTGCGCCTCCACCATTGCCTCATGTTCAGATTGACTACACTGCAATAAAGATGTGTTTGGCCCTTGACTAATGCCTACTTCGTATCAATCTGCAAACATCAAAAATGGTGTTTCACTTAAAGTGCAAACTCGCTTAAAGAGCAATCCCGTGGAACGCATTATGCTCTGTAAGCAAGATACCACTGTATTCTGAAAGACACTGTAGACATTAGGGACAAAATTGTGCCCTGAGGTACCTCATGCTAGGGGGAGTGAGAAATAATTAGCTGGTTGGCTCAGTGTCTGGTGATGCTCTATGGAGCCTTCCCAGCAAGGGTAGAATTGCACCCACTTCTTCTGTGGCCCAAATTGCACCCACTGAAGTATAGTGACTTTTACACCTAACCCACTGAGCTAGTTCAGGAAGTCTATGGTGTGTCAAAAGACAACTAACAGCTCATGCAAGAGCAACAGGGGTGCCCTTCCCCAGCAAAGGCCGGTTCAATTCTGAATCCAGGCCTAAACCAAAAATGAAATGGATCCTGAATAGATGAACAGCATTATCTAAAAGCATATGCAAATATAGGAAAACACTTTTGTCATCTTCTTTTCCCAAACCATGTCTCTGAAAGCAGGCATATGTTCAGAATACAGGGATCGAGAGAGGAGTGGCTGGGGATGCGCTTTGGGGTGAAACGGAGCCCAGGAAAAGCCTTGGAGGAAGGGGGAAATGGCTTCAGAGGTTCGCTACAGAGTGATGAAACTAGAAGAGCCTTCTACTTTCATAGCTCTATAGCGAAGAGCCCCCTCCGAAGCCATTCCCCCCTTCTTCCAAGGCTTTTCCTGGGCTCCGTTTCACCCCAAAGTGCCTCCCCAACCACTCCGGAGTGGCTGGGGATATGCTTTGGGGTGAAACGGAGCTCAGCAAAAGTCTTGGATGAAGGGGGAAATGGAGCCATCCCCCTTCGAGTAATGGCTTATTCTAAAATGCTACCTACTGGGCGGACTAAGTGAGGGGCAGTGACTAAATGGTTCCCGGGGGCAGACTTCTCCTCCATCCCTTGGTTGCCACCCTTCTCCCCTGTCCAGCAGCACCCTCCCATGGTGCCCAGCACACCCCTGGCAGCTTTAACCTTGTTAACTTAAGAATCCTCATTTTTAAAAGGGCATTCGAAACACAGCTGGAGACACACAAGGCTGTAAATAAGTCGATTCAAAATGGCTGCCAGGAGGCGGCACGAAATAGCCACTACCCCCATTCTGCCTTTGTGAGCGGCAGAGGTGCCCTC
Source organism: Bradypodion ventrale (assembly GCA_035047345.1). NCBI lineage: Eukaryota > Metazoa > Chordata > Lepidosauria > Squamata > Chamaeleonidae > Bradypodion > Bradypodion ventrale. Next base: position 193,383,909 of record JAWDJE010000002.1, read on the forward strand.
AGAAGAGATGTGATGGAGAATGTTGTGTATAGAACAATATGGAATGAAGCTGCCCAGCGGAGCGTCCCCCGAGGAAACCGGACGGCGTCAGCAGAGTCTCCGATGACAGCGACCCAGAAGTGCATCGCATGTACCAGCGGGTCTGCGGCGACAGCAGCACGGCTGTCCACAGCGTGTCCTTGGGACACCCCCGTTATTTTGTTGAAGTACAGTTGCAGGGGGTCCCAGTTAGGATGGAAATAGACTCGGGGTCGTCCTACTCCATAGTATCCCAGCAGGAGTTCCTACACATTCCCCCCAATGAGCGACCCAAGCTCAAGGTCCTAAAGACCCAGTTGCAGGATGTTCAAGGGGTCGGGATCCCAGTGGGGGTGGGGGAATTCAAGGTGAAATTCAAGCACCACAGGGAGAGGCTGCTCTTAGTAGTCCTGAAGGAGGGGGGTTGCTGTCTCCTGGGAACACAGTGGTTCCAGCCCCTGGGAATTTCAATAGAGGGCATCCATGCCGTCGGGTCCGACCCCATTCTGGACGTTTGCAATGCACACCCGGCGGTTTCTGAGAAGGGGCTCGGGAAATTCAAGGGGGCCCCAGTTTCATTTGACCTGGACCCAGGAATCCGGCCCATTCGGCTCAAGCCAAGGAGGGTCCCATTTGCCCTCAAGGACAAAATAGAAGCGGAACTGGACAAACTGGTGGGCCAGGGGATTTTGGTTCCAGTGGACTCTGCGGAGTGGGAAACTCCTATTGTAACTGCTTTGAAACCTAATGGGGAGGTTAGGATTTGCGCAGATTATAAATGTACGATAAATAAGGCAATCCGCCCAAATGCGTATCCGGTGCCGGTTGTTAGTCACCTCTTAGCCACGTTGCACGGGGGAAAAGTCTTTGCTAAATTGGACTTGGCGCAGCTGTACCAACAGCTGACCGTAACTCCAGCTGCCACCGATGCGCAAACAATTGTAACCCACAAAGGGGCTTTTAAGGTCACGCGCCGGCAGTTCCCCCGGGATCTTCCAGTCTCTCGTGGAACATTTGTTAAAGGGGCTCCCCGGGTTCCTCCCATATTTTGATGACGTGCTGATCACGGGGGAGTGTGTCAGAACTGACTAAGAGGTTAGACAAGGTTCTGTCAATTTTTGAAAAAGCGGGGTTGAGGTTAAAAAAGAGCAAGTGTGTGTTCCAAGCGAGGGAGCTTGAGTTCCTTGGGTTTAAGATAACCCCCGATGGAGTAAAGCCCTCCAACTCCAAGGTTGCGGCTATCCAAAATGCCCCTCGCCGCACCGTGAAACCGGATTTGCAGTCATTTCTTGGGCTCCTGAATTTCTATCATTCCTTCTTACCAAGGAAGGCGTCAGTTGCGGAGCCACTGCATATGTTACTTAAGAAGGATGTGGTTTGGCGGTGGGGAGACAGTCAGGAGAAGGCGTTTAAAGAATTAAAGCGGCTTCTGTCCTCAGAAGCGGTCCTGACCCACTTTGACCCCAGAAAGCCCGTTGTTCTAGTCTGCGATGCCTCACCGGTAGGGGTGGGGGCAGTGCTGTGCCACGTGTTAGATAATGGGCGAGAAGCCCCAGTTGCATTCTACTCCAGATCCCTGTCACAGGCAGAGTGCAACTACGCACAAATGGACAGGGAGGCTCTCGCCATAGTCGCTGGAACAAAGAAATTCCACAACTTCCTGTATGGTCGGCCGTTTACCGTTGTAACTGGCCACAAACCCCTTCTAGGCATTTTGACCACAGGCAAGCCCACGCCACAGATTATGTCCCCCAGAATGCTCCGATGGGCTATCTTCCTCAATGCATACCAGCACACACTGGTCCACTGCCTGGGGAAAGATATTAGCCATGCAGATGCTCTTTCCAGGTCGCCCCTGCCACAGTTAAGAGACCCTAAGTGCGAGGTGGAGCGAGATCATCAAGTGCTTCTGATCAAAGCCCTCGACTCACCCCCGATAGTTCCCGCAGACCTCGCCAAATCCATGGCAAAGAACAAGACCCTTTTCCGAGTGAGCTCCTGGGTTCAGAAAGGGTGGCCAACGACTTCCCCGGGGGAGGAATTCACAGCTTATGTGAGAAAAAGGGATGAGCTTTCCACGGAAAGGGGCTGCCTCCTATGGGGCCAGTGGGTGGTCATTCCCAAGTCACTGAGATCGAGAGTGCTCAAGTTACTACACGTCAGCCACCCCGGAATCGTACGCTCTAAAGTGTTGGCCAGAAGCTACTTCTGGTGGCCCCAAATGGATGCTGACATAGAGCACATGGTCAGCACTTGTGAGAGTTGCCAGAGTTCTCGACCCGAAGAGTCCCGACTTCCTCACAGAGAATGGGACACAGCCAGAGGACCATAGTCCCGGATACACATAGACTTTGCGGGTCCCTTCAGGGGCACCCTTTTCCTGCTAATAGTAGATGCGTACTCCAAGTGGTTGGAGGTAATTCCAATGTCCAACATCTCGTCAGCCGCAACCGTAAAGCAATTGTGCAAGGTGTTTAGTTGTTTCAGGATACCAGACGTGCTTGTGAGCAACGCCAGTACCTTCACATCTGCAGAATTCCAGACATTCATTGAGAAAAACGCCATTCGGCACATCACCTCTGTCCCTTTCCACCCTGCAACAAATGGCCAGATAGAACACCAGGTGCGGACCACAAAAGAGGCGCTGCGGTGCATGGGCCCCGGGGACCTAAACCTACAGCTGTGCCAGTTCCTGCTGTGCTATAGGATGACGCCACTCGCGTCGGGGCTCTCACCTGCAGAGCTCTTCATGTGCAGGAGCCAGCATCGCTTCTAACTAGGTTGGATCCCACAAGGTGGAGGATAAAGGGAGGAACATAGAGATAGGTGATACCAAAAGTTTGGGAATTGGGGAACCTGTATATTGCAGGAATTACGCGGCCGCAGGGCCAGCCTGGGCCCCCGGAATAGTCATTGAGCAAACGGGGCCAGTTTTGTACTGTGTAGAGACCAGCACTGGTCTACTCTGGAGGCGGCATGCCGATCAACTCCGGTGTAGGGTCACCAGTAGGCAGGACACAGACATCCAGCTGCAGGATTCAGTGTTAGGGTCCTCCCCCACCCGTTCAGCCCAAGGGGGAGACACGGAGTATCCTTCGGGTACTAATGCGGATCGTCGATCCCAACCTAGGGGGGAGGGGATTGATACAAACCCATATCCTGTGGACACCAGGGATACTTTGGGAGAGAGGTATGAGTTTGATGGGGAGGAAGAGTTTAACTTTGATTTTCGGAACCGAGGGGGGGGGGTTCGGAGTGGTCCCCCACCCGTCCAAGTGAAGAGCGGGGTTTTTCGTTAGTCCCAGGAACCCCCGGTTTCTCGACATTAGAATTCACCCCTACCCCACGTTTCCAGCCAGGGCCCCCCCGGTCAGGGCCGGCGCAAATGCGAAACCCCAGTTCCCCACGTCTTCAGTCAGGGGCGGCACAGATTACCTGGACAAGAAGGGTGGGACTCCGGATGACATCACACCTACATAGCCAATAGGCTACAGTGTAACCAGATTCAAATGTATAGTGACTGTATAAAAAGAGTTGTATTGCCACCATTACCTCGTGTTCGTACTGTACTCCATGCAATAAAGATGTGTTAAGCTAGTCTACAGCTGCTTCAAGCGTCGTGATTCCAGAACACCAAAGAGAAGCATTTAGAAATAGCAGGATTTGGCTTTTGCAAATGGTTGGCAGTCTGGTTTTGTCAAGAAATAGCCAGTCCCCCTGTCTCCAGGGCCCTGACAACCTCCTCTGTACAGTATGCTGATCCATGTCCTTTTAATTTGATGGCTTCTGCCCATGCAGAAGAAGTTTGAGTTTGAGCTTGAGGCGTAAACCTCTTCTCCTCAGATGTCTGAATCAATTTCTCCTTCTAATGCCTCTGCTGAATCTACTGGGATTAAGTCATTTATTTTGCCTCTGAGGTGGCATCGAGTGACCCCAAATAATACTAAACTCTGGGAGGCAATACCACCAGGAAGGGCTGGTGGTCCAGAGAATGGAGCACCTGCTGCCCACACCCGACAGAGCTGGGGTAAGGTGCTGCAGTATATGGCCATGCTTAGCGGACAAGAATTTTGAGGAGACTTTGATGGAGGAAGGGAGACTATATATATATTGTGACCCACCTCTACTTTCCATATTTCTACCCTTGATGGCATACTTCCTATACCTGCTTCCTGAGATCACCTCTTGGTTTGGTCTCATAGCAGGGCTCTGTGTCATTCCTACAAGAAAAGTAGTTTATTGTGTGCCCACAGAGTGCCACCAGGTAAGCCGGTTCCATGTTGCAACATTGAAGACCTCTTGAGTGTCGTGATTCTCACGTGGCATCCTTTCCCCAGGAGTATAACACCAGTGTTGACAGGTTTTGACAGCTCTGTCTCCACCTGATGTCCTTCTTCCCTTAACTAAAAACATAGTTTTGCTGTGCAAAAACCTATGCCAGGAGTTCTCAACCATTTAAAGCTGGGGGCTGGGTCACATTCCCTCAGACAGCTTCAGGGGCCGGACGACCACCTGAATACAATCACCTGAATACAGAATTTCAAAGGAAAGCAAGGAGAGATAAGGAAAACTACCTGAATGAACAGTGCAAAGAAATGGAGAAAAACAACAAAAGAGGCAGGACTAGAGATCTTTTCAAAAAATTTGGGGAAATCAAGGGAATATTTAAAGCAAAAATGACCATGATAAGGGACAAAGATGGAAAGGAGTTAGCTGAAGCAGAAGAGATCAAAAAATGATGGCAAGAGTACACAGAGGAACTCTACAAAAAGGACCTCAACACTCCTGATAATAATAATGAGAAATTTGAACTTGAACCAGACATTCTAGAGAGTGAAGTCAGAAAGGCCCTAAAAAGCACTGCAAACAATAAAGCTAGTGGAAATGATGGTATCCCAATTGAATTTTTCAAAGCCCTAAAAGATGATGGATTCAATATGCCAGCATTCAATATGCTGCATTCAATATGCCAGCAAATTTGGAAAACAAAACAGTGGCCACAGGATTGGAAAAGATCAGTGTACGTTTCCAATCCCAAAAAAAGGCAATGCCAAAGAATGCTCAAATTACCGAACGATTGCGCTCACTACATGCCAGCAAGGTAATGGCAACAGGTCCGATCAGTCCCTGGAAAATAGATGGGGAAGAAGTAGAAGCAGTGACAGATTTTACTTTCCTGGGATCTAAGATCACTGCAGGTGGCGACTGTAGCCACGAAATAAAAAGACGACTGATTCTGGGGAGACAAGCTATTCTGGGGAATATAGTGAAAAGCAGAGACATCACCTTGAAAACAAAAATTCACATAGTCAAAGCAATGGTATTCCCAGTGGTAATGTATGGGTGTGAGAGCTGGACCATTAGGAAGGCTGAGCACAGAAGAATAGATGCCTTTGAGATGTGGTGTTGGAGGGAAGTCCTGAGAGTCCCTTGGACAGCAAAGAGAACAAATAGGTCAATACTGGAAGAAATCAACCCTGACTGTTCATTGGAGGGACAAATAGAAGATGAAACTAAAGTACTTTGGACATCAAATGAGAAGGGAGGACTCACTTGAGAAGGCCTTGATGCTGGGAAAGGTGGAGGGCAAGAGAAGGGGGCATGCAAAGATGAGATGGATAGATGGTATTGTGGACACAATAGGCACAGAGCTTAGCGGGCTGAGGAGAATGGTGGAGGACAGAGGTGCTTGGAGGAAAATAGTCCATGGGGTCGCAAAGGGTCAGAATCGACTGTGCGACTGAACACCACCACCACCAAGGCACTTCCCGGTGTGGTGGGCCACATGAAATGGTGCTGCAGGCCACATCCGGCCCACAGCCTACAGGTTGAGAATCCTTGCCCTGTGCTGTAAGTAGGCAACTGGCAGGAGGGAAGTGGCCCAGTCAGGCCTACACTGCAGAGTGCTTCTGCATTAATGTGTAACTTCCAGAGCAAGAAGATTGAAGACACACTGACACTAGTTCTGAGAAATATTCCAATGAATACTAAGATTTCCATGTGTCACATTTGCCCCAAGATGGATCCCCACTTCTTCCTCCATTTCTGACTCAACACTGAAATACCAAACTATTATAGAGACCTACTGGGCCAACACTTTTCTGCCCAGCTCCTTCTAAGCAAGCAGGACTTTGATGAAAATGCTCTTCCATCCATACTAGGCAAGCATTTCAGCCTCCAGAAACTATGCAACACATAGAAAGCTGACAGTAGCGACAGTGAATGTGTGCTTTGGCTCAAAGTAGGGTTGCCATATGTCTTGGAAAACCAGGATTGTCCCGGATTCAAGATTGGAAAAATTGTTCCTGCTAGTTCACTAAAAATCATGTTAAAGTCCCAGATTTTTAAAACTTACTGCTTGTGTATTATAACACACATTGGAGTTGGAGTATACCTGGAGAAAAATCTTAATGTCCTTGCCTCTCACCACCACCCAATAAGTGTGACCAGTGTGTTTCCTGGAACTGAGGACGTTAAGAGTTGACCGAAGAGTTGACCGCGGCACGACTGCTCAGAAGTACAACAGATCATCTTACAGTAAGAATTAACTGTTGTAAATAAATTCATTTATGCATTGATATATTTAATGTAAAAGTGTTTTATAGCTGTCATTATATTACATTTTTTAAAAAGGCTATTTTGTAGATAACCCGCCTATTTTTGTCAAGTATACTTCTGTCCCGGATTTGTGGGAGAGAATAATGGCAACTCTAGCTCAAACAGGACCCTGCTAAGACTTATCTCAGTAATAGACTCTAGGCTTGTTCAGTTTTACCCCCAAAACTGAGTTTGCTGTTATTCCTTTTTTGTCCTCTGAGGTGTATTATTTGATAGGAAAGTAGGGTTATACATCCCGGGAATCAATCATCCATTAAGTCCCCTCCTGAGAAACTACTAATGAAGATTGTTTAGCAACCTCACTAATGTCAATTCCCAGTACAGTATCTGAGATCTGAGAGAAAATGGCAAAAAATTAGAATAACATCAATAATGTGTGTTCACAGTACAGTCCCATCAGCCCTAGGCCTACCGCTGGCATTGTGAAGAGCACCTTTCCCACTCAAGAGTGCGAGAATGACTTCCTCCCCATAAGCAAAGGCTGAGGTCCCACTTTTTTATTACATCTCATCTTTAATAGAGAATCTCTCTGAATGCCCAGAAACTGACATGTAAAAGGCTCTTATTGGCTTTGGTTGGGCCCTAATTGAGGTTGTATCATTAGGACTGAAACCGAGTGCATAGAATAGAGAGTTACGGGAAGGGGGAGGACGGAGGATGACAGGGAGGTGACTTTGGACCATGGCAGGGTGAGCCCTGGCCCCAAGGTTGCTACAGGTATGGAGGGATCAGTCAGTAAAATGGCTTCTCTGCCTGGCCTGGAGAGAAGCAGCAGTCTGGTTTTGGCTGGTCCAAAGTCTCTTGCAGGGCACTTCTTCATAGCTTGGAGTCCTCCACTGGGTGCATCACAGTGCCTATCCAAGCAAATGTTTGCAGGTAGGCTGTCTTAACACAGGTGCTGGAGATGGCAGGCAAAACATTACTGTTTTACATCTGAGATGTGCCCAAACTTATCTAATGCCAAGTGGATCAAGGGACTCAGGCACATGTGGCAAGTGCTGCATGCAGATATGTAGCCTTTGTGTCCTGCCTTGTGTGAGTTATGTAGAGCTATGTGGGAGCATGGACTTATGTTCTGGACAGAAGCGTGGGTTTTCCCAAAGAATGAACTGATGCACAACAAGCCAATGAGAACAAATATGCAACTGGACATATGCATTTGAGTATGCATGGCCTAACATCTGCCCAGGGACATGCGTGATCTAAACGTGCAATGAGAAGGCATGCACACCAGAGCGAATAGCACACAGAGGCAGGAAAGGCATGGATAGGGTGGTGAACTCCAGGCATCAGTGCCAAGGGAATCTTCAGCCCATTTTGGGGTAGGGATGTGTGTGTGTGTGCATGCATATGTAAAGGAACTGTGTCCATGTGTCAGTACAAAATCATGTATGTGTGCACATGTAGGTATGCAGAAACGTATTCCAAGGGAAGGTCGCCACATTTCTCCTCTTTCAATTCATCACTTCCAAGGAGCAAGAAGGGAAATGGCTTGATAAGAGGCAGCAAGGGGCCAATCCATTTGAAAACAGGTTTTCCCCACGTGACCTAAGACACCCTTCCAAGGGGCCTCTTTCTTAAACAGCATTTATGTCTTCCCAGGAGCCAAAGAACTTGGGGTGCGTGCATGAGTGCATGCATGTGTGTGTGTATGTGTGTGTGTTCTCTCTAGACTAGCAGGAGGGCACATTACCAAGTTCAGAGCCTGCTGCTCGGACCAGGTCCATGACTCTTGTGCCTGCAAAGAAGGGCATCTCAGGTAAGAGCTGTGGGCTCACATGACTGAACAGCACTGGCATGATTTCTGCTTGCGCCGGCTCTGACCTTGATCGTGGCCTTCCCCTTCATGGGGCAGGAGTTGGCGAGATGAGGCAGTGTTGGCAGAGGAGGTATGATAGGTTGGGACCTCCTGGCTTGGGGCTGCCTGGGACTTTAAGACCAAAGGCTTGGGTTCCTGGTCTCCCGCAGACATCTCTGGAGGGGCCGCTGAGGCCTTGAGCTCATTCAGCAGAGGCTGCTCTTCAGTGGGCACATTTTCCAAGATATCCAAGCTCTCTACGGCTTCTGCTGCTCTTGAGGCTCTGCTAACACTTCCATCCTCTTCCATCACCAGGAGAGGCTGAATAGGGTCCTGACTGGATGAACACAAAGCATCAAGAACAGCTCCTGTCTCCTGCAGAGCTGGGTTTGGGACTCTGTGGGTGGATGGGGACTGATCTGGCAGTGTAGACCTTTCTTCAGCAAGAGATTGGGGAATTTGCTTTCCTTGACATTCTTCAACTTCCCCAACAGGAGAAGCCTGGCTCTGAAGAGTGGTTGGCCTCTCTTCCCCTAGAGGGGATTGGGCCTTGCCTGGTTCAGGAAGACTTGGAGTAGTCAGGCTTGGCAGGAGGGGCTCTCTCTGCTCTGGCAAGGAAGGGGTCTTTTCCTGAGAAGATACAGGTTCCTTCGGAACTGGTGGTACTTGATCTGGCGTAGAGGCTGAGGTCTCCTCGAGAAGTAAACGTTTATTCTCATTCATAGAAGACAGGCACTGCTTGCCTGGAAGAGAGCCATCAGCCTCCGGCAAAGAAGGGGACAGGGTCATTGGAGATGTGGCCATTTGGTCCTGCATTTTTACTGGAATTTCTTCCAAAGACACTCCTTTAGGTTCTTGTGAAGAACTGATCTCATTGGCTAGTGAAGTGTGGTTATTTATTAGAGAGGAGATGACATCTGGAGTACATCCTTCAACCTCTACTACAGAAGCTTCCTGAACCTCTAGAGTTGCCAATACAATGGGCGAGCTCTCTGTTTCTTCCAAGGAGGAAGAAATCTTCTCTGGCAGAGATGTCAGCTGGTCTGTAGAAGGTGGCAAGCTCTCAGAAGGCAGGGAAGCACTTTGCTCTTGTAGAGAGGTTGGGATCTGGTACAGGTGACACCCATCAACTCCATGCAGAGGGATCTGTTCCAATAAGGACAGCTTAGCTTCTTCCAAAGAAGTGGTCACGCCTTGTGATGGCTTTTGTTTTACTGGAGAAGAAAAATGATCCTGCTGTGATGGTAGGCTGGGATCTAAATAGGATTCTTGCACCAAGGATGGTATCTGAGCTCCAACAGATCCCTGACTTTCCACCAGATGAATCATCTGATCCAAAACTGTTGATGATTTCTGATTAGGTAGCAAAGATGTCTCTGTCTCTAAAAGTGGACCCTCTGTCTCCTGAACAAAAGATACCGGGTTTGGAAGGGATCCCTTTGTCTCTTGAAGAATGTGTGAAGTCTTCTCTGATGTAGATGATAATATAATTGGATTTTGAAGGGACACTTCACTTTCAGGTGGGTTCTGGTCTGGAAATGATGGTTTGGGCTGCTCCTGCAGAGACTCCAGATTCTTCCCTGCTTGTTCCTGCACTGTTATCTCTGTGCCACCAGACTCCTGCAGGCTCTCCATGTTCAGTTGATATTGCTTCCCGTTGAGGACTGGTTCTGCACTAGGTCTGTGGTCCTGGACACCTTCTTCTGGGAGTCTCTTCCCCCCATCTTCCAAAAGTACTAACTCTCTGAATAATTCCCCATTTACCTGTTCTTTGGAAAACTCAAGGGAGATATTCTCATCCTTCAAGGGCTTGGAGGGACCTTCCTGATCCCATGAAGTTGGGGACTCTCCCTCAGGGCCATCACGACTACCAAGTTCACCATCTATTTTTCCTTCTACCACAGAAGAGGGCTCCTCTTCACCACAAAGAGGACCTGATGTATTCCTCTCTTTACACCTATTCCCTAATGTCACATCATCTTCCAACTCCTTCTGAATGGAACTTTGCTTCTGCCCAACAGCATCCATGCTGCCCACGGCCTGGCCCAAGTGGTCCCGGATGACCATCTCCTCTACAGCCAGCTTCCTCTGGTGGCTGGGATGGACTTCATTGGGTGTCTGGCTTTGTAAGGCTGGCTGGATGCCAAACAATCCTTTGGAATAGAAAAATAACATGATGTCAGATTCTGGGCATAACATTCTCCTTGTTAAGCTTTAAGTAGATTTACTTTAACATAAGTTGAAATAACACAAAGAAGCAAGGTAGGTAATCCTCTAGCAGGTACCTGGTCATCCTTGGTTTGTATTCTCAGGCCATATCCATGCCACAAACTCTACTGGTTATATGCAAATTTGATCAATCCCTGCTTCTTCCAAAAAATCCTAGGAACTATAGTTTGGAGATAGCACTGCATATGCTGCGCTGAAAACCATAATATTTGCAGATAGAACACCAATTCCCAGGGTTCTTTAGGAAGACTCACTGTTAAATAACCAATAGTTTATTCACCTGTAGAATAAATACCGCATTTGCAGGCGTATAAGACGCACTTTCCCCCCTTAAAATACACCGGAAAAATGAAATGCGTCTTATACTACGATGGCAAATACGGTACATCCCACAATCTGGGGCCAGCTCAAGACACATTACTGCCTCAGGTTAAGGACAAGTTAGTGCCTTTTTACCTACAGAAGCCCAACAAAAGCTATGTATTATCTCAAGCTTGTAAAAAGGCTAGTATCTTTCACACATGCGAGGATAGCAGGCAATCCTGCTAGGAGGTACAGGAAAGACTACAGTGGAACCTCGGTTAACATAAAAATCACATAACAAAAATAAATCCATAGAAAATAGTGGCTCAGTTTATGGATTTTTTCCCGCAACGGATTAATTGGTTTTCAATGCATTCCTATGGGAAACTGCATTCAATCCATTCCTATGGGAAATTCAGATAAAGTAATTTTCGCTGTAAGAAACATCCCAGAGAATGCATTAATTACATTAACCGAGGTCCCACTGTACTTGGAATCCAAGTTTCTGTCCCACTAAGAACACCTATGACCGTGATGGCAAACCTTGGCGCTCCAGATGTTCTTGAACTTCAATTCCCAGAAGCCCTGATCAGCAGGAGTGCTGACTCGGGCTTCTGGGAGTTGAAGTCCAAGAGCATCTGGAGTCCCAAGGTTCGCCATCACGGACCTGAGGTGCTACCACTGTCCTTATACAGGTCTGACTGGGAGAGCTAAAATGAGATGAGAACCTTTCAGACACTTTGCTCCTCGAATCTTCCTAGCTATGGCATGTAGGATCTCTCGAGACTGAACTCCCGCCTCCCAAGGAGAAGGCCACTGGCTGGTCCAGAGTTTTGCCAGAGCTTCCAACCTGTTGCTCTCTGCTGCTGTTTGTCTTACTCTGCGTTGGTCTTTTCAGTACTCCTCTGTAAGTGAACAGGCCAGAGCTTTGGAAGCAGCAACCTGTCTCTTGCCAAGACCCTACTAGAGAAGGAGTGAGGGAAAGAGCAGCAGAGAGATATTGCCACAACCAATTATCCTACTCCCAGAAGACTATCAGTGCTGGCACTCTGGAAATGGAGTCGGAAGCAGGTACAGCCATATAATTCACATAGATTAAGTCTGTGAAGAAAATGACCCGCCCTGAGGAGCCATCCCAGACTCAGAGACACGATGGTGTCAACTGTAACACTGCTGACCACCTTGAGTCACCTGACAGCTGTTGACCTATAAACTCTGGCCCTCAGTCAGTTGGGTGTCCAAGCATAGCAGAGAGCAAGCAAGCAGGTCCTTCCCATATCATGCAGCCATGGTGACAAAAAAAGGGCAGCAGTCAGAGCCAGACTGGTGTAGCGGTGTTTATAGGGCTGTGCTAGGTAAGACTTGGGTGACATATCCAGGTTCTAGTCTGTCCCGCTACATATACATAACAGCATCCATTTGCTCTAAATCAGAGTTTCTCAACCTTGGGACCCCGGTGTTCTTGGACTTCAATTACCAGAAGCCCAAGAACATCTGGGGGCCCAAGGTTGAGAAACCCTGCTCTGTATCATTCATGCTTCATTTGGTAATCATGGATTGAGCAAAGGGCTATGCAGGATCCTCACATCCTAGCCCAGTGACGGCGAACCTTGGGACTCCAGGTGTTCTTGGACTTCAATTCCCAGAAGCCCAAGTCAGCACTCCTGTTGATCAGAGCTTCTGGGAAGTGAAGTTCAAGAACACCTGGAGTGCCAAGGTTCGCCATCACATGTCCTAGCCCCAGCTGATGGTGTTTTGACTTTATGCTTCTGTAAAGTACCTGACCTGCTCCCTTACTCAATGGCAGGTCTTGTGCCTTATTAGTACCCACCATCTTCTGACATTTCTCCATTCTGCAGTTTCTCTTCAGCCACTGCCCTTACAGTCCTCTTTGAAGGAACAGGAGCCGGTTCAAGGCTGGATTCAATGCCACTTCTCCCTGTAAGAAAACTCATTAGGTCAAATTCAAATAGAGTTGTTAGTTTTCCCCGTGTCTAGTCTCTAGAGGCTAGTTGTGGAAGAAATTACTCCAAAGCTGAGAATCTGCCCTTTTAAAGTGAAGAATTTGCAATTTGGTGTCCCTGAACGTTTTGATACATGCTTGGGGTAGTTAAAGAACTTATAGAATACACTTATAGAAAGGGGTACCCATTTAGAGTTAACATTCTCTCCCATCTGGCTACAAGAAACTGTTCCAATAAAAGGACAAGAGGTATGGGAAGGTTGCAGATTAAGGCAGTATGGTGCTTGATCAATCAATCACAAGTGGGGGGAAATGAACTAGAAAGGAAGACCACATTTGTTCAGATATGTTTGTGAAGATGAATCCCAGACATGAATTTTGTTACCAGGTGATCTACATTTAATTTAATTTTAAATTTTTTATGCCGCCCAATCAGGTAACCTCATAAGGGAGGGACACTAACTGAGCACTAACTAAGAACTGTGGATGAGCCAACAGGCTGGAGCCGTATTCCCATTAGGGTCCCACACCTGCCCTGCCAGCCAGGTTTTCATACTTTTCCTGAAGGGCAGCAATTCTGTCTGTAACCTCAGTTCTATCGGCAGGAGGTTCCAGAGGGCTGATGCGGACACAGAGAAGGCCCTTCTCCATGTGCCAGAGAAGTGGGTCCCTCTAGCTGAAGGCACAACTAGGGAGTCCCTCCAGTCCACTCTGGTTGGACGGGCAGGCACTCTCAGGACGATGCGGTCTCTCAGGTATTCTGGCCCACTGCCATATAGGGCTTTAAAGGTCAAAACCAGCACCTTGAATTGCACCCGGAGGCAAACTAGTAACCAATGTAGCTCCCGGAGTAGTGGGGAGGCACGGCCGTAACGTCCACACCCCATCACCACACGGGCAGCTGCATTCTGAACCAGCTGCAGCCTCCAAATGGTCGTCAAGGGCAGCCCCATGTAGAGCAGGAATTAACACAAAGAACCACTCACCTTCTGGAGGAGGAGAAGATGAAATTCCAAGAGCCTGAGAATAAAAGGAGGGAACTTTATGGCAACCTTTTCCACAGAGACAACAAGTTAGTGAAATAAAAATTCCTTCATTAATGATGGGATCCGTGAAGTGTGAGCTTTGATTTCAAGGGCTATAGAAGAAACTCATCTGATCAACCTGTTCTTAAACAGAATTATACAAGATAAGCCCCACTTAGTCAAGTGAGGTTTTGTTTCCTTTACAACTGCAGCCAGGATTAAGAAGGCTGTATCTGCTATGTGAGGGTCTGCAGTGGCTCAAGCGGTTAAGACGCTGACTGGGAGGTGGAAGGTCAGCAGTTCAAGACCCGAGTGCTGCATGATGGAATGAGCACCTTTCTCTGTCCCAGCTCCTGTCAACCTAGCAGTTTGAAAACAAGAAATTACAAGTAGATAAATAGGGACCACTTCAGTGGTAAGGTAAACAGAATTCTGTGCACTTCAGTGTCTAGACATACCTGCCACATGTCCACAGAAACGTCTGCAAACGCAGACAGCGCTGGCTCTTCAGCTATAAACAGAGATGAGCACTGAACCCTAGAGTCAGATACGACTGCCTTTCGAGCAAGGGTGACCTTTTACCTTTACTATCTGCTTTTTGTACCTCAACAAGCTAATCATATTTGTATAATATCCATGTTAACGTGGAAGATATCTAATTATATTTTGAAACAGATTGTAGTGATTTTTTTTTGCTTTCATTAACAGCATCAAGAGACATGCTATCAAGAATGCAACCCAGACATCTCTCCTGATTATGATCATGTCAAGAAGTTTTGAACTCTCAATTAAAATGAAATCCTGTTTTCTGTTAAATAATTCCAGATGCCAAACTCTACTAGAACTGATCCAAGACAAACACTCCTAAATATTTTTGAAACCTAATGGTAAAACCCAGTAGAATGGAAAGAAGAAAGATTGTGGGCACTAGGGGTGAGAGAAACTGTAGGAGCAACATTCACACAGGAGAGTCTCTTAAGTTTAGAAGATCAACTTTCTGTCATTTCACTTCCTTATGGCTCTGAAGCAAATTCTTATAATGAGGCAGATAACTCTTTACAAACTGATCAATCTGGGAGTTTTTGGGGGGGCTCAGATTACAATTTGCAACAACATTTTCAGAGACCAGAAATCCCCCATGGCTATGTTAGTTGACCATTCTGAGAGTTGTTTTCTTAAAAAGTAACTTTTTAAGCATCACTCTAGATCAATATTTAGATACTGTAGATCTGGCATACAAAGAAAATATCCCATAAAATATTATTACATCTAGTTCTTACCCGCGCAAACAGTTTTTCCAATGTAATAAAATATATTCATATGCTTATCATCCTATCAAAGTTTTAAATGCTATTAATGTATGTATAAAGAAACAATAATCTCCCTATCAACTAACTATGTTAACTACCAGCTTAATACAATTTTGAATCAAAACAATACTGGTGAAACTTGGAATATCGTGCAAATGTTCATTCAATTCAGTAATGCAATTTAAAAGGCTCTGCTGAAGCTTTATATAATCATACAATGGTACCTCAGGTTATGAATTTAAAGCATTCTCTAGGATTTTTTATATCACGAAAAATTCATAATCTGAAATGTGGTTTCCCATAGAAATGCTTTGAAGATCCTCCAAAAAAAATTCATAAACCGAAACGTGGTTTCCCATGGGACTGCACTGAAAACCAGTTAATCTGTTCTGGGGGGAAATCATAACCCGAGGCATTATTTTCAATGGATTTTCATTCATAACCAGAAAATTTCATTACCCAAGGTGTTTGTAACCTGAGATACCACTGTATTTTTAAAATGCCTTTTTGAAAGGGCAGAAGAAATTTTCTCTGGAATACAAAAACAAAACACACACACCCTTAAAAAAAGAGGACAGAACAGTGTATATAGGAGAAACTCGGAAAATTAGAATATCGTGCAAATGTTCGTTTATTTTACTTAAAAGGTGAACCAAATATATCAGATAGACTCACTACATGCAAAGCGAGAGATGTCTTGCCTTAATTCATTTTAAATGTGATGATCATGGCGTACAGCATACATGAGATTATGTGATGATTATGGGGTACATGAGATGGGGGGGGTTGGGGTTTTCATAAACTGTAAGCCATAAGCATCAATATTATAACAAAGTAAGGCTCGAACTATCTTGCTTTGCATGTAATGAGTCTATCTCATACATTTGTTTCACCTTTTAAGTTGCATTACTGGACTGAATGAACATTTGCACGATATTCTAATTTTTTGAGTTTCACCTGTATATATCTTCAGTGTACCCATATTGTAACTTCTTGCCATAGTAGAGATTAAGATAAATAGAGGCAACAAAGCTCTGATGACCTTCAGCTGTCTCAATAAATAATATCCTAATTTTTGAAATGTCAGTTGACACTTTTTATGTTTATATACACAAAACCAGCCATAAAAACAACAAAACACCGGATTTTATAAGTTAGAAACCTATTGTCCATTTGCTGAGAAACCATGCGATTGTAGGGAGGGCAAGTTTATTCATCATACCTCCCTCATGTAATCTTTGCCTCACCTCCTTCACAGCTTTTGCAGGCTCTTTTGACGTCTGTCTTTCCTGGAGAAGTTCAGGATTGTCCAGCTGCTGCATCTGAGACTCAAGACTACAAAGGGATGGGGGGGGAGCAGGGAAGAAAGATTGAGATTAAGAACAACTTCCCAAGACTTTACCAAACTGTAAAGTGATGAGAAACAAAAAAAAGGGGGTTCCCAACCTTTTTATACCATGGGCCTGATCAGCCCCCCCCCCCCCCCCGGACATGTAAGTGGGATGGCTCATGCCCCCAGAAGCAGAAGTAAATGTGCCCACTTCCGCATTTATGTCAGCCATGGGCACATTTACGGCTGATGTAACCATGTTTACGCATGGATGGGCACATTTTACGACAGTTGTAAATGAGCCTGCTTCCATTTCCAGGTGTGGCGGTGGTGGGCCATGTGAAATGATGCCGCAGGCTGGGTCTGGACCACGGGCTGTAGGTTGGGAACCCCTGAACAAAACTATCAAGAAGCATACAGAAGTCAAAATCAAAGGGCTGTATATTTACTAGGGCACAGATCTATGAACCCCAGGGATCTATTCACAAGAGATCGATGAACTGTGTCAACATAATATGTGTCTTAGTGTAATGGTTCCCAAATATTTTGACACCATGCCCCCTTTTTATTTCTAAAAAAATCCATCTTGTCACCCAACTCTCTTTTACCATGACCCATATCCCTTTTCACAAAAAATCCAAACAAACTACATTTGTATTTATAAAAATAAAAATGCACAGGAAAATGCCTGATAAAAGATTAATGTAAATACTAATCAAACGAGGAATCTTGAGACTCATTTCTAATTGCCAATCCTAGCAGCAATTTTCCAAACTGGCCTTTAAAACAGCATCCAGAGCTGAATACTAAGAGAGAGACTCTGCTAGAGGCTTCCCTGTCTGCCCTCCTCTAGCTTAGTTTCCACTTTTGCGTTGCCTGTGGGCTACTGTTGGGAGAGGGTGACTGAATCTCTTCCAGAAACATTGCTGATTCACTGCTCAATATTGCTCCCTCAACCCCGGCCCAATTCCCTCAGGCCAGGCAGTATTTCAGGCTTCTCTGGCTTGGCCTGTTTTTCTTTATAATTTCAAGCTTCTTCTCTTCCTTTCCAGAACCTCAGGGGCCATCATCAGTTTCTATCTATGGCTCCGACAGAAATAGCACTTGGTTTTTTTTATTATTAATTTATTTATTTCATTTATTTATTGCCATCAGTATAAAGAGGACAAACCTCAACCCTGAAAGGCTTAGATCTAAAACAAAACAGGTGGAGGGGAAATGTAGACCTTCTCAGTTACACACACACTTGGGATAAGTTACCTCTGGATAACCTTCCCCAGCCAATGCGCATCTGTTGTGCTGGGCTACAACTCCCGACACTTCAATCAGTATAAGGCACCAGATTGCAAATGGCTGCACTAGGGATGTCATGTTCTGCACTGAGCACAAGGCAGTTTCTGTTCAGAAAGGTAGTTCCTGGTGATAGCACAGTACAGCGCAGGAGAAAAACGAGGTGTGGGAGACCTTTGGACTTCTGGGAAAGGTGGAGCAAAGGAAGGTCATAAGCAGGTTTATCCTGATATTAAATGTACTGTGGCTACTGCTCAACAGCTTCAGCCCAGAGGTGGCTGCAGCTGAGGGCAGATGCCATCTCCTTCAAGCATCACTGTAGAGTTGCTAACCAGGTGGGTAAATCCTTCCCTTTGCGGGAAGCTCTCATGCACTCTTGAAACTGCCACTGTGCACTACCTAAGCCAGGGGTGCCCAAACATCCGGCCTGCAGCAGCTACGAGGCCAAACACATCTTTATTGGAGGTATACAATCTGAACATGTGGTAATGGCGGAGGTACAGCTCCTTTTATACAGCAACAACACATTTGAATATGGATGCACGGTAGCCCATTTGCCACCGCCTGTGTGACATCATCCTGAGTCACGCCCTTCTTCACCAGGTATAGCCGTGGCGGGAATGTTCCCGCGGCTGACAGTAATTGGGGAATTTGTACCATGTGAGCTGAACGCTCGCAGCTGAACGCTCTATGGGTAGCTAGCTTGTGTTCCATTGCAGCTGAGAAACATTGTGTTCATTACAAGGTTACATTCTTACATTTTACATTCATCCTTAAAGATATAGTGTCTCCATACACAACACTGCACCACCCTCGTTGCTCCTGGAAGTGGAAGTAAAATGTGCCTGGATCTGGCCCATGGGCTGTAGTTTGGGCACCCCTGGTTTAAGCAGAGAAAATGGCAGCTTTAAATCTATCTCATTTTGTGGCAAAACAGATTACAATGCACATTTTACTTCCGCTTCCAGTGGGAGGAACCACGTGACCGGCCCACTGAACCATGTGTGACTGGCCCGCTGAACCACGTGACTGGCCCACTGCCTGAAAAGTTTGGGCATCCCTGACCTAAGCTTTGGCTGTTTCCCTGTGCCATGGGAAGTCCAAATCCCTTTGAGCTGTACACGGTTGCCACCTTGGACACACCCACCTGGACAGATCTTGCTCTAATTCTTGGATTCGACTCTGCTGCCCCTCCCAAGCAGGCGGTGTGTGATTGTGGTCCTCTGTGGGCGCAGACATTCCTTCCATCAGCCACCGATCGCGCAGGGATTTCCTCTGAGGGGAGAGGCAGAAAAAGTCTTTATCAGCTCCCCTGGATTTGGCAGGCACGCAATGGGGACAACGTGGGCTGTCAGAACACATCAAGGGCAGACAATAGACTTCCAGTCACACACCCACAAAGACACTCTCACCGGGTCCATGCATTTGCTCCTCCTAGGTGTGTTCAGAGCAGTGTGCTTATTCAGCCAGAGCCATTTGAAGCGTCTCATTTCACATCCAGCTCTCCGGCTTTGAGAATGGAGGTTGAACACACCCACCAGTGCAGCTACTCTGTGGATAATGTTTAAGAGTTTCCTTCTCTCAATCCCCCTCTTTCCTTTTTTTACACCCACCCACCCACCCACCCTTTCATCATCTCCACTAGGCAAACCATTTGCACACAAAGGGCCAAAAAAAAAAAAAGGCGCTTGACACCACCACACCCCACCCCTACCCCTACCCTCTGGATAAGCACCTGCATCGCTCGCTGGCAAGGAAGGGATCATTCCTGGATCCTATGCCCATCATCACCAAAAGGCAAGCCAAAGCAGAAACCTTACCAAATCCATGCCTCTTTGCACATGGGTGGGGCCACCCCTGTGCCACTGCACTCCCGGAGTGAGAGTGGGATGGGGGTGGCTCCGACTACCCTCACCCCACCCCGAGGTCCCTCCCCGTCTCCCTCCTCCTCCTCCCGCTCTGGGCTGCATCCTCCCGACCTCTGGATCCTCTGGTCCATCCATCGCTGCATCTCCTCCCTCCCGGCTGGTTTACCTTGAGACGCTGGGCTCGCAGTCTCTCCTCTTCCAGCTCCCGGCGGGTGGCCAGGATCTTCTCCCGCAACCTGCACCGCTCCTGCAGCAAAGGCAAAGGCAAAGGGACGGCACGCGGGGAGAGGAAAGGAGAGGAGAGGGTGGGGAGGTGAGGCAAGGCTAGGCGAGGCAGGAGCCGCCCTGCGGAGAGGAGAGGAGAGGAGAGGAGAGGAGGCGCGGGCGGACAAAAGGCCCGGCGCGAAGAAGAGAGAGGCAGGCAGGGCAGGGCAGGGCAGGGCGGGACCCAGGCAGCCACGTGGGCGACTGGCGGGCAGGCAGGCAGGCAGGCAGGCAGGCGGAGAAGGCAGGGACAGGCAGGGCTCGCTCCCCTACTCTCTGCCCGCCCCCCCCCCCCCCGGTTCTTTCCACCTGCTGGCTGGGCTTTAAGGAGCCAGACAGAGCCCCCAGAACTGGCAGCGTTCCCGTCAGTCTCGCCTGGAAGAGCCCCACTTCCACCTGCCTCTTCTCTCTCTCACACACACACACGCACACTCTCTCACACACCGCCACTGACACACATACACACACACACACACACACACACACTCTGTCTCACAGACACACATGCATACTGCTGTTGACACACACATACAAAACACTCTCACACACCCTTTCTCTCTCTCTCTCTCACACACACACACACACACACACACACATCATCATCATCATCATCATCATCATCATCATCATCATCATCATCATCATCATCATTATTATTATTATTATTATTATTATTATTATTATTATTATTATTATAAGGTAAAGGTTTCCCTTGCTCGAAAGCCAGTCGTATTCGACTCTAGGGTGCAGTGCTCATCTCTGTTTCAAAGCCGAAGAGCCAGCACTGTCTTCTGCTGCAGACGTTTCCATGGTCATGTGGCAGGCATGACTAGACACCGAAGCGCACGGAACTTTGTTATCTTCCCACTGAAGTGGCAATTCCTTGCTTTCGAACTGCTAGGTTGACAGGAGCTGGGACAAAGACGGGAGCTCATTCCGTCCTGCAGTACTCAGGAATCGAACCACTGACCTTCCACCTCCCAGTCATATTATTATTATTGTTGTTGTTGTTCGACGTATATGCTGCCCCACTCGCAAAGTGCGATTCTGGGTGGCTCACAAACATATCCTAACCTCAACAATATACATCAACATGATAAAATACCATAAGGTACAAGACACATCGCTGCTTCTCTCGCTCTCTCACATGCACAAACACACAACTCTTTCTCTCTTACACGCACACTCACACAGGCACTCTCTCTCACACACGCATACCACTGCTGACACACACAAACACACTCACACATCCTTTCTCTCACACACACACTCTTTCTAACACACATATTGCTCACACACACACACCCTTCTCTCTCACACACACATGCACACACACACTCTCACACTCACACAGGCACTCTCACACACGCATGCCGCTGCTGACACATACAAACACACTCTCACATCCTTTCTCTCTCTCACACACACACACACCACACCGTTGCTGGGGAAGCCCTCAAGTCTTCCACCTGCTGCCTGCCTTACCCTGATGCCCTTTTCTCCACACCCAAACTCACCCCTCAGTGCCAACCTTTACATCTGCCACTGTAAGGCTCCTGCAACTGTACCATGCCAGCACAGTGGGGACCTTTTAAAGACATTTGGAGGGGGAGGGTGGGTGAGCAGAAGGCTTCCCTGGTTGCAAAGGTCCTGCCCTCTTTAACCCTATGAGGCACAATGGGGTGTCCACTTTGCTTCTGTTTGATTTGGGATGATTTTTCAAGAGCTACCCCTCAGCTCATACTTTTGCTGCTAAATGGAACAGCATCTTAGGGGCCATCCTGAAACATTTAGTTCCCCTTAGCTGGCTAATCACAGAATGACTGAGTTGGAAGTGGCCTTTTAGGCCATCGGGTCCAACCCCCTTCTCAATGCAGGAATCCAAATCAAAGCATATATGACAGATGACGGTCCAATTCTCCCTTGAATGCTTCTTTAAGACGTTTCCCTTAATATTCAGCCTATAGCTCGCTTCCTGTAATCTCAGCCTATTGAATAATAACTCCCACCCACCCCCAAAATGGACTGTGGTGGCTTATTGCTTAAGACACTGAACTTGACAACTGGAAGGTTGGCAAGTCCACAGTTCAAGACTCTAGTGCTGCATAATGGAGTGAGTTCCCGTCTCTGTCTTTGCTCCTGCCAACCTAGCAATTTGAAAGCAAGAAATTACAAGTAGATAACTAGGTACTACTTCAGTGGGAAGGTAAACAGTGTCCCATGCACTCTGGTGTCTTATGAAAGCCCTACACACACTGACTAGACTTATAAACATAAAAAGTAACAAAAAATAATACAAAAAAGTAACAAAAATAATTTTTTTAAAGCAGTAATAAAAATTTCAGATTAAAAATGGCTTCCTAAAGAGCAAGCTTCTGAAAATCGTAAATTGCTTACAGACATTTTTAGTGTTGTAAATTAATAAATAAATGAGGGTCATCTCACTTAAGTATGTCCCTGGGTCACTAACTTGAGAAATCGAAGCAGGTCACCCAATAGAAGGGCAGGCTCATATATGAGCAAATATCCCAACCCTAAAATCTTTAAGTCTTTAAAAACCATCATATTTTGACCTGAACTAAATAAAGTACAGTACAACCATTTCAACAAAGTACAGTATTCACATGCTCCCCTGCCTGTGGATCAGGCTGCTGCATACTTTCTAAAAACTTACCCCCTTTTCTAATTTAGAAGAGCATGGGGCAGCTCTAATTCATACAAATGCAAAGCTTCCACAAGTTCCTTTTTTGAACCTCAATTCCTGGAATCTCCCAGTCCAGCTTTGCCAATAGCTACCACGGCAGGGTAGGGGAAATCTGGTAATACCTTCTTTGTTGTTCAGTCGCACAGTCGATTCCAACCCTTTGCGACCCTATGGACCATTGCCCGCCAGGCACCTCTGTCTTCCACCATCCTCCTCAGCCGACCCAGCTCTGTGCCCATTGCATCTACAATACTATCTAGCCATCTCATTTTTAGCCGCCCCCTTCTTCTTTTGCCCTCCACCTTTCCCAGCATCAAGGCTTTCTCAAGTGAATCCTCTCTTCTCATTTGATGCCCAAAGTACTTTAGCTTCATCTTTACTATTTGGCCTTCTAAGGAGCTTTAGTGTATGAGAACCAAGACACAGGAAACAGCCACGGGCTGGTTTAACTCAGGTTTATTGCATGGTGGTCAGAGGGAACATGAGGTAATGGCGGATGCATAGCTCAATATATACAGTAGTAAAACATTCGAATGTGGCTCCACGATAGCCTATTGGCTATTGTCTGCGTGACGTCATTGTTAGTCACGCCCTTCTTGTCCAGGTGTAGGTAGTGGCGGGAAACTCCGCGCTGTAGCCTTTGATGAGTATGGACCGAGAGAGCTTGGACGCTCGCCGCTGCCCACTGGTGGTCATTAGCTCGCGTCCTCATACAGGGTTTATAGTGATACAGCTGAAGGCTATATTGTTACTGGTAGGAAATGATACATTGTTATCACATGACGATGGTTACCCTATTAGAACACAACACTCCTCCCCCCTAGGATGAGACGAAATCTCTCAGCCAAGATGGCTTATTTCGAACACGCTGGGGTCTCGGTGTGGGCTGCCCTGCCCCGGGTTTGCTACCTTCTCTTTGTCCCCTGGCTTCCTGTCCTGTAATTGGAGAGGGAGACTTGTTAGTGACTTGCCGCGGTTCTGCGGCTTTGTCGGGAGGTGCGTGCTTTATTTGGGAATAACCGGGGGCACTGGGGGCTAACGAAAAAACCCTCTTCTCGCTTGGATGGGTGGGGGAACACTCCCAAAAATCCCCCCGGCTCGCAAAATCAAAATCAAATTTGGGGGCAGCGGTCGCAAACTCCTCTCCCTCTTCCCCGGGCTCCGATAGGGAGTCGGGACCGCTGCTTCTCTTTGATAGGACTGGTGTATCAAAAGGATATGAGTCGGGACCGCTGCCTCCCCCCCTTGTTTGGGACTGTTGCCCTTCGTTGTCTCCCCCTTGGGATAAACGGGTGGGGGAGGACCCTAACGCTGAGGCATTCTCCGTGCCGTCCGTGGCTTGCTCCCTGGGAACCCGGCTCCGGAGCTGATCCGCATGCCGCCTCCACAGTAGGCCGGTGCTCGTTTCCACCCGATATGACACTGGCCCCGTCTGTTCTACAACTCTCCCTGGTACCCAGGCTGGCCCGGTGCTGGCGTAGTTCCTGCAATGCACAGGATCGCCGGCGGCGAAACCTTTCAACACCGCTACCCCTACGTTCTTCCCTTTGTCCTCGACCCTCGTCGGGTCTAACCTGGACAGAATCGTGGTCAGTTTTCTCCGCATCAGCAGCTCTGCCGGCGAGTATCCGGATGCTAAGGGGGTCACCCTATACGCTAATAAAAACTGACATACTTGGTGATTCAGGTCCCCCGAGCCCATGCGCCGCAGCGCATCCTTTGTTGTCCGCACCAGCCGCTCCACTTGGCCATTCGTGGCCGGGTGAAACGGCGCAGATGTTACGTGCCGAATGGCGTTTGCCTCCGTGAATGCCCTGAACTCAGCGGACGTGAAACAACTAGCGTTATCGCTGACCAGAGTGTCGGGTAAACCGAACGTGGAAAAGACTCTCCTTGGTTGGCCAATTGTAGTGGCGGAGGACGTGCTCTTTACCGGAATCACCTCCAGCCACTTAGAGTACGCATCCACTACCAGGAGAAAAACGGTTCCTCGGAACGGGCCAGCGAAATCTACGTGCACTCTGGACCACGGCCCCCTTGCTGCGTCCCATTCCCTATGCGGGAGGCGAGCCGCCTCCGGTCGGGAGCCCTGGCACGCCTCACAAGTGCCGACCATGTGCTCTATGTCTGCGTCCAGCTGGGGCCACCAGAAGTAACTCCGGGCTAGCGCCTTGGAACGGACGATCCCCGGGTGGCTGACGTGCAGCAGTTTGAGCACCCTCGGTCGTAGGGATGTAGGGACCACCACCCGTTGGCCCCACAAAAGGCACCCCCTCTCTAGGGACAACTCTATTTTTTTCCGAAAAAATGGGTCGAATTCCGTACCTGGGGAGGACGCCGGCCACCCCTTCTGTACCCATGAGCTTACTTTCTCCAGCGTTCTATCCTTGCCTGTCGCCCTGGCAATGTCGGCTGGTACTATTGGGGGTGAATCTAAGACCTCTATTAACAATACCTGGTGGTCTCTCTCTACCCCTGCCTTTTGGTCGCCCGACAGGGGCAAAGGAGACCTTGAGAGTGCGTCTGCATGGCTGATCTCCTTCCCTGGCCGGTATTCCAATTCATGTTGGTATGCGTTGAGAAAGATAGCCCACCGCAGCATCCTCGGGGACAGGATCTGTGGCGTGGGCTTATTTGCAGTGAAAATTCCTAACAGGGGCTTGTGATCGGTCAAGATCTTGAACGGGCGACCATACAGGAAATCGTGAAATTTTTTGGTTCCCGCTACTATCGCTAATGCCTCCCTGTCGGTCTGTGCGTAATTCCGCTCTGCTTGGGACAGGGACCTTGAATAAAACGCTATCGGGGCCTCCCTTCCGTCGTCCAACACGTGGCACAGCACCGCCCCCACCCCCACCGGGGATGCGTCACAGACTAAGACCACTGGCCGTTTGGGATCGAAATGAGTCAGGATTGCCTCGGATGTTAGGAGTTGCTTTAACTCTTTAAACGCCCTTTCTTGCTCGTCCCCCCACAGCCATGTTTCCTCCTTTTTAAGCAACCGATGGAGCGGTTCGGCCACCGACGCCTTCCGTGGAAGGAAGGTATGGTAAAAATTGAGGAGCCCCAGAAATGACTGTAGTTCGGTTTTGGATGTGGGGCGAGGAGCCTTCTTGATGGCGGCTACTTTGGATTTGGACGGCATAATTCCCTCGGGTGTGACCCGGAACCCTAAAAATTCAACCTCTGTTTCGAAAAAAACGCATTTGTCTTTTCTCAGCCGCAGCCCCGCTTTCTCGAACACAGTCAGTACTTTATCCAATCTCTTTGCCAGTTCGGCCTCACTCCCCCCTGTTATCAATACGTCATCAAAGTAACACAACACCCCCTCCAGCCCCTTCAGGAGGCGTTCCACAATTGACTGAAAAAGGCCGGGTGCCGAGTTCACGCCGAACTGTAAACGCGACACCTGGAACGCCCCTTTATGTGTAACTATTGTTTGTGCCGCTGCCGTGGCGGGGGTTACAGGGAGTTGCTGGTAGGCTTGTGCTAAATCGAGCGTAGCGAAACACTTTCCCCCATTCAGCCTGGCCAGAAGGTGGCTGACCACCGGCACCGGGTATGCATTAGGGCGGATCGCCTTGTTAATTGTACACTTATAATCAGCGCAAATGCGCACCTCCCTGTTAGCCTTTAGTGCTGTTACAATTGGGGTTTCCCACTCCGCGGAATCCACAGGAACAAGAATCCCCTGGTCCACCAGCTTGTCCAGTTCCGCCTCTATTTTGTCCTTTAGTGCGAACGGCACCCTGCGTGGTTTGAGTCTTATCGGGCGGACCTCCGGGTCTAGGTCGAAGACTACAGGGGGTCCCTTGAACTTTCCCAGACCTTTTTTAAAAACGGCGGGGTGCGCGTCGCAGACCGCTTGTATTGGGTCCGCACCCACGGCATGCACCCCCCCTATGAACAAACCCAAAGGCTGAAACCACTGTGTCCCGAGGAGGCTACAACTTCCCCCTTTGAGAACAACTAGGGGGAGTTCCGCAGAATGTCTCTTAAAACGGACCCGAAATTTCCCGACCCCCAACACTGGAATGCTGTTCCCCTGTACGTCTCGTAGCGTGGACCTCAACGTTTTAAGTTTGGGCCGCACGTGGGGGTCGATTTTCAAGAACTCTCTCTGGGGAATTATAGAATAGGAGGACCCCGAGTCAATCTCCATCCTAATAGGGGCCCCTTGTACTAGTACCTCAACGAAGTAATGGGGTTGTCCTGCGGACACGCTGACCACGGGAGCGTCATCCTCGCTGTCATCCGAGATGCGGCCCACGCCGTCCTGCCTCCTCGTGGTCCGGGCGCCATCTTTTGACCTCGCTGGACGGTCCGGCCTGGCCGAACGGTCTTGTGAATGCCTCCGGACCTCTTTCCGCTTCCTGCACGCCTTGGCGATGTGCCCCCGACGGCCGCAGTTGTAACACTCGGTTTTTCTGAATGGGCACTTCGCGCGCTCATGGGCCGCTCCGCAACCATCGCAGCGGCGCCCTCCTTTTCGGACCTTCTGGACCTCCTCGCCGTTGCTGCCTTCCGTAGACGACTTCGAGGTTCGTCGGGTTGCGTGCACCGACTGTCCGGACTTTCCGTGCACCGCATTATCCGCTTTGCCGGCCCTAGGACGCCACTCACGCCACTGGTGCATTTCGTCTACCCCAGCATTCGTGGATTCCGCGGATTCCGCGGCCTCCACAACCTCTGCCAGCGTGGGTGGTGGCTCCTTGTTCATCAGGCTGCGCTGCACTTCCTTGTCCTTCAGGCCACACAGAACTCCGTCCCTGAGGGCCATCTCTAGGTTGTCCCATCTGCAGGGGGCGGCTGCTATTCTCATGGCTGTTACGAAGGTCTCAACCGACTCGTCCGGCGCTTGGACTCGCCTCCAAAACGCGCTCCGAGCGGGAAACATTGCCCTCGAGGGTCGGAACCGCTCACGCAGCAGTTTCATGATGTCCTCGGCTTTGAAATCACTCATCTTCTTCGGTGCAATGATGCTCACCAGCGTTCGCTTGGTTTCCATCCCAAGCATTCGGGTGAGGATGGCCCTCTTCCTTTCCTCGTCGTCTTTGACTTTGAGTTCCACCAGTGCCGCCTGGAAGTCCATCTCAAAAAGCTCCCAGTCTTGCGGTTTGGTAATGTTGAACCCGCTCTGTGCCCTGGCTCCTTGGGAATCCATCATCCCACCTTCGTCGCCAATTTAGTGTATGAGAACCAAGACACAGGAAACAGCCACGGGCTGGTTTAACTCAGGTTTATTGCATGGTGGTCAGAGGGAACATGAGGTAATGGCGGATGCATAGCTCAATATATACAGTAGTAAAACATGCGAATGTGGCTCCACGATAGCCTATTGGCTATTGTCTGCGTGACGTCATTGTTAGTCACGCCCTTCTTGTCCAGGTGTAGGTAGTGGCGGGAAACTCCGCGCTGTAGCCTTTGATGAGTATGGACCGAGAGAGCTTGGACGCTCGCCGCTGCCCACTGGTGGTCATTAGCTCGCGTCCTCATACAGGGTTTATAGTGATACAGCTGAAGGCTATATTGTTACTGGTAGGAAATGATACATTGTTATCACATGACGATGGTTACCCTATTAGAACACAACAGGAGCAGTCATGGTTGATTTCTTCTAAGATTGACCTATTTGTTCTCCTCGCTGTCCGGCGTACTCTCAAGACTCTCCTCCAACACCACATTTCAAAGAATACCTTCTTTGAAATGTGGCTTTCTCTGGAATGCTGGGTTGTGGTTGTTTTGTTTTGGTACTTCCTGGAAGTTTGCCATGGGAGGCAAAGTCTTGGAGATGAGATTCCTGGTGAAGGCCTTCATTAAAGGAAGCAACTCCCTACCTACACACTGAAAGTAGGCATAGATTGTGGCCAAGGAATCCCTTCACATTCCAGTATATTAGTAACAAAGCTCTACCAGGTGCTTTCCAGATTTCCACACTTGATCTTAGCCAAAAGGCTGGGAAGCTTTCCAGATGTGAAGTACAGTACCTTTTTCTAAAGACATAACTCCAATCTACCAATTGTAGACAATTGCCATTGCTATGCAGGCACTCTCTACCCACCTCAATGCCACAGTTCGGCCTCAAAATGTTCCCTGATTCTTCCAATGGCATCAAAGCTGGGTTAAAATGTGATATCGTAAATCATACAGTAGAACCTTTTTTTTTATAAGGTTCCCTATAAGTATGGAAAGCTGGCTGACTAGATCATTGGATAGCTGGGTATGGAGTCAAAGGTCAGGAATTCAATCCCCCACTGTGCCTTATAAGAGAAGAGCCAGCCTGTGTAGTTTTGGGCAAACTGTACAGTTCCAAAACACATCCAAAAGAAGGCAATGGGAAACCACTTCTGAACTGACCCGTAAGACTCAATTATCCACCAGAAAAATCTCCTGCTGAATTTTTCTTTTCAGTAAGAACTCTCTTGGTTCTTGTGGAAATTTTATTCTCTTTGCAGAAGGTTGCTGAGAATACTCCTTTTCAGTAACCCTCCTAATAATGAGAAGGCATTGCTTGGAGACCTTGTTTAAATTAAGATTTTAATAGGAGATCTCCCCAGAGGCTTGTGACTCACATCACTGTGTATGTATAGCAAGGAGTTTGTTTAGGTGACCTTGGGTTGATCCTGCTTCCTCTGACACATGTTAATGGGTAAAACGAGGGCTCTAATCTTCACTAGTGACTTCACATCTGAAACTAAGGAGAGTTATTTACTTTGGATTAATGAATTGCTGAGTGTAACAGCATGATCTCTGATACAGTATATGGGTGTGGACTGGAGACTATGCCTCCTTCCACGCACAAAACTGTTTGCTTTTTACAAAGTCGTTGCATGTGCTCAGGCACCTGGCCACAGACATTTGGCCATAGCTGTGTCTGCTGCTATTCACGTACTCCAAGCGCTTTGTGTATTCCTGCTACTATTTGTACTTGCCATCTCCTCATCCTCCCCCATGCTCCCCCCCCCCCTGCACAGAAACATCTGCTAAAACATGGCCCACAACAAGAAATGTTTACTACCCTCTCTGACATGTGCTATTCATGACATTGCCCCATCTGGATGTGTGCGTGTGGCTGCGCGCGTGTACACACACACACACACACACACACACACACACACACACACACACACACACACACACACACACACACACACACACACACACACACACACATGGGCATCCCCACACAAACTCCAGCTCAATCCTTGTTGCTCTCAATGCTAGGCAGGGCGCCAGACCTCTCTCTCTCTCTTTTTTCTTTGGCTCAGGTTAGAGTGGTTGCTGGCCTGGTGAATAATTCATTTGTTTAAAAACAGGATGAGCAAAGGGAAAAAAGCTCAGGTTACCCTTATTCCTACCCCTGCAGGCTCAGTGGAACAAGAGAAATGGCCTGTATTTCACCCAAGCCCAAGAAAGTCGGGTTTTCAAGGACTGTAATACAGTCTCGCCTGGATCATTTCCCTTCCAGAAAATTTACATTAGGCAAAGGTAAAGGTCATCCCTGCTCGAAAGCCAGTTGTATCCAACTCTAGGGTGTAGTGCTCATCTGTTTACAGCCAAAGAGTCTGCACTGTCTGTGTCCGCAAACATTTCCATGGTCATGTGGCAGGCATGACTAGACACCGGAGCGCGCGGAACACTGTTTACCTTCCCACTGAAGTGGTACCTATTTATCGACTTCCAATTTCTTGCTTTCGAACTGCTAAGTTGGCAGGAGCTGGGAGAGAGACGGGAACTCACTCTGTTGTGCAGTACTTGGGTCTCAAACTGCTGATCTGCTGACCTTCCAGCTGTCAAGTTCAGTGTCTTAACCACTAAGCCACGACAATCCCTTACCCTGGATCATTTCCCCTCCAGAAAAGTCACATTACTGGAAAGGAAAAGCATGGGCTCATGCCTCTCATTTTCATATCTGCCATTTTAAAAGTCTGCTAAATCTCCTGGAATTCAAACAAAACCTGGAGTTTCTGATTTCATGTCTTCTTTTTTTTTAAGTGAAGTAATTTAAAACTGAAGAGAAGCAATTCTTTTTGGAGGAATTCCTTCTCCCACCAGGCAGGACCACAAGGAAGATTTCCACAAATGTCATTCTCAGCTGAGCAAGTCATCGGTTTAGACCAGTGGTTCCCAACATGGGGCCCAGACCTCACAGGAGGACGTCAATTCCCAGAAGCCTAAGTCAGTACATTGGCTGATCAGTGCTTTGGGGAATTGACTTCGGCTTCTGGGAATCGAAGTCCAAAAACCAAAAAGTTGGGAAACACTGAGCTAGACTCTGAACTTTAGAGACATGAAGAAACCCACTCCTTGCACAGTTATTACTTGGGCTTGTAAATAGCCATAGGCATGGTTTCCTGTAGCAAATGGAGGTTGCCTTTCCGGCAGCAAGAGAACTGGAATCCAAAGGGGAAAATACTTTGCATACATTACTTCAGTCATCTGTCCATCAAACCTGATTTTCTACAAGCATTATTTCTTTGTTCTCAGAATCAGAGAAAGCAGCTAACTATGCAAAGAATTTGTGCCTGAAGGATTAAAAAAAATAGGAACATCTTAACTTTTGCAGAAACAATCAGCTATCTTTTTTATGCCACGTTTGGATCTCGTGCTTGGGATTTCCTGTGTCTTTTCATTCACAAAAAAATCCCCCCTCCAGTAGATCAGAATTGGGATGATGTGAGAAGGCTGAATCAACCATGTATCATTTATCTGCAGAATATCTCCCTCCATCTGTAACACAGATTGGGATGTGACTAGCAGGGCCATAGCCAGGATTCTAGATTTGGAGGGGGGGGAAGCAATTTTTTTCCCAAGAGGGGCAACAATGTCACACACACATATATAACATTGGCATCCCGGGATAGGTTGGTGGGGGGCTGTTAGCTCAGGAGGGGTTTTGCCCCCCTGAAACCCCTATTTATCACAAAGTGCCAACACAGCAACAGGGGAGGAAAGAAACGCCCCCATTGGGCTGTTGGGCATAGGGATTGGATGAACTCTGTACTGGGGGGAGGGAGGAAGCGCTCCCATTGGGCTGCTTGGCAGAGGGACGGGGTGAACTCTGTGCTGGGGTGACTGCACGGGTGCTCACAGAGATGGCTCCGAGTGCCACCTCTGCCACGCATGCCATAGGTTCGCCACCACTGACTTAAAGAAACCTAAAGAAAAGAAGAAAGGGGGGAAGTCCTCTGTATCTCCTTCAATGGAAAAAATGTTATAATTTTTTTATAAAAAAAACTATTAATAAATGCTACTACAGGGGACCTTCTTTGGTTCAATATTAGAAGTCACACATGCCAGAACCAAACCAACACAGAATGACTCTGCCAGAGACCCAAACAGGTACAGGTAGACTTAAATAAGGGTTGGGCGAGTTTGCAATTACTGGAATGTCATGTGATCACTGGAAAAAGGAGTGAATCCCATTCCCAAAGCTGTCCAAACTGTGGCATAAAGTGTTCTCTGATCACACAACTTCAAAGTGTTGTTCTCTGTTACCCACTGGAGGTCTAAAAGAAGAGTGGGGTGTTTTAAACTAAAACTCCTTTCAGTTTTGGCCAGCATAGCTAATGCTGAAGGATTGTGGGAGCTTGAGTCCCAAAACTTAAGGGGGGCATAGTTGCTCACTCTTAATCTAGACCGAGCAGCCTGCAATTTTAGCAGTAAGAATTAAGGTGAAGGTCTTCTTCCAATGCTGCTTCTAAAAGGTAGGTGGTCTCCTTATAAATGTAATTCTTTATCTAACCACTATCCTGTTGCCTCCAGTTTACCATAAATAACAACCTTGAGGTCAAATGCATTAAATAGACCAATTTTCAGCAGATGCCCCTCATCAATCCGCCTGGATTTGGCTTGAAAGGACAGTGTTTTCATATATATTGGTGGCGAACCTGTGGCATGCGTGGCAGAGGTGGCACTTGGAGCTCTCTCTGTGGGCACCCTTGCAGTCACCCCAGCACAGAGTTCACCCCACTCCTCTGCCCAGCAGCCCAATGGGAGCGTTTCCTCCCTCCCCTGTTGCTGTGATGGCACTTTGTGATAAATAAGTGGGTTTGGGGTTGCAGTTTGGGCACTCGTGCTCTAAAAGGTTCGCCATCACTGTCCTAGTGATACCTGCATAATCCATGTTTGGATTACAACCCCACAGTTGTGCGCTCTTTGTGTGTGTGTGTGTGTGTGTGTGTGTGTGTGTGTGTGTGTGTGTGTGTGTGTGTGTGTGTGTGAGTGAGTGAGAGAGAGAGAGAGAGAGAGTAACCAAGGGGGATCCCAAATCCGGGACTAGAAATCGCCTTTTATAACAGGGTATTGGAATGTGTGGCCTTCCAGATGTTGACTAAGCTGGCTAGAAGTATGCTTTTGCTGGTAGCCTGCACTGTCCTTCTGGCTATTTCCTCAGGCAGGCAATTGTTGAAGCCAACCCCTACTCTCTATCCTTCCCTGCAAGGAGGCCCCCTCAGAGCATGGTACTGAAGAAACAACCAGCAGGAAGCACATAACTGTCTTCTTCTCCTTCAGTGGCAGGAGTCACTGAGGCATGCCCAGTGGTTTTGGCAGCTGCTTTTCTCTGCCATGGTCATCATTGCTGCTGATGTCACCACTGCCCCTTTCCTACCATTAAACCAGTGTTGAGCTGCTAGAGGTGTCCACAGATGCCTGGGCACTGGTAGCGGAAATTCCCCCAGGCCACGCCCACTTGGCCGTCCATGCCCACCTCCGTACCCCAGGCCATGGTGTAGGGAGGCCAAGTGGGCATGGCCCACAGAGTTAGCCATACCCATAGAGTTAGCAACGCCCATGGTGGGGGTAATAATTTTTTTTGCAGCGCATCACTGCATTAAACTGTTTCCCCCAATCTCCCTCATGGGCTTTGTCCAAAGGGTGGGGTAAGAGTAGGTTGCTTTCTCTCATTGCTTCTGCTTCTCTTTTTCATTGCTGCCTTCTATCCTTCTTCTTCATCATCTTTGTAGAATGGAGGGGATAACAGCAGCACAGCTCCCTCATCCTTAAGCTCAAATCTACTTGGGCCTTCCAGGAGTGGCAACATGCTTGCTCCAAGACTAAGCCTCCTGTGGGTTCCGCGCACATAATTGGCATACTGTCCCTGACAGAACCACGGCTTGGGGGAACACTCCTTAGAGCCTGGTTCCAAAGGGACAGACATTGGGGTGCGGATTAATAGTCATAGTTTAATTCACCGATCGCTGACCTGGCAGGCAGTTCGGACTGTAGAGGGCAAAAGATCACCTGATGGTGATCTCGATAAACATGTAATGGGTAATCTTGCCTCCGCAGAGACTCTGAGCCCAAGAGTCAACTTAGGCAGATGTTTACTTCCGATAGCAGTAGACAATGCATGCCCCCATGGTAGCAAATTAGATAGATAAGGAACTTCCCCCGGTGAAGTCATCCCTAATGAGTAACTTGTGTAATCTTAAAGTGCAGACTTGCAGCTTTCCTGTAACGGCCACGCGCAACTTATGCACGCGGTTGAGCTAGGCAGAGTATAAAGTTTAGAGCCTTCTGATCAATAAACGCTGGTCTTTGCTCCATCTTGCCTCGTGTGTCTTTACTTGACCAGTCTCTTCTGGGACCTTCCAGCCTGCATCGAGCCCCAATCCAACATATGGTGACCCCGATGTGATCCTACTCGTGAGTAAGCGACATCCTTGGTCCAGTTCTATGCCAGAACCACGTCCAAGTCGTCCCGGAGGTTGCGGAGTGGTTCAGGTTGGAAAGCCATCTGATCTGAATTCAGCTACGCTAAGAAGCGAGGCATTCCAGAGGCAGAGCACGCTCCAAAGCTCTTGCGCATTGGAAACATGTTCTGCTCAGGGTTAGCTGTGAACCCTGATGCCATCGCAGAGGCCACTGAGGGTCTGTGGTAGCAGTCCACATTCTGAGTCCTTCCCAAAGGGTCGTCGTTGCACCGAATCCAGTCACCTACTTCTGAGACGCGTCAACTCGTCCAGTGGAGGCAGCTTCAATGGACTGGCAGGTAATATGGGGACTTGTTCACAGAGGTCAAGTCCGACCGCTAACCAGAGAGTTCACTTAATGGAACTCAAGGCCCTGGCCAGGGTAAACCGTACTCGCATTCACAGCGCCCAGTTAGCGGATCTTTTGGTGTACTTGGGGGAGCACTGTCTGTTTTATCCAGAAACGGGCATGTTAAGCCTCCAACTTTGGGACAGGATAGGGACCTGCATTAAGCAAGAACCAAGAGCCCCAGATAAGGTGATCAGCACGTGGAGTAAGTGTAGAAAGCTCATCACAGAGGTAGACCCAACCCAGATAGAGACCGAGAACTCCACAGCGCAGTCAGAGCCATCAGCCCCGATCGGTCTCTATCCAACAATTCAGCTAAAACAGGGAAGCTTAGGGAGCTTTCCTTCAGCAGCAGCGGCAGATGCCACTGAAGGAATTCAAGGTTCGGGAAACGCTGGCAGTTCCCAGACAGTTAAAAGTTCCCAGACAGTTAAAAGTTCCATCCAGCGCATGGTAGAAGAGGAAACCATCAAAGGGGAGATATCAGTGGAAGAACTAGCTGAACTTAGGCAGTTATGCCCAGTCCGCATAGAGATGGACGCCCTCACGGGTCAACAGCAAACGGTCTACTCATGGCAATACGGAAAGCAATCACAGAAACGGGACTTCAGAGTCGTTTCACTAGAGGTACACTTCAGCAGATTTGTGAGACAATGATGCTCATTCCATACGACTGGAAGGTCGTCATGAGAATGATGCTCAATCCAAGGCAGTATTTGCTCTGGGACAGCGAGTATCGACTCGAAGCACAGCAAGGGCTGCCAGGATGGGAGGATCAGTAATTCCTGACCAGCTATATGGGTCGGGTCAGTTCAAAACCATCGATGCACAGACCGCCTTGCCAATCACCACGCTCCAACTGGTGGCTGAGACAGCCTTTAGGGCATATCTCAAGGTCCTAGCAGCTGGCAAAGCAGCCAAAAATTACACAGCAGTTAAACAGGGTGCCCAGGAGTCCTACATGGACTTTATCAACAGATTGGAAGAAGCGATCAGTAGGCAGATAGACAACGAACAAGCCCAGCAGGAGCTTATGATGAAGCTGGCAAAAGACAACGGCAACCTTGACTGCCGTAAAATCTTGCAGTCACTGGGCAACCGTCTCGATTTGACGCTTACTGACATGATCAGGGCTTGTGCCGACGTTGGTACAGATTCCTATAAAATGGGTCTTTTAGCAGCGGCGGTGCAAGGCGGTAGGAGAACCAAAGGCAAAACCAAGGGAGCATGTCACACTTGTGGCAAGATCGGTCATTTCGCTAGAGAATGCCGATCCAAGAAGGGTAATGGCCAAAACACAGGTCGTCCCAAGGCTCTGACCACCCCATGTCCATGATGTAACAAGGGCTTTCACTGGGCCAGGAACTGTCTGACTTTGGGAAACCAGAGCGCGGGCTTGTCTCTGGCCCTGGTCCAAACAGAGACCACAGTCGCTCTGGAAGAGTCAGAGCTGGATTAGATTCATGGAACATTCCACCCTGCGTTCTGGAGGCACAGACCAGACCTAAGGGCAGTATGGGACTAGATTTGACTTGCCAGTCAGAAGTCACGTGTGACTTGCCAGTTACAGTCTATCTGGTTGATTCCCAATACATGGGACCCCTGCCTAAGGGCTATATAGTTTTAGTTTTGCCCCGCAGTATCGAGGAACATGAGGAATCCTTGTGATTCCAGGAGTCGTTGACTCCAATTTTTCGGGTGTACTCCAGGTTCAGCTTTGGACACACCTACCACAAACCATTCACAGAGGAGACACGTTAGCGCAACTGATCATGGTTCCTTGTCACCCGCAAGCAGGCAGCCAGGAAAGGCTCAGAGACAGCTCAGAGTCCGGGTTGGTAGACTGCTTGAGTGCAGAAGGGGCAGTACAAGGATACCAGATCTTAGCAACAGTGGAAAACAACATAGAGTGGAAGCGGCGGCCAGTCATAAAGGTATTTTTGAACAAAAAAACTTTTGACGGATTATTAGATATGGGAGCTGACGTCAGCGTGGTCAGCCAGAGTCAGTGGCCACGAGAGTGGGCTCTCGAGCCGAACTCTGAAGTGTGGGGGGTAGGTGGTGTTCAGGAAGCGTTTAGAGGCCAAGAATGGGTAGAAGTCACGATTCCCGGAGCTGACGGCATGGCGGTCATTTGGCCACATATCTTAAACGTGCACGTCGATCTCTGGGGGCGGGACATCTTGCAACAGTATCGTGCCACTCTTACCTTCGAGCAATGGCTTTACCACTCAAATGGCTTAACAACACACCAGTCTGGGTAGAGCAATGGCCGGTCGTAGGGGAAAAACTAGTTGCCCAAAAACAGCTGGTTAAAGAACAATTAGATGCAGGACACATAGAACAGTCCACCAGTCCCTGGAATTCGCCCATATTCGTCATTAAAAAGAAGTAAGGGAAGTGGCAATTCCTTCACAATCTAAGAGAGATCAATAAGTGTATTCAGCCAATGGGTCCGCTTCAATGCGGCATCCCAAATCCAAACATGATCCCCGAGGGTTGGGAGATCCTGGTTGCAGACCTGAAAGACTGTTTTTACACCATTCCTTTAGATGTAAGGGATTGGGAAAGGTTCGCTTTTACGGTGCCAGTCGTGAAACACAGAGAGCCTACGCAACGTTTTGCGTGGAAATATTTGCCACAGGGGATGCTCAATTCACCCACTCTGAGCCAAATTTACGTTCACGACGCACTGGAAAAGTTTCGAAACCTTCACCCCACAGTCTTGGTATGTCATTATATGGATGATATTTTGATCGCAGCGCCGCAACTCGGCAGCGAAATGTTTAAAGACCTCCAGGACACTCTGGGGGAGAAGGGGTTACTCATTGCCCCAGAGAAAGATCAGAGAATTGAGCCCTTTTCATACTTGGGCCACCGGCTTCTCCGTTCTTTCGCAGCACCAGTTTTGCCACAAATTAACCTCAAAGATTCAGTCACTCTCGTAAAATTGCAACAGATTCTGGGGAATATCAATTGGGCTAGACCGTATTTTAGGCTAGATACAGAACTCTTGAAGCCACTCTTCTCGCTGCTAACACTAGGTAAGCAGCCAGCAGATTGGATACACATTCCGCGAGAGGCTCGCTTGACTCTCGAAAAGGTCAACCAAGTTTTCAGCCAGAGATGGGTGGACAGGATTAGTCAGGGGCCATATGTTCCTGTTCTGAACCTGTACATAGTCCGAACTGGATCCATGTTCTCCGGAGCTCTAGGTGTAGACTCCGAGCGAGGGGCAAAAATCGTGGAATGGGTGTATTTACCACACACCTCCTCCCGAAACATCGTCCCACCACAGGAACTGGTTTCCGCGGTGATTTACCAAGGAAGGTTGAGAGCAAGGGATATCTCAGGGCACGGTTTAGCAAAAATCGTTGTTCCATTCACCAAGGATCAGGTCCAGCAGCTAATGCAGCTCGGCGACTCACTCCCGATTGCATTAGAAGGATTCACAGGATCTTTGGCATACCATTTGCTGAAAGACCCCAGACTTGTCTTGCTTGAGATGCAGACAGTCAGCTTGTGTGAGTTATTGTCCCTGGTTCCTCTTCAGGGAGCCAGGACAGTGTTCACTGATGGGGGTAGAACATATGGCGTTCTTACTTGGCAAGAGGGACAGGCTTGGCGCACACTTCTGACTCTTTCACAGAAATCCGCGCAGCGGGCGGAATTGGCAGCAGTGAACCTTGTCTTGCGCACTTTTGCCAAGGAACGCTTGAATATAATTACAGACAGTCAGAATGTCCGGAATTTGCTTCGCAGTCTACCGGGAGCCTACATCACTCCCGCGATAGGCAAAAACTTGTTAGGTCTTTTCCTCACAACTCAATTTCATTTGCATAACCGCACCGAAGTGCTCTCTGTCACCCACATCAGAAGTCACCAGGATTTACCTGGCCCGATTTCCATGGGCAATAGCAGAGCGGATGCGGCCGCAAAGGAAATTCAGCAGAAGTCAGTTTTGGGAGTCTTCACTACTCCAATTCAAAGTCATGCATTTTTTCATCAAAATGCCAAAGCACTTGCACGGCAGTTCAACCTGCCACTTTCCCAAGCTCAGGGCATAGTTCATTCCTGCCCACAATGGGCAGGGGCGGCAGCAGGGGGGGCTCGTGGGGTGTCAACCCATGAGGGACAGAAGCCAACCAGGTGTGGCAGATGGATGTCACACATGTTCCATAGTTTGGGAGATGGCAGTTCATGCACGTCTGCATAGACACATTTTCGCAGTTTGTCTGGGCTACGGCTCAGAAGGGAGAAATGGCTTCCCATGTGGAGCAGCATCTCCTCTCCTGTTTCGCGGCCATGGGTAAACCACGGCACGTGAAATCCGACAATGCTCCGGCTTATAGCTCCAGGCAGCTGGCCGCGTTTATGGCCACCTGGGACATTAAGCACACTTTTGGCATTCTGTACAATCCGCAAGGGCAAGCGATTGTCAAGCGGGTGAATCAGACGCTCAAGTCCTAAACAAACAGAAAGGGGGGAACTAGCCCTCCCCAAAAATCAGGGTCAGGCATAGCATTGTCTGAACAAGGTACTGTTCACGTACAACCACCTCAACGTTTTTTTCTGATTGCACTCCGCAGGAGAAGCACTTACGTCGCACGGAGGCTCTCCTGCGCCCTATGGTGCGTTATCGAGTGCCACCGGATCCTTCTTGGAGGGGCCTGGCGCCACTCATAACATGGGGAAGAGGGTATGCCGCAATTATGTCTCCTTCAGGTGTCGTCTGGATTCCAGCTCATTGTGTGAAACCTCATCTCGAGTCCAATGGCGTGGAGCCAGGCGTTCCCGGACCCGCTGCCGGAGATGGAGGAATTGACTCTGACGGGGGAAACCAGGCGGAGGAGGCGACGACAGCCGATGCCAGCACCGAAGATCACATGGGGGATGGTCAAGTCCCTGTGCCAGGAGGCGACTGACGTCGCATGACAGCAGAATGTAGAACCAACTCCGGAGAACATCGTGGTTGCGGTTTTGTCCCAGATCACCTTTAATTCCTTGACGACGATCATCTTGATCCTTTCCTTGCTTATGGGGGGAGGGGTTTAAGCCGCTTCACTTGAAGCAGAAGATCTGATGCTTGGTGGAGACCTCTGTACCCGGCTGCACTACAACATCTGGGAAAGATTGGCGAACCTCGTCAATCAGTCTGATTTTTGCCTGAGGCAGGCCACCGATTCTGCCTCTCTTCTTAGTACTTGTCTCATCCCAGTGTGTCATTCTCCAGGTGCGCACATCAGGCACAGTGACTGGTTAGTGAAGCAGATATTTGGCCCGTTTCACAAGATCATGTATTCGACATATGCACACTGGGGAACCCAGGTCACAAAAGTCCTACCGGCTGATGCGGCCACTCTGTATGCTCCCCGAGTGGCGATCAGCCCGAACTCAACTTGTGCTTGCATGACCAGCTGTCCCACGGTCAAAGGGCCACATCACCGTTGCCTCGACCCCGGCAACAGTACTTGGACTTGCAATCACCCAGAGACTATTGAATCAATGTTTGTTCATGTCACCTTGCCTTCAGGATGGTTTTTACATGTAACCAACACACTTGGAACTGTATTCCCGCAAATGTATCTGATTCTTTCTGTTGTATCAGTCGTTTGACACTGTTGCTTCCCACCAAGGATATGGTTGCCCCAAGCACCTACATGTCTGCCCACACACGGCACGCTCGTGCCACCCAGCTGGATAGTTCATGTGACAGTAACATTAGGCTTTTGAGCAAAGCTGAATACGTCTCATTGGCGGTCAGTTTGTTCGGCGTGCCAGACTTAGCCGTAGGCAATGCTCGCAGGATTGGTCAGCTGGCTTGCATATTGGCAAAAGCCATTAACCACACCTCGTCGGCGATAGCGCTGCTCAATCAAGAGCAGACGGAGCTTTGTCATGCTATATTGGATAATCGAGCAGCTATAGACTACCTCCTGCTCTTACACCATTTGGGTTGCGAGACAGTCCATGGCATGTGTTGTTTTAACCTCACGGACAACTCTCGCAAGGTACAAAGTCAGATCACAGATCTCCATACCCTGGTTAAGAATATCAAGGAAGATGCCACATGGGGGTGGTGGAAT
Source organism: Bradypodion ventrale (assembly GCA_035047345.1). NCBI lineage: Eukaryota > Metazoa > Chordata > Lepidosauria > Squamata > Chamaeleonidae > Bradypodion > Bradypodion ventrale. The sequence goes on from JAWDJE010000002.1 coordinate 193,424,760, forward strand.
TTGCTATGGTCGTGGTTTCCATGGGGATGGCTACAAACAACGTTCAAGGAGATTGTGGGTATTGCAATTTTGGGGATAGCGGTTTGCTGCTTCGCACAATGTATTCCCTCATTGCTGTCAAGGTGTCCCCCATGGAGAAAACCCCAGGATGTCCTCACTCCATGTCAGCTCATGCCACTCCTACGGCGAGCCGTCTGTCCGGTCCAACTTTTTGTTGTTCAGTCACAGTCGATTCTGATCCCCTGCAAGCCCATGGACCCTTGCACACCAGGCACCCATATCCTCCACCATCTTCCTCAGCCCACCCAGCTCTGTGCCCATTGAGTCTACAATACCATCTAGCCATCTCGTTTTTGGCCGCCCCCTTCTTTTTTTGCCCTCCAACTTTCCCAGCATCAAGGCTTTCTCAAGTGAATCCTCTCTTCTCATTTGATATCCAAAGTACTTTAGTTTCATCTTTACTATTTGACCTTCTAATTAGCAGTCAGGGTTGATTTATTTTAGGATCGACTTATTTGTTCTCGCTATCCAGGGGACTCTCAAAACTCTCCCCTGCACAGAGTTCACAGTACAATAGTATATTACTATTTTGAAGGAGTGGGACAGCACTTAATGATGATATTATTTACCTGCCATCTAAAAGTGCTGCACAATGGAGTGAGTTCCTGTTATTTGTCCCAGCTCCTGCCAACCAGGCAGTTCAAAAGCAAGAAATTGCAAGCAGATAAATAGGTACCACTTCGGCAGGAAAGGTAACAGCACTTTGTCATACCTGTCAAGTTTCGGGAAATTCCTGTCAAATAAGGGAAATTTCCCATCCAAAATGGGAAACTAGACAGCTATGCATATTCTGTGCTGGCCTCCAGTCTAACTCCAATCTAATTGCAGTCTAACTAATACGGGATGACAGCGGGAAAGAGTGTAAAATACGGGGGTCGGAAAGAAATTTCCCAAAACTTGACAGGTATGCACTTTGTGCACTCTGGATTCTAGTCATGCATGCCACATGACTACTGAAATGTCTGCAGATGCAGACAGCCCTGGTCCTCTGGCTGTAAATGGAGGTCAGCACCACCCCTAGAGTTGGACACAACTGGCTTTTGAGCAAGAGAGACCTTTACCTTTACAGTCTACTTTACTATCTCAGGAATCCATTCTCTCACTCAGATTGTGATGCCACTGTTTTAACTTCCCACAATGCTCCTGATTTAACATAGTGGTGCATGGTTGACTTGGTCACCTGGCAGTAAAGCTACTTTTACAGACCACAGGAAGCCTTTTCTGAGGTCTCTCCAGCACTGTTTCTAATAAGGGTGGCCGGGTATAACAGAAGACATGGCTCCTACACCATCACAGAGGGAAGAATTTTAACAGGTGTAGCTTGTATGAAAACTTGACACATCTATGACAAGTGCAGGAGCCCTCTTCCCTTTAGCCCAGTATTTCCTAACCCCCCTTTTTTTTTGGGGGGGGGGGACTTCAATTCCCAGAAGCCTAAGTCAATTCCCCAAAGCACTGATCAATGTACTGAATTCAGCTTCTGGGAATTGAAGTCCCCACATTGGGAACCACTGCTTTAGACTCTAGTCCAGGGCTGCCCAAACTACAGCCTGTGGGCCAGATCTGGCCCATAGCATCAATTAATCTGGTCTGTGCTGCCCTCGCCGCTCCCGGAAGCACATTGCGGGTGTGCTCAGAGCATGCGCATGCACATATTACTCCTGCTTCAGGGTGAGAGGAACCATGTGACCAGCCCACAGTCTGAAATGTTTGGGCACCCCTGCTCTAGTCACCTTTCTTACCACATGGCTGTCACATCCTACATCAAACTATTCCTTATTCCAGAACTCCACATCCTTATAGGGAGAAAAAGCAACAAATTCACAAATATAATAAAACTAAGATAATCACATCAGACAGCAATACCTTACCTAGCCATTTCAGTCCCTAGAAACACATCTCTTTCTTTGATGAAAACAGGAAGTACAAAAATTAATAATAGCCATCATCCTGTCTCCTGAGACTTGTATATCACTTTTAAAAAGTTAATATACGAGCAGCAGTTGGACATTGTTGGCCCTGATGGGGAGTGATGGGTAAAAATGAGTGGATTAAATTTTTTTTATCATTAAGAGTGCTACTGAAACGCCAAGTTTCCCACTGATCAGAAAGACTGATCCTGCTGTTTCAGGCTTTACACCAGTGGTGGTGAACCTATGGCATGTGTGCCAGAGGTGGCACTTGGATCCCTCTCTGTGGGCACCCGTGCGGTCGCCCCAGCACAGAGTTTGCCTGCTCCTTTGCTCAGCAGCCCAATGGGAGCACTTCCTCCCTCCTCCCAGCACAGAGCATGCCTGTCAACCATCCCGATTTGGCCGGGAAAACCCCGTATTTTGACGTCGATTGACGTCATAACCCGCCCCGCGCTGCCAAAACCCCGTAATTTGGCAGCGGGGAAAATGCTTTCCACGCATGCGTGGAAGCGCTAAGCTGCTTGCGCAGCCCCTATGCAAGCGGTGTAGTGCTTCCGCGCAAGCGTGGAAGTGTTTTACCCTTTCCACGCATGTGCGGAAGTGCTACGCTGCTTGCATAGGGGCTGCGCAAGTGGCGTAGCGCTTCTGCGCATGTGTGAAAGAGGTAAAACCCTTCCATGCATGCGTGGAAAGCGACCTGCGCACAAGTGATGTGTGCAGGTCCCGTTTTTCCGGAGCCACAGGTTGACAGGTATGGCACAGAGTTCACCCCGCCTCTCTGCCCAGCAGCCCAATGGGAACATGTCCTCCCTCCCCTGGTGCCATGTTGGCACTTTGTGATAAATAAGTGGGTTTTGGATTGCAGTTTGGGCACTTGGTCTCTAAAAGGTTCGCCAACACTGCTTTACACTGTGTCAACCAACTGGCTCCAATGCAAAAAATACCAAAAAGGACACACATCCAGCTATCCAGTCAGCAGTAGCAGATCAGAGTCACATGCTACCAGTGGCCTTGTGCCTCAGTAGCAGTAATTCAAAGGCCGACTCTCCTTTATTGTACAGTGGTACCCTGCATAACGATCGCTTCGTATAACGAAAAAATAGCATAACAAAGTGTTCGTTAGACAATGGTGATACCCCTCATAACAATCCCGCCCCCCGGGTTATGCAGGGTTTTTTGGTAACCGGGGCATACCCGGTCAATGGGAACCCCGGATAACAAACATTTTTTGTTCATTATCTGGGGCATCTCCCATTAGCTTTGCATAACGATAAAAACCGCATAGCGAAGAGCTCCGTGGAACGGAGTTATGTGGGGTTCTACTGTATTAGGCGGGTACAGAGCAAACAGTGAGATGCTAAGGATCCTGTCCAACTGCCTCCCCACAGTCTGATACATACAGTATTTGGCTTTTAATGAAACAGCTTTTAAAGCATGAGAAGTATTTCATACTGAAAAGAAGGCATTATATAATGCCATTGTGAGAGACTATAAAGCACATCGCAGGAGTCTTTAGGCCCTATGCTAGATCTTTCTGTAGCTCAGCCGTGGCTAGTGCAGAGAGGGCCGCAACACTAGTGCAGGGCCCTAGATAAGCTACTATATGTAAGCAACATAAATAATTGCTAAAATGCTGATCTGGCCACCATGCATTCCCTTCCATCTCTTCACTCTGCTTTATATCCATATCTCTGAACTCTCATGGGGAAGAGAGGCAGGCTCTTGGATGAAAACTCTGATGCCCACCCTGCGCATGGGGGAGTAGGTGGGGAGGGACAGGGAGCAAAGGAAAGGGCACTTACCGTAATGGCTTGCAGGCGCTGTGCAAACAGGGAGGGTTCTGCCATTTTCCCTCTGAAAGACAAACAGAGCCTCTTGGGACAGGTCCAGAAAACATTGGACGCCAAGTGGATGCCAGTATTCACCTTCTACGCTCCCTCGTGCTCTCTCCCTCCCTCCTTCCCTCCCTCCCTCAACTTCCATCTCACATTCTTACTTGCTCTGATCTCTGCACACAAAGAGACCCCCTTCCCCTCTTCCCACACTTGACATCTGGTCACTGCATTTCATGTCATTCAGCAGCAAGCCCGGGCATCGTAGGGAAAAAGAGGGTCTGCAGACTGGATCTTTCCCCCCTGGCTTCCTCCACCATCTGGCCCGTGGTTGTCTTCATTTTATTTTGTGCATGCACAACACCATTAAATCATGTTAAGGCAATTATCAGGAGACAATTGCTCTCAAACAGGTTGAATGTGTAAATGTATGCTTAAGGCTTCAAATTGTGGGCTTTTCTAAAGAAAAGAATGGGGCCCCTTCTAGAAAGTACTGAGAGATAAGTCACATGACAGAGCATCGGTCCTGCAAATCAAGCAACACAGGAATGCTCAGAAAAATAATTAGAATATGGCCTGGATGCCACTGCTGGGACACCATTCTGAATTGCCGCAGTGGCATACAGAAGACTGCTATGCCAAATCCCACACACATACTTAGTACTCAGAGAGCCATGCAATACAAATTATTCATGTTCTAGCCACATCCAGACTGGACTACCATAATATGCTTTACATAGAACTGCTCTTCAAGACAGTGTAAGCCATTTTAATTGGTCTAGGTAGGACATGGGTTCTTTTGTGTTCAGGGAATGAAGAAGCAGACGAGTGAAGTAGTGAAATTCAGCTCTTTAATAGTGAGGTTTGAACACAGTTTGGATGGGGCAAAACTCGGACTTATATACACTATAAACAGTAACAGTAACAATAATACAACAAGCCCATTGGCTAACAGAGTGTGCACATTTTCGATCCACTTATTTGCATAAGAATAGATACATGAGAAAAGAGACATTCTGCTCCTGTCAGAAAACACAGTTAACATACATAACATTCTTCCCCCCTAGGTAAAAACAAAATCCTTTAACCAGGATGGCCGTCTAGTTTCCCTTCTGGGTCGGACGCTTGGCTGAGCCGGCTCAGGGGCTTGTAGGATGGGCGACCCGACTGAAGTGAGTGATTGACTAGAGGGGGAGGATTGTAAACCCGAATTAAAGCCCCGTTTGTCAGCTGGAGGAGCAGGGGATCACTCAAAACCAAAATCTAATTCTGTGGATGAATAAGACAACTCAGGGTCCCTCCTGTGTGTACTAAGAGTGGAGGGCGACTCCAAACAAAATTGGTCATCATCAATAAAGGAATCCAGAGTGCTAGGCTGGGACAGTGTAGGGGTACACATGGCCGGAATAGGGGAGCATTCCACAAATTCTCAGTTCCTATAAGACACTTCTGGGTCAATGTTGGCTGGCTGCTGACTATTACCTCTGCCCCCTTGGTTTAAACGGGTGGGGGCCAACCCTAGCATTGAGTGTCTGTATTCGTCTTATGGGTCCAGTACTCTGGGTCTCAATTGATCCGCGCGCCTCCTCCAGATCAGACCAGTGGCTGTTTCGATTCTGTAAGAAACAGGACCAGTCTGATCGATCACAAACCCGGGCACCCACGTAGGACCACCAGCTGCATAATTGCAGCAATGTACAGCGTCTCCGGACAAGAAACCCTTCTGGTGTTGGATTGCTATATTTGTGCCTTTGTCCTCTACCTTAGAGGGATCCAATCTGTCCAGCAAGGATGACAGTTTCCTTCGCTGGAGCAATTCAGCAGGGGGCAGCCCTGAGGCAAGGGAGGTGAGTCTATATGTGAAAAGAAACTGCCATAACTGGAGCTCCAAATCCCCTTCACCCATACGCCGAAGCACGTCTTTAGTTGTGCGCACCTGCCGCTCTACCTGGCCATTGGTGGCTGGGTGGAATGGGGTGGCAGTGATGTGCCTAATTGCATTCCTTTCCATGAAGGACTGGAATTCTGCAGGTGTGAACGTGGGCGCGTTGTTAGACACCAGCACATCTGGAAGTCCAAATGCTGCAAACAGCCTTCTTAGGTGCATTATCGTGGTGGCTGAAGTGGTATTAGGCACCCTAATCACTTCCAGCCACTTAGAGAATGAATCTGCAACCAACAAAAATAGGGCACCCCTAAATGGACCTGCAAAATCTATGTGCAACCTGGACCACGGGCCCCGAGCAGAATCCCATTCCTGAGAGGGAAGGTGGGATTGCTCTGGGCTAGAGGACTGACAACTGGCACAAGTGCCGACCATTTGTTCTATGTCTTGGTCCAGTTGAGGCCACCAAAAGTAGCTATGGGCAAGGGCTTTGGAACAGACAATTCCCGGGTGACTTGTGTGAAGTAGATGTAAAATCTTTTTCCTGAGAGTGACAGGAATGACCACCCGCTGGCCCCATAGAAAGCAACCTCGTTCCACTGACAGTTCCAAACACTTGTGGTGGAATATTCTGAATTCCTCGGCTAGAGGAGAGAAAGGCCAGCATTTTTGTACCCAAGACATTACTTTAGTCAATGTTACATCCTTGGCTGTAGCCTTGGCTATATCTGAGGGGACGACTGGGGGACGAGTCGAAAGCCTCAATCATAATGACCTGGTGGTCGCTTTCAATCTCGCAATTGGCTTCCCCAACCCCTGGCAGTGGAGAACGTGACAGGGCATCAGTGTGGCTGATGTTCTTGCCGGGCCTGTGCACCAAAGTAAAATTGTATGCATTTAGCAAAATTGCCCAACACAACATCCTTGGAGACAGAATTTGCGGCATGGGATTCCCGTTCACAAAGATTCCAAGGAGGGGCTTGTGATCAGTTATGATGGTAAAAGATCTTCTGTAAAGGTAATTGTGGAATTTCTTAGTGCCAGCCACGATTGCCAACGCCTCCCTGTCTGTCTGAGCATAATTTTTCTCAGGCTTTGAGAGTGAACAGGAATAGAATGCTATGGGGGCTTCCCTCCTGTCACTTAGTACATGGCATAAAACAGCTCCCACCCCCACAGGGGATGCATCACACGTAAGTACAACTTCCTTGTTAGGATCAAAATGAGTTAATACAGCATCCGAAGATAGCAGCCTTTTAAGTTCTAGGAATGCTTTCTCCTGGCAATGGCCCCAGTGCCAAACAGTATATTTCTTAAGAAGCCGATGTAATGGTTTGGCAACTGAGGCTTTGTGATGGAGAAAAGCGTGATAGACGTTTAACATTCCTAGAAATGATTGCATTTCAGCTTTACATTTTGGCCTGGGCGCATTTCGCACGGCCGCCACCTTGGAGTCAGAGGGCATGATACCTTAGGGTGTAATTCGGTACCCCAGGAACTCCACCTCCTGTGCCAAAAACACACATTTGTCTCTTCTGAGACATAGACCGGCCCTCTCAAAACGTGAGAGACTCGATCAAGCCTGGCCGCTAGTTTGACGGTGTCCTTAGCGGTGATCAGGACATCGTCAAAATATGGCAGGACACTGGGCAAACCTTTTAAAATACATTCTACAAGAGATTGAAATATTCCAGGGGCCGCATTCACCCCGAATGGTAGTCGAGTTACCTTAAATGCCCCCCTATGCGTTACTATGGTCTGGGCTATGGCAGCAGCAGGAGACACAGTCAATTGTTGGTAAGCCTGGGCAAGGTCAAGTTTTGCAAAGAAATTTCCTCCATGCAAGGAGGCAAGAAGGTGGCTTACCACAGGCACAAGATATGCGTTTGGGTGAATAGCTTTATTGATGGTACACTTGTAGTCAGTGCATATCCTGACCTCCCCATTACTTTTCAAAGCAGTCACTATTGGTGTCTCCCACTCTGCGGAGTCCACTGGCACTAGGATGCCCTGCCCCACCAGTTTGTCCAGCTCAGCTTCTATCTTCTCCTTTAAAGCAAAGGGTACCCAGCGTGGCTTCATCCGGATGGGCCAGACGGTGGGTCAAGCTCAAAGTCCACAGGGGGTCCTTTGTATAACCCTAAACCCTTTTTGAACATCTCAGGATGTGCAGCACAAATGTCCTGGATTGGGTCAGCGTCTATTGCGTGAATGCCAGAAAGCCGGATTCCCAGGGGCCTAAACCATTGGGTCCCAATAAGACAGTTAGTGCCCTGCTTAACTACAACCAATGGCAAGGAGGTGCAAATATTTTTGAATTTGACCAAGAAATTTCCCACCCCCAGCACCGGAATCTGGTAACCTTGCACATCCCGGAGGGAAGTTTTAAAGATTTGAGCTTGGGCCGAGAGGCAGGGGGAATTCTCAAAAACTCCTGCTGTGGGATTATGGAAAAGGTAGTACCTGAATCCACCTCCATCTTGAAGGGGACATCCTGCAGGCTCAGGTCTGCGAAGAAATGCTCGCTGACAATGCCCACTTGGCACAGCTCAGGCTCTGGTCACACTTTGGTGGTGGACGTTTTGTGGTGATGACTCTTCTTGGACATACATAACAGGTTCCCAACCTTTTTATGCTGTGGGCCTGACCATGTCCCCCAGAAAGCTGAGCAAGCCAGGCCACGCCCCCAGAACCGGGCACATTTATGGCTGTTCTAAATGTGGACACTTCCGCATTTACGACAGTCACAGGCGCATTTATGCATGTGCGGGTGTGTTTTGCGGCTGACGTAAACAAGTCTGCTTCCACTTCTGGGTGTGACGGCGACGGCACGGGCCACATGAAATGGTTCCATGGGCTGTGTCCGGCCCACGGGCTGTAGGTTGGGAACCCCTGGTCTAGGAACCAGCCATCACATTTCTAAACAGCAATCAACTTGTATCATCCCATCCCTTCTTTAATTATGCTGGCTGCCCGTCAGTGACCAGGTTCATTGATACCAAGCTATGATCTTTAAGTATCAAACAGCCTGAGACCAGACTCAAAAACTACCTTTCCTCATATAAATATCATTACTTGGGAATTTCACTCTGCACCTGAGACCCTTCCCCCAGAGTAACAGATGCCTAACAGATGGTTACAAAGGTTAGGGCTTTTTCAGTGGCAACATTCAGACTGTGGAATCATCTCGCAGGAGAGTTACCCTGACCTCTTTGTTTAGTTTTGGCTATTAGTGTATTTGGAAATGATTTTCACTTTAAAATTAATTATTACTGCTTTTGGACAACCACCATGCCCTTGTATGTCCTCTTGATTATTTCAGTAGTCATTCCATAGGGAAAGTTCTCAACAGATTGTATGTTTGGCACTGTTTGCTCTTATTTGTACTCTGTCATATGCTGTGCCTGTTGGTTACCTCAGAAGCAAGCAATCGGGCTGAGTAGACACATGCAATTATGGCGCTGTCAAGGAATAAAATGGTTAACTTGTTGGTCAGGTGAAAATGCACTCTGTAAATGCTCAGATGAAATGTGAGAGGCCAATTAATGTGGAATATCTCACCCAAGAGCTATCTGACAGAGAGATAGCACCTGTTCCCTATAAACTGAAAAGACCAGAAATGTATTTGCAGGCATGTATGCCCATGCCTCGCCACTGCTTCGGGAGCTGCAATGGTTGCCGGTATGCCTCCAGGTGCAATTCAAGGTGCTGGTAATCACCTTTAAAGCCTTACATAGAAGTGGGCCAGGATACTTAAGAGACCGCACCACCCCAAGAACATCTGTCTGTCCCACCAGAGTGGACCGGAGAGGCTCTCTCCGCCCTGAGTGGTGTGTTGCACTAGGAGGGCAGGGCAGAAATCTAGAAAATAAATAAATAAACAAACAAACAAATAAATAAGATACCATCAGCTAAAGAGGCTCGTCTCTCTAGCACCAGAAGGAGGGCCTTCTCAGTGTCCGCTCCGGCCCTATGGAACCTCCTGCCAATTGAGCTGCGTCTCCAGACGGAGTTGCTGCCCTTCAGGAAAGGCTTAAAAACCTGGCTGGCAGAGCAGGTGTGGGGCACTGGCGATGCTGTGGCCCCAGCCTGCTGGCTGATTTAAGAGCACTCTCTCCTTCTTTTTAAAATTGGTGGGAGGGTAGGGGGAAATATTTTCTGTGGTAGATTTAATGGGGTTTTTATTGGGATTTTTTTAAAATTGTGATGGTTTTAATGTTTGTATGCTGCCCAGAGTCTTTGGAATTGGGCGGCAATACAAATCCACAAACAAACAAATAAACAAATAAACAAATAAATGAAGAAGAAACTGCAAGGCCAATCATGGGTGGGCTAACAGCCAAATAGATACACTTGCTACCTAGCTGACAACACATTAGGTTACTTCCACGCTAAACCCTTTCACAGGCACAGCTTTTCAGTAATTATTTGGAACTGAAATGAAGAGGTAAGCTCCCCACCAAGGCTAGTTTAACAGGCCTGCTTCGAATGCCTGCTTATTTATTTATTGGCCACCTTTCAAGGCAGCTCACAATATTGAACAAATAAAATTAAAACACAATACAGTACATTAATTATTAACAATTAAACTACAGTAATTATTAAAAAACATTAAATGATTAAAAACATTAAACGTTTTAAAAACAGACATACTCTGCTGAAAGCCATCATCCAGAAATTCAGTTATGGTATTAAAAGTTATGATTATCTTAGATAGAGTACCAATGGTTCCTGTTACTAGTCAAGGCATACAGAACACAAAAGCAAGCCAGCTTATTTTGCATATACAGTAAAACCCCGACCTACAAATGCCTCGAGTTACATAAAATTCGACTGGCATAATGATTTTGTGCTAAAACCATGTCCCGATTTACACGATTTTCTATGGGTTTGCTTTGAGTTACATAAAGATTCTTTTTCCTATGGGTTTGCTTTGAGTTACATAAAAAGCAAAAGCCTACGGAACGGACTTTTTTTTTGGTAAGTAGGGGTTTTATTGTACAGTAGAACCCCGTATATTGAAAAAACTCTGTTCCACGGAGCTCTTCGTTATATGCTTTTTAAAGTTATGCGAATCATTATTGGCGATACTCCGCATAACAAACAAAAAAAATTCATTATACAGGGTATACCCTGTATAATGGGGGGGGGGATGTTCCGATTCCCCCCCCCATTATGCCGGGTATCGCCAATAGCTCAAAAACGCTTCATTATACAAATTTTTCGTTATATGAAGCATTCATTATATGGAGTACCACTGTAATGCAGAAAATTCCCAAAGCACCTTTTCCCCCAAACCCACCAGAAAATATTCAATATTAATAAGTTTAAAAATGAATGATTTGCTGCCCTTGCATGACATGCTGTCTGAGCATGCAACTACATTTGAATACTTTATAATTTGTTCCAGAATCGCACATTCCACAGGTGAATTTGAAATATTTTTCAATGACCACACATCCTAAAGATCAATGTGAATCAGCAATGTCCTCTATTCCTCCCATCTTGGAGTTTTTTCCACTTACCATGGTGGGCTTTTACTTTTTTGTAACTGCAGTGACTCACATTGTGCTTGGCTAACATGATCATTTGTTTTATTCTACCAAAGGAAATGGTGTGTGAGAGAGTTTGGATGGTTTTGTAGTAGTAATTTGGGACATAATGTTGTGAGACATAGTTTGAGAAATAGGAGCATCCACAAAATGCAGTTTGTTATGCTGTCTGCTGATTCTCTTCAACATGGCAAAAATGAAAGACTTAGTCATTTACTAATGTGGGGAAGAGAAGCTACTATTGTTACTATTTTCCTGTCCTAGGAATGAAAGATGATTAGGTACAACTCAGCTTCCATTGAAAACAATACATGTCTTTGTATGAGGAGAAACAGGTAGAGAAAGAAAAGCCTCCTCTGGTTTCCTGAATTGTCTTTAATCTGCTCTGACCTATGCTTACCTTCCTTCAATCTCTAGACTATTTGCTTAGTTATATTTGCAGAAGACAGACAGTCCAGTGGGTTGGCATGGGCCTGAAAATCCAATTGGGGACTTATTAGTACTGTATATACTCGAGTATAAGCTGAGTTTTTAGCCCTAAAAATTAGTCCCCAAAAGGGGACATGGTTTATACTTGGGTCAATGACCACGAGGGTACCAAGACCATGACAGGTTGAGATGCACTAACAATTTAATTAATTTTACCATATTTACCATGTATTTTATTATTGAAACTCACTAGCAGCTGCTGAATTTCCTACCCTCGACTTATACTCGGAACAGTCTATTTTCCAGGGTTTTCAGGTCAAAATTAGGTACCTCGGCTTAAATTCAGGTCCACTTATACTCGAGTATATATGGTAGCCAATGAAAAGCTGTTATGAATTATGCTGATTGTTTTCTGAAGCACAATTGTATAACAGGATTTTGGCCACCAGCTTTCTTATTTTCTTAGAAGACGTGTAGATGAGATTTCTTTCCAAAGGAAGAAGTATGCTCTGCTAACCATTCTGATATTCAAGGGCTTAATCTATAAATTAATTTACCCCAGAAGCTGCCATTGACGGCTGCAAGCCTCCCCTTATGCAATGTTTCCAGCGTACACAAGTGCTGAAAACAGTGTATATTGAGTTGCTATAAAAATAGATAATAATAATTTTGTGTCAGAAATTATTCTGGGTTAAAAGGATTTTTGCTGGAGAAACTCCGCTCAGGGGACACTTGAATGAGGCTCCTTTCATGTCCCAAAAACTGCTAGGTTGGCAGGAGCTGGGACAGAGACGGGTGCTCAATCTGTCATGCAGTACCCAGGTCTCAAACTGCTGACTTGCCGGCCTTGTAGTTGATAAGGTGAATTTCTTAACCACTGAGCCACTGCGGCTCCTTAAATAGATACCCTTGAGGGAAGTTCAAAAAGAATAGCTCAGGGAGAGATTGTAGTGCTCCAGCATTCTCAAAATGTGGACGTTCCCAAGAACTCTAAAGAGTAGGCTAAATGCCTATCTGGATATGCTCTTAATTGTTGACTGATGCTGCTCGCTCTCCTTAGCACAAAGTCTGCAACCACATACCCAGAAAAAAACAGGTTGGATGCAAAGTGACTTCCATTACTTTATATGACACAAACATTCCTATGGCTTAAAATGGTATTCAATGTGGCTTCCTTTGCAGTCAACCAGGCGTATCCAGTTGCATGACAGTAGCCAGAAGCGGGGTGGCGGCTACACTGGTGGCATTTTCAATGGCTGGGGAAATTCCTACCCCCACTAGTCCTGTTGTGCTCCCCAGCCACAATCTTGGCTGAGATAAAAATTGCTGAAATCCAGCTTTATGAACAGTGTGGAAAATAAATACAGTGGAACCTCATACAACAATCGCCCCGTATAGTAACAAAATTGCATAACAATTAGGTTTTGGAGGGAAATGGCATCCCGCATAACAATTTTCCCCATGGAAACAAATCATACAACAATTTTTCAATGGGAAAAACCACTTAGAAAAAAATTGTTGTGCGATGCATCCCATAGGGAAAATCGCTATACGATGCATGTATAGCAATTGTTTCGTACAATAACGAGTTCTGTGGAATGGATTAAAATCATTGTATGAGGTACCACTGTACTTTATTGTGGATGTTGTGGGGGGAGACAAGTTGCTTATCTCTAATTCTAGTTCTTTGTGTGCCATCTGTAAATTCATATACAGCATTTGCATTTTGTGCCTGCACAGAGCTTGTTTCTGGGTTTTCTAGAGGTAAGTTGCTTTTGGCACTAATCTTTTCAACTATCCCCATAATACACACCTAGGCCTGGCCTAGTGGTCTCTCTTTAGTTCCGTGGATCTGCTAATTAAAGTAACAGCGATGTAATGGAATGTAGAGAACAGGGTGGCTATATGAATGCTTAAATGACCACTAGAAGAAATTCGTTTACAGGCAAATAATCTGTCTTTTCCAGTTGTGGTCTCTATGCTTCATACAACTGGGCATCTAGGTGGTTTACCAGAAGAAGAATATCATGGGAATATTGAAAATACTACAGCTTGAAGAAAAGCAGCATCAGTTTGAGCTCAAACACCTGATCTGTAGTGGCTCATAAAGGTACAGGTAAGCTAATGCAATAGGTTGCAGACTTATGGATATTCAGCAGAGCAGTGGTTCCCAACCTTTTTTGGGCCATGCCCCACCTAAGCATCTCTAAAATCCTGATGGCTCCCCCCCCCCCTTAACATATAATTCTTATTGTTCAAAAACCGAACTCCTACTCGTGTGATGGAAGCCTAAAAGGCCATTAACTTGGTCTAAACAAGCTTCCAAAGAAAGGATTCATGAAAGAGAAAAATAAAATAATAAGGACAGTTGAAGTACTGAGAAAGAAATCACTAAGAAATAACTCATTTTTTAATTGCACCACTTAAAAATCAAATTGCCCCCCTGCAGGGCGTGTGCCTCACATTGGGATCCACAGCTGTAGAAGAACCCATCTAGTAGAGACAGTAGAGCAAGGATCCTCAATGTGCAGCTCATGGGCCAGATGAGGCCCCCACAGCAATTTCATGTGGCCCCCACCACCTCTGCCACACCTCAACGTGTTATGTGGTGGAGGAAGCGCAAAATGGCTGTCCGGCCTCCAAAGCTGTATGAGGGAGCGTGACCCGGCTCCCGGCTTTAAAAGGTTGAGAATTCCTGCAGTAGAGGAAGCATGTTGCTGACATTCCAAATATATTGTTGCCATTACCCACTTTGCGGAATTTGAGTGGAAACTGGATTGCCTTTTAATTCCCAATTTCCAGTGAAACAGCCTAGGTTTGCAACAGAAGTTGTGTGTTTTATGAATGTATAAGGTCAATGTCCGAAGGATATCCAGAGTGTATAGAATGATTTCTAAGGGAGCTGTTTGATTTGGTAGAAAGTATAATCTACTGGTGGTCATGAAAATCTGAGACTGCCTTAGGTCAAAATAGCACTTCTAGTGTAAGTATGACCTTCTCTTTGTGGAAACCTGGGAACAGAAGGTCTATCCTCAAGGTTCGCAGTTTGCCAGTTCTGTGAGCAGATGTTCTTGCAGTTAAAAATAGCTGTAAGAAAATATAAGTCTTCTGAAATAGAGGTGTATGTGTTAATGCTATTCAGATAGGGCCCAAGTTGGCACCAGTAATGGTTTGGGCAGACGTGCCCCCCCCCCCCCGCCGAACTAGTTGAATGAATAATGAAGAATCTGAAACTGTGCAACAATAGCTATCAGACAAACGTGGCTGATGATATAGAAAGTCATTATCTTTGAGGCAGAGTATAAAAGTAATACTGTAGCAGGTACTCAGTACTGGCAAGAGTGGCGCATGGGATCCTTCCGAGAAGACTCTAATACATGTTGCATGAATGTAGTGACTTTAACAGTGTAGCTCAGCCTGTAAAGTAGCATCTGTAGTTATGATTAATAACGGCCAAGTCAACTTGAAGGGCAGGCCAATGTAAAGACTGATATCTAATGGGAAATCCCAGTGAAGTAGGTATAGCACAGGAAGTTCCTTGAACCAGTTCTTGAACCAACAGACAATCTACGGTTGAAGAAACATGACTGAAGAGTCTTGATATGTAGCCATGCAAATAGAGCTAACAGTGGTTTTAGAAACCATAAGTCTGAGAATCCACTGAAAAGCACAGTGACACAAAGTTGATCACCCTTGGAAATACTGTAGTGAGAGATGATAATGTGTGCTTTGTGGTGTGGTGAGAAGCTGGCTAGATATCTCAGTAGTTTAGATATCTCGCTGTGGAACTAGACGTTGGGACTTCAATTCCGCACTTTGCCTTTCAGGAGAAGACCCGGCCTGAGTACCCATGGTACTGTACTCAGAAGAAGGGATGGGCAAGGCCCTGATTATTTTCTTCCTAGTAAAACCCTGGAAAAGATTGCAATAGGTTGAAATTGACTGGATAGCACACAATTATTATGATTATGAATGCAGAGGGTACTTCTGAGTAAAGAACAACTGAATTATGGGTCAAATGAAAATGTGACTTCTCATCAACTTGAAGTTCAAAGTCTGAGAGGGAGATAATAATAATTTCGTGTCAGAAATTATTCTGGGTGGCGTGGACCCTGTTGCGTCTCTCCTGGGCCCACGCCACTGGCCCGGGATGGGAGACTCAGCACAGCTGCGCCTGCCAGCATCGCCCTCCCTGGCCCCGCCTGGCCAGAGAGTTAAAAGGACCGGAGCTGCCACCACAGAGGAGCCCCGTCGTGTCTCTCCCAGGCCCACGCCACCAGCCGGGCGCCTGCCCTTGGTGAGAGTGAGGGTGGGGAGAGACTGGCCCCAGCTGTGGGGCGGCCAGCACAGCTACAAGACCCCACCACTGTCGGAGTCACTGGACTCGTCGGACCCCGCCCTTGGTGAGAGCAAGCGCGAGGAGTGAGACACTGGCCCCAGCTGTTGGGGGAAAGATGCGGAGCGCGATGTTTCCTTAGCTGAAGATGTTGAGCCCAGGGCTCCGTCATAGATGTTGAGCCAGGCTCCGTCACTTGTGGACTTTGTTGTATAGTATTTTATATTGGTGATATTTGATATTATGTGATCTTGTATTTGATATTGTGTGATATTGTGTGTGATATTGTATCTGATATTGTATTTGATATTATGTGATTCTGTTTGATACTTTTGATATTTGATATTATGTGATACTTTGTTACATCTTGTCCTTACATTGCAAGCCGCCCTGAGTGGTGCCTGCACCAGTAGGGCGGGGTATAAATTAAAATCATTCATTCATTGTGCAAGAAACTTTGCTCAGGGAACACCCAAAAGAGGCTCCTTTCATGTCCCCAAGAGACAAGCGCTCAATCCATCATGCAGTACCCAGGTTTTGAACTGCTGACTTGCCAGCCTTCCAGCTAACAAGGCAAGCTTCTTAACCACAGAGCCACCCCAGCCCCATTGACAGAGAGATTAAACAGAGTTATTTCTGCAGTCTGTGGTGTCTGTGTACTCTTAGCAACCAGCTGTCAATGTAGGGAAAGATGGTGATATCCCATACCCACAAACAAGTAAGCTGTCACCAGTGGCACTGTGGCAAGCTATCACCAGTGCTATACATGTTGTGAATGCTGGTGGCACTGTGGCAAGATAAAAGGATGGAACTTGAAATGGAACAGCACTTCCCCACCCCAAAATGAAAAAAATAATAATAACAATAACAAGGGCTGATGGATATGTGGAAGCACACACCTTTCAGATTGATCACTGAACACCTATCAATTTTCACAACACATTATCTTTTTCTCAACAATGTAAAGCAATGCCGACCTCATCAATTGAAATTTCTTTTTATTGATGTTAAAGTTTATGCCCCTGAGATCTAGAACAGGATCAAGTCTCCCATCTGTTGTGTATGCATGTCTTGTACTGTCAGAATGTAACCACGCCAATTACAATGTATTGCAGCTGTAAAGGAACGCGAGCAAGCAGCCCATAGAGGGCAGCTGCGAGCGTTCAATCTCACATGGTTCACATTGCTCAATCACGGACAGCCGCGGGAAAACCTTCCCCGCATTCAGCAGCAGGAAAGAAGAACTACAGAAGAGAGGCGTGCCTGGGCGAGGCCACGCAGGTAGCGGCCAATGAGCTACCGTGCTACAAGATTCAAATGTATAACCCTACTGTATATAAAGAGATGTATCGCCGCCATTACCTCATGCTCCACCAGATCCCCTATGCAATAAACCTGTGTTAAGCCAACCCTTCGGCTGTTCTGTTGTCTTTGGTCCCATACAGTAAACTGGCGACGAAGGTGGGATAATGGCTGCCCACGGGACCAAGACATGCGCCGGCTACGAGATCAGGAAGCCGGGAGACTTGGAGCTATTTGAGATAGACTTCAACGGAGCGCTGGTGGAGCTCGAAGTCTCAGATGAGGACAAGAAGAGGGCCATCTTCGTCCGCATGCTCGGACACGAGACAAAAAGGACTCTGGTGGACCTGATCGCGCCGAGGAGGGTGAGCGACTACAAAGCCAAAGAGCTTCTGGCTGTGTTGCGCGCCCACCTCCGGCCCGCGATAGCGATGTTCCCCGCTCGGAGCGCGTTCTGGAGGCGAGTCCAAGCGCCCGGGGAATCGGTCGCCGAGTTCGCCGCGGCCCTGCGGCTGGCCGCCGGCCCCTGCAAATGGGAGACCCCAGAAGTCACCCTCCGCGACTGCCTGCTCTGCGGCCTGAGGGACACCGAAACCCAGCGCGCGCTGATGAAACAGGAGCCGCCCCCCACGTGGCAAACGGTCCTCGACACAGCGCAGGCCGCGGAAGCCACGACGGCCGGCGTGCAAGAGCTCCAGGACTGGCGGCCGAAAACCGCCAAGGCAGAGAGCTCGGTGCGCGCGGCCCGGCGAGTCTCGGACTCAACCACGGAGAGCGGCGACGACGACGATGTCCGGAAGGTCCAAAAGGAGGGCCGGCGCTGCGACGGCTGCGGCGCCGCCCACGCCCGCGCCAAATGCCCGTTCCGCAAGGCCGAGTGCCATAACTGCGGCCGGCGCGGGCACATCGCCAAGGTCTGCCGGAAGCGGCGTGAGGCCAAGAGGAGCTCCCCAGACCGCTCGGCGAGGCAGGATCGCACCACGAGGCCCAAGGACCACGGCACCCGGACCACGAGGAAGCGGGACGGCGTCGGACGCATCTCCGACGACAGCGAGGACGACGCTCCGGTTTTCAGCGTTTCCACGGAGCATCCCCGATACTTCGTCGAGGTAGTAATACAAGGGGCCCCTGTTAGGATGGAGGTGGACTCGGGTTCTTCTTACTCTATTATCTCCCAGGGAGAGTTCCTAAAGATACCCCCCCACGTGCGGCCCAAGCTCAAGGCGCTGAGGGCCACACTAAAGGACGTGCAAGGGAACCGCATCCCGGTACTGGGGGTTGGGAAGTTCCAGGTCCAGTTCAAAAAGCGCACTGCAACGCTTCCCCTAGTCGTCCTCAAAGGAGGTAAATGCAGCCTCCTCGGGACTCAATGGTTTCAGCCCCTGGGGTTGTTCATCGGGGGGGTGCACGCCGTGGGAATACACGCCGCCGGGACTGATCCAATACAGAGCGTGTGTGAGGCGCACCCCGAAGTTTTTAAGAAAGGACTCGGAAAGTTCAAGGGCCCCCCAGTGACTTTCGACCTGGACCCTGGAGTGCGTCCAATCAGACTTAAACCGCGCAGGGTGCCTTTCGCCCTAAAAGACAAAATAGAGGCGGAGTTGGACAAATTGGTGGGCCAGGGGATTCTTGTTCCTGTTGACTCTGCGGAGTGGGAAACTCCAATTGTAACAGCACTCAAGGCCAACGGGGAGGTCCGCATATGCGCTGATTACAAGTGCACCATCAATAAGGCGATCCGCCCTAATGCGTATCCGGTGCCGGTAGTCAGCCACTTGTTGGCCAGGTTGCACGGGGGGAGGTGTTTTGCTAAACTCGACCTGGCCCAAGCCTACCAGCAGCTCCCGGTCACCCCCGCCGCAGCTGCTGCGCAGACCATAGTCACACACAAAGGGGCGTTCCAAGTATCGCGCCTCCAATTTGGCGTGAATTCGGCGCCCGGGATTTTCCAAGCACTCGTGGAACGCCTCCTAAAGGGACTAGAGGGGGTGTTACCCTACTTTGATGACATATTGATTACAGGGGGGAGCCGGGCAGAATTGGCAGAAAGGTTGGGAAGGGTCCTAGAAAAATTCGAAAAGGCGGGGTTGCGGTTGCGAAAGGACAAATGCGTCTTCTTCGCAACCGAGGTCGAGTTCCTAGGGTTCCGCATTACTCCCGAGGGAATAAGGCCATCCCAATCCAAGGTGGCCGCCATCAAAAAGGCCCCTCGCCCCACCTCCAAGCCCGAGCTGCAGTCGTTCCTTGGGCTGCTCAATTTCTACCACTCCTTCCTTCCTCGGAAGGCAGCCGTGGCGGAACCGCTACACAAATTGTTAAAAAAGGACGAGGCATGGAAGTGGGGCGACGACCACGAGAAGGCTTTCAATGACCTGAAGCGACTCCTGGCATCAGATGCTGTACTGACCCACTTCAATCCCAAACGCCCAGTGGTCCTGATTTGCGATGCATCCCCGGTGGGGGTGGGGGCGGTGTTATGCCACGTGCTGGAGAACGGGAGGGAGGCCCCGATAGCGTTTTACTCTAGGTCCTTGTCCCAAGCTGAGAGAAACTACGCCCAGACAGACAGGGAAGCACTAGCGATAATTGCGGGGACCAAGAAATTTCATGATTTCGTGTATGGCCGCCCCTTCACCATAGTGACGGACCACAAGCCCTTGCTAGGCATTTTCACCGCAGATAAGCCCACACCCCAAATCCTGTCCCCGAGAATGCTCAGGTGGGCCATTTTTCTCAACGCGTATCAGCACGCGTTGGTATACCGGCCCGGAAAGGAGATCAGCCATGCGGATGCCCTGTCGAGGTCCCCCATTCCCCGGGATTGCTGCCACGTGGGCGAGGAAGAGAGAGACCACCAGGTTTTAATGATAGAGGTCCTAGACGCCCCTCCAGTAGTGCCGGCCGACATCGCCAAAGCGACCAGTAAGGACAAAACGTTAGCTACAGTTTGCTCCTGGGTACAGAAAGGGTGGCCCGTGTCTTCCCCAGCAGCGGAATTCGACACATTTTTCAAAAAGAAATTAGAATTGTCCCTAGAGAGGGGTTGCCTTTTGTGGGGACAGCGGGTAGTGATCCCCACGTCCCTCCGGCCGAGGGTGCTTAAACTGCTGCACGTCAGCCACCCCGGAATCGTCCGCTCTAAGGCACTAGCCCGTAGCTACTTTTGGTGGCCCCAGCTAGATGCCGACATCGAGCACATGGTCGGCACTTGCGAAGCGTGCCAAAGCTCCAGGCCAGAAGAGGCTCGTCTGCCACATAGAGAGTGGGACGCAGCGAGGGGGCCCTGGTCCCGGGTACACGTAGACTTTGCAGGGCCGTTCAGGGGAACGCTTTTCCTCCTAGTGGTGGATGCGTTCTCAAAGTGGTTGGAGGTCATCCCAGTCTCGAGCACCTCCTCGGCCACCACAGTTAAACAGTTACGGAGGGTCTTTTCCACGTTCGGTTTACCCGACACCCTCATCAGTGATAACGCTAGCTGTTTCACGTCCGCCGAGTTCAGGGAATTCATGGATCTCAACGCCATTCGGCACATCACCTCCGCCCCTTTCCACCCGGCCACCAACGGCCAAGTAGAGCGCCTCGTGCGCACCACTAAAGACGCGCTGCGGCGCATGGGCTCCGGAGATCTAGACCGACAACTATGCCAGTTCCTGCTAAGGTACAGGGTCACCCCACTAGCGTCAGGATACTCCCCCGCGGAGTTGCTAATGCGCAGGAAGCTGGCTACGGTAATCTCCAGGCTAGACCCCACCAGAGTAGAAGACAAAGGGCGAAACGTAGAGATGGATGCCTCAAAGAGTTTTAGCGTAGGCGCCCCCGTCCATTGCAGGAACTACGCCAGCGGGGGACCAGCCTGGGTGCCCGGCATCGTAATAGAACAAACCGGCCCCGTCTCATACCGCGTGGAGACCAACACAGGCCTCCTGTGGAGGCGGCACGCAGATCAACTCAGGCGGAGGGTCCCCGGAAAGCAGGACGAAGACGAGAGTAGCAACGAATCAGCGTTAGGGTACTCCCCCACCCGCTTAACCCAAGGGGGAGGGAAAGGGGAACATGGGTCCCCACCAAGGGGGGAGGAAAGGGAATCGATCCTCAGAAATCTTTTGCGGGAGTTTGCGGCGGAAAGGAAGAGCCCCGAACACACACACATCCCCCGAGAGCGTTCCCAAAATACAGAATCCCCAAAAAGTTTAGATCTTAATTTACAGTGCCAGGGGGAGTTAGCGGAGTGGTCCCCCACCCGTCCTAGCGAGAAGAGGGGTTTCAGTTCAGCCCCTGGTACTTCCAGTCCCAGAAGCCCCTGTGAATTAGAGTGCAACATAGCGCCAATGTCCCGGAGGCCGACACCCCCAAGGCAGGAGGCGACGGCGAGGCCGTCCGCCACAGTCTCAAGGTCCCCCGAGCGGGGGACAGAAGGGAGCAGAACCACAAGGGCATCCTCATCGGTCCCGCGGTTCACGATCGGAGGGTCCCCGGGGTCCGAGGGAAACAGACAGGGGTTCACGTCCCAGTTGTTCATCCCATTCCCTTCCCCCAGCGCAAGGCAGGCACAGACGCCCCACAGAGCCACTAATGAATCCCCGTTTCCCGTTGCAGGACAAGCACCCACGGAGTCAGGGATCACAGGCTCTCCGGTACTAGGGCAGGCACAAGCACGCCCCAAGCGAATGTGCGGCAAGCCTCATTGGTTGCGGGACTTCGTCCCATCCTAGGGGGGAGGGATGTTGTGTATGCATGTCTTGTACTGTCAGAATGTAACCACCCCAATTACAATGTATTGCAGCTGTAAAGGAACGCGAGCAAGCAGCCCATAGAGGGCAGCTGCGAGCGTTCAATCTCACATGGTTCACATTGCTCAATCACGGACAGCCGCGGGAAAACCTTCCCCGCATTCAGCAGCAGGAAAGAAGAACTACAGAAGAGAGGCGTGCCTGGGCGAGGCCACGCAGGTAGCGGCCAATGAGCTACCGTGCTACAAGATTCAAATGTATAACCCTACTGTATATAAAGAGATGTATCGCCGCCATTACCTCATGCTCCACCAGATCCCCTATGCAATAAACCTGTGTTAAGCCAACCCTTCGGCTGTTCTGTTGTCTTTGGTCCCATACAGTAAACCATCCTTCCTTGAAACAGTAGACTAATGAATGAGCTGCCCATGAAAATGAAGTTGGCATCCTCTCTCTTTTCTTCCCATTGACAAGCAGGGACCTTCCTTTTTGGACAAACTTTTAAGCAACAAGGAAGAGTTGTAGGAAGTTGCATCTATTAAATTTAAATTGTTTTTTAAAAATTATTAATTGTGGTTTTAATACTGATAGATGTTTGTTTTTAGCATCATTTCTTGTGGTGTTTATAACTGTGATTATTGTATAGTTTTAACTGTTTGAGAACCACCTTGAGTCCCCTGTGAGGAAAAAGTCAGCATATAAATAACATAAATATATAAATACAGAATTTGTCTGGCCGGACATCCCACTACAGTAATGGAGTAGACCATACAGCTAGCAACTCAACACAGAGTGTTGGGCAGCGGTAAGTAACCTGACTCCCTAAAGGGGCCAACGGCTATGAGTGGATGAGCCCCTTTAGGTGGGGTAATGGTCCCCTCAGTGGAGGAAATGCCAATGGAAACCATCATATTGGGCCCAACGGCAAAATGAGCGGAGGAGGAACTCTGATTCCCAATGGTCATGGAGACGGAAGAGGCCATGCTAGATGGTCCGGCTGTGAAGGTGCACCTTGTCCATATCCTTAAGGCTGTGGCAGTCCATCGCAGTCCCGGTGTAAAATCATGTATGCCTTGTTTCATATGTGCTGCAGGAGATGGCTCTGTGAACATAGTATGTGGGTCACTTCATAGCAAGCTGGGATCCACCTTAAACAAATTCACACCAATGGCATTTTTCCTGCTTCAGGAAAATAATAATGCAATCTTGGATATGAGTTGCAGCCGGCGACGATAAATAACAGGATTAGAAATCACCATATCTCTGCTAAGGATCAAAAAGATTTACTGTATTTTATTTTTATTTTTTGGTAGAAAAGTAGCAATCTATTCTCAAAGAACCACTGAAGGGGATGTAAACCAGAAGCCACTCAAGGGAAGCAGATGAGTTCTATGACACAGCCATGGGTTATGTTTTTTTTAAAAAAGCCAGTGATTCAGTGGTGATGATGTGCCAAGTGTCACTGAAAGACACCAAAGGCTTCATTAGAATCCTGGAACAAAAATTAAGAGACCCTATTGTGTGAAAAAGCTGATACATAGGTCTATGAACCTTTTGTGAGTTCAAGAGATCCATTGCTATTGCCAGGAAAATACACATTTATGAGTGGAAAACAAGGTTTGAACAAATTTAACTTATAAAGAGGTCTCCATAATCATGTGAGAACGCCACAAGTACAGGCAAATTATGATCTGTTACACTCTACTGAGCTTACTTTCTCAGTGTGAGTTATAGGCTGCACATAATGTCTTACGCTGGGTAGTGGGGGGTGGGATAGATTTCAGCCTGGGACCCAATGGGCACACATCCACAAAAGCATTGCAGCTCAACTGTTATGTACTGAATGTTCTGTGATAAGTATCCCTTTAACGGATTTGTATCTGTCTATTGTGTTTCATTGTAACCAGCTGTTAAGAACAATGCTGCGCCTGCAGTAGCAGCGTTGGACACAGGATACCCATTCACCTGCATACCTGAAGGGCAGGATACTACTGCCTCTACTGCATCAGGCAGGATACTACTGCCTCTACTGCATCGGGCAGGATACTACTGCCTCTACTGCATCTGGAGAAGATGGGCGTGGACTGTTACCCGGGCTATTCCAAATGTACTATAAATAAGGCTGTTGTTTCACCTGTACCTCATGTTCACTTTACTACAATGCAATAAACCTGGTTTTAGCCCTTACTGCGGCTCCTGCTTGTCTTCTGTTGCAAGACACCAATTTGGTGACGAAGGTGGGATGGCGTCCCGATAAGTGAACATTGCGCCCTTTGACATCACAAAGCCTGAGAGATGGGAACTCTACGAGGAGCAGTTCCTCTACGCTTTGGACCTCGAGGGCATCGAGGAGGAATCCCAGCGGCGGGCATTCCTACTGGCCCAGTGCGGCTTAGAGACTTTGGAACTGGCAACCAACCTCCTGACGCCGAGACCGCTCAGGGCCGTGCCCCTAGACGAGATCCTCACCGAGTTGAGGAAGCACTTTCGGCCAAAAGTGTCCGTGTTTCCGGCAAGGTTGGTGTTCCAGCAGCGGTGCCAGTGGGCCGGTGAGTCCGTGGCATACTTCGTGGCAGCCTTGCGGGTGGCTGCCATGCCGTGCCGGTGGGGAGCATCCCTGAGCGAGGTGCTGAGGGACAGGCTCCTGCTGGGCCTGCGAGATGAGGGGGCCAGGAAAAAACTACTGGCCAAAGTAGTTCGAGCATGTCCTGCGCATCGCCCAAGCCGCCGAGTCAGTGCAACAAGGCGAACGGGTGTGCCGCGCCAGGACCGCCGCGGTTGGGGGGCCCGGTCCCAGTCCACAGCTGCTCCTCCCACGGAGAGCGAGGGGCCTCCGAGTCCTCCGCGTCCACCTCTGACTGCAGCGAGGACGAGGACGTGCAACGGGTGCAGAGGAGACCGGAGAGGTGAGACCGCGCCAGAGAGAACCACCGCTGCGACGGATGCGGGGCATCCCACGACCGGAGCCGATGCCCATTCTGGAAGGCGGAGTGCCACAACTGCAGGCGGCGCGGGCACATCGCAAGGGTCTGCAAGCAGCGTCGAGATGACGGCAAGGGCCAGGCAGAACGGCCCCAACGCAAGGCAGACAGGGTCGGGCACATCTTCGGCGATGAGCCCCAGGAGCACCACGCATCTCGACGGGTTCCCGAGAGCCACGACCAGGCGGTCCACAGTGTGCAGTTGCAGCGGCCCCGATTTTTTGTTGAGGTACTGGTTCAGGGGGTCCCAATAAGGATGGAGATCGACTCGGGGTCGGCGTACTCCATCGTCTCCCACAGGGAATTTCTGCATATTCCCCCGAAGTCACGCCCCAAGCTGAAGGCCTTTAAGATTATTTTGCGGGACGTTCAGGGCAAAAGTATACCAGTGTTGGGGGTGGGAGAGTTCAAGGTTCAGTTTAAGAGGTGCTCCGCGCAGTTGCCCCTAGTAGTTCTAAAGGAAGGGTCCTGCTGCCTCCTGGGGACACAGTGGTTCGGGACCCTAGGAGTTTTCATTGGAGGCATACACGCCGTGCAGGCTGACCCGATCACGGAGGTGTGTAACGCACATCTTGCCATTTTTGAGAAGGGGCTAGGGAAGTTCAAAGGGCCCCCAGTTTCTTTCGAGTTGGACCCTGACATTCGACCCATCAGGATGAAGCCAAGAAGAGTGCCTTTCGCACTAAAGGACAAAATAGAGACTGAACTGGACAAATTGGTGGGTCAAGGGATTTTGGTGCCGGTGGATTCCACCGAGTGGGAAACCCCCATTGTTACGGCGCTTAAGGCTAATGGGGAGGTTAGAATCTGCGCTGACTACAAGTGCACGATTAACAAGGCAATCCGCCCAAATGC
Organism: Bradypodion ventrale; assembly: GCA_035047345.1. Classification (NCBI taxonomy): domain Eukaryota; kingdom Metazoa; phylum Chordata; class Lepidosauria; order Squamata; family Chamaeleonidae; genus Bradypodion; species Bradypodion ventrale. The sequence goes on from JAWDJE010000002.1 coordinate 193,450,635, forward strand.
GTATCCAGTTCCAGTGGTTAAGCCACCTGCTTGCAACTCTGCAGGGGGGGGGGAGGTGTTTCGCCAAACTAGACTTGGCCCAGGCATACCAACAATTGTCGGTAACCCCAGCTACAGCCGCCGCTCAGACAATTGTGACCCATAAGGGAGCTTTTAAAGTGACGCGACTACAATTCGGCGTAAATTCGGCTCCGGGGATCTTTCAGTCCCTTGTAGAAAGGTTGTTAAAAGGTGTTTTCCCTTACTTTGATGACATTCTGATTACAGCGGGGGGGGGCAGGAATTGGCCAAGAGGTTAGACCACATGCTAACAGTGTTCGAAAAAGCGGGGCTCAGGCTGAGAAAGGATAAATGCGTATTTTTTGCTGAGGAAGTAGAGTTTCTGGGTTTTAGAATAACCCCTGAGGGCATTAAGCCAGCTGAATCCATGGTAGTGGCAGTGAAAGATGCTCCTCGCCCCACCACCAAGCCCGAATTGCAGTCCTTCCTAGGACTCCTTAACTTCTATCACTCGTTCCTCCCGGGAAAGGCATCCATTGTGGAGCTATTGCATAGATTACTCAAGAAGGATGCGGCTTGGCGGTGGGGGGACAGTCAGGAACGGGCATTCCGGGGGCTCAAACAGCTTCTATCTTCCGAGGCTGTGTTGACCCACTTTGACCCAAAGAAACCCGTTGTGCTGGTCTGCGATGCCTCACCGGTGGGGGTAGGGGCAGTCCTCTGCCACGTGCTAGAGAGCAGGCAAGAGGCCCCAGTGGCATACTATTCGAGATCCCTGTCCAAGGCAGAGCGCAACTACGCGCAAACTGACAGGGAGGCCCTAGCGATCGTTGCAGGAACCAAGAAGTTCCACGACTTTCTCTACGGTAGGCCATTCAAAGTCATGACCGACCACAAGCCCCTCTTAGGAATCTTCACTACAGATAAGCCAACCCCACAGATCTTGTCCCCAAGGATGCTGCGTTTGGTGATCTTCCTCAACGCGTACCAGTACGCGCTGACCTACCGCCCCGGCAAGGACATTAGTCATGCCAATGCTCTTTCCAGGTCACCCCTCCCACAGGCAGGGGATTCCGAGTGCGAGGTAGAACAGGACCACCAGGTGCTCCTGATTGAGGCCCTAGAGTCACCCCTAATCCTGCCAGCTGAGATCGCCAAGGCTACGGCGAAAGATAAGTTGTTGACCCTAGTCAGTTCATGGGTACAGAAAGGCTGGCCGACAAGCTTCCCTATGGAGGAATTCAGGATTTACGGTAGGCGGAGAGACGAGCTCTCCCTAGAAAGGGGCTGTTTACTCTGGGGGCAGTGGGTGGTAATCCCCGAAGTTCTGAGGTCCCAGGTGCTAAAGATGCTGCATATCAGCCACCCGGGGATCGTGAGCACCAAGGCGCTAGCTAGGAGTTACGTCTGGTGGCCCAAACTGGACACAGATATAGAACACATGGTAGGCACTTGCGAGAGCTGCCAGAGCACCCACCCCGAGGAGTCCCGACTTCCGCACAGAGAATGGTACACGGCCAGGGGTCCGTGGTCACGCTTACACGTGGATTTTGCAGGTCCTTTCAGAGGCACCCTTTTCCTCATAATAGTGGACTCCTACTCCAAGTGGTTGGAGGTAATTCCAATGGCTAGTACATCGTCAGCTGCAACGATTATGCAATTACACAAGGTATTCAGCTGTTTCGGTTTACCTGACGTACTTGTGAGCAACAACGCCACAACTTTCACGTCAGCGGAGTTCCAGGGTTTCATAGAGATTAATAAGATTCGCCACATTACTGCGGCCCCATTTCACCCCGCTACAAATGGTCAAGCGGAACGCCTGGTGAGAACAACGAAGGACGCACTGTGTAGGATGGGCCCCGGGGAGTTGAACCTGCAACTCTGCCAATTCCTGTTAAGATACCGAGTAACCCCTTTAGCGTCAGGGCTCTCGCCCGCCGAGCTCCTCATGCGGAGGAAACCCGCCACGATCCTCTCAAGGCTAGACCCAACCAGGGTGAAGGACACGGGTAGAAACATAGAAACGGGGGGCACCAAGAGTTTCGAGATCGGCCAGTTAGTACATTGCCGAAACTACGCGGCTGGCGGCCCGACTTGGGTACCGGGAATAGTGGTCGGACAGACGGGGCCAGTATCCTACAATGTCGAGACAGGCACAGGGGTCCTCTGGAGGAGACACGCCGACCAACTCAGAGGCAGAGTAGTGGAAAGGCAAGACGCTAGTAGCCAGAGGGAGCACTCAGCGTTAGGGTTCTCCCCCACCCGTTTATCCCAAGGGGGAGACACAAGCCACAGGGGGGAGGAAAATGATACAAACCTGCATTCTTCAGACATGCCGGCTAACAGGGACAATTTAGAAGAGAGGGTTTTCGAGGATTTGTTAGATTTGGAGTTAGGGGACCGGGGGGATTTTTCGGAGTGGTCCCCCACCCATCCAAGCAAGGAGCGGGGTTTTTCTTTAGTCCCTGGAGCCCCCGGTCTCACATCCCTGGAGTTTACTCCCACACCTAGACCTCCCCAATCCCCAGCTTACGACTCGCAGCCAACCGCTAACGAGTCACATTCCTCCAATGCAGGAACTCAGTCACGTTCCTCCAATGCAGGAACTCCGGCCCAGAGTGCGGCCACCCCTCGCCCAAAGCGAACGTGCGGAAAGCCTCGATGGCTGGAGGACTTCGTCCTCACCTAGGGGGGAGGGATGTTATGTACTGAATGTTCTGTGATAAGTATCCCTTTAACGGATTTGTATCTGTCTATTGTATCTACTGTAAGCAATCAGTGTTTCATTGTAACCAGCTGTTAAGAACAATGCTGTGCCTGCAGTAGCAGCGTTGGACACAGGATACCCATTCACCTGCATACCTGAAGGGCAGGATACTACTGCCTCTACTGCATCGGGCAGGATACTACTGCCTCTACTGCATCGGGCAGGATACTACTGCCTCTACTGCATCTGGAGAAGATGGGCGTGGACTGTTACCTGGGATATTCCAAATGTACTATAAATAAGGCTGTTGTTTCACCTGTACCTCGTGTTCACTTTACTACGATGCAATAAACCTGGTTTTAGCCCTTACTGCGGCTCCTGCTTGTCTTCTGTTGCAAGACACCAATTCAACCATTGGGCCATGCGGTCTTCCTACACTGTCATATCAGTATCTCTCTCTCTCTGACCCTTAGCTAATGCCTGTTTCTAAGGTGAATGAATTGCCTAATCCTAGGATGATTGGTGTGGAGTTTAGCCCTGCTGTTTAAGTGCATTAAGCCCAGCCCAGTTTAATTCACAACCATTAACCTTCCACAGGATGTTGTTTAGGAGGACAAGCCAATAGCTGCTTCTAGATACCCCCTACCCCCAAAGGTGCTCTTCTTTGGGCTCCTGTAGGTACCAGGTAATATTCTAAATCACATCAAGTACTGCTTCAGGAGAGTTGGAAGCTTGGGGTTACTAAGAGTTGGTCCAAAGGTTACTCTGCAAGAAAGTAAGGCTGCCAACAAGAGAAGCAGCCACTTGCTGCCAGTGTCAAGTTTCCAAACTGGGGGGAAAGTGAATACCGGTAAACTGTCAGCAATACCTCCAGATGCCAGCACTTTCCAAGCATGCTGTTTTACCCATCTCCCACATGGGATCATCCTAACCATAAAGTCAGACCAGAGCTTGTAAAAGTTAGTTAGTTAGTTAGTTTCTTTCTTTCGAGTGTGTGGGGAAGGGAGATTACAATAGCCAGAATTCTTCAGCCACATTAGTTAGAGGAAATCTAGGAGTTGTAGACCAAAAATAATAATGTAATTTTCCATGTTCTGAGGCTGATCCAACACAATTAAAGGGGAAATTCCGTCCCTCCATCAGTTCTCTGAAACCCAGTTCATTTGTAAAAAGAGACATGTATTCCCAACTCACCATAGATGCCCCTACCAAATGTCATAGAATCCACTTCTTCTTCTTCCATGTCTAGGCCAGATGTGAAACTGCCAAAATTAAAGCACCCCTTGGTGAGTTCGTTCTGCAGTTCCTTTCACCTGACCTGTGCAGAGGAGGGCAACCAGAATGAGTAGGGGACTGGAACACCTTCTTTACTGTATGGGACCAAAGGCAACAGAACAGCCGAAGGGTTGGCTTAACACAGGTTTATTGCATGATGTTCCGGTGGAGCATGAGGTAATGGTGGTGATACATCTCAATATATACAGTAGCACTATACATTTGAAGCTTGTAGCACGGTAGCTCATTGGCTGCTACCGGCGTTGCCTCGCCCAGGCACGCCTCTCTTCTGTAGATCTTGTCCTGCTGCTGAATGCAGATCTTTCTCCTGCTGCTGAATGCGGGGAAGGTTTTCCCGCGGCTGTCCGTGATTGAGCAATGTGAACCATGTGAGACTGAACGCTCGCAGCTGCCCTCTATGGGCTGCTTGCTCGCGTTCCTTTACAGCTGAGATACATTGTATTTGGAGTGGTTACATTCTTGCCTTTACAGTCCAGTGAACATGCAAACATACATACATACATAACATCCCTCCCCCCTAGGATGGGACGAAGTCCCGCAACCATTGTGGCTTGCCGCAAGTGCGCTTGGGGCGTGCTTGCGCCTGACCTAGTACTGGAGAGCCTGTGATCCCTGACTCCGTGGGTACTTGTCCTGCAACGGGAAATGGGGATTCGTTAGTGGCTCTGTGAGGCGTCCGTGCCTGCCTTGCGCCGGGGGATGGGAATGGAATGAACAGCTGGGAAGTGAACCCCTGCCTGTTGCTCTCGGACCCCGGGGACCCTCCTATTGTGAACCGCGGAACCGATGAGGTTGCCCTTGTGGTTCTGCTACCTTCTGTTCCCCGCTCGGGGGACCTTGAGACTGTGGTGGGCGGACTCGCCGTTGCCTCCTGTCTTGGGGGTGTCGGTCTCCGGGAAATTGGCACTATGTTGCATTCTAACTCACAGGGGCTACTGGGACTGGAAGTACCAGGGGCTGAACTGAAACCCCTCTTTTCGCTAGGACGGGTGGGGGACCACTCCGCTAACTCCCCCTGGTACTGTAATTCAACGTCTAAACTTCTAGGGGCATCTGTGTTTTGGGGAAACTTCCGAGGGGTATGTGTGAGGTCGGGGTTCTTCCTTTCTGCCGCGAACTCCCGCAAAAGATCTCTGAGGATCGATTCCCTTTCCTCCCCCCTTGGTGGGGACCCATGTCCCCCTTTTCCTCTCCCTTGGGCTAAGCGGGTGGGGGAGTACCCTAACGCTGATTCGTGGCTATTTTCGTCTTCGTCCTGCTCTCCGGGGACCCTGCGCCTGAGTTGGTCTGCGTGTCGCCTCCACAGGAGGCCTGTACTGGTCTCCACGCGGTATGAGACGGGGCCGGTTTGTTCTATTACAGTGCCCGGCACCCAGGCTGGCCCCGCGTTGGCGTAGTTCCTGCAATGCACCGGGGCGCCTACGCTGAAACTCTTTGCGGGTTCCACCCCTATGTTCCGCCCTTTGTCCTCTACTCTCGTGGGGTCTAGCTTGGGATTACCGTGGCCAGCTTCCTGCGCATTAACAGCTCCGCGGGGGAGTACCCTGACGCTAATGGGGTGACCCTGTACCTTAGCAGGAATTGGCACAGTTGTAAGTTAAGATCTCCGGGGCCCATGCGCCGCAGCGCGTCCTTAGTGGTGCGCACGAGGCGCTCTACTTGGCCATTGGTGGCCGGGTGGAAAGGGGCGGAGGTGATGTGCCGAATGGCGTTGAGATCCATGAATGCCCTGAACTCGGAGGACGTGAAACAGCTAGCGTTATCGCTGACGAGGGTGTCGGGTAAACCGAACGTGGAAAAGACCCTCCGTAACTGTTTAATTGTTGTGGCCGAGGAGGTGCTCGAGACTGGAATGACCTCCAACCACTTGGAGAACGCGTCCACCACAAGGAGGAAAAGTGTTCCCCTGAACGGGCCAGCAAAGTCTACGTGTACCCGGGACCAGGGCCCCCTCGCTGCGTCCCACTCCCTATGTGGCAAACGAGCCTCTTCTGGCCTGGAGCTTTGGCACGCTTCGCAAGTGCCGACCATGTGCTCAATGTCGGCGTCTAGCTGGGGCCACCAGAAGTAACTGCGGGCTAGTGCCTTAGAGCGGACGATCCCGGGGTGGCTGACGTGCAGCAGTTTAAGCACCCTCGGCCGGAGGGACGTGGGGATCACTACCCGCTGTCCCCACAAAAGGCAGCCCCTCTCTAGGGACAATTCTAATCTCTTTTTGAAGAATGTGTCGAATTCCGCTGCTGGGGAAGACACGGGCCACCCTTTCTGTACCCAGGAGCAAACTGTAGCTAACGTTTTGTCCTTACCGGTCGCTTTGGCGATGTCGGCCGGTACTACTGGGGGGGAGTCTAGGACCTCTATCATTAAGACCTGGTGGTCCCTCTCTTCCTCGCCCACGTGGCAGCAATCCCGGGGAATGGGGGACCTCGACAGGGCATCCGCATGGCTGATCTCCTTCCCGGGCCGGTACACCAACGCGTGCTGATACGCGTTGAGAAAAATGGCCCACCTGAGCATTCTCGGGGACAGGATTTGGGGTGTGGGCTTATCTGTGGTGAAAATGCCTAGCAAGGGCTTATGGTCGGTCACTATGGTGAAGTGGCGGCCATACACAAAATCATGAAATTTCTTGGTCCCCGCAATTATCGCTAGTGCTTCCCTGTCTGTCTGGGCGTAGTTTCTCTCCGCTTGGGACAAGGACCTAGAGTAGAACGCTATCAGGGCCTCCATCCCGTTCTCCAGCATGTGGCATAACACCGCCCCCACCCCCACCGGGGATGCATCGCATATCAGGACCACTGGGCGTTTGGGATTGAAGTGGGTCAGTAGTCGCTTCAGGTCATTGAAAGCCTTCTCATGGTCGTCGCCCCACTTCCATGCCTCGTCCTTTTTTAACAATTTGTGTAGCGGTTCCGCCACGGCTGCCTTCCGAGGAAGGAAGGAGTGGTAGAAGTTGAGCAGCCCAAGGAACGACTGCAGCTCGGGCTTGGAGGTGGGGCGAGGGGCCTTCTTGATGGCGGCCACCTTGGATTGGGATGGCCTTATTCCCACGGGAGTAACACGGAACCCTAGGAACTCAACCTCAGTTGCGAAGAAAACGCATTTGTCTTTCCGCAACCGCAACCCCGCCTTTTCGAATTTTGCCAGGACCTTTCCCAACCTTTCTGCTAATTCGGCCCGGCTCCCCCCTGTAATCAATACGTCATCAAAGTAGGGTAACACCCCCTCTAACCCCTTCAGGAGGCGTTCCACGAGTGACTGGAAGAACCCGGGCGCCGAATTCACGCCGAATTGGAGGCGCGTTACCTGGAACGCCCCTTTGTGTGTGACTATGGTCTGCGCAGCAGCTGCGGCGGGGGTCACCGGGAGTTGCTGGTAGGCTTGGGCCAGGTCGAGTTTAGCGAAACACCTCCCCCCGTGCAACCTGGCCAACAAGTGGCTGACTACCGGCACCGGATATGCATTAGGGCGGATCGCCTTATTGATGGTGCACTTGTAGTCAGCGCATATGCGGACCTCCCCGTTGGCCTTGAGCGCTGTTACAATTGGAGTTTCCCACTCCGCAGAATCAACAGGAACAAGAATCCCCTGGCCCACCAATTTGTCCAACTCCGCCTCTATTTTGTCCTTTAGTGCGAAAGGCACTCTGCGCGGTTTAAGTCTGATTGGACGTACTCCAGGGTCCAGGTCGAAAGTCACTGGGGGGCCCTTGAATTTTCCGAGTCCTTTTTTGAAAACCTCGGGGTGCGCATCGCACACGCTCTGTATTGGATCAGTCCCGGCGGCGTGTACTCCCACGGCGTGCACCCCCCCAATGAACAACCCCAGGGGCTGGAACCATTGAGTCCCGAGGAGGCTGCATTTACCTCCCTTGAGGACGACTAGGGGAAGCGTTGCGGCGCGCTTTTTGAACTGGACCTGGAACTTCCCAACCCCCAACACCGGGATGCGGTTCCCTTGCACGTCCTTCAGCGTGGACCTCAGCGCTTTGAGCTTGGGCCGCACGTGGGGGGCTATTTTTAGGAACTCTCCCTGGGAAATGATAGAGTAAGAAGAGCCCGAGTCCACCTCCATCCTAACAGGGGCCCCTTGAAGTACTACCTCAACGAAGTATCGGGGGTGCTCCGTGGATACGCTGAAAACCGGAGCGTCGTCCTCACTGTCGTCGGAGATGCGCCCTACTCCGTCCCGCTCCCTCGTGGTCCGGGTGCCGTCCTTGGACCTCGTGGTGCGGTCCTGCCTCGCCGAGCGGTCTGGGGAACTCCTCTTGGCCTCGCGCCGTTTTCGGCAGACCTTGGCGATGTGCCCGCGCCGGCCGCAGTTGTGGCACTCGGCCTTGCGGAACGGGCATTTGGCGCGGGCGTGGGCGGCGCCGCAGCCGTCGCAGCGCCGGCCTTCCTTCTGGACCTTCCGGACGTCCTCGTCGTCGCCGCTCTCCGCGGACGAGTTCGAAACTCGCCGGGCCGCGCGCACCGAGCTCTCTGCCTTGGCGGGTTTCGGGCGCCAGTCCTGGAGCTCTTGCACCCCGGCCGTCGTGGCTTCCGCGGCCTGTGCCGTGTCGAGGACTTGCTGCCACGTGGGAGGCGGCTCATGTCTCATCAGCGCGCGCTGAGTCTCGGTGTCCCTCAGGCCGCAGAGCAGGCAGTCTCGGAGGGTGACTTCTGGGGTCTCCCACTTGCATGGGCCAGCGGCCAGCCGCAGGGCCGCGGCGAACTCAGCGACCGATTCCCCGGGCGCCTGGACTCGCCTCCAGAACGCGCTCCGAGCGGGGAACATCGCTATCGCGGGCCGGAGGTGGGTGCGCAACACCGCCAGGAGCTCTTTGGCTTTGAAGTCGCTCACCCGCCTCGGCGCGATCAGGTCCACCAAGGTCCTCTTGGTCTCGTGTCCGAGCATGCGGACGAAGATGGCCCTCTTCTTGTCCTCATCTGAGACTTCGAGCTCCACCAGCGCTCCATTGAAGTCTATCTCAAACAGCTCCAAGTCTCCCGGCTTCCTGATCTCGTAGCCGGCGCATGTCTTGGTCCCGTGGGCAGCCATAATCCCACCTTCGTCGCCAGTTTACTGTATGGGACCAAAGGCAACAGAACAGCCGAAGGGTTGGCTTAACACAGGTTTATTGCATGATGTTCCGGTGGAGCATGAGGTAATGGTGGTGATACATCTCAATATATACAGTAGCACTATACATTTGAAGCTTGTAGCACGGTAGCTCATTGGCTGCTACCGGCGTGGCCTCGCCCAGGCACGCCTCTCTTCTGTAGATCTTGTCCTGCTGCTGAATGCAGATCTTTCTCCTGCTGCTGAATGCGGGGAAGGTTTTCCCGCGGCTGTCCGTGATTGAGCAATGTGAACCATGTGAGACTGAACGCTCGCAGCTGCCCTCTATGGGCTGCTTGCTCGCGTTCCTTTACAGCTGAGATACATTGTATTTGGAGTGGTTACATTCTTGCCTTTACAGTCCAGTGAACATGCAAACATACATACATACATAACACCTTCCTTACCATCTGAGGCTGCAACGGTTGGGCCTCTTCACTCTTGAACGATGGCATCTAAGAGGTGACCTGATTGAAGTTTATAAAACCATGCACGGTGTGGACAAAGTAGATAAGGAAAAACGGTTTCCTCTGTCGCACAACACTAGAACTAGGGGGCACTCCATGAAACGTTTGGGTACTAGTTCTCAAACAAATAAGAGAAAGTACTTTTTCACCCAGAGGATCACTGGTCTATGGAACTCCCTGCCAGAAGAAGTGGTGACAGCTGTCAGTCTTGACAGCTTGAAGAAAGGATTGGACAAGTTCATGGAGGACAAGGGTATCAATGGCTATAATTATGGATACCTAAGGACAACCTCCGGGTTGGAGAGATAGGCAGGATATCTCTCAATGCCATTTCCAGGGAATCCTAAGCAGGTGAAGGCATCTGCTTGGGAATCCTCTGAAGCAAATGGTGAGCCACTGTGTGAGACAGAATGCTGGACTGGATGGGCTGTTCCAGCAAGGCTGTTCTTATGTTCTTATGACCTAGCATGAGAAAGATTAGCTGGCAACACAAGGTTGCTGTTACCATGGTAAGCCCGATTGTGGTTCAAAAAGACCACAGTCTTCGAAGAGGCTCTTTCTGTGTACTGTACTCTGTAAAATCTCCTTAAAGACCATGATTCCTACTGTACCCTCTGAGGATGAAAAGTGGCTGTTCATCCTTTTTACTTGCAGGTTACAGCCGAGAGATTTTTGCAACTAAACTGGAGAGGAAGAGAGGGGGGGATTATTAAGGGATATTATCAGAATTTAACTAAATGATATGGGGTTTATTTTGTTCCTCATATATTTGAGGAACCCATTTAGACACTCCTTAAATATCTCACTTAGGCTGCAGTTACATGGTCAAAACTATGAGATTTGCTGCAGTTACAGTAGGGATTAATTGAAGTATCTTTTTCAGGTCACATGATGCAAAGGATGATTTGAATCAATTCAGTCATATTTTGCTCCCAATGTAGCTCCCCCCCTTCCCCCGCTATCTGGGCTTCTACTTTGTGGAAACCAAAATGGTTCAAATGCACTTTTTCTCATGTAATCATGAGACATGTCTGTGGATGTTTCAGTGACATAGGCAGTTGGGGTGTAATGTTGAAGACCACAGGAACAAACACAAACACTGTGTTTCCCCTCCATTTTTTTTACATATATGAGATTAGTGTTAGATCACATTGTCACTCTGTCTCTAGTATTGATATACCAGTTTAGCCTTATGTCATCTCCAGATGAGGAAAGAAATTTAAAATCCTGAACAGCTCAACTGAGATGAAAGAAAATATATTTCTGTAGTATTTCTGTACTCATTAAGAAGGAACTTTGGGACACTGCCGTCTTTTCTGGAACACTGAACAACCTTTTCAAGACCAAGAGACTCAACAGCAAACTATAAAAGGATTGGTAGAAGTGGAACCAGAGGAAGAAAAGAAGGGAGGCTGTGGCCTGAAATTCAAATCTCAAATCAATTTGCAGCCCCAGTATAATCACTGACTGTAAATTCATTCATAACGTAGGCTGCAAATCAAATTGCAGCAAAGCTGAACTGGAGCAATTCAGATTGCCAATGTAGTCACAGAATTACCTTGGAAGCCCTATTAGAATCGCAATAAATCACTTCCAACATGATGACAGAAAAGCACAGTGCCTTCAGTTAAGCACTCTTGACTTTAATGACAGCAAGAATATGCTGCTCAGCTCTCTCCCTGAAATCAAAGGGATTTTAAAGTGCTAAACTTTGGCTTTATCGCATCCTTTTATTACTTGATCACGTAAGATCTCTGCATCTAAGAAGATTAAGATGGTATATGATTTTGTCTCCTCCACCACCCTCTCATCTTCCCAACAGCCCTGACAAAGAGCTTAGGCTGACAGTAAGAGTGGCTCACCTGTGATCACCTGAAGAGCTTCACAGTTTATCTGAGATTTAAATCTGGATCTCCTCTCCCCAGATCTAGTCTAACACTCTAACACAAAAGTTGGGAACATGTGGCTTTCCAAAAGCTGCTGAACTGTAAATTTTACCAGCCCTGGCCAATCTATACCTATAAAATGGTGCGTTAACCATTGGAATGTGACAAAGGATGTTGCACCAGGCCCCACTAGCCTGTAATGGGCCTCCGTTCACTCGCCCGAACCCGGTTCGCAGGTAACTGTTGGGTTGAAATTTTTGACCCGGGGGCAGGAGCCCCCCAGTCGCAAACAAAAAAGGGAACTTCAATTCCCAACGTTCCAGAGCCAATCAGGCTGAGCGGCGCGGCAAAAGGAACGTTCGGAAACGTGCCGCGGCCAATCAAAAAAAAGCCACAGGAAAAAACCGCCACAGTAAGCAAACACGCGCAGGCAAAACTACAAGCCCAGCGTCCTGCACGCCATTAGTGTGCGGAACGCTGAGGCTGCCTGCGCGCAAAAAATAAAAGTAAAAAAAAAAACGCCCGCCGCCGCTGCCCTTCTTCCCCACAGGCCAGCCAGCATGGCCCGCGGGGAAAAAAAAGAACCCCCCCCGCCGCCGCTGCCCTTCATTTCGATGGGCCAGCTGGTACAAGAAAAATAAAAGTAAAAAAAAAAAAACCCTGCCGCTGCCCTTCTTCCCCACGGGCCAGCCAGCATGGCCCACGGGGAAAAAAAGGGAACCCCCCGCCGCCACTGCCCTTCTTCCCCACGGGCCAGCCAGCATGGCCCGTGGAGAAGAAAGCAAAGAAGGCCACCCCCGCCATTGTCCTTCCTTCCCACGGGCCAGCCAGGATGGCCCGTTGGAAAGAAGGCCCCCCCGCCAATGCCCTTCCTTCCCACGGGCCAGCCAGCGTGGCCTGCGGGAAAGAAAGCCACCACCCCTGAAAAAATAAACACAAACAAAAACACTCAAAAACACTCAAAAATCCAAAAATGAAACACAAAAACAGCCAAAAACAAACAAGAAAAAACACACAGACCCCCCCAATCCCAAACACCCCCCTCTACAATTGTAGAGAGGCAGAAAAGCTCACCACCCCCACCCAGAGGCCAAAAGAGAAAAAACATTCAAAAATATTGAAACTAATAAGATTAATTCAAAAATTAATCAAATCTTAACCTATAAAACCAAGTGTTCACCGTTGGAATTGGCTATACGTTGCTATGCGTGGCCCTACTGACCCGCACCCTCCCTTCGAGAGCACGGCCGAATTGCCTACGCAGGTCAACGAAGGATTTAAAAATCCGGCACGGGGGCCTCAGCCCCACTAACGGCAAGAAACGCAAAGAACATCACTTCCCGAAAGTCCTTGCGCCGCGCCACGCCAGAGCCAATCAGGCTGAGAGGCTCTCGCACGGAGCAGCGTTCGAACACGCGCCGCAGCCAATCAAAAGAAAAGCATTTTAAAAAAACGCAGCACAAACACAAAGCACCAACACATTACTACAAGCCCCAGCGTCCTGCGCGCAATGTGCGAGCAGAACGATGAGGCAGCCGGCGCGCGAAAACAAAACTAAGAAAAAGCCGCCGCCGCAACCATTCAAACCCACGGGCGAGCCAGCATGGCCCGTGGGGGAAAAAAATCAAAAAAAACCGCCGCCGCTACTCTTCCGTTCGAAGGGTCAGCGGAAAGTTAAAAAAACAGCCCACCGCCGCAGCCATTGTTCCCCATTAACGAGCCAGCATGGCCCGTGGGGGAAACCCCCCCCCCACCAACACCATGGCCCTTCCGTTCGAAGGGCCAGCCGGCACGCCAAAAAGACCAGTTACAAAAAAAAAAACACCCCCGGCCGCCGCTGCCAGCCAGAGCACCAAAAATTAAAGCAAATAAGAATAATTCTAAATTTAATCAAATAAATTATACAAACATTCAAACCCCCCCCCCCTAATCTCAAAAATTACCAAAATAAAACCCCTTTTCACTCTGAAAAACCAAAACCAAAAAAATTTAAAAAAACATTTTAAAAAACAAAATTAAATTTTAAAATAAATAATATTACATTAAATTAAATTAAGCATGCATCGTTTTATATAAAGCACAGGGGGGGGGGAAATCCCGGCAACGCCGGGCAAACTATGCTAGTAAGTTATAAAAACATTCAAAAACAATCACACTAATCTCAAAAAATACCAAAAAAAACCCAGAAATCACTTTTCACTCAAAAAAACCAAAACAAAAAATAAAAATGCGTAAAAATAAAGATTTAAAAAACCAAAATTAAATTTTAAACTAAATAATATTAAATTAAATTAAATAAATTAAATTAAATTAACATTTGCATAAACAGAAAACAAAAACCTTCAAAAACCAATTTAAAGAGCCCGGCACTGAGGAAGCCGGCACGCAAAAAAAAAAAAAGCCAAAAAAACCCCCACTGGGAGCGCAAGTCCGCCGCAGGCGGACGCAGCGCCTCGAAGCCGAAAAATCACAAAACCTTACAAGACCATTTAAAACAGCCCAGCACCATTGGTTCAAGAAAAAAAAAATGAAACCCTTTACTATCCAACACAATTTTAAAAAGCCTGGCACCGCCGGGCAAAATATGCTAGTACAGTATATTCCCTCTCCCTCCCCTGACTACTACACCAGCAAGACTGCATCTTATGTCATTCATTTGAATTCTTTCTTTTTTAAACATGGTGTCTTGCTCTTCTGTTCAGCATAGCAGATTCAGACCCAAAATACAAATCATCAGGTGTGCTTAGGGAACTGCTACTACATCATCTTTCTTCCTTTGACAACACAAGATATCATCACACAATTAGCATTCCCCCCCCCCCCCCCCCCCTGCACGCTCACTTTCTGCCTTTCCTTTGCTCTGCTTTATTGCCTCCAGCTTGCAGGGAGCTGGGCCTGTAAAGGAATGGCCACATGGCACGAGTTCTTCCACACTTCGGTAGAATCAGATGCACGGAGGGGAAAGCGGCTGACCTGTAAAGTGTAGCTCAGCTCTCAAACCAGTTTCATACTTACTAGTAAAATCATACTGAACAACAAATTAAAATACTGTATACCAAAAAATGGATTGTTACATAATACAATGGCAATGCCGATTCACAGGTTAAATATCCAAACTATTCCTACCTTGATCCTTTACCTGCTTTCCAAAATTGAATTCCATCCAGTTTTGTCAGGCTTTGTCAACACTTAGCTTTACAGCTGTAGTGCCACAGAAACCTTACTTTGTATGCTAACAGTATGGTATTTGGAGCAGAGTTTCACCTGCAACTTAAGAGTCTGTAAGGCAGAAGGCTCTCCCTGGTATATTAAGGCTGTCAAGGTCTTTGAAGGTAACCACAAACACTTCGAATTGGGTCCGGAAGCTGAAAGCAGCCAGTGCAACTGTGGGTAGTATTAATTATGCGCTCTCAGCAAAAGGAAGTGGTTGTGCATTTACTGCTGCTTCAGCACAGTCTTTAAGGACACACCATGTACAATGAGCTGCATTGGTTGATCATTCTTCAGGTTACAAAAGCATGACTGGCAGTCACCAGGTCTTTACAGATGGATTTTTAAGAGCCTGGGAGCCATTAGGGCAGGGTTGGCCAACCTTTTTACGTCATGGGCCTGACCATGAACCCAGATAGCTGAGCGGGCTGGACCACGCCCCCAGAAGTGGATGCATTTACAACTGTCATAAATGCCCACTTCTGCATTTATGACAGCCACGGGTGCATTTGCGCATGCATGGGTGCATTTTTACAGCTGACATAAATGCGCCTGCTTCCACATCTGGGTGTGGCAGAGGTGGTGACAGGCCAGATGGGATGGCGTCATGGGCTGGGGCTGGCCCATAGGCCATAGTTTGGGAACCCCTGCATTAGGGAAAGATGGGGGGGGGGTATTGACTAGCTGAAGGTGCACACTTAAACAAAATATCTCTGAGTCTCCTGCCCAGATGTCTCACATGAGGAAATAAACCAAACTAGATTTCAGTGGCAATAATTTTCCACAGAAGTGCTGGTGAGGAACAGCATCAACTTCTGTTCTTGGGCTACCTTCACAAGACCACACCTGAGTTGGTAGAGCCATCTGGCTAGTTACTGCTGAAAACACAACACTGGATCAATCAGATAGACTTTGGTGTGGATAAGGACAGGTTTTATTTTCTTAACAACCGTCTCCGACTTGTGGCGCAGCGGTTAAACTGCTGTCCTGCAACCAAACGTTTGTGAGTTCGATCCTGACCAGGGCTCAGGGTTGACTCAGCCTTCCATCCTTCCAAGATCGGCAAAACGAGGACCCAGCAATGTTGTGGGTAAAATGCTAATTAATTTGTGAACCACACAGAAAGTGCACTAAGCGCCATGGGGTGGTATATAAGTGTGATTGCTTTGCTTTGCTAGCAAAGGATTTAGCAAATATGTTATAGTAAACAATGGTAACTTCAGCATCTGAGCCCTAGGAGCATGCATACCACACCCATTACACATGCATGCCATCACTCCCATATGTGCATTTTGGCATTCCTTTTGCATACCTCCAAGGCAAAATACAAATAAGGGTGAACTTTTTCCACTGGAGAAAATGCACACATTATTTTCTGTTTTTGTGTAAGTTCCCACAGAAGAACTGTGTTTCCTATGGAAGAGTACCCTTTGTCATCTCCAAAATGCAAATCCTGCCACATGTCCACCAACACATCTAGAGGATTTCCAGTAGGTGGATACTGCCATACACAGACATTGTCACATCTTGTGGTGTACACAGAAAGAGCCTCCTTGAAGACTGTGGTATTTTTGAACCACAATCAGGCGTACTATGGTAATGGCAACCTTATGTTGCCGGCGACTCTTTCTCACACTGGGTTAGGCGAAAAGAACTGCAGAATGAACTCACCAAAAGGTGGCTACATTTTGGCAGTTTCACATCTGGCCTAGACACAGAACTAAAAGAAAAAGTCACATCTCATCCCAGTAATTCTACAGTTCCTGGGAAGCGAAAAGTTTAGGGTAGTTTTGAAGTACTTAATAACATATGTGCACGTGCACATATAATAAATTGTTCTTTTGGCTGAACAACTGACACAGCCACAGTCTGTATAAGCAGGATCTCCAGTGTGGCTACTACATATCACAGTATCTATAAGCCTCTTCATATTAGGATGCTGTACTGAAGTTGTAAAGCTTACACTACCAGTCCAGAATGCTAGGGTTACAAAGCTTCTACTAGTCAAGCAGGAGCTGCTTAGGACTGTTTTCCAGCAAGCCTAAAATTGTGCCAGTTTCTTCTCTCTTCTTTACCCTCCGACGGACTGCAAGATCCATTTTGTTCTGCTTTCACACCACCAGTGGAGTGTGACCTAAATCTAAGCAGCTTAGAGAGTCACCAACAACCATTAAAACTCACCAACATTTCTCGATCTATCCAAACATAGAAACATCAGATCATTTTTCAAAATTAAGAAATATTTCGATAGACAGACAGACAATTTCTGCTTTTACTAGTGGGGCAGATCTGGAATAGGTGGTTAGTATTAAGCCTCCTCTTAGAAAACCCCTGAGGGACTGCGGTGGCTTAGTGGTTAAGATGCTCAACTTGACGACTGGCAGGTCGGCAGGTCAGCTGTTCGAGACCCGAGTACTGCACGACAGAGTGAGCTCCCGTCTCTGTCCCCAGCTCCTGCCAACCTAGCACTTTGAAAGCAAGAAATTGCAAGTAGATAAATAGGTACCACTTTGGTGGGAAGGTGAACAGTGTTCTGTGTTGAGGCATGCCTGCCACATGTCCACGGAAACGCCTGCATAACAGAGATGAGCACCCAACCCTAGAGTCGGATACGACTGGCTTTCGAGCAAGGGCGACCTTTACCTTTACCTAGAAACCCCCTGTTTATTTTAAATGCAAGGGCACAGGAGAAGTGTCCACAAGATCCTATCTTGGGTTAATTAATTAGCAGAACCAATGGTGACTTCCCTATTCAGTTTTTTGCCACAAGCACCAAAAATAAAAGAAAATAAAAATAAAACCTCTTGCTTCATCCCTGAGCCAAATGTCTCACAACAGCCAAATCTTAGCGACAGCTGGTATTTTTCCTGCCTTGACAGTTTTCCGCTATGAACCCCACCCTCACCCATTCCTTGATACAATCCAGTGAGACCTCTATGCTGTTGCTGCTCCCGCTGCCAGATGAACTCACTTTTCACTGCCGTGTCCTAAGGGGAACCTCTGCGGTGTCAGCAGGCCCAGAAGAATACAAATCACAATCACTCCTTGACCCGTGTCCTGAGGAGGTGCTTCTGAGGGCATAAGCACCAGACATGTGTATCAGGTGAAGAGAAGGAAGGAAGGAAGGAAGGGGAAAAGTTGCCTTTGGATGTAAGCCCTCTACAGGTAAAAGCTGGACTTAACATTCTGCTTGTCTTCACCTACAGCAGTTCATCACCGGCACCTGTTAGAGATCTTTAAATAGTACGGTAGTTATAATTACTGATGTTACACACTGAGTCTTATGAAGATAAGCAGATTAAAAAAAACGTTACTTTTCCAATACAAATGTGCTTTGTCAATATATGAGAACAGCAATGTGAAGCAGAAAATTCAGAGACCCAAGCCTAGTGAAGGGTGTTGGGCAAGATGATTTGTGATACTTCATTAACAGCAAGCAGTATAGAGTTAGTGCTAACTGCAGGAGTGTTTTTGTTCAGAAACTATAAGCTTTCGGGGGCTAAAAATGAGCAAAGGTGCTACTCCAAAAATGGCAGCTTTCTTATGCTAAGAGACAGAAAATCCTGCTGCAAATCTCTTTCCACCCAGTGCATTCTGAAGGAAAGCACAACAGGGTCCTCCCTCATTCCACATTCAGAAGCTCATTGAGCTGCCAAATGCAACACCATTCTGAACACCATTCTGCAAGGCATCTGGGGGCAAAAATTCACCGCAGCCATCTAGATTTTTGAGCTTCTCTCTGGCAAAGGGAAAGAGCCAACTTGCCATCCCCTACCTGCCATCTGTCTCTCTTTCTTCTGCTTAGTGGTAGTACTGCTCCTACCTAGCATGCTTCTTGGACTTCATGACCTTAGATCAGGGGTGCCCAAACTTTTCGGGCCGCAGGTCGGTCACGTGGTTCAGTGGGCTGGTCACATGGTTCCTCCCACCTGAAGTGGAAGCAAAACACGCCTTGCAATCTGTTTTGCAACAGGATTCAATCTGTTTTGCAACCAATTGATGTACTGTACTTTAACTGTGACTTACTTTAGCACTGTAAACTGTGGTTAGAGTAGGCCCATTTGAATCAATGGAACGTAGAGATGTTGACTCATTAAATCCCTATTGATTCAATGGGCCTACTTTAGTGTAATGTACTGAGCCAAGCAACAGGATTTTAGCTAGCATCTCCACCTTACCTGGCCTGCCACAAAAATGAGCTTCATTGATACAAGGCATGCTTATTCTGAGAAGCATTAATTAGTCTGCCCCCAACTCCAGATTCATCCTGGAGCACTGAAGATCACACTTGATATTAGGAACTATCTGTGCCCCAGCAATCAGGCTAGCAAAGCAAGTCTTGAGTTTACCTCCCAAAGATTAATCACAAAACAAACAACACAAAATGCAAGATATAAAGTGAAAAAAACACATACATTCTCCACTTCAGGGATCAACATTTCTGTAAACATTCTAAATGCATCATGTACTTTGACCTTAGGAAAGGGAGCAAAAAACCATGCCATTCAGGTAGTGTTTAAATGGGACCTTAGATAGTCCCAAGCCCTCTGCCGTTCTTTTGCTAATGCATGGCATACTGGAGACCTGCTATATTAGTTAGAGTGGGTAAATTTCTTCATTCCAGTACTGTACATACAAGCAGCATGTGAATACTGAATATGTAGAAAGGGTAGGGGGACTGCAGTAGTAAGACTCCATGTCCACATACTAACAATTTTCACATTGTGGCAAGAGGAGAAAGCCAACAATTGAGCAGTTTGCTTTGGCCGGGATTATATAACCCACCCATACCTGTCAAGTTTTGGATTTGGAAATAAGGGAAATTTCCCAGCAAATAAGGGATACTTGACAGCTATGCTTATTCTGTGCTGCCCTCCAATGGCGGCAATAGGGCATTATAGTCTAATTAATAAGGGGTGGTGGCGGGAAAGAGAGTAAAATAAGGGGTTTTCCTGGCCAATAAGGGATACTTGACAGCTATGAACCCACCACCATGCATCCCAGGCTTCACCGGTTCTTCTGAACCTAGCTGCATTCCTCTCAGTAGTTGTTGAGTACAGATGGTGGCAGAGAAAAGTCTGGAGTCCCCCCACTAGCATTTACTGTTGGGAACTACATCTGTTATAATGCAAAGTATCGTGAGGTGACTTGGTCTAGATCAGTGATGGGCAGTCTTGGCCCTCCAGCTGTTCTTGAACTTCAATTCCCAGAGGCCCTGATCAGCAGGAGTGCTGATTTGGGCTTCTGGGAATTGAAGTTCAAGAACAGCTGGAGGGCCAAGACTGCCCATCACTGGTCTAGATAGACCAGGAGTCAGCAAACTTGGCTCTCCAGATGTTCTTGGACTTCAATTACCAGAAGCGCAAGTCAGTATACCTGTTGATTAGGGCTTCTGGGAAATGAAGTCCAAGAACACCTGGAGAGCCATGTTTGTAGACCCCTGGTCTAGACAGGATAACAGAGGCCTATTAGTCTTACAAAAGCTCTGATCCTGCTTGAATCAGTTTGTTTATAATGTATCAATGTAGCTGCTTATATTCTCAGATCTTTTCTACAGGACATACATCCAGACTGTCATGGTGAGTATTTGCCATTCAAAATTTACCAGTTTCATGCCTAAATTGTATGTGCGTGTAATCTCTTTCTGTGGAAACTATTTGGAAATACAGTGGTACCTCATACAACGATTTTAATCCATTCCATGTGGCTCGTTGTTGTACAAAACAATTGCTATACGATAAATGCATCGTATAGCGATTTTCCCTATGGGATGCATCGTACAACGATTCTTTTTGCTAAGTGGTTTTTCCCATTGAAAATTTGTACGATTTTTTTCCATAGGGAAAATTGTTATGCGGGACACTAATTTCCCTCCCCAAACCTAATTGTTATGCGATTTCGTTGCTATATGGGGCAATTGTTGTATGAGGTTCCACTTGTATTCACAAGTTCTGTTCAAGTAAAGCAAAAATAAGCCTCAACGGTACCAAGGACAGTAATGTTTGTGCCATAGGCACAAGTATATACACCAAGAAACTCATTAAAAGACAAGTAAGTACACAGAGTGTTTACCAGAAAGTAGGATCTGCCATGGCTCATGCTTTGATGGTATGGAATGACAAGTACACTTTCAGACACAGCCTCAACTAGAAAAGTAGCAGAAATCCCCTCAAAGGGTTTGCTGGAGCTCTGTATCGCTCTATAAATAGCTTACTATTTGACTTAATTGAACTGGACATCAGTGCAGTCTCAATTAATTACAAGTCAGTCGTGCATTGCACTGAGAGTACCCTGGAATCGAATCCTTCCTCTTCAGCTAAAGATCTACTAAGCAACTATGTCCAACACAACAGGTAACAGAGCCTCGTTTATTTTAGGGTAGTCATGATGGAAGCTGGGACCTGATTAGCCCTATTCAAGTTACTGCTAGCTCATAGGCCTAGGTTAGAAAGATTCTTAGCTAGAATGTCTATACTGTGAAGAGGCTCTGATACACACCGTAGCATCTTCAGCCTTGGAGCATGTTGCAACTGGAGCAGAAGAAATTAAACTAGGCTTGCTATTTGCTCGGCTGGTAGAAGCATGCCTGAGACTCCTTGAACTCACCTTGGCGACATAATTAGAGCATGCATGATTTGAGACTCCCTACCAAGGTCAGGCTCAGCTCAGGTCCATTTTAGCCTTTAGAAACTGTCTCTATAAACCAAACAGGATTTGAAAGTTAATGTTCCAAACCTGGATTTTAAACCAGCCCTACAGTATCAGTTTCATGCTTTCCCAAGGAGTCTCTTTGTATGGCCTCTTAACATGTAAGAGGAATGTGCAAAACCAACATTCTTGTAATAGCTTCTTGGATTGTCTTTGCAAAGTGAGACGGCGATGTTCTTTAGTTGGTGGCCTTTTGTGAGCATATACCTAGTCTCATAATTGTTTAAAGCAGGGGTTCCCAACTTTTTCAAGCCAGGGGGCCAGGTCACACACTCTCAGTCAGCTTCAAGGACCAGATGGCCATTTTGCACTGCCTGCACGATGCGGGTGGCCATTTTTTCCCAACAGCTTCAAAGGAGTGGCCATTATTTCTCGAATGCCCTTGGAGAGGTGGAGGGCCACATGAAATGGCGCCATAGGCCTTAGGCTGGGAACCCCTGGTTTAAAGCAAGCTTTTCAAATCTGTTCTTCGTGGAATGGATTTTGAGCTCTTGGTGTGAAAGCACGCCCTGCTTCCTAGGCTGAGTTTATCTGCCCAGCTTGCAACCAGAAGTGGTTTTTCTTACCATTTCCCACGCCTTAACTGGCTATGATGTGGTATTCTCTAATACAGTATGGGGATTCTTAACCTTTTAAGGCCAGGGGCCAGGTCACGCTCCCTCAGACAGCTTCAGGGGCCGGATGGCCATTTTGTCCTTCCTCCACCACATGGCACATGAAATGGCGCTGGGGGCCTCATCTAGCCCATGAACTGCACACTGAGGATCCTTACTCTACTGTCTCTACTAGATGTGTTCCTCTACAGCTGTGGATCCCAATGTGGGGCACACACCCTGCAGGGGGGCAATTTGATTTTTAAGGGGGGCAACTCAAAAATGAATTATTTCTTAGTGATTTCTTCCTCAGTACTTAAATTGTCCTTTCATTATTTTAATTTTCTCTTTCATGAATCCTTTCTTTGGAAGCTTGTTTAGACCAAGTTAATGGCCTTTTAGGCTTCCGCTACACGAATAGGAGTTCGTTTTTGAAATAATAAGAATTATATGTTAAGGGGGCACATCAGCATTTTAGAAGTGCTTAGGTGGGGCATGGCCCAAAAAAGGTTGGTAACCACTGCTCTACCGAATATCCATAAGTCTGCAACCTTATTGCATTAGCTTACCTGTACCTTTATGAGCCACTACAGATCTGGTGTCTGGGCTCAAACTGATGCTGCTTTTCTTCAAGCTGTAGTGTTTTCAATATTCCCATGATATTCTTCTTTTGGTAAATCACCTAGATGCCCAGTTGTATGAAGCATAGAGACCACAACTGGAAAAGACAGATTATTTGCCTGTAAACAAATTTTAAAAGGTTGAAAAATCCCATGGGAATTCTCAACCTTTTAAAGCCGGGGGCTGGGTCACGCTCCCTCAGACAGCTTTGGGGCCCGGATAGCCATTTTGCCCTTCCTCCACCACATAGCACTTCCTGGTATGGTAGAGGCGGTGGGGGCCATATGAAATGGTGCTGCAGGCCGCATCCGGTTGACTCATTAAGAAAATTCCTGCTGTAATATCACATGAGATGAAGCATTGTGTGTATGAAACGGACATTGTATGTATGAAACATTTTTTAAAAAATTGTACAGTATGGTACTATCTTAATTGGTGTTTCTGTAGCTGTTTTAAATTAAGGGGTATGCCATATTCGAGTTGATATATAGCCACCGAGAAATTTCGTTGTTCCCGCAAGGGGACAAGGACACTAAAGATTTATCTATCTATCTATCTTACTTTTATGAGATCTGCTTTGTTTGTCTCTAGAAGGCTGCAGTCCACCAAGGGGTGCAAAACAGAAGAAGCTCAGAAAAGCAGACCTAGAATTACAAAGCAAAGTGTACACACTCAGAGGATAAAGAACAGATAAAGAAATTAACTATCTAAGAAACCTCCCAGCTGACCTGCCAACCTTCCCGTCATCAAGTTCAGTGTCTTAGCCACTGAGCCACCAGAACCTATTCCTGCTCTTACAGAACTGTTAAAAGAATCCGTATCCAATCATATCCATCTTTGCATCGCATCCAATCATCCCAGCTCATGGATTAACAAACAGCAAGTACCCTATTACAGTAACTATGGAAAGCCAATCGTGTACAGTACTCTCAAATAGAGGGGCTGCTCTGGTCTGGTTTTGATCTCAAACATGAATTCTTGCTATTTTATTTGTATGAGTTTGGCTTGCTTTTGTTTGTGGAAGGTCTTCTCCCTTGGCACCGCTATCTCGTTCTCTTTGATTCTACACAGGCCTTTAGGCCAGTGGTGGCGAACCTACGACACACGTGCCAGAGGTGGCACTCGGAGCCCTCTCTGTGAGCACCCATGCAGTCGCCCCAGCACAGAGTTTGCCCTGCCCCTCTGCCCAGCAGCCCAATGGGAGCACTTCCACCCTCTCCCCAGCACAGAGTTCACCGCGCCCCATTGCCCAGCAGCCCAATGGGAGTGTTTCCTTCCTCCCCTGTTGCTGTGCTGGCACTTTGTGATAAATAAGTGAGGTTTTTTTGGGTTGCAGTTTGGGCACTCGATCTCTAAAAGATTTGCCATCACTGCTTTAGGCCAATGCCTCCCACACCTCTCTGCCTGGTCCCTTTCCTGCTGTGTTCACTTACCTTTGCAGCAGGTAAAACCCAGGAAAGGGAGCTGTCTTCTTTTTCAGACGTGAAGTCCTGCCGCTGCAGAGAGGGGAGGCTGTATGGTTTGAGAGGGGCCTCCTCCTTAGACCAGGAGCACAGAGGGATTGCCTTTGTACCGCTGCAGAATGAGAAAAGTCAAAGAGGCGGCATCGTTTTACCCTCCCAACTTGGCAGAGCCCAACTTGGCTCCGACCTTCCTTGTCTCTGAGCCCAAGTCAAAAGACAAGAGATGTGAAATAAAGCCTCTCTTCAGCTGGTCAGGCAGGTTTGAGTCACAAGAAAGATGAGAGGCCACCAGACCTGGGCAAAAGGAGGCGAGTCTTCCCTACAGGCTCTTAGAGCAATTCCAGATCCTTGGGAACCTTTCCCTCTCTTCCTGGGCCAGAGACGTTATCAGCTGTCTAGCTGAATTATTTACCAGCATTCCTGGGCTGCCTTGTTTGGTTACTAACATATTTGGTCTCTTTTTCTGCCCCTGCCCCCTATCATGATCTCCCTCTCTCTCACATACACACACACTTACCCCACAATACCATTTTACAATCTGATAAAGGATTGGGGAGGAACCGTGACACCCTGCTTTCCGCAAACCGGCAAAGAGCATTGTGACATCTACTACACCCTTAGCAACAAAACAGAATACTTCCAGCTGCCCTAGTGGCTACTCAAACTGGAGCTTCCATGTCTCTCTGGCCAGTTTGCTGATTCTCCACAGCCCTCTGTGCTCCATTTAACTGTTTAAAGCAGGGGTTCCCAAACTTTTCAAACCAGGGGGCCGGGTCACACGCTCTCAGTCAGCTTCAAGGGCCAGATGGCCATTTTGCACTGCCTGCACAATACGGCTGGCCATTTTGTCCCAATAGCTTCAAAGGAGTGGCCATTGTTTCTCGAATGCCCTTGGAGAGGAGAGGTGGAGGGCCACATTTTGCCCTGATTCTCCACACCCCTCTGTGTTCTATTTAACCCAGTGGTTCCCAAAGTGGGCTCCATGCCCCACAGGGGACTTCAGTTCCCAGAAGCATAAGTCAGTATATTGGCTGATCAGTGCTTTGAGGAATTGACTTAGGCTTCTGGGAAATGGAGTCCAAAAACCAAAGTTTGGGAAACCCTGATTTAACCGGTCACTGTTTGGCTTTTTAGCCTCAATTTGCTACAAAAAACAAAACAAAACAAAAAAGCAAACCTAAAGCTAGCTAGCTTTTCTTTTCACCCTGTATAGTACTTATGACATACATGCTTACCCAGACACAAATTCACTTAGTTTATCTGATTATGTTAGTTTTTAAAATTTATTTTAAGTACCCTCATTTTAACTTCTGTTCTTTTTGCTGTACTATGATGGTCTTGGACCATAATAAAGATTGATTGATTGATTGATTGATTTGTTTGTCCTGCAAAGGTTTTGGCCACAACATGTGTTGTTTTATACAAGTCTTTCAGGTGTCACCAGAAGCATCACTTCTGGTTCAGAAGACTAAGATGGCTGCAAGGGGCTCTTTACATTAACAACTACGTATTATAACTTTAGGTTTCCTGATATGTGTTTTGGACTACTTGCTTGGGACATTCTGGGAGTTCTAGTCCAAAAAAGAATGAATTTGTACTTCTCTAATGACAACCTAATAGGGGGACTATGGTGGCTTAGTGGTTAAGATGCTGAACTTAATGACTGGAAGGTTGGCAAGTCAGCATTTCGAGGCCTGAGTACTGCACGACAGAGTGAGCTCCCATCTCTGCCCAAGCTCCTGCCATCCTAGCAGTTCGAAAGCAAGAGATTGCTAGTAGATAAACAAGTACCACTTTGGTGGGAAGGTAACAGCATTCCATGCACTCCGGTGTCTAGTTATGCCTGCCATTTGTCCACGGAAATGTCTGCAAATGCAGACATGGCTGGCTCTTTGTCTATAAACAGAGATGAACACTGAACCCTAGAGTCATATACGACTGGCTTTCGAACAAGGGCAACCTTTAACTTTACTTAATGACAACCTTCTGATGCTGTTCAATAGAATTTCGATCAGGGAGAATAAGGAGGAAGAAAAAAAGGTAAAAAGTAATTTGGAATTGAGAGAAGGGGTGCCTAGACCTTTCCCAAACAGATAGTCTCCTGCTCTAGCTCTTCCTCAAGCATCCTCTTTGTGGGAGCCTATGTCAGGTGTTTATTTCACACACATGGAGGAATCCTCAGATGGGGTAGGGGTGATGATTGCTTAGAGGTGATTCCGAGTGGATAAGAAACAGGCAAGGAAAACTAAAACCAATCCAGACTTTTCCCCTGAGAAAAAAAGCCTTTGAAGATTTTCTACATCTACACATCTGTGTCATACCTGTCAACCCGCGGCTCCGGAAAAACAGGACCTGTGCACATCGCTTGTGCACAGGTCGCGTTCCACGCATGCGTGGAAAGGTTTTACCTCTTCCACGCATGCGCGGAAGCGCTACGCTGCTTGCGCAGCCCTTACACAAGCGACATAGCGCTTCCGTGCATGCGTGGAAGGGGTAAAACCCTTCTGCGCATGCGCGGAAAGCATTTTCCCCGCTGCCAAATTACGGGGTTTTGGCAGTGGGGCCCGGGTTATGACATCAATCGACGTCAATTTACGGGGTAATCCCGGCCAAATCGGGAAGGTTGACAGGTATGATCTGTGTGTTTTATTAGGCTCCCAGCCTCTTAGTCCTAAGGTGAGACATTGCTTTTTTAAACCTAAAAATGAAGTTGGAGAAAAGACAAGAGGCTTCTACTGCCCATACAATCTACAGATTTATAAGCTGCTTCTTCTCTTTCTGGCTATCTGGCAGACCTCCTGGACAGGAACTCAACTTCACATTGGACAGAAGAATACATGGACCTTTGGATATGTTTCAGCAGCACAACTCCTATGATCCATTATTATTATTATTATTATTATTATTATTATTATTATTATTATTATTATTATTATTATTATTATTATTTGGATTTATACCCTGCTCCACTCAAGCACAAGGCTGACTCAGAGCGGCCACAACAATCAATACACATACAATTACAACATCACAACAATACATCTAATCATAAATGAAACAAATAATCAAAAATCCACAATAGTATAAAAGGCACCACATCAAAATATCAACAATCAATAGTTACAAAATTCAGATACAAGGTATAAAAGACAACAATCAAATATCAGAAGCAATGCAGAACAAAAGGGGCAGAGACACAGGGAGGCAGCGTCTGCAAAAGGTCCTTTATGCCCTGCAGGGGCTGGAGCAGGTGTTCCTTGTGGGTTCCGTGCACATAATTGGCATACTGTCCCTGATAGAACCATGGTTTTGGGAGAACGCTCCTTTGAGCGTTCCAAAGGGACAGAAATTGGGGAGCGGATTAATAGCTATAGTTTAATTCACCGATCGCTGACCTAACAGGCAGTTTGGACAATAGAGGGCCAAAGATCACCAGGTGATGGACTCGATAGGCACATAATGAGTAATCTTGCATCCGCAGAAGCTCTAAGCCCAAGAGTCAACCCAGGCACATATTTGCTCCCAATAACAGTAGACAATGCATGTCCCCGGTAGTAAATTAGAGAGTTAAGAAACTTCCCCCGGTGAAGTCATCCCTAATGGGTAACTTGTGTAATCTCAATGTGCAGACTCAGAGTTTTCCTGTCATGGCTGCGCGCAACGTATGCACGCAGTTGAGCTAGGCAGAGTATAAAGTTAAGTGCCTTCTGATCAATAAACGCTAGTATTCACTCCATCTTGCCTCGTGTGTCTTGCTTGACCAGTCTCCTCCGGGACCCTCCGGCCCACATCAGGCCTCGATCCAACAGTTCCTCATTCCCCCCCAGTTTGCCAGACTGGGAGGATGGCTCCAAACCTCAGCATCCCACCTTCGAATCCTCCAAGCAGGCAGGCTCAAGGAGGCGGAGAGGCAGGGAGGCAGCGTCTGTTCTAGTCTACTATAGACTACAGATTATCTTGCCAGGTTATCCTGCAATGATAATAGAGTAGTTCATACTCCCAGTGACTCAACGCCATGCCAGACAGCAGTTAACTAACCTGACAACCTTGAGGACTAACAGCCTTGGGTACCTAAATCCATAGGGAAGGGTGATGGTCCCCAAATAGATTAAATCCTACTTGAATTCCATCTTGATGGAAGGCAGTAGCTTCATCAATACTGGCTTGAGGCTGAGGAGGACTTTGTGTGCCAAAAGGGCTCAGGACCTTTGGTGTTCAGGGAATCAAGACAATGGAAGCAGCCGTACAAGGCTTAGCACATCTTGGAATACAGTACGAACACGAGGTAATGGCGGTGATACAGCTCCTTTTATACAGTAACTATACATTTGAATGTGGCTACACGGTAGCCTATTGGCTACTGTCGGTGTGATGTCATCCGGAGTCACGCCCTTCTTGTCCAGGGTCATCCGGAGTCTCCTCCTTCTTGTCCAGGTGTGTCCGAGGCGGGAATGTTTCCTGCGGCTGGAGATGGTTGGGGAATTTGTACCATGTGAGCTGAATGCTCGCTGCTTCCCTCTCTGGTAGCAAGCTCGCATTCTCATACAGCTGAGATACATTGTGTTCTATTACAGATTGCTTAAGGATACATTTGTGGAACTGGATCAGTGGTGCGGAGGTCATGCTGCGATGCAGAAGGCAAATGAAAGGCCACTACATTATATTCACAGGGCAGTTTTCATGGTATGGGTACACAGAAAGAGCCTCCTCAAAGTTTGTGTTATTTTTTAACCACAGTCTGGTGTACCCTGGTAATGGGAACATTGTGTTGCTGGCTAATCTTTCTCACACTAGGTCAGGCCAAAGGAACTGCAGAATGGACTCACCAAAAATTGGCTTTATTTTGGCAGTTTCACGTCTGGCCTAGACACGGAAGAAGAAGACTATAGATTAGAGCTGTTAACAACATCTAGGGATCCATAGGGTCCCC
Source organism: Bradypodion ventrale (assembly GCA_035047345.1). Taxonomy (NCBI): domain Eukaryota; kingdom Metazoa; phylum Chordata; class Lepidosauria; order Squamata; family Chamaeleonidae; genus Bradypodion; species Bradypodion ventrale. Next base: position 193,479,619 of record JAWDJE010000002.1, read on the forward strand.
ACCTATGCTGCAGGTGTGTGTTAGGGTAGATGCTAGGACTGCTGCCTAAGTGTGAAATTTATCATTTATTTTATTTTTTATTTTTCTAATTTGTATTGCCATCTTTTAAAGCTAGCCTTCGTGACTGTGCCTTTAACCATAGCTCCTTCTGCAGCAGTCAGTAGCCAAAGCTTGTCTCAACTCAGGTCTCCCTTAATACAGTATCTAACTGTTGCAGATAAAACAGTTTTGTCCTTGTGGCCTCTTCTTTTCATTGTCACACTCTGAGGTGGCTGCCCTGATGAGCCCTTAAAAAGCCAACCAAAAGACATACTTCCTCCATTTCAACATTGCCAGGATCCAACCAACACAATGGGGATCCTGCCAAATCTATAATCTGGGATGAAGAACCACATCTTTCTTATCCATTGACAGATGGATAGACAGTCCTGCCTAGTTTAACCCTTGGGCCAGAAACCTAAACAATCTCCCAATTTTGCAAAGAGTTTATGTGGCCTCATGTTTCTGTCAGGCCAACGTGAGGCTTTGGGCCTGGCCCAAACCTCCAGTAGAATGAGGTAGTTAAATGGATTGTTCTGGTTTTTAGGCTATAGGTGGAAAACTCATATTTATACACTTCTTTCCTGTGCTGAAAATTCCCTGAGATGAGACCAATGGGAAATAAAGGGCAAATGTGGCCCCCTTATAAGTTGCATGACAAACAAAGGGATAAAATAACATTAGATTGTTATGTGCAGAAGTACTGTACGGCGTTCAGAAATGGTGTCCCCGGGGCCTGAACTGGCACAGCTCATGCTACTACTTTAAGACTCTTGTACCTCACTTCCACTTTAAAAGTAAAGGTAAAAGTTTCCCTTGCTCGAAAGCCAGTTGTATCTGACTCTAGGGTTCAGTGCTCATCTCTGTTTTAAAGCCGAAGAGCCAGCGCTGTCTGCTTCTGCAGACATTTCCGTGGTCATGTGGCAGGCATGACTAGACACCGGAGTGCATGGAATGCTGTCACCTTCCCACCGAAGTGGCCCCTATTTATCTACTTGTAATTTCTTGCTTTCGAACTGCTAGGTTGGCAGGAGCTGGGACAAAGACGGGAGCTCATTCCGTCCTGCAGTACTCGGGAATCGAACTGCTGACCTTCTGCCTCCCAGTCAGCATCTTAGCCACTTGAGCCACTGCAGTCCACTTTATCCAGTTGAATATCCAGATCAACCTTCAAGCCATTATGTATAATCTACCTCATCAGGTGGTTGTAAAAGTAAAAACAGGAGGTCTCCTATGTACAAACGCTGTTGTCCTGAGTGCCTGAAGGTTAAACATGAAGTACAAAACAAGAAAATAAATAATAGCTGAAGTTTGGCATATTGGCCATAAGTTTTTTTCATAACCCTGGGTCAGTATGTCTGTACAACCGAAAAACTCTTAGTGGGAGAATTGAGATACAAATGCAACCTACAATAACCCTAAGAAGGCCTCAGCAACTTCCCCTCCATAGGACGTGCTGATTCTAACCCTCAAAAGTGAGCACAACAAAACACTTTACAGCATATGACATTAGGGATAACCAGCAGGATCCGATCTGAAGCCTCTTTTTCTTCCTCATGTCACTTTCCTTTGCCTTTTAACATTTTCTGATTAATCCTTTTGTGCCCTCTGCTGGCTAGCAAATATAACGCCTTATGTTTGGCCGTTGCCGCCTTTCTCCCACATTTTCTATTACAGTACTGTGATTCTTTCTTTTATCTAAACCAGGGGTTGCAAACCTTTTAAAGTCAGGGGCCAGGTCACGCTCCCTCAGACAGTTGAGGGGGCCAGACTGGTGCCCCTCCAGCTGTTTACGACAGCTGTAAACAAGTCCACGGCCGATTCCACCAGTGGTGGCGGTGGTGGTGGCTGGAGTGGGGGCAGGGGCCAGATTATTTGCTGCTCTGGGCCAGATCAGCCCATAGGCCGTAAATTGCCTACACACAATACAGTGGTACCTCACTTAAAGAGTGTAATGTGTTCCACGGAATTGCTCTTTTAGCGAGTTTGCTCTTTAAGCAAAACACCATTGTAAGTGATCAATTGTGACTTCTGGCAGGGGTGGGTGGGTTGCAAACTCCGATTTAGTTGTTAAGTGAGTTTTTGGTTGATTTTAGTTATTAAGCGAGGCGACCATTCAGAGAAAATTCTGCTCTTTAAGCGAGTTAGTCTCTAAGTGAGGCGCTCTTTATGCGAGGTTTTACTGTACTCTTGTTCACAGTCTACAGCCCAGACAAATGTGTCTTTCCTACTACTTCTATATAGTACTTTTATTGATGGTTCTAATTTCCCTTTCACAAACAGGGGGGGAGGTTGAAACATGCCCAAGGAATATGATAAATCCACAACAGAAGTAGGTTTGGAACGAGGATCCAGGTCAAATTCAGATATTTTGGTGTTCTCCCTCTCTCTCTCCCCTCTCTCAGTACTCCTATAAGTCTTCTTGTTCTCTCAAGCCCCTAGCTCAGTGGCTCCCACATGCCCCACAGGAGAACTTCAGTTCCTAGAAGCCTAACTCAGTACATTGACTGATCAGTGCTTTGGAAAATTGACTTAGGCTTATGGGGATTGAAGTCCAAAAACCAAAGGTTGGGAAACACTGCAGCTGATCAGAGAATGTGATACCATCCCCTTTCAAACTCACAGTTTTAATTGCTAGTTTTCCTTCTTAAATGCTCTGGCCCCTGGTGAGATAGTGGGGTATAAGAGCAAAAGTGAGACAGAAATCCAGATTTGTTAATGTTCAGTCGCACAGTTGATTCCGACCCTTTGCGACCCTATGGACCATTGCCCTCCAGGCACCTCTGTCCTCCACCATCCTCCTCAGCCCGCCCAGCTCTGTGCCCACTGCATCTACCACACCATCCATCCATCTCAGCTTTGGATGCCCCCTTCTTCTTTTGCCATCCACCTTTCCCAGCATCAAGGCCTTCTCAAGTGAATCCTCCCTTCTCATTTGATGTCCAAAGTATTTAAGCTTCATCTTCACTATTTGACCTTGCAATGAGCAGTCAGGTTTGATTTCTTCTAAGATTGACCTATTTGTTCTCTTTGCTGTCCAGGGGACTCTCAACACTCTCCTCCAACACCACATCTCAAAGGAATCTATTCTTCTACGCTCAGCTTTCCTAATGGTCCAGCTCTCACATCCATACATTACCACCGGGAATAACATTGCTTTGACTATACGAATTTTTGTTTTTAAGGTGATGTCTCTTTTTACTATGTTCCCCAGATTTCTCATAGCTTGTCTCCCCCGAGTTAATTATCTTTTTATTTCATGGCTGCAGTCACCATCTGCAGTGATCTTAGCTCCTAAGAAGGTAAAATCTGTCACTGCTTCTACTTCTTCCCCATCTATTTTCCAGGTACTGATAGGGCCTGTTGCCATTATTTTGGTTTTCTTAATATTGAGTCTCAAGCCAGCTTTTGCACTCTCCTCTTTCAGCCAAATCAATAGATTCTTTAAGTCTTCCTCACTTTCTGCCAGTAGGGTGGTATCGTCTGCATATCTCAAATTGTTGAAATCCAGATAAATCCATAAATATAGTCTGTTGGAAGTTTTGGTGTAGCCGGATTTGTGTTTCTCTTTGTCTCTGTGTACAGGTTATATCTAACATACTGATATGAACAAGTCTTCTGTTCTTTTTCCTTGCCCAACGTTCACCAGTCTGACCTCATTAACTTTGGGGTTTGGGTTTACTTTTAATACGTGTAAAGGTTAAATTGAAATACCTTTGCATTCAGATATCCATCGTAATGGTATAATTGCCAGCTTAGTGTTACTTTCAGTGAGATCTAAATCAAAGTTGCTCAGTTTGGTGTATGAAAACCAAGACACAGGACACAGCCTCGGGCTGGGTTAACTCAGGTTTATTGCATGGTGGTCAGAGGGAACATGAGGTAATGGCGGATCAATAGCTCTTTATATACTGTAGTAACACATTTGAACGTGGTTCCATGATAGCCCATTGGCTACTGTCTGCGTGACGTCATTGCTGGTCACGCCCTTCTTGTCCAGGTGTAGGTGGTGGCGGGAAAACTTCCCGCGCTGTTGCCTTTGATGAGTTTGGACCAAGAGAGCTTGGACGCTCGCTGCTGCCAGCTGGTGGTCATTAGCTCGCGTCCTATTACAGGGTTTATGTGATACCGCTGAAGGTTACATTGTTGCCCATAGGCAAGGTTACATTGGTTCAGATACATTGTTATCCATGTGGAGGATCAAACCATTAGGACACAACATCCCTCCCCCCTAGGATGAGACGAAGTCTCGAAACCACACTCCCCCCCCCTAGGATGAGACGAAGTCTCTCAGCCAAGATGGCTTATTTCGAACACGCTGGGGTCTCGGTGCGGGCTGCCTTCCCCCTGGTTTGCTACCTTCTCTTTGTCCCCTGGTTTCCTGCCCTGTAATTGGAGAGGGAGACTCGTTAGTGACTTGCCGCGGCTCCGCGGCGTTGTTGGGAGGTGTGTGCTTTATTGGGGAAGAACCGGGGGCACTGGGGGCTAACGAAAAACCCCTCTTCTCGCTTGGACGGGTGGGGGAACACTCCCGAAAACCCCCCCGGCTCTCAAAATCAAAATCAGAATTAAATTCGGGGGCAGCGGTCGCGAACTCCTCTCCCCCTTCCCCAGCCTCTGATAGAGCTGGCGTATCAAAAGGGTATGAGTCGGGGCCGCTGCTTTCCCCCCTTGCTTGGGACCGTTGTCCGTTGCTGTCCCCCCCTTGGGCTAAACGGGTGGGGGAGAACCCTAACGCTGAGTCCTGTCGCTGAGCTCCACTGACCGGCCCCCCACTCACTCGGTGCCTAAGTTGGTCCGCGTGCCTCCTCCAGAGGAGACCCGTGCTAGTCTCGACCCGGTACGACACTGGCCCCGTCCGTTCCACAACCGTCCCTGGTACCCAGGCTGGACCTGCGCTGGCGTAGTTCCTGCAGTGAACAGGATCGCCGGCGGCGAACCCTTTCGAGACTGCCAGCCCTATGTTTTTTCCTTTGTCCTCGACTCTCGTCGGGTCTAGCCTGGACAGGATCGTGGTCAGTTTTCGCCGCATCAGCAGCTCTGCCGGCGAGTAACCTGACGCTAAGGGGGTCACCCTATACGCTAACAAAAACTGACATACTTGGTGATTCAGGTCCCCCGGGCCCATGCGCCGCAGCGCATCCTTTGTCGTTCGCACCAGCCGTTCCACTTGGCCATTCGTGGCGGGGTGAAACGGCGCGGATGTGACATGCCGAATGGCGTTTGCCTCCATGAATGCCTTGAATTCAGCGGAGGTGAAACAACTAGCGTTATCGCTGACTAAAGTGTCGGGTAAACCGAACGTGGAAAAGACTCTCCTTAGCTGGCTAATTGTAGTGGCGGAGGACGTACTCTTTACTGGGATAACCTCCAACCACTTGGAGAATGCATCCACCACCAGGAGAAACATTGTTCCTCGGAATGGGCCAGCGAAGTCTACGTGCACCCTGGACCATGGCCCCCTTGCTGTGTCCCATTCCCTATGCGGAAGACGGGCCGCCTCTGGTCGGGAGCCCTGGCATGCCTCACAAGTGCCGACCATGTGCTCAATGTCCGCGTCCAGCTGTGGCCACCAGAAGTAACTCCGGGCCAGCGCCTTGGACCGGACGATGCCGGGGTGGCTGACGTGCAGCAGTTCGAGTACCCTCGGTCGCAGGGACGTAGGAACCACCACCCGTTGGCCCCACAAAAGGCAGCCCCTCTCTAGGGACAACTCTATTTTTTTTCGAAAAAATGGGTCGAATTCCGTACCTGGGGATGACGCCGGCAACCCCTTCTGTACCCATGAGCTAACTTTCTCTAGCGTTCTGTCCTTACCTGTGGCCCTGGCAATGTCGGCTGGTACTATTGGGGGTGAGTCTAAAACCTCTATTAACAAAACCTGGTGATCTCTTTCTGCCCTTTCCCTTTGGACGCCCGACAAGGGCAAAGGAGACCTCGAGAGTGCGTCGGCATGGCTGATCTCCTTCCCGGGCCGGTATTCCAGCTCATGCTGGTATGCGTTGAGAAAAATAGCCCACCGCAGCATTCTTGGGGACAGGATCTGTGGTGTGGGCTTACTTGCAGTGAAAATTCCTAATAGGGGCTTGTGGTCAGTCACGATTTTGAACGGCCGACCATACAGAAAATCGTGAAATTTTTTGGTCCCCGCTACTATCGCTAGTGCCTCCCTGTCGGTCTGTGCGTAATTACGCTCTGCTTGGGACAGGGACCTTGAATAAAACGCTATCGGGGCTTCCCTTCCGTCGTCCAACACGTGGCAAAGCACCGCCCCCACCCCCACCGGGGATGCGTCACAGACTAAGACCACTGGCCGTTTGGGATCGAAATGCGTTAGGATTGCCTCGGATGTTAGGAGTTGCTTCAACTCTTTGAACGCCCTCTCTTGCTCATCACCCCACACCCATGTTTCCTCCTTTTTTAGCAACCGATGGAGTGGCTCGGCCACGGACGCCTTCCGTGGAAGGAAGGTATGGTAAAAATTGAGGAGCCCCAGAAATGACTGTAGCTCGGTTTTGGATGTGGGGCGAGGGGCATTCTTGATGGCGGCTACTTTGGATTTGGATGGCTTAATACCCTCTGGCGTGACTCGAAACCCTAGAAACTCAACCTCAGTTTCGAAGAAAACACATTTGTCTTTTCTCAGTCGTAGCCCCGCTTTCTCGAAGACAGTCAGAACCTTATCCAATCTCTTTGCCAGTTCGGCCTCACTCCCCCCTGTTATCAACACGTCATCAAAATAAGGCAACACCCCCTCCAGCCCCTTCAGGAGGCGTTCCACAAGCGACTGAAAAAGGCCGGGTGCCGAGTTCACGCCGAACTGTAAGCGCGACACCTGGAACGCTCCTTTATGTGTGACTATCGTTTGTGCCGCGGCCGTGGCGGGAGTTACAGGGAGTTGCTGATAAGCTTGAGCCAAATCGAGTTTAGCGAAACACTTTCCCCCATTCAGCCTGGCCAGCAGGTGGCTGACCACCGGCACCGGGTATGCATTAGGGCGGATCGCCTTGTTAATTGTACACTTATAATCAGCGCAAATGCGCACCTCCCCGTTAGCCTTCAGAGCGGTTACAATTGGAGTTTCCCACTCCGCGGAATCAACAGGAATAAGAATCCCCTGGCCCACCAGTTTGTCCAGTTCCGCCTCTATTTTGTCCTTTAGTGCGAACGGCACCCTGCGCGGTTTGAGTCTTATCGGGCGGACCTCCGGGTCTAGGTCGAAGGCTACAGGGGGTCCCTTGAACTTTCCAAGTCCTTTTTTAAAAACGGCGGGATGCGCGTCGCACACCGCTTGTATTGGATCCACCCCCACGGTATGCACTCCCCCTATGAACAAACCTAAGGGCTGAAACCACTGCGTCCCTAGGAGGCTACAACTACCCCCCTTAAGGACAACTAGGGGCAGCTCCGCAGAATGTCTCTTAAAACTGACCCGAAATTTCCCGACCCCCAACACTGGAATGCTGTTCCCCTGTACATCTCGTAGCGTGGACCTCAACGTTTTAAGTTTGGGTCGCACGTGGGGGTCGATTTTCAAGAACTCTTTCTGGGGAATTATAGAATAGGAGGACCCCGAGTCAATTTCCATCCTGATAGGGGCCCCTTGTACTAGTACCTCAACGAAGTAATGGGACTGTCCCGCGGACACGTTGAACACCGGAGCGTCGTCCTCGCTGTCGTCCGAGATGCGGCCCACGCCGTCCTGCTTCCTCGTGGTCTGGGCGCCATCTTTGGACCTTGCTGGACGGTCCGGTCTGGTTGAGCGGTCTTGTGACTGCCTCCGGCCCTCCTTCCGTTTTCTGCACGCCTTGGCGATGTGCCCCCGACGGCCGCAGGTGTAACACTCGGCTTTCCTGAATGGGCACCTTGCGCGCTCATGGGCCGCTCCGCAACCATCGCAGCGGCGCCCCCCTTTTCGGACCCTTTGGACCTCCTCGCCATCGCTGCCTTCCGTAGACGACTTTGAGGCCCTTCGGGTTGCGTGCACCGACTGTCCGGACTTTCCGTGCACCGAATTCTCCGCTTTGCCGGCTCTAGGACGCCACTCACGCCACTGGTGCATTTCGTCCACTCCAGCATTCGTGGACTCCGCGGCTTCCGCGGCCTCTACAACCTCCGCCAGCGTGGGTGGTGGCTCCTTGTTCATCAAGCTGCGCTGCACCTCCTTGTCCTTCAGGCCACACAGCACTCCGTCCCTGAGGGCCGTCTCTAGGTCGTCCCATCTGCAGGGGCCGGCCGCTATCCTCATGGCTGTTACGAATGCCTCAACCGACTCGTCCGGCGCTTGGACTCGCCTCCAAAACGCGCTCCGAGCGGGAAACATTGCCCTCGAGGGACGGAAACGCTCACGCAGCAGCTTCATGATGTCGTCTGCTTTGAATTCGCTCACCTTCTTCGGTGCAATGATGCCCACCAGCGTTCGCTTGGTTTCTATCCCAAGCATTCTGGTGAGGATGGCCCTCTTCCTCTCCTCATCGTCTTCTTTGACTTTGAGTTCCACCAGCGCCGCCTGGAAGTCCATCTCAAAAAGCTCCCAGTCTTGCGGTTTGGTGATGTTGAACCCGCTCTGTGCCCTGGCTGCTCCTTGGGGATCCATTATCCCACCTTCGTCGCCAATTTGGTGTATGAAAACCAAGACACAGGACACAGCCTCGGGCTGGGTTAACTCAGGTTTATTGCATGGTGGTCAGAGGGAACATGAGGTAATGGCGGATCAATAGCTCTTTATATACTGTAGTAACACATTTGAACGTGGTTCCATGATAGCCCATTGGCTACTGTCTGCGTGACGTCATTGCTGGTCACGCCCTTCTTGTCCAGGTGTAGGTGGTGGCGGGAAAACTTCCCGCGCTGTTGCCTTTGATGAGTTTGGACCAAGAGAGCTTGGACGCTCGCTGCTGCCAGCTGGTGGTCATTAGCTCGCGTCCTATTACAGGGTTTATGTGATACCGCTGAAGGTTACATTGTTGCCCATAGGCAAGGTTACATTGGTTCAGATACATTGTTATCCATGTGGAGGATCAAACCATTAGGACACAACACTCAGTCATTGAACTAATTTCCAGTTCTGGCACAGAGACTTGGTACATGTGAAGTGATGGATAGTTCTGTGGAACTCTCCACTGAACTTCACATTAATCTCCTGAATAATGCTAATTGGTCTCCCTGCATCTGGAATGGAAGACATAGGTTTCTGGGTCAAGAATAATAAGGCTAAATGCTTTGCAGAACTTCATTCTTTAATTAAACACTCAGTCACCCAGTTACTACGGTAATTGATAATGTTAACAACGACATGACGTTCTTAAGACCTAGTGAGCCCATGATGCTTTGATGTCCCACCTAGTCAGTTACAAGCTCCACCCTGAGGCTTCCCCTCTCTTCTCCAGGGGCCTACTAAGCAGCTTAGAGATCTAAAGACAGTTGTGTACCAAACACTGGCCCCACGGGTGATTAGAAAGACAGAAATAGAAGCATATTCTTGTAGGTTGACTTGACAGGGTGTTGAGGTAAAGTAAGAGAGAAACTGGAATCTTCCTTTACTTGGCATACAGAGTAACCTTTGCTCTCAAGGCACAAAGGTGCTTCCTCTTACTTGAAATATACTATTAGTGTCTATATATAGATTATAACCAGTTCTGGAGCCATTAACATTTGTGATTCAGGATTTTATTTATTTTCTTGTTTTCTTGAATTGTTTATATGCTTTTCTCTCCACTACCCACTAGCCCCACTTATTCTTGTTTAATGGTATCATTAACTCACTAACTTGAGTTGTTCAAAAATGGTAATGATGCTAGTTCTATAAAGAACAAAACTGTTTTTTTTATTTATCCAGATATTTGTTTGTTTGTTCATCCCTTTGTCCCTTCCCTTTTCTAAATACAAGTCTAGATGTGTCACAGATAAAGTATACAAAAATGAATACACACACACACACACACACACACACACACACACACACACACACACACACACACACAGACTTTATCTATTTTATATATATATATATATATATATATATATATATATATATATATATATATATATATATATATATATATATATATATATATATATATATATATATATATATATATATATATATATATATATATATATATATATATATATATATATATATATATATATATATATATATAAAGAAGTGTTTGTTTGTATGTGCTTGAAAGGCTTCCACACCCCTGGACGGATGTCGCTGAAACTTGGCACACACCTACCTTGGGCGTGGGAGATCAGCACCATGGGGGCACAAGCCCCAAGGGGGTGTACGCCTCCCAAATTGGGATGCAATTGATCTATACAATGTGTGTGTTTCCCAGTGATGTAATTGAGCTGCTGTCATAGTCCCGTTGTGACATCATCTGACTAGCTCAGCTGTAGCCCTCTGAGCTCAGCTGTAGTTTTCACAGTAGGTGGAAGGCAAATGGGGTGCCTGGCAATGGGAGGGCCAAGAGGGCATGGGAGCCATGGAGGAGGCCGGGTCCCCTCCAGAAATGGCCACCCAGCCTCCGCAACATCCTCCGGGTGCCCAGGTGGGCATCCCTCAGAGCTCTGGAGCCACAGAGGAGGAGGCAGCCATGGTGGGCAAATCCGAGGAGAGAGGGAATGTCCGAGGGCTCCTCAACGGCTGTGTGCCACTCTCTCACCAGGAGGCCTGACACATGTATGGGAAGTATAAGGGCGGTAAGTGACCGTCGACGGAGAAGCGGGACAGATGAGGGAAGAGAGAGATGGAGGAAGGGAGGCAGGAGTGACCCACATACACCCCACAATGTTTCCAAGAGGGAAAAGCTGGCCTACGTTAAAGAAATGAAAAACCCGAGCGAAGCCGGATAATCAGCTAGTAGTTAGTATAAAATAACACACACAAACTCAATTCACATTGGGTGACCAAGATGGTTTTAAAGCTTTGTCTAGGCCTGAACCCCAGCTGAAATTGTGGAAAGTAACTGTTTTGGACAACTGTGTTGGATAACATCTTTTGTGGATCAACAAAATGTGTAAACAAGACAGGCTGTAAACCTTCTAGAATTCTTCTTTCAGGTATAGAATTGGGGGACAGACAGAGAAAGAAGCCTACATTTCCCCTCAACCTGGCTAGATATAAGGGACATTGTTCTTGAAAGCAGACTGCTATAAAGGCAAGATGGAAATTGTAGATTGCGGTAAATATACAGTAAAGTAAAAATATTAAGGCATTAGTTACAAGCTATCCGTTGCTTCTGGAAATTAGAATCGTGAGCAGGATTCTTAGATTTCTAGTAACACATTGCTCCTGAAATCCTATATTCACAACCACATACATACTATATTTGGTTTGGTCTGTGTTTACAAGGACTGGCCCTATCATTAGGTAGGATGAGGTGATTGCCTAGGGCAGCAGATGGCTGCTTATTTAGTATGTTATTACAGTGAAGACCCGACATACAAACTGTTCGACTTATAAAAAATTCGACATAGAAATAGAAATCCTGGCTAAAAAAAATTCGACTTACAAATTTTTAATAGGAAAAATTCGACATACTGTACAAAAAATATGGTGACATCTAGTAGTCTCTTCTGGTAATGCAATGTATTTTCAACACAAATTTTTCAACGTACAAATAACCTCGTGGAACGGGGGAAATTGTATGTAGAGGTTTTACTGTATTATATTTATACAGCCATGAGACTACTGATTGCATTTTCTATCTTGATTACAAAGTAACATTGCTGGCCTAAGTACTGGTACTACCTGCCTGATTTCAGTGGAAGGGGGAGCTATTGCTGCTTTGCTTCAGGCAGCAAAATATATTGGGATGGACCCAAGGGTTATATTTTCAAAATGCACACTTGAACCCAAGTGCTGACTATTCACAGTGAATTACACTTTAATGTAAGACAGTGTAGCCCTTCTGCAGTTTGACCTCAGACTCCAACTCTCATAAGCTTTAGGCAACATCACCAGTGGCCAGGAATTATTGGATTTGTTGTACAACATTTAAGAGGTCTGAGTTCTCCTCTTGTGTTACAAAGCTTGTCTTGGCTGGAGTTCTTTTCTTAGATTACCTTATCTGGAGTTTTCCAAGGCAATGCGTGTTAGTTTCTCCATTCCCTCATTGGACTATGCCACTCTTGCTAAAATGCGGTGTCCATCTCTTAGCATAGGTCAGGAGAGCCCAGCCGTGACTGTATTCTTGTAGAAGAAGAAATATGTGAGCTCGAAGTAGGAGCCGGCAAAAGAAACGTCTTTATGGCCTGGTGGTGATGTTGATCACTGATCATTTCATAGGCAAACAAGATTAGCTGTGTGATCCATATTCAAACTGTAAAGATGTAAAAGATGCAGGAAACAGGCAATACCTTTATTGGATCACTAAGAAAAACAAAACATTGTGCGAGCTTTCGTGGTTCAAGACGACTTCTTCAGGCATGTATTTAAATGTTCATTCATGGTGTGGTGTTCTGCCAGGCTCTCATCTTAAGAACAGCAAGATATTTCATGGAGTTAGGATGCCACTCCTACAGGAAGTTGGGTTTTTCCTCCCAGTCCATGTGACCCATGAGAGCCTGGCAGACCACCATGCCATGAACATTTTAATACATGCCTGAAAAAGTGGTCTTGAACCACGAAAACTTGCACAACATTTTGTTTTTCTTAGTGATCCAATAAAGGTACCGCCTGTATCCTGCATCTTGATCATTTCATGTGGCCCAAAGAAGCTGAGAAGAAATGCATAAATGCAAGGTTGTTCTAAAACACTCCTCCATCTTCACCCGCTTTGAGTTGGGCCAGATTTATGCATTAAGTCAGGAGTTCTCAACCTTTTTAAGCCGGGGGCTGGGTCACGCTCCCTCAGACAGCTTCAGGGGCGGGACAGCCATTTTGCCCTTCCTCCACCACATGGCACTTCCTGGTGTGGTGGTGGTGGTGGGCACATGAAATGGCATGCCGCAGGTTGAGAATCCCTGCATTAAGTAATCTACAACGTATGGGTCTGCTGGTTGTGAGAGCTCTCTCTCTCCTTCTGCCCATCCTGCCTCTTGAGATTTGGGTCCAAAACTATCAAGGTAATTCCTTTTAACAGGATTGGGGGAAGGGAGGGCAGAACACTTCACGGATTCCTGCCCCAAGTAACTGCTTGGATTGTTTCTACTCTGAAGCTCTTGCTGGGCCCCTAGTGTGTGTGTGTGTGCAGATGGAAAGAGGGTGAGAGACAGATCGAGATCAAGTACTGTTGTTTGATGGGATTAGAGGACGCTCAAGGACTTGAATAACTGCAATCAGACTGAGAGGCTTTACACGCCCATCCTTGGGTGCCCGGCACAGGCTGGATCCACCTGCCACATTACACACAACTGGAGGGGTGGGAGGTGGAGAGGCATGGTACGTGGAGGTGCCAGCACTACACAATGCCCTCCTGCAACCGGAGAGTTTCAGAGTCACCCTGTTTACCCAAGCTTGTTGTAATTACCCAGGCTGGAACTAGAGAAATCCAGTTTCTAGAGCCTGTGGCAATAGGGAAAGGAAATGTTCCTTCAGAGAGTCTCACATCACCCAGGAGAGATTGGGATCAGTTTTGCCAGTGTTGGGGGAGGCGGGAGAAAGTGCCAGAGAAAAGAGAAGGACCGCAGAGCGCACAGTGAGTAGGGCAGGCTTCACCAACAGCCCAAATGGCAATTGCTGAGCAATTACACTTCTATATCGCCCCATATAAGCACTCTGGGCGATTCACAAGGTAATTAGCATTTTGCCCCCAACATGCTGGGTACTCATTTTTCCAACCTTGGAAGGATGGAAGGCTGAGTCAACCTTGAGTCCTGGTCAGGATCAAATTCACAACCTTTTGATTGTAGTACAGCAGTTTAACCACTGCACCACCATGGCTCCTCAACACACTCAGAATACACTTTTAATGAACACTAAAAAAATAAGTATCCATCTTACAAATTGTTATGCAATCCAAATATACAATAGCTTGGAAAACTAATAGTTTAGAAAACGAATGCCAATGTAAAAAGACTACTTGACCTATAACAGCAGATTTTCTGCATGGTTCAACTTTACAGTTGACAACAGTATACTCAGGGATTCCAATCCTACTAATTACCTCAAACTTCTCAAAGTTAAAAAAGTGACTAGTTTAGATTAGAACTCCAAAAATCTTTTAGCCAGCAGGGTTTGCATGTTATCAACCAGGGCTTCCCAACCTTTTCAAGTGGTGGGCCGGATCATGCTCCCTCAGACAGCTTCGGGAGTCAGATGGCCATTTTACCCTGCCTGCATGATGGGGGTGGCCATTTTGTGATGGCCATTTTGTCCCAACAGCTTCATAGGTGTGGCCATTTTGTTTCTCCCTGGAAGGAGAGAGGGAGACGCCAACCTTCAAAGAAGGCTTCGGACCTCCCTCCCCGACTGAGTTGGATTGCCTGCTCACAGAAAGGGTGAGTGGGGCTTGCTAGTCCTTGCTTGTGGGACTGGGGTCCCAGAGGGGGAGGTTTGGGCGAGACAAGGCCAGGAACCCAGCAGTTCTCTCTCCCCCCCCCCCCCCAGCGCCATTTCATGTGACCCGCTGCCCTCCCAACACTGGTGCTGCCAGAAGCTGTACCATGTATGGTTACTTTTTAATGTAAATACCTTTGAAATTCTGTTTACAGAGGGGTGGCCCGTAAGTCCCTACTCATCCATATGCTTATATATCCAGTGTATCTGTGTGCTGTGTGGGTAGGGACTTACAGGCCACCCTGCACAATAAAAAAAGAACCACACATGGCACTTATGGGTGCAGTGGAGGTGGTGGTGGTGCCCACGTGAAATGGCACTGTGGGTCGTACGTTAGGAACCCCTGCTATGAACCTTTGCATGCTGGAGACCTATTGTAATACTTGACTGCACCTGGAATTTCTGCCATAGAATCATAGAATGACTGAGTTGGAAGGGGCTTTTAAGGCCATTAAGTCCAACCCCCTGCCCAAGGCAGGGATCTGAATCCATCAGGAGGCAGAAGTGTGTGAAGCAGCCAGATATTTAAGCAGGGCTGTAGCATACCCGTCAAGCATGGCTCTGGAAAATACAAGACCTGCGCAGAACCCTTCTGCGCAGATGGGTTCTGCGCATGTGCAGTAACTACTTTCCCCACCAGTTAAATTACGGGATGGCGGCGGGAAAGTGAAGGAAATGGCGCGGAAATACGAGAAATCCCGGCCAATCTGGCATACTTGACAGGTATACACACACACACACACACACACAGACACACACACACACACACACACACACACACACACACACACACACACACACATCCTTAAATACAGGGCCGTAGCCAGGATTCTAGCTATATATATATAGTATACTAGCAAGGGTTGCCCGGCGTTGCCAGGCTTTTCCCCCCGTGTGTTTTAATAAAAAATGAACCAATTTTATTTTTGCAAGAGTTTTACATTGTGTTGGAAGGTTAAATTGTGTTAATTTTTTTAAAAAATTGCTTAGTCTGTAATTTTAATTTTTTGAATGTTTATTTATGTAAAAATTTTTTTGGCTTGGCTGTTATTAACTGTGATCTGCTTTTTTGGTTTTTTTTGAGGATTAATAAAAGAAGAAAGTATGATATAATTTTTTCAAATTGTTTTATGTAAGCGAATAATGTTTTAGTTTTTTGAATTTTTTTAATTAGTTGTACCGTAGGTAATAATTTTAATAATGTAAAAGTAAATGTTTTTTACATTCAATGTTTTTAAAATGTGTTTAGATGTTTTGAGTTTAAATTTGAGTTATAACTCAGCACAGGATTTTTTAAAGTTTCTATTGTATTTTATTGACATATATTTGTGATTTGTGTGAAAGTGTGTTTAGTGTAATTTTTTTTACTTGTTTTTATTGGTGTGACCTTTTGTGTAAAATTGTGAATTTGTGTTTTGTTTGGGGCTGTTGTGTGTTTTTGAATTGTTTTTACTATTGTGGCCAGCAGGTGGTGCTGGTATGGGTTATTGTATTTTGACTTTTTTTTTCTCTCCTGGCCTCTGGGTGGAGCTTCTTCTGGTAAGTAGTGTCTTTCTTTATTCATTTCTTTTCCAGTCCTGGTGGAGGTAGCACCTCTTTTGGTAAGTTTGCTTGTTTTCTTTCTTTTGTGTGTGTGTGTGGGCGGGGGGGGGGAGGGGGGGTTGGAATTTGTATTTTTGTCTGTTTGTTTTGTTTTTGATTGTGACTTTATTTACTTCGTATTGTTTTTGGTGTTTTTGTTTTTGTGTATTTTTGGATGTGTTTGAGTGTTCTTAGTAATTTTTAAAAAATTATTTATTTGGTGGTGGGGAAGGTCCGTGGTCATTGGGGGTTAGGAAGGGTGGGCTAGGTGGTGGGGAGAGGGGCATGGTCGTTGGGGGTTAGGAAGGGTGGGCTAGGTGGTGGGGAGAGGGGCATGGTCGTTGGGGGTTAGGAAGGGTGGGATAGGTGGTAGGGAGGGGGGCTTTATTGTGTTATGGTGCTTTGTTTGTGTGGAGTCGTGAAAGTAGATCGGGGTTTCCCCTTTAATATCAGTGGGTGGGAGGTTGTGACCCCCCTATCCGCTGGCTCCCCTGGGGTTGGGAGGTTTGTGGGGACAAAAGAGGTATGTCCCCCCAACTCTTCTGGACCCAGTAGACCAGGCAGAGTGGATCGATTCCCTCCCCCCTCCTTAAAACAACTCCGTTTTTAAAGAGAAGAAAAGACGGAGTTGTTTTAAGGAGGGGGGATCGATCCCCTCTCCCTGGTGTCCTGAGTCCAGAAGGGTTTGGGAAACATGCCCCTTTTGTTCCCACAAACCTCCCAACCCTAGGGTAGCCAGCGGAGAGGGGGATCGCAACCCCCACCCACTGATATTAAAGGGGAAACTCCAGTCGGGACCTTCAGGCGCTGTTGGTGAGGGAAAGAAAGCCGGCTGGTGTTTGCTTGGCTGTTAGGTGGTGAGTTGTTTTTCTTTTTAATTTTTTGGGCGCCGGTTTCCTCAGCGTTCTGCGCGCTCATGGCGCGCAGGACGCTGGGGCTTGTAGTAATGGGTTGGTGCTTTGTGTTTGTGCTGCGTTTTTTTAAAATGCTTTTCTTTTGATTGGCTGCGGCGCGTTTCCGAATGCTGCGCCGTGCGAGAGCCTCTCAGCCTGATTGGCTCTGGTGCGGCGCGGCGCAAGGAATGTTGGGAAGTGAAGTTGTTTCCCTTTCTTCGCGTTTGTGGGGCTGTTGCCCCACTGCCGGTTTTCTCAATCCTTCATTGACCTGCGTACCCAGATTGGCCGTGTGCACGAAGGGTGAGTGCAGGCAAGTAGGGCGAGGCATAGCAACCTATAGCCAGTTCCAACGGTTAACCCTTGGATTTATAGGTTAATATATATATATATATATATATACACACACACACACACACACACACACACACACACACACTAGCAGATTTTGCCTGGCAGTACCGGGCTGTTTTGAATTGTGTTGGAAGTTTTTTGTTTTATATTTATGCAAATGAGGTTAGTTTTTAATTGTAGTTTTAAAATTTTTTATTTTTACACATGGACTGTTGTAAACTGTGATTTTTTATTTTTGTTTTTTTGTTTTTAAAAAGAGGAAAGGATGATACAATTTTTTATAATTATTGTATTTTACCAAATAATGTGTTACTATGTGAATTTTTTAAAATAGTTGTACCTTGGATAATAATTTTTAGAATGTGTAAGCATATGTTTTTTTTAAAAAATCAATGTTTCTATACTGTGTTTAGATTTTTTTTTAGTGAAAACTTATTTATTTATTTTTTGGAATCATTTGTGATTTTTGTGAATATTTTTGAATGTTTTGATAACTTATTCCATTAATTTGGGAATTATTATTTTGAATATTTTTGAATGTTTTATCTCTTGTGGCCTCTGGGTGGGCTGGTGAGCTTTTCTTGTATTTTACTATTTTTCTCTACTGTCCTCTGGGTGTCGCTTCTTCTTCCGGTAAGTCGTCTCTTTCTTTCCTCACTTTAGTTCCGGTCGTCATGGAGTGAAGACGTCTCCTGGTAAGCTCCCTGGTTTAATAAAAAAATTTTTTTTGGGGGGGGGGGTGTTTTGGGGTGTGTGTTTTTTTTTTGGGGGGGGGGTTCTGTGTGTTTTGTCTTCTTTGTTTTTGGATGTTTTTGTGTTTCCTTTTTATGTTTTTTATTTTTGGTTTTGAATATTTTTGACTCTTTTTGGATTGTGTTTTTGGATGTTTTTGTGTTTACTTTTTCTGTTTTTATTTTGGTTTTGATTATTTTTGACTGTTTTTGGATGGTGTTGTTTTGTGTTGGGGGTGGGGGTATTTCCGTGGGCCGGTCTCGGGGGCTAGACCGCAGAAATACCATCGCCGCTTGATGCGGCGTTGGGGTGGGGTTTTTTCCATGGCCCGGCCTTGGTGGCCAGACAGTGGGAATCCCATTGCCGCTTGATGCGGCATGGGGGGGAGGTATTTTTGTGGGCCGGCCTGGGTGGCCAGACCACGGAAATTGTATCACCGCTTACATGCGGCGTTGGGGTGGGGGGGTATTTCTGTGGGCCGGCCTGGGTGGCCGGACGATGGGAATTCCCATTGCCGCTTGATGCGGCATTGGGGTGGGGGGTATTTCCATGGGCCGGCCTGGGTGGCCGGACCATGGGAATTCCCATCGCTGCTTGATGCTGCGTTGGGGTGGGGGGGTTATTTCCGTGGTCCGGCCTGGGTGGCCGGACCACGGGAATCCCATTGCTGCTGTATGCAGCGGTGGGGGTGTGGGGGTTTCGCGGCCTGCCTTTTTTCCCCGCACCCCGGCTACCTCAGCGTTCTGCGTGCTCATGGCGCGCAGGACGCTGGGGCTTGTAGTTTGGCGTGCACGATTTTAGTTAGTGCAGCGGTTTTTTTCCTGCGGCTTATTTTTGATTGGCCACGGTGCGTTTCCGAACGTTCCTTTTGCTCGCACCGCTCAGCCTGATTGGCTCTGGTGCGGCACGGCGAAAGGAATGCTGGGAATTGAAGTTCCCTTTTTTTGTTTGCGTCCGAGGGGCTCCTGCCCCACTGGCGCAAATTTCAACCCGACAGTTACCTGCGAACCAGGTTCGGGCGAGTGAACGGAGGCCCATTACGGGCTAGTAGGGCCTGGCTAAACATCCTTTGTTACATTCCAATGGTTAACACACCATTTTATAGGTATAGATAGCTAGAATCCTGGCTATGGCCCTGTATTTAAGGATGTAGTGGAAAGCTGATTGCCTTATTAATGGTGCACTTATAATCGGCGCAAATGCGAACCTCCCCATTTGCCTTCAATGAAGTGACAATTGGAGTTTCCCACTCCGCAGAATCAACAGGAACAAGGATCCCCTGGCCCACTAATTTGTCCAGTTCCGCCTCTATTTTGTCCTTTAGTGCAAAAGGCACTCTGCGCGGTTTGAGTCTTATTGGGCGGACCTCCGGGTCCAGGTCGAAAGTTACTGGGGGTCCATTGAATTTCCCAAGTCCCTTTTTGAAGACTTCAGGGTGCGCGTCGCACACCCTCTGTATTGGATCAGTCCCAACGGCATGCACCCCCCCAATGAACAGACCCAGGGGCTGGAAACATTGAGTCCCGAGGAGGCTGCAATTACCCCCCTTGAGAACGACTAGGGGGAGTTCCGCGGCGTGCCACTTATACGGGACCTGGAATTTCCCAACCCCCAATACCGGGATACTGTTCCCTTGCACGTCCCGAAGCGTGGACCTCAGCGCTTTGAGCTTGGGCCGTACGCGGGGGGCAATTCTCAAAAACTCCCTCTGGGAAATGAGGGAATATGAGGAGCCAGAGTCAATCTCCATCCTAAAAGGGGCCCCTTGCACCAGTACCTCAACAAAGTAGCGGGGGTGTCCCAAGGACACGCTGAAAACTGGAGCGTCGTCGTCGCTGTCGTCGGAGATGCGGCCCACGCCATCCTGCTTCCTCGTGGGCCGAGCGCCATCCTTGATTCTCGTCGAGCGGTCTGGCCTCGCCGCGCGGTCGGGCGAGCTCCCCCGGTCCTTGCGCCGTTGTCTGCATACTTTGGCGATGTGCCCGCGTCGTCCACAGTTGTGGCACTCGGCTTTTCTGAAAGGACACCTGGCGCGGTCGTGAGCCGCTCCGCAGCTGTCGCAGCGCCGGCCCTCCTTCCGGACCCTCCGGACGTCCTCGTCGTCGCTGTTTTCGGCGGACGATTTCGAAATTCGCCGGGCTGCATGCACCGAACTCTCTGTTTTGTCGGCCTTCGGACGCCAGTCCTGGAGCTCCTGTACCCCGGCCTTCGTGGCTTCTGCAGCCTGTGCCGCTTTCAGGACCTCCTGCAATGTAGGGAGCGGCTCCTGATTCATCAGCGTGCGCTGGATTTCGGCATCCTTCAGGCCGCATAGCACGCAGTCCCTGAGGGTGACTTCCAAGTTCTCCCATTTGCATGGGCCGGCAGCCAGACGCAGGGCCGCTACGAAAGCGGCAACCGACTCACCAGGCGCTTGGACTCGCCTCCAAAACGCGCTCCGAGCGGGAAACATCGCTACCGAGGGCCGGAAATGGTCTCGCAACACCTTCAGGAGCTCTTTCGCCTTGAATTCAGCCGCCTTTTTGGGTGCGATGAGGTCAATCAATACCCTCTTGGCGTCGTGCCCGAGCATTCTGGTGAGGATGGCTCTCTTCTTTGCCTCGTCCGTCACCTCGAACTCCACCAGCGCGCCTTGGAAGTCCATTTCGAAAAGTTCCCAGTCTTGCGGTTTCTTGATGTCGAAACCGGCGTATGTCTTGGTCCCGTGGGCAGCCATGATCCCACCTTCGTCGCCAATTTAGTGTATTGGACCAAAGACACCAGGACAGCCGAAGAGCTGGCTTAACACAACTTTATTACATGCTGGTCAGAGGGAACATGTGGTAATGGCGGACGAACAGCTCAATATATGCAGTGGCTATACATTTGGATGTGGCTCCTTGACAGTCTATTGGCTACTTTCCGCGTGACCTCATTTCAGGTCACGCCCTTCTTGTCCAGGTGAAGGTGGTGGCGGGAATCTTCCCGCGCTGTTGCTCTTAGGTGAGTCTTGGACCAATGAGCTTGGACGCTCGCTATTGCCATCTAGTGGTCACTAGCTCGCGTCCTATTAGGGTTATAGTGATGCAGCTGAGGGTTACAATGTTACACAAGGAAAGGTTACATTGGATACACATGGATAGGTACATTGTTTAAAGGCACATGCTTTAGGACACAACAGCTTAGTAGCTGCACAGATCCACACTAGTGTGTGAAGCAAGAGCATGTTTGCTGTTAACAAAAGATTGTTGTTGTCAGTCTTCTTTCTTTAAAAACACATGAACAGTATTTACTCTCAACAGGATGAATAACTATTGGGAACAAGGATGGTATATTTGAAGCACACAATGTCTGCTTTGATTTTAACCAGAACCTTGAGATCCACCTCTCTGAACAGGATGCAGAAAAGAAAGGGGAGACCTGGAACGGAAGATTTCTGAGCCCAGGAATTTGTTTTTAGTCCTGGATTAAACAGAGCTCACAGTCCTTTTAAACCAAACTCCTTTCCATTTTGCGCTACGTTGCTTTCATTTCAGCAACTAATTAGGGAGGTATGGAGTATTTTTTTAACAATTGTTGCCACTGTTAACCAGTATGGTAGTTAAAATCCCTTCCCAATCTTATATGGATCAGACAGACATCTTTCAATAGACTTCGATCTAGTTTTCTGCCATCCCGTTTTTAAAACAATAGCCACCTCTGAAATCTAGCCATCAACCTTTACTGTCAAAATAGTATTCTAGTTGCATCTTCCTTTCTGCTTTTGCTCTGCATCTGCCTGCAAAGTTTGTAATACAAAACAAAGATGTGCTTTCTCTTTTGTACCCCATCGTTCTTCTAAGGGTTGCAGTGTGTCCTTTCCACAAACATCACAGTTCATCAGCTAGAACAGTGTTTCTCAAAGAGGGGCCAACGCGCCCCACAGGGGGACTTTAATTCCCAGAAGTCTAAGTCAGTACATTGGCTGATCAGTGCTTTGGGGAATTGACTTAGGCTTCTAGGAACTAAACTCCAAAAAACCAAAGGTTGGGAAACAATGGGCTAGATTAGATACATCAGGGATGGGGAATGTATGACCCTCCAGATGTTGCCAGAATTCAACCCACAAATGCTCTTGAAGTTGAGCTGCAGCCCAGGAAGCCTAGAGGGATGTATGTCTCCCATTCATGACCTGTGTGTGTCCTTCTCAAGCTGAGGCTTAGAATGACTGATACCCTTTCCACAGGAGAGGCTTTAGTGCCACAGAGAGATTGATTTCCAGGGATCACTGGGAAGCAAAATGACAGCTGTGGATTCCATGTACAGTAGTATGTAATAAATTTCCCACTGAAACAACAGAAGGAAGGTCCAGCCTCATAGCAGTGCCCTGCTCCACATAAGAAGATTGCAACTGAACATTGAAGAGGAAGGGACCATTTCCCAAACTTGTTAATTCATTTTTATTGTGCTTAAGTCATAAAATAATAAAAAGAAAACTACTAAAAGACAAAAGACAAATATTCCGAATAAAAGAGCTAGAAATAAATTACCTATGTTTTTTTTAAAAAGATAATAATAGAACTTTTAAAAAACTTTCCATACTTTTGTTGTTCTCAGTTAAGTAATTTACTGTATATGACATTTTCAGTGAATAGGAGCAGAATAGACCCAAACAAACTGGAAAGAGGAGAAGTTACATTTGTCATCATCCCCTATTCCTGCCAAGATGCTTTTAAATTTATGGGACACCAGTTACATGTTGATCACATAGACATATTCCAGATAACCCACTTCTTCAGATGCATAGATTATATATAGCGTCAATAGACAGAGATTGATACACATGGAGGGAGGAGTGAATGTGAAGTGTAATGGAAAAGGACCATAGAAATGGTCTTAGAAGTGATCATTAATGATGCTTTGAAAGTCCTTGGGAGGTAGCAAGTACAAATCTTAATTCTGGAGGTCAAAGATCATTGGTAGGAGACAAGTGCATACCAGTATTGTTAAACCTACAATTTTTGAAAAGGTAGCCATATTGTCTGTTCAGGTATTTCAGAGAAGAAAGAAAACCAAAACCAAGAAGACAAAAACGTGGCCTTAAAGACAAAGTGCTATATTTTAATGTGAGCTTCCATGGATCAAGTCCATTTCCTCAGACATAAGAGTGAAACTATTATCATGATGGCAATCGTGCACACACGGAAGTTCACTATCTCTATCTTTTTGTTGACCTATTCTGCAACCATTGGAGAATCATGGGGTCCTGTCAACTAAAAGGCTGGAAGCATAGTTTCCCACTTATTTAAGAGTGTGGGGGCAGCTCATTGTCACTTTATGAAGTGGAAGAATCATTCTTCACATGTAGAAAAGATTGCTCTTATTGTTATTCTTCTTCTTTCTTCTTTAAATATGTATCCGATTCCAAATATTGGCTATCATCATGGTGGTCAGCCATGAAGATTGTCCTGAGAGCAATATAATATTTACACCTGTGAGCTGCCCAGATTCGCGGCTTTAGAGAAGGATCACTCATGTTTTTAAAAGTTTTTAACTAGATTTTTAATTGGTGCGGGTATGGGTGGGAAGTAGTTTTTCAGTGTTTTTAGGAATTTTAAGGGTTTTTATAGTTTAAATGTTGGGGATTTTATGTACGCCCCTCAGAGTCGCATGTCGATTGGGGCGGCTATACAAATTTAATAAATAAATAATGCAATGGCCTTCCATTTGCCTTCTGCATCGCAGCATGACCCCCGTACCACTGATCCAGTTCTGTGAGCCACTTTCTGGTCCTGAGCCCTTTTGGCACACAAAGTCCTCCGCAGCCCCAGGGCAGTATTGATGAAGCTGCTGCCCTCCATCTAGATGGATTCAAGTGGGATTTAATCCACTGGAGGATCATCACCCTTCCTTGTGGACTAACCCAAGGCTGTTAGTCCTCAGGGTTGTCAGGTTAATTAACCGCCATTTGATGATCGGAGCTGAGTTGCTGGCAGTAGGATCTACTCTATTACCATAGCAGGATAACATGGCCAGACTGTCCTTATTGTTATTAAAGTTGCACTATGTTACAAATGAAGTTAAAGCAAGATTTAAACTCTGTTCGCTGGTTGTATTGTTTATATTTTGATTCAGGTAGAGAATACAGCAAATGTAGCTACATAACCTGCCTCCAAATCATATGCTTCACAAGTCTACACAAAAGTTTTAGGATGAGAAATCTTTCAAAGATACGTTTTTTTCCTTCTCATTATTTTCTCATATTATTACCTAACCTGAGGAAGGTTTTTGGAGAACGCAAAAGCTTGCACTTTATTTATTTATTTGTGAATATATTAAATCACATTTTAAAAATATCTAGATTCAAACATTTTAAAACAGTTTGCAAAAATAATAAAAACTATTTCACATATGGGTGTTGTAATGCCCTAGATGGCTATGGGGTCAATTGCAGAACAGGTGACGTCATCAGGAGGACTTCTCCAGGTTCAAGATCAGATGAACCTATACGTCATAAGTTCAAGTAATCACGTCACAATTTGTTTAGCTTTATAATCTTATAACAAACCTGAAACCTGTTCTCGGTGCCAATAGGCAGCAAGTATTATTCCTTCTGGTGAGGTATTATATATTGCCAGTAGGTTGCCCTGCACAGAAGAGTAACGAAAACATCCTGCATCAGTTTCAGTGGCAGAACCACATAAAGTGCATTGTAGTAATCCAATACTGACATAACCAATGCGTGGACACGGTAGTCAAGCTATTCCTGTCTAGTTGGTATACCAGCGATGGCGAACCTTTTAGAGACTGAGTGTCCAAACTGCAACCCAAAACCCACTTATTTATCACAAAGTGCCAACACAGCAATAGGGGAGGAAAAAATGCTCCCATTGGGCTGCTGGGCAGAGGGGCAGGGTGAACTCTGTGCTGGGCAGAGGGAGGAAGCACTCCCATTGGGCTGCTGGGCAAAGGGGTGGGGTGAACTCTGTGCTGGAGTGACTGCATAGGTGCCCACAGAGAGGGCTCCGAGTGCCACCTCTGGCACGCATGCCATAGATAGGTTCAGCATCACTATGGTATACCAAACAGAGATGATGAGAAAGACCTTCTGACCCACTGAAGTCACTCAGGCCTCTCGTGAAAATGACAGATCCAGAAATAGTGTAGCCATTTCGAAGGGAGAGCAATGTCACCAAGAACATGTAGTCTCCTTATCAACCCTAATCATAAGAAACGAACAGCCATGAGGCTTTCATCTTGCCAAGATTCAGCCTCTCTTTGTGGCAGGGCTGTCATCCCTAATGAATGTACACCTTGTCTGTGGGTTTTAGATTTGCTTTTGTTCAAATAGGCCAACATGATTATCTCTGACTAAGTGACCTGTCAGCCGGGGGAGTCGGTCCATGTCCATGTGCTCACTCTGAATGGGCAACTTCAAGGTCCCTAGTTTCCTTCCTTCTGGCTCTCTCTCTTTAAACCAGACTTGGATTGGGCAGGCCTTCGGAGACAGGACTGTCCACTGTGGGGAAGAAGGTCTTTGTCCTTACCCCATGCCAGTGATGGCAAACCTTTTAGAGACTGAGTGCCCAAGGAGGAGGAGCAGGCTCATGGGCAGGCACCTCACGTGCCCACACACCCATGTGATATCGCCAGTGTGCCTCCAGTGAAGTCACATGGGTGCGTGCACCTGACATGTGTGCCCATAGAAAAGCTGTGTGCCACCTCTGGCACGCGGGCCGTAGGTTCACCACTACTGCTCTATGCTATTGAGCATCACTGCATAACATGGGTTCTCACATGATGAGAATGGTCAAAACATTTATCTGCATCTGCTTTCCCCACATGAAGGGCCTCCCAACTAATTTGAACATGACTTTTCCCATTGCAGCATGCTTTGGACAAAGATGAGGAATTCTACCTGTCAAGGAATGGAGTAAGAACTCAGGCTGGTAACTGGGATGGGGTGGTCCCATACTTCCACAAAAAATGGGACAAGGGCTACCGGCACTGGGAGCTCTCCGTTTTAATTACACCCATGGAATCTTTGTAAAAAGTGAGTCACAAATACCAAAGTGTTGTGCTTTGTTTCCCATGTGACCCAGAATATGAGGTGGAAAAGATCAGCAGAAGCATGGAAAACATGGAAAGAACATTGAACTGTCCCACCCCCGTTTTATTTTGTTTTATTTTTATTTTTGTAGTTAAAAGTTGAGACATCACCTTGCAAACAAAAGTCTGCATAGTCAAAGCAATGGCATTTTCAGTAGTAATGTATGTTTGTGAGAGCTGGACCATAAGGAAGGCTGAGCGCAGAAGAATAGATGCCTTTGATATGTGATGCTGGAGGAGAATTTTGAGAGTACCCTGGACAGCAAAGAGAACAAATAGGTCAATCTTAAAAGAAATCAACCCCAACTGCTCCTTGGAAGGTCAAATATTGAAGATGAAGTTAAAGTACTTTGGACATCAAATGTAAAGAGAGGACTCACTTGAGAAAGCCTTGATGCTGTGAGGGCAAAAGAAGAAGGAGGCGACAGAGGATGAGATGGCTAGATGGCATTGTTGATGCAATGGGCACAACGTTGGGTGGGCTGAGGAAGATGGTGGAGGATAGGGGTGCCTGGCGTGTGGTCCATGGGGTCACGAAGGGTCGGAATTGACTGTGCGACTGAACAACAGCAACAAAAGCACTTTGCAAGATAAAAATCACTCTAGAAGCATTCAAAGTAAAAAAAAAATCTTTACTTATAGTTACTATCTATAGTTATAGTCAGAATGAAAAAAATTGGAAAACAGAGTGTCCAGTACATAAAGAGGACCTTTATGCTTGTTGCTTGGTTGGGGGTCAAAGGTGTTTGGAAGGGACTATCAACAAAACAATGGAAGCAAGAAACAAATAGGAAAGAGTGAGAGGCTTGCTTCAAATGCCAAAGGCAGGAAAAGAAACTCCACCTGTTAAGTTAGTGGCAAAAGACAATTGTCGTTGTTGTCACATGCCAGTAAGTTATCTCTAACTTATGGCAACTCTATGAATGAGAGATCTCCAAAAACAATCATATGAGGCTGAAAAAGCCCCCTCTCACAGATACCCAGTGTTAATGCATGCAAGATTGTCATTTTCCCAAAAAGACTCAAGCAATATTAAGAGGGCCACAGATCCTCTTGGCTCTGCTGTAATGCATTAACACCCTAAGAACTGCTCTGCTAAATGAGAACATGAATTTGGCTCGTCAAGCATGCTGCTTCCAACAGTAGCCTACCAGATCCTTCAAAGGCAATAGTCTTCCCCTTTCAAAATATCATCTGACTGCCTCTGTACCTGGAAGTTCCATTCTATTAACTGTTAAAACTTTTGCTAAGCTTAAGATTCCTCTGTGAATTCCTTTAACCGGAAGAATTTCCCTTTTTTGTATGCAGTTAATCTTTAATGCTGTCGTCAAGCAGCTGCCTGTGCACTTCGTGTGTGACTGCTTTTCGGAGGCCCCCAGGGCTCTGCAGTTTCTTGGCAATTCTTTTTGTAGTTTTACAGAAGCAGGGCTGTGTCCTGCCAGCAGATTAGCCTTGGGCGTGTAATTGGCTCAGTGGCTGAGCATAAAGCACAGGGGAAAGCACAAGGGGGAAAACAGTCCTGTCCTGTCAGGACAGCCATAGGGACCCCAGCCGGACTCTGGGCAGGAAGAATCCAGAGAGCGCTGCCACTGGCAGGTAAGAGAAGCCCAGCAGGGCCTCGAGGGAACCAAGTGTGTGTGTGTGTGGGCACCTTGGCAGGGAGGGAAGACAAGGCAAATGGCACACAAGGTCAGTCCACCAGCAGGCAGCAACCATGGGTTAATCCAAAGGATAACGGGGGAAACGAGTGGGTGGAAGAAAAGGAGGGAACTGATTAAGAAGGCATACAATCAAGCTGTGGCGTGGCAAGATGTGGAGCAGAATCTCTTCCCCACCTCACAGCCTACCTGCCTATCTATGGATGAATCTATAAATCCACCCACCTGCAATCCCATATTTCTCCCTTCCATCCACGGGACCTTTCCTCCGAGGGGATAGGGAAGTGCCAGACTTGAAGAGCCTTCATTGTCTCTGCGGAATGGGAAGATCTTTTTTCTTGAGCTCAATAGGATCAGCATTGCCTTCTGATACACTCCTGAAATGTAGAGCTTTGGATGTTTTGCTTTTTGCAGGTAGATTTTCTTTTTCTGAGTCAGGAAGGTGTGCACTCTATAATGCTACCAGCAAGTCAACGAGGAGTTGGGAAGATCTGCTTTTGCTGCATGTTGATGTTTTGATGGCTACGTTCCAGCTGCCTTTGCGTGCTCCTATTTTTTGTCTATTAACCCAGGAACTTATTTTCTACAGCCTGAAAGAGAGAAGGGAGTCAGTTCCCTGCTAACAGGGGCACCTTTCAGGTAGTGTATAGGGGTCATTGGCTCCCCCACCCCCTGTTGCCTGTTTGTCAGATTACCTATTTTACAGTTAGCTGTATAACAGGACTGCGCATGTTTGTGCCCAGCTTCCCAGCACTGGTTAATCTGGGTTGAAAAGATTGCTGTAGTCATGAAATGGTAGGACAAGCTAACCTGAGCAGGGCTGTCATTGACTGGACCTTTTAGAATTCAAGTTTGATGGGTTGCTACAAATTACAAGTAAACTGACGGACTATAACTGCAGTGGCTCAAGTGGCTAAAACGCTGACTGGGAGGTGGAAGGTCAGCAGTTCGATACCCGAGTACTGCGGGACGGAATGAGCTCCCGTCTTCATCCCAGCTCCTGCCAACCTAGCAGTTCGAAAGCAAGAAATTGTAAGTAGATAAATAGGGACCACTTCAGTGGGAAGGTAAACAGCATTCCATGAGCTCCGGTGTCTAGTCATGCCTGCCACATGACCACGGAAACGTCTGCAAAAGCAGACTGTGCTTGCTCTTCAGCTTTGAAACAAAGATGAGCACTGAACCCTAGAGTCGGATACAAATGGCTTTCAAGCAAGGGAAACCTTTATCTTTACTATAACAACAACAACAGAAGAAGCTACCATTAAAAATACCCATAAAATGCACTTTCTTCTCTCCCCCATCTCGTTGTTTGTTAGGGTTTTTTGTTTTTGATTTTTTTTTAGCAGCAATTTAATCTTTGATATATTCAACAGCAACCCTTGCAATCTTGCCTTCTCTGGTGAGCACTCTAAACTGTACCTTTCGTATCTGAAAAACCATGTCCCCTCCTCGTGCAGGAAAGAAGTATAGTTCAGTGGGCCTTTTGAAGAGCCAACTCCTTGTTCTATTCTGTGGAGGGGTAAATTTTCTCAGCGTTGCTATAGTAAGCCTTTTACAACAGAGGCTGATGACAGAACCTGCCAAAGAGCCCAAAAATGCAGGTGACTATATTGACCTTTATCAGCAAACCAATTCCAGTTGTTAGCACTTCTCGCACAAACAGGTCTTTCCGTCAGGTGTGCATTGGCCATTCCAGGCCAAGCCACCCTCAGGTATTTTGCATTATAAGAGGGATAGCTCTCAGCACTGTATGGCTGCAGGGGTGGGAGGTGGGAATCCATTCTCTTAACCCTCCCCGAAGCTAAGCTCAAAAAGGAGGGCAGGAAGTGGCAGATGATGTCATCATCCCTGATAATCAAAAAATGCCTTTCTTTGATCCTGTGAATCCTGGTACCAGCATTCCACTAGAATTTGTGGAAGCTACCTATGCTACTACAGCCATGCCATCCCATCATTAGCCGTTCAGGCAGATACAAGGTGGGTGGGCTGCAATAAAACAGTGTGGCTTACCAGACACACCTAGGACTAGCTGAAGGCAGGTCAGATTCTTTAGCAATGCTGAAAGTTCTGGCTTTTAAACAAGAGGGTGGAGGAGAAAGTGGGTCCTAACTTATTTATGATTGTTACTGCACACTGGCAAGTTAAAGGAAGAATAAAATTGCATAGGCGGACAAAGTATGAGTGAAAATAGAAAGTATTGGTCTTACATGGCTGTCTCGGCCAGGGGTTCCCAAACGTTTCAAGCTGGGAGCCGGCTCACACTCTCTCAGTCAGCTTCGAGGGCCAGAAGGCCATTTTGCACTGCCTGCACGATGGGGACGGCCATTTTGTCCCAACAGCTTCAAAGGGGGTGGCCATTTTGTTTCTTGAATGTCCTTGGAGGGGTGGGGACACATGAAATGGTGCCGTGGGCCAGATCCAGCCCACAGGCCTTAGGATGGGAACTCTTGGTCTAGGCATTCAGTCCTCAGATCTCCATGGGGCACCATTGCTACCACTACACCTCACTCTATGCAAAATCTGACAAACAAGGCAAGAGTGGGTGGGTAAAAGAAAGCAGTGCTTGGCAAAGTTTTCTTTTTTCAATTGCAACTTCCAGATTCCACCAGTAGCCATTGTCACTGGGGTATTCTGGGAACTGTAGCCCACAAAGTAAGGTTTCCAAAGACTGAGCAAAAGTTGTACTTCACAAGAACCTGCTTCCAGGTTTCCGTGCTCTTTGCATGGGTATTTGTAGAGGGATGTGTTTCCTCACCCCATATCCAGATTTTTTTAAAAATCATTTTAATTTACACAGACATATATGCTGTGTAAATTATGCACACAAAGTGTACCATCATACTGTTATGCACACAAAGTGTACCATCATACTGTTTCGTGGCTTTGCTGCCCCCTCCTCCAAGTCCAGTGGACATTTAGCTGGAAGTCCAGCAAGTCAGCAGTTCGAGACCCGGGTACTGCATGACAGATTGGACGCCTGTCTATGTCCCAGCTCTTAGGGACATGAAAGGAGCCACATTCACACATTCCCTGAGCAGAGTTTCTCCTGCAAAAATCCTTTCAACCCAGAATAATTTCTGAAACAAAATTATTATTATTATTATTATTATTATTATTATTATTATTATTATTATTATTATTATTATTATTATTATTATTATTATTATTATTATTATTATTATTATTATTATTGGACATTTGCACCTTTCAGTGTTTTTCCATGTCTTTGCCAGGAGAGGGAGCTATCCTCTTCTTTCTAGTAGTAGCCCTTGTGAAATGATAATGAAAAACAAGAGATTAATGTTTGTTGGGTTTTTCCCCTTGTTTTCAGGTGTGTTTGAGAAGCAAGCAAAACTCTATTCCTAAATGACCACAGAAACTCTTTCACAGCCTTCCCCTATCACTGGGGTGGGCCACAGAGGCCCAGAAAGCTCTGAGGTGGATACATTCAGGGATGTGGTAGAGGACCGGAATAAGGCAGAGAATGACCCTACAGTCACCACACCAGAGGATTCTTTTGTCCCCTCTTTGGATGTTACCCTTGATGTTACCCTTGCCAAAGAGAAGGTACTGGAGACACCACCTGCCTCAGAGCAGAAAGATGATGAGGTTGAGCAAGCCCCTTTATCCCCGACCATGCCTTCAGAGGAGATTAACATGGCAGATGACGCAGACCAGTCACAAAAAGAGCATGACGTGAATGAAATATGTAAACCCTCCTCAGAGCAGCTAACGGCAGAGGACACTTCAAGCCTGTTGTCCCAAGAGGAGGATGGCAGCCATCTTGAGTGCCATGACGAGACCCCTGATGCCTTGGCGGAGCTACAGAATCCTGCTACAGCCTCCATTTCAGAGGAGGAGGAAGAGGAGGAGGAGGAAAGCAGGCAACAGCCCCACAGTCCTGAAAGGGATCCAGCGGTCCCTGTTGACTCCCCAAAAGAGCTAGAAGATACCCAGGAGGCAAAAGGAAGTCCTCTGGCTCATGAAGTCAACGCCCCAGACCTTTCTTCAGAACAACAAAACTCCCTTAGTATCTCCAGTGAGCTGGACCTGAGGGAGGAGACAAGCATCCCAAGCGGCCATGACCACCTGTCTGGTGTGGACTCAGGATCCCTGGAGGAAACAGGACTTGCCAGCGGTCAAAAAGAAGGTGACAGCAGTGAAGACAACAACCAAGCTACTTATGACGCTGTTTCTTCGCCTGAGTCCCCCAGCACTTTGCTATCGGGGACAAATTCTCCAAACCAGGCAGATATGGGAGACTGTTATGTCCTTGCTAGCCAACACCTCTCTGCCTCTACCTCCCCTGTAGAATCTCAGGAGACATCTCCTGCCGCCAGCATTCAGGAAGATATAAATTCAGGTTGCGCGGAAACGCCAGGGAATGGTGAGGAGGAAAGTCAACCGACTGGGCCAGTTCACCCATCACTGGCTTCAGAAGAATCTCCTAGTAGCCTCCAGGAGGATCCCTTGCGGAAGGACTCTGGAGACAGTCTCCACGCAATTTTGGAGGAGGAGGAATTGGCCCAAGAGACCACCTGCCTCTCAGAAGCACCTTCTTCTCCAGAATTACCAGGCCCTCAGGTGGACAGTGACCCATCTTGTCAGCAGAGGGCAGCAGGTACTGATTGTGAGACTGCAGCTCCCCAGCCAGAGCTCACACTGTCTCCGGTGGCAACGGCCGAGCTCTTTGGACCTGCCCATCAGGGCCTGGCTGCTGAATGTGAGGACGGGCTCGCCTGGGAAGGACAGGCTGTTCAGACACCAAGTGGAGGTGGCGACGACAACAATAAGTTGGTTGAAGTTGAAGGCGAGGCTCTGTTGGATTCTGGGGAAGGAGAGGAAGCAGCAGCCGGGACGGTTGAGCTTGAAGGAACCAAGGAGCCAGAGGGTGTGGAAGATCCTCCTAGTGCCAAAGACCTGACCAGAGAATTGCCTGGCTTAGAAAGTCCAATCTTGGCTGGTGAACCATCTGGTCCCAAAGAGCCACCCGAGGCCATGGTTTTAGCAAGTGTGGAGGAACCGCAGGAGACCAGGGACAGAGCAGACTCTCAAGATTTAGCCGGCACCACATATCCAGTTGCTATTGGAGAACATAGTGGTCCCAATCAGGCACCCAGGGAAGGATTGCTTGTTGATACTGGAGAACCGGCCAAGCTGGCTTGCAGCACCCACATTGCTGATGATCCCTCTGGGATGGATGTCTCAGATTACCCTACAGAATGGACAGGGAGTGATACCCATTGTCCCGGGACCCCCCACTCCATCAGCGAGACTCCGATTGAGCGGGAGATCCGTCTTCATCTAGAACGGGAAGAGCTCCTGCGTCGGGAAAGGGGCCTGACCAGCCCTTGGGGCACCCAGGAGTACGTGGAGGTGCGGATCCGTCCCATTCTGAATCAGAGTGGAGGGTCCTCCGCGGTGCCTAAGGAGAAGGAGCGCCAGCGGGCCGGGGTCCAGATGCAGCGGGAAATTCAGCGGGAATGTCAGCGCGAAGAAGACCTCATGCAGCTGGGGAAGGTCCGGGGTGCTTACGACCGTGGCACCCCGATAGAGCTACAGGAGAAGAAGATGATGTTTGAGCAGCACTTCAGCCCAGAGGCTTTGGCTTCCAAGAAGCTGGCGAGTGGCGGCAGCCCTGACAGAAGCCGGGGCCCATCCTTCACTGAGGTCAACCGCGCAACAAATATGGTCATAATGGACTCGGGGCCATTGCTCCATTCCCAGCGGCCCCAGCTAGAGAAGGCCTCCTCAGCTAACCCCTTCTTCTGCTTGCGTGCCAAAAGTCCTCAGTCTCTGCTGGAGCAGGAAGTCCAGGAAGCCCAAGAGCGAGAGCGGGAGCTGCAGAGGCTGAGGCACAACCTGTATGGCTCAGCGTTGTCATCTCCATCAGCAGAAACAGCAGAGCAGGGAGAGGAAGTCACCACCCAACCAGGTGAGTTACAGGGTAAGAGTAGGATGGGAGCATGGTGGAGGTGGTGGTGGGGGTGATAAGCATCGCACAGGCCCTGTTTCTACCCAGCGGGGTGTGTGACATGAGGACAAAGAAAGAGTTACATGTGAAATGGTAGGACTGCAAAAACAGGTGGAATAAAGTACTTTTTTTCATCTAACCTAACAATTTGTGGCAGAGATGAGCAACTTGTGGCCTTCCAAATGTTGCTGGACTGTAGCTCCCTATCGTGTCTCAGGATGGGTATGGTGGAGTTCAGCAATAAATACCCATTCCTCATCCATGATTTAAGGCATCTGTCTTCTTAAGTGTTGTTGGTGTCTTTGAAGGGAATTAAACAAATTCATAAAGTGAGGAGTGGTTTGGTGTGTAGAACGTCCATGTTCAGGAGCTTGCATTAAAGGTTTCCCTGGCTCGAAAGCCAGTCGTAGGGTTCAGTGCTCATCTCTGGTTTAAAGCCGAAGAGCCAGCGCCGAAGAGCCAGCGCTGTCTGCTTCTGCAGACGTTTCCGTGGTCATGTGGCAGGCATGACTAGACACCGGAATGCATGGAACGCTGTCACCTTCCCACCGAAGTGGCCCCGGTTTATCTACTTGCAATTTCTTGCTTTCGAACTGCTAGGTTGGCAGGAGCTGGGACAAAGACGGGAGCTCATTCCGTCCTGCAGTACTCGGGAATCGAACTGCTGACCTTCTGCCTCCCAGTCAGCATCTTAGCCACTTGAGCCACTGCAGTCCACTTTATCCAGTTGAATATCCAGATCAACCTTCAAGCCATTATGTATAATCTACCTCATCAGGTGGTTGTAAAAGTAAAAACAGGAGGTCTCCTATGTACAATCGCTGTTGTCCTGAGTGCCTGAAGGTTAAATATGAAGTACAAAACAAGAAAATAAATAATAGCTGAAGTTTGGCATATTGGCCATAAGTTTGGCCTCCCAGTCAGTGTCTTAGCCACTTGAGCCACTGCAGTCCCTATGAGCTTGCATACCAGTTGTAAAATTAAAGTCAACAATAAAAGAGATCCTTGTGCTGTCCTTGTGAGCTTCTCACAAGCATACAACTAACTGACTTCAGTCGATGAGAAAACATAGGGGGAGATGGGTTTTTAAAAAGAAAATCTGGAAGTAGCTATGTAATGATAGAAAGGAAGAGAGTACTGATACTGAACAGCATAATAATAATAATAATAATAATAATAATAATAATAATAATAATAATAATAATAATAATAATAATAATAATAATAATAATAATAATAATAATAATAATTCATGTCAGAGATTACTCTGTGTTGAAAGGATTTTTAGGGGACGCCCGAATGAGGCTCCTTTTATGTCCCCATAAGTGCAACTCTGGGGTATCGAAACTCAACCTAAAGAGTCTGTTATTTTTTGGGTTGGCCTGTGGTTTCCAGGAAGAGTTTATTTTGCCTAAGGCAAGAAGATGGCTGGTAAAAGCATAAATGTGGTGCTGCCCAAACAACTCAAGAAGTTGCCTGAAGCAGAAATATTTTTAGCATACGAGTGAAGTAGATCGATGCAAATCAAGAAATGCATCCTCAGGATCTCTTGCAAAATCGGAGGACACTGGAGGGCACGCTATTTGTGTGTGAAATGCATATTGCGTCTCAAATACACTAAAATCCTTCTCTCCCGGTCTAATTGGCCGTGAGTTTGGGAATGGCATTTACCCAAGATTAAATCATCAAAGCAGTCTTTCAAGGTGTTCTGTTTTATCCTGAGGGCTGGAGAAAATTGCCAAGCCTCCCTGGCTAATAGTGATCTGAAACACGCATGTCTTCTCTGGATCCATTTCCCTTTGCCCCAAGTTTGCCTCTAATAAAATAGGTTGGCTGGGTTTTTATGTTGTTTCACAAACCTGCAGCTTCAGTTTAACCAAGAGGTGACAAGGGCACAGTTATTTACATATGCCAGGGAGAACAACCGCTCTATCTCTCTGATGGTTTTTCACTCTTCTGTGCTGCAATCCTAGCCATGCATACCCCAGAAGAAGGTCACAGTATCAGAGAGACCAGTGAAGTTTCCACCCAGCTAAAATCACATAGGGATGAAGCCCTTAAATACAGCAGGTGCTCCAGCTTCAGCCTATTGGCTTGAGACACCAGTACCACATATTGGCAAGATTAGGGAACCTTCTGCCATCCAGAAGCTTTGGTCTGCAACAATCACCAGCCTCATTCCACACGGGCAATGAGTGTGGGTTTAAATATGAAGGATGTAGAGCAGAGGTTCCCAACCTAAAGCCCATGGGCTGAATCTGGCACCTGGCACCATTTCACGTGGGCCCCCCAACCCTCCAAGGGCATTCAAAAAACAAAATGGCTACCCTTTTTGAAGCTGTTGGGACAAAATAGCCACCCCTATCTTGCAGGTAGGGCAAAATGGCCATCTGGCCCTCGAAGCTGACTGAGAGAGCATGACCCGGCCCCTGGCTTGAAAAAGTTGGGAACCCCTACTGTATAGCCTCCCCATCCTGAACGCAAGGTATTAAGACAAATGGGTATTTCTCTGTGACAGCTTCTTGCCCTTGGATAGCTGTGCTGACTAAAATGTGCAGTTCCTTTTCCATGTAAATAGTAGTCCTCTTGTCATCATTATGTGCCATCAAGCTGCATCCAACTTGTAGGGACTTTATTAAGTTTTACAAAGTATGTGAAATAGTTAAGGAGGGATTTCAGCATTACATCCTCACCCCAGTGAGTTTGCATGGCCAAGCAAATTCCAGGTCTCCAGAGTCTAGTCTGCTACTCTACCCACCACACTGGCTTTCATACTAGAGCTGGATGGGTTTTTATATCAGAATCCTATGCCTGTGGTCTCCTTCTCAACCTGGAATGGTAGAGTTTGGACTTCATTGGATGACCTTGAGCTAGTCACACACTCTGTCCACTCTAAAGTGAGTGAATGTATGCACACTAAAGCAGGGGTTCCCAACCTAGGGCCCATGGGCCGGATCCAGCCCGCAGTGCCATTTCATGTGCCCCCACCCCTCTAGAAAAAAATGGCCACCCCTTTGAAGCTGTTGGGACAAAATGGCCACCCCCATTGTGCAGGCAGGGCAAAATAGCCATCTGGTCCTCAAAGCTGACTGAGAGAGCGTGACCCGGCCCCCAGTTTGTAAAGGTTGGGAACCCCTGCACTAAAGGGTAAAAATCAAAATATAGAAATCTTTGGATGGAATTTGCATTTCATAATATCTGATTTTTAATCTAATTTTTACCTATTTTTGCTAATTCCAGGGGAGAATCAGGAAGTGAAATTAGGGTAAAGTTGCTAAATCACTGTTCATCGATAGATCTGACATCTTTTGTTCTAAGTTAAATAAAATAGACACCCAGTGTGATGCAATGGATAGATTGGTGGGCTAGGATTCAGGAGGCTTAGGCTCGAATCCCCATTCGACCATGGAAACTCACTGTGGAGTAGAATTGATAAAATCAGCTTTTAAATATCTCACCTTGAATGCCCTATAAGGGTCACTCTAAGTTAGTTCCAATTTAACAGCACATAGCAAGAATAACAAATAAAATAAAACTTTCATTATCAGTTTCATTAGTAGTTGAAACTACCACTGACCTCTGCTCCCCCCCCCCCTCAATTCTGGATCTGATTTAACCTACCTTTAGTCCACCAGGTCTTCCTACATACTTCTCATACTAAAGAAAAGAAAGGCCAATACTTGTACATACTGAATGTTTTACTCACTCACTCATCTACTTACCTATCTATCTAAGATAGCAAGCAGATATATTGCATACAAACTTTTGCCTAATTTTGTTGGTTGATAAAGATCTGATACTTTGTCCTGAGGTTGGATGTCATCATGGCTATACTGTCCAGATCTGGTAATTCAAAACAATAATATACAAGCCAGTTTGCAAGGCTCTTTAGCCAATATTTTCTTCTTTTTCTTGCACTTATCTTCACATTTATTGTACCTTAAATGGTCAGCTGTGACAGCTTGAATCGTCAGCTGTGACAGCTTGAATTGTCAGCTGTGTACGTACTTTTCATTTCTCATTATGGGAGTCTACCAATCTACATTTGGAGAAGTTTTTCTTTCCCAAAATTTCTGGTTCTTTATTCATTTACTTTAGTATTTCTGCGTTAGCCAAGAAATGTGATCCAAGAAATGCTTTAAGTCCTGAGATAAAATCTGAATTTCAAACACTCTAACCTATTTATAATTGCTTGTGTAAAATTTTATGCCATATAGCAGGTGAAAATACTATATATAATAGATTCTCAAGTTATTTGTTGCATATTACAGTACTGTATTCATCTTAAGGAATGTGCCCTGGGCCGTGTGTAATCTGACTTTATTGCATGGCTCTAATTTCAGTGTTTGTTCTACCACTGCTCACACACTTGGGATTAATTCATTCATCTGTTTCTGATAATCATTCCATGTATGTTCACCTGTCTGACCTGGTTGCAATAAGGGCTTTCCAAACAAGTAAGTCTTTAGATAGATAAATAAAGAAAATAAATAGAAGACGGTTCCAGTTGCATTATGCAAATTTTACAACCAGCTGAGTCAGAGTGTGTACCTAAAGGGTGGTAATAGGTTTCCCAGGGCTTTGTAGCAAACACAAGGTTGAATTTTAACAGATGCAAGACTGAAACAAAAACCCGCCTGTCATTAGCGGGTGTGACCAGAGACCCAGAAATATTGCCAGACAAAGTAAGGGGCACAGTGGAGGCAAAACTCACAGAGACTGTGGGAAACGGCTTGCTTGGCATGGATGTCGAAAGAAGGGCCACGCTCTGGTTCTTCTGTTTGGAGTGCCAGAATTTAGGTCACACACTCTGAAACGAAAGACATTCTCTGATACAACTGAGAAGGCTCTGGTTGTTCAGTGTTGTGAGAAATGCACTCTGCATATGCTCAAAAGCACGGTTATTACTCTGGTTAAACTGTACGTAGCTGTTAAGCTTGCTCTTCTTCCTTTCTCCCATTTTCAGAGAGACCTTCCTGCAAGAAGCTAGAGGTCACGTGGCCCCCACCAAGCTCCTCGGAGACCTCCCAGGTGAATGGCCTGCCTCAGGTAACAACCACACCATCAGTCATTCTTACACCTCACAGTGATGACTGGTGGTCTGTGGCTGTTCTTAGGAACATCGCTCGCTGACTATATATGGGCAAGCCAACATTTGACAGTTTGTATTTTACAGATAACATGTCACTTTAGCTAAAACTTATACCAATGTTTTGGAGACATGATTCTGGCAGAGATGTGTGTCTACAAACTCAAACATGCAGTTGAAGCCTGAGTTGACTTCCCTGTGATCAGTCGCAATTCAAAGCAACCTAATTTACAAAATATGAATGCGGTGAAAAGCTTCTACACTGACTGTTATACACTTTCAGCAGCTAAGGAATTCCCACATCTAATGACATGCTCTCTATAATGTATGATTTGGCCCTGAAGCACACAAGTGCCCAAGACTTACTGTATTATGAGGAGGAAAACAGAATGGAAGTATCCCAGGATGTACAGCTGTAAACCTTGCTTGAATTGGGAACAAACCAGGCACTCTCCAAAAATACTTCAATTTCTCAGTGAACAGGCTGACTGGGATACTTTCAGAGGAGAAGTTGGTATTGGTCTGTTACAGCAAAATCAACCAAAAGTCTTGTGCCACTTTAAAGAGTAACAGGCTTATTTTGATGTGAATGTCTGTGGACCTAACCAACATCTTCAGATCAATTGCATGGACTGCAGACACTTATGCCAAATAAAACATGTTAGTATTGAAAGTGACACAAGACTTTTGGTTGAAGCAGATAGAAGAAGCGCCAAAGCAGCACTCCTCTGTTTTACTGCAACTTTCACAGGAACATTTCCAATGGTGGGCAACAACAAAAAATTTCTACCACACCTGTTGGCCATGTGACTGCTCTTCACTATAGAGCTATGAAAATAGAAGATTGTTCTATTTCATCACTCTATAGCGAACCTCTGAAGCCATTTCCCTTTTGTCCAAGGCTTTTTCCAGGGATCTGTTTCACCCCAAAGTGCCTCCCCAGCCACTCCGGAGTGGCTGTGGATATGCTTTGGGGTGAAACGGAGCCCAGGAAAAGCCTTTGATGAAGAGGGAAATGTAGCCAGCCCCCTCAAAAGCCTCTTCTAGGAGGAGGTGGGCAGGGTGGGGAGGTGGGCAGGGCCAACCATTTTTACTATCGGTACGCTTGTACTGGTGCGAACCTGCTGATGCCTACCACTGAACATTTCCTGTTAGGTCTCACCCTTTGAAATGGGCCAGATCTCCTTATATCTCTGCTTGCCTTTTATGGCATGCAAACAATAGCCACACTGACCAGGGAAAACACTGGAAACAAGGGTTGGTTATCTTTTCTTTGGAAAACTTCACCTTTTAAACACAGCCACAATAGGCGCATTGTAACACATTTACATTTTGTTTCCTTCACAGCTGATAGTAACAGGCAAGCAAATGGTACATAATAGTGCTGAGTTGTCCTTCATCAGATGCCTTAGAACTAATTTTTGCATTAGTCGGATACTGGCAAGAAATTAGATATGTCTTTGTTTTAGTTGCTCATTTCTTGATAGGATCACCCCACCTCCTTAAACACACAAAACACAGGCTGTTTTATTTCTGGATGCTAGAAATCTTTCTTTATTGCCAAGGAGATACAACATTGCAGGCTCCAGGACTTGGAGAGCCTTCTACCCTGTGGTTGACACATTAGGGTAGGGGGTGGGGGTGGAGGCTCCTGTGTGGTTCCTTATTAGCTGTTAGGAAAGGACTCCCAAGGATATGTTATCATTGACGAATTTAGCAGTAACTAGCTATATGGTAGCACTGGTATTGGGATACAAGACGATTACCTTTTACCTAGAAAGCTCATGTGCTGAAGCAAAATTGGGTTTACTAGAGGTGTCCTTCCTATGAGAGTGTCAACAAGCATGTGGATAAGGGGGATCCAGTTGACATTGTTTATCTGGACTTTCAGAAGGCTTTTGACAAGGTCCTGCACCAAAGGCTCTTGAATAAACTTACCAGTCATGGAATAAAGGGACAGGTCTTGTCCTGGATCAGCAACTGGCTAAGGGACATGAAACATAGGGTAGCACTAAATGGACACTTCTCCAAGTGGAGGGAAGTAAAGAGTGGGGTCCCCCAAGGTTCAGTACTGGGACCCCTGCTTTTCAACCTCTTCATAAATGATCTAGAGGTAGGAGTAAAAAGCAAGGTAGCCAAATTTGCTGACGACACTAAATTATACAGGGTAGTGAAAACTGTGAGAGATTGTGAGGAGTTCCAAAGGGATCTCTTGGCACTGGGGGAGTGGGCAAAACAATGGCAAATGAGCTTCAGCATTAGTAAGTGCAGAGTGATGCATGTTGGGGCAAAAAAACCCAATTACATTTATAAACTGATGGGTTCTGAACTCTCTGCGACAAACCAGGAAAGGGACCTTGGTGTCCTGGTGGACAGCTCAATGAAGGTGTTAACCCAATGTGCATCAGCAGTGAAAAAAGCAAACTCAATGCTAGGGATCATTAGGAAGGGTATAGAAAATAAGTCAGCAAGTGTCATTTTGCCTCTTTATAAATCTATGGTGAGGCCCCATCTGGAATACTGTGTACAGTTCTGGTCGCCATACCTCCAGAAGGATATTATGGAGTTGGAAAAAGTGCAGAGGAGGGCAACCAAAATGATTAGGGGACTGGAACACCTTCCTTACCATCTGAGGCTGCAACGGTTGGGCCTTTTCACTCTTGAGCGACGACGTCTAAGAGGTGACCTGATTGAAGTTTATAAAATCATGCACGGTGTGGACAAAGTAGATAAGGAAAAACTGTTTTCCCTATCGCATAACACTAGAACTAGGGGACACTCGATGAAACTTTTGGGTACTAGTTCTCAAACAAATCAGAGAAAGTACTTTTTCACCCAGAGGATCACTGGTCTATGGAACTCCCTGCCAGAAGAAGTGGTGACAGCTGTCAGTCTTGACAGCTTTAAGAAAGGATTAGACAAGTTCATGGAGGACAAGAGTATCAATGGCTATAATTATGGATACTTAAGGACAACCTCCGGGTTGGAGAGATAGGCAGGATATCTCTCAATGCCATTTCCAGGGAATCCTAAGCAGGTGAAGGCATCTGCTTGGGAATACCCTGAAGGAAATGGTGAGCCACTGTGAGAGACAGAATGCTGGACTGGATGGGCTGTGGCCTGTTCCAGCAAGGCTGTTCTTATGAGGCAAGGTAATAGGATCAGAAGCAAAAAACGTTTTGGTCTTCCAAATATTTTGAGCAACAGAGCTCATCAATACACTCCAATCAGTGGTGGGCATCCACAGGTTCGGACCAGTTCGCCAGAACCGGTAGCAGAAATTCTGGCTGGCCCTGCCCATCCAAGTTTTGAAATAAAGTAGTAGTCCTAATTTGGGTGCAATGCAGGGCTTTCCCCCTGGCCATGTCCACCATACCATGCCCACAGTGTGGTAGCAATTTTTTTTGGAGCCCACCACTGACTAATATGGTCAATGGCAAAGGATTTTGGAATTATAGTCCAAAATATTTGGAGCAGCAGTGATGCTCCTGCTCTGTAGTAGATTTTAATCATGGTAGGGAGGGGAAGTATAAATCCTCTCCTTGACAGAAGATTACCCTCATGGATTATAATATAAAGAGGGTACCGTTTGGATTTTCCAGTTTCAGGGATGGAAATGCCTGATACTAAACCTGTGCATCAGTGGCGATCAAACTCTTTAATAGTTAAGGTGTAACTGCTCTGTGCTGAGAGATCGTGACCATGCTCTCTTGATTGAGAATATCAGAAAAAGTCTGTCTGGACCAAATTAAGACCTACCAAGCCCTGCACTGATTGCAAGAATCCATAAAACCAGCTGGTACTAGGTGTCCCATCACAAAGTACATGAGCCAATGGGATACCAGTGGAGCCTGGTCTCTTTTTCATTTCCAACTGTTGTGCATCATAGGATGCACTGAACAGGACTTGGGGTTTACCAGTTAGTTTACGTCAAACTATTGCCATGCCAGCACCTTAATTCTAGAAGCTCATAATTTGACATACAGCTAAACAATATATTTGCTTTATTTTAACAACTTGACTCTGTTTACTGACAGCTTATGAAAATCCCATAATATGTTTCTAGGTTATTCATTCGTGACCTGAGAGAGCAGGCTGTGATGTGTCCCTTTTGCTGTTAGTGAGAGATGGAGGGATTCCATTGCCTATTATGAAAGCTGTGACATTTGCTATAACTAGCTTCTACTAAATCCTGTAAGATAGGTGTGGAAAACAAATGGTCGTCCAAATGCTTCTAGATGACAGTACCAAAGACTCTTCCCCATTGGCTAGGATAGCTCAAGGCTAACTGGGATTGCAGAGCCAAGAATATCAATGAGTCTATAAGTTGGCCAATGTTGCTACAGAATTTACTACAAAATGAATGTGCAGAGGATTCTAACTACACACGCTTCTGAATTTGGATTAGAGCTCAAAACCTACTGTGGCACCTTTGAAACTGGGGTGTGCTCTTTATTTTTAAAAGACAACTGCTGTTGCAGGAAACATGGCAAAGTGTCATTGTGACCAGGAGAATGGGAAGGGTGAATTGGGGAAGGCTCTGTAGGTCCCTGAATAACTCTTGAGCCTCAAGCTGTGGTAGGTGAACCATGGGGCAAAAAAAATTACCACTGACAGAATGGCTTTTTCTTTGCTGTGCAACTGGCACTGAATATTTTCCAGAGCTTGGAATGTTTAGCTTTAACTTGGACAGAAACCATCCCAGGGTCTTCTAGGAGGTGTAGTCCAAAAATAACTTTTTCAGGCTTTGTTCTTCCCTCAGTTCTGAACAAGCCCTTCTTTCCGGTTAGATCTATGCCTGCCAGAAAAATCTCCTAAGACTTTCATGTGCTTTTTTTTTTTTTTTTTTTGCTGACTTTCCTCTAGCTCAGGAGTTCTCAACCTTTTAAAGCCGGGGCCCGGGTCACGCTCCCATGGGCCACAGGTTGAGAATCCCTGCTCTAGCTCTTGCTCACACACCTCTTCTTTTTCTTCTTCCCTGTTCTCTATTCAACCACACAGCCGGAGAGGAGCCCTAGGACCCTTCGTCGCCAGAGGAGTGCCTTAATTGAGCGCTGGGAGTCTGGAGCTGTTGGCAAGCAAGAGAATGAGGATTAGGAGCAGCCCGCAAGAGAAAGGCAACTGCATCTTCGGTGATAAGACAACATGGCGAGAGGGGGAGTCCCCAGTTTCTACCCCAACCCCATTACAAGGCATGGGGCAGCCCCATCTTGAGAACCAATCACATGTTCATTTTACTCAACCGTTTGATTTGACAGACATTTGGCAAACAGCACGACTGCCTGCCCAGTTTGATCATGCAAAGAGAATGTTTATAGCTGGCTATATATAACCTTTTCTCCCACGTTTTTCATGGGAATGAGGAGAAGCGAAGTAAGGGGTCAGGCTCCAGACCTTGTATGTTAATGCAGAGTCATCCATGCTCGTGCCAAGAACTTTCCATACTCATTTCTCTGCTAAGTTTTTTTTTTACCCGTATTGATTAGCCACATACATGGAGGTTTATGGCTGCATTGATGGGAGAAGAATGTCCAGGGACAGTAATGTATGT
Organism: Bradypodion ventrale; assembly: GCA_035047345.1. Classification (NCBI taxonomy): domain Eukaryota; kingdom Metazoa; phylum Chordata; class Lepidosauria; order Squamata; family Chamaeleonidae; genus Bradypodion; species Bradypodion ventrale. The sequence goes on from JAWDJE010000002.1 coordinate 193,524,066, forward strand.
CTGCACTGTGGGGTGTGCTGTGAGGCATTTTCACTACATGGGTCATGTAGCCCCAACCCAGTAACTCTTTTCTTTCTCTTTTGGGGTGATTAACTAGTTGCAAAAGGCCAACCATCTGGGTAGACATCTCCTTCTCGACACCTGACCTCAGGGGAGTGGCAGAATTTTGAAATGTTACTTTTTGAAATTGTATTTAAACTTCTTGAAATGTTTCTAATTCATTCTTTTAAAAGATACTGATTTCTTGCAGAAGAGAGGGTAGAAGGTTTTATTTTAGAAATGACTTGTCAACAGAAACCATGGGATAGCTGTGCTCATTTGGCATGAAGTAGGCTCGAGCAACTCAGAGAAATGTGCTCCCTCAGAAAGACTGAAATTTTGAGCCTTTGGTCCTCGAGTTGTGATATGAGAGAACAATTTACTACAAGACTATTTTTTGTCCTGATGTATGTCAATATTTGATTTGTCATTCTGGGCTCAGTCTCTTGGTATTCAAACCATACCCGTCAAGCGCCGCTCCGGAAAATACGGGAACTGCTCCGGCCCGGGTGCGCATGCGCAGGAAAACTCCATCGCACATGCACAGAACCCCTTTGTGCATGCGCAGAACACATTTGTGCATGCGCAGATGGGTTCTGTGCATGCGCATGTGTGCAGTAACCCCTTTCCCTGTTGTTCTAAATACGGGACAGTACCGGGAAAGGGGAGGAACACGCACCAAAATACGGGATTTCGTGGACAATCCAGGATACTTGACAGGTATGATTTAAACTTCTGGACAAAAAAAAGCCAGCCCTTTTGAGAAAAAAAACCCTTGTAGGAATGAATGCATACTCTTGTGTCCTACAGGAGGTGAGTAAGGCTACAACTATTACCCACCTTGAGTATGGTTTTTCAATGTTTTTTGTTGAACCAAGCAGGAATACTTTGATTAAAAGACATGCTTGAGTTTGCCTACTCCAGCTAGAATTAGAAGCCATTCAAACAGGAGTGGCTACTGATTGTTTCTTTTGGGAAATGCTACAAAATTTTTCAAAATCATATAAATGGAGATAAAAGAATCGTGTAGCGCTTTTAGACAAAGACTTGCTTCAGTTTCCCTCACAATGAAATAAAGGGCAATTGTTCTCCCCAAAGCCTGAAGTCACTTGGAGAAAGTGGCAATCTTCACAGATAATCAGGTTAGTTTTAACTTGCATAGCAAAAGCAAAACAGAACCAAAAACAAAGTATTGTGATGTCTTTAAGGCTAGCATATATATTTCTGCATGAACTCCTGTGGATTACCATCCATTTTTTTCAGGCATAAAATAATTTGAAATTGCTTGTAATCTACAGGGGGCTATGCTGGAATAAATTTGTTAGTCTAAAAAAATGCTACAAAGACTTTTTGGCGATTTCTTTGTACTTTGGAAAGTAGTTTTCAGGCAGAGGACTAAAATTTGCTGCTGCAGTCTTTCAGCAAAGTGTGGGGTGGGGTCAGAAAGATGGCCCAAAGAGAAGATCCAGCAAACAGACTTTTTGTAAATAGAAAATGCAACTGCATATTTGAGTTAAATAAGTATCATGGTTCGACGTTGAGCCTTGTTTCATGAAGAAGAAAAATACTCTCAGGACACTGGGAAAGACTTGAAGCATTATTAAATATCCCTGGTTACCAGTGGTGGGCATCAGCAGATTCGCACCAGTTCGCCAGAAACAGTAGCAGAAATTCTGGCTGCCCCCGCCCCCATCCAAGTTTTGAAATAAAATAGTCCTAATTCGGGTGCAACACAGGACTTTCCCCCTGGCCACGCCCGCCATACCGCGCCCACAGTGTGGTAGTAAATTTTTTGGAGCCCATTGCTGGTTACCATTCTTTCAGATTGCAGTTCTGTGCACACTTACGTGAGAAGAAGCCCTACTGAACAAACACACAATATTTGGCAAAGGTATATGGTTAATATCGTCTGAACTAATTACTCTGACTGCTGACTTTAGGTTGCAAAGATGTAGAAATACTCCTTGCACCACTGTATTCAATTAATTGGGAATCTGAGATTTTCCAGAAGAAAAGGGACACTTTCTTGGCCCTGTGTACTTGTAAAGATATACTTGAAAGGTCATGGACTATACCCGGTAAAACCTCAGCAGCTGAGAAGATTAGTTCATAGGATTTCCGCATATCAGGGTGGGATGTCAGTACCTATATAACATTAAATCTCAATTACAAATGCCAAGTGTGAAGAAATATGTATATCTGTATGATTGGGAGAATCTATATAAAGTGGAAAAATCAGTTTTCACTTTCATTAAATATGCATTATCTTCTTTCAGAGATAGGCTAGCCATGAGTCCTACATTTTTAAAAGATGCTTCTGTGCTTGAAAAGCTGACAGGACGAACCTTGATTTAATAGTGTCCTCTATTCAAAGGGCTATCCAGACCAAATCTGGCTTAAAGTTAAGCAGCATTAAGGGACCTTTAATTTGCCTATCAATAGTTTGCACTTTAAAAACAGGCAGACAGGTCACCCATCCACAGTGTTGGAGTCTCAACGCATGAAATGATGATTCTATATGTAGAGGCAGAGCAGAGTTAAGAGGGGGCGGGGGTGTTAGTCTATTTATTCTAATGCAGGCCTGCCTCAATCTGCATTTGGGAAATTAACTTATTTTTCTTTTGTAATTGATCAATAGGGAGAGTTAACCCAGATTTATGTTCACGTCTAATGTCTCAAGTATGTTGCTCTGAAAGATTTGCACCCGTGCAAGGATATCGCTGTAAGAGGAATAATGCATTTGCCTTACTGTGTGATCCATCCCTAAAGCTTCCCAACTTCATTGGGATGTGTAATGTTTTTATTTATATTATAGTCATTATTTGTAAATTTGAATCTATATAAATTAAAATTTTATGCAGAACTTTTATCTTCTTTCTTTGTGAAGTGTAAGTGACCAGTCATACAGATAAGTGACTATAAATTAAAAAAACAATTCTCATTACCCAAAGAGTCAAATTTTGCTATTCCTGTGTTACTAAAATCAGATGTTAAAATTTCTTACAGCAGCAGCGCTGCCTAGCTTAAATGCTAATTCATCATTAGAGGTGGCATCTCTGCAGGAACAGGCTGATGCCCAGCACATTGAAAATGTAAAAGACAAACAAAGCCATGTAGTCAGTGGTGGGATTCTTAGTGGTGGGCATCAGCAGGTTCACCCCAGTTCGCCAGAACTGGTAGCAGAAATTCCGGCTGGCCCCGCCCACCCAAATTTTGAAATACAGTAATGCAGGGCTTTTCCCCTGGCCACGCCCACCATACCACACCTACAGAATAAGTAGTAAAAAAAATGAATCCCATCACTGCCACCACTGCTCTGCATGTAGTTCATCAGCAAAACTTTAAAACAAGTCTGTGTAATACTTTCATTGCCTCTCTACAATATTTTAAAAGGCAGTTTTTGCACCTTCAAGGAGGCTTTATGAAGCTGGCATTGCAGAGCTTGAGGTGTGAAAGAAAACTCCGGAGTGGGTGTGTGTGTGTATGGAAACTTGTTATAACTACTTAGCTCCCTTCTTCTGCTTGACACACTGGAAATAAAGTTTTATTGTTATGCCACGTGGGCTCTCTGCTTCTTCTGCTTCCCAAAGGCACTGATCCAACAGGGACCCTTTCAAGTGTCATGCAAGCCACTAACAGAAGATTTACCAAAGATTTTACCAAAAGACTCCATCATAGTGGTTATGTTAGGGGTGCATCACATCACATTAGAAGGTGGGTCTGAACTATGGAATGTTAGTCATTGCTGGCCCTGGTAGAACTCTGTCCTCTCTTGCCTATAGGTAACTAAGTACTCAACGTTATTAGGAGTTAAGACTTAATGAACTAACAGAATTCACTTCACAAGGGATCCCCTCCAACATGGATTCCCTCCTGTAAGCAATGAAATGCTAATGAGTTGGTGTGGTATGCTATGCGCAATAAAATATAATTGGTGTGGAAGGATGAATTACTGCTCTCAAATGTTTTGCTTTGGCCTCTTTGGTCTTCCATTTTGTAGAAACAGAGGGAACAGCCTGTCAAAATTACAGTCTGAACAAAGTCAAAAAGATTCTTTCATCTGGGCAAAGGCAGTGGATGCAAGAAAAAAATGTGTTGGGTTTTCAATGTTATTTTACTGGCATAACTAGTAAAATCACTTTCTGAAAGATAATAGGTGCCAATGTCTGAAAGCCCTTTATACTTCAGAGCAAAGGTAGTAAGTTTCCATCAACTTTCCCCAGTTCTCTGCAGCCCTTCTCAGGTCTCATCGCAATGGGGCATTATCTCCTTCCCTTCTGATCCACTGCCTAATACAAGAGATTCACCCTACAATGGCTACTAAACAGCATGATGGTTATATATTACAGTAATATCCCGGATAACGTTTGCACTGCACAACGTTAAAACTGTATAACATTAAGGAATCTGAAGAACAAGTATGCACTGCACAACGTTAAAACCCTATGGGATGTATCGCACAACGTCCACTGAAGTCTGTGTTGGTCACAATGTGTCTCTATGGAGTTTGCCGTTGTGTGATACATTCCATAGGGTTTTAAAGTTGTGCGGTGCATGTATCACACAACGTTAAAAGCCACATAACGTTAAGACACGTGTAACCAATTTTTAACATTATCTGGGGTATTACTATATCTGTATTGTTAGAGGCAGCCTCTAAATAAAGCATGAAAGAAGATGCTACTGCAAGTCATGTCCTGATTGTTAGTTTCCAATGTGCATCTGGTTAGCTAACTAAGGTTACTATGCATTGGCCAGGAGACTCAACATTTGTGTCCATTCTTCTCAATCTCAGTCCCTCACTCTCAGGATTTGGCCCTAAAAGCTCAGGGAATGGCTCACTGCTTTGTTTACAACTCTATTAACCACTGTGTGGATTTGAATGGTGCATTTGTTGGACCCTTTGGTCTGATCCAGTGGTATTATTCTTGTATACCAGGGTTGCCCGTACTATGGCCCGTAGGCCAGATCTGACCCTGATGCCAATTCATCCAGCCCATGCCACCTTCATTGCTCCCGAAAGCAGAAGTAAAACGTTAAATTTCTATACCACCCACTCAACCAAGGCCGACTCAGGGCGGTTCACAATCATAGATAAAACAGATAGAAACATACAGAATTAAAAACCCACCACTTAAAAAGGGGTGCAGGTACCGAGGAACCGTGGGGGAAGGCATACTCCTCTATATCAATTTAGTGTTCAAGAACCAAGACAATAGAAACAGCCGAAGTCTGGCTTAACTCATCTTTATTGCATGATGGTCAGGGGGAACATGTGGTAATGGCGGACGAACAGCTCCTTATATACAGTGGCTATACATTTGAATGTGGCTCCTCGGTAGCTCATTGGCTACTGTCTGCATGACGTCACCCTTAGTCATGCCCTTCTTGTCCAGGTGAGGCAGTGGCGGGAATCTTCCCGCGGCTGTAGGTATTTGGAGAATTTGTACCATGTGAGCTGGACGCTCGCTACTGCCCCCAGTGGTCACTAGCTTGCGTCCTAATACAGAAGGTTACAATGTTACTTTTAAAGATTGTTACATTCACTCATTCGTGTGGTTGCATTTATTTAAAGGCACATTACAATCCATACACAACACCCCTCCCCCCTAGGATGAGATGAAGTCTCTCATCCAATGTGGTTTGTTGCATGAGCATTTTGGGCGTAAGGCTGGCTGGCTTGTCCCGGGGGAGCTATCGCTTCTGTGTTCCCTGGGCTCTTGTCCTGCAACAGGAGAGGGAGACTCGTTAGCGACTTGCTGCGGTTCTGCAGCTTTTGGGGTAGGGGTAAACTCCATTGTGGGGAAACCGGGGGCATTGGGGACTAACGAAAAACCTTGCTTGGACGGGTGGGGGACCACTCCGAAAAACTCCCCCGGTTTTGTAACTCAAAGTCAAACTCATGTTCTGGGATATCTATGGGGGCATCCTCCAGGATATCTGCGGGGACAAACTTATTCCCTTCCCCCCTTGGTGGGGACCGCCGGTCCCCCTCTTCTCCCCCTTGGGCTAAACAGGTGGGGGAGAACCCTAATGCTGAGTTCTGATGTGCGGTTTCCGCGCCCTGACTACCAGGAACCCGTCGCCGGAGTTGGTCTGCATGTCGCCTCCAGAGTAGACCCGTGCTGGTCTCAACGCAGTATGACACAGGTCCCGTTTGGCCAATGACTACCCCTCGGACCCAGGCTGGTCCTGCTGTTGCATAATTTCTGCAATGGACCGGGGCGCCAATTTCGAAACTTTTGGTGCCCACTATCCCTATGTTCCTCCCAGTATCTTCCACCCTTGTGGGGTCTAGCCTAGTCAGTATTGTGGTCAGCTTCCTGCGCATGAGGAGTTCTGCGGGCGAGTAACCTGATGCCAGCGGTGTCACCCTATAACCCAGCAGGAATTGGCATAACTGTAGATTCAGGTCCCCGGGGCCCATGCACCTCAGTGCTTCCTTTGTTGTACATATGAGGCGTTCTACCTGTCCGTTTGTCGCTGGGTGAAAAGGTGCAGAGGTGATGTGCCGGATGGCATTTATGTCAATGAATGCCCGGAACTCGGCGGATGTGAAACTACTCATATTATCACTCACAAGCACATCGGGTATACCGAATGAACTGAACACCTTGCGCAATTACTTTATGGTTGCAGCTGATGAGGTGTTTGCCATTGGGATAACTTCTAACCACTTGGAATAAGCATCCACTATGAGGAAGAAAAATGAACCTCTGAAAGGACCTGCGAAATCTATGTGCAGGCGAGACCATGGCCCTTTGGCTGCGTCCCATTCTCTGTGCGGAAGTCGGGACTCTTCGGGCCGAGAGCTTTGGCAACTCTCACAAGTGCTCACCATGTGCTCTATGTCAGCATCTAACTGGGGCCACCAGAAATAGCTCCTGGCCAAAGCTTTGGAGCGGACAATCCCCGGATGGCTGATGTGCAGTAGCTTGAGCACCCTTGCTCTCAAAGATTCAGGGACGACCACCCGCTGGCCCCAAAGGAGGCAACCCCTCTCCGTGGACAGTTCTATCCTCTTCCTAAAAATGGGGCAAATTCTGCCACTGGGGAAGACGTTGGCCACCCTTTTTGCACCCATGAACTCACTAGGGCCAACGTCTTATCCCTTCCTGTCGCCTTGGCGATATCCGCGGGTACTATTGGGGGTGAATCCAGAACCTCTATCAGGAGCACTTGGTGATCTTGTTCCACTTCACACACGGGGTTGCCCACGTGAGGCAGAGGTGACCTCGAGAGTGCGTCCGCATGGCTTATGTCCTTTCCGGGGCGATAAACCAGCGTGCTCTGGTACGCATTTAGAAAAATGGCCCATCTCAGCATTCTGGGGGACAGGATCTGCGGTGTGGGCTTGTCTGTGGTGAAAATGCCTAGCAGGGGCTTGTGGTCAGTCACGATGGTGAAAGGGCGACCGTATAGAAAGTCATGAAACTTCTTTGTTCCAGCGATTATTGCAAGTGCCTCCCTGTCTGTCTGTGCATAGTTACGCTCTGCCTTTGACAGGGATCTGGAGTAGAACGCAACTGGGGCTTCCTGCCCACTTTCCAACATGTGGCACAGGACCGCCCCCACCCCCACTGGTGAGGCATCGCATACTAGAACCACTGGCTTCTTGGGATCGAAATGGGTCAGGATGGCCTCTGAGGATAAAAGTTGTTTCAGCTCATTGAATGCTCTCTCTTGACTCTCGCCCCATCGCCAACCCTCGTCCTTCTTTAATAATCGATGAAGTGGCTCCGCCACCAATGCCTTCCTAGGGAGGAAGGAATGGTAAAAATTCAGGAGCCCCAGGAACGATTGCAACTCGGGTTTTGTGGTGGGGCGAGGAGCATTTTGAACAGCGGCCACCTTTGACTCAGAGGGTTTTATATCAACTGGGGTTACCCGGAAACCTAGGAACTCTACCTCTTTTGCGAAGAACACACATTTGACTTTACGCAGCCTCAAACCCGCTTTCTCGAATACGGTCAGTACCCCGTCTAGCCTTTTGGCCAGTTCTGACTCGCTCCCCCCCCCCCCCGTTATCAAAACATCATCAAAATATGGCAAGACCCCCTCCAAACCCTTCAAAAGTCGCTCCACTAATGATTGGAAGATGCCTGGAGCCGAATGTACGCCAAACTGTAGGCGCGTCACCTTAAAAGCCCCTTTGTGGGTGACTATCGTCTGTGCAGCAGCTGCAGCTGGGGTTACCCTAAGTTGCTGGTAAGCCTGCGCCAGGTCTAACTTCGCAAAACACTTTCCCCCATTTAACCTGGCCAATAAGTGGCTGACCACCGGCACCGGATACGCATTTGGGCGTATTGCCTTGTTGATGGTGCACTTGTAATCAGCGCAAATTTGAACCTCCCCATTAGCCTTTAGTGCTGTTACAATAGGAGTTTCCCACTCCGCAGAATCGACTGGGACTAGAATTCCCTGGCCCACCAACTTGTCCAGTTCCGCCTCTATTTTGTCCTTTAGTGCAAAATGCACCCTTCGCAGTTTGAGCCTTATCAGCCGGATCTCCGGGTCCAGGTCGAATGCAACTGGGGGGGGGGGCTTGAATTTTCCGAGTCTTTTCTTGAATACCTCGGGATGCGCGTTACACACTTCCTGTATTGGATCAGTTCCGACAGTATGCACACCCCCTATGAACAAACCCAGGGGCTTAAACCATTGTGTTCCCAGGAGGCAATAGGCCCCCTCCTTGAGAACGACCAGAGGGAGCTCCGGGGCGTGTTGCTTGTATTGCACCTTGAATTTTCCCACCCCCAACACCGGAATGCTATTTTCCTGCACGTCTCGCAAAGTAGACTTCAGTGCTTTGAGCTTGGGCCGCATGTTGGGGGAAATTCGCAAAAACTCCCTCTGGGAAATAATGGAATAAGAGGAACCTGAGTCTATCTCCATCTTAACGGGGACCCCTTGCAACAGTACCTCAACAAAGTAACGTGGGTGTCCCAAGGACATGCTTTGGACCGCCGCATTGTCGTCGCTGGGGACTCGCCAGTAAACTCCATGTACCTCGACGTTGCTGTTGTCGGAGACTCGGCCCACGCCGTCCTGTTTCCTTGAGGGCCGGACGCCATCCTTCCTTGGGGTACGGTCTGCTGAGCCCTTGTGCTCTCCGCGCCGTCGCCTGCAAACCTTGGCGATGTGGCCCCGCCGTCCGCAGTTGTGGCACTCGGCCTTCCGGAATGGGCACTTGCTACGGTCGTGGGACGCCCCGCAGCCGTCGCAACATCGGCCATCCTTCCGCACCTTCCGGATGTCTTCATCCTCGCTGCTCTCCGTGGAGGAATGTGGCACCCGCCTGGCCGCTTGCACCGAGGCTGCTGCCCTGTCGGGTTGTGGAGGCCTTGTTCTGAACCCCTTAACCCCGGCTCTCATGGCTTCTGCCGCCTGCGCTTCCTTCAGGACCTCTTTTAACGTTGGGGGCGGCTCTTTGTTCATCAGCTTCCGCTGGGTCGCCTCGTCCCACAGGCCGCACAGCATGCGGTCCCTGAGGGCGATTTCTAGGTTATCCCACTTGCATGGGCCTGCAGCCAAATGGAGGGCCGCTGCAAAGGCAGCCACGGACTCACCAGGGGACTGCACCCTCTTCCAGAAAGCGTCCCAGGCCGAGAACATCGAGACCGTGGGCTGGAAATGGTCCCACAGAGCTTTCAGGAGCTGTTTAACCGGGACCTCATCTACTTTTCTTGAAGACACCAGGTCCACCAAAATATTCATGGCCGGGAAACCGAGCATCCTGATGAGGGTGGCTCTTTTCTTCCCCTCATCTGAGATGTCAGACACCATCAGTGCGCTTTTGAAATCCATCTCGAACAGTTCCCATTCCTCCGGTTTGTTGATGTCGAAACCGGTCTGTGTTGTCTTGATTCCGTGGGAAGCCATCATCCCACCTTCGTCGCCAGTTTAGTGTTCAAGAACCAAGACAATAGAAACAGCCGAAGTCTGGCTTAACTCATCTTTATTGCATGATGGTCAGGGGGAACATGTGGTAATGGCGGACGACCAGTTCATTATATACAGTGGCTATACATTTGAATGTGGCTCCTTGGTAGCTCATTTGGTACGGTCTGTGTGACATCACCCTTAGTCACGCCCTTCTTGTCCAGGTGAGGCAGTGGCGGGAATCTTCCCATGGCTATAGGCATTTGGAGAATTTGTACCATGTGAGCTGGACGCTTGCTACTGCCCCCAGTGGTCACTAGCTCGCATCCTAATACAGAAGGTTACAATGTTACTTTTAGAGATTGTTACATTCACTCATTCGTGTGGTTGCATTTACTTAAAGGCACATTACAATCCATACACAACAATCAACCACCCAACAGAAGCCACCCCTCTACCTGCACCCCAAACTTGGCCCGCCAGCCAGGTTTTTAGTTCTTTCCTAAAGGGCAACAACTCCGTCCGGAGGCGCAGTTCTACTGGCAGGAGGTTTCAAAGGGCCAGTGCGGACACAGAGAAGGTTCTCCTCCTTGTGCCAGAGAGGCGAGCCCCCCTGGCCGGTGGCACTATTAGAGAGCCCCTCCGGTCCACTCTGGTTGGATGGACAGATGTCCTTAGGGCGATGGGGTCTCTAAGGTAACCTGGCCCACTACCATATAGGGCTTTAAAGGTCAAAACCAGCACCTTGAATTGCACCCGGAGGCAAACGGGTAACCAGTGCAGCTCCCAAAGCAGTGGTGAGGCATGGACATAACGTCCACACCCCATCACCACCCGGGCCGACACATTCTGGACCAGCTGCAGCCTCCGAATGGTCATCAAGGGCAGCCCCATGTAGAGCGCATTACAATGATCTAGTCTGGAGGTCACCAGAGCATTAGTGACCATGAGCAAAGAGTCCAGGAGCAGGCGCAACTGGCGAATCACCCGAAGTTGGGCAAAGGCCCTCCTGGCCACAGCCGTCACCTGTTCTTCAAGCAGCAGCTGTGAATCCAGGAGGACCCCCAAGTTGTGCACCGGGTCATTCTGGGGCAAAATGGCCCCATCCAAAACCAAAGATGGTAGCTCCCAGAATAGAGCAGGACCCCCTATCCATAGCCACTCAGTCTTGCTAGGATTCAGTTGCATCCCATTCACCCCCATCCAGACCCCAACAGCCTCCAGACATCTGGAAAGGACTTCGACTGCATCACTGGGGTCCCCACGGGCAGAGATATACAACTGTGTATCATCCGCATACTGGTGGTACCGCACCTCATGGGAACGGATGATCTCACCCAGCGGCTTCATGTAGATGTTAAATAGGAGAAGCAAGAGTACCGAGCCCTGAGGCATCCCATATTTTAGGGGCCTAGGATTGGATCTCCCACTCTCCAACTACACCGACTGGGTCCGACCCCTCAGAAATGAGGAAAACCAGGACCACACAGTATTAATTAAGTATATTAATTATAGCCCCGACCCAGCCACCTGTCACCGTCTTAGAGGCTTTTACCAGCCAGGCAGGACAGGGATCCAATGGACAATTAGTGGCGCGAACCGCTGCAAGGAGCCTGTCCACTTCATCTGGGGCAACTGGCTCAAACCGATCCGAGATAACACTGCAAGACTGTGCAATGGCTTCCCCCGGATCCTCCCCATCCACACCAGGATTAAACCCTGAGCGAATCCGATCGATTTTCTCCACCAGATGGTCAGCAAAGTCCTCAGCTGATCCCTGCCAACCAGGCATAGGCCCCCCCTCACCAAGGAGGGACCTGGTCACCCGAAACAGGGTGGCTGGGTGATTATCAGTGGAGGCAATAAGGTGGTGAAGTATTGCCTCCTCACCACCCCCATCACCACTAGGTAGGTTCTAATAGCGACTCTAGCTAGTGTCCAATCGGAATCGCACCGGGTCTTCACCCAGTGGCGCTCAAGGCGTCTCTTTGCCCGTTTGAGCTCCCGCAGATCTTCCGTGAACCACGGGGATGACCTAACTCCATGGGCTCTGAGAGGCCGTAGTGGAGCGATTACATCCAAGGCAGCTGTTGTCGTCCCGTACCACAGGTCAATAAGCGCCTCGGGTGAATCGTATCGCCGATCCAGAGGAAAATCCCCCAGTTCCCTCTGGAATCCATCCGGATCCATCAGTTGCTGGGGGCGAGCCATTTTAATAGACCCTGCCTCCCTACGATGAAGTGTCGCCCCCAGGAAGTGTAGAGCCACCAGATAGTGATCTGACCATGGCACAGGTGTTATGTCTAGCTTCTGTAAACTCAGATCACTCTGCCACCGATCCGACAAAAAAAACTAAATCTGGTGTGTGGCCACTGCCCCTGGTAGGGCCCCGAATTACCTGAGCCAGGTCCATATCTGCCATGGAAGCCATGAATTCCTGAGCCACCCCGGAACCAGCCCCCAGCGAAGGCAAATTGAAGTCCCCCAGAACCATCAGCCTAGGGAACTCCAACGCCAATGCTGAGACAGCCTCGAGGAGCCCAGGCAGGGAGTCCCTTACCCTGCAAGGGGGCAGGTACAGGAGTAAGACCCCCAACAGACCCTTGGGGCCCAGCCACAGGAGCAGGGCCTCACATACTTCTACTTCCGGGAGCGACGAGGGTAGCATGGGCCGGATGAATTGGCATTGGGGCCAGATCTGGCCCACAGGCTGTAGTTTGGGCACCCTTGGTTTAAGCAGAGAAAATGACAGCTTAAAATCTATCTCATTCTGTTGCAAAACAGATTGCAAGGCACATTTTACTTCTGCTTCCGGTGGGAGGAACCATGTGATCAGCCCACTGAACCATGTGACTGGCCCACTGAACCAACTGTACTGTATATATAGGTATATTCCTGTATACCTATATTCTCAAAGGTGTAGATGGCCAGCATTTAGCCCCGAAAAGGGCTTCTTTTATCTATGAATATCTTGTACTGGAAGTAGGACCATTGCACAAATTGCATGGGAAAAGATGAAAGGGGTTAATTAAATCCAAAAGCATCAGTCACTGTCTCCTGCTAATTTTACAACAGGTTAGCTGCACACACCCATGACATTTTTGTAGTGGCTAGAATGGACTTAATGAGTAAAGTCTTACATTGCTGCCCCTGCCTTCCCTGCTAGCTATTGTCTAGTGGGTGTGGAGAGCTTTTTTCTTAGTATCCAGGAGTTGACCTTTACTTACATTGAAGTCTGTCACCAGCCAAAAGCCAGCGGTAGATGAGAATGAAGCCAAAGGTAAGCAGGGTAGTCAGAACTAGTGCAAATAGAGAAAATGAGCTTTGGAATGTGTATATTTAATAAAGCTAGCTGAGGTGACAATCAGTATGGTCAGAAAGTATATAATGGGGACAAACAGAGATACTGTAGAGAGTAATGAATATACACACCATTTCTTGAGCCTCTTGTATTCTGAAGGTCAATTTGTCAGTACTTTGTTGGATCGGGGCCGTGAAGCGGCCATTGGGTCCCGGAGGAGACTGGTCAAGTAACGACACGAGACAAGGTGGAGCGAAGACCAGTGGTTTATTGAGGGAAAATCATCATCATATATAGGAATTCAAGGCAGAGTGTGATAGAATCGTCATCTGACAGAAAATCACATCACATGTTTACACGGGTTAATTGGGAACCTCTCCCGGGGAAGTTAATTAACTAAGTTAAACACTGGCAGGGGAAGTCCATTGTTCCTAGCTTACCCAAGAGTAAATATGGCCACTGTTGACGTTAGGGCTTGGGGTAATTCGCAGGTGCGATATTACCTATTACCTAACCGCTTAGTTAGGCATTCAATTTCCTCCTGCTTGGACTGCCTGTCAGGTCAGATATGGGTGAATCAATCTTATGACTATTAATCCGCTCCCCAATTTCTGTCCCCTCGTAGCCCAAAGGCCCGGAGCATTCTCACAAGTCATGGCCTCTGTCAGGGACAGTATGCCAATTGTGCTTGCGGATCCCGCACTCCCCCTTTACTTGTTAGATTGGACCTGACAGACGGCTCTGCGCAGGAGTGGCATCAGCTGGCATGAGGGGATAACATTTCAGGGTTCCTTCCATGGGGGACATCTCGATATCAGTGAGGGAATACATTGCACGAAACAACACACTGCTGTGCCCAGTATTACCACCCCCACAATCACCTTGAGTGTCGTCTGAAGCCAACCCCATGGGAACCATGACCACAACGAATCCCACCACCCCCACGTAGCATCCTCCTTGATGTTTTTGACCAAGGTGTGGAGGTCCGTGAGCTGGCTCTGTACCTTATGCATGTTGTCTGTAAGATTAAAGCAACACATGCCATGGACAGACTCGCAACCCAAATGATGTAACAACAGAAGGTAATCGATAGCGGCTCGATTATCTAGTATGGCATGGCGAAGCTCCGTCTGCTCCTGGTTGAGCAGCGCTATTGCCGAGGAGGTGTGGTTGATGGCTTTTGCCAAAGCGCAAGCCAATTGACCAATTCTCTGAGCGTTGCCAACGGCTAAGCCTGGCACGCCAAGTATGCTGACTGCCAACGAGACGTACTCAGCCTTACTCAAAACCCTAATGTTGCTATCACATGAGCTGTCTAACTGGGTGGCACGAGCGTGCCGTATGGGTGAAGGGACATTTGTGCTTGGGGCAACCATATTCCTAGTGGGGAGCAACAATGTCAAGCGACTGATACAACATGTGGAATCTGATACATTGGCGGGAATGTAATTCCAAGTATACTGATTGCATGTAAAAAACCATCCTGAAGGCAAGGTAACATGAACATACATTGAGCTGATTGTCTCTGGGTTATCACAAGTCCAGTTGCCGCTGCCGGTGTTGAGGCAACGGCGCTGAGGCCCGCTGGCTGCGGAGCAGCCGGCCATTCGGGCACAAGTAGAGTTCGGGCTGACCGCCACTCGAGGAGTGTAGAGAGTGGCTGCATCAGCTGGCAAAACCTTGGTGACTTGAGTTCCCCACTGTGCGTATGTTGGGAAACCAGTCGGGTAAAACGGACCGAAAATCCGCTTCACCAACCAGTCGCCGTTCCTGGTGCGCGTTTCTGGAGAATGGCACACCGGGATGAGACAGGTGCTCAGGATTGATGCAGAAGCGGTGGTCTGCCTCAGGCAAAAATCAGACTGGTTGACGAGAGTCGCCAACCTTTCCCAAAGGTTGTAGTGCATCCGGGCAGAGAGGTATCCGCCCGGCATCAGGTTGTTGGCTTCCAGCGAAGCTGCCTGAACGCCTCCCCCCGCAAGTAGGGAGAGGGTCAGGATGATGGTGGCCGCCACGGAATTAGCGGTGATAAGGGAAAAAGCTGCAGGCAAGATGTTCTCCGGTGTCGGTTCCTTGTCCTCGCGCCGGACGGCGTCCACTGCCTCATGGCAAAGGGTTTTGACCATCTCCCAGGTGATCTTCGGTGCTGTCATCTGCTGTCGCCGCTTCCTCCGCCTGGTTCCCCCTGTCAGGGTGAGGTTCTCCATCTCTGGGATCAGGTTCGGGACCGCCTGAGTCCACGCCATGCGGCTCCAAGTGGGGTTTGACACACTGGGCTGGAATCCAGATGACACCTGTAGGAGACATAATTGCAGCATACCCTCTTCCCCAGGTTACGAGTGGCACCGGGCCCCTCCAAGAAGGATCCGCTGGCACTCGGTAACGCACCATCGGCCGCGGGAGAGCTTCCGAGCGACGGAAGTGCTTCTCCTGCGGTGTGCAATCCGAAAAAACATTAAGGTGATTGTACGTGAACAAAACACTTTTATAGTGTTTTTATGTGTTTTTAGAAATTTGTTGTAATGCCGCCCTGAGTCGGGCTCTGTCTGAGTGGGCGGCATATATAAATACGACTATTAAATTAAAATTAAATTAAATTAAATTAAATTAAATTAAATTAAATTAAATTAAACACCTTGTTCAGACAATGCTGTGCCTGACCCTGAGATTTGGGGAGGGCAGGTGGTTCCCCCCTTTCTGTTTGTTTGTCAATGTAGGACTTGAGTGTCCGATTGACCCGTTCCACAATCGTTTGCCCCTGCGGATTGTACGGAACGCCAAAAGTGTGTTTAATGTCCCAGGTGGCCATGAAGTCGGCCAGTTGCCTGGAGCTGTAGGCCGGGCCGTTATCGGTTTTAACGTGCCGTGGTTGGCCCATTGCTGCAAAACAAGAAAGGAGATGCTGCTCCACATGGGAAGCCGTCTCTCCCTTTTGTGCCATTGCCCAAACGAATTGTGAAAAGGTATCAATGCAGACGTGCATGTACTGCCATCTGCCAAACTGCGGGACATGTGTGACATCCATTTGCCACACATGATTGGCCTCTGAGCCTCGTGGGTTGACCCCCCACGAGGGCCCCCCTGGTGCCCCTGCACAATGCTGGCAAGAGCGGACTATGCCTTGGGCTTGAGAGAGTAGCAGGTTAAACTGTCTAGCAAGCGCCTTGGCATTCTGGTGAAAGAATGCATGGCTCTGAATCGGAGTTGTGAATACTCCCAGAACTGACCGCTGCTGAATTTCCTTTGTGGCCGCATCCGCTCTGCTATTGCCCGCGGAAATCGGACCAGGCAAGTCCTGGTGACTTCTGATGTGGGCGATATAGAGTGCTTCGGTGCGGTTCCGCAAGTGAAATTGAGCTGTGAGGAACAAACTCAGCAAGTTTTTGTCTATCGCGGGAGTGATGTACGCTCCCGGTAGACTGTGAAGCAAATTCCTAACATACTGGCTCAGTTATGATGTTGAGGCGTTCTTTGGCAAAGGTGCGCAAAGCGAGGTTCACCACCGCCAACTCTGCCCGCTGCGCGGACTTCTGTGGGAGAGTTAACAGCGTGCGCCAAGCCTGGCCCTCCTGCCAAGTTAAAACACCATATGTACGACCCCCATCCGTGAAAACTGTTCTGGCCCCCTGGAGTGGAACCAACGACATCAATTCACACAAGCTGACTGTCTGCGTTTGAAGCGAGATGAGTCAGGGGTCTTTCGGCAAGTGGTATGCCAAGCATCCAGTGAATCCCTCCAAGGCAATTGGAAGCGAGTTACTGAGCTGCATCAGCTGCTGAACTTGCTCTTTTGTGAATGGGACCACGATTTTGGCTAGATCGTCCCCTGAGATGTCCCTTGCTCTCAGCCTTCCACGGTAGACCACCGTGGAGACCAGCTCCTGGGGGGGAACGATGTTTCGGGAGGAGGTGTTTGGTAAGTACACCCATTCCACGATACTCGCCCCTCGCTTGGAGTCCACTCCCAGGGCTCCGGTGAACATGAATCTGGCCCGAACGATGTATAGGTTCAGGATCGGAGCATATGGCCCCTGAGTAATCCTGTCTACCCATCTCCAGCTGAGAACTTGGTTAACCTTTTCGAGGTTCAAGCGTGCCTCTCAAGGAATTTGTATCCGGTCTGCCGGCTGCTTACCTAACGTTAGCAGCGAGAAGAGCAGCTTTAAAAGATCCGTATCCAATCTGAAGTACGGTCTGGCCCAATTAATGTTTCCTAAAACCTGCTGCAACTCTACCAGGGTGACTGAGTCTTTTAAGTTGATCTGGGGCAAAACTGGGGCTGCGAAAGAACGGAGAAGCCGATGGCCCAAATATGAAAACAGCTCGGTTCTCTGAACTTTCTCTGGGGCAATGAGTAACCCTCTTTCACCCAGGGTGGCCTGGAGGTCCTTAAACATTTCGCTGCCGAGTTGCGGCGCTGCGACCAAGATGTCATCCATGAAATGACACACTAAAGCTGTGGGGTGAAGGCTTCGAAACTTTGCCAGTGCGTTATGAACATAAATTTGGCACAGGGTGGGCAAATTGAGCATCCCCTATGGCAAATATTTCCACGCGTAACGCTGTGTGGGTTCACTGTGGTTCACAACTGGCACTGTAAAGGCGAACCTTTCCCTGTCCCTAGGATCTAGGGGAATGGTATAAAAGCAATCCTTAAGGTCTACGACCAAGATCTCCCAACCCTCGGGGATCATATTCGGATTCGGAATGCCGCATTGAAGCGGACCCATTGGCTGAATACATTTATTGATCTCTCTGAGATCGTGGAGGAGTCGCCACTTCCCCGACTTTTTCTTGATGACAAAAATGGGCGAATTCCAAGGACTAGTGGACTGCTCTATATGTCCTGCGTCTAGCTGTTCTTTAACCAGCTGCTTCAGGGCGACTAATTTCTCCCCCACTACCGGCCATTGTTCCACCCAGACAGGCATGTTGGTAAGCCATTTAACTGGCAGAGCCATTACCCGAAGGTAAGAGTGGCTCGGTATTGTTGCAAGATGTCTCGCCTCCAGAAGTTGACGTGTACGTCCAGAATGTGCGGTCGGATGACCGCTGTGCCGTCGGCCTCAGGGATCATGACTTCCACCCACTCCTGGCTTCTAAACGCTTCTTGGATGCCGCCTACCCCCCACACATCAGAGACCAGCTCAATGGCCCACTCCTGTGGCCACCGACTTCGGCTGACCACGCTGACGTCAGCTCCGGTATCCAGCAACCCAGTGAACGGTTTTTTATTCAAAAATACCTCTATAACTGGTCGCCGTTTCCATTCTATGTTGGTTTCCACTGTCGCTAAGACCTGGTATCCTTGCACTGCCTCACTTGCGCTCGAGCGGTCTTCTGACCCGGACTCTGAGCTGTTCCTGAGCCTTCCCTGGCTGTCTGCTGGCGAGTTACAAGGAACCATAATCAGTTACGCTAACGTTCTCCCTTGTGAATGGTCTGGGGTAGGTGCGTCCAGAGTTGAACTTGGAGAACACCTGAAAAATTGGAGTCAATGACTGCCAGAATTACAAGAATTCCTCATGCTCCTGCGACACTACGAGGCAAAACTAAGCCTATGAAGCCTTTAGACAGGGGTCCCATGTACTGGGAATCAACCAGATAGACTGTGCCTGGCAAGTCGCATGTGACGTCTGCCTGGCAAGTCAATTCTAGCCCTGTACTACCCTTGGGGCTGGCCTGTGCCTTTGCAATGTCTGGAATGTGATCGGAATCTAATCTTGCTCTGGCTCTCCCAGAGTGAGGGAGGTCTCTGTTTGGACCGGGGCCAGAGACATGCCCGCGTTCCGGTTTCCTGAATTCGGACAGTTCTTGGCCCAGTGGAAGCCTTTATTGCACCTCGGACATGGGGTGGTTGTAGCCTTGGGACGGCCGGCGTGTTGGCCACTGCACCTGGATCGGCATTCCCTAGCGAAATGACCGACCTTGCCACAAGTGTGGCATGCTCCTTTGTTCTTGTTCTTGGGTTTCCTACCTCCTTGCACCGCCGCTACCAACAGACCCATTTTGTAGGAGTCTGTGCCAACGTCGGCACATGCCCTAATCATGTCTGTGAGTGTCAGGTCGGGACGATTGCCCAGTGACTGCAAGATCTTACGGCAGTCGAGATTGGCGTTGTCTTTAGCCAATTTCATCATGAGCTCTTGTTGGGCCTGCTCATTATCGATCTGTCTACTGATCGCTTCCTCTAATCTATTGACAAAGTCCATGTAGGACTCCTAGTCGCCCTGTTTGACTGCTGTGTAATTTTTGGCTGCTTTACCAGCTGCCGGGACTTTGAGGTAAGCCTTGAAGGCTGTCTCAGCTGCGATGTGGAGAGTGGCGATTGGCAGGGCGATTTGCGCATCAACGGATTCGAACGGACCTGAACCATATAGCTGGTTAGGGATTACCGCTCTGCCCATCCTGGCGGCCCTTGCCTGCGCTTCGAGACGATACTCGCTGTTCCATAGCAGATACTGACTGGGGTTGAGCATCATTCGCATGACAGCTTTCCAGTCGTACGGAATGAGCATCATGGTTTTGCACACTTGCTGAAGCGTGCCCCTAGTAAATCAGCTCTGAAGTCCTGTCTCTGTGATGGCCTTCCGTATAGCCATGAGCAGCTTATACGGAACTGGCGAATGGACTGCTTGCTGCTGGCCCGTGAGGGCATCTACCTCTATGCGAACTGGGCATAGCTGCCTAAGCTCAGCTAGATCTTCTGCTGGCAATTCCCCCTTGCTGATTTCTCCCTCAGCCATGCACTGAACCGTGTTCTTGGTAGCTTGGGAACCCGTAGCTGTCAGGGAAGCGCCAGCGCTTCCCATTCCATGCATTCCGTCGGTGACGTCTGCAGCTGTCACCGAGGGAAAGCTCCCTACACTACCCTGCTTGAGCTGGAATGACGGATAGAGAGCCACTGGGGCTGATGGCTCTGACTGCACTGGGGGTTTCTGGGTCTCTATCCGGACTGGGTCTTCCTTTGCTAAGAGCTTCCTACATTTGCTCCATGTGCCAATTATGCTGTCTGGAGCTCTCTGTGCTTGCTGAATGCAGGCTCCTATCCTATCCCAAAGTTGGAGATCAAGCATACCCGCTTCTGGATAAAGTGGACAATTGCCCCCCAAGTACACTAAGAGTTCCGCTAACTTATCGCTGTGAAGGCGTATTTGGTATACCCTGGCCAGGGCCTTGAATTCCATTAAGTGAATTCTCTGGTTAGCGGTCGGACGTTGCCGCTGAGGACAAGTCCCCATATTACCTGCCGGTCCTTCGAAGTTTTCCTCCTCGGGACGATTTCGACGTGTCCTTTTAGGTAACAGGTCTCAGCGTGACGAACCTCTGGGATGGAGCTCGGAGCGTGGACTGCTGCCACGGGCCCTCGGCGGCCTCTGCGCTGAAATCAGGGTTTCACAGCCTGCCCCTGAGCGGAACGCGTTTCCGCGATGCAAGCCGTAGGATGCCTCTTCGGAAGTGCCTCGCCGCATAGCTGTCACTCAGGCCGGATGGCTTTCCGACCAGAGCTGCCGCGCTGTCCTCCGGGACGAATCGGACACGGTTCTAGCGTAGAACCGGACCGCGTAGATCGCTTACTCACGAGTAGAATTATGTCGCGGGTCACCAGATGTTGGATCGGGGCCGTGAAGCGGCCGTTGGGTCCCGGAGGAGACTGGTCAAGTAACGACACGAGACAAGATGGAGCGAAGACCAGTGGTTTATTGAGGGAAAATCATCATCATATATAGGAATTCAAGGCAGCGTGTGATAGAATCGTCATCTGACAGAAAATCACATCACATGTTTACACGGGTTAATTGGGAACCTCTCCCGGGGAAGTTAATTAACTAAGTTAAACACTGGCAGGGGAAATCCATTGTTCCTAGCTTACCCAAAAGTAAATATGGCCACTGTTGACGTTAGGGCTTAGGGTAATTCGCAGGTGCGATATTACCTATTACCTAACCGCTTAGTTAGGCATTCAATTTCCTCCTGCTTGGACTGCCTGTCAGGTCAGATATGGGTGAATCAATCTTATGACTATTAATCCGCTCCCCAATTTCTGTCCCCTCGGAGCCCAAAGGCCCGGAGCGTTCTCACAAGTCATGGCCTCTGTCAGGGACAGTATGCCAATTGTGCTCGCGGATCCCGCAGTACTTCAGAACAGTGTTTAACTCATTTATTACAGTTTCTCAGTTATGTTTATATTCTACCATTCTTCCAACAACCTTGGAGTGTCATGCATACCCTGTTCATGCTCCCTCCCTTTTCCGTCCTAGCAAAAGACAAGTCAGTTTGAGAAAGATTTTCTGGCTTGAGGTCACCCAGTAAATTTCATAGCAAAATGGGGAATTTTGATGTTTGCAGATTGATACGCAGTAGGCAGCAGCTATGAGGCCAAACACATCTTTATTGGAGGGTATACAATCTGAACATGTGGTAATGGCGGAGGTACAGCTCCTTTTATACAGCAACAATACATTTGAATATGGATACACGGTAGCCCATTGGCCACCGCCTGTGTGACGTCATTCTGAGTCACGCCCTTCTTCACCAGGTGTAGCCGTGGCGGGAATGTTCCCGCAGCTGACAGTAATTGGGGAATTTGTACCATGTGAGCTGAACGCTCGCAGCTGCCCTCTATGGGTAGCTAGCTCACTTCCATTGCAGCTGAGAAACATTGTGTTCATTACAAGGTTACATTCTTACATCAAAGTGGTTACATTCATTCTTAAAGATATAGTGTTTCCATACACAACAGGAATAACACTGGGAACTCCCAAATCCCGGTGTATGCTCTAACAACTGTACTATACTGTACATTGGTTCTCATGGCAAACACTATCTTTAAAGGCCTTCTTCTGCCCAAAGTGATACGCTAGAAGGGCTCCTTTCTTGGTTTTTCTTCTGTGGCAAAGTGTGTTGACGGCAACAGGCACTGTAAACTGTTGCCTAATCTCCCTCTGAACAAACAGCATGGTCTATAAAGGAGGGAGGAAACAGGACTGGGTGAGGCAAAGCAGGAGACATTCCCCATTTGCTTTGGTACGAGCTACCATTATTACCTTCCTATGTTTAAACAAGGAGATGTTTAAACAAGGAAAGGAAGAGTGCTCAAATTCATCCAAAGGTTTCCAGATGTCTTTCATAGTTCAAGGTTGTTCCCTGGGGCTGTGCCTACTTGCATCCCAATTCTTTTTGTTTGCTCCTTAATCCTCCTAAACGGACAATATCATAGGAGAAATGGGGGAACCATGAGAATCATTGGATTGTAAGGCTTGAAGAAGATCCCCTTGGCTCACCAAGTCTATTCCTCTGCCAAAGCAAGGAAATTCAAAACTAAAGCATCCTGACCATTGACTAACCTCTGTTTAAAGGCCTCCAACCAAGAAGTGTCTGCCATTCTCTATGGGAGTCTGTTCTACTGTAGAACAGCTCAGGCATGGCTGCCTTCCTCTATCTCAGTTACTGAGTCCCAGACTTCTTTTGCAGTGCAAAAAGTGCTCTAGTATAGGAAACACAACTTAACCATCAATTCTCAGACCACTAGTTGCATCACTGTAGCTTATCGTCTTCTTTTGGCAGCCAGTTACTTTGCCAGCACCAAATCACAGTCTTTGAAAACTAATTCACATGCCTATGGCATGAGATTGGATTATAGGGCAAGACTAATTCAAGGTTCTTGGGCTGTCGCACTTGGCCCTCTTCTGACTTCATAGGCCGTTTTTCATGCTTTCAACTTTCACGTTAGTTTTGCTCTCCCTGGGGTTTCACAGCTATCACTTCTGGGCCTGCCTTTCTGTTGCTTCTAGCAGGACCTTTATCGACACTGACTCCCCAGTACACAGGTCCTTTTTAAAGACAAATGTCCACCCTGGTGGTAATGCCTCTATCATGGTCTCTGGGCAATCCTTTATGCCTCTGCCCTCTAGTCTGGAGGATTGAAAGGAAGGTTCCCCTGCCCTGTTTCTTATTCCTTTTCTCCTCTCTCACTCCATATCTCCTCCACCACCAAGACACCCACACACATCTAAATCACCTGCCCTCTTCCCTTATAGAAGCTTCAACATTGTTTCTAGTGTCTTCTCTCATGCCAAGGCCCAATCATTTATGATGAAAACCCCAGCCTCTTTCAGATCATCTGTTGTGGATTCCGCATGCTCAATTGGCATAGAACCTTGGCAGAGGTTAAACCAGTCGAGCAAACTCCTGGCCACTGGCCCTTGCCAGTATGGAAATCGGGGGGGTGGATTAATAATCAGAGGGTTAATTCACCCACATCTGACCTGACCGGCGGTTCGGCTGAGAGAGCAGATCTCTAACCACCGTTACCCATTAGGCAATCACTCACTCGCAGTTAAGCCTAATCTTGGGTGCAAATAGAAGCCATATTTACTCTGGCGTAAGCCTCGAACAATGGTTTTCCCCTGTCAGTGTTTGCCCGAGTTAATTAACTTCCCCAAGAGAGATTTCCCATTAACCCGAGTAAATGGGTGATGTGATTTTCTGTCAGATGACGATTCTATCCCGTTTTGCCTTCTGATCTATATATGATGATGCTTTTCACTCAATAAACCACTGATCTGATCTTGCTCCATACTGCCTCGTACCGTTACTTGATCAGTCTCCTCCGGGACCCAACGGCCGTCCTAGCGGCCCCGATTCCTACACCTGGTGACCCCGACGTGATCTACTCGAGAGTAAGCGATCACACGGTCCGGTTCTACACGAGAACCGCATCCGATCGTCCCGGAGGACAGCGCGGCAGTCCGGTCGGTAAGCCAGCCGATCGGAGAAGACGGCCCTGTGGCGAGGCATTACAGAAGAGGCATCCTACAGCTTGCTCCCGACTTTCGCGGCGGCTTGCCGTAACGGAAAAACGCGTTCCGCTCAGGGTCAGCTGTGAACCCCTGACAGCGCAGAGGCCACCGAGGGCCCGTGGCAGCAGGCCACTCTCCGAGCTCTACCCAGACTATCGTCGCCAAAACCTATTGCCTGAACTTCAGACGCGTTGACTCGTCCCGAGGAGGAATCTTCGGAGGACCCCGCAGGTAATATGGGGACTTGTCCTCAGCGGCAACGTCCAGTCCGCTAGCCAAAGAACTCATGAGGAAGAGTTCAAAATCCTGGCCAGGGTATTTCAGTTACGCTTTCACAGTAGAGAGCTAGCAAGACTTTTGGTGTACCTAAGGGAACACTGCCTGCTTTACCCAGAAGTAGGTACGCTAACCCTTCAGCTCTGGGATCAGATAGGAGACTGCATTCAGCAACCCCCGAAAGCTCCAGAGGGCGTAATTCGCACATGGAGTAAATGTAGGAAGCTCTTAGCGGAGATAGATCCAGTCCGGGTAGAGGCCAAAGAACCCCCAGCGTCAGTCGAGCCATCGGCGCCCACGGCGCTCTATCCGTCATTGCAGTTTAAGCAGAGTAGTGTAGGGAGCTTTCCCTCGGTGACAGCTGCAGACGTCACCGACGGAATGCATGGAATGAGGAGCGCAGGCGCTTCTCTGACAGCTACGGGCTCCCAGACCAAGAGTGCTCTTCAGCGCACAATTGAGGAGGAAATCAAGAAGGGGGATTTGCCAGCAGAAGAACTAGCTGAGCTTCGTCAGATTTGTCCAATTCGCTTGGAAATGGATGCCTTCACAGGGCAACAGCAGGTAGTTCATTCCCCAGTCCCGTATAAGCTTCTCATGGCTATACGGAAGGCCATTTCAGAGACAGGACTACAGAGTCGCTTCACTAGGGGCACGCTTCAGCAAGTGTGCGAGAATACCATGTTCATCCCGCACGACTGGAAAGCCGTCATGCGGATGATGTTCAACCCCAGCCAGTATTTGCTATGGGACAGCGAGTATCGCCTCGAGGCTCAGACAAGGGCTGCCAGGATGGGAGGCGTAGTACTTCCTGACCAGTTGTATGGTTCAGGTGCCTTCGAATCCATCGATGCGCAGACCAACTTGCCACTAGCCACTCTTCAAATGTCAGTCGAGGCTGCCTTCAAGGCTTTTCTCAAGGTTCCAGCAACTGGCAAAGCGGCCAAAAATTACACCGCAGTCAAACAGGGAGCCCAGGAGCCCTACATGGACTTTATCAATCGCTTAGAGGAAGCGATCAGTAGGCAGATCGATAATGAGCAAGCCCAACAAGAGCTCATGATGAAACTGGCCAAAGATAATGCCAATTTAGACTGCCGTAAAATCTTGCAGTCACTGGGTAATCGTCCCGACTTGACTCTCACGGACATGATTAGAGCTTGCGCCGACGTTGGCACAGAATCCTATAAAATGGGTCTGTTGGCAGCAGCGGTGCAAGGGGGTAGAAGACCTAAGAATAGAAATCAAGGGGCATGTCACAATTGTGGCAAGGTCGGTCACTTCGCTAGGGAGTGCCGATCCAAGGGAGGCGGACAAAATTCCGGCCGTTCCAAGGCTCCAACCACCCCGTGTCCGAAGTGTAAGAAAGGCTACCATTGGTCCAGATACTGTCCGAATTCGGGAAACCGGAACGCGGGCACGTCTCTGGCCCCGGTCCAAACAGAGGCTTCCCTTGCTCTGGGCGCGTCAGAGCTAGACTAGATTCCGATCACATTCCTAGCATTGCGAAGGCACAGGCCAGCCCCAAGGGTAGTACAGGGCTAGAATTGACTTGCCAGGCGGACGTCACATGCGACTTGCCAGGCACAGTCTATCTGGTGGACTCCCAGTACATGGGACCCCTGCCCAAGGGCTTTATAGGTTTAGTTTTGCCTCGCAGTGTAGCAGGAGCATGCGGAATTTTTGTAATTCCGGGAGTCGTTGACTCCAATTTTTCAGGCGTTCTCCAAGTTCAGCTTTGGACACACCTACCCCAGACAATTCACAAAGGAGACACATTAGCACAACTGATTATGGTTCCTTGTCACTCGCCAGCAGATAGCCAGGGAAGGCTCAGGGACAGCTCAGAGTCCGGGTCAGAAGACCGCTCGAGCGCAAGTGAGGCAGTGCAAGGCTACCAGGTCTTAGCGACAGTGGAGACCAACATAGAGTGGAAACAGCGACCAGTTATTGAGGTATTTTTGAATAAAAAATCATTCTCAGGGTTGTTAGATACCGGAGCTGACGTCAGTGTGGTCAGCCGAAGCCAGTGGCCACGGGAGTGGGCCATTGAGCCGGTCTCCGATGTGTGGGGGGTAGGCGGCATCCAAGAAGCGTTCAGGAGCCGGGAGTGGGTGGAAGTCACGATCCCAAAGGCTGACGGCACAGCGGTCATTCGGCCGTACATTCTGGACATGCACATCAACCTTTGGGGGCGAGACATTTTACAGCAGTACGGTGCTACTCTTACCTTCGGGTAATGGCGTTGCCACTTAAATGGCTCACCAATACGCCGGTCTGGGTGGAACAATGGCCGGTAGTGGGAGAGAAATTAGTCGCCCTAAAGCAACTGGTTAAAGAACAGCTGGACGCAGGACACATAGAGCAGTCCACTAGTCCTTGGAATTCGCCTATTTTTGTCATCAAAAAGAAGTCGGGGAAGTGGCGACTCCTCCACAATCTCAGAGAGATCAATAAATGTATACAGCCAATGGGTCCGCTTCAATGCGGCATCCCAAATCCAAATATGATTCCTGAGGGGTGGGAGATCCTAGTCGTAGATCTCAAGGATTGCTTTTACACCATTCCCTTAGACCCCAGGGACAGGGAAAGGTTCGCCTTTACGGTGCCGGTTGTGAACCACAGCGAGCCCACGCAGCGTTACGCGTGGAAATTTTTGCCACAGGGCATGCTCAATTCGCCCACCCTGTGCCAAATTTATGTTCACAGCGCACTGGCAAAGTTTCGAAACCTTCATCCCACAGCTTTAGTTTGCCATTTCATGGATGATATCTTGGTCGCAGTGCCGCAACTCGGCAGCGAAATGTTTGCAGACCTCCAGGCCAGCCTGGGGGAGAAAGGGTTACTCATTGCCCCAGAGAAAGTACAGAGAACCGAGCCCTTCTCATACTTGGGTCATCGGCTTCTCCGCTCTTTCGCAGCACCAGTTTTGCCCCAAATCAACTTGAAGGACTCAGTCACCCTGGTAGAATTGCAGCAGGTTTTAGGAAACATTAATTGGGCCAGACCGTATTTCCGATTGGATACGGATCTTTTGAAACCGCTCTTCTCGCTGCTCACGCTAGGTAAACAGCCGGCAGACCGGATACAAATTCCTCGAGAGGCACGCTTGGCTCTCGAGAAAGTCAACCAAATTCTCAGCCAAAGGTGGGTGGACAGGATTGCTCAGGGGCCATATGCTCCGATCCTGAACTTGTACATCGTTCGGGCAGGATCCATGTTCACCGAAGCCCTAGGAGTGGACTCCGAGAAAGGGGCGAGTATCGTGGAATGGGTGTACTTGCCGAACACCTCTTCCCGAAACATCGTTCCTCCCCAAGAGTAGGTCTCCGCGGTGGTTTACCGCGGAAGGCTGAGAGCTAGGGACATTTCAGGGCACGACTTAGCAAAGATCGTGGTCCCGTTCACCAAAGAGCAGGTTCAGCAATTGATGCAGCTCGGTGACTCGCTTCCAATTGCTTTGGAAGGATTCACCGGATGCTTGGCATACCACTTGCCGAAAGACCCCAGACTTGTCTCGCTTCAAACGCAGGCAGTCAGCTTGTTCGAATTGCTCTCGCTGGTTCCGCTTCAGGGGGCCAGGACAGTTTTTACTGATGGGGGTCGCACATATGGTGTCTTAACTTGGCAGGAGGGCCAGGCTTGGCGCACGCTGATAACTCTCCCACAGAAGTCCGCGCAGCGGGCAGAGTTGGCAGCGGTGAACCTCGCTTTGCGCACCTTCGCCAAAGAGCGCCTAAACATCATTACTGACAGTCAGTATGTTAGGAATTTGCTTCACAGTCTACCGGGAGCATACATCACTCCCGCGATAGACAAAAACTTGCTGAGTTTGTTCCTCACAGCTCAATTTCATTTGCGAAACCGCACGGAAGCGCTCTATATTGCCCACATCCAAAGTCACCAAGACCTACCGGGTCCGATTTCCACGGGCAATAGCAGAGCGGATGCGGCTGCAAAGGAAATTCAGCAACGTTCCGTGTTAGGTGTTTTCACTACTCCAATTCAGAGTCATGCATTCTTTCATCAAAATGCCAAAGCGCTCGCCAGACAGTTCAATCTGCCACTTTCTCAAGCCCAAGGCATAGTTCGCTCTTGCCAGCATTGTGTAGGGGCACCGGGGGGGCCCTCGTGGGGGGTCAACCCACGAGGGACAGAGGCTAACCAGGTGTGGCAGATGGATGTCACGCATGTTCCGCAGTTTGGCAGATGGCAGTACATGCACGTTTGCATTGATACCTTTTCACAATTCGTTTGGGCAACGGCGCAGAAAGGGGAGACTGCTTCCCACGTGGAGCAGCACCTCCTTTCCTGCTTCGCGGCCATGGGCAAACTGCGGCACGTGAAAACCGATAACCCCCTGTCCTACAGCTCCAGGCAGCTGGCCGCCTTCATGGCCACCTGGGACATTAAGCATACTTTTGGCGTTCCTTACAATCCGCAGGGGCAGGCGATTGTGGAACGAGTCAATCGGACACTCAAGTCCTATATTGACAAACAAACAGAAAGGGGGGAGCCACCAGCCCTCCCCAAGTCACAGGGTCAGGCACAGCATTGTCTGAATAAGGTATTGTTCACCTACAATCACCTTAATGTTTTTTCCGATTGCACGCCGCAGGAGAAGCACTTCCGCCGCTCGGAAGCTCTCCCGCGACCAATGGTCTGATACCGGGTGCCACTGGACCCTTCCTGGAGGGGCCCGGCGCCACTCGTAACCTGGGGAAGAGGGTATGCTGCAGTTATGTCTCCTACAGGTGTCATCTGGATTCCAGCTCGGTGTGTTAAGCCTCACTTGGAACCACATGGCGTGGACCCAGGCCGACCCGAGTCCGATCCCGGAGATGGAGGACCTCACCCTGACCGAGGGGACCCGGCGGGAGAAGCGGCGACTGCGGACGACAGCGCCGAGGATCACCTGGGGGATAGTCAAGACTCTTTGCAGTGAGGCCCAGGACGCCCTCCAACGCGAGGAGAGGGAGCCGACACCGGAGAATTTCGTAGCTGCAGTCTTTGCCCAGATCAATGCCAACTCCATGGCAGTCACCATCATCCTGGCCCTCTCCCTACTTGCGGGGGGAGGCGTCCAGGCAGTCTCACTAAAGGCCAACGGTTTGATGCCAGGCGAAGACCTTTCGGCCCGGATGCACTACAACTTATGGGAAAGGTTGGCGGGTCTCGTCAACCAGTCCGATTTTTGCCTGAAGCAGGATGCGGGTTCTGCCTCAATTCTGAGCTCCTGCCTCATCCCTGTGTGCCACACTCTGGGCGCGCGCACCAGGGATGGTGACTGGCTGCTGAGGCGGATTTTCGGTCCGCACCTCCCTGCGAGCTTCACAGCATACGCTCGCTGGGGAATGCAGCTGACTATGACTTTGCCGGCTGACGCAGCCACTCTCCACACTCCTCGAGTGGCGGTCAGCCCGAACTCTACTTGTGCTCGGATGGTCGGCTGCTCTGCGGTCGGCCGGACTCAGCGGCGCTGCCTCGACACTGGCTGCGGCAATTGGACTTGTGATAAACCAGAGACACTTGGTTCAATGTATGCTCATGTTACCCTACCTTCAGGATGGTTCTTTACATGTAATCAGTACACTTGGAACTACATTCCCGCAAATGTATCAGATGCTATATGTTGTATCAGTCGTTTGACACTGTTACTCCCTACTAAGGATATGATCACCCCAAGCGCAAATGTTTCCAATGTCTCCTCACCCATACGACACACTCGTGCCACCCAGTTAGACAGCTCATGTGATAGCAGCATTAGGGTTCTAAGTCCAGCTGAATACGTCTCATTGGCAGTCAGCATACTTGGCGTGCCAGGCTTAGCCATTGGCAACGCTCGGAGAATTGGTCAATTGGCTTGTGGACTAGCAAAAGCCATTAACCATACCTCCTCAGCGATAGCGCTGCTCAATCAGGAGCAGGCAGAGCTTCGCCATGCCATTCTTGACAACCGAGCGGCTATAGACTACCAACTCACGCAAGGTACAGAGCCAGCTCAGGGACCTCCACACTCTAGTTAAAAACATCAAGCAGGGCTCCGCATGGGATTGGTGGAGTTCCTTGTGGTCATGGCTCCCGTGGGGGTGGCTCCAGACGACGCTTCAAGTGATCGTGGGGGTGATAATACTAGGCATAGCAGGATGCTGTTTCATGCAATGTATTCCCTCACTGTTATCGAGATGTCCCCCGTGGGGGGAGCCCCGAAGTGTCGTTCCCGTACACCAGCTGATGCCTCTCTTGCGCAGGGTCACCTGTCAGGTCCCTAAACAATAGAAAAAGGGGAGATGCGGATTCCGCATGCCCAATTGGCATAGAACCTTGGCAGAGGTTAAACCAGTCGAGCAAACTCCTGGCCACTGGCCCTTGCCACTATGGAAATCGGGGGTGTGTGTGTGTGGATTAATAATCAGAGGGTTAATTCACCCACATCTGACCTGACCGGCGGTTCTGCTAAGAGAGCAGATCTCTAACCTCCGTTACCCATTAGGCAATCACTCACTCGCAGTTAAGCCTAATCTTGGGTGCAAATAGAAGCCATATTTACTCTGGCGTAAGCCTCGAACAATGGTTTTCCCCTGTCAGTGTTTGCTCGAGTTAATTAACTTCCCCAAGAGAGATTTCCCATTAACCCGAGTAAATGGGTGATGTGATTTTCTGTCAGATGACGATTCTATCCCGTTTTGCCTTCTGATCTATATATAATGATGCTTTTCCCTCAATAAACCACTGATCTGATCTCGCTCCATACTGCCTCGTATCGTTACTTGATCAGTCTCCTCCGGGACCCAACGGCCGTCCTAGCGGCCCCGATTCCTACACCCTGTGCTCCAGTCACTGAACCAGGGTTAGCAGGAGTGCAGTGGACCATGAACCCTGTAGGGGTTCCTCCTCTCAACAGCTTTTACCATCAAGAAGTTCCTCTTAATCATTAAGTGAAATCTCCTTTCTCATAATTTGAATATATATTTTTGACTACTGCATTCCAAAGTGAAAGAAAACAAGCTTACTCTGTGTTCCATATTCAGTTTTCTTTATACATACCCAGATCCTTCAACCTTTTCCCATAGGGCTTCGTTTATTATTCTGAATGGCCTCTGGTCACGTTATAGTTTGTTGAGATTCTTCTTAAACGGTGTATGCAGTACTGTATGCAGTACTGTATGCAGTATTCCAAGAGAGTTCTGACCATACCAGAGTAGAGTGGTATGATTATTGCCCTTGATCTGGACACCAGAGTTTTGTTGATACAAACAAGTACAGCAATTGCTTTTTTTATCATTGCATTACACTGCTGACTCATATTGAGCTTGTGACCTACTAAGACCGCTAAGATCCTTTTCACATGCACTATCATGAAGTCAGATGTCATGCATCTTATACCACTGCTTTTCCCCCCCTGCCAACATGTAGACTTTTACATTTCCCCCTGCTGAGCTCATTTTGTTCCCTAGTTTAGCCCTCCACACCCCCATTTAGTTAGAGGAGTGGTTCTCAACCTTTTCAAGTCAGGAGCCGGGTCACGTCCCTCAAAACAGTTGGCAGGCCAGACTGATGCTCCAGCCACTGTCACTGCAGCCGGAATCGGCCGCGGACTCATTTACGGCCATCGTAAACATGTTTAGAATAGCCACAAACTCATTTATGGCTGTTGTAAACATGTTTGCAACAGCCGTAAATGAGTCTGTGGACAATTCTGGTGGCGGTTGCGGCGGCAGCTGGAGTGAGGGCGGAGCCCGGAGGCCAGATTATTCGGTGCCCGTGGGCTGTAGGTTGAGAATCCCTGATTGAGAACAACATTAAGGATGCTCTAACAAAAATCTTTGTTTCAGTAGTTTGAATCCAATAATTGAGAAGGCTTCCCATTACTCTTTGCAAATTGTATAAAATGCTGGGACATAAAACTGTCAATGCAATACGTGGTATATATTCCCAGAAGGGAATATCACTCCTTACCCTTGGTGACGCTTTCCCTGCCCAGTTCCAAATTACCTTGGAGCTCCTTAGATAACCAGACTGGCTCTACATCATCACCATCATTTATTTACTTATTCATGCATCTATTACATTTCTATACTTCTGATCCAATAGCTGACACTCTCTGGATGGTTCACAAAATATAGTGAAAAACATAAAATGTGATATATAAACATGAAATATAACAACAACTAGAGCATAAAACTAAAATGAACAGCAGCGTTAAAGTCTAAGCATAGAAATATTTTAAACTGAAAAGACTAAATGGCTTTGGGTGGCGAAATCCACAGAGAAGGGTGATGGTCTCTCGAGTGGATTAAATTCCACTTGAATCCCATCTTGATGGACGGCAGCAGTTTCACCAATACTGGCCTGGGGCTGAGGAGGACTTTGTGTGCCAAAAGGGCTCAGGACCAGAAAGTAACTTGTGGAACTGGATCAGTGGTATGGGGGACGTGCTGCAATGCGGAAAGCAGATGAAAGGCCACAGCATTATATTGTTCCCAGGACAATTTCCATGGCTGATCGCCATGATGACAGCCAATATTCGGAATTGGATACGGCAAGAAGAAGAAGAAGACAATGACTGAAAGGCTTGAAAGAATTTTAAAAAGATATTTTATCTTGGGAAGAATGCAACATAAGCCTCTGGCAAAACTCTCTAAAGAGGGGAGAAGGAAAGAGACCAACATATCACTGAAAATGCCATTTCTTATGGCAGATCCAAGGCAATCGTTGTGTTACGTTTGTTGCAAAATAAGAAAAGGCAAATAATGTCTCATATATTTGTAATAGTCAGCTAAGATGCTGACTGGGAGGCAGAAGGTCAGCAGTTCGATTCCTGAGTACTGCAGGACGGAATGAGCTCCCGTTTTTGTCCCAGCTCCTGCCAATCTAGCAGTTCGAAAGCAAGAAATTGCAAGTAGATAAATAGGGACCACCTCAGTGGGAAGGTAACAGCGTTCCATGCGCTCCAGTGTCTAGTCATGCCTGCCACATGACCATGGAAACATCTGCAGAAGCAGACAGCGCTGGCTCTTCGGCTTAGAAACAGAGATGAGCACTGCACCCTAGAGTCGGATACGACTGGCTTTCGAGCAAGGGAGACCTTTACCTTTACCTATCATATTTCTATTTAAAAACAACAAACACATTTAAAACAAATGAAGTTACCTTTTGGTAATTTTTTTCACCATATAAAAATACCTAATACTCACTGAATTGCCTTGTCTTCCTTCTCAAAGTATATAAACACTGTAATTTTGCATCAACTTTTAAAATTAAATTTTAAAATATTTCAGTTCTCTTTCCTTTTGTAAAGTTATCAACAATTTTTTCACAACTTCTTCTACCTACAGAACAATATTTCCCAGAGGGACAGAAACTACTACACATCTCTAACATATAGATGGCTACTATTCTATCTAGTAAAGGTAAAGGTTCCCCTTGCTCGAAAGCCAGTCGTATCTGACTCTAGGGTTCAGTGCTCATCTCTGTTTCAAAGCCGAAGAGCCAGCACTGTCTGCTTCTGCAGATGTTTCCGTGGTCATGTGGCAGGCATGACTAGACATCGGAGTGCACAGAACACTGTTTCCTTCCCACCAAAGTGGTCCCTATTTATCTACTTGCAATTTCTTGCTTTTGAACTGCTAGGTTCATCTAGAAACTGAATTATTTGCTTTGTTCTTAAGAAAAGAGGCCAGCACATACCAGTTCAGACACTTCCATGACTTTCTTATCTCAGGTTCAATGGCATATAGACACAAAGATATCTGTGGTCCACCCCCACATGCCACCCATCTAAAACAGGTGTTGGCATGAGATCTTGGGTCTATTTCAAACATAAAACTCGCCATTGCTATTGAGTGCCTCCTATATTAGGTTCTAGAGCGACCAAAGCTGAATCAAATATTTGCAAGCTTACATTTTTGTTCTCATTTTGGAAACTGGGGTGCAATGGAAAAAATTTGCAGCCTTCCTCTCCACCTTCCAGAGTTTTGTGCAGTTGATCCTATTGTGCCATCATCTGTTCCTAGGGACATGGGGCAGTCAGGAGAGAATGATGGTTGCCAAACAACCAAGCCAATGTTAACCCCCCCCCCCCCCAAATTCACCATGAAGCCAAGTGATCAAACTGGCTACCCATCCTCTTGATATATTAATTAAACCTTACTTAACACAAGACCATTCCATGTCTTTGGTTACAACTCAAGCCTACATGGTCATTATCCCCAGTCTGAAAGGTGTGAATTGTGTGGAAAAGCAATCTATTCTTCCATTCTTGGCTGGAGTGTATCAATTACATTATTTCTCCTAAATCAGAATATTGATTCTATGGATTAAATGCAGGTCTTCTCCTTCTGGTTCTAAGTCTATTCTGTCCATATTTCTAGTCAGCTATTGTAAACAAGAAGTAATTGCTAAAACCCTATTGCTTAGTGTAGTAAATCGCACTAGATTAGGACTGCTGAATCAGTGGAGATTTAGCAAGTCAACTCTTCTGTATGTCTCATTGATTCAGATGGGCCAACTCTTACTGGAACTTACAAAGTAAGTCACAGAGTAAGCCCATTTGAATCAATAGAACTTGATGGAAGAGCTGATGGAGAACTGATTCACCAGTTCCCCATTGATTCAATGGACACACTCAACTGTGAATTACTACACTAAACAACAGGATTTGGCCAATAGTTATTATTAATTTACTTCTGCTATAATTTAAAATTTTGGCGTTTTTCTGTATTATTTCCATACAGTGTAATGTAGCCAACACTTAAATTACAAAGCATAGTCCATCAGTACTCTTTTCTAAGGAATTCTTTTCTAAAGTGGGTGGCTGTTGAAGGGACATTGCTAAGCATGATTGAAGCCAGAGCAGGGTCGTAGCCAGAGGAGGCCCAAGGGTGGGCTTGGCCCACCCTGAGTTAGCAGTTTGCCCACCCTGGCAAGGTGTGGTTTCCCATAGGAATGCATTGAAAAGAGGCTTTGTTGCCCACCCTGAAAAAATATTCGCCCACCTATATCTTGAATCTTGGCTATGGCCCTGAGCCAGAGCCTGCAGTTCATATGAGTGTTATAATAAAAGTGATAAGCCATTTTGATTGTACAGTACAGTATTCGTGTTTGCTTAAGATGAAGGTCACAGTCATATACTGTAGAATTGCTCTTTCTTTCTCATTTTATTGTGAGACCAACTCCCAAATAACTGTGGATAGAATTGTAGATGAATTAAGAATGGAATCTTACACAGACTTACTTGGTACTCATTCCTACTCAATAGAATGGAACTGATTACTGAGTAGATGAATATAGGATTGCACTGTTTCATTTTTCTTGGTATAAAAAGATCTCAGGTTGCAACGAGGCACATTGAGACAATGGCCACTTTCCTTTTGAAAACATAAAAGCCAGCATCTATTCAAGTTTGTTGGCGAGAGAGAAATAATTATCTCTTTATACCAGCCTGTCCTGTTGCAACCTGAGATCTTTTACAGCTGTAAAAATCAATTGCTATTTCTTGTTAAGCCAGTTACAAGGTACAGATTCTGTCAAAAAAAATATATTCCCTCTTTTTCCACCTTGTTCTTAAAAGAAATTATATTGATTAAAATCCCATTATATTGATTAAAATCCCATTTGAAAAAGAGTTGAGATTAAACTGAGGATTTACAAGGTACAGTGGTACCTTGGATAAAGTCTGATTTGGATAACGTCAGATTTGGATAAAGTTGCAGTTTTCATGCACACGTGATGCATCGCATAAAGTCCAAAATCGCTAAAGTCCAAAATCGCATAAAGTCCAAAATCGCTAACAATGGACTTTATCTGAGGTATTTGGTATAGGAACCTTGGATAAAGTCCATTTTTGGACATTATCCGATGCATCGCCCATTTGATTCGGATAAAATCCAAAATCAGATAAAGTCCAAACTTGTGGAAGGGAGTTTGGACTTTATTCAAGGTTCTACTGTACTGTATTTTTTTTAATCATAGGAAAGGTATTGTTTTATTTCCACTGTTTGTATCTTTATTAAAGCTTTTTCCTGCTCTTCTTTGAGACTTAAAGTGATCTGCTTTATCTTTCCTTTCCTTGTGAAAAGGGCTTGTTGGTACCTCGTCCTCAGCAACAGGATTTAAGCCACTTTATTGTTGGGTACTTTGGGGGTTGGATAGTTCAGTGGTCTAAGCATCTGGCTGTGTCTCTAAGGAGACAAGCCAGCCTGTATAAGTCATGGGCAAACTGCACACTCCTAGGGAGCCCCAGAAAAAAAAAGGGGAATGATAAACCTTTTCTATGTATTCTCTTCCTAGCAAACTGTAGAAAGAGCTGCCCTAAGTCAGAATGGTTGGGACAGTACCCAAAAGTGTGGACAGAAAAGAGATTTATAAATATTGTTTTATTGTTTGTTTGTGTGTGTTTGTGTGTGTGGGGTTTTTTTTTTAGATTTATCTGTGAAATTTTAGAAGGTAGGTGTCAGCCTCTGCCCCCTTTCCTAATCATCATCACAGATTTAAAAGTACCATTGTGTTCCACATTTGTTCAGGATGTACAAGAACAGGCAGGAATTGTTGCTGTTGGAAAAAGCCTGTTCGCTATGTCCCCCCACCTCGGGAATTGTTACATGTCATGTGGGCTGCCAACTGCATTACTGTATTGCTTGCCTTGTCCCTAATTTGCAGCCGAAGCAAGGTCTGGGACGCTGCCAGCAACTTCTGAGTTCTTTTGGCCTTGACTATCTAAGGGTGGGAATAGGAAAAGGAATGAAGCATGGAACCAGAGTTAAATTTCATGGTACCAAGTGACCTGGAATGCTCTGGGGTGATCTTTTCTGAAAGCCACCCCACCCCTTATTTTAAAACCAGTCCCCAATCCTTTAATTTATAGAGAAGCATGCAGGCAGATGCCTTCCAGTTGGTAGCAAGGGCAGCACTACACACTACTAACAGGTCTTCCTTGTTTAAAACTAGTCATAGCCGACTCTAGGGCTCGGTGCTCAGCCAAAGAGTCTGCGTCTGTGGACGTTTCCATTGTGACTCGGCAGGCATGACTAGACACCACCGGAGCACACTAAACACTGTT
Organism: Bradypodion ventrale; assembly: GCA_035047345.1. Taxonomy (NCBI): domain Eukaryota; kingdom Metazoa; phylum Chordata; class Lepidosauria; order Squamata; family Chamaeleonidae; genus Bradypodion; species Bradypodion ventrale. The sequence continues at coordinate 193,561,426 of JAWDJE010000002.1, forward strand.
ACCTTTCCTGCTGAAACGGTACATATTTATTTATTTGCAATTTCTTGCTTTCAAACTGCTAGATTGGCAGGATCTGGGACAGAGACGGAAGCTCACTTCATCATGCAGCACTCGGGTCTCAAACTGCAAACCTTCTGGTCATCAAGTTCAGCATCTTACCACTAAGCCACCACAGTCCCCCTACGCATTAATAATACGTTCATGCTATTGATTGTGACTTTTGCTAACCCCTTTCAAGGTTTCCTAAATACAGAGTATTTAGGATGGTCGACCAGTCTTTTCTCCTAGGGATCCTCTGGGGCTGTGTAGCCTGTACACTGGGGAATTGAACTCCCAACCTCTGGCTCCACAGCAATGGCCATTATTACTTTGTGAAACATGTACATTTACTGAGATACACGGAGGTAGTCCTCTCATTACTTTCCTTCCACTAGGAGGCAGAGACCTTTGACTTCAAATGTGCTTTGACAATTGATGGGTTGTTGAGGATGGTGCTGTTCAATGGATTGGTGCTATGCTCTTTCTTGCCATGCTTTTAAATTATTTTTGATTTGACTGTATTTTAGCACAGAATTTCTTTCATTGTGCTTTGGATAGTACTGTATAATTTTTTGTGGCTTTATGGGTGACTTTTAAAATCCATCCTGCCACAAGGTGCCTTGATTCTTAGTTTGGGCAGAAATGTGGGATTAAATTCAAAATTGGGGGGATTTTTGTGGGGAGAAGTAGTGGCAGGAATTATTAGTTCTTCACCTCTCTTCTCAGGTATGTAGTTGTATGTCTCTCTGTGCCTTCTTAGAAAGGGGATATTTTTCTGCTTAAAAGTCTGCCGGAAGACAATCCTCTTTGTATGATGACATCTATTTTAAGAGATGCCCAGCCTTGAAATTATCCACCAGTATTTAACATCCGTGTAGCGGACTATCCAGTCTGGCCAGGTTATCCTGCTATGGTAATATAGACCAGCGGTTAACTAATGAGAACCTTGGGGACTATTGGCCTTAGATGGCGAAATCCAAGTGGATTAAATCACATTTAAATCCATTTTGATGAGGGGCAGCACCTTCATCGATACTGGGCTGGAGCTGATGAGGATTTTGTGTGCCAAAAGGGCTCAGGATCAGAAAGTGACTCGTGGAACTGGATCAGTGGTACAGGTGTCATGCTGCGATGCGGAAGGCAAATGGAACACCACTGCATTATATTCTCAGGACAGTCTTCATGGCTGACCGCCATGTGGATCACCAATATTTGGAATTGGATATGGCACAAGAAGAAAGAAAAGTAGTGGACTGTGCAGGCATGTATGCAGGTTACCTGATCACAACCTTTCCCACAAAGCTGAAATATATTCTAGTTCTATAATGTAATTATTTACAAAGTTTGCACCTGTCCACATGCATTAGAGCAGTGGTACTGAAACTACGGCCCATGGGCCAGATCCGGCCCATGACACCAATTCATCCAGCTCACAAAGCCCTCGTCACTCCCAGAAACAGAAGTAAAATGCATTTACTTCTGCTTCCGGGAGTGACGAGGGCTTCATGGGCCAGATGAATTGGTGCCAAGGGCCAGATGAATTGGTGCCAAAGGCTGGATCTGGCCTGTGGGCTGGAGTGACCAGCCCCCTAAACTGCGTGACTGGCCCATGCCCTGAAAAGTTTGGGCACCCCTGCATTAGAGGAACTGCAGTGGCTTGGGTGGTTAAGACGCTGAACTCGACACCTGGAAGGTTGGAGTTCGATTCCCGAGTACTGCATGATGGAGTGAGCTCCCGTCTCTGTCCCAGATTCTGCCAACCTAGCAGTTCAAAAGCAAGAAATTGCAAGTAGATAAATAGGTACCACTTCGGTGGGAAGATAAACAGCATTCTGTGCACTCAGGTGTCGAGGCATGCCTGCCACATCTCCATGGAAATGTTTGCAAAGGCAGACAGCACTGGCTCTTTGGCTATAAACAAAGCTGAGCACTGAACCCTAGAGTCAGATATGACTGGCTTTCGAGCAAGGAGATCTTTACCTTTACATGCACTAGCCACCAGCCAGCTTCCTCTTTTTTCCTTGGCAAAGTGTTAGGGGCAATTCTGCTCTCCCCCCTTGTGCATCACATCACTTCCCCTCCTATCCTCCTTATGGCCATTTCAGGTTATGAGAGAAAATCCAAACAATAAAACAGGAACACAACCATTCATTCAGTAAATTTCAGTAGCACCTTTAATCTACATTTTTGAGAGTGAGCCTGGAGTTAGAACATAAGAACATAAGAACATAAGAACAGCCTTGCTGGAACAGGCCACAGCCCATCCAGTCCAGCATTCTGTCTCACACAGTGGCTCACCATTTCCTTCAGGGTATTCCCAAGCAGATGCCTTCACCTGCTTAGGATTCCCTGGAAATGGCATTGAGAGATATCCTGCCTATCTCTCCAACCCGGAGGTTGTCCTTAGGTAGCCATAATTATAGCCATTGATAGCCTTGTCCTCCATGAACTTGTCTAATCCTTTCTTAAAGCTGTCAAGACTGACAGCTGTCACCACTTCTTCTGGCAGCGAGTTCCATAGACCAGTAATCCTCTGGGTGAAAAAGTACTTTCTCTTATTTGTTTGAGAACTAGTACCCAAAAGTTTCATGGAGTGTCCCCTAGTTCTAGTGTTGTGCGATAGGGAAAACAGTTTTTCCTTATCTACTTTGTCCACACCGTGCATGATTTTATAAACTTCAATCAGGTCACCTCTTAGACGCCGTCGTTCAAGAACAGCCCTCCAGTTGCCATTGGAAGACAATTCCATAGTTTTTTGGACTATGTTTCAGAAGCCATCCCAGGAATTGTGGGGATTATTGTAGTTGAAAAGGTCAGCATAACAAATGATGTAGGACCTTGATGGCCTTGACACTCCAGATGTTCACTCCAGGACCTTAACACTCCAGATGTTCTTAGACTTTTTAGTGTCTTGCACGGAAGACAAAGAAGGAGCCGCAGTGAGGGCTAAAACACAGGTTTGTTTCATGATGGTCAGGATGAACATGTGGTAATGGCGGAGGTACAGCTCATTTTATACTGCAGTAATACATTTGAAAAGGGTTGCACGGTAGCTCATTGGCTGCTACCTGCGTGACATCATTCTGAGTCACGCCCATCTTCTCCAGGTGATCCTTGCGCAGGAAGGTTCCCGCGGCTGCCAGTGATTGGGGAATTTGAACCATGTGAGCTGAACGCTCGCAGCTGCCCTCTATGGGTAGCTAGCTCGCATTCCTTAAACAGCTGGGTTACATTGTAATCATTGTCAGGTTACATACATACATTCTTAAAGTAATACTGTTACATACACAACACTCCTCCCCCCTAGGATGGGACGAAGTCCCTCAACCATTGTGGCTTCCCGCATGTGCGCTTGGGGCGTACGACTGCTTGGCTGGGCTCAGGGGAACTAGGGGCTCCGAGTTCCGCAGACTCTCATCCTGCAATTGAAAGGGGGGACTCATTAGTCATCTGACGGGGACTCTGTGACAACCTTGCGCTGGGAGAAGGGAACGGAACATGCAGCTGAGATGTGAACCCCTGCCTGTTGCTTGTGGCGCCTGGGGACCCCCCCAATACGAACCTCGGGACCGACGAGGAGACCCTTGTTGTCTTGCCCCGGTCTCTTGCGCCTGCAACCGGCGTACTTGCGCTACCCCCGCTGCCTGACTCGGAGTTCTTGGGGATGGAGAGAATGAACTTCCCCCTGCTGCCTGGTTCGGGGGTCTTGGTGATGGGGTATACTCTAAAACAAAAGGACTGGGAGGACTGGAGGTACCAGGGGCTGAACTAAAACCCCTCTTCTCGCTCGGACGGGTGGGGGACCACTCCGCGACACCCCCCTGGTACGGCAACATAAAATCAAACTCATTCCACTCTTTCAAAGTATCCTCCTCCTCATCTGAGAATCCAGGGTATGCATTCGTACCCGAGGACGTCCCCGTGTCTCCCCCTTGGGTTACGTGGGTGGGGGAGGACCCTAACGCTGACTCCCTTTCACTGGTAACTCGCCTTCTGAGTTGGTCAGCGTGCCTTCTCCAGAGTAGACCTGTGCTAGTCTCAACCCTATAAGACACTGGCCCCATTTGCTCAATGACCGTTCCTGGGACCCACGTTGGTCCCGAGGTCGCGTAGTTTCTGCAGTGAACCGGGTCCCCTACCGCAAAACTTTTGGAGCTCTCTATCTCTATATTTCTCCCCTCATTCTCCACCCTGGTCAGATCCAACCGATCAAAAAGTGTTACCGGCCTCCTCCTCATGAGGAGTTCAGCCGGCGAAAGTCCTGAAGCTAGGGGAGTTGCCCTATAACAGATGAGGAACTGACACAGGTTCAACTCACCGGGACCCATGTGCCGCAGTGTGTCTTTTGTAGTGCGCACTTTGCGCTCTACCTGACCGTTTGTGGCGGGGTGAAACGGGGCAGAGGTGATGCGCCAGATGGCATTTCTCTCAATGAACGCCTTGAATTCCGCAGAAGTGAAGGTACTGGCGTTATCGCTAACAAGGACGTCCGGCAGGCCGAAACAACTGAACACCTTACGCAATTGTTTAATGGTTGCGGCAGATGAGGTGTTAGACATGAGAATGACCTCCAACCACTTGGAATATGAGTCGACTATCAGCAAAAACATGGACCCGTGGAAAGGGCCAGCGAAGTCGACGTGTACTCGGGACCATGGCCCGCAGGCCGTGTCCCATTCCCTGTGGGGCAGCCAGGACTTCTCGGGCCGAGAGCTCTGGCAGCTCTCGCATGTGCCCACCAAATGCTCTATATCCGCGTCTATCTGGGGCCACCAGAAGTAGCTTCTGGCCAGTGCTTTGGAACGCACTATTCCCGGGTGGCTGGTATGCAGGAGCCTCAGCACCTTAGCTCGTAACTTCTCTGGGATGACTACCCGCTGGCCCCAGAGCAGGCAGCCCCTTTCAAGGGAAAGCTCTACTCTGTGCCTGAAAAATGATTTGAAATTCTCCTCGGGGGGAGTTGTGGGCCACCCTTTCCTTACCCAGGAACTGACTTGGGACAGGATTTTGTCGGCCGCAGTGGCTTTGGCGAGGTCTGCCGGAACTATGGGGGGCGAGTCGAGAGACTCGATCAACAGGACATGGTGGTCCTGCTCTACCTCACATTCAGAGTCTCCTAAACTAGGAAGGGGAGACTGGGATAGCGCATCCGCTTGGGAGATCTCCTTTCCTGGGCGATAGACCAGTTCATACTGGTAGGCGTTAAGGAAAATCGCCCAACGTAGCATTCTGGGGGACAGAATTTGTGTGGTGGGCTTGCCTGTAGTAAAAATTCCCAAAAGGGGCTTATGATCAGTCACAATCGTGAACTCCCGGCCATATAAGAAATCGTGGAACTTCTTTGTTCCCGCGATTATGGCCAGGGCCTCCCTATCTGTCTGCGCGTAGTTGCGCTCCGCCTTTGAAAGTGACCTGGAATAGTATGCAACCGGGGCTTCCCGCCCGCTCTCCAACCCGTGGCACAGCACCGCCCCCACCCCCACTGGTGATGCATCACAGACCAAAACTACTGGTTTCCTCGGGTCAAAATGAGTCAGAACGGCATCCGAGGATAAGAGCGCCTTGAGCTCTTTGAATGCTTTCTCCTGCCTATCTCCCCACCGCCAAACCGCTTCTTTCTTAAGTAGCCCGTGCAGTGGCTCTGCGACGGATGCCTTCCTTGGTAAGAAGGAATGGTAAAAATTCAGGAGCCCTAGGAATGACTGCAGCTCCGGTTTCGCGGTGGGGGCGAGGGGCGTTTTGTACAGCCGCAACCTTGGACTCGGAAGGCTTGATGCCCTCCAGGGTTATCTTGAACCCGAGAAACTCAACCTCTCTCGCAAAGAATACACATTTGTCCCTTCTCATCCTAAGTCCCGCTCTCTCGAATACAGAGAGGACCCTGTCTAGCCTCTTCGCTAGTTCTGATTTGCTCCCCGCTGTTATCAAAATGTCGTCAAAATATGGGAGCACGCCTGGAAGCCCCTTTAAAAGGCGTTCCACAAGGGACTGGAAGATCCCGGGGGCCGAATTTACACCGAACTGTAAGCGCGTTACCTTGAATGCCCCCTTATGCGTAACGATAGTTTGCGCAGCAGTGGCAGCTGGGGTTACTGTGAGCTGCTGGTACGCCTGTGCCAGATCTAGCTTGGCAAAACACCTCCCCCCATGCAACGTGGCCAGTAAGTGGCTGACCACTGGTACCGGATATGCATTTGGCCGAATGGCCTTGTTAATTGTACATTTGTAGTCAGCGCAAATCCTGACCTCCCCATTGGATTTTAAGGCTGTAACAATTGGAGTTTCCCACTCCGCTGAATCAACTGGAACCAAAATCCCCTGCCCCACCAATTTGTCCAGTTCCGCCTCAATCTTGTCCTTGAGGGCGAAAGGAACTCTTCTTGGCTTGAGACGTATGGGCCGGATTTCTGGGTCCAACTCAAAGGAAACTGGGGGGCCCTTGTAAATCCCGAGCCCCTTCTTGAAAATGTCCGGGTGCGCATCACCCACATCCCGAATTGGGTCAGTCTCTATGGCGTTAATGCCGGACAGTTCAATTCCCAGGGGAGCAAACCACTGGGTTCCCAAAAGGCAACATCTTCCCCCCTTGAGAACCACTAAGGGCAGTTTTTCTGTGACATTTTTGAACTCCGCCGTGAAGTTCCCCACCCCCAACACTGGGATCCCATAACCCTGCACATCCCGTAAGTACGACTTCATGGCCCGCAACTTGGACCGTGCATTTGGGGGAATGCGCATGAACTCCTTCTGGGACAGGATGGAGTAGGATGACCCCGAGTCTATTTCCATCCTCACTGGAACCCCCTATAACAGTACCTCTACGTAGAAACGCCGGTGCTCCAGGCCCACGCGGTTCACGCCTGCCGCGTCGTCGTTGGCTGAGATCTTTCCGATGCCGGCTGCCTTGCGTTGGTGTGCTTCAGGGTGTCTCGATGCGCCCTTGTCCTCGGTTCACCCGCGCCTGCAGACCCTGGCGATGTGGCCCTTCCGGCCACAGTTGTGGCACTCGGCCTTCCGGAATGGGAATCTCGTTCGGTCGTGAGATGCCCCACAGCCATCGCAACGGTGGCTTCCTCACTCTCTGGTTCGGCGCTTTTCCCCGTGCTTCTTTACCCTCTGTACGTCATCGTCCTCGCTGGAGCAGGAGTCCGCCGTCGTGGAGGACTCATTGGAGGTTGCTGGGGTGCTTTTGGGCTGTCGGGGGGCCCGCCAGGCCGCCTGCGCCGAGGTCCGCTTGCACGGGTGACTTGGCCCTCTCTGGAGCGGCCCCTCGGGACTTAAAAACTCTGACCCCGCTCCTCGCCGCCTCGGCCGCTTGAGCCTCTCGCAGTACCTCGTTGAACGTGAGGCGATGGTCGCAGGTCATCAACTTCCTCTGGACCTCCTCGTCCCTCAGGCCACACAGCATGCGGTCTCGGAGGGCTATGTCCAGGTCCTCCCATTGGCAGTGGACGGCCGCCAGCCTGAGGGCCGCTGCGTAGGCAGATATGGATTCTCCCGGGCGCTGATCCCGCCTGTGGAACGCGACCCGGGCCAGAAAAAATGGAAATGGGTGGCTGGAAGTGCTCCCTCAGTAGCGCAAGGATGCGGTCGATGGGCACCACGTCGACCTTCCGGGGAGCCACCAGGTTCATCAGGATGCGCAGCGTGGCTGGTCCCACCTGGGCTAGGAAGTGCGAGCGCATCTTCCCCTCGTCGTCAATGCCAGCAGCATCCATTGCGTGCCTAAACTGGCACTCGTACAGCTCCCATTGTTCTGGATCGCTGATATCGAACTGGTGAGGCTTGATCTTGGGACACGCCATGGATCCCATCCTCGTCGCCAATTTAGTGTCTTGCATGGAAGACAAAGAAGGAGCCGCAGTGAGGGCTAAAACACAGGTTTATTTCATGATGGTCAGGATGAACATGTGGTAATGGCGGAGGTACAGCTCATTTTATACTGCAGCAATACATTTGAAAAGGGTTGCACGGTAGCTCATTGGCTGCTACCTCCGTGACGTCATTCTGAGTCACGCCCATCTTCTCCAGGTGATCCTTGCGCGGGAAGGTTCCCGCGGCTGCCAGTGATTGGGGAATTTGAACCATGTGAGCTGAACGCTCGCAGCTGCCCTCTATGGGTAGCTAGCTCGCGTTCCTTAAACAGCTGGGTTACATTGTAATCATTGTCAGGTTACATACATACATTCTTAAAGTAATACTGTTACATACACAACAGACTTCAATTCCCAGAAGCCCAAGCCCCCTGTGAATCCACACGAATGGGTTTACTGCGATTTATCCGGCCCACGCTGCCCTTGTCGTTCCCGGAAGCGGAAGTAAAACGTGCCCGTACGGAGGAAGGGTTAACCCAGATGAGTCTTAACCGTACGGACACGTTTTACTTCTGCTTCCAGGAGCGACGAGGGCAGCGTGGGCCGGATCAATCGCAGTAAATCCATTTGTGTGGATTCACAGGGAGCTGGGCTTCTGAGAATTGAAGTCCAAAAACATCTGGAGTGCCAAGGTTTGCCATTATGTATGTAGGAGTATGGCAGCTATTCTTGTGACATAATGACAGCATATCCGACTAACTCCCCCTCTCTCTACCAACCCCAGTGCATGTGAATAAAAGACTGCTCAGCTTGAAGCCCATGAAAAAAAAAGTGCTGTGGAATGTTATTTCTTCAAAAAGTAAGATTTTTGCTGGGCAGTGAACAATTTCTTTTTTTTTTAAAAAATTGCCAAAACTCTACCCCCTTCCAGACAGGGATTCCTATGTCTTAGGTGGTTTTGTGATTAATACCAGTTCCAAAGAAACATATCTAGCTTGCCAGAGAAAAACAGTGTCTACTTTAGGTGCTTACTCAGGATTCTTGCATTCCAGTTTAAGAGAGGTAATCTAATAGGTAATTATGCTATTGCTTGTGCCTAACATTTTTGCCATCAAGTAGCCCTAGTGGTGCAGTAGTTAAACTGCTGTACTACAGCCAAAACACTGTGAGTTCAATCCTGATGGGTTGACCCAGCCTTCCATCTAGTGGTGAGCTCCCAAAAAAATTAACACCACACTGTGGCCGTGGTATGGTGGGCGTGGCCAGGGGAAAAACCCTGCGTTGCACCCGAATTAGGATTACTTTATTTCAAAACTTGGATGGGCTTGGCCAGCAGGGATTTCTGCTACTGGAACTGGTGCGAACCTGCTGATACCCACCACTGCTTCAATCCCTTCCAAGGTTGGTAAAATGAGTACACGAATGCTAATTACCTGTAAACCGCACAGAGTGAACTAAGCACTATGGGGTGATATAGACGTGTAATTGCTATTGATATCAAGTACTGTGTACTGTAATTACACTTGTGAGTTTGACCCTTAACAGCAGTTTGACCTGCAGACCATAGCAGGCGGGGGACTACTCTGTACTATGCTCTGAAAAAGGTTTACCTGTTGAATTCTCCATCTCACACCAAAAATATGCAAGCTGAGTTGGCATGCCCATTGCAACCTGGAAATCTAGATTGATCAGTCATTCAGTAAGACTTACTTCTGGCTGAGTGGCCAGAAAGTGGCTGCCAAAAAAAGTGTAGTACCATCCCTCTCCCTCTGCTTGCACAGAAATTACCAAGTGAATTTTTCCCCAGCATGGAGACTAGCACTGAGAACAAGTTGCTGTTGGACGATGTTTCAGAATCCCTCCGGGGGAAGGTTGGTGTTATGGGAATTGTAGTTCAAAAAGAAAACTGGCCAAGTCCTAACTATCGCCACTAATATGTGCACTAGAAACTGCTTGCTACAAGACACAGCAAGGACTTGTTGGCTAGGTGCATAATCCTAACTTCTGATTAAACATTATAGGATCCTTCTTTACGTACACATTTCTTTGTTCATAATGTTTATGTCTCACTTATCTAATGTGGATAGTGATGACCAAAGATGGTTCCTACTGACATAATTCTAAAAAGGACAATAAAAGTTCAAACACACACAGAACAAAAAGCAGCAAACAGATCTCATATTAAAAAAAGAATTTAGGACACACTATAGGGTACACTTTAAATCTGGCAGAATGAAATATTCACCTGGTACTTAAACTGATGGAGATAAACAGATATAAGAGGAAGGTGGTTGACTAGATAGTTCAGTGGTTTAGGACAGGGGTGCCCAAACCTTTTGGGCCATGGGCTGATCATGTGGTTCAGCAGGCCGGTCACGTAGTTCAGTGGGCCAGTCACGTGGTTCCTTCCACCGGGAAGTAGAAGTAAAATGTGCCTTGCAATCTGTTTTGCAACAGGATGAGATAGATTTTAGGCTGACATTTTTTCTGCTTAAGCCAGTGGTGCCCAAACTATGGCCCGTGGGCCTGATCCAGCCCCTAACACCAATTCATCTGGCCCACACCACCCTCATCACTCTCGGAAGCAGAAGTAAAATGTGCCCGTGTGGGTGTGTTATACCTCTGCTTCCGGGAGCAACGAGGGTGGCGTGGGCTGGATGAATTGGCGTCAGGGGCTGGATCAGGCCCATGGGCCATAGTTTGGGCACCCTTGGTTTAGGAGATTGGGAGTTTGATTCTCTACTGTGTCTCCTGAGAGAAGAGCCAACCTGTATCCCAGGGTACTCCCAGAAGAAAGGAATGGTAAATCACTTCTGAGTGCTCTCTGTCTAGAAAACCTTGAGTAGGGTTACAGTGAATACTCAAGGATAGGGTACACAAAAGAGGTGTTCTGTGCTACCTGTCTATCTATGTATCATACCCAACGCCTCTCCCTGAGCTGTTGCTGAGAGAACATTTCTCTGCCATTCTTGCCACTGTGTGGATGGCGATGGAAATGCAGGCTTTAGGCACAACGGGATGAGTTTGAAAGCAAGGATAACAATGGCAGCAGTCAGAAGCATACAAGGACAAAACCAACACCCCCACCGGGAGAGTGGAGGTTTGGATTCTAGGGGAGTTTTTTCACCGCAAGAGATTTTGTGACAACAAAGAGCACTTGTAGTAGGGTACATACTCACAGCAGAAGAGTGTGGAAAGGCAAACTTACTATTATTACTGTATAAATTCTACACTTTATGTTTTACAAAAAACAAACAAGGCAGAACGCAAATAAAGATTGAAAGCAAATGGTCAAAAAACATTTGATTTTTGGGCCAAAATCTCAACACTGAAACTGAGCTGAAACTAGAATGGGCACATTGTGGCAGAGATTCTCCCTTTCTGTGTGAAATATGTCTCCTATTGGAAGAGCAAGATACGTTACCCAGTCCTTCTGCTTTTTATCTGTCAGCAGCTTGATCTGATCTATGCTTCTCTGTTGATGCGTCTCCTCTTTTCCCAAAGGCACATTAGTAGGTGACGTAATCAATGCCGTGAGTCCGTTCATTTGCCGTTTCTTTATTTTAGATAAAGCTACTACTAAAGGCACAAGGACAGGGAAGGCAAACTTCTTCTGGCTTACTGCTTAGTAAAACACATACTATATTTACAAAGGTCTCTACTTGCAACTGCTGCTCTGTAAACAATTAATTCTTAATTGTCTAACTAAGCCGGGTTGCCACCTCTTTTCACTGATAGTTTCTCTTCTTTTTATAGCTTTTAAATAAGCAGAAATCCAATAGCAGAAACTTTTCTCTGCATAAAGATGCAGTGCTCTGAACAGCTCTACTACTGGTATGAACAGCTCTACTACTAGCTGATTTTCTACTTGTAACACACCTGTTAAACACGACAGGAACTCTACTCTGAACATATAATTGGCAGCCCTTACTTTTTCATGCCACGGGGGTTATTTGCAACATCCAAGATAGGCAGTTTGAGAACCCTGACACACAGATTGAGGACATCAGATTATCAAATTCCCTGAAATATCAAAGGGACTACCACCTTTCAGGACACTCAAACTCCATTGTATTTTGTAGGGCTTAATTATTACAGCAGGCTCTTCAGTGGTCCCTATTTAGCATCACCCAGCAGCTGCCTTTTAAGTAGTAAGTCTTCTGAAGCAAAAGTAACCCTTTTATACCAATGAACATGCCGTAGTTAAAACACCACCAGTGGCAGTCTTGGTTACTTTGTTGTTATGTGCTCTCAAGGTGCTTCCAACTTTGGTGACAACAACAAAGAGCACTTGTAGTAGGGTACATACTCACAGCAGAAGAGTGTGGAAAGGCAAACTTACTATTATTACTGTATAAATTCTCCAAAAGGTCCTTGTTTGCAGGCCTTGCAAACTCAAAGCTGTGGCTTCCTTCCTTGGCACATTCTAGCTCACACTGATCCTTCCTCTTTTTCTGCTGCTTTATCTCCCTCCCCCCCCCTCCCCAATTATTGGCCACTTATTAGCAGACAGCGCTGGCTCTTTGGCTTTGAAACAGAGATGAGCACTGAACCCTAGCATCAGGTACGACTGGCTTTCGAGCAAGGGAAACCTATCTTGGGGGAAGTCATAGAATCACTGAGTTAGAAGGAGCCTTTTAGGCCATTGAGTCCAACCCCCTGTTCAATGCAGGAATCCAAATCAAAGAAGATATGACAGATGGTTGCTTTCCAATTCTCTCTTGAATGCTTCCAGTGTTGGAGTGCTCACCACCTCTCAGTGGGCCCATTGTTGTACTGCTCTAACTCTGTCATATCCCCCTCAATCTCCTTTTCTCAAGACTAAACATGCCCAGTTCCTTCAGCCTTTCCTTGTATGGCTTGGTTTCCAGTCTTCTAATCATCCTTGTTGCCCTTCTCTTTACCTGCTCTAATTTGTTTCCATCTTTCTTAAAAGTGTGGTGCCCAGATGGACACAATACTCTAGATGTGGTCTAACTAATGTTGAATAGAAGGGGACTAGTACCTGAAGGGTTTTGGGACTATACTTCGGTTAATGCAGCCTAAAGCAGTGTTGGCACTTTTTTCGCAGTCATGTTGAACTTGAGTCATATTTAGCCAGTGATCTACAATTATTCCAAGATCCTTCTCACTTGTAGTATTACTGAGCCTAGGGACTGTAGTGGCACAGTTGTTAAGAAGCTCGCCTTGTTAGCTGAAAAACTGTCAAGTGAACAGTTTTGAGACCCATGATGGATTGAGCGCCTGTCTCCGTCACAGCTCTTGGGGACATGAAATAAGCCTTATTTAGGTATTCCCTGAGTAGTTTCTTCTGCAAAAAGTCCTTTCAACCCAGAATAATTTCTGACACGAAATAATAATAATAATAATAATAATAATAATAATAATAATAATAATAATAATAATAATAATAATAATAATAATAATAATGATGATGATGATGATGATGATGATGATGATGATGATGATGATATTTCATGTCAGAAATTACAGGTGAAACTCAGAAAATTAGAATATCGTGCAAATGTTCGTTCAGTTCAGTAATGCAACTTAAAAGGTGAAACAAATATATGAGATAGACTCATTACATGCAAAGCGAGATAGTTCAAGCCTTACTTTGTTATAGTATTGATGCTTATGGCTTAGTTTAATAAAACCCCAACCCCCCAATCTCATGTACCCCATAATCATCACATAATCTCATGTACACTGACAATTCTAATGAATTAAGGCATGGCATCTCTCGCTTTGCATGTAGTGAGTCTATCTCATATATTTGTTTCACCTTTTAAGTGAAATGAATGAACATTTGCACGATATTCTAATTTTCCGAGTTTCACCTGTATTTTGGGTTGAAAGGACTTTTGCGGAAGTAACTCTGCTCAGGGAATGCCCAAATAAGGCATATTATTATTATTATTATTATTATTAACAACAATAATAATAACAACAATAATAAAATTATTATTATTATTACTACTACTACTTAGCCAAGTATCCCCCACCTTGGAACGGTGCATCTGGTTTTTGTTCCCTAATAAGCAAAGCATCTTTTGGTACCTTTTAAACTGATTTATTTTAACGTGACCTTTCGGCGGATTACAATCCACTTCCTCAAGAGCATTTTGACACGAGAGCGAGACAAGCAACACTTGGTTTAATCAAAGTCTGTGATCTGGGGCACGTTTACCTCGGAGTAAACTGACCAACACCGCACCGCCGATCAGGCTGCGAGCATGCATTTGCGTTAATCACCCCCTACTTTAGGAAGACTATTAAGGTCAGCATCCTTAGGCGTTCATCATGATGGGGAGGGGAGGGGAGCTCGCTCGCTAGGGCAGTAATCCTCGCCACGAGACGTGAGCGGTACGTGACAGCGTGCCTTACTCCCCCCCCCCTCCCCTCCGCGCAACGTCGGAGGACGCGGCGGGAGTCAGGATTTGGGCACTACATGTCCCGAGATGCACCGCGACAGCTCTGCGGGGGCCTTCTGGGAATCGTAGTCCCGAGTGGACTTCTACCCTGTCGTGTTTCCTCTGGGAAACACGTGGGGGAGGAGGAGGGAAAGAAAGAAGGGCCCGCCAGGACTGTTTCTTCCGGTGCAGAATGCTGCAGAGGATAGTGGTGAGGGGCTCCGGACACGTGGGTAGAGCTTGGTGAGAGGGGTGGGGGAGAGCCGTCCAACGGGGATTGAGTGGGGCTCCAGGTGGGGAACATCTCGGAAAGGCTGACTGGGAGGCGGGAAGTCAGCATTTCGATTCCCGAGTACTGCAGGAACGGAATGAGCTCCCGTCTTTGTCCCAGCTCCTGCCAACCTAAGCAGTTCGAAAGCCAGAAATCGCACGTAGATAAATAGGGACCACTTCGGTGAGAAGGTAAACAGCGTTCCGTGCGCTCCGGTGTCTAGTCATGCCTGCCACATGACCCACGGAAACGTCTGCAGCAGCAGACAGCGCTGGCTCTTCGGCTTTGAAACAGATGGGACATCAGGGATGGTAGATGAGAAGTAGTAGAGGAGATGCCGATGGTAACTGGGACAGGTGAGTGTGTGTTTGTGGGGTAACAAAGTTTATTTATTTCTTAGCACCCTTTGCGGCTGGGATGCCATGCCCTCTCAGTTTCTCGGAGCCTCCACCACTCTCCACGGAGTCACATCCCTCTCATCCCCATTGTGGTGGAACAGACGGTAAGCACTGTATGTCGTGGTTAATTGGTGGGTGGAGGGACACCACTTTTCATGTGGGCATCAAGAGGAGCTGGTTAAGAACTAGAAAAGTGGAAATATAGTGGGTACTTTTAAACCAGCCCCCCCCCCCAAAAAAAATCACTGCCCATGGGCCAGATCTGGCCCCCAATACCAATTCATCTGGCCCACATTGCTCTCGTCGCTCCCAGAAGCGGAAGTAAAACGCACCTGTGCGGATCTCGCCCATGGGCCATAATTTGGACACCCCTGGTTTAAGCAGAGAAAATGGCAGCTTAAAATCTATCTCATCCTGTTCCAAAACAGATTGCAAGGCACATTTTTACTTCCGTTTCCAGCGGGAGGAATCACATGACTGGCCCGCTGAACCACGTGACTGGCCCGTGGCCCGAAAAGCTTGGGCACCCCTGGCCTAAAGCAAGGGTCAGCAACCTGCAGCCCACAGGCCGGATCCAGCCTGTGGCTCCAAATCATCTGGCCCTCGCTCCAGCCGCCGCTGCCGGAAGCAGATGTGTTTATGGCAGCCATAAATGCGCTTACAACAGTTGTGGATGCATTTACGGCAGCATTTACCGGGGGGGGGGGAGGTCCACCAGTCCGGCCCCCTCAAATGTCTTGACGGAGTGTGACCCAGCCCCCGACTTTAAAAGGTTGCCAACTCCTGGCCTAGAGCTTTCATAATGTTAATTTAATTTTTGGAAGCTGGGCTTGTCAGGGAAGGACATTTCCACAGTATCCTTCTGGCTCCATCTCGATGCTTGAACCTTCTGTCAACTTGTTCCTTGGTTTTCATTAGCCTTTAACTCTTTTTTCAGGCCCTTCTGTCAGGGCAGGCCCAGCTGCTAATTAAAGTGAGGCAACTGCCTTAGGAGACAGATACTGAGATGTGTTGCTTCATAGTCTCTCCCTTCTCTTGGAGGATGAAGCTGTGTGCAGTTTGTCCTGCAGCCCTTAAAATGTTCTCAGAAGTGGTGGAGAACTTTATTCCACTATCATTATTGTTGAAGTAAGTTTCGGCTTTGGGTCCAGCCAGGTTAAAAGGATGACATTGGGACTTTGCCTCTGCCGTTATATCCAAAGCCTTGAGGGCACTCATATATATACCTTGGTGGCACAGTGGTTAAACTGCTGTACATCAGCCAAAACTACTCACAATCTGAGTTCGATCCTGATGGGGCTTCAGATTGACTCAGCCTTCCATCCTTCTGAGGTTGGTAAAAAAAAGACCCAGCATATTTGGAGCAAATATGCTAATTATATTGTGAATCATGTAGAGAGTGCTCAAAGTGTTATGGGGTGGTATATAAGTGTAATTGCTAATTGCTGTGCTGGCTTTCTTCTAGGGCCGTGGTGAGCGAGCCTATGACATCTACTCCCGCCTTCTGAGGGAGCGCATTGTCTGTGTGATGGGTCCGGTAAGTGCACAAGCTGCTCTTGCAGCCAGACAACAAGGCCAGCCTGTCCTGGGTAAGATTTCTGCTGTCTCACGGTCTGAATTGATTTAGCATGCAGGATCAGTTTACTGGGAAACTCTGGTTTTATTAGGTTTATTCTCTCTGGGTTTTAAGGACAAGTTTCTAGCCCTTATTCCTACTGCAACTTACCATAATAGCTGGAACAGGGGCTGGTCAAGATTCCCAGAAGGCAAGTCTTTCAGCAGCCAGTATAGCTTCATTCTCATTGCTAGGAAGACCAGTATACATGATTTTTTGATTAAAATATTTATATCCTGCCTTGTATCTGAAAAGCCCAGGGCAGAACACAGCTGGTAAAAGCACTTAAAGTTTAAAAACAGGCATAATCAGAATCAAACCCATTATGCAGAAATGTGTAACGCAAAGTGTACATTATTTAAAATATGAGAGAATGTGCAGACTGTGATCTTCTGTAAGATTTCATTTTCTTTATAATGGGTTGGAAAAATGTAGTCCTGCAAATGCTGTTTGCTACAATTCCCATCAGTGGTCAGGAATGATGGGCATTGCAGTTAGCCAGCCTCTGGAGGACTGCATGTTCTCCAATCCTGATTTAGGCATTTGATTTTGACCGAGGTAACCTTGTTCTGACTATCCCTTAATTTTAATGACCTGTGGCCTTTGCCTCCAAAACCCAAGGCTTGGAGCTGACTTCCATCACTTAGCAGGGTTTGGTTTAGTGGGATCATCTATTATTTTCCCAGGATGAGCCACTTGCAGGAAGGAAGCACACGGGTTGTTGGGTTTTCTGTTTGTTTGGCACAAGACTGGATTCTTGCAACAAGGACTTCCCCTGCTTATCAGCCATTACCTTGTGTTTTTCTGTAAACAGATTGATGATGGTGTGGCCAGCTTAGTTATTGCGCAGTTGCTGTTTTTGCAGTCAGAAAGCAACAAGAAGCCCATCCACATGTACATTAACAGCCCAGGTGAGTCTCACCAAAAAGTAAGGAGCATCATAAGAACAACTTCTCTACCTGATGCCATGAGGCCTCACTCTTATGTCTGATGAAGTGGACTTACATAAGAACAGCCTTGCTGGACAGGCCACAGCCCATCCAGTCCAGCATTCTGTCTCACACAGTAGCTCACCATTTGCTTCAGGGTATTCCCAAGCAGATGCCTTAACTTGCTTAGGATTCCCTGGAAATGGCATTGAGAGATATCCTATCCTGCCTGTCTCTCCAACCCGGAGGTTGTCCTTAGGTATCCATAATTATAGCCATTGATACCCTTGTCCTCCATGAACTTGTCTAATCCTTTCTTCAAGCTGTCAAGACTGACAGCTGTCACCACTTCTTCTGGCAGGGAGTTCCATAGACCAGTGATCATCTGTGTGAAAAAGTACTTTCTCTTATTTGTTTGAGAACTAGTACCCAAAGGTTTCATGGTACCCAAAGGTTTCATTAGTACCCAAAGGTTTCAAGGCCCCCTAGTTCTAGTGTTGTGCGATGGGGAAAACAGTTTTTCCTTATCTACTTTGTCCACACTGTGCATGATTTTATAAGCTCCAATCAGGTCACCTCTTAGACGCCGTCATTCAAGAGTGAAGAGGCCCAACCGTTAGTCCATGAAATCTCACATTTAAATACAGGAGTAAATCTTTAAGGTGCTACACTTTTTGTCTTTTTCTTTTTTTGCTGTTCTGTTTTATTTACTCTCAAAAACTTCTCTACAGTTATTCTGCATGGGAGGGGGGGGAGATTCTCCTCCACACTCCGTAAAGACAAGAAGGATCTCTTTTAAGCAAATGTGAATAGTGATGGTAAAATTACAGTTTGTTCATTCCGCTGGTATGCTTCCTTTCTAGTTTAACCTAAAGGGGGGAAAGGGCACATATACCTGTATATACTCGATTATAAGCCGATCTGAATATAAGCCGAAGTACCTAATTTTCACCTGAGAAACCAGGAAAATAGATTGACCCGAGTATAAGCCGAGGGTGGGAAATGCAGCAGCTACTAGTGAGTTTCAATAGTCACTTCAACATGAAAGCCTGTCGCTGGCAGGGAAAAAAAAAGATCATGGCCGAATCTGCTTTTTCCAGCACATTTTGGTGCTGAAAAAATCGGCTTATACTTGAGTATATATGGTGCACATTCTGTGGAATGAGGGACACAAGGACTTTTAGATCTGTAATTAGTGTCTTAATTTATTCCAGAACTCAGATAGCTTACATAGAGGAGGAGAGAAACCTCCCCTCAGACACAGAGGAAAATGCAAGGACATGTAAGAGAGTGTTTTCCCAGATATTACAAATTATTTTGCAGTGATCATCCTGCTCTACATGTTTTCCTTGATTTCTTTTCAGCTTGCTCCTGGCACAGAGAGGGTAGAGACAGCTTACTCAGAACAAGGTGAAAGTCAAAGGCATGGACTGTTCTTATGCAGCTCTATACCAGAAATAAGAATTTCCAATACAATTTTTACTACAATGGGTGGAGATGAATCCTTTCCACCTTCAGCTACACCTGTCCCTTTTAAAAGGTAGTGGAAAACCTCTGCCCTCCAGAGCTTTGAGATACTACTTCCACAATCTCTTACTATGGGCTCTGCTAACTGGGGCATCTGGAAATTGAAGTAAAAATACAGTACTGTGGCTAAAGGTTCCTCCTCTCTACTTTAAATAATGTCTCCCTTCCCTTGTCCATTCTGTACCAGTCAAGGCAATGAGATATTATGGAGCTGGAAAAAGTGCAGAGGAGGGCAACCAGAATGATTAGGGGACTGGAACACCTTCCTTACCATCTGAGGCTGCAACGGTTGGGCCTCTTCACTCTTGAACGATGGTGTCTAAGAGGTGACCTGATTGAAGTTTATAAAATCATGCACGGTGTGGACAAAGTAGATAAGGAAAAACTGTTTTCCCCATCGCACAACACTAGAACTAGAGGGCACTCCATGGAACTTTTGGGTACTAGTTCTCAAACAAATAAGAGAAAGTACTTTTTCACCCAGAGGATCACTGGTCTATGGAACTCCCTGCCAGAAGAAGTGATGACAGCTGTCAGTCTTGACAGCTTGAAGAAAGGATTAGACAAGTTCATGGAGGACAAGGGTATCAATGGCTATAATTATGGATACCTAAGGACAACCTCTGGGTTGGAGAGATAGGCAGGATATCTCTCAATGCCATTTCCAGGGAATCCTAAGCAGGTGAAGGCATCTGCTTGGGAATACCCTGAAGCAAATGGTGAGCCACTGTGTGAGACAGAATGCTGGACTGGATGGACTGTGGCCTGTTCGGCAAGGCTGTTCTTATGAGATATCCGTGATTCTGAGGTTTTGCTCTGCCTGATACTTTGCTCTGCTTGTCCAAGTCTTCAGTCTAGAGTTGCTTCAGAACTTTTGTTGTGCTGGATAAAACCAATGATCTCTGTCACTAAACAGTCACTGTAGCTGCTTTAACTCCTGAAATAATGAATTACTTAATCTTCTTCAGTACTGTAGACGGGGTACATATAAAGAGACTCCTTCAAGATTGTGGTATTTTTGAACTACAATCGGGCATATCCTGGGCAATGGTAACTTTGTGCCAACTAATCTTTCTCACACTTGGTTGGGCGAAGGTTACTGTAGAAATGAATTCACCAAAAGGTGGCTTCATTTTGGCAGTTTCATATCTGGCCTAGACATGGAAGAAGAAGAAATACTATAGACATGTTTTTACATAAGCAGCACTAGAATATAGTTTAGTAACAGGTGATATCAATCTCATCAATATTATTATAGCCACATCTCAAAAGTAATAGATGCTACAAACTGAGCAGGTTTGTAAGGCTCTCTTCCCTCAAAGATCTTTGGACTGGTTTCTCCTGGATATGTACACCCTTGTTTTGATATTTGTGGGAAATAGCTGGTAATATACAGGTGAAACTCAGAAAATTATAATATTGTACAAATATTCATTCAGTCCAGTAATACAACTTAAAAGGTGAAACAAATATATGAGATAGACTCATTGCATGCAAAGCGAAATAGTTCAAGCCTTTCTTTGTTATAATATTGATGCTTATGGTTTACAGTTTAATAAAACCCCAACACACCAATCTCATGTACCCCATAATCATCACATAATCTCAAGAACGCTGTACGCAATTATAACGAATTAAGGCATGACATCTCTCGCTTTGCATGTAGTGAGTCTCTCATATATTTGTTTCACCTTTTAAGATGAAATGAATGAACATTTGCATGATATTCTAATTTTCCGAGTTTCACCTGTACAGGGTGTCCCAAAAGTTGCCATACATAACAGCAGGTATCTTGGAACATGTGTTTGCCATGAGTGGGAGAGAAGATTGTGTGTGTGTAGAAAGGTACCCAACACATAGAGAAGATTATGTAAGATTTTTAATGAGTATTTTGTCAATAAAGGTACATTTAGCTACAATTTCCCATTTTCCCTATCTATGGCAGCTTTTGGGGTGCGCTGTATGTGCTCCTTGCCTCCTGGAGATAAGTCCAATGCAGCAGGAAGTTCCGATACACATTGGAGATCTAAGAAATGTATTGCAACATAAAAGTGCTGTGGCTTAATCCATTCCCTCTCCATTATTTCTCTGGAGTATGAGCTCTGAGTTGAGCATCTGACACTATTGCCAGCTTTCAGCTATAGTCAAAGATGTGTCAGGTTTAAGGTGGGTGTTTTAACTTTCAAAACCCTAAACGGTTTGGGACCTTCCTACTTGGTGGAGCGTCTTTCCCTCAGAGATCAGACCCACCTCACCCGTTTTTCTCAGACACCTCAACTCCAAGTTCCGACTCCCAGGTTGGATAGAAAGTTTGCTACCTGCCGCAGGGCTTTCTCGATGGAAGCTCCAGCTCTATGGAACACACACTGCTGGTGGAGCTGCATTTGATTTATCTCCTTGGGGTCCTTTAAGAGACAGTTGAAAACCTTTCTGTTTGAGGAGGCCTTTAGCAGTTTGTTGAAGACCAAATAGGAGGCCCTCCCATTGCCTTTCTGTCACAAGAGTTTGGGGACCTAAGCTCTGATTTTGATTAGGTGGGTGGGGGTCGATTTATTGTCTTAATGGTGTTTGTTTGTTTTTAATAGTTCAAGCTGCCCAGAGTGGGATACCACCCAAATGGGCGGTATAGAAATATAACAAACAAATAAATAAAAATTGGCTTTGGGGGATGATTTGAGGGCAGGAAAATTCAACTGGTGGCCCATCAAATGCTGCTGGATTGCATCTTTTGGCATTCTTTACCAGTGGCTGTATGGCCTAGGACAGTGGTGGGCATCAGCAGGTTCGCACCAGTTCGCCAGAAATTCTGGCTGGCCCCACCCATCCAAGTTTTGAAATAAAGTAGTCCTAATTCAGGTTCAACACAACACAGGGCTTTCCCCTGGCCTCACCCACCATACCACCCCCACAGTGTGATAGTAAATTTTTTTGGAGCCCACCACTGGCCTAGGACTAAAAAAAGGGCTGTCCTTGATTTAGGGTTAGAAAGGCTTGTTTTCTTTTCCCTACCACCACCCCAACCACCTACAAATCTTGGGAGAGGAAGGTTTGTCGTATCTACATTGGAGAGCCACAGTTACTCTTCGTGCTTTGTTCCTCCTGTAGGTGGCATGGTGACCTCTGGACTGGCCATTTATGACACCATGCAGTACATCTTGAACCCCATTTGCACGTGGTGTGTGGGACAAGCAGCCAGCATGGGCTCTTTGCTGCTGGCTGCGGGTTCGCCAGGCATGCGCCATTCCTTGCCCAATTCTCGCATCATGATCCACCAACCCTCGGGTGGGGCACGGGTAAGTCTGTCCTTGCTGCTTCATATGATAGATGCTGTATAATCTGTGAGCAGGGTGGCATAGGAGGGGAGATGCACTGGTGTTTGCCGGACTGCCCAGCGTTTACCAGAGGGCGAAAATACCTCAATAGATGACCAGGGAAACTTCCCATCTGATTCTTTTCTCTCTCTCCTCCCAGGGCCAAGCTACAGATATTGCTATTCAGGCAGAGGAAATCCTCAAGCTGAAGAGACAGATCAATGGCTTGTATGCCAAACACACTAAGCAGAACATTGATGTGATTGGTAAGCTATCATCCCAAGAGGAGAAAAGTAGGATTAGGAGCAAGTGGGAGAGCAGGTTGTGTAGATTGGTGGCAAACAGTAAGGCGGAAGTCACAGACATGCTGTAGCCCAGTACTTCCCAACCTTGAATCCCCAGATATTCTTGGACTACAGCTCCAAGAAATCTTGGCAAATATGCCAAAGGCTTCTGTGAGTTTTAGTTCAAGAACATCTGAGCCCCCAAAGTTGGGAACCACTGTTCTATCCTCTTACATGAATCTGCTCCTTCTTTAGAGCAGGGTTTGGCAACCTTTTTAAGTCGTGGGCTGGGCCATGCTCCCTCAGACAGTTGAGGGGGCTGGACTGCCCCCCCCCCCTCGCCGTAAACTCGTCCACAGCTGCCGGGAGCAGCGAGGGCGTTGGGGTGGATTAATTGGTGCTGGGGGCCGGGTATGGCCCACGGGCTGTAGGTTGCAAATGCCTGTTCTATTGTGTTGGTTGGAGAACCCGTGACATTAAGGGATGTTGCCAGACATACTGATGTTCCATCCGGCCTGCAGCGGCAACCCCAGAAGCAGACGCGCAAACGCAGACGGCAGCATTTACAGCAGGGGGAAACTACGTGTAACATCAGTTAATAGTGTTTATAATGAAAAGGAGATGGGGTGGGGAGCACAACCTCTGTTTTGGTGAAATTGATTTGCTTCTTTTGGGGAGATGACATAGAAAGCTCGCATCCGCTGTAAAGGCCATGGGTTGCTCCCCAAGTCTGAAAAAGTAAGTTATATCCACGAAAGCTCACCACGAAGTAAATTTATTAATCTTAGCTGTTGTAATTAATTATCAATTAATTAATTAATTATACTTATATATTGTCCCATAGAACTTAGTGCACTCTCTGGGTGGTTGACAAGTTAATTAGCGTTTGGCCCCCCAACATGCTGGGTCCTCATTTTACCAATCTCAGAAGGATGGAAGGCTGAGTCAACCTTGATGTCCTGTCAGGATTGAACTCGCAATGTTTTGGCTGCAGTACAGCAGTATAACCACTGCACCAGCGCTTTTAGTATTAGTTTTTGTTTTTTGCATAATTGTGTGGTGCTAGGACCGGTAATACAAACCACAGGGTGGCTAGTAATCTTCTGCACTTCCTTGAGACACTGTTTTAAAGCCATTTCACCCAGAGCTGTGTCATCTTTGCAGAGTCTGCCATGGAGAGAGATCGTTACATGAGCCCCATGGAAGCCCAGGAGTTTGGCATCTTGGACAAAGTGCTCGTCCACCCTCCCCAGGATGGAGAAGATGAGCCGGAGCTTGTGCAGAAAGACGCTCCTCCCACACCCCCTCCCTCCACTTCCTCCTCAACTGAGCCCTGAGGGGGGGCCGGTGGCCTCATCTGGATCCTGGCCACATCTGGAATCTCCCCAGCAACACTAGCCCCGTGAAGTGACAGCAGTGCTCCTCTGCAGACTGGCTGGTCAAACTTCCCGGAGTTGGCCCAGGGATATTAAGTGGTAGTGGACTCTCTGTCCTGCTCGTATAATTCGCCAGCTGTGTTTCTAGGAGCTGGCCATTATACCATTCACTCTGCAGAATCTAATTGTGTTTCCTTCTATAGTTTAACATAGCGAGGGTTTTAAATTAAAAACATTTACCTCTGTGATGTGGACACTTCTGTTCTCGTAACTTTCAGTTGCCTTGAGATGCTCATCCATTCTGCTCATTGCAATTCGTTGAAAGCACAAGTCTTGGTTTTTCAGGTTGTAATTTTGTCACCTGCCAAGGTGCAAAACAAGTGGTTAAGACGCTGAGCCTGGCAACTGGAAGGTCAGCAGCTCGAAACCTGAGTGCTGCATGATGGAGTGGACTTCTTTAGTCTATCCCAGCTCCTGCCAACCTAGCAGTTTGAAAGCAAGAGAAATTGCAATTAGATAAATAGGTACCGCTTCAGCAGGAAGGGTAACAGTGTTCAGTGTGCTCTGGTGGTGTTTAGTCATGCCTGCCACATCACCATGGAAACATCCATGCAGACAGCTTTGGCTCTTTGGCTGTAAACAGAGATAAGCACTGAACCCTAGAGCATACCTGTCAACCTTCCCGATTTGGCCGGGATTTCCCTTTTTTCGGCGCCGATTTGCGCCATTTCCCGACCCACGCTGCCCAAACCTCGTAATTTGGCAGTGGGGGAAAGGGGGTACTGCACAGCCCTTCTGCGCAAGTCGCCTTCTACGCATGTGTAGAAGGGTTTTACGCTTGCGTAGCCCCCTTCTACGCATGCGCAGAATGCTACACCGTTTGTGTAGGGGGCTGCGCAAGCGGTGTAGCCTTCTACGCATGTGTGGAAGGCGACCTGCGCCGAACCGTCTGCGCAGGTCCCGTTTTTTCTGGACTCGCGGTTGACGGGTATGCCCTAGAGTCAGGCAAGACTGGCTTTTGAAGTAAGGCAGACCTTTACTTTAAGGCAGAGATTCTCACCCTACAGCCCATGTGCCGAATATGGTCCACAGTGCCATTTTATGTGTTTGTGTGTGTGTATGTGTGTGTGTGGGGGGCACTTCCACCACACCAGGAAGTGCCATATGGTGGAGGAAGGGCAAAATGGGCGTCTGGCCCCCAAAGCTGTCTGAGGGAGCGTGTCCCAGCCTAAAAAGGTTGAGAACTCCTGCCTTAAGGTGCAAAACTGCAGCAGGAGTGGGTTACACAAATGTATATCCTTGTCAGCTGGATTTTGCATCCTGTACCACCTTTGGTAACCCTCATCATCCGGCTATTCTGGAAAATGGCATTCTCCAAATCAGCTTGCCATGCACATACTGTATCCTCTGTTTATACTAACCTAGATACCATCTCTGAGATACTGTTGTATTCACCCAGTGACCGCAGCTCTTTTGCCATTGCTTTTGCAGATACAAGGATGTCCTCTTGGACTTTTGGGCATGAATATAGTCTCTGGCCTTTATGAGCAATGGAAAGGGGTGGTATATGGGTGTTCCTAAGCAAACGGGTAGGGAGACTTCAGCCCTCCAAACAGTTTTGACTGCTCTAACAATCCCTTACCAATGACGATTGTGGGTGATATAATAGGAGACCTAGGTCAAAACACCTGGAGGACTAAAGTGTAAAATGACTCAAAGCTTATGTAAATATAAATAAACTTGAATGGGTCTAATAATGCTGTATTAATAGGAGTTTCTAGCATATCTCACAATTAGCATTATATCTGTTTTTAAGAAACCAATAGATCAGGGGTGCCCAAACTACAGCCCTGTGGGCTGGACCCGGCCCCCTATGCCAATTTATCTGGCCCATGAAGCCCCCGTTGCTCCCGGAAGTGGAAGTAAAACGTGCCCTGGGCACCCCTGATCTATTGGTTTCTTAAAAACAGATATAATGCTAATTGTGAGATATGCAATAAACTCCTATTAGTACAGCATTATTAGATCCATTCGAGTTTATTGATATTTACATAAACTTTGAGTCATTTTACATGTTAGTCCTCCAGGTGTGTGATCCAGCCCACCTGGCTGGCAGGGCAGGTGTGGGGCACCAGCGACATGGTAACCCCGGCCTGCTGGCTAATTTAGCAGAACACACTCTTTTAAGCTTTTTAATATTGTCAGTAGTTTTTAATGGGTTTTTATTGTTTTTAAAACTTGTTGGTTTTATTTTATTTTCTGTGAGCTGCCCAGAGTCTTCAGAGTTGGGCAGCAATACAACTTAGAATAAATAAATTGGTGTCGTGGCCCGGATCTGGCCCATGGGCCATAGTGACCAGCCCCCTGAATCACATGACCGGCCCACAGCCCGAAAAGTTTGCGCACCCCTGCAATAGATCTTAAAACCAATCTGAAGGCCTGCATCTCCCATATTTTGTTTCCCTCCTCTGGGTCCTACCTCAAAGGGATGTTTGAAGAGGACACTAGAGTGGGCATTTTCAGTGCCTGTAACCAATTTGTGGAATGCACTTCCAGATTCCTGGGACAAGCAAAGACTTTTCCTTTCAGTCAGCCGTTTGGCAACCGAAATAAACTGCTGAGAAATGAATGTCACCTTTGACTTCTTTCTTGTGCATTTTTTTTTAAAAAAAGTGCTTTTAAACCATTTTAAAAGCAGCTCCCTGGTGGCTCCGTGGGTTAAAGCACTGTGCTTGGAGACTGAAAGCACAGGGTTCGATTCCCCAAGAGATGCATGATAGGGTACATGAAAGGAGCCTCATTCGAGCATCCCCCGCAAAAATCCGTTCAACCCAGAGTAATCTTTGGCATGAAAGCATTGAGGGATATAACCTCAAAAATGACAGAATGATGTCAGTAAGAATTCAGGGCAAACCCTTCAATGTTACTGTGATCCAAATATACGCACCAACCACGGGTGCAGATGAAGCCACAGTGGACCAGTTCTATGAGGACTTACAACACCTCATAGAACAAACACCAAAAAATGATGTTCAAATTATTCTAGGAGACTGGAATGCCAAAGTAGGCAATCAAAAAGTGGAGGGAATAACAGGCAGGTTCGGTCTTGGAACACAGAATGAAGCAGGGCAAAGATTGATAGAGTTCTGCCAAGAGAACGCACTGGTCATAGCAAACACCCTCTTCCAGCAACACAAGAGGCGACTTTACACATGGACATCACCAGATGGCCAACACCGAAACCAGATTGACTACATACTCTGCAGCCAAAGATGGAGAACCTCCATACAGTCAGCAAAAACAAGACCTGGAGCAGATTGTGGCTCAGATCACAACCTACTGATTGCAAAATTCAGGCTTAGACTAAAGAAAATAGGGAAAACAAAGAGACCAGACAGATATCACCTAGACAGCATCCCTAAAGAATACACGGTGGAGGTGATGAACAGATTCAATGGCTTAGACTCAATAGATAGAGTGCCAGAAGAATTATGGACAGAGATGAGGGACATCATGCAGGAAGCAGCAAAGAAAACCATACCAAAAGAAAAGAAGAGTAAGAAAGCAAAGTGGTTGTCTGATGAGGCTCTTAAAATAGCAGAGGAAAGAAGGAACGCAAAAGTCAAAGGAGAAAGGAAAAAATACAATCATTTGAACACAGAATTTCAAAGAAAAGCAAGGAGGGATAAGGAAAACTATCTAAAAGAACAGTGCAAAGAAATGGAAGAAAACAACAAAAGAGGCAGAACCAGAGATCTTTTCAAAAAAATCCGGGAAATCAAGGGAACATTTAAAGCAAAAATGAACATGATAAGGGACAAAGACGGAAAGGAGCTAGCTGATGCAGAAGAGATTAAGAAAAGATGGAAAGAGTACACAGAGGAACTCTACAAAAAGGAACTCAACACTCCTGATAGTCACAATGATGAAGAAATTGAACCTGAGCCAGACATCCTGGAGAGTGAAGTCAGAAAGGCCCTAAAGAGCACTGCAAACAACAAAGCTAGTGGAGATGATGGTATCCCAGTTGAATTTTTCAAAGCTCTAAAAGATGATGGCATCAAATTACTGCATTCAATATGCCAGCAGATTTGGAAAACAAAACAGTGGCCACAGGACTGGAAAAGATCAGTATATGTTCCAATCCCAAAAAAGGGCAATGCCAAAGAATGTTCAAATTATCGAACAATTGCGCTCATCCCACACGCCAGCAAGGTGATGCTCAAGATAATACAGGATAGACTTCAGCAGCATGTGGAAAGAGAATTACCAGAGGTGCAGGCTGGTTTCAGAAGAGGCAGGGGGACTAGAGACCACATTGCCAACATACGTTGGATCATGGAGAAAACAAAGGAATACCAGAAACAAGTTTATTTTTGCTTTATTGACTACACTAAGGCATTTGATTGTGTGGATCACAACAAGATGTGGCAAGTGATTAAAGAGATGGGAATACCAGAGCACCTCATATGCCTCCTGAGAAATCTGTACATGAACCAAGAAGCAACAGTTAGGACAGAACACGGAATGACAGAGTGGTTTGGAATAGGAAAAGGAGTAAGGCAAGGCTGCATTCTGTCACCCTGCTTATTCAACTTATACACAGAGCACATAATGCGCAATGCAGGGATGGAGGAATCACAATATGGGATCAAAATTGCTGGGAGAAACATCAACAATCTGAGATATGCAGACGACACCACCCTAATGGCAGAAAGTGAGGAAGACCTAAAGAATCTCCTGATCGGTTTGAAGGAAGAGAGTGCAAAAGCTGGCTTGAGACTCAATATCAAGAAAACCAAGATAATGGCAACAGGCCCGATCAGTTCCTGGAAAATAGACGGGGAAGAAGTAGAAGCAGTGACAGATTTTACGTTCTTAGGATCTAAGATCACTGCAGATGGAGATTGCAGCCATGAAATAAAGAGGCGGCTGATTCTAGGGAGACAAGCCATGAGAAACCTGGGGAACATAGTGAAAAGCAGAGACATCACCTTGAAAACAAAAATTAGAATAGTCGAAGCAATGGTATTCCCAGTGGTAATGTACGGATGTGAGAGCTGGACAATTAGGAAAGCTGAACGCAGAAGAATAGATGCCTTTGAAATGTGGTGTTGGAGGAGAGTTTTGAGGGTACCTTGGACAGCGAGGAGAACAAATAGGTCAATCTTAGAAGAAATCAACACTGACTGCTCATTGGAAGGTCAAATAGTAAAGATGAGGCTAAAGTACTTTGGGCATCAAATGAGAAGGGAGGATTCACTTGAGAAGGCCGTGATGTTGGGAAAGGTGGAGGGCAAAAGAAGAAGGGGGAGGCCAAGGATGAGATGGATAGATGGTATTGTAGACACAATGGGCACAGAGCTGGGAGGACTGAGGGGGATGGTGGAGGACAGAGGCGCCTGGAGAACGATGGTCCATAGGGTCGCAAAGGGTCGGAATCGACTGTGCGACTGAACAACAACAACAACAACAACAACAACAACAAAATGAAAGCACATCAGTATTTTAAAATATTAAAGGTCGCCCTTGCTCAAAAGCCAGTCGTATCCAACTCTAGGGTTCAGTGCTCATCTGTTTATAGCCAAAGAGCCAGTGCTGTCTGCTTCTGCAGACGTTTCCGTGGTCATGTGGCAGGCATGACTAGACACCGGCGCGCACCGAACGCTGTTTACCTTCCCACCAAAGTGGTCCCTATTTATCTACTACTTGCTTTTGAACTGCTAGGTTGGCAGGAGCTGGGACAAAGGCGGGAGCTCATTCCATCCTGCAGTACTCGGGAATCGAACTGCTGACCTGCCGCCTTCCAGCCAGCGTCTTATTGTGTCCCTTTCCACCGTGATCATTGGTGACTCGTCTTGTTTTCCTACACCAGCAAAAGCTAGCCATGAAAGGTAAAGGTTTCCCTTGCTCGAAAGCCAGTCGTATCCGACTCTAGGGTTCAGTGTTCATCTCTGTTTTCAAAGCTGAAGAGCCAGCGCTCTCTGCTTCTGCAGACGTTTCTGTGGTCATGTGGCAGGCATGACTAGACACCGGAGTGCACAGAGCGCTGTTACCTTCCCACCGAAGTGGTCCCTATTGGTCCCTTGCAATTTCTTGCTTTCAAACTGCTAGGTTGGCAGGAGCTGGGACAAAGACGGGAGCTCATTCTGTCCTGCAGTACTCGGGAATCGAACTGCTGACCTTCCGCCTCCCAGTCAGTGTCTTAGCCACGTGCGCCACTGCAGTGCACTGTATATATAATATTAGGAATATGTTAGGAAAATTTTTCACCTGATAGTTGCCATGCTACATTGCCCACTTGGAGACAAGGCTCAAATAGAGACTTAAAGTGTCTCACTAAAGGGGCAAGATTTAGAACAGGGGTTCACAACCTATGGCCTGTGGGCCAGACCTGGACGACGTTCCTTCCGGCTTGCAGCGGCAACCCCAGAAGCAGACGCGCAAATGCAGACGGCAGCATTTACAGCAGGGGCAAACTATGTGTAACTTGCAATTTCTTGCTTTCAAACTGCTAGGTTGGCAGGAGCTGGAACAAAAGACAGGAGCTCATTCCGTCGGGAATCGAACTGCTGACCTCCCGCCTTCCAGTCAGCGTCTTAGCCACTAGAGACACTGCAGATGAAAAGAGATTAAAAGACATTAAAAAGACATTAAAAAAATCAAAGGTTAAATAGAACCTCCATATTCAGGAACCATCTTGGAATGCCTGGTGCTGGAAGAGAAATAGCAATTAAACTTATATACCGCCTCTTAGCACTTAGTGCACTCTCCGGGAGGCTCACGGGTTAATTAGCACTAATTAATTAATGGATGTTCCCTTTATGGTATGTGTGTACGACATTTTTTAGCGGCACTCAGATGCCTGGGTTTTTAAAAAAAAAAAAACACAACCTATTGGATCCCATGGACCTCCTCTGAGGCCCACCTTGACTTACTTCTCTCCACCATTTAATTAGGGTGTACAGGTCAGGATCGCAGCCAAAGACGACTGGATTATAATGGATCGCAGGGCGTAGCTTCGCCGGCTGGATAGGCCACGCTTACTTTGGATTTCATCCAATGACAGTCCTCGGATAAAAGAGGGCGGGGAGGGCAGGGTCCAGAGCTCTCTGTCCTCAGGCGAGTCTTGGGGGTTGGTTCAGACTGGAGGAGGGTCTCAAGGGCCTCGGGGGTCTCCCTTCAGGTCCTGCTCTTGAGCCTTCCTATGGGGCAGGGAAAAGTGAGTTTGGGTTTGGGCTAGGTAACTTGAGGAGTGGTTTAAACCCCAGCTAGAGCCCGGGGTGGGTCTGAAAACAGAAGTGGGTGGTGGTGGTGGTGGGACAGGGATTCTTTCCTTATAGTGTAAACTGCTTGGGTACAAGATTGTGGGGTTGTGTAGCTATGAAGAACACCCGGAGCCTAGGGGAGTGCCAGAGGAGAGCTATGAAGGCTCATATTTTAACAGGAAGGTCCGGTGGTTTTCAGGTTAGCTCCTGCCAACCTAGCAGTTCGAAAGGAAGGAATTGCAATTAGATAAATAGGGACCACTTGGGTGGGAAGGTAACAGCGTTCCGTGCGCCTCCGGTGTCTAGTCATGCCTGCCACATGACCACGGGGACGTCTGCAGAAGCAGACGGTGCTGCTGGCTCTTTGGCTTTGAAACTTGAGCACTGAACCCTAGAGTCGGATACGACTGGCGTTCGAGCAAGGGAAACCTTTACCTTGGTGCAAAAGGTAACAGCGTTTTCTGTGCTCCGGCATTAGTCATGCCTGCCACATGACCTTAGAAACATCTGCAGAGGCAGGCGGCACTGGCTCTTTGGCTGTAAGTGGAGATGATGAGCACTAAACCCTAGAGTTAGATATGAATGGCATTTCAGCAAGGGAGAACTTTACCTTTAATGCGGGGGTGCTCAAACTGCGGCCTGTGGGCCAAATCTGGCCCCCAACGCTAATTCATCCAGCCCACACCACCTTCTCTTCTGGAAGCGGACGTATGGGTGCATTTTACTTCTGCTTCCAGGAGCAATGAAGGTGGTGTGGGTCGGATGAATTGGTGTTGGGGGCCAGATTTGGCCCACAGGCCATAGTTTGGCCACCCCTGCCTTAAAGGTAAAGGTCTCCTTTGCTCAAAAGCCATTCATATCTAACTCTACTTGCAAGTGTTGTGGCTTAGAGATTAAAATTCTGATTTTGAGGACATTAAGTCCCGCAGTTCAAGACCTGAATGCTGCATGACGGAGTGAGCTCCTGTGTTTGTCCCAACTCCTGCCAACCCTAGCAATCTGAAAGCAAGAAATTGCAAGTTGATTAATAGGCACCACATTGTTGGGAAAGGTAACACTGTTCTGCCTGCCACATGACCACAGAACATCTGCAAATGCAGACAGCGCTGGCTCCTTGGCTGTAATCGGAATGAGCACCACCTCGTAGAGCAGTTATGGCGAACCTTGGCACTCCAGCTGTTCTTGAACTTCAATTCCCAGAAGCCCTGATCAGCAGGTGTGCTGACTTGGGCTTCTGGGAACTGAAGTCTAAGAACACCTGGAGTACCAAGATTCACCATCACAGCCCTAGAGTCTGACATGTATGGTTTTTTGGCAAAGGGAGACCTAAGGAAGGAAGAGATGTCTGAGGGTGAAGGGCTAGAATTAAGGCCTCTGCTCTGTTCAGCCATTTGAATAAGCCCATTGATTACCAAATACTTCCTGTCTCAACATTCTGAGTGACTAGGGAGTACCTGGAGAAGAAGGGGAAATGCTAATACTAAAATATGTAATACTAGACATACTAAACAACTATAACAGGTCCTGCTGTTTTTAATTTCAAATCTACCCCCCACCCCCACCCCGGGGCTATAACGAACATGGCCATAAGCCTACATTATAGCCTGGAAGAGAAATTTGAAATTAAATAATCCCTGGACACTGTTTAAAAAATTGGTGGGAATATATTTGCATCTGTAGGCTCTATGTAGAGTCCCTTTGAACACGATTTGATTTGTTGTATGAGGACCGATGACTTAGTTGGGTAACTTTTAAGAGTTTATTTTATTTTATTTTTTTTTGGACGTGTAGGAGTTGTATAAGAAACAAAAATTTAGCAGAGGGAAGCCTTCCACAAAAAAGGGCAGGCCAGTGTTGATTTCAAGCTATTAGGTGCCATGACAAAGGCCTTTTAAAAAAGTTTATTATGAGTGTATCTTTAAGCACAAGTGTTGAGAAGAGCATATTGCCATTTTACAAACAGGGAACAGCACCCTCAAAAAAGCCACTGGAAGGTAGCACTTCTGCTTTAAAACTAGGCATGTGGCTTGTTTTGAAGCCAGTTAGCACATCCAGGAGTCTTCTCTTTACAATTTAGCTTCAGTTTCTCAGAAATTCAGTTTATATTAACAACTTGGCAAGACATTGCTTCCAAGAGAGTCAATTTTGTGCTAACCATATAGACAAATTTAGCATGGGGTGCAAGTTAATAACCAGCAACTTTTAATTTTATTAAACTGGAAGCTTATATGTCTGGCTTGTTGTGGTATAACCAAACAGGTGTAGGAAAAAAATGAGAATCTCCTCCCATTTAATTTGGGGACTGATGTAGAAAAGAAAAGAAAGACTTTGTTTCTTCTTTATTCATTTTTGTTTGGTAGACTTTACAATAGAAAATGGAATCTTTGACTGATCCAGTCACTCCAGGAGCAGAGCTGTTCCCAGGTAACTAACTACAATCACAATTTGCAAGGCATTTTAATGGGAAATATTTGCTGATTTGTTTATTCATTATTAGGGACTGCGGCTTAGTACTTAAGATGCTGAACTTGACGACTGGAAGATTGGCAGATCAGCAGTTCGAGACCTGAGTGCTGCATGGCAGAGTGAGCTTCTATCTCTGTCCCTAGCTCCTGCCAACCTAGCAGTTTGAAAGCAAGAAATTGCAAGTAGATAAATAGGGACCACTTCGGTGGGAAAGTAAACAGCATGCCTACCACATGTCCACAGAAACGTCTGCAAACGCAGACAGCGCTGGCTCTTTGGCTATAAACAGAGATGAGCACTGAACCCTAGAGTCGGATACAACTGGCTTTCAAGCAAGGGTGTCCTTTACCTTACTCATTGTTGTTACTTGCTGTCAAGTCATCTGATGATTTATGCTAATCCTATGAATGAGAGGTTTTCAAAATGTCTAGTACTCAACAACCTTGCTCAGCTTTCCTATTTCAAACAATCCCCCCCCCCCTCAGTTTTCTTTACTGCCCATCTTTTGCCCCCAAACATGATGGCTGGGAATATAATAGTGTGAATGAATTTGGTCTCCAGTGGTACATCTTTTCACTGGATGATCTTTTCTAATTCTTTCCTTGCTGCCCTTTCAAGTCTCAGTCCTCTGATTTCATGGCTGCAGTCCCCATTTGGATGGATAATTGAGCCTAGGTATACAAGGTATCTTAATTTCTTTATTGACAACTTTAGTGTAGTGCTTCTCATCTTAATCTTCAATTGCAGTCCTGCTTTGTCTATTACGTGTTTTATTCCACCTTTTATTAAGGGGTTCAGCAAAAATGGTTCTTTTCACATTTTCTGGTTTTCACAATAAATCCAAGGAGTGGAAACAAAGAGCACTTTGAATAAGCAAATTATTCTAACTAGGCTAATATTGTAACTTTTAAACCAAAGAAAAGGACTGCAATGGCTCAAGTGGCTAAGACGCCGACTGGGAGGCGGAAGGTCAGCAGTTCAATTCCCGAGTACTGCAGGACGGAATGAGTTCCCGTCTTTGTCCCAGCTCCTGCCAACCTAGCAGTTCGAAAGCAAGAAATTGCAAGTAGATAAATAGGGAGCACTGCGGTGGGAAGGTAAACAGTGTTCTGTGCGCTCTGGTGTCTAGTCATGCCCGCCACATGACCATGGAAACGTCTGCAGAAGCAGACAGCACTGGCTCATTAGCTTTGAAACAGAGATGAGCACTGAACCCTAGAGTCGGATACGACTGGCTTTCGAGCAAGAGAAACACCTTTACTAAACCAAAGAAAGTCAATCGCTGCTAATATTAGGTCCTAATTAGTTTAACATTTGCATATCCCTTTAATAATTAGAATCAGTCTGTTTTGCTGCTACTGTAACCAGCAGGAAAAGTCATGGAAAGAATGAGATATATACCAGAAAAATAGAAATACAGTAATACCTCAGATAACGCTAAAACTTGGTTCCACAAGTCTTAGTGTTACCCGATTTTTAGCATTATCCGATGAATGCATTGGATAACACTAAAATCCTATGGGATGCATTAATAACATCAAAACTCCATAGAGATGCATTGTAACTGGCACAGGCTTCAGCGAACATCCGATGCATCCCATAGGATTTTAGTGTTATCCGATGCAATTTTTTTTCCAAAATATCAGGTCGTTATCCGATTTTCGTGTTATGCGATGCGGTCGTTATCTGAGGTTTTGCTGTAGTCATGTTTAACTTTTGATTCAAAGTAGGTGGTAAGAGTTCTGAATATGCTCGGAGGCACTTAAATATTGTATCCCTGATTAATGCTGCTTTATCCTTGATTTGCTGACTGATCTTTGTAGGCATTTTATAACTTCGTCAAATCATTATCCACTACCTGAAGTAAAGACAACAGTCTTTATTAATGATTTTCAATCCTAAAAATGCTTAAAGTTGAATGGGGGGAAATGTGTTGATGGTGGGAATGGTGGAGAAGAGAAGATCAATGACAAAGCTTCATTAAGCAACTACTGTACTTGGATTCATATTTTTGTTCAACATTCCCAAACCCGGGACTCTCTTTGTGGACACTACATCCTGCTAACATCAGTTGAATTGTGAGATTTGTAGTCCTAACACTTCTGTAAAATTCCAAGATGGGGAAGCCAAATTTAACTTGCCTGAACTTCTTCTGACTCAATGGTTATGTGCTCAGTTTTGTAGCTCTGTCTCTTGGTATCTCTTGTCCATCATTTCAATGTCTTCTTGCATCTTGTGGTTCTTCCTTTCCTGCCTTCTCTGCTTCTCTTTGTAGATGCACAGGGCTTCATAGCCAACTATGCTTCCGAGCTTGGCTTGTCACCAGTTGTTGGAAACAGCCCAGTCTGCTTCACTGGGTCTCGAGATCTTCTGGAGAGTCTTGGTGATGTCGTCTGTTGGAGTGACAATGTGGATCACTGCATCTCTTACCTGAACAAGGCAAGCTGTGATCCTGGGCAGGGTGGCTGAACCTGTGTACAAACAAGGAGTGCCCCTTCGTGATGCAGTCATGCGCACTGTCCGATGCACAGTAAAGCTGCACAAATAATCTTGTCGTCGGCTACAGCTCGTATCAGAGAATACATTTTCCTGAAGCAGGAAAAAATGCCATTGGTGTGAATTTGTTTAAGGTGAAGCCCAGCTTCCCATGAAATGGCCCACACGCTGTAATCTAGGAGCCATCTCCTGCGGCACATATGAAATGAGACATGCAGGATTTAACACCGGGACTGAAATGGACTGCCACAGCTTTGAGGAGGTGTGCTTTCACAGCCAGTCCATCTGGCATGGCCTCTTCCACCTCCATGACTGTTGGGAATCAGAGTTCCTCCACCACTCATTTTGCCATTGGGCCCAATATGATGGTTTCCAGTGGCATTTCCTCCACTGAGGGGACCATCACCCCACCTAAAGAGGCTTATCTGCCCGTAGCCATTGGCCCCTTTAGATAGTCAGGTTATTTACCACTGCCCAACACTGCATTGAGTCGCAGGCTGTAGGGTCTACTCCATTACGGTAGCAGGATGTTCAGCCAGACAGTCTCACAAATAATAGCCTTACTAGATCCTACAACTAAAAACCCGGAGCGACATACAGGTTTGCACTTGTTCCTGTACTCATGGGACAACGAGGCTTCTCGAAAAGATTTTTGGAATTTTGCCTTGAATTGGAACAATCATGTAACAATCATTGGCAGGAGACTGAAATTTTGCTCCTCTCCTGAGCCCCCCAGGACAATTCTCACAACTATCTCCCTTCCCACTATCTGAAAGAATCTTCCTTGCTTACTTCAGCATGATGCAAAATGACAACTTATAATACAAGCCTTCTTCTGCTTTTCATTTTACAGTGATACCTCATACAACATCCAAACTTGGTTCCACAAGTTTGGACTTTATACAGATTTGGACTTTGTATGAGGCATGCAAAATCCTAGCTGCGATGCCTCATACAATGTCCAAATCCTTGCCGCGATGCCTCATACAACGTCGTTTACATAGAGATACATTGTACTGTAACAGCACAGACTTCAGGGCAAAGTCAAGGAAACAGACAGGAAACTGACAGAACTTTAAGAAATCATTGTCTAAAGGCTAAAAACATTACAAAAAAAGTCAAACAACCCTGATTGTCCAAGAACCTGAAGAATGCTGCAAAAATCCCTGGAATGCTTCTAAAAATTCTGCCGAATTTTTTTAAAAAAATCCAAAATCACGCTCAAAACCACTCCTAAACACTCTTCGCCGTGTGCAAAACCCACAAGAGCCATGCACGCATGCGTCCTGCCTTTTATACTGCCCAGGCTCAATGCAACCTAGGGAAAACCCCAATGCCTCATACAAAGTTGCAGCGACTTTGTATGAGGCAACTTTTTTCAAGGAATTAGGCGATGTTGTATAAATTCGATGTTGTACGAAGCAGACTTTGTATGAGGTATTACTGTATAAGAAAGCCTTTTACCCCCTCTGGTGCCTTTACCTTTTATATATATTTCCAAGGTGCATTACCAGAGGTGACCACTAGCAGTCACGATCTACTATGTAATGTTGAGAAGGAATGAATAGTTTTCAGGGGAATATTTTCCTGAACAGACCAGAAAGATTATGGAGCCACTTGCAGCAAAACCAGTCCCCCCCCCCCCCCCGCCCCCATCTATATGACATAAGTATATGGATTACAATACGAGGTTCACTGCTGTCTGCAGTTTCGGGTATCTGCGAAGAATTGTGCAACATATCCCCTGTAGATATGGTGTGCAACCTGTATTAAGAGAGACGCCCTCTGTGTATCCCAATTTTTCCAAACGATTGCATAATTTCACAATCTTAGTTGTACAGTAAAAACCCGACTTACAAATGCCTCGAGTTACATAAAATTTGACTTACAAAATGATTTTGTGCTGAAACCATGTCCCAATTTACACAATTTCCTATGGGTTTGCTTCAAATTACATAAAGATTCTTTTTCCTATGGGTTTTCTTCGAGTTACATAAAAATTCATTTCCCTATGGATTTGCTTCGAGTTACGTAAAAAAAAATTCCTATGGGTTTGTTTCGAGTTACAAAAATTCAATTTAAGCAAAAACCTACAGAACAGACTTTTTTTCGTAAGTAGGGGTTTTACTGAATCTTCTTTTACTTGCCTAGGAAGTTTCCCCTTAGCATTTTAAAAAGCTGTAGTGTAAGATTCTTTTTATCTATGGTCAGAGGAACAGTTAACAGGAAGAAAGTGGATGGAGCCAAAGAGCCACGAAAGCTAACATTAAAATGCAGTGGTTAGTCTTTAAAGAGCCACAATGTATTTGTTTGTTTACTCTTTAATATGCTTGGACTCTTTCAGTAACTCTTCCATGTTTAAACTACCTCTTGTGTGACTAGGAATTAGTGATGCTGGGGCTTCCTGCCCTCTATAAGGATGATGGTTCTGGAGATGGTGTTGAGCATGGCTTTGACTTACTGGCATTGGTAAATGGAACTTGTGAGCTGCTAAATCTCTATCAAGCAACATTGACCAAGCTTGGCGACATGGAGGCAGAGGACCTGCGTCGGGCTGGAGAACTGGATTATTTGAGGATGCGACATAGTAAACTTAAGGTTAGAGTTCCTGGATTCTACATTGCTTGCATCATATTGTATCTTGTTCAATTCTTCCAGTCTCACAAGAAATAGCCCAAGACATTTAAAAAAAAACACACACACACACAGACCTGAAATGCAGTTGATTTAGGCTACAAGCCGTTTAGAATTGCTTTCCCATAAGCCTTATTGAAATTGACTAGAAACTGTGCAAACGTGAATTGTGTCCCATTGAACAAATCTATTTGCCTTTTCACCCTGTTGATTTTGAGATTATGCAGCTGTCTCCTCCCTCCTCCTTAGGAAGCCCTCATCATAGCGGGGCAATCTGTGTTAATTCTTCCAGAAACCTGGCTAGTGGGAATAATAATAATAATAATTTCATGTCAAAAATTATCCTGGGTTGAAAGGATTTTTACGGAAGAATCTCCGCTCAGGGAATGCCCAAATGAGGCTCCTTTCATGTCCCCAACAGCTGAGACAGAGACGGGTGCTCAATCATCATGCAGTACCCGGGGCTCAAACTGCCGACTTGCCAGCCTGCCAGCTAACAAGGCAAGCTTCTTAACCAGTGAGCCACCGCAGCCACTGCTAGTGGGAACAGCCTGCTGAGAATTCGTCACAGTCTTGCCCAGTAGCCCTTTTAATTTCTACCCTTCAGATTTCAAGATAGCTATTAAAATCACATATTTCATGTGAGAGGCAGTGAATTCTAACACTCAATTGTTGGAAACACTTGATAGGAAGCTTCGGCCAGTATTTTACAACATATGGCAAATTATGTCTGTGTGTTTATACATATTACATATACAAATGGAATTCAGCCAATAAAAACCGGGCAGATTTCAAATCCTGACATGTTTTTTATTTGGGGGCTATCGTTTTTCTTCTTCATATTTATAATTTATTCCATTTTAAAAAATTTATTGTAAATATTTCTTTAATATGTTGTAAGCCACTGAGAGCGGGAAAATATCCCAGATGGGCAGGATATAAATGTAATACATAATTAAAATAAAATAAATCTCAGTTCTGAAATTGCAAGATGGTACACTTAAAAAACAAGATTTTGAGATCAATATTTCAATTCTTTTTTAAAATAATTTTTATTACATTTTCAAAAATAATACAAACAATAAAAGAACATCAAAATTACAAATATAAAGAAACTTACGTATATAAAATTAAAATTACATATATATGTAAAATTAAACATCAACAAATTGAAACCACATTGTTTATAATATATGCTATTTCAAATCAAACCAATTAGGTATGGTTTCTATGCCTCATTTTCCAATAATGTTTTCTAATATAAAGACAAAACAAAGAACAACAACAAGATAAACAAAAATAAAAATAAAATACTAATCACCCAGTGTTATTTACAATGGACTGGAGAGCTCGGAGATATTCATTGAGATTTTCCCCAAAAAATCTTGTGATCAGGTACAGGTCTTTGCAAATCATTCCCCCTAAGTGAGTAATCCACAAAAGCTTGCCAAACCTTCCAGAATCTATTCTCTTTAACAAATCCCTTTCTAAAATTTATTTCCCATGTCAATTTATCATTCAATGCTAAGCCCCACATTTCCTTATACCACTCCTCAATGTTCAAATTTGCCTCATTTTTCCATTTTCTAGCGATACACTGTCTTCCCGTTGACAACATTATTTCCAATAACTCCTTTTTATTATTACTCAAGTTTATATTTTCCACTTCTGTCAACATAATCGTGCTAAGACCCAATTTAATTTTCTCCCCCATAATTTTGGTTATCTCGTATTCAATTTTCTTCCAAATTTTTTTTACCACAGTACATCTCCACCACATATGTTCATAAGTTCCCGTTTCCTTCTTACAACGCCAACACATTTTATCTTTTTTCTTATCTACCTGATGTAACCTCATTGGAGTCAAATACCATTTCCACAGCATTTTATAATTACTATGTTTCTTAACTCTAACCGATATAGTTCTCATGATTCTTTTCCTCCATTTATTTTTCCAATTCTGTTCTTCTATTATATTCAAATCTTGTTCCCAGCTTAATCTTAGTTCTTCTTGTGGATTACCTACCTTATTTATCATTCTATATATTTTACCAACCAGTCCCTTTATACCACTTTGTCCCCTTCTTATTTTCCAAATCAGTTCTTCAAACTCAGTCCTGTCTCTTTCTAATCCAACTTCATTCAAATATTTACTATTCCAGCTATTAACCATCCCTATCTGAAACCAATTCAGTTTCAA
Organism: Bradypodion ventrale; assembly: GCA_035047345.1. Taxonomy (NCBI): domain Eukaryota; kingdom Metazoa; phylum Chordata; class Lepidosauria; order Squamata; family Chamaeleonidae; genus Bradypodion; species Bradypodion ventrale. The sequence continues at coordinate 193,602,467 of JAWDJE010000002.1, forward strand.
CTGTCCATACAAATTTATTTTCCTCTCTCTGTCATTACAGGCCCGTATCCAGTCTCTCAGCAGGAATACCTCATTCTTATCAAGTACTTCTTTGACCCTTTTATCAATTTTTATTGGAAAATTTGCTGTATCCTCCAACTCTATAATAGGGGAAATGTCCGGTACCAAGTCCCTTTTTACTTTTTTCCATACCCCCAAAGTTGCCTTCATCATTCTATTTTTAGTGACCATTTTACTCATATTGCCTTCTAAAAAGACCACTTTTCCAATATGTTTAAAATCTTTCATTTCTACTTCTTCCCAGATTGCCTTTTCATTTGCCAGGATCCTCACAACGTTTTTAATTTGGAAAGCTCGATAATATGCCACCAGGTTTGGCATTCCTAATACCCCTTCCTTCTGGGATAAATACCAAAAAAAATTAACCAATCGGGGCCTTTTTCCCCCATTACAAAAATTGTTAATCAATTTTTGAAACTCCTTAATTTCTTTATCGTTCAATTGGATTGGAAGAGCATCAAATAAAAAATTAATTCTTGGTAACAACATCATTTTACATATTACAATTCTTCCAAACCATGACAATTTTAATTTTTGCAATTGTTGTATTCTATCTTTAATTTCCTTTTTCAACTTTACGTAATTCAATTTCTTAAATTCATAGAATTTATTCGAAATATTAACATAAGAACAGCCTTGCTGGAACAGGCCACAGCCCATCCAGTCCAGCATTCTGTCTCAAACAGTGGCTCACCATTTCCTTCAGGGTATTCCCAAGCAGATGCCTGCTTAGGATTCCCTGGAAATGATATTGAGAGATATCCTGCCTATCTCTCCAACCCGGAGGTTGTCCTTAAGTATCCATAATTATAGCCATTGATACTCTTGTCCTCCATGAACTTGTCTAATCCTTTCTTAAAGCTGTCAAGACTGACAGCTGTCACCACTTCTTCTGGCAGGGAGTTCCATAGACCAGTAATCCTCTGGGTGAAAAAGTACTTTCTCTTATTTGTTTGAGAACTAGTACCCAAAAGTTTCATGGAGTGTCCCCTAGTTCTAGTGTTATGCGATAGGGAAAACAGTTTTTCCTTATCTACTTTGTCCACACCGTGCATGATTTTATAAACTTCAATCAGGTCACCTCTTAGACGTCGTCGTTCAAGAGTGAAGAGGCCCAACCGTTGCAGCCTCAGATGGTAAGGAAGGTGTTCCAGTCCCCTAATCATTCTGGTTGCCCTCCTCTGCACTTTTTCCAGCTCCATAATATCCTTCTGGAGGTATGGCGACCAGAACTGTACACAGTATTCCAGATGGGGCCTCACCATAGATTTATAAAGAGGCAAAATGACACTTGCTGACTTATTTTCTATACCCTTCTTAATGATCCCTAGCATTGAGTTTGCTTTTTTCACTGCTGAGGCACACTGGGTTGACACCTTCATTGAGTTGTCCACCAGGACACCAAGGTCCCTTTCCTGGTTTGTCGCAGAGAGTTCAGACCCCATCAGTTTATAAATGTAATTGGGGTTCTTTGCCCCAACATGCATCACTCTGCACTTACTAATGTTGAAACTCATTTGCCACTGTTTTGCCCACTCCCCCAGTGTCGAGAGATCCCTCTGGAGCTCCTCACAATCTCTCACAGTTTTCACTACCCTGTATAATTTGGTGTCGTCAGCAAATTTGGCTACCTTGCTTTTTACTCCTACCTCTAGATCATTTATGAAGAGGTTGAAAAGCAGGGGTCCCAGTACTGAACCTTGGGGGACCCCACTCTTTACTTCCCTCCACTTGGAGAAGTGTCCATTTAGTGCTACCCTCTGTTTCCTGTCCTTTAGCCAGTTGCTGATCCAGGACAAGACCTGTCCCTTTATTCCATGACTGGTAAGTTTATTCAAGAGCCTTTGGTGTGGGACCTTGTCAAAAGCCTTCTGAAAGTCCAGATAAACAATGTCAACTGGATCCCCCTTATCCACATGCTTGTTGACACTCTCAAAAAATTCCAACAGATTAGTGAGGCATGATTTGCCCTTGCAAAAGGCATGTTGGCTCTCCTTTAGCAGCGCCTTCTCTTCTATGTGCCTATTAATTCTATCTTTTAGGATGGTTTCCATCACTTTACCTGGGACACATGTCAAACTGACAGGTCGGTAATTCCCTGGATCACCCCTGGATCCTTTTTTGAAAATTGGTGTTACATTCGCTACCTTCCAGTCATCAGGCACAAAGCCTGATTTGAGGGAAAGATTATATATTTTGGCTAGGAGATCAGCAATTTCATCTTTAAGTTCCCTGAGAACTCATGGATGGATGCCATCTGGTCCTGGTGATTTGTTAGTGTTTAGTTTAACTAGACATGCAAGGACCTCCTCCCTGGTTATTTCTATCTGGCTTAATTCTTCGGTTTCCCTCCCTACGAAGATAGGCTCTGTTTTGGGCATGTGGCCTCTGTCTTCTTCAGTGAATACTGAAGCAAAGAATTCATTGAGTCTCTCTGCAATCTCTGTTTCCTCTTTAATAACCCCTTGCCTTCCATTGTCATCTAATGGTCCAATGGCCTTCCTAGTTGGGTTCTTACTTCTAATGTACTTAAAGAAGTCTTTGTTATTTCTCTGAGTATTTTTAGCTATACGCTCCTCAAAGTCTTGCTTTGCTTTCCTGATTGTTGCCTTGCATTTGTTCTGCCAGAATTTATGTTTTTGCCTGCTGTCCTCATTCGGACAAGCCTTCCATCTTCTAAATGAGCTTCTCTTGCTCTTGATCACTTCCCGAACAGCTCCTGTAAGCCACATTGGAGTCCTCTTGGACCTGGCAGTGCCCTTTTTCCTTTTGGGTATGCATTCCAATTGAGCCTCTGTTATTGTTTTTGTAAACAGCCTCCATGCCTCTTGGAGTGTTTGGACTCTCTCAATTTTCCCTTTCAGCTTCTTTTTTACTAGTTTCCTCAACTTTGGGAAATTTCCTTTTTGAAAATTTAAGGTCTCTGTGTTAGATTTTATCAGTGACTTGCGGTCTATGATCAAGTTAAACATAATTGAGTTGTGGTCACTGTTCCCTATTGGATCAGTCACATTAACATCTTGCACCAGATCCTGAGTATTAATCCCCAAATATTTCAAATCATCCTTAATTCGTAAATTACATTTTTCCTTTATCATTTTCTGTTCTTCTTTACCCATATTACACAGTATCATTTCAGATTTATCCCAGTTTATTCTCAAACCCGTTATATCCTCAAAAATTTTCAGCTGCAGTTGTATTCTATCCAATGCCTTTCAGGGTGTTTAACTGTTATTAAAGTATAATCGGCATATAAACTTATCTTGTTACCTAGAACCCCTTCTATCTCCTTGTCTTCCCTTACCTCCTTTGCCAACGTCTCCATTGTCAAAATAAATAAGATTGGAGACAAAGGACAACCCTGCCTTGTACCTGCTTCTAGCTTTACCTCCTGTGTAACTACATCATTTACCTTTACTACTGCCTTCCCTTGCTGGTATAATTGTCCAATTATCTTCTTAAATTTATCACCAAATCCATAACATTTAATTATCTCGTTAATTGTTACCCATTGTAAAGAATCAAATGCCTTGAAGATATCCAAAGATAATAGTCCGACTTTCTCTTTTATTTGTCCTACCTTATCAATTAAATTTAAAACTCTTCTTATCAAATCTGACATATGTCTACCCTTCATAAATCCCACCTGGTCCTCATTTATATAAGTGCCCATAAAACTATTCAACCTATTAGCTAGTATCGCTGTGAAGATCTTGGCATCTTGATTTATTAATGAAATTGGTCTGTATGATTCAATTTTTTCTAGATCTTTTCCTGGTTTTTGCAACAGAATGATTATCGTCCTATACCATGAAGTTGGGATTTGCCCTCCTTCTAATATATAGTTATATAACTTATTCAATTTTGGAACCACTATATCTTTAAACTCCTTGTAAAACTCGGCTGGTAATCCGTCCTCTCCAGGTGCTTTATTTGTTTTTAAGCTAGCTATAACCTCTTTTATTTCCTTTTCTGTTATTTGTTCTTCCATTCTGTTCCTATGTTCCTGTGATATCTTATTATTTATTTGTTTCTCCAATTGTTTTTTCAATTTTGGAATATCTATGTTCTTTTTCGCATATAATTCCTGGTAGAAATCTTTAACAATTTTACATTTATCTCCAATCTTATTACATCTTATTCCGTCCTTATTGACCAAAGTTCCAATTTCTCTTTTCTCTCTCTTATCTTTTGCGGCCCTTGCTAACAATTTTGAATTTTTATTGCTAAATTCAAAATATTCTCTTTTTAAATACACCAAGTCTCGTTTTACTTTTTCTATGTCCTTTCCTATCAGTTCAGTCTTCAATCTTTGTATATTATCAAAAACCTTCTTATCCTTTGTTCTTGTATGTTTTTCTTGAAGCTGTTTTATTTCCTTCTCAGTTTTATCTTATTCCACTTTGAATTGCTTATTTCTAAAACTAGCCAACTTTATACTCTCCCCTCTAAATACCAACTTCATGGTATCCCAAACTACATTAAAACTCACCTCCTCCGTATCATTCCATTGCCAACTTTCCTTCCAATTCTCAGATATTTGTTCCTTACATTTATGGTCTTTATATAATTTAGGGTCGTATCTCCAATTCCTCCTTGTTTTTCTTATATTTTCAATCCACACTTCTAACAACACTTTCGCATGATCCGATTTTTTGAATATTCCCACTTCTACCTCATCTACCTTTCCAATCATATTTTCTGTTACGAATATGTAATCTATTCTAGAGTATGAGTTATGAACGTGCGAAAAATAAGTATAAACCCTTTCCAATCCCTTAAGCTCTCTCCACGTGTCCTTCAATCCTATATCTTCCATCCATTTATCCAAAATTTGTTTTTTAATCCCTTTTCCACTTCTTAAAATATTTGTACAATCTAAATTTGACCTAATTAGATTAAAGTCCCCAGCTACTATCATTCTTGTTGTTTTTTCTTTTACCAATATTTTATACATTTTTTTCCAAAAAGTCCTCTTGATGATCATTTGGGGCGTATATATTCACAAAAGCCATTTCCTCATCATCAATCTTCCCTTTTACTATCAAGAATCTTCCCTCAGGGTCGGGGGTACTACATGTCATCTCAAAGCCCAACCTAGTCGAAATTAAAGTAGCCACACCCCTTGCCTTTGAGGTACCAAATGATTTCTCATAGTATTGCATCCCTTTCAAAAAGATCTTATTCACATCTTGAGATTTTTGATGGGTCTCCTGCAAAAAGATTACATCAGGCCTGTCCTTTCTTAAAGCTAATTCTATTCTTTTCCTCTTAACTTGACATCCCGTACCTTTCACATTCCAGGATATTACTTTAATACTCCTCATAATTTACCAAAAAACGATCTTCTGTCATCTCCGATCTCTCCAGTAAATGTGCAACCTCTATTCCCATAGCTAAAACTAAAACTAACACAACAAGCATTCTACTCTACCCTCCCCACCCTTTTCCTTTACAATATTAAAGAAAAATCCGCCTTTGCCAACCAAAATGAGGAGGGGGGGGGGGAACGTGGAAGATGTAACTGCAATCCTCAAACTGCCCACGCACACTCTCATTAATACAATTTCTTTTTTTAAACACTTTTATACATACAATCCCAAGACCTCCCTAACACCACACAGCCACTCCTTAAATTCCTCCATCCTTATCAGCCTTCCTTTGCCACATTATCAATTTTGGACCCCTCCTCCCTCCCCCCTCTTGCCCCCTCCTGCTCCTGACCGCCATATTCTCTTCTTATGCCTCCTGATTCCAACAAATCCTTTCTTATTGCCAATCCCTCTCTTGAAGACAAATCTATCATTTCAATTGTACTAAGATAATATAGTGCATCGGTGTCAGCATCAATTGCATGCATTTTTTGTCATAAAAAAATCTTAATTGCTGTGGGAACCTCCAATTGTATTTTATCCCACGTGCAATCAACAACTTGGTCACAGGCTTCATTTTATAACGCCACACACGTTAATCCACAGCAATATCGTTGTATACTTCCACATCATTTCCATCAATTTTTAAAGCGCCAGACCCAGCTTGTTTTAAAAAAGCCATCACCTTTAATTTATCACCCCAATTTGCAAATTTAACCAAGACATTCCTTTGAACACTCTTCTCGATCCTAGTCTATAAACACTTGCAATGTATTCATTGACATAATCTTTCCCCGTTTTCAAATTATTCAGCCAATCAATTATTCTGTCTTTCAAATGGTCTGCCGTTTTCTCCGGTAAATTGCGTATCACAATATTCTGTTTCCTCATCATCTCTTCCACCATGTCTATCCTTCTCCCTTGTCCTTCTACCTTTATTTTGATTTCCTTATCTTCCTCTTGCAACCCCTTCACTTCAGCCTGCATCAATTTCACATCCTTTTACATCAAATTAACACTTGTTTCCAACTTCTGAAAAGTAAAATCAACTTTGTGGGCAAAATCGTGAAACATTGTGTACATTTTATCTTGTTTCACCATAATTTCATTTTTGTCTTTCCCTCTTAGTTCCTTCATTTCCCGAAAACCCTTCACATTTGCATCCTCCATCTTATCTAATCTCTTAAACAATTTACCCATCTCAACCATTAATTGTGTTTGGTCCAATAATGCTGATTCCAATGATATAGATGATGGGGGTGTATCCTCAGTTTCATTTTTCTCCTTCTCCTTCCTCTTAGGCTTCACCACCTCCTCTTCCTTTGTCGCCTTTCCCTTCACAAATTTATCCATTGTAATTTCAACCAATTCTTTCAATATAATCAAACTTTTATTATCTTCCAATTCCAGCTCTTGGCCTTTCCCAATTCACTTATGTTCGGAGCCTTATTTGTGGGTTAATATCTTATAACCAATTTTTTAGTAACTTTGTAATCCAATCTGCATTGACGTCTTCAGCAAAAATTATGCCCAACCTCAAATCCTGTGTGCCAAATCTTCAAATCCCACTCAATTTATAATCCAAATGTCCACTTACTTGGTTTCCACCAAATCCAGATTCTCAATTAGATTTTAATGTCAATTAGTTCAGGCTTTCAGCCCCCATATTAGTCCCTTTACTTTATGCCCAGACAAAGCAGATCAGCTTCTGTATAGCAAACCATTAATAAGATTGTAAGCCAAGAAAAAATGCTCCTAAACTGCGTTGCTGCTTTGCTGCTTTACTGTTATCCGATGAAAAAAAGGGTTGATAATTTCAAAAGCCCAAAACTTGATTGAAGATTTTCATGTATTAACCAAAACAATAACAATGCGTCAAAAAGCGGGGGAAAGACGGCCCAAAAACAATTGAAAAAACCAGTAACTGTATGTCCAAAATCTTGATGGAGGAAGGCAAAACAAATTGAAACCAAAAAACCAAGAAGAACAAAGGTAACAGGGAAAGGACAGTCAGGTACCCCAAATAAGCAAAAAAGAAAGAGCAAAAAAGAACATAAAGGGGCAAAAGAGTCTGAGGGGTCTGAAAAATTAATTACAAAAGAAAAAAAAATGTTCTGCAAATGGAGGAGGGAAATCCAAGGTATTTAAAGAGTTTATGTTACTCGGTACTTAACTGCTTGGTCCACGAAGTAAAATTACAACTGCGCCATTAATCCCCAGCCTCGGCTGCGGCTTCCAAGGGGGCCCCGCCTCCCTTCTCCTCCGAGCACTCCAACCTCCGTACTTCTGTTCTTACACCTCCCGTCCTTCAGCAACCCTCTCCATTCCTTCACTTCTCCTTCTTTATCTTTCTCCTCTCCTTCTCTCCTTTCCTTTCAGACTCTCCACAACACTCCAAAAATCGCTCCAGAAACCGTCTCCAGTTGTTTCCCTCCCGCCTTCAGTCACTCTAACTTTCGATTTCCTTCTTCACCGCCACCATTAATCTCCTTTCACAAACTTTCTCTCTTCCACTCTCCCTCTTAGTTCCTCCTCGCTCCTTTATACACTTGCTTTTCCTTTGTTTTCACTCTCCTTCTCACTCCCTCAGCCGCGCCAACCACCACTTCCAAATTCGTGTCTTTATTTTCAACAACGCACATTTTCATTGTTTCTCCCGATCTCCTGACAGTCCCGTTAGCCGCGACTCAGCTGGTGAGGCCGCTAGCCTCCCAGCCAAAACGCTCCCGAACTCCGACCTTCCGGATCAAGCCTTTTCAGTTACGAGGTCTCTAAACTTTCTTCTTGCCAATCTTTGAAAATTTGTAGTTCTCTATGTTTATTTTCTCATTGTTTTTCTCATTGAGAAGCGCGAGCTCCGAGGAAAGTGTGTTAATGCATCGGCATCTTAGCCACAACCCAATATTTCAATTCTTGTAGCATCTAAAATACTTTATGAAATTCCATTCCTAGCACTGTTGCTTATCTTATCCTCTTCCTCATACCAAGGTTTCCTTTGCTCGAAAACCAGTCGTATCTGTCTCTAGGGTTCAGTGCTCATCTCTGTTTCAAAGCCGAAGAGCCAGCGCTGTCTGCTTCTGCAGACGTTTCCGTGGTCATGTGGTAGGCATGACTAGACACCGGAGCACACAGAACCCTGTTTACCTTCCCACCGCAGTGCTCCCTATTTATCTACTTACTATTTCTTGCTTTCGAACTGCTAGGTTGGCAGGAGTTGGGACAAAGACGAAAGCTCATTCTGTCCTGCAGTACTCGGGAATTGAACTGCTGACCTTCCGCCTCCCAGTCGGCGTCTTAGCCACTTGAGCCACTGCAGTCCAAGACTCTGGAGAAAATACAAGTCCATTGCCTTATGATGTGGTGGGCAACTTGTAGTTGTGGAATTGCATGTTGTGGAATTATAATCCCATTACCAATAAACAGTTTAGCCATCAGTGAGGGATTAAAGGTGTTGTAGTCCAATAATATCCTGAGGGCCACAAGGTGCCCATTGTGTCGTATGTGGAGAATGAGGAAGTATCTAGAGATATATATATATATATTTTGGGTGGGGGGTATGTTCCAATATATGTATTTTCCTAGATCACCAACATACCTGTCAAGTATCCCGGATTGGCCGGGATTTCCCGTAATTCAGCACCGCAAACTACTTTTGCGCCACCATCCCATAATTTGACAGTGGGAGAAAGTAGTTTCTGCGCATCCCCTTCTGCTCAGAACCCTTCTATGCATGCATAGAAGCCTTCTACGCATGCATAGAACCCTTCTACACATGCATAGAAGCCTTCTGTGCAGAAGTCTACTGCTCAGGTCCCATATTCTCCGGAGCCGCACTTGACAGGTATGATCGCCAAGGTGAGGGGAAGGCATTAATAATGCATTTTGGAGCTGTTATACATGTTCTCCACTGCTCCTTATTGTTTGATCTGTTACTTTTCTTCATCCTACTCCCTAGGGGCTGCAGTGGCTCAGTGGTTAAGATGCTCACCTTGTTAGCTGGAAAGCCAGCAAGTCGGCAGTTCAAGACCTGGGTATTGTATGACTGATTGAACGCCTGTCTCTGTCCCAGCTCTTGGGGAAATGAAAGGAGCCTCATTTGGGTGTTTCCTGAGTGGAGTTTCTTCCGCAAAAATTCTTTCAACCCAGAATAATTTCTGACACGAAATTATTATTATTATTATCTGTCATGTGTTCTTTGGGCAGAGCGTGTGAAAGAGCACCATGGCACTTCTTCTCCTGATTTATTCTCCACATTTATTTCCCTCTCTAACCCACTTTTCCATTTTAGCACCAGGTGGAAGCTTGTGAAAAGGAAATTGCAGCTGTACAGAACAAAGAGCAGCAACTTCAAAGCAAGAACAAGCAGCTAATTACCACGCTAAAGGAAGAAAAGGATGAGGTGAGTGACCGAGAGAGATACAACTCAAAGCTGGAGGTAGAAAGTCCAATTGACATTCCCCCACCCACCCACCGTTCCTATTAATTTTAACATGGTTTCAGTTACGCAGTATGGAAGTTACTCTCAATTTATTTTGAGCTAGAATTTTCCAAGCTTTATATATAAAACTCATTGGGACGTACTAGTAAAAATCACACAGCAATGAATGGGAGTTGAAGAAGTAATGGAAACCTTAGGTGAGAGAAAAGGCCAAGCACAGTGTGGTCCATGGCATGTGGGACTCTTACTGGTGTGTATGGAAACACTATATCCTTAAGAATGAATGTAACCACTTCAATGTAAGAATGTAACCTTGCAATGAATACAATGTTTCTCAGCTGTAATGGAACACGAGCTAGCTGCCCATAGAGGACAGCTGCGAGCGTTCAGCTCACATGGTACAAATTCCCCAATTACTGTCAACCGTGGGAACATTCCCGCCACGGCTACACCTGGTGAAGAAGGGCGTGACTCAGAATGACGTCACACAGGCAGTGGCCAATGGGCTACCGTGTATCCATATTCAAATGTATTGTTGCTGTATAAAAGGAGCTGTACCTCCGCCATTACCACATGTTCAGATTGCATACCACCAAATAAAGATGTGTTTAGCTTTGTAACTGCTGACTGCTGCGTATCAATCTGCCAACATCAAACTCACAGTCTTAGCTTTGCTCACCTACACTTTCATATTATGTATGTAGTGTATATGGCTGGCTTTTAAACAACAGTCTTGTGACCCCAGAATTAGCTAATTTGAATTATTAAACCCTTTTCCCTTATCAAAATAAGCATGCAGTTAATGAGGTTTGTATCATAATTTTAAGATCAATTAATTGTGCTAATTTATAGTGTGGCCTGGAGAAAGCCATTTTATGAGAAGACAGTTACACAAAAAGTTCTGTGTCATCTAAGTGGAGTAGACTTGCGTGTCTGTGCATTTCTGAACATTCTAAAAAGTATGCAATACCAAGATAAGAATATGAAACACCGTGCACCCATCAGCCCCACCTGGGCTGAGAACACGTGTGTGGTTTGTCAAAAGGTATATTATTGTCTTGAATCTGCATGGATTCATCACCAATATATGCATATATTATGTTATAATTGATCTTGCTGATAAAATCTCTTTTTCCTTCAAAACCTCTCTGGCTGTTTTATTTATGTCTAAATAAACTTATGAACTGATCACTTTTTAATGAGTTTTCAAGTGATAATCTCAAGATCCCCAATTAACCATATATACCCAGAAGCATTCTCTAGTCTCTATGGAACTTTTCCTGGGAAGAGACCCAATAGATTCTGTTTGCTTCATTTATCTGAGTAAAGTAACTCTCACAGGTCCCTGTCGATCCCTTTCTAGGTTCTTATGTTACTCTTAATATTCAAGTTTGGGGTAATTAAAATATTCTCTTTTCCTGCTGTTATATTGTCCTGTGGTAAGTAAGTCACCATAATTGTGTTGTATTGACTGAAATACATTGGTTTTCCCCATTGTAATTGATTCATTCAGTTTGCTAGTAAATGAAATAATTTTTGAAGTTGCCTTTATTGTTTTCAACCACTTTGAGTGCAGCATATGCAGAAGATGGGAGTGACGAGGGCGGCGTGAGCCGGAGGAATTCGCGTCGGGCACCAGATCTAGCCTGTGGGCCGTAGTTAGGACACCCCTGGTTTAAGCGGAGAAAATGGCAGCTTACAATCTATCTCATCCTGTTGCAAAACAGATTGCAAGGCGCGTTTTACTTCCACTTCCAATGGGAGGAACCATGTGACCGGCCCACGGCTCAAAAAGTTTGGGGACCCCTGGTTTAGGCTAAGAGAATTGTACTGGGGCACCAGCTGCTACCGTAATGTCGAATAATGATTTCTCCCAATAGGTCACCAAGCTCTTGAATGCCCTGACTGACCAGAAGAACCAGCATGTCCATGAAATAAGAAAGAAGGACCAAGAACTGCTGCGACTCAAGGAAAAGATGAACCAACTAGTGACAGAGAAGAAAGATAAAAGAGGAAGTCAGTAGCCTATTGGGGAGCAGGGTTGGATTGACAAGAAGACATGCCTTGTAGAGACCCAGCAACTAGGAACTCTGGGTCCAAGTTCTCATTGAGATAGGAATCTTACTGTGCAACTCTGAGACAGCCTCACTCCCTGAGCTTAGGCTACCATGTTGGGGTTGATAAGATAGGAGAGGAGAAGACCTGTATCAAGGCCACCCTGACCACAACAGAGGAGAGACAGGATATAACTGTGAATAGCAATAGTAAGAGAGCCAAGGTGGTGGACTGGAAAGACTGAGGACTCAGTCTTAGGAGACCTGAGTTGTAATCCTGACCAGACCATGGGAACTCACTGGGGTGTAGTACTGATAAAGGTAAAGGTCTCCCTTGCTTGAAAGCCAGTCACATCCAACTCTAGGGTGTGGTGCTCATTTCAGCTTATAGCCCAAGAGCCAGTGCTGTCTGCGTCTGCAGATGTTTCCACGGTCATGTGGTAGGCATGACTAGACACAGCGCACAGAAGGCAGTTACTTTTCCTGCCGGAGCAGTACCTCTTTATCTACTTGAAATTTCTTGCTTTTGAACTGCTAGGTTGGCAGGAGCTGGGACAGACCACAGGAGCTCACTCTGTCATGCAGCACTCAGGTCTCGAACTGCTGACCTGCCGACCTTCCAGTCAACAAGCTCAGTGTCTTAACCACTAAGCCACCCCAGTCCCTAGTACTGATAAAACCACTCCTTAAATATTTCACGTACTTTGAAAACTGTATTAGGGTTGATATAAGTTGGATGCAACTTGACAACACATAGTATAACAAACAATAATATCAGTGGAAAGTGAATGCTTCACAAGGTTTAAGTGTTTAAAACTTGTTTTTGTCACTGATATAGTTGCAATTAGGGGTCTTAACAATGCAATTCACTCCAACACTCTGAATTTAGGTGTGAGCACTCTGAATGTGTGTGTGGTTTTAAATGGGGTGTTTGGGAAGGTTTGGGGTGTGGGCGCATGAAGAGTGTGGAGCCACCTGTTTAGGCTTTTGCCTTGCTCTCCCTAGCAATTGACATCCTCAATGCCCCACCCCGGGCTGATGGCAAGAGGGGGACATGGAAAACTGGAAAGTCTCTTAACAGGTAAGGAGTTGTCATTTCCCCCTGTGTTCCCCTGTGTCAACAGTTGGGGCTGAGCCTGGTGGGAGAGAGTTCATTGTAGAAGCTGCTATCCATGAAAACAGACAGGAACCAAGTTAGACCGTTACACTAGTTAGCAACTGCTTTCCAGATTGTAAAACAGGAATTCTTTCCCAATCCTCATTGGAGATTTTGCTGAAAGGTTTTCAATTAGGAATTTGCATTCCTTGAATTAGCAGAGCAGAATGCAGAAAAACACAGAAATATGGAATCAAGCCCAGTCAATCCAAACCCTCCCTGGCTGCACATATAACTAGTTCTTTATGAGTTAACAATCACACCAGAAACCATTTAAAGTAAAAAAAAAGTATCTTTACTCACAGTTACCATATGCAATTACAATCAGAAGGAGGGAAAGGGAGTCCTCAGATAGGAATGCAAGTGTTGATGCTTCCTTCTCACAGATTGTTCAGAGGAAGAAGAGAACAGAGAACAAACAAATCTTGGCCAACAAACAGGAAGAAAGGGAGAGCTTGCTACAAATGCCAGTGGCAGGAAAAACGTTACTAATCACCATAGGCTATAAAAAAAAACCTCCCACTGATACCCAGTATTATTGCATGCAAGATTGTTATTTCTGCAGCAATTCCAGCTAAACTCAGATATGCTGTTGAAGAGATGCAAATTAAACATAGAAGACACTAAATGGGACGTGAATTGTCTGAGCAGGGGAAGCATCACTTTGGTGATGTGGAAACTTCTAGGTATGCAGCTAGCCAGGGCAGCAGTTGAAGGTCATAGGTTAGCATTTAGTCTGGTATGGAGGGGGAATATTAAGATATTGCCATATTCCCCCAACTCCTTATTAGTTTATCTTTATTCTTTTCCTGGTAGGAAGGAGGAAGAGCTCTATCGTATCCAGCTGGCCAATCAAGAACAACGGGAACAGGCCCTGGTACAAGAGAATGAAGAGCTGAAGATGTTGCTTAATGGTGTTGGCCAAGATGTGGAGCAGTTGTTGGGCATCGATGCCCAGGTATGACCTTTGTGGGGTTTCTATCTAGAAGAAGAAGAAGCCATAGTGGCCGCTCTTGTTTGACCTCCTTGGACTTCTTGGGGATCAGACACTGCTTTGTTTTTTCAAGGGCACCCAGCAAAGCTGCCCGTACAAGACCTTCCAGGAACAGTGGCGCAGCCTGAGAAACAGCATGAAGATGCTTGGTTGGCAAGGTATGGCTTTGGATATTGCAAGAGCCTTCTGGTTCTTCAACTCCTGGATCATTTTCTGGCATGGGTGATTCACTACTAATAGCTTACATGGGTTTCAAAAGGTTTTTTTTTACAAATTGGGCAGCATACAAGTGCGGAAATTAAATTAAAATCAAATTAAATTAATGGAGGAAACATGGCATTTCTATGGCAGTAAGTTCTCTGCATAACAAATACTCAGAACAAACATGGGTGGAGGAGAGCTTTTGCGTTCATGACTGCTTTTCACACTTCACAGCAGCATCTGGAAGTGAAAGGCTGGACTATAGACAAACTCTTGATTTGCCCCAATCAGCTGGTTCTTGATTTTCTATCTTTTTCCTCTGTCAATATTTGAATGCTGTTGCACAAATATGGGACTAATCAAACACAATAGGAGTGGGTAAAACCTCAGCAGTATCCCTGTACACTATAAAGTAACACTGTTTTACAGAATTCATGGGTATTGGCCTACATTCAGCTAGTCATGATCTCTTAAACAACTGAGCCCCCAGCACATGGGTTAGAAGGAAATATTAGGGTCATTCAACAATTATGTGATCCTCGAGGGGGCGGAGGGGGTCTGCCATCTGAATTATGGAAAATTACGTGGGGTCGGGGGGGGCACGTCAAAGATTACGTAATCCATTTGGAGCTGTTGTGGTTTCGAAACATGGTACTTTTTCAAGTTTAAAAATGATCTCTGGGAATTTTGATCCAATTTGAGATTATTGAATTGCTTGTGCAGTCTATTTCTATTTCACCAATAGTGAAAAGTTCTAAAAATTAGAGTTTCGATACAAAAGTTCTGGATTACGTAATTTTAAAAGGAGGGGGGGGCTCAAAGCGAAAATTACAGTCGAATTACAAAAATTGAGTCAATTTTCCTCAAGAACAGATCACGTAATTGTTGAATGGCCCCTTAAGGCAGGGCTGGCCAAACTTCGGCCCACGGCCAGGATCCAGCTCATGGCGCCAAATCATCCAGCCCGCACCACCCTCACCACTGCCAGAAGCAGAAGTAAAACGTGTCCATACATGCTCAAAATGCTGCAGTAAATGCACCTGCGACTGTCATAAATGAATTTACAACAGCCGTAGATGCGTTTTACAGTGGGAGGAACCATGTGACCGGCCCATTCAACCACATGACCAGCCCATGGTGCGAAACGTTTAGCCACTCCTGTATTAAGGCATGATGTGAACAGGCATGGGCTGGGCTATCGGGACAGGTGGATTAATCCTGGTGTGCCCTCACCTCCGGCAAATAATAATTTTATTATTTTATCTCCCCAGCGCTGCTGCACTTTAGATTAAGCCATTGCTCCAAGCTCCCTCCTTCAGCTTGGAGTAATGGTTTATTTTAAAGTGCCGCATGCCGGCCAGAGCAAGCGAGGGGCGGCAGAGCAAGCGGTTCCCAGGGGCTGCCTTCTCCTTCGTCCCTTGGTCGCCAACCCTCACCCATGTCCAGCACCCTCCTATGGTGCCCAGCACAGCATACCCCTGGATGTAAAACCTAGAAGGTACAGAATCATACCTGTCAACTATCCCGTTTTCCCCAGGAAAACCCCTTCTTTTTACCCCTCTTCCCCCCTTTATTAATTTCCCCGTATTTTCCCTTATTTTTTAAAAAATATCCTGACCGGAGCCCTCACAGGCAAATCTGCAGTATTTTTTCCGGCCACCAGAGGTCGATGTGTGGCAGGCTTTTCACTTGTGGAAGGGGAGAGAGAGAAGGTTGGGGGGGGGGCCTTCCGTAGTTTCTCGTTCCCTTTCCTGCCAGCCACATGGTCCTGGAGGCTTCGTTTTGGCTGCTGGGAGCAGGAGTCTATCTACTCTAGGTGAGCGATATATTTCATATATGCAGGGGCAACCTCATGCTTTATTGAGCTGTTTCTGCCCTGCCTCCTGGTTGGAGGATTTAGTTTCTAGAGTTCTAGAGTTAACTTGGGAGGGGGGGTTGCTTGATCACTATATGAGAGAGGGGGGGAATTAATCCCTTGCTCCTCCACCCTAATGGGTGTGTGTGTGTTGCCTAATCACTATATGAGAGAGGGGGGGGTTCCCCTTGCTCGAAAGCCAGTCGTATCCGACTCTAGGGGTCAGTGCTCATCTCTGTTTCAAAGCCGAAGAGCCAGCGTTGTCTGTGTCTGCAGACATTTCCGTGGTCATGTGGTAGGCATGACTAGATACCAGAGCGCACAGAACGCTGTTACCTTCCCACCAAAGTGGTCCCTATTTATCTACTTGCAATTTGTTGCTTTCGAACTGCTATGATGGCAGGAGCTGGGACAAAGACAGGAGCTCATTCCGTCCTGCAGTACTCGGGAATCGAACTGCTGACCTTCTGCCTCCCAGTCAGCATCTTAGTCACTTAAGCCACTGAGTAAACAAGAAAGAAAAGAAAACAAAAGTCCCCCAAGAAGATGGGGAAAGGGTTCTTTGGCCCACACAGCTTTGTGCCCATTGCATCTACAATACCATCTAGCCATCTTATTTTTGGCCACCCCCTTCTTTTGTCCACCACCTTTCCCAGCATCAAGGCTGTCTCAAGTGAATCCTCTCTTCTCATTTAATGTCCAAAGTATTTTAGCGTCATCTTTACTATTTGACATTTAGTGAGCAGTCATGGTTTATTTCTTCTAGGATGGACCTATTTCTAACACCACATTTCAAAGGCATCTATTTTTCTGCGCTCAGCTTTCCTAATGGTCCAGCTCTCACACCCATGCATTACCACCGGGAATACCATTGCTTTGACTATGCAATTTTTTGTTTGCAAGGTGATGCCTCTACTTTTAACTATGTTCTCCAGGTTTCTCATAGCTTGTTTCCCAAGCATCAGTCACCTTTTTATTTCATGGCTGCAATCACCATCTGCAGCGATCTTTGATCCTAAGAAAGTAAAATCTGCCAGCCGTATCCAACTCTAGGGTGCAGTGCTCATCTTCATTTACAGTCAAAGAGCCAGTGCTGTCTGTGTTTGCAGACATTTTCATGGCCATGTGGCAGGCATGACTAGAACCCAGCAAGTCACATGGCTATATTTGGCCATGCCCACAGATTTGGCCATACCCAAAGAGGGGTGTGGCCAAAATTTCCCCTATTTTCAAATCCAAAAGTTGACAGGTATGTACTGAATGCTCAAAGCTTGGCCATTCATACTTGGTCACTTACAGTGCCCCCTTATGGCTGATTGAGAAGGACAGCCTTACTGAATTTTACAAAGGAGGTGTGAAGATCTAAAATCAGGCCTAGGTGTTTTCAGGAAGTCTATGGGCTGTACACAACTGTTCCTGGTATCCCCACCTTTTCTGGTTACAAAAATGTTCTTTTAATAGCTGAATTTCCCCCAAAAATTATGTAAATAGGAGCAGCAGGAGAGACAGCATATTGGGAGCACCTTAAAACATTGCTAAATTGTATCCCACACCCCTTTGTCATACCTGTCAACCATCCTGATTTGGCCGGGATTACCCCGTAATTCGGCACCGATTTGCGCCATTTCCCGACCCGCGCTGCCAAAACCCCGCAATTTAGCAGCGGGGGAAGGAGGCACTGCACAGCCCATCTGCGCAGGTCACGTTGCACGCATGCGTGGAAGGGCTCTACACTTCCGTAGCTCCCTTCCATGCATGCGCAGAAGGCTACGCTGCCTGCGTAGAAGGCTACGCAAATGGTGTAGCCCTCCACGCGCATATGTACAACGCGACCTGCGCAGACCCGGTTTGCGCAGGTCCCGGATTCGTCGGAGCCGCGGTTGACAGGTATGCCCTTTGTGGGTGCAAAGATACGTTTTGAGCTGAATATTTCAATATTGAATATTATATGAAAGGTGTGGGGATACTAAGAGTGCTTAGAGATACAGTAAAACCCCAACTTACAAATGCTTCAAGTTACATAAAATTCGACTTACATAATGATTTTGTGCTAAAACCATGTCCCAATTTACACGATTTCCAGTGGGTTTGCTTCGAGCTACATAAAGATTCTTTTTCCTATGGGTTTGCTTCGAGTTATGTAAAAAAATAATTTTTCCTATGGGTTTGCTCCGAGTTACATAAAAATTCAATTTAAGCAAAAGCCTACGGAACTGACTTTTTTCATAAGTAGGGGTTTTACTGTAGTGGAGGACTGAAATTTGCCCAGTTTACATGACCATGTGAGTTCCGCTCTTTACTCCTGCATTTACCGGTATTTTGTTTTTAGTGTGCTTTAACTCTGGTTGTCTCTAGTTCAAAACATAATACTCCAATCAGTCAGGTTTACTGAAAACAAAGGCACCTATTTATCCAAAAACGTGGTGCCCTGTTGTGCTAAGGATCTAGTCTGACTCAGTGCTGATGTTGTAAGGCAAAGGTGTGCTCTCTTAGGCACATAACAGGTGAATATGCTTAGTTTATAGGTTTAAAACAGGGATTCTCAATCTGTGGCCCATGGGCCAGATGTAGCCAACAGCACCATTTCACGTGGCCTTCCCACTGCCTCCACCACACCAGGAAGTGCCATGTGGTGGAGGAAGGGCAAAATGGCCATCTGGCCCCCAAAGCTGTCTGAGGGAGCGTGACTTGGCCCCCGGCTTTAAAAGGTTGAGAACTCCTGGTTTAAAATATACAAGCTACTTCACAATCTTTACAACAACTGTCAAAGTTATGTCTCTGTTCCTGTCCTACACATGGGATGGTGGCTTTAGTCAATGCTAGTCCTGATTATTGAAAATGTATAATTGCATTTTTACATGTGAATTAGAAATTACTGTAAAATTCAGTTTAATATGCAGTTAAAATAAAATGTTCCAGAAGCCATAGCTGCCTGGGGATTCTTTCTGAGTTTGAGACCACACAGAGCTAAAAAAAAAAACACAGTCCCAAATGAATCAGACTTATTCTGTGTGGTTTCTCCACCAGCTCTGGATACGGTTGGTTCCCAGATGCCTGAGGAAAATGGGCAAGACCCTGTCATCAGTGAGACGGATCATGACAAGGAAATAATTAAGCTAAAGGGAGATATTGAGGAGAGCAGAGTGCAGATCGCACAGCTGAAGCGGTGTTTACAGGTAAAGATGCCTGTTTGGAACCTGATTTAACAAAGAAACACTCAACTGTGGAAGTGAAGTATTCTGGAATTCAGTGATGTGGTAAACATAGGCTAATCTACTTAAAACGTTTATATCCTACTTTCCTCAACAAGTTCAAGACAGCTAACACAAGGCAAAACAATAACTTAACTATTTTATAAACTACTAGCAGAGGTTTCCCAGCATTACCGGGCTGTTTTAAATTGTGTTGGAAGGTTAAATTGTGTTAATGTTTTTAAAAAATTGCTTAGCCTGTAATTTTAATTTTTAAAATGTTTATTTATGTAAAAAAAATTGCCTTGTTATTAACTGTGATCTGCTTTTTTTGGTTTTTTTGAGGATTAATAAAAGAACAAAGTATGATATAATTTTTTCAAATTGTTTTATGTAAGCGAATAATGTTTTAGTTTTTTGAATTTTTTAATTAGTTGTACCGTAGGTAATAATTTTAATAATGTAAAAGTAAATGTTTTTTACATTCAATGTTTTTAAAATATGTTTAGATGTTTTGGGTTTTAATTTGAGTTTTAAAACTCAGCACAGGATTTTTAAAAGTTTCTATTGTATTTTATTGACATATGTTTGTGATTTGTGTTAAAGTGTGTTTTAGTGTAATTTTTTTGACTTGTTTTTATTGGTGTGACCTTTTGTGTAAAATTGTGAATTTGTGTTATGTTTTTGATTTGTTTTTACTCTTGTGGCCTTTTGTTTGGGGCTGTTGTGTGTTTTCGAATTGTTTTTACTATTGTGGCCAGCAGGTGGTGCTGGTAGGGGTTATTGTATTTTGACTGGTTTTTCTCGACTGGCCTCTGGGTGGAACTTCTTCTGGTAAGTAGTCTCTTTCTTTATTCATTTCTTTTCCGGTCCTCGTGGAGGTAGGACATCTTTTGGTAAGTTTGCTTGTTTTCTTTCTTTTGTGTGTGTGTGTGTGTGTGGGGGGGTGTTTGGAATTTGTATTTTTTGTCTGTTTGTTTTGTTTTTGATTGTGTTTTTGTTTACTTCGTATTGTTTTTTGGTGTTGTTTTTGTTTGTTTTTGTGTATTTTTGGATGTTTTTGACTGTTTTAAGTAATTTTTTAAAATTTATTTATTTATTTGGTGGTGGGGAGGGGGCATGGTCGTTGGGAGTTAGGAAGGGTGGAGTAGGTGGTGGGAGGGGGCGTGGTCATTGGGGGTTAGGAAGGGTGGGCTAGGTGGTGGGGAGGGGCGTGGTCATTGGGGGTTAGGAAGGGTGGGCTAGGTGGTGGGGAGGGGGTGTGGTCGTTGGGGGTTAGGAAGGGTGGGCTAGGTGGTGGGGAGGAGGGCGTGGTCGTTGGGGGTTAGGAAGGGTGAGCTAGGTGGTGGGGAGGGGGGCGTGGTCGGTGGGGGTTAGGAAGGATGAGCTAGGTGGTGGGGAGGGGGCATAGTTGGTGGGGGTTAGGAAGGGTGGGCTAGGTGGTGGGGAGGGAGGCTTTATTGTGTTATGGTGCTTTGATTGTGTGGAGTCGTGAAAGTAGATCGGGGTTTCCCCTTTAATATCAGTGGGTGGGGGGTTGCAACCCCCCTCTCCGCTGGCTCCCCTGGGGTTGGGAGGTTTGGGGGGACAAAAGGGGTATGTCCCCCCCAATCCTTCTGGACCCAGGAGACCAGGGAGAGTGGATCGATTCCCTCCCCCTCCTTAAAACAACTCCATTTTTAAAGAGAAGAAACCGCTTGGAGGTGTTTTTTTAAGGGGGGAATCAAACCCCTTTCCCTGGTCTCCTGGGTCCAGAAAGGGTTGGGGGGACATAACCCTTTTGTCCCCACAAACCTCCCAACCCTAGGGTAGCCAGCGGAGAGGGGGATGGCCACCCCCCACCTACTGATATTAAAGGAGAAACTCCAGTCGGGACCTTCAGGCACGGTTGGTGAGGGAAAGAAGGGTGGTTGGTGTTTGTGTGGCTGTTAGGCGGTGAGTTGTGTTTTTTTAAAAAAAATTGGGCGCCAGCTTCCTCAGCGTTCTGCACGCTCATGTCGCGCAGGACTCTGGGGCTTGTAGTTATGGGTTTGTGATTTGTGGTTGTGGTGCGTTTTTTCCCTGCAGCTTGATTTTGATTGGCCGCGGCGCGTT
This sequence comes from Bradypodion ventrale, assembly GCA_035047345.1. Taxonomy (NCBI): domain Eukaryota; kingdom Metazoa; phylum Chordata; class Lepidosauria; order Squamata; family Chamaeleonidae; genus Bradypodion; species Bradypodion ventrale. Next base: position 193,623,882 of record JAWDJE010000002.1, read on the forward strand.
TCTCAATGTTCTTTGTAGTCGCGCCTCTCAGCCTGATTGGCTGTGGCGCGGTGCAAAGAACATTGGGAAATGAAGTTGTTTCCCTTTTTTCGCGTTTGTGGGGCTGTTGCCCCACTGCCGGTTTTCTCAATCCTTCGTTGACCTGCAGATCCAGTTCGGCCGTGTGCACGAATGGTGGGTGAGGGTCATTAAGGCGAGGCTTAGGAACCTATAGCAAGTTCCAATGGTTAACCCTTGGTTTTATAGGTTAAGATTTTATTATAATGCAGGAGTTAGTCTTTAAGGCACCACAATGTTTTTGTGATTTTGTTTACTCTCTGATATTTTATAAACAGTTTGACAATGGCAGAAAACCATTGATAAGACTACTAAAACAGAAGAGAGAGAATAATAGAGAAAGAGAACCATCAAGATTACTGTAATCCATTTCAAGAAGATGATAATCATTTATGATCCCGAAAGCACCTTTCTTCCAAGTTCCATATGAACATGCCTGTCTGGAATGACACCGTGGCCAGTGAAAGCAACAGGGACATACTCCACCTGTCTAGCTATGGCAGTAGTCCATCTGTTCAGATAATTGCAACTATTTCCATTCAGAATACTGGCCTATGGACAGAACCCAGATTAATTTAAGTCAGTGACAGGGACCCCTTATCCTAATCCAACCTGTAGGGAAATGTCTCCCTTGCACGAAAGCCAGTCGTGTCCAACTCTAGGGAGTCTCATCTCCATTTACAACCAAAGAGCGAGTGCTGTCTGTGTTTACAGATGTTTCCATGGTCAGACTTCGAAAAAAATGAAGTGGGGATGGGTCTCAGGACAGTTGACAGAGCAAGGTAGGTGATTGACCTCTAGCTGGGTCTCTCACACACAGCTTCCTCAATTAACTCATTTGCATATGTGTAATGTCAGAATGTTTATTTTGCACCCACTAAAAATGTATTTATTTATTTATTTACTTGTTTATTTATTTACTGTATTTATATGACCGCCTTCCTCACTTTGAGCAACCCAAAGCGGTTCACAAACATCGGTTAAAACATCAGTTAAAACCCCTATCTAAAACCAATTAAAACCCATGCAATAGGTTTCCCCAATCCCCTTAAAATAGGACACCCAGGCAGAGGTAATTAAAAACCCAGGGCAGGTTTTTAATTACAACTCAACAGATACACAACCATGGTGTATCTCTGTACAAATTGATACCATGAAATCTCATTCTTAGTCTGACGAAGTGGACTTGATCCACGAAAGCTAACATTAAAATACAGGAGTTAGTCTTTAAGGTGCCACAACATGTTTTTGTCCTTTTTTATTTTGTTTCCTCTCTGACATCTGCTAATGAATTAATTGAGGATGGTGTGAGTGACCTAGCTAGAGGTCAATTGCTTACCGTATTTTTCACCGTATAAGACGCACTTTTTCTTCCCCAAAACTGGGGGGGGAAAGTTGGTGCGTCTTATACGGCAAATATACGGCAGCCGCGCTCTCCCCGCCCCCACCATCGGTGGGGAGATAAAGGGAGCCGAGACGCGCCGCGCGAAGCCGTCCCTCCCCGCCCCCTGCCACCGGGCGGGGAGGTTAAAAGGGCTCCCTGGCCGAGGGAGCCGAAGCTGCCGCGCGAAGCCGTCCCTCCCCGCCCCCTGCCACCGGGCGGGGAGGTTAAAATGGCTCCCTGGCCGAGGGAGCCGAAGCCGCCGCCACCGCGCAGCGCGAAGCCGTCCCTCCCCGCCCCCTGCCACTGGGCGGGGAGCCATTTTAATCTCCCCACCCGGTGGCAGGGGGCGGGGAGGGACGGCGCGGCGGCGGCAGCGGCTTCGGCTCCCTCGGCCAGGGAGCCCTTTTAACCTCCCCGCCCGGTGGCAGGGGGCGGGGAGGGACGGCTTCGCGCGGCGCGGCGGCGGCTTCGGCTCCCTCAGCCAGGGAGCCCTTTTAACCTCCCCGCCCGGTGGCAGGGGGCGGGGAGGGACGGCTTGGCGCGGCGCGGCGGCAGCGGCGGCGGCGGCGGCTTCGGCTCCCTCGGCCAGGGAGCCCTTTTAACCTCCCCGCCCGGTGGCAGGGGGCGGGGAGGGACAGCTTCGCGCGGCGCGGCGGCGGCTTCGGCTCTCTCAGCCAGGGAGCCATTTTAACCTCCCCGCCCGGTGGCAGGGGGCGGGGAGGGACGGCTTGGCGCGGCGCGGCGCGGCGGCGGCTCCCTCAGCCAGGGAGCCCTTTTAACCTCCCCACCCGGTGGCAGGGGGCGGGGAGGGACAGCTTCGCACGGCGCGGCGGCGGCGGTGGCTTCGGCTCCCTCGGCCAGGGAGCCATTTTAACCTCCCCGCCCGGTGGCAGGGTGCGGGGAGGGACGCCCCCACCATCGGCGGGGAGATAAAGGGAGCCTTCCGTGGCCCGGGAGGCTCCGAAGACTCCGCTGCTGCGAAGCATCGTGCCCTCCCAGACCTTTGTTCCTCTTGGAGGTTGACTAGGGCAGGTACGTAGTTTTTGACTTTGAGTATTTTTGTGGTGGCTTTATTGTACCTGGACGTGTGGGGTTTCTGAAAAGATGTGGTTTTTTTTCTTCCCTTTTAGTACAGTATTTGGTTCAGAATCTTTTTTCCCTAGATTTTCCTCCTTTAAAATTGGGTGCGTCTTATATGCCGGAGCGTCTTATAGGGCGAAAAATACGGTACTTTCTTCTATGAACCACTGACCATCCTTCTGAAGTTTGTTCTGTAAAAGTGGTATAGGTAAATTACAGTATATAACAGCCTTTTAGTTGTGGCACTTTAAATTTGACTATGGCCCAGAAACCCTTAGTAGTAGAAAGTTTTCTTGAAGTTTCATTGGCCTACTGGCTCCCTTTAACGGCTGAACCATTCCAGAGCACATTTTGCGCTAAAAATAAATTCTCAAGGGCTGCTAGCTGGTTAACTGATCTTGCCTTCTTCCAAAGAACCTTGGTAGATGTGATTATATTTGGGGGGGAAATTAAGATTTTCCCAACATAATTCTCTGAATCGTGAATTTAGTTGAAGAAGCCATGATAGTTAACCTGGCTTGTAATCAATATAACTAGTAGCAAGACATACCTGTTCTCCTTCCCCTTATTGAAAAGGGCATGTTTTGAATCCCATGGGTACTTTTCTAAGTTGAAACTGTTTTGATTTATTTTGCCCACCTTCAGTGATACATTTTGTGCTTTCAGGAACAACTAACTTTCACCACTTCAGAGCTCCCAGCACACTTGGAAGGTTCCTATTTCCTGGAAGAACAGCAGCAGCTTCAAGAAGAACGGGAGATGTTCGAGGAGCAGAAGCAGGCATTTGAAAAAGAGCGAGAAAATTTCACTGAGGCAGCTATTCGGCTAGGATGGGAGGTAGGCAGTGGTGAGCATAAAAACAATTCCTGACACACTGTGGGCGTGTCCATGTGACTGGGTGGGTGTGGCCTGTTGGCCATGTGACTGCTCTTCGCTATAGAGCTATGAAAATAGATGCCTCTTCTATTTTCATCACTCTATAGCGAACCTCTGGGCTCCGTTTCACCCCAAAGTGCCTCCCCAGCCACCCCTGCTCCCATGATGATGCCCCAAGGGGAGGGCATGGTGCTGATAGGGGCACCCAGGGGAGCCCGACATGGCTCCTCCTCCTCCTCTCTGCCCCTGGCTCTAGCGGCTCTTCCTGCTCCTCTTCTCCTTGGCTCCTGGTCATGCCTGGAGTACGGGGAGAGGAGGAGGAGGAGGATGGTGCGGGGGCGTGGCCAGCCAGTTTTGCTACCGGTACGGGTGATCCGGTGTGAACCGGCTGATGCCCGCCACTGCATATAAGACTGGGGAGTAACTCTGCTTCTTGCATCTAATTTTTGCATGTGAAAGGTGTTTTTTTAATGAAGAAATATTGGGTCACATGATCTGCTATATATAATTAAACAGAGAAAACAGTTTGAAGAAGAGAAGGCCCAGTTCCTGAAGCAAGAATTCCTCTGCTCGTTGCCAAAGCTTAATAAGATGGATCCCACTCGTAGGTTTTCTGTCCCAGTGTGTGTCACTGAATGGCAAGGTAACTAACTTCTTCAGAACAACTTCATGCTTGAAGTGACCATGATGTTTTTGTCGTAGCTGCACAAAGTCTTGCCTATTGTGTATTTATAAAGCAGGGGTTCCCAATCTTTTCAAGCCGGGGGCTGGGTCAGGCTCTCTCAGTTAGCTTCGAGGACGGGTGGCCATTTTACCCTGCCTGCATGATGGGGGCAGCCGTTTGTCCCAACAGCTTCAAAGGAGTGGCCATTTTGTTTTTTGAATGACCTTGGAGGGGTGGGGGCCACATGAAATGGTGCCATGGGCCGGGTCTGGCCCACAGGCCTCTGATCTTAAGGATTAAGTGAGGAAAACTAATAAATATATTCAGTGGTGGGCATCAGCAGGTTTGCACCAGTTCACCAGAACCGGTAGCAGATATTCTGGCTGGCCCCACCCATCCAAGTTTTGAAATAAAGTAGTCCTAATTTGAGTGAAACGCAGGGCTTTCCCCCTGGCCATGCCCACTATACCACGCCCACAGTTTGGTAGTAAAAATTTTTGGAGCCCACCACTGAATATATTTGTCCACCCTGTTTTTCTGACTGCATATAAGGATCACATTTTTATTCCCTTAAAAAAAGCAATTTGAAACTTATTTAATTTTAAATGAGGAAAATTCCCCAAAAAAAAATAAGTATACATTGGCGAAACCCTGGTTGCTTTGTGGAGTAAACTGCATCAGAGTACATCTATTGAATCAATGGAGATTTGGTGGGTCAACTCCAAAAGTCCCATTGATATAAACAGGTCTACTAGAACTGTGACTTACTATGCTAAAATATATCAGAGAGTAAACTACTGAAGTAGTTTCGGTAAAGGTGGTGTCTGCTGTCTCTTGCTGGGCCCTTGTCTTGTAATTTTTCTGTTCTAGAATGGCAACTTTCAAGTCTTGTGCACAGTGCCCAGATAGATTGAAATGGTTTGAAACAGGTTTCTGTGTATTGTCATTCCTGATGTCTGATTTATGTCTGCCTATCTCTCCAACCCCGAGGTTGTCCTTAAGTATCCATAATTATAGCCATTGATACCCTTTTCCTCCATGAACTTGTCTAATCCTTTCTTAAAGCTGTCAAGACTGACAGCTGTCACCACTTCTTCTGGCAGGGAGTTCCATAGACCAGTAATCCTCTGGGTGAAAAAGTACTTTCTCTTATTTGTTTGAGAACTAGTACCCAAAAGTTTCATGGAGTGTCCCCTAGTTCTAGTGTTATGCGATAGGGAAAACAGTTTTTCCTTATCTACTTTGTCCACACCGTGCATGATTTTATAAACTTCAATCAGGTCACCTCTTAGACGTCGTCGTTCAAGAGTGAAGAGGCCCAACCGTTGCAGCCTCAGATGGTAAGGAAGGTGTTCCAGTCCCCTGATCATTCTGGTTGCCCTCCTCTGCACTTTTTCCAGCTCCATAATATCCTTATGGAGGTATGGCGACCAGAACTGTACACAGTATTCCAGATGGGGCCTCACCATAGATTTATAAAGAGGCAAAATGACACTTGCTGACTTATTTTCTATACCCTTCCTAATGATCCCTAGCATTGAGTTTGCTTTTTTCACTGCTGAGGCACACTGGGTTGACACCTTCATTGAGTTGTCCACCAGGACACCAAGGTCCCTTTCCTGGTTTGTTGCAGAGAGTTCAGACCCCATCAATTTATAAATGTAATTGGGGTTCTTTGCCCCAACATGCATCACTCTGCACTTACTAATGTTGAAACTCATTTGCCACTGTTTTGCCCACTCCCCCAGTGTCAAGAGATCCCTCTGGAGCTCCTCACAATCTCTCACAGTTTTCACTACCCTGTATAATTTGGTGTCGTCAGCAAATTTGGCTACCTTGCTTTTTACTCCTACCTCTAGATCATTTATGAAGAGGTTGAAAAGCAGGGGTCCCAGTACTGAACCTTGGGGGACCCCACTCTTTACTTCCCTCCACTTGGAGAAGTGTCCATTTAGTGCTACCCTCTGTTTCCTGTCCCTTAGCCAGTTGCTGATCCAGGACAAGACCTGTCCCTTTATTCCATGACTGGTAAGTTTATTCAAGAGCCTTTGGTGTGGGACCTTGTCAAAAGCCTTCTGAAAGTCCAGATAAACAATGTCAACTGGATCCCCCTTATCCACATGCTTGTTGACACTCTCAAAAAATTCCAACAGATTAGTGAGGCATGATTTGCCCTTGCAAAAGGCATGTTGGCTCTCCTTTAGCAGCGCCTTCTCTTCTATGTGCCTATTAATTCTATCTTTTAGGATGGTTTCCATCACTTTACCTGGGAAACATGTCAAACTGACAGGTCGGTAATTTCCTGGATCACCCCTGGATCCTTTTTTGAAAATTGGTGTTACATTCGCTACCTTCCAGTCATCAGGCACAAAGCCTGATTTGAGGGAAAGATTATATATTTTGCCTAGGAGATCAGCAATTTCATCTTTAAGTTCCCTGAGAACTCGTGGATGGATGCCATCTGGTCCTGGTGATTTGTTAGTGTTTAGCTTAAAAAGACATGCAAGGACCTCCTCCCTGGTTATTTCTATCTGGCTTAATTCTTCGGTTTCCCTCCCTACGAAGATAGGCTCTGTTTTGGGCATGTGGTCTCTGTCTTCTTCAGTGAATACTGAGGCAAAGAATTCATTGAGTCTCTCTACAATCTCTGTTTCCTCTTTAATAACCCCTTGCCTTCCATTGTCATCTAATGGTCCAATGGCCTTCCTAGTTGGGTTCTTACTTCTAATGTACTTAAAGAAGTCTTTGTTATTTCTCTGAGTATTTTTAGCTATACGCTCCTCAAAGTCTTGCTTTGCTTTCCTGATTGTTGCCTTGCATTTGTTCTGCCAGAATTTATGTTTCTGCCTGCTGTCCTCATTCGGACAAGCCTTCCATCTTCTAAATGAGTTTTTCTTGCTCTTGATCACTTCCCGAACAGCTCCTGTAAGCCACATCGGAGTCCTCTTGGACCTGGCAGTGCCCTTTTTCCTTTTGGGTATGCATTCCAATTGGGCCTCTGTTATTGTTTTTGTAAACAGCCTCCATGCCTCTTGGAGTGTTTGGACTCTCTCAATTTTCCCTTTCAGCTTCTTTTTTACTAGTTTCCTCATCTTTGGGAAATTTCCTTTTTGAAAATTTAAGGTCTCTGTGTTAGATTTTATCAGTGACTTGTGGTCTATGATCAAGTTAAACATAATTGAGTTGTGGTCACTGTTCCCTATTGGATCAGTCACATTAACATCTTGCACCAGATCCTGAGTATTACTCAGGATCAAGTCAAGGATTCTTGTACCTCTAGTTGGGTCTTCAACCATCTGTCCCAGGGAACAATCATTTAGCATATCTAGGAACTTTATCTCTTTATCATGTGCTGAACAACAGTTCACCCAGTCTATGTGAGGGTAATTGAAGTCCCCCATTATAACCAGGCTTCCCTTCTTGGATGCCTCCTTTACAACATTCTCCAACTGACAGTCTCCCTCAGGAGTTTGGGTCGGAGGCCGATAGTATATGCCTACTGTTAGACCATCCTTGTGGCCTGGTACTCTTACCCACAGAGCTTCTAATGGTGACCCCAAATCACCTAGATATTCCAATTCATGCGATTTTATCACTTCTTTGACATACAAGGCTACACCACCTCCCGTTTGCCCCTTCCTATCCTTCCTGTACAGTTTGTAGCCTGGGATAACTGTATCCCATTGGTTATCATCCGTCCACCAGGTTTCAGTGATACCAATAATATCAATATTCTTATCTATTGCTAAGTATTCCAGCTCCCCTATTTTGTTCCGGAGGCTTCTGGCATTTGTATACAAGCATTTATATATGCTTCTCTGACACAGTCTTTTGTGTCCAGTTGCATTGTTAGACTGCCTCTTGCATCCTTCTGCTAGAATGCTAGTGACTAGCTCCTCACTCTGCTCAGTAATTTTTGCATCCTCCTCACTACTCAAGTACACACTTTCCCGAACCGGATGCTGCCCAGCTCCTGTCGGCTTTCCCCCAGTTATCAGTTTAAAAGCTGCTCTGCAGCCTTTTTGATGTTGAGTGCCAGCAATCTGGTCCCATCATGGTTCAAATGCAACCCATCCCTCCTGAACAGATTTGGCTTGTCCCAAAATGTTCTCCAGTTCCTGACAAATCTGAAGCCCTCCTCTCGACACCACCGCCTCATCCACGCATTGAGGCTTCTGAGCTCTGCCTGCCTGGTAGGTCCTGTGCGAGGGACAGGCAGCACTTCTGAAAATGCTACTTTGGAAGTCCAGGACTTCAATCTTCTTCCTAACAACCTGAATTTGGCTTCCAGGACAGACCGCTTGGCCTTCCCAACATCATTGGTACCAATGTGTACCATGACAACTGGCTCATTCCCAGGTCTCTCTAACAATCTATCTAGATTTCTTGTGATGTCTGCAACTTTTGCACCTAGCAGGCAAGTCACCATACGGTTATCATGTGCATCACAAATCCATTTCTCTGTATTTCTAATTATTGAATCGCCTAGTACAAGGAGCCTCTCTCCTGCAATCTGTTCATCTACATGCACCTCATCAACCATATTAAGGGAGAGAACCTCAATTTGTTCCTGTTGTTTATCTTCCTGGATCTCATCAAGTGTGATGAAGGAGAGATCATCAGGTGGAACCAGTTGTTCCTCTGTGTGTTCCTCATCAGGTGTGATGAGGGAAAGAGCCTCAAATTTATTCTGTAATTTCAGACTCTCAGAGTGATCCCCTACTCTTCTCCTCCTTTGAGTCACATTCCTCCAAACATCTCCCTCCTGAGTTAGTGAAGGGCCTTCTCCCTCAGAACTGTGCCCTGTCTCTTCTTTGTCCAGCATAGTCTGCTCTGCTCTGTCCAAGAACAGCTCAAGCTCCTTAATTTGTTGATGGTTAGATATGCGGGCCTCTAGCTGCTGGTCGGTAATTTACTCTTTTGCACAGAGATTGTCCTGGACAAAGATAAAGTACATAAATATGCTGGACACCTATCTCAAAGGTGTGAATATTAGTCAAGAGTTTCTGGGACATTATCAAATTTGATATACCACAACTAACAGGTTGTTATATGCTACTATATATGTTGTTTGTTATATGTCATGGATTCCTAACCTAAGGCTTGGGGGCTGGATCTGGCGCACAGCGCCATTTCATGTGCCCCCTTTCCAAGGGCATTTGAGAAACAAAATGGCTACCTCTTTGAAGCTATTGGGACAAAATGGCTGCTCCCATTGTGCTGGCAGGGCAAAATGGCCGTCCTGCCCTCGAAGCTGACTGATAGAGCGTGACCTGGCCCCCGGCTTGAAAAAGTTGGGAACCCCTGTTATATGTTGTTATATTATACCACCTTTACAGAAACTACTTCAGTAGAATCCTCACCCATAGCCTTGGTGCTTGGCCTGGGCCACTCACACAATAGATCAGGGGTGCCCGTGGCACCCTTGCTGCTTCTGGAAGCGGAAGTAAAACGTGCATGCACACAACGCTGTCGTAAATGACCCGCTGCTGTCATAAACATGTTTACAACAATCATGGGTCATTTACGGCAGCGTTATGCACATGCATGTGCGCATTATGCGCCTGCACATTTTACTTCTAGTGGGAGGAACCATGTGACTGGCACACACAACCATATGATCAGCCCATGGCCCAAAATATTTGGCCACCCCTACAAGAGATGCTAGGCCTGAAGGGTAAACTCATTAGCAAATGTGTAATGGTTGAGGAGGATGGTAAGAGGATAGGAGTGCCTGGCGTGCAGTGGTCCATGGGGTTGCAAAGGGTCAGACTCGACTATATGACTGAACAACAACAAAAATGTCACAATGGTTTTTTTGCATCCATTTTCTAACCGTTTGCAATTCAACAGGGCGAAACTTCACAACTAATCTGAATAACAGATTGTAAAAAAAAAAACCCACATGGATTTGTTTACTTATCTTTCATACTAACCATTCTGTATCTCTGTATCTGATGTGTATAAATTGATGCCATGAAGTCTCACTCCTATGTCTGATTAAGTGGACTTCATCCATGAAAGCTAACATTAAAATACAGCAGTTAGTCTTTAAAGTGCCACAACGTTTTTGTCCTTTTGTTTTGTTTACTCGAATATTCTTGAAACACAGACTAACATGGCTATTATTTCAAAAATTTGAACTATGCTAAAATATGTCACAGTTAAGGCAGGCCCACTTGAATTAATAGTATATACACAAGATTTGACCAAGTCCCCTTTGATTTAATGGGACTACTTTAATGCCATTTGCTATGCTAAGTTACAGGATTTTGACCATCATGTCTATAAAGAGCAAGACAAGGTTCCCCCACCCCTTAGATGTCACCAAATGAATTTGATGTAGACCTTGAAGAAGTTACTTCCTTGAGACACAAATGTCAGAATTTCCTAGCCAGTGACCAAGTAGCTGCGGGATTCTGGGATCCCAAAAAAAGATTACTTATTTACTTACATAGAATTTTATGGAGGGGGCTCATAATAAGAGGCGAGAGCCACTGGTTTAAATGGCCTGGGTTAGACAAGTTCATGGATGCTAGATCCATACCTAGTTATTAGCAGTGTGCTTCTGAATACAGATGGGGATGTGGGGAACTTGGGATAGCTATTGTGTTCATTTCTTGCTTGTAAATTTCCTGGAGGCACCTTGCTGACCACAGTAACCATAACAGGATGAGATTGCTGGATTGAAATAACACATTTTGCTTTTCTTGTGATTTGAGGAGACCACTCAGTCTTTCTGCTGCTAATTTATTCTCTTGGCCATAGAACATGAAGATCTTCCCAAGCTAAGGAGAAGTTTTAAGCCTGTTGGTACCCATTACCCGAGGCCAAAGTTCATTTTCACTCCACATCGTGCTTCCAGGGAACTTTTTAGAAGAAGACAACTTACCTTCAACCCTGCCACACCCACTATGAATAGGCAGGCCATATTACTTGCAGAAAACTGGTAAGATTCTACTACTGTGTTCCTGGGTTGTGTCTCAGGAGGCAAGGTGAAGGTAGTCCATCAACCTGATCTGCTTCAGGCAGGCGTAGGAACACCTTCTGGGTGAATTTATTTTCTCACCTTACTGGGTCAAGATAATCTATGTTTTCACACAAGCCTTTGACTACACAGATCTGTTATTTTAGCTTTTCCACATTTTAAATTTGCCTAGGCATTATTATAGGTTCGAAACTCATTAACATTCCATTCCTTGTGCTTTTCTAACTCCTTAGTTTTGGCTGCAGCCAATCTCAGTAGCCTTTCCAAAGGCTCTATGTCAACAGTTCCCAACCTAAGGCCTGGCGGCCGGATCCAGCCCATGGCATCATTTCATGTGGTTCCCCACCCTTCAAGGGCATTTGAGCAACAAAATGGCCACCCCTTTTGAAGCTGTTAGGACAAAATGGCCACGCCCACCATGCAGGCAGAGCAAAATGGCCATTCGGCCCTAGAAGTTGACTGAGAGAACGAGACCCGACCCCTGGCTTGAAAATGTTGGGAACCCCTGCTCTATGTTGTGTTTCCATGTAAATGTTTGGTAGTTACAACTCTGAAGACAAGCTACAGTTTGCTTGGCCCTACCATATAATTCATGACCTGAACTGCAGACCATATCTATCATAATACTAGCTTTTTTTGCCCGGCTCTGCCGGGTAGTTTTTTTGTGTGTTTTGGTGTTTGGTTTTTTTTTTTTTTTTGGGGGGGGGGGTACACACCACACTCAACATAAACACACACAATCACACACAATCAATACACACACAACACAACCACACACACAAACAATACATAGACACTGCACACTCTGCACACACAGCACAACCACACACACAACGCACACACACACACTCATTACACACATACACAACACAACCTCACACATACACACACACAACACACACTCATTACACACAAACACAACACAACCACACAGAATACAAACACACACACACCGAAGCTGCGTGAGAAGAGGAAAGGCTACCCCTCCCCCGGAAGCTTTGCTGAGGAGACATACACAACACAAACACACACACAATACACACACACAGCACACACAACTCAACCACACACACACAATACACAACACAACCACACACAATACAACCACACACACAATACACACACAACACAACCACACATACACACAATACACACACAACACACACAACTCAACCACACACAATATACACACAACACAACCACACACACAACCACGCTGTGTGTGGTTGTATTGTGTGTGTGTGGTTGTATTGTGTGTGTGTGTGTGTGTGTGTGTGTGTGTGTGTGTGTGTGTGTGTGTGGCCTCACCGAAGCTTCGGGGTGGGGGGAGCCACACACAACACAACCACACACAATACAACCACACACTCACAAACACACACAACCCCCACACACAATACACACACAATACAACCACACACACACTCATTACACACATACACATCACAACCTCACGCATACACACACAGCACACACACACTCATTACACACACACACAACATAACCACACACAGAATACAAACACACACATACACACACACACCGAAGCTGCATGGGAAGAGGAGGGGCTACCCCTTCCCCCGAAGCTTTGCCGAGGAGACACACACACACAACACAAACACACACACAATACACACACCTCAACCACACACACACAATACACAACCACACACACACACGGGGTGGAAAAAACCACAAAAACAGGGGGGTTCAAAGGGGGGAAAGGTACTGATTGTTTCGCTTTCAAGGGGGGAAAGGTACTGATGCCTTCACCCCCCCTTGAAAGCAAAACAAATCCTCCGGAAAGGAAAGGCAGCGAACGGCGTTCCGGCTGCTGCCTTTACTTTCCGAGTAAGTGTTTTGCTTTCAAGGGAGGGTGAAGGCATCAGTGCCTTCCCCCCCTTGAAAGCGAAACAATTCCTCCGCAAAGCAAAGGCAGCAAACGGCGCTCTGGCCGCTGCCTTTACTTTACGAGTGTTTTGCTTTCAAGGGAGGGCGAAGGCATCAGTGCCTTCCCCCCCTTGAAAGCGAAACAATTTCTCCACAAAGCAAAGGCAGTGAACGGCGCTCTGGCCGCTGCCTTTACTTTACGAGTAAGTGTTTCGCTTTCAAGAGGGGGCCAAGGCACTGGTGCCTTGGCCCCCCCTTGAAAGTGAACCTATTCCCAGGGAAGCAAAGCCAGTGGACGGCACTCCGCCCGCTGGCTTTACTTTCCTTAAAGGTGTTTTGATTTCAAGGGGGGGGCAAGGCACCAGTGCCTCCCCCCCTTGAAAGAGAAACAAAACTAAAAAAAGACAAACAAACACTAAAAAAAATAAAACATTAATAAAAAACACAAAAAAACATAAACAAAAAAACCCAAAAAATAACAAACAGAAAAACACCAAAAAACAAAAACAAACCCACAAAAGAAATTAAACCAGCCAACTTACCAGCATGTCCTACCTCCATGACGGCCGGAACTGAAATGAGGAAAGAAAGAGACTACTTACCGGAAGAAGCGCAACCCAGAGGCCAGTAGAGAAAAAACAGTCAAAGTAAAAGAAATACTCAACAGCCCCACCCAGAAGCCACAAGAGAAAAAACAGTCAAAAACATAACATTACATCACACATTCACACAAATCACAAACAAATCACAAAATAATAAAATAAAACATTTCTAAAATCTTGTGTAGTTTTCACTAAAAAAAACACCCAAAACATCTAAATACAGTTTAAAAACACTGAATGAAAAAAAATCACATGTACTTTCACATTTTAAAAATTATTATCCAAGGTACAACTATTAAAAAAAATTCACATACTAAAACTTTATTTGGTTAAATAAAATAATTGTAAAAAATTATATCATCGGGGAGTATATATTTACCAACGTTATCTCTTCATCCTTTATTTTCCCTATAACTATTAAATATCTGCCATCCGGATCGGAAATACTCTTTAACATCTCAAAGCCAAGTCTCTTCGAAATCAAGACTGCCACCCCCTTGCTTTAGAGGTTCCATAGGACTTTTCATAAATCTGCATCCAACCCAAATAAATCTTATTTGTATCCTCTGTTTTTTGATGTGTTTCCTGGAGAAAGACTATGTCCGGCCTATCTTTCCTCAAAGCAAATTCCAACCTCCTCCTCTTCATTTGGCTGCCCGTACCTTTCACATTCCACGTCAATACTTTAAAAATCCTCATAATTTATGTAACATCCTTGCATTTTGACCACCACAGACTCTTTTTTGTGTAATTACCTTCACCATACATATAACTACATTTTTAAAAAAATAAAACCCAATCAAAAAACATTTAACATTCAAAATCGCCCTCCCCACTCTTCTTACCAAAAAGTGGCCCTTATTCTTCAAAGGGGGGAGGGGGGAGACATGTAAGATGTGCATTCTAATTAAAGCTCTAGCGCCGACTCTCCTCTTCAAATTCTAACCTATTTAAAGCCCCTCATCTTTCCCTTACCCGTCTAATCCCCCTCTCTAGTACCCTGCCTCACCCTGGCACCTCCGCCACCTGTCCCTCCTCCTCCTCCTCTGCTCCTCCTGTGGCCCCATTCTCTTGTTCAATCCCTGACTCTCTTTGTGTACCCCCTGCTTCAAACAAGGCCTTCCTCAAGGCTCGCCACTCTCGAGATGCTGTTTTAACCAATCCAATCTGGCACAGATAATCTAATGAGTCCATTTCAATATCTATTGTATGCATTTTTTTTTCATAGAAGAATCTGAGCTTTTGAGGAAACTTCCAATGATAAACAATTTCACGTTCTCTTAATAATTCTGTCATGGGTTTCATCTTATAGCGCCATACCTGTTCCTCAACAGATATGTCGTTATAAACCTCAACATCACAGCCATCAATTTTTAAAACGCCAGACCCAGCTTGTTTTATAAACGCTATCACCTTCAACTTATCCGCCCAATTTGCAAATTTAATCAACCCATTCCTTTGGACTTTTCTCCCCTTCCTTGGGCCCAATCTAAAAACACTTGCAATATCTTCATTTACAAAAATTTTCCCCATGTTCAAATTATTCAGCCAATCCACTATTCTTTCTTTTAGCTTATCTGGCGTTTTCTCTGACAAATTTCTCATGACCACGTTCTGTTTTCTCATCACCTCTTCCATCAAATCCAATTTCTTCCCAAAACCCTCCACTTTCAGTTTAACCTCTTTATGTTCCTCATGAAGCCCTTTCATATCATTCTGCATTAATTTCATATCTTTTTGCACCAGATTCAGAACTTTATCCACTTTCTGACTATTAGCTTCCGCTTTTATAGAAAAATCAGTAAACATACCAACAAGTTTCTTATGGCTACCCATTAACTCCTCCTTATCTTTCACTCTCACATCCCTCATTTCTCTGAATCCTTTCGTGGTCGTTTCATCCATCTTTTCAATTTTTTTAAACAACTTCCCCAGCTCTACCAAGATTTGGGTTTGGTCCATTACTCCCGTCTGCTCTACTGCTGCTGTTGCAGATGATAAAGATGCATCAGCACATGGCGCTTTCTTCTCCTTTTTTCTTGCATCAGTCTTTTTTGGTCTTACAATCTCATCTTCTTTTCTCTTCTCCATTTTGGTTATAAAGTCTTCAAGCAAAGCACCCAGAGCCAAAACACTTTTATACCCAACAAGCACTTCACCCCGATTTTTTTCCACCTTGCTTTAGTATTCCCCCCCCCCCAAACAACCAAACCCCACTCCAACTGAAGAAAGAAAAAAAAAGCTCTTCAAATCACTCAGAGCTGTTCTGTTATATCCAAAGAGGAAGACCAACTACTTTATATCCACGATGTCCAAAGGAAGTAAAAAGAAAAAAAAAAGCAGAGCCACAGGGTAACTTATCCAAACTCCAAGCGTTAACGGGCAGGGGGAAAAAAAAGATGAGAAGCAGCTATATTTCCTTCACTCCAGAAAACCCTACTGCATCCCCACACAGATGAAAGAAGGAATATTTATACTTCCAGCCACATTGGCGGCTCCCGAACCCGGTCTCTCCTCCAATCTCCCAGGCACACCAGCCGTGTTCCGCGCCTTCCAAACGGTCTCTTCCTTATTCCATCTCAGCTCTGCTGAAATCTTCACCTTCCCCCTCTCCGACCTCTGTTTCCAGCCTCAATTTCAGCATTCCAGCCATTCCACCATCGCTTCACACTCTCCACTCCTCTCCTCTCAGCCGTCCTCAAAACTTTTAACTTTCGTTTCTGTTCTTCCTCACCACCATTACTCCTTCCCGGCTTTGCCCTCCATTACCAGGCTTATCCCTCCTCCTTCCCTCCACACTTACTGTGCCCTCTCAATTGTCGGGCTCCAAGACCCTGTTCACCGCCGCCAGCGTCCTCTTTAACTTTATTTTTCCTTTTCTCTCTCTTAAAGTTCCAAAGCTCCGAAGCCCATTTCACTTTTAAAAATCGCCAGAAGCCCGTCCGACCCGAGCTGCGAGCTCAGCACAGCCGACGCTGTGCTTCCCTTGCCGCCCGATCCTCGAACCCCGTCTCCGGCGAAAATAAACTCACTTCAAAAGACTCCCAGGCTCCAGAAATAAACTCTCTAGCAAGTCGGTTCCAATTTTTTGTTATTTAGCCACTTTAAAGTCCCATTCTCGGCACGAGCAAAGCAATGTATGTGTTAACCAGGCACCATCTTAGCCACACACACCCTTTCCTCTTTTTTAATCCACCAAAACAAACCCAAAAAAGCTGATCACAGTTTATAACAGCCCATGTGTATAAATAAACATTTTAAAAATCACAATTACAGACTAACCTCATTTGTACAAACATTAACAAAACAAAAACCTTCCAACATAATTTAAAACAGCCCAGCACTGCCAGGCAAAATTTGCTAGTGAATATATAAAACTAGCAGAGGTTGCCCGGCATTGCCGGGCTGTTTTAAGTGGTGTTTGAAGGTTTTTGTTTTATGTTTATGCAAATGAGGTTAGTCTTTAATTGTGGTTTTTAAAATGTTTATTTATACACACGGGCTGTTGTAAACTGTGATCTGCTTTTGTGGTTTGTTTTTTAGGATTAAAAAAAGAGGAAAGGATGATATAATTTTTTAAAATTATTTTAATTAACCAAATAATGTTTTACTATATTAATTTTTTATAATAGTTGTACCTTGGATAATATTTTTAAAAATGTGTAAGTATATGTTTTTTCAAATTTTATATTTTTATAATGTTTTAAAATGTTGTGTTTTTATTTTTGAGTGAAAACTGAACACTTGATTTTAGAAATGAATGTATTTTATTATTTTGTGATTTATGTGTGAATGTGTGATGAATTGTTATCTTTTTGACTGTTTTTTCTCCTGTGGCCTCTGGGTGGGGCTGTTGAGTAATTTTTGTATTTTGACTGTTTTTTCTCTACTTGCCTCTGGGTGTCGCTTCTTCTTCCGGTAAGTAGTTTTTTTCTTTCCTCATTTGAGTTCCGGTCGCCATGGAGTGAAGACGTCTCCTGGTAAACTGTCTGGTGTAATTATTTTTTTGGGGGTTGGGGGGGATTCTGTGTGTGTGTGTTCTTGTTTGTTTTTGGTGTATTTTGGATGTTTTTCTGTTTACTTTTTCTGTTGTTTTTTGGTTTTGAATAATTTTGAATGTTTTGGGGGTTATTTTCGGTGGGTTGGGGTTTTTTTCACGGGCCGGCCGCATTGGAATCCCCACGTCGCCGGACTGCATAAATCCTCATGGCAATTTTGGTGGCTTGTTGGGGGAGGGTTTCCATGGCCCGTCCTCGGTGGCTGGACCATGGAAATCCCCATGCCATGTTTGGTGGCTTTTGGAGGGGGGTTTCCGCGGCTTGGGCTCGGTGGCCGGAGCGCGAAAATCCCCACGCCATTTTTTGTTGTTTGGGGGCGTTGGAGGGTTGCCTTTCTTTCCAGAAGCTTGGTCTTGCTGGCCATTGTGCGTGAACCGTCGGGGCGGGGGGTAATTGTTTTTTTTTTCCGGCTGTGATGAGCTGCGTTGTTTTTTTTGCGCAGCTGGAATAGGAATTATTTTGCTTTCAAGGGGGGGCAAAGGCATCCATACATCCCCCCCTTGAAACCCCTCTGTTTTTGTGTTTTTTTTCCACCCCGGCTCAACTTTTGTTGAGGTCGGTGATGGTCTCGCCGTGTCTTCGGCGGGGTAGCGTGGGGGAGAGGAAGTCCCTCTCCTCCCCGTTGCTCCGTCCAAAAAGGCCGGCGGTTTTTTCGTGGCTTTCAGGCGCTGCGTCCGGCTGCGCCGGAGTTGTATTTTTAATTTTAATTTTTCGCGCGCCGGCTTCCTCAGCGTATAACTTGTAGTTATAGCTTTGTGGTTTTTGGTGCGTTTTTTTTCTGCGGCTCGATTGTGATTGGCCGCGGCGTGTTTCTCAACATTCTTTGTGGTCGCGCCTCTCAGCCTGATTGGCTGTGGCGCGGCGCGGCGCAAAGAACATTGGGAAATGAAGTTGTTTCTCTTTTTTCGCATTTGTGGGGCTGTTGCCCCACTGCCACTTTTCTCAAACCTTCGTTGACCTGCGGACCCGATTCGCCCGTGTGCACGAATAGTGAGTGTGGGCTAGTAGGGCCAGGCTGAGGAACCTATGCCAAGTTCCAACGGTTAACGCTTGGTTTTATAGGTTAAGATGTAACTTATAAGAAGTGATTCAAAGAAATGGCAACATTCCTTGAATTCTCACAACAGTTGTTTATAGCATGTGAAGAGATAACAGTGTGACAAATACTTAAATCATTTAAATGTCAGTTCTAGATTTGAAAAGTCTTCCATTGAATCTTGCTTATCCATAAAATAGATCTGGTGAATAGGGGTCTTTAGATATTGAAAGGTCTGTGCACAAGGGAGAATGAAAGCCCACTGTCTTATTCTGTGTTTTTAATTCCTCTAGGCTACCTTCTCCCCCACTGTTCAGCCAAAATAAGGAGAGCCACAAAGAAACAACTTGCCAGATAGAAACATCTGCAAAAAAATGATCCTCCAGGGGAACATCTGGATTAATTTCTGAACAACAACATCTAGGGATATCAGCCAGAATACAATACCTGTTTTTAAAATGCACTTACTTCTCTTAATTCCATTTCAGTGCTTTCTTGCTGCTGTAGTTATGAGAGGCTGAAATGATGACTAAGTAAAAATGTTGGTTTAATAGGAACTGTAAGAAGCATCCTTTAATATGGAATACTAGCATTTATTTATTTTTGTTTGTACTTGGAAATGCTAGCAGTAATAAGCTGTCACCACTGAACTCTGAATATAGCTATACCATTGCTAGAACAAACTTATATTGGGAATTTGAGGAGCAGCAATAAAAATAAATTGTTTTTAAGGAAGTAGAGTCTCTGGCTTTATTTTGAAAAAGACTGTTTTATGCTCATGACCAAGATGAGTGGTCTTTGAATTTTAAGCAAGTAAACCCATTAAAACTTGTTCCTGGTGGATAGGGCCCAGCCAGCATGAGAGGGGATGCATACACATTCTGATGATGGCAGAAGTCACATCTGCCACAGTGTACCTGAGCAGAAAGAGGAACCCCAAGTGCCTACATAGAGATTCATATAAGGACAAATTCCCATTGAATGTATGTAGCTCTAGAGTGGTATGTTGCCACATATCAATTCTTTCAAATCCTGACCATTTCCCTTTGGTTCAGTCTCCTACTTCCAGTGCTCTACTCTAATGATGCCTAAGCCTATGCAATAAAAACCAATTAGATTTACATGCTCTTTCCCTCTTTAACCTTATCCCGATTCTCACAACTTCCATTATATTTCACATATGCCTAGGAATGTGTTACATGTTGCTTCCCTCTTTATCCTTGATTCCAAGCTCCCTCACGACTTCCCTGTATGCTGAATTTTAAGTTTCTAATATTTACACTAATTACAATACAGTGGAACCTCATACAACAATCGCCCCGTATAGCAACAAAATCATATAACAATTAGGTTTGGGGGGAAATGGTGTCCGGCATAATTTTCCCTATGGAAAAATCGTACAACAATTTTTCAATGGGAAAAACCACTTAGCAAAAAATAAAAAAAATTTGTTGTACGATGCATCCCATAGGGAAAATTGCTATACGATGCATGCATCCTATAGCAATTGTTTCGTACAACAATGAGCCCTGTGCAACATACCTGTCAAGTGCAGCACCAGACAATATGGGACCTGCGCAGAAGCCTTCTGCGCAGAAGCCTTCTATGCATGCGCAGAAGGTTTCTATGCATGCGTAGAACGCTACTGCGCAGAAGCATTCTGCGTAGAACCCTACACATGTGTAGGATTCTACATATGCACAGAATGCTTCTGCGCAAAACCCTTCTACACATGCGCAGAATACTTCTGCACAGAACCCTTCTGCGCATGCGTAGAAGGGTTCTGCGCAGAAGGGGATGTGGAGTAAATACTTTTCCCCCGCCGTCAAATTACGGGATGGCGGCAGCTCTGGGCGGGAAAGTACAAAAAGCGGCGCTGAATTATGAGAAATCCCAGCCAATACGGGATACTTGTCAGATATGCTGTGGATAATTTTGTAAAGTGGTTTGTGCAAATCAAGTTAATGTTGAATGCAATAGGGAGCAGTATTGTAATAAAAGGTTATTTGGAGAGGGAAATGGGAGAAGAAAATGGGGACACAATGGAGACAAGGATCACTGTGTTGGAAAGGGGCCTTTTAAGTCATTGGGTCCAACCTCCTGCTCAAAGCCGGAATTTGAATCAAAGCAGACCTGACAGATGGCCGTCCAACTCTCTTTTGAATACTTCCAGTGTTGGAGCGCTCGCCACATCTTGAGGCAGTTGGTTCCACAACTGTACTGCTTTAACCCTTAAGATGTTTTTCCCCGATATTCAGCCTGTATCTGGCTTCCTTTAGTTTGAGCCTGTTATCATTCATTCTGCACTCTGGGATGACTGAGGACAGATCCCACCCTTCAGGGCCATAGCCAGAGGGTGGTGGTTGCGGGTTCCGCGAGCACAATTGGCATAACTGTCCCTCACGGTGGTCACACCGGGCGAGGCAGACCCCTGGTCACTGACCTCGGTGAGCACAGAAATTGGGGAGCGGATTAATAATCATAGGGTTGATTCACCCACATCTGACCTGACCGGCGATTCCGCTGAGGGAAGCAAATCACTAAACTCCATTACGTATTAGGCAATTACTCACTCGCAGTTAAACCTAATCCTTGGTGCAAATAGTGGCCATATTTACCCTGGTGTAAGCCCCGAACAATGGATTTCCCCTGTCACTGTTTGTCCTAGTTAATTAACTTCCCCAAGAGAGATTCCCCATTAACCCGGGTAAATGGGTGATGTGATTTTTCTGTCAGATGACGATTCTATCACCGTTGCCTTCTATTCCTATATATGCTGATGTTTTTCCCACAATAAACCACTGGTCTTCGCTCCATCTTGTCTCGTGTCGTTCCTTGACCAGTCTCCTCCGGGACCTCATGGCCGCCCCGCGGCCCCAATCCAACATCTGGTGACCCCGACGTGATCTTACTCGTGAGTAAGCGATCAACGCGGTCCGGTTCTACGCTAGAACCGTGTCCGATCATCCCGGAGGACAGCGCGGCAGCCCGGTCGGAAAGCCAGCCGATCGGGAAGACAGCTCCGCGACGAGGCATTTCAGAGAGGTATCCTACAGCTTGCTCTGGCTTTCACGGCGGCTTGCAGCACGGAAAAACGTGTTCCGCTCAGTGTCGGCTGTGAACCCCTGACAGCGCAGAGGCCACCGAGGGCCCGTGGCGGCAGGCCACGCTCCGAGCTCTACCCAGAGATTCGTCACGCAAAACCTGTTGCCTGAACCTCAGACGCGTCGACCCGTCCCGAGAAGGAGACTTCAAAGGACTCTCGCAGGTAATATGGGGACTTGTCCTCAGCGGCAACGTCCGTCCGCTAGTCAAAGAATTCATGAGGATGAATTCAAAATCCTGGCCAGGGTATATCAGATAAGCTTTCACAGTGGAGAACTAGCACGGCTTTTGGTGTTCTTGAGGGAACACTGCCTGCTTTACCCAGAAGCAGGTACGTTATCCCTTCAGCTCTGGGATCAGATAGGAGACTGCATTCAGCAACCCCCGAAAGCTCCAGAGGGCATAATTCGCACATGGAGCAAATGTAGGAAACTTTTAGCAGAGGTAGATCCAGTCCGGGTAGAGGCTAAGGAACCCCCAGCGTCAGCAGAGCCATCGGCGCCCACGGCGCTCTATCCGTCATTTCAGTTTAAGCAGAATAGTGTAGGGAGCTTTCCCTCGGTGACAGCTGCAGACGTCACCGGTGGAATGCATGGAATGGGAAGCGCTGGCGCTTCTCTGACAGCTACAGGCTCCCGAACTAAGAGTGCCCTTCAGGGCACAGTTGAGGAAGAGATCAGGAAGGGGGAATTGCCAGCAGAAGAGCTAGCTGAGCTTAGTCAAATTTGTCCAATTCGCTTGGAAATGGATGCCCTCACAGGGCAGCAGCAGGTAGTTCACTCACCAGTCCCGTATAAGCTTCTCATGGCTATACGGAAGGCCATTTCAGAGACAGGACTACAGAGTCGGTTCACTAGGGGCACGCTTCAGCAAGTGTGCGAGAACACCATGTTCATCCCGCACAACTGGAAAGCCGTCATGCGGATGATGCTCAACCCCAGCCAGTATTTGCTATGGGACAGCGAGTATCGCCTCGAGGCTCAGGCAAGGGCTGCCAGGATGGGGGGGGCAGTAATTCCTGACCAGTTATATGGCTCAGGTGCCTTCGAATCCATCGATGCACAGACCGCCCTGCCGCTCGCCACTCTTCAGATGTCAGCTGAGGCGGCCTTCAGGGCTTTCCTCAAGGTCCCAGCAACTGGCAAAGCGGCCAAAAATTACACCGCAGTCAAACAGGGCGCCCAGGAGTCCTACATGGACTTTATCAATTGCTTAGAGGAAGCGATTAGTAGGCAGATCGATAATGAGCAAGCCCAACAAGAGCTCATGATGAAATTGGCCAAGGACAACGCCAATCTCGACTGTCCTAAGATCTTGCAGTCACTGGGCAATCGTCCCGACTTGACTCTCACGGACATGATTAGAGCTTGCGCCGACGTTGGCACAGACTCTTACAAAATGGGTCTGCTGGCAGCAGCGGTGCAAGGGGGTAGAAGACCGAAGAACAAAGGGGCATGTCACAATTGTGGCAAGGTCGGTCACTTCGCTAGGGAGTGCCGATCCAAGAGCGGCGGACAACATTCCGGCCGTTCCAAGGCTCCAACCACCCCGTGTCCGAGGTGTAAGAAAGGCTTCCATTGGTCCAGATTCTGTCCGAATTCGGGAAACCGGAACGCGGGCACGTCTCTGGCCCCAGTCCAAACAGAGGCTTCCCTTGCTCTGGGCGAGCCAGAGCTAGATTAGATTCCATTCACATTCCAGGCATTGCAAAGGCGCAGGCCAGCCCCAAGGGTAGTACAGGGCTAGAATTGACTTGCCAGGTGGACGTCACATGCGACTTGCCAGGCACAGTCTATCTGGTGGATTCCCATTACATGGGACCCCTGCCCAAGGGCTTCATAGGTTTAGTTTTGCCTCGCAGTGTAGCAGGAGCACGCGGAATTCTTGTAATTCCGGGAGTCATTGACTCCAATTTTTCAGGCGTTCTCCAAGTTCAACTCTGGACGCACCTACCCCAAACCATTCACAAGGGAGACACGTTAGCGCAACTGATTATGGTTCCTTGTAACTCGCCAGCAGATAGCCAGGGAAGGCTCAGGGACAGCGCAGCGTCTGGGTCAGAAGACCGCTCGAGCGCAAGTGAGGCAGTGCAAGGATACCAGGTCTTAGCGACAGTGGAGACCAACATAGAGTGGAAACAGCGACCAGTTATTGAGGTATTTTTGAATAAAAAATCATTCTCAGGGTTGCTGGATACCGGAGCTGACGTCAGCGTGGTCAGCCGAAGCCATTGGCCACGAGAGTGGGCCATTGAGCCGGTCTCCGATGTGTGGGGGGTAGGCGGCATCCAAGAAGCGTTTAGAAGCCGGGAGTGGGTGGAAGTCACGATCCCCAAGGCTGACGGCACAGCGGTCATTCGGCCGCACATTCTGGACGTGCACATCAACCTTTGGGGGCGAGACATTTTACAGCAGTACGGTGCCACTCTTACCTTCGGGTAATGGCGTTGCCACTTAAATGGCTTACCAACACGCCAGTCTGGGTGGAACAATGGCCGGTAGTGGGGGAGAAATTAGTTCCCCTAAAGCAACTGGTTAAAGAACAGCTAGACGCAGGACATATAGAGCAGTCCACTAGTCCTTGGAATTCGCCCATTTTTGTCATTAAGAAGAAGTCGGGGAAGTGGCGACTCCTCCACGATCTCAGAGAGATCAATAAATGCATACAGCCAATGGGTCCGCTTCAATGCGGCATCCCAAATCCGAATATGATTCCCGAGGGTTGGGAGATCCTGGTCGTAGACCTAAAGGATTGTTTTTATACCATTCCCTTAGACCCCAGGGACTGGGAAAGGTTCGCCTTTACGGTGCCGGTTGTGAACCACAGTGAGCCCACGCAGCATTACGCGTGGAAATTTTTGCCACAGGGGATGCTCAATTCGCCCACCCTGTGCCAAATTTATGTTCACAACGCACTGGCAAAGTTTCGAAACCTTCATCCCACAGCTTTAGTGTGCCATTTCATGGACGATATCTTGGTCGCAGCGCCGCAACTTGGCAGCGAAATGTTTACAGACCTCCAGGCCAGCCTGGGGGAGAAAGGGTTACTCATTGCCCCAGAGAAAGTGCAGAGAACCGAGCCCTTCTCATACTTGGGTCATCGGCTTCTCCGCTCTTTCGCAACACCCGTTTTGCCTCAGATCAACTTAAAAGACTCAGTCACCTTGGTAGAATTGCAGCAAGTTTTGGGTAACATTAACTGGGCCAGACCGTACTTCAGATTGGGTACGGATCTTTTAAAACCGCTCTTCTCGCTGCTAACGCTAGGTAAGCAGCCGGCAGACCGGATACAAATTCCTCGAGAGGCCCGTTTGGCTCTCGAGAAAGTCAACCAAATTCTCAGCCAAAGGTGGGTGGACAGGATTGCTCAGGGGCCATATGCCCCGATCCTGAACTTGTACATCGTTCGGGCCGGATCCATGTTCACCGGAGCCCTAGGAGTGGACTCCGAGAAAGGAGCGAGTATCGTGGAATGGGTGTACTTGCCGAACACCTCTTCCCGAAACATCGTTCCCCCCCAAGAGTTGGTCTCCGCGGTGATCTACCGCGGAAGGCTGAGAGCTAGGGACATTTCAGGGCACGACTTAGCAAAAATTGTGGTCCCATTCACCAAGGAGCAAATTCAGCAGCTGATGCAGCTCGGTGACTCGCTTCCAATTGCCTTGGAGGGATTCACCGGATGCTTGGCATACCACTTGCCAAAAGACCCCAGACTTGTCTCGCTTCAAACGCAGACAATCACCTTGTACGAATTGATCTCGCAGGTTCCACTTCAGGGGGCCAGAACAGTTTTTACAGATGGGGGTCGCACATATGGTGTCTTGACTTGGCAGGAGGGCCAGGCTTGGCGCACGCTTCTAACTCTTCCACAGAAGTCCGCACAGCGGGCAGAGTTGGCGGCGGTGAACCTTGCTTTGCGCACCTTCGCCAAAGAACGCCTCAACATTATTACTGACAGTCAGTATGTTAGGAATTTGCTTCACAGTCTACCGGGAGCATACATCACTCCCGCGATAGACAAAAATTTGCTGAGTCTGTTCCTCACAGCTCAATTTCACTTGCGAAACCGCACGGAAGCGCTCTATATCGCCCACATCCGAAGTCACCAGGACCTACCGGGTCCGATCTCCGCGGGCAATAGCAGAGCAGATGCGGCCGCAAAGGAAATTCAGCAACGGTCAGTGTTAGGTGTTTTCACTACTCCAATTCAGAGTCATGCATTCTTTCATCAGAATGCCAAAGCACTCGCCAGACAGTTTAACCTGCCACTTTCTCAAGCCCAAGGCATAGTCCGCTCTTGCCAGCATTGTGCAGGGGCACCGGGGGGGCCCTCGTGGGGAGTCAACCCACGAGGGACAGAGGCTAACCAGGTGTGGCAAATGGACGTCACACATGTCCCGCAGTTTGGCAGATGGCAGTACATGCACGTTTGCATTGATACTTTTTCACAATTCGTTTGGGCGACAGCGCAAAAAGGGGAGACTGCTTCCCACGTGGAGCAGCACCTCCTAGCCTGCTTCACGGCAATGGGCAAACCACGGCACGTGAAAACCGACAACGCCCCGTCCTACAGCTCTAGGCAGTTGGCTAACTTCATGGCCACCTGGGACATTAAGCATACTTTTGGCGTTCCTTACAATCCGCAGGGGCAAGCGATTGTGGAACGAGTCAATCGGACGCTCAAGTCCTATATTGACAAACAAACAGAAAGGGGGGAGCCACCAGCCCTCCCCAAGTCACAGGGTCAGGCACAGCATTGTCTGAACAAGGTGTTGTTCACTTACAATCACCTTAATGTTTTTTCCGATTGCACACCGCAGGAGAAACACTTCCGCCGTTCGGAAGCTCTCCCGCGACCGATGGTGCGTTACCGGGTGCCACCGGACCCTTCCTGGAGGGGCGCGGTGCCACTCGTAACCTGGGGAAGAGGGTATGCTGCAGTTATGTCTCCTACAGGTGTCATTTGGATTCCAGCTCGGTGCGTTAAGCCTCACTTGGAGCCACATGGCGGGGACCCAGGCCGATCCGAGTCCGATCCCGGAGATGGAGGACCTCACCCTGACCGAGGGGACCCGGCGGAGGAGGTGGCGACAGCCGACGACAGCGCCGAAGGTCACCTGGGGGATGGTCAAGACCCTTTGTAATGAAACCCAGGACGCCCTCCAACGTGAGGGCAGGGAACCGACACCGGAGAACTTCGTAGCTGCAGTCGTCGCCCGGATTACTGCCAACACCGTGGCAGTCACCATCATCCTGACCCTCTCCCTACTTGCGGGGGGAGGCACTCAGGCAGCATCACTAAAGGCCAGCGATCTGATGCCAGGCGGAGATCTCTCTGCCCGGATGCACTACAATCTATGGGAAAGGTTGGCGGGGCTCGTCAACCAGTCCGATTTTTGCCTGAAGCAGGACATTGGTTCTGCCTCAGTTCTGAGCACCTGTCTCATCCCAGTGTGCCACACTCCAGACGCGCACACCAGGGATGGCGACTGGCTGGTGAGGCGGATTTTCGGTCCGTATCTCCCTACGAGCTTCACAGCATACGCTCGCTGGGGAATGCAGCTGACTATGACTTTGCCGGCTGATGCAGCCACTCTCCACACCCCTCGAGTGGTGGTCAGCCCGAACTCTACTTGTGCTCGAATGACCGGCTGCTCCGCAGTCGGCCGAACTCGGCGCCGCTGCCTTGACGCTGGCAGCGGCAACTGGACTTGTAATAACCCAGAGACACTTGGCTCAATGTATGCTTATGTTACCCTACCTTCGGGTTGGTTCTTTACATGCAATCAGTACACTTGGAACTACATTCCCGCAAATGTATCAGATTCCATATGTTGTATCAGTCGCTTGACATTGTTACTCCCCACTAGGGATATGATTGTTCCAAGCACAAATGTTTCCGCACCCATACGGCGCACTCGTGCCACCCAGTTAGACAGCTCATGTGATAGCAACATTAGGGTTCTGAGTCCCGCTGAGTACGTCTCGTTGGCAGTCAGCATACTTGGCGTGCCAGGCTTAGCCGTCGGCAACGCTCGGAGAATTGGTCAATTGGCTTGCAGATTAGCAAAGGCCATTAACCATACCTCCTCAGCAATAGCGCTGCTCAACCAGGAGCAGGCAGAGCTTCGCCATGCTATCCTAGACAATCGGGCAGCTATCGACTATCTCCTGTTGTTACATCATTTGGGTTGCGAATCTGTCCACAGCATGTGTTGCTTTAATCTCACAGACAACACCCGTAAAGTGCAGAGCCAGCTCACGGACCTCCACACCCTAGTCAAGAACATCAAGGAGGATTCTTCATGGGGGTGGTGGGATTCCTTGTGGTCATGGCTCCCATGGGGGTGGCTCCAGACAACGCTCAAGGTGATTGCGGGGGTGATAATACTGGGCATAGCAGGATGCTGTTTCATGCAATGTATTCCCTCGCTGCTATCGAGATGCCCCCCGTGGGGGGAACCCCGAAGTGTCGTTCCCGTACACCAGCTGATGCCCCTCTTGCGCAGGGTCGCCTGTCAGGTCCAGAAATAACAAAATAAGGGGAGATGCCGGTTCCGCGAGCACAATTGGCATAACTGTTCCTCACGGTGGTCACACCGGGCGAGGCAGACCCCTGGTCACTGACCTCGGTGAGCACAGAAATTGGGGAGCGGATTAATAATCATAGGGTTGATTCACCCACATCTGACCTGACCGGCGATTCCGCTGAGGGAAGCAAATCACTAAACTCCGTTACGTATTAGGCAATTACTCACTCGCAGTTAAACCTAATCCTTGGTGCAAATAGTGGCCATATTTACCCTGGTGTAAGCCCAGAACAATGGATTTCCCCTGTCAGTGTTTGTTCTAGTTAATTAACTTCCCCAAGAGAGATTCCCCATTAACCCGGGTAAATGGGTGATGTGATTTTTCTGTCAGATGACGATTCTATCACCGTTGCCTTCTATTCCTATATATGTCTCGTGTCGTTCCTTGACCAGTCTCCTCCGGGACCTCACGGCCGCCCCGCAGCCCCAATCCAACAGGTGGTGGTGGTGCGAAAACCTTCCTGAGCTAGCAGCCCACCCCCCACCCCACCCCATGACACCAATGTTATATATTGTGAGTGTGACATTGTTGCCCCCCCCCCCGATTTTTTTTTGCCCCTCTTGAAAAAAAAATTCACGTCCACATCTAGAATCCTGACTATGGCCCTGCCAGCCTTCCTCTTTATGATCATCTTTTCCGTTATTCAAAGAGTGCAACCCCTCTCAGTTTCTATTTTTCTCAAGGCTATAAACATGCCCAGTTTTTTCAATCTTTTCTCACAGGGCTTGGTTTCCAGTCCTCCGGTCATCTTTGTTGCTCTTCTCTGTACCTGCTCTGCAGACATTTCCATGGTCATGTAGCAGGCATGACTAGACAGCAGAGTGCACAGAATGCTGTTACCTTCCCACAGAAGGTTTATCTACTTTATATTCGATTTATATGTCGCCCTGAGTCGGCGTACGCCGAGTGGGCGGCATATAAATCGAATAAATCAAATCTACTTGCAGTGGCTCAGTGGTTAAGGCACTCGCCTCGTTAGCTGCAAGGCCGGCAAGTTTAGCAGTTCAAGACCTGAGTACTGCATGACGGAATGAGCTCCCGTCTTCGTCCCAGCTCCTGCCAACCTAGCAGTTCGAAAGCAAGACATTGCAAGTAGATAAATAAGGGGCCACTTCGGTGAGAGAAAAGGATCTTGAGGACACGAAAGGAGCCTCACTCAGGCGTCCCCGTGAGAGGCGTTCCACCCAGCAAAATCCCTTTTCAACCCAGAATAATTTCTGACACGAAATTATTTTTAATTATCTATTTGCAACTCCACGCTTTCGAAATGCGAGGTAACTTTGGCAGGAGTTCACTACTCCGTCGTGCAGCACTCGGGTCTCGAACTGCAGACCTTTCGGTCGCCAAGTTCAGCCAGCGCAGGAGTCCAACCACCTGGTGACCTGAAACTGAAAGTCATTCGGAATCGGTCGGATAAGTTCGGAACTCCAGTCCGGGGAGGCGCCAGACCCACGCGTGCGCAGAGGCCGCCGCCGCCCCGCCATGCACCGCGGCCTGTACTGTCCCCTTCGAGGCCAATGGGTCCTACTATGGCTACCTACGGCCGTGGGTTGGTGGGGCGTCGGCTGCTGCGTCGGCTGGGTCTGCTTAGGGGCAAGGAGGAGGCCAGGCGGCCACTGAGCCGCGGGGAGGAGGAAGCAGCGCCGCCTGCAGGAAGCGAGGCGCTATGGCGGAAGCTGCGCGCTGGGGGCGCGGCGGTGGTGCCGGGTTTTCTCTCCGAAGCGGAGGAAGCGCTGCTGGCGGAGGAAGTGGAGTCTCCGCTCCGTCGGCGCCGCTACGAGGATGCGCACTGGGACGGGGTGGGTGGCCCAGAGGAGCTCGCCAGTGTGTGTGAGTGTGTCGCGTGTGTGTGAGTGTGTCTAAGCCATAGGACTAGACTCAGTGATGGCCCAACCTTGGCACTCCAGATGTTCTTGGACTTCAATTCCCAGAAGCCCAAGCACCCTGTGAATCCACACAAATGGGTTTGCTGTGATTCATCCAGTCTGCGCCGCCCTCGTCACTACCGTACGGGCGCATTTTACTTCCGCTTCCGGGAGCGACGAGGGCAGCGCGGGCCGGATAAATCGCAGTAAACCCATTTGTGTGGATTCACAGGGTGCTTGGGCTTCTGGGAATTGAAGTCCAAGAACATCTGGAGTGACAAGGTTCGCCATCACGGTTGTAGGCGAAGAGTCAGCGCTGTCTGCATCTGCAGCCGCTTCCATGGACATGTGGCAGGCATGCCTCGACACTAAAGTGCACAGAACGCTGTTTACCTTCCCACCGAAGTGGTCCCTATTTATCTACTTGCCGTGTCTTGCTTTCGAACTGCTAGGTTGGCAGGAGCTGGGACAGAGATGGGAGCTCACTCCGTCGTGCAGTACTCGGAAATCGAACTCCGACCTTCCAAATGTGGAGTTCAGCATCTTAAACACTTGAGTCACCACACACCCATTTTGTTGTTGTTGTTCAGTCGCACAGTCGATTCCGACCCTTTGCGACCCTATGGACCATTGATCTCCAGGCACCCCTGTCCTCCACCATCCTCCTCGGCCCGCTCAGCTCGGTGCCCGCTGCGTCCACAATGCCATCCAGCCATCTCATCCTTGGCCGTCCCCTTTTTCTTTTGCCCTCCACCTTTCTCAGCATCAAGGCCTTCTCAAGTGAATCCTCCCTTCTCATTTGATGTCCAAAGTACTTCATCTTTACTATTTGACCTTCTAAGAAGCAGTCAGGACTGATTTCTTTCAAGATTGACTTATTTGTTCTCGCTGTCCAGGGGACTCTCAAAACTCTCCTCCAACACCACATCTCAAAGGTGTCTATTCTTCTGCGCTCAGCCTTCCTAATGATCCAGCTCTCGCATCCATACATCCCATTTACCTACTTGCAATTTCTTCCTTTCGAACTGCCAGGTTGGCAGGAGCTGGGACAGAGACGGAAGCTCGCTGCATCACACAGCACTCGGGTCCTGAACTGCTGGCTTGCCGACTTTCCAGTCGTCAAGTTCAGCATCTTAACTACTTAGCCACCACTGTCCCATGGGCTTAGGATTTGGCAATTACACTTAAATACTATGCCACAGTGCTCAGAGCATTGCTAATTACAGGTAACTAGCATTTTGCGCCCAACATGCTGGGTACTCATTTTACCGACCTCAAAAAGATGGAAGGCTGAGTCCACCTTGAGCCTTCCTGTCAGGATTGAACTCACAACATTTTGGCTTCCAGGGAGGCAGTCAAGGAGGTGGGCGGCTCCAAGTTCAGGCTTGCCACTATCCCTTGAAACTCACTGGGTGGCCTTGAGAGAGTCAGTCTCTCTTTCTCTTAGTCTGGTATTCAAAGAGAGAGAGGCTCAAGTCCCAGGATGTAGGTGGAAAAATACAAGACACACTTTATACTCCAATGTTAAGCTGGTGTTTTGGCTCTCCCCCTTCTTCGAAGGTCATAGGGTAGAGTTATAAGTAACCTCTGCATTTTGTTAGGTATGTAACCAGCTCTCTATAGTGAGTCATGGGGATAACTTTTCACTGTCAACTGCTGCTTCCCTGTTTTAAACTGGAGATGGCAGGGACTGAACCTGGAGTTTTCTGCATTTAGGACAGTGAGCTCTCATCATCTGCCCCATCTCCTGCCAACCTAACAGTTCAAAAGCAAGAAATTGCAAGTAGATAAATAGGTACTGCTTAGCCGGGAAAGGTAACTGCGTTATGTGAACTCTGGCATCTAGTCATGCCTATAGAATGCATATTTTCCAGATGAATGTGCAAAAATGGTTCAATCTGAGATGATGCAACATCCGTTGTATCTGTAATGTGGAATCCTTAATTTCCTTATTTGCATGTGAAAAATCATCACTTGGTTTGATTCATGTGCTCAGAAGGTATGTAAAAGATTTGCAGTGATTATTCTCACACCCTTTCCTCTGCCTGTTTACCTTCACTCTAAAAACAAACTTGTAATGTTTCACTGGGAATGAATGTGATGTAGTGGATAGAGTACAAGACTAGGATTCAGAAGACCTGACTTCAGATACAGTACTGCCATGCCATGAAAATTGGCTGGGGGACATACCTGTCAAGTTTTGGATTTGGAAATAAGGGAAATTTCCCCGCAAATACGGGATACTTGACCGCTATGCTTATCCTGTGCTGCCCTCCAATGGCGGCAATAGGGCATTGCAGTCTAATTAATAAGGGATGATGGCGGGAAAGAGGGTAAAATAAGGGGTTTTCCTGGCCAATAAGGGATACTTGACAGCTATGCTGGGGGAGGTGGTAGGCAACTGTGATTCACTCTTTGAACATATCACATACACAACTCTTATTATAGTTGCCATAAGTTGGAAATGACTTAACAGCACATAACAATGTCCCTCCAGTACTTTTATAACTCTTAGCATCTTTGATGTTATATTGGCCTATCCCGGCAAAATCTTATTTAGCTAGTCAGTTGAAGACAAAGCTTGTCCATTTTGATAGGTTTTATTTCTATGGAGGGGTGCAATGTTCCTCCATACCGTCTCTGTGTCATAAGATTAGTAAAAGCATTGATCCAACCTTTCTGTTTCAGGCCTACAACAATATGATTCAGTAAGGATAATTAGAAGACAACTATTTCATCTGAAGACCTGTCTCCCCCTGCAGCTGTTTTCTTAAGGGGCTTGACAACATCTCCCTGGATTGGCCTAAGACACTCTGTCTAAGGCAGTGGTTCCCAACGTGGGGCCAATGCCCCACAGGGGGACTTCAGTTCCCAGAAGCCTACTCAGTACATTGGCTGATCAGTACTATGGGGTATTGACTTAGGCTTATGGGAAGTCCAAAAACCAAAGGTTGGGAAACACTGATCTAAAGGCAAAGGGCAAGGTGATGCTTCCCTTGCGTCTGTATACAGGCATCAACTGGTTTGACAGGCACATTTCACCTCAATACTGGCAACAGGATAATGGTCTCCACTACACTTAAAAGCAACTAGGAGTGTGGGACAAGCTGTTCTGCTGCATTAGTTGCCTCATTCTGCCCAGTGGTAAGACTTCTGTTTGGCCCAGAATTCTATATTTTGTTTCTGTGTTGTTTTTATCGTGTCTGAAGCACACAAAGGTGCTTTCTGGATTGAAAGGATTTTTTGCTGGAGGAACTCTGCTCGGGGGATGCCCAAATGAGGTTCCTTTCATGTTTTCCTACCGAAATGGTCCCTATTTCTCTACTTGCAATTTCTTGCTTTCTGACTGCTAGGTTGGCAAGAGCTGGGACAGAGACGGGCGCTCAATCTGTCATGCAGTACTCGGGTCTCAAACTGCTGACTTGCCGATCTTCCAGCTAGCAAGGCGAGCTTCTTAGCCACTGAGCAAAGGTCACCTTGTAATCAGGATCACCCAGTTGGTGACAACTGTTAAGTGTGACCTGAGCTGGACTGCGATTTTCAATAACTGTCCCCTTTTCTGATCTCGGCCTTTCACTTCTTTCTTCTGCAGGCTATCCATAAGTATCGTGAGACAGAAAAATTGCACTGGAGCAAAGAAAGTCAGGAGATTTTGCAAAGGGTCCGCGATGCAGCTTTCCCTCCAGGCCTACCACAGCTTGCACAAGTCCATGTTCTGGATTTGCATAAAACTGGCTACATAAAACCTCATTTAGACAGTGTCAAGGTAACATGCCACCAAAGGGCTGGGAATTATTATCCTACAACTTGGGCTTTCTTCAGTACAACGAATGCCACCCTGGTCTTTAAGAAGAGTGATGTGAGAGAGACTGGCTAGATAATGCAGTGAGTTGGATTTCAAATTGCAGAGTCATGGAGCAGGAATTCAGTTCCCTGTGATGTCTCCTAGGAGAAGAGCCAGCCTGTGTAGCCATGGGCAAGCTTCATAGTCCTAGGTGCCACCAGAAGAACGGAATTATAAAACATTTCTGAGTACTCTATACCTAGAAAATCCTGGAAAAGGTCACTCTAAGATTGGATAATGCACAATTATTTTATGAGTGGGGAAGCGCGATCGAGACTGGCCTCAGCTGTGAGGCGGCCGGCGTGGCGCATAAGTAGACCTGCTGCATCGGAATCTCAATTGCCTCCCCGCTCACAACCAAGGGAAGTTTCCCCCTGGTGAGAGCAGGATCAAGACTCGGATGTGGCAGGTCTCCTTATGGGTCACGCCGGCCGCCTCATAGCTGAGGCCAGTCTTGATTGTGCTTCCCCACTCACAACCAAGAGAAGCGTCCCTTGGTTGTGAGTGGGGAAGCACGATCGAGACTGGTCTCAGCTGTAAGGCGGGCCGGCGTGGCCCATAAGGATACCTGCCGCATCAGAGTCTCGATTACCTCCCCACTCACAACCAAGGGAAGTTTCCCCCTGGTGAGAGCGGGATCGAGACTCTGATGCAGCAGGTCTCCTTATGGGCCACGCCGGCCGCTTCACAGCTGAGGCCTGTCTCGATCGCGCTTCCCCACTCACAACCAAGAGAAGCGTCCCTTGGTTGTGAGTGGGGAAGCGCGATCGAGACTGGCCTCAGCTGTGAGGCGGGCTGGCATGGCCCATAAGAAGACCTGTTGCGTCGGAGTCTCGATCCCGCTCTCACCAGGGGAAATTTCTCTTGGTTGTGAGCGGGGAGGCAATCGAGACTCGGATGCAGCAAGTCTTCTTATGGGCCACGCCGGCCGCCTTACAGCTCGTCCTTCTCTTCCGTCCTGGACACTGGAAGCAGGAAGTGGCATGCGATCGGAGATACAGCAAATTGCCAGGAGGTAAGGAGGTCTTATTTTTGGATGGGGCCTTATATTTCAAAGGCAGGGGGAAAAAGGGGGTGTGTCCTATTATGGGAGGAGGTCCTATATTCGGGGAAACACGGTACTGTATTTCTGCTACTATGAAGTATAAGGAGGTATTTTTTTAAAAAAAATTGAGAAAAGTATTTTTGGCATGGGGAAAGTAAAAACATTTCTCCAATATCCAGGAACAGTCATGTGCACTCCTGGATATCTGGACATTGCCTGCACCTGGGTTAAAATTAATGAAATTCTGTTTTACCCTTTATCTATACCTATAAGAAGGGGGTTGTGTGGTATGTGTCCGGCGTACGTGGCCACACCTGGCCCAACCATCCTGTACCGAGCTGGCCACACTTACCTTAAGACTCTGCGAGCATCGCCACAAGAGTCCGGACGCCGAGTGTGGGGCACCCGCCCCA
The DNA here is from genome assembly GCA_035047345.1 of Bradypodion ventrale. Lineage (NCBI taxonomy): Eukaryota > Metazoa > Chordata > Lepidosauria > Squamata > Chamaeleonidae > Bradypodion > Bradypodion ventrale. The sequence continues at coordinate 193,659,379 of JAWDJE010000002.1, forward strand.
CGAACATTAACAAAAAAACCTACATTTCCTAGTGTCCTCTGCGCCATGCAACCCATCAGCCAATCAGGCTGAGGGACGCGAGCGCGGAGGCCAGGAAAGCGGTGCACACGTTAAAAAAATCAGCCAGCCAATGCGCAAACCACTTTCCTCCGGGAGACACTTTGTCTCCCGGAGGGAAGCCATCCTCAGCTCACCACGGCGGGCGGGCACGCACAGCAGTTGCCGGCTGGGCCGGCTGCTTTTGGTGCCCCCTGACCGACTGGTGAAGGCCTTGATGCCGACGGGGACGGAGGACAGGCCATGCCACGGAGGCACAGATAGTGAGCGGCCCAGCTCAGAAGGTTGCGCTGGGGAGGCACAGAGAGCAAATGGCCGAGCCGGCAACAGGTAAGTGGGGCAAGGGAAATGGACTGAGGGGGGGAACGGGCCCGGGGACCATGCCACCCGCCCTGCTCTGGGAGGAGAAAGGGGGAACACAAACCCGCCACCCACCCGTCCCCCCCTCAGTCCCTGTCCCCCGCCCCACTTACCTGTTGCCGGCTGGGCCTTTCGCACTCGGCGCGGCCTTCTGAGCTGTGTATGTGGCCACGCTGAGGCTTCAGGGGGGAGGTCCTTCTCTCCCCATGCAGCTTCGGTGTGTGTGTGTGTGTGTGTGTGTGTGGCCTCACCAAGGCTTCAGGGGGAGGAAGGGGAGCCCCTCCTCTCCCCATGCAGCTTCGGCATGTGTGTGTGTATGGTTGTGGTGTGTGTGTGTGTGTTTGTGTTGCGTGTATGGTTGTGTGTGTGTATCCCCCAAAACCACCCCAACCACCAACACACAAGTTATACCTGCCCAGCAGGGCCGGGCAAAAAAATGTTAGTTTACTTACTTCCAGTAAGGGGGCTCAAGGCGGTGTACAACAGTTAAAAAGTATGTTGAAAATCACAATAAGTTAAGATGTCAGCATTAAATATTTAAACATCACTGACAAAACCAAATTTAAACAAATTTTAAAAGTGATAATAAAAATATGTCATATCTCGTAATAAAAATGTCAATCCTGCCAGAGCATCTACAAATCAAAGCCAGTTTTAAAAAAAGGTTTTCACCTACAGTACCAGCAGAAAGCCTGAAAGCACTGTTAGCTTTGTGAGATTCTCTCCCCCCACGCTTTCTCTTTGATTTCTCAGTATCTGTGGTATGGGCCCTTTGGCTTTAAATAATTGGGTGTGACTCAGTCATAATTTGCAGCACCGACCAATGAGGTCATACTGCCTTTTCCAAGAATAATAATGGTGTTTATGTGGATATGTAGACAGATAACAATTGTTATGGATCCCTAGTGCTTTAGAACTCTTTCTCATTGGAATAACAAGTTTATATTTGGACTGCATCATTTGAGTGTCTACATCAGGGGTTCCAAACCTTTTCAAGCCGGGGGCTGGGTCACGCTCTTGCAGTCAGCATTGAGGGCCAGATGGCCATTTTGCCCTGCCTGCACAATGGGGTGGCCATTTTGTCCCAACAGCTGCAAAGGGGTGACCATTTTGTTTCTCAAATGCCCTTGAAGGAGTGGGGGGGGCACATGAAATGGCACCATGGGCTGGATTTGGCCCATGGGCCTTAGGTTGAGAACCCCTAGTCTACATGAAGGTTCATATGATGAGCTACCCTTCTGTATAAAAAGTTAGCATGTGAGTGATAAGAGTCCTTGCCCAGCTGCCTTTCTGATATGCTAATGATATGTGAGAGTTGCTAATAAGCTGGCTGTGTCAAGTTTCCAGTACTGTATTTTTGACAGTTACAACTGCTTGTGCCATGCTGGTCTTCATAATCTTTATATTTCCCTCTGCTAGTTCTGTGGCTGCACCATTGCAGGCCTTTCCCTGCTCTCCTCAAGTGTGATGCGCCTGGTCAGGGAACAGAATCCAGAGGATCGTCTAGACTTACTACTGGAGCGCCGCTCTCTTTACATCCTGAGGTAATTTCAGTAAAATAAGAATTGCTTGGCTATATTAGACAAAGAGCCCATCTTGTCTAGCATCTACTGTCTTATGCTGGTTTGCGAGATGCCTCTGAAAGAGAAAGGGCATGTCTTTTTATCCCCAGAGGAAATGGGATTTGATACACAGTATGCTTCTTTGGGGTCTCTGTGAATCCACACTGATGGGTTTGCGCATGCACGGAAACTCGATCTCGGAATCTTCCAGAGCTAATTTTAAAAAGGTCATTAGGATCGGCCACCCTGCTGCGCATGCTCTGCTCGCCCTGCAGTTCCCCCCTTTTCTAGACCATGAGCCTTCCAGGAGACACAAAAATGGCTAATCTCACACCCAGGCCTGTGGCTTCCTCCAAGGACTCGCACCGTCAGAGCAGAAAGAGGAAACACAAAAAAGACTCCTCATACTGTGAGGCAGCCAAATGGTCTAAGAAAGACCAGAAGAAATGGATGGAGGTACCACAAGCCACTCAGACTCACCAGTCCCCGAGATCTCCACCGATAAGGTCTCCTGCTCATTCTTGGAAAAGAAAAGAGGTCCTTTGTCCCAGCTCTTCCCCTGACTGACATGTCCTGTCCTACCAGGAGGCTCCAACTCAGCCAGAACACTCACCAAAACAGCCGCATTCTCAGCAATCATCCAAAGAGTGGCCTCCCCTCCACTCTAGAACGAAGAAAATGTAGCAGGAACCCCCAACTGGTGTCTTCCAGAACCGAAACCGTGCACTCTCCACCTCACATGAGCACAAGGGAGACAAAACACCATCGGGTCAGAATGGAGCACCGACCCGAGCTGGTCACCCAGAGAGGAATCTGTGTTCTCTGATGCGGCGATGTCTATGCTTCCCTCAATTACTTTCTTGATGCCCCTATTGGACTTGCTATTTAGAGCTACGAAACAGCTAAGAGTGGGTCAACAGCTACCAACAGCTACCTACTCACCCATCATTCTGGATTCACAGAGACCACAAAGAAGGAGGAGGGGTTGCATACATATAGCTGCCGTTCTTTGAGTGGTCATCTGTGAATTCACACAGCCCACCCTACCTCCCCTCAATCATACCAGGGACTTCTTCCACTCTTTTTCAAAATACAGCTTATTATGAGCTGAGGAGGAGAACTGTTAGGCACACAGAGCATGCACAGTATACTCCATTCTTTATTCTCAAAATGGCAATTTCAAGTCAGGGGGAGAGACAAAATATGTAAACATCCTTGCCTCATGGTTTAGAAGAAATTAAACCTAATGTGTGATTGACATGTCTTGCTGTAAGATCATTGGTTGGAATCCCTAAGGAGGAGGGCCAAAGGTAGACCCTGTGGGAAGAGATATATTACCCAGAGAGGCACACACATACACAAGCCGACAGAGACACTCTCTGGAATGCTGTGCTTTTAAGATTGCCAAAATGTAGATGATGGGGAGAAAGTGGGGGCCCATGGGCTATCCCTGGAACATGCAGCTTGCTTTATTTCTGCTTTGAAATGTTTTCTAAGCTATTGCTGGACTGTATCCTGAATTTTGCTATGCTTTCAATACACTTCTAAAATGCCTGAAGAGACTCTGGAGTGATTACTTGGCACACGTTACCTGAATCTACACTAGTTTCATAGGCACCCTTTGCCCACTACCTAGATTTTGGTCGGGAGTGACTGGGCATACCGATAGGAAAAGCTCTGAACTGCTGGGTCCAATCTGGGCCAGGGAAGCAGGATCAGGCGCAATCCCATCACCAGGAGGCCAGAGGACTACCAAGTCCTACCTGGGAGTAAGCGGATTGTTACACCATGGGCGTCCTAATGACCTTTTCCCAACTATAGAAAACTCCGAGATCAAGTTTCCAATCTTGTGCAATGCCATCAGTGTGAATTCACAGATAGCCACTTGAAGAATGACAGTTACAGGTAGGCAACCAGTCCTTCTATTTAGCTATCATGCTTAGGACCATTGATGGCCTTACTGCTCAATGAAGTTCTGCCACCACCATTCCTCATAGATGTTCTTAATGCATGTCCCCTTCCTCGTATCAGCCCTGGTGTCATTACTGTAGACTCTGAACATTAACCACTGAGGACATCAGTCCTGCTTTGTGCTGGATCAGATCAGAAACCTAACCGATACAGTACTTTGTGGCAGTATTTTTCCCCAGCGTATGGTCCTGAGTGGGAAACACTTAATCGTAATGCTCTTCTACCTTTTTAACTACAGTTCCTATGTTCCCTCACTGCTGATTATATTGATTGGGCCTGCTGGCAATGCAGTTCAAAAGATTTGGATGCTGTTGCCTTGGAGTAGGCTGCTATAATAAATAATAATAATAAATTTTAATTTATATCCCGCCCTTCTCGGCTGAAGCTGACTCAGGGCGGCAAATTACAACATGTCAATACCATAATAATACAATTAATAAAAAAGCACAAAGATAAATAACAACACCATACAATATAATAAAAATAAAAGTTAATTACAAATCACAAGGGTACATATTACAAATATAATATCAAAGTTAGCAATTAAACACAGAATCAAGAAATAAAGGTTCAACATTACAATACCTGTATACAAAAAAACTATCACCAAGGCAGCAAAATAGGACAGTCCCAGGGCAAAGTCCTGTCCCTGCAGTCCATGCAAATGGCAGGCCTCAACACTCACAACAGACCAGGAAAGAAAGCTACATGCCTCAGCGTCGGCGCATCCTTTTATCCCCCGCCAGGGCCATCACAGGTGCTCTCGACTCCTCCCGGTTTGCTGGACCGGGAGGAGGGGCTCTGGACTTCGGCGCGCCGCAGCGGCAGGTGTCAGGAGTCGGCGGCGGGGAGGTAACGGCAGGTGCAGTCCTTTTATCCCTCCGCCAGGGCCATCACAGGTGCTCTCGACTCCTCCCGGTTTGCCGGACAGGGAGGAGGAGCTTCGGACTTCAGCGGGCCGCAACAGCAGGTGTTGGGCGTCGGCAATGGACAATGATCCATTGTCATTTAGACAACATAAATATGGTTTTCTGCTACAAGAATGATCCTGCACAAGCCTGTGTCATATGTACTTAGCCCCTTCTATCCTGTTACATGGGGGCCATTCAACAATTACGTGACCCTCGGGGGGGGGGAATCTGCTATCTGAATTACGGAAAATTACGTGGTGGCGGGGGACTCAGGTCAAATATTACGTAATCCATTTGGAGCTGTTGTGGTTTCGAAACATGGCGCTTTTTTAGGTTTAAAAATGATCTCTGGGAATTTTGATCCGATTTGAGATGATTGAATTGCTTGTGCAGTCTGCATTAGGCACCAATAGTGAAAAGCTCTAAAAATTAGAGTTTCAATACAAAAGCTCTGGATTACGTAATTTTAAAGGGAGGGGGGTTTGGAGTGAAAATTACGGTCAGATTACATGGGGGGAGGGGTCAACACCCGCCCCCCCCACCCAATGGATCACATAATTGCTGAATGGCCCCATGGTTGTAAGAGGGAAATAGAAATGTCTATTTCTGTATTTAGATAAGCAACAGACCCTGCTAGATCCAATTTTGGAAATGATGTTTGTTTTTCTGGAACAAACAAGGATCAAACTGTGGTTTTGATTCCTGGCTTGTTCTAACAGACCAAAATATCCTGAATTTTGGCTGCAACAGGGAGCTGCACTTTGTTTAAAAGTTGAGATTTCAGTATCCTAAAGCAGTTCAAGAGAAGAAAATTGGTCAATGCATAAACCCAAGATTAGTTCATTGTGAGCTCCACCGCTGCTACCCAAAGCAGTGGCAGGGGAAAGTCCCTCTTCAAACATTATTTCCAGAAACTGCAAACTCCTGGAGTGCTTGAATTTGATTTTATTAAAATAGGGGAATGAAGTACAAGGAAAGGGATGACCCCAGTCACATCCTGTTTCATCAATCCAGTATTTATTTATTTATTTATTTATTCATTCATTCATTTATTTCCTCAATTTTCTATTGCTGCCCAACTTGGCAACAACTCTGGGCGGCTAACAACAATCAACAACAACATCAGACAATTAAAAACCCCATTAAAATTCCATTAAAATTCAAAATAATTTTAAATAATTTACCCACCCACCCCATCCATTAAAAGAAATAGATAATCTTGATTATATGAGCCAGCAGGCAGGGGTCACCCCTCCATTGGTGCCCCACACCTGGCCTGCCAGCCAGGTTTTCAGTTCTTTCCTAAAGGGCAGCAGTAGGGTGCATGTGTAAAGTAATTCCACTAGCCCCCTGTCAAGTCCAGTCTCTTCCTAAGACTGAGTGGTTGCCCCACTCCCTTCCATTAGGGATTGTAATGGTGACTGCTCACCAGTGAATGAGGGTCCCCAGCCATACCTGTTGTTGTCTCTGGCACTCCTTTTGATGCGTCTACCAACAGTGCTCTCACTGAGTGGCGGCGGCTGGATGCCCTGCCAGATGCTAAGGTTTCCATGGAGTTGGTGTTGAGATGGGATACATTGGCCAGTTGAAGATGGAGGCTCCTGTGTTGTGTCCTTTCTCTTTGGCTACCAGGATCTCCGGAGATTTCTCCGGGTGTTCTGTACATACATGGAGTTCACATTCCAGGTAGTGCAAAATATGGTATTCAGCTCTTCCTCAGCTTTCTCCCCACTCCTCTTCTTCAGACCTCTTTGGGTCATCCATATTGGATCCTCCTTTATCCCCTCTCTCTGTGTTCCAGGATCTTCTTGCCTTCATATAATCTTCCTCTTCCTTCCCAGTTCTCCCATTTCTGGACCACCTGAGGCTCAGGAGCCACTGTTTTCCCCAGGCCATCTAGGAAGCTTGGGATGAGGACAGAGAACCCACTAGGGGTGCCAGGAGCAACCCACCCTCACATTCATGAAACAAAAAAAGTGTTTTAAATTATGCTTGAACATAATGATCAATCCAGTATGTTATAAGAATTTATAAAGAGCAACACCATCATGTAAATGAAATAGCATGGACTGTGGATTGATGTGTATAGATATAGAGGAATATACAATATATACTCGAGTATATGCCAACCCGAATATAGGCCGAGGCACCTAATTTTGACCTAAAACCCCAAGAAAATAGATTAGCTGCTAGTGAGTTTCAATAATCAAAATACATGAAAACATGGCAAAATTAATTAAATTCTTGGCACATCTCAATCCAGCATGGTCTTGGGACCCTCATGTTCATTGACCCAAGTATAAGCCAAGTCCCTTTTTGGGGCTAAAAAACTCAGCTTATACTCGAGTATATACGGTAATTGTAATTATAAACTATTTCTGCAGTCAGAAATTTCAGGTTCTGTTTAAGGTTTCAGAACATACCCAGATAGGAAAATAATTGCATCTTGGTGCTATGAGGAACAACATTTTCTTTCCTGCCTCTAATTTTGTGAGTTGTATCTTTTTCTTCCTTGGAACAAGAGTCTTTTTAAATTACTATTAACATATTCTGTAAAAATAATAATAATGGTTTTTTAATTATTATTTTTCTTTGGATGAAGAGGGCCAGCTCGTTATGAATTCACTCACGAGATCCTTAAAGATGAGGATTCCTTTTTTGATGGAAGGAAGATAACCCGAGAACGAAGGATCTCTATCATCTGTCGAAACCTGTCTGTGTCGTCTGACCCATCATAGAATTGCAGATGGAGACTGGGGGCTGGCCTGGAAAGTAACCTGCCCTTTGAATGAGAGTGGATCAAACTGCTTTGGCCTACTGTTCCCCAACACTCAGCTCTGTGACCAGCAGTAAATGATGAGACTCTTGTCTTCATCACCTAGAAGCAGTCTAAGGATGTTCAGGACCTGAGGACATACTCTAGCTACGTGCCTGTTAACAGCTGAAGAGGAGGCAGCAGTGGTCCTGAAGAGAAATGAGGAAATGGATCAGACTATACTTAGTATGGTTGCTCTCAAGGCAATAAAATATTGTTGGTTCTTCTGAGATGTGTGTTGCGACAGTAGCCAGAGCAGAAATCAAAGCAAGCTCGGATGTGTGAAACTTGTTTGTTGGGGAAAGTGAGAGAAATATACAGTGCCCCCCCCCCGAATAACGACACGTTCAATTATCGTTGTTTTCGACTAACGATGCGTTTTTTGCGTCAAAGTCATCTCTCAATTAACGACATAGTGTCGTTCTTCAAGGGGCCGTATTTCATCTCCTACCTTCCGAGCCGGAAAATCGCCCGGGGTGTGTGTGTCCCTGTTTCCGGTTCTCTGTCTCCCCAGCAGTGTGTGGGAGGCTTGGAGGACCTATTATGCACTATTCCCGCCTTCCTAGGTGCTCCCTGTGCCATGCAACGGCTGATTATAGTTGAGGCTGCCATTTTGTTTGGGTTTTGTTGTTGTTCAAAATGGCGGCCGCAACTATTATCAGCTCTTGCGATAAACCCCCGACGGCGGTTTCCTAGCTTTGAAAGGTAGGAGATCGTGTCATGGGGTGGGCAAAGACGCAGATCGCCTCCCCTGAGCCTTCCAGAGGTGGCAGGGGTGGCGAGGACCTGAAAATGGGTGAAAAAAATCCCATTACGATGGGATTTTTCCCACCCATTTTCGGGTCCCCGCCACCCCTGCCACCTCTGGGAGGCTTGGGGGAGGCGATCCAAGCTGTTTCTGACCGTCACGGACCTTTTCCGACGCTGCTCCAAGCAGAAACCCTGGGGTAAACCTCTTCGTCTGCTGCAGGTTTCTTGAAGCACGGTGCCCAGAATTGGACATAGTACTCTAGACGTGGTCTAACTAGTGATTAATAGAGGGGGACTCATACCTCACGGATTTCAGAGACTATACGTCTCTTTATGTAGCCTAAAAGTGTTGGCCTTTTTTGTAGCCACATCCCACACCAGGGCTTTGTCCACCTGATGCCTTCTAGATACAGTAGAACCGAAGATAATGCTAAAACTTGGTTCCACGAGTCTTAGTGTTATCCGATTTTTAACGTTATGCGATACATGCATCGCATAACATTAAAATCCTATGGGATGAATCGCATAACATTAAAACTCCATAGAGATACAGGCTTCAGCAAATGTTATGTGATACATCCCATAGAATTTCAATGTTATGCGATGCAATCCCCACCCCCCACCCCAATTTCAACGTTAGGCGATGCAATTTTTTTCCAGATGGCTTAACATCATGCAGTTTTAGCGTTATCTGGTGCAACCTTTATCCAAGGTATTACTGTATATTATAAAGAACTTCCATCATTCCCAGACAACATAATGCTGCTCCTTTGAATTGTTGCCAGATTGGGAAGAAGACTCCCTGACTGGATCCTGGCTGCTTCTTAGGCAGGGTTTGGCCTGTGGGCCAGATCCGGCTTGTGGTGCCAAATCATCCAGCCCACACCCTCGCTTCAGCCGCTGCTGCAAGCAGCCGCAGATGCGTTTACAGCAGTGTTTATGGTGGGGAGGCCACCAGTCGAGTCCCCTCAACTGTCTGAGGGAGTGTGACCCGGCCCCCGACCTGAAAAGGTTGCCAACCCTTGTTCTTAGGTGTGAATAGGGTCTAAAATGTGCAGTGCTGCCTTTCTAAATGTCCTGCCAGTGCTAAGGTGACAACTGCTCAACCACAGCTTTACTGTTTGTACATTTTGGAGGAAAATATAAGTAATATTAATTCAGGATGTCTCAAAGTGAGATGCTGATTCCGGGTTCATATAAAAAGATAGGAAAATTGGAGGAAATCTATGCTGTTCACCTGCAGCATCAAATTGTGTGAAGACAGCAGGCAAATGAGACAGCATAAAAGTTGAAGACAAGGGACAGATAATTTTCACTGCAAGAAGAGAGCAATACAAACTGGGAGAAAATAGGTAAGGTTGATCTAATGTTGTTGAAGATAACTAACAAATGCTTTACGTTTTACCTCAATGTGGTTTTTTTATCCTTGAAACGTGAGCTTGTGCCTATAACCTATTACTGATTGTGTCTTTGCAGTGCCTAGTATGACTTAGGTCAGGGATTCCCGACCTAAGGCAAATACCCCCACCCCTAGAGTTGCCATAATTTCCTCCCACAAAACCGGGACAGAAGTAAAGGTTGCCCTTGCTCAAAAGCCAGTCATATCCGACTCTAGGGTTCAGTACTCATCTCTGTTTCAAAGCCGAAGAGCCAGCGCTGTCTGCTTCTGCCAACGTTTCCATGGTCATGTGGCAGGCATGACTAGACACCAGAGCCCATGGAATGCTGTTTACCTTCCCCCCAAAGTAGTCCTATTTATCTACTTGCAATTTCTTGCTTTCGAACTGCTAGGTTTGCAGGAGCTGGGACAAAGGTGGGAGCTGATTCCGTCCTGCAACTGCACAGCTAGTGGGACTGCAGTGGCTAGTGGGACTGCAGTGGCTCAAGTAGGTAAGACGCTGACTGGGAAGCGGAAGGTCAGCAGTTCGATTCCCGAGTACTGCAGGACGGAATGAGCTCCCGTCTTCGTCCCAGCTCCTGCCAACCTAGCAGTTCGAAAGCAAGAAATTGCAAGTAGATAAATAGGGACCACTTCGGTGGGAAGGTAACAGCGTTCTGTGCGCTCCGGTGTCTAGTCATGCCTGCCACATGACCACAGAAACGTCTGCAGAAGCAGACAGCGCTGGGCTCTTTGGCTTGGAAACAGAGATGAGCACTGCACCCTAGAGTCGGATACGACTAGCTTTCAAGCAAGGGAAACCTTTACCTTTAACTGCACAGCTGCTGCTACAGATGCCACCTGCTGGTGTTTCAATAGAGGTGCCGCTCTACGGTGGCAAGAAAAAGGCACAATTGTTTTCTTCAAACCAAGCATGCCCCTTTCAATGTTTTTTATGGAACCGGGCAGGACAGTTACAACCTGGAAAATTCCCGGTTTTCCATGATATATGGCAACCCTACCCACCCCACCCTTCCAAGGGCGTTCAAGAAACAAAATGGCCACCTCCTTTGAAGCTGTTGGGACAAAATTACCACCCCATCGTGCAGGCAGGGCAAAATGGCTGTCCGGCCCTCAAAGCTGACTGAGTGAGTGTGGCCTGGCACCTGGCTTGAAAAGGTTGGGAACCCCTGATTTAAGTGCTTAATAATAACAGCAATATTGGTCATAATGGAGTGCCTTTTATTTTCTGATCCTGGGTCAAAGTGTAACACCTCATTTGATTTGGTGGCAAAGTATCTAGGTCTGCCTACTGTAAAGATAGCAGATAATCTGTCCTCTCAATGAATGCCATAAATATAGAACTGGAGAGGTTTTTTAACGTCGTGCTTATTTTGTTTTGTTTTGTCTTCAACATGTACATAGTCATTTATAACACGTGGGACAAATGTAAAACAAATGTGTGACAGATAACGTCAGTGCTTTAATGGGGGAAATACAGAAAAACACAGAAGAAAAAGTAGGGAACTCAAATTAGGAAAGGAGTAGCACAAATGCCAGGCCCTTTTTATGTTCAGGAAATAAATAAATTAAATAACTTAGGAACAGTCCATAAATATCTCTGACTTCTCCATTCTCATGCTGTTTCCCCAGCTTCTCAGGTCTAATTCAGGCAGTGTGTTCGATTATAATGTGGTATAGATTTGGAGTAGGGGGTCTGTGTGAGGTTATGACAGTGTCCCCACCCCCCTTGTCCTCTTGTCAAATTGGGACCTATTTTGAGAGATTGCCCTATATTTACTCTGTGGAAATGCAAGTAACTTTGCTTCCAATGATGCAGCATTTTTTAAAGAAGGGGTTGCCTTTAAAATAGGGGTGCCCAAACTGTCCGGCTGTGGGCCGGTCACATGGTTCAGGGTGTCGGTAACTATGGCATGTAGGCCAGATCTGGCCCCTGATGACAATTCATCCAGCCCACGAAGCCCTCGTTGCTCCCAGAAGCAGAAGTAAAATGCGCTCATATGGACGTGTTTTACTTCTGCTTCTGGGAATGATGAGGGCTTTATGGGCTGGATGAATTGGCATTGGGGGCCGGATCCAATGCCATAGTGACTGGCACCCCTGTCTTTAAAGCTTATGTTAGAGCTACAGACTGGACTGGAACAAAGGTAAGGTGGCTTCCTTTAAAACTATAACTATAGCCATCTTCTGCTACTGCTGCCCAGGTCTCTGTGTCCATTTCCCTCCATCTTCTTTGGGCCGTCAGGATGCACAGCTGCAGGCGGAAGCTGAGAGCTTCTCCACTTCGTGCCAGTGGTGGCTGTCATCTAAAAAGGCCACATCCTCGTAGTTTGTGGGATGACAACAGGGGTCACCCATGGCTGAGATCTCGCTGTTCTGCAGCAGAATCGAGAGCGCCAGGTCATGGTTGTTGCGGGCCTTAGGGCAGCTCCCACTGCAGTACTTGAAAATAATGGTCTCCTCAGAATTGTAGCCTAAGCCCAGGTCCTTAATGCGAACTAGCAGGTTTTGCAGGTGACATTCACGCTCTTCCTGTCTGTCCCACGTGTGTCTCTTTGGACGGCTCCTGGATGAGCTGGGTGAATCACTTAAGAAACCTGCTGAGAGGCCAGCAGCATTTACAGATGCTCCTTCCGAGGTCCTTGTTTCTGGAAGGAAGGAGGGAGAGAAATAATGGAAGAGAGAACAGACATCTTTGTGCATAGCCTCCACTTGGATTAAGAAAATGGATTCAAGTATTTATTTATTATATTTATTTATTTTATTTATACCCTGCCCATCTAGGAGAAGCTGTAAGGGAAGCAGGTTCTGGATAGCATGGTAGCGGTTTTGAGATTCTGAAGAGAGTTCATACAATCTATTCTGGTCTGCCACCCACTTTCTGTAAAGTAGAGATATCAGTTAAAGGGCAACAAAAGCAGTCATTTTTGTCTGGATTCTCCATGTAATTTGAATGTGGAGGGGTATTTTAATGGTTCTTAATGCTTTTATTATTTTAATTGGGCCATCATTGTTGGGATGCTTTTATATTTTAGTATTCTCATTTGTTAGACTGTAAGCCGCCCGGAGTCGCTTTGGCGAGGGGGCAGCGATAAAAGTCGAACTAACTAACTAACAAACTAACAATGAATGAATGAATGAATGAATGAATGCAGAAGGTGGTGAATTTGACAGCCAGGTGGGAGAAGAGGAGATTGCCCAAGGCATCGGCTTTGTGAGATGGAGCATTTTCACCCTGGCAGGTTCCTGGGTGAATGCTATGCCCTGCTCCCAATTTCCAGCTGCTAAATGTTAGGGCGGGGGAGACACAATGCAGGTGTCTATCCATACTAAGGGGCTATTCAACAATTATGTAATCCTCGAGGGGGTGAGGGGGTCTGCCATCTGAATTACGGAAAATTACGTGGGGGCAGGGCGGTGGTGGTCAGTTCAAAGATTACATAATCCATTTGGAGCTGTTGTGGTTTTGAAACATGCACTTTTTAAAGGTTTAAAAATGATCTCTGGGAATTTTGATCCGATTTGAGATTACTGAATTGCTTGTGCAGTCTATTTCTATTTCACCAATAGTGAAAAGCTCTAAAAACTAGAGTTTCAAAACAAAGGCTTTGGAGTGGGTAATTTTAAAGGGAGGGGGGTTCGAAGCAAAAATTACAGTCGGATTACATGGGGGGAGGGGGTCAATTCCCCCCCTCCCAAATGGATCACATAATTGTTGAATGGCCCGTAAGGACATCACTACCAATCTGCAGTTTTTGGGGAATTAGATCATGAAAGTGGTCCTGAGGCAACTGTGCACCCTCCTCATCTCCTTTTCCCTTTGAAATTGCAAAGAGGGATGGAAGGTTTTCAAAACACAATCCTGCATCTCCAACCGCTCAGGCAAACCAAGACTAACAGTGGGTGAGTTCCTGTCTTCAGGCATTGAGAGCACTGATATTGATATTATGCAGAGTTTTTGTTGTGTATGTAACAGTATTACTTTAAGAATGTATGAATGTAACCTGACAATGATTACAATGTAACCCAGCTGTTTAAGGAACGCGAGTAAGCTGCCCATAGAGGGCAGCTGCGAGCGTTCAGCTCACATGGTTCACATTCCCCAAATCACCGGCAGCCGCGGGAACCTTTCCCGCGCGAGGATCACCTGGAGAAGATGGGCGTGACTCAGAATGACGTCACGCCGGTAGCAGCCAATGAGCTACCGTGCAACAATATTCAAATGTATTTACTGCAGTATAAAATGAGCTGTACCTCCGCCATTACCACATGTTCATCCTGACCATCATGAAATAAACCTGTGTTTTAGCCCCCACTGCGGCTCCTTCTTTGTCTTCCGTGCAAGACACCAAATTGGCGACGAAGGTGGGATCCATGGCGTATTCCAAAGTCAAGCCTCATCAATTTGATATCAGCGATCCAGAACAATGGGAGCTGTACGAATGCCAGTTTCGGCACGCGATGGATGCTGCAGGCATCGACGACGCAAAGATGCGCTCGCACTTCCTGGCCCAGGTGGGGCCGGCCACGCTGCGTATCCTGATGAACCTGGTGGCCCCCCAGAAGGTAGATGTGGTGCCCATCAACCGCATCCTGGTGCTACTGAGTGAGCACTTCCAGCCTCCCGTCTCGATTTTCCCGGCCAGGGTCGCATTCCACAGGCGGGACCAGCGTCCAGGGGAATCCGTGTCCGCCAACGCGGCGGCCCTCAGGCTTGCAGCGATAAACTGCCAATGGGAGGACCTGGACACGGCCCTCCGAGACCGCATGCTGTGCGGCCTGAGGGACGAGGAGGTCCAGAGGAAGTTGATGACCCGCGACCATCGCCTCACGTTCAACGAGGTACTGCGGGAAGCCCAAGCAGCCGAGGCAGCCAGGAGCGGGGTCAGAGTGTTCAAGTCCCGAGGGGCCGCACCCAAAAGGGCCAAGTCACCCGTGCAAGCGGCCCGGCGGACGTCGGCGAAGACAGCCTGGCGGGCGCCCCAGTCGCCCGCAGGCATGCCAGCGACCTCCGAGGAGTCGTCCACGACGGCGGACTCCTGCTCCAGCGAGGACGACGACGTCCAGAGGATAAAGAAACGCGGGGAGAAGCACCAGACCAGCGAGCGACAAGGCCGCCGTTGCGACGGCTGTGGGGCATCTCACGACCGGACGAGATGCCCATTCCGGAAGGCCGAGTGCCACAACTGCGGCCGAAAGGGCCACATCGCCAGAGTCTGCAGGCGCGGGTGAACCGAGGACAAGGGCACATCGAGACACCCTCAAGCACACCAACGAAAGGCGGCCGGCATCGGAAAGGTCTCTGCCAACGACGGCGCCGAAGGCGTGAACCGTGTGGGCCTGGAGCACCAGCGCTTCTTTGTAGAGGTACTGTTACAGGGGGTTCCAGTGAGGATGGAAGTAGACTCGGGGTCGTCCTACTCCATCCTGTCCCAAAAAGAATTCATGCACATTCCCCCATATGCGCGGCCCAAGCTGCGTGCCATGAAGTCACACTTACGGGACGTGCAGGGCTATGGGATCCCAAAGCACTTTTATCCTCGGATGCTGTCCTGACCCATTTTGATCCGAGGAGACCAGTAGTTTTAGTCTGTGATGCGTCCCCAGTGGGGGTGGGGGCGGTGCTGTGCCACGTGTTGGAGAGCGGGCAGGAAGCCCCGGTTGCATACTACTCCAGGTCCCTTTCAAAGGCGGAGCGCAACTACGCGCAAACTGATAGGGAGGCCCTGGCCATAATTGCGGGAACAAAGAAGTTCCACGATTTCCTATATGGCCGCGAGTTTACGGTAGTGACTGATCACAAGCCTCTTCTGGCGATCTTCACTACAGGCAAACCCACCCCACAAATTCTATCCCCCAGGATGCTACGTTGGGCAATTTTCCTTAATGCCTACCAGTATGAACTGGTCTATCGCCCAGGGAAGGAGATCTCCCATGCGGACGCGCTGTCCCGGTCTCCCCTCCCTAGCTTAGGAGATCCCGCATGCGAGGTAGAGCAGGACCACCAAGTCCTGCTGATCGAATCCCTCGACTCACCCCCCATAGTCCCGGCTGACCTCGCCAAGGCCACGGCGGCCGACAAAGTCCTGTCCCAAGTTAGTTCCTGGGTTAGGAAGGGGTGGCTCACAACTCCCCCCGAGGAGCAGTTCAAGTCATTTTTTCAGGCGCAGAGTAGAGCTTTCCCTTGAAAGGGGCTGCCTGCTCTGGGGCCAGTGGGTAGTCATCCCAGAGAAGTTAAGGGTGAAGGTGCTGAAACTGCTGCATACCAGCCACCAGGGAATAGGCTCTGGTCCGGAGCTACTTCTGGTGGCCCCAAATAGACGCGGATATAGAACATTTAGTGGGCACGTGTGAGAGCTGCCAGAGCTCTCGACCCGAGGAGTCCCGGTTACCCCATAGGGAATGGGACACGACCTGCGGGCCATGGTCCCGAATACATGTCGACTTCGCTGGCCCTTTTCGCGGGTCCATGTTTCTGCTGATAGTCGACTCCTATTCCAAGTGGTTGGAAGTAATCCCCATGACTAGCACCTCATCTGCTGCAACCATTAAACACTTGCGCAGGGTGTTCAGTTGCTTCGGCCTGCCCGATGTCCTTGTTAGCGATAACGCCAGTACCTTCACTTCTGCGGAATTCAAGGCGTTTAACGAGAGAAATGCCATCAGGCACATTACCGCTGCCCCGTTTCACCCCGCCACAAACGGTCAGGTAGAGCGCCAAGTGCACACTACGAAAGACGCACTGCGGCGCATGGGTCCCGGTGAGTTGAACCTCCAACTGTGCCAGTTCCTCATCTGTTATAGGGCAACCCCCCTAGCTTCAGGACTTTCACCAGCCGAACTCCTCATGAGGAGGCGGCCGGTAACCCTGTTTGACCGGTTGGGTCCGACCAGGGTGGAGGATGAAGGGAGAAATATAGTGGTAGAGAGTTCCAAAAGTTTTTCGGTAGGGGACCCGGTTCACTGCAGGAACTACGCGGCCTCGGGACCAACGTGGGTCCCAGGGACGATCATTGAACAAACGGGGCCAGTGTCCTATAGGGTTGAGACTAGCACAGGTCTACTCTGGAGAAGGCACGCTGACCAACTCAGAAGGCGAGTCACCAGTGAAGGGGAATCAGCGTTAGGGTCCTCCCCCACCCGCGTAACCCAAGGGGGAGACACGGCGGTGTCCTCGGGTACAAATGCATACCCTGGATTCTCAGCCGAGGAGGAGGATACTTTGAAAGAGTGGAATGAGTTTGACTTTACGTTACCATACCAGGGGGGTGTCGCGGAGTGGTCCCCCACCCGTCCGAGCGAGAAGAGGGGTTTCAGTTCAGCCCCTGGTACCTCCAGTCTCCCCAGCCCTTTTACTTTAGAATACACCATATCTCCAAGCCCCCCGAGACAGGCAGCAGGGGGAAATTCGCCCTCCTCATCCCCAGGAACTCCGGGCCAGGCAGCAGGAGGTGGCGCAAGCACGCCGGTTACCGGCGAAAGGACAAGGGTCTCCTCGTCAGTCCCGAGGTTCGTACTGGGGGGGTCCCCAGGTGCCACAAGCAACAGGCAGGGGTTCACATCTCAGCTATATGTTCCGTTCCCTTCTCCCAATGCAAGGTTGTCGCAGAGTCCCCGCCAAACGACTAACGAGTCCCCCCTTTCCATTGCAGGACGAGACTCTGCAGAACTTGGAGCCCCTAGTTCCCCTGTGCTAAACCAAGCAGCCACACGCCCCAAGCGCATGTGCGGGAAGCCACAATGGTTGAGGGACTTCGTCCCATCCTAGGGGGGAGGAGTGTTGTGTATGTAACAGTATTACTTTAAGAATGTATGAATGTAACCTGACAATGATTACAATGTAACCCAGCTGTTTAAGGAACGCGAGTAAGCTGCCCATAGAGGGCAGCTGCGAGCATTCAGCTCACATGGTTCACATTCCCCAAATCACCGGTAGCCGCGGGAACCTTTCCCGCGCAAGGATCACCTGGAGAAGATGGGCGTGACTCAGAATGACGTCACGCCGGTAGCAGCCAATGAGCTACCGTGCAACAATATTCAAATGTATTTACTGCAGTATAAAATGAGCTGTACCTCCGCCATTACCACATGTTCATCCTGACCATCATGAAATAAACCTGTGTTTTAGCCCTCACTGCGGCTCCTTCTTTGTCTTCTGTGCAAGACACCAAAGTTTTCAAAGCATCTTTCACACACCAACCCAGTAAAAGTAAGCTAGTATGATTATCCCTGTATTGGGAAGGGGAGTATTTAAGGGGAAAAGGGTTGATCTAACCAAGCCATCTAGTAAATTTGAGAATTGGAGTGAATCATAAACTTTTTCTTAAGAGCAAACTGGTCATGGTACAAGAAGAGCCAGGCTTCTAAACATGGATTGGCTTCTTAGTCAAGGCAGAACAAGTACAATAGCAGGCTCCAGTTTAGAAAAATCAAAGAAATGAATAGTGCAGGTTAACAAAGAAATGATTGTTGCAGGTTAAAATAGCTGAACCTTCTCCCTACTTGTGATTTTTAGTGCAACATTTCTCCAGCATTTTTTTATTAGTCAGAATCTGACAAAAAATGTCTGGAAAGGAACTCGCTGCCCCTTTTATTTTATTTTTAAAATTAGACCCACAACCCATCTTTGCCTATACGACGGATTTTGGGAACATGAAAGGAGCCTCATTTGGGCGTCCCCTGAGCGGAGTTTTTCCAGCAAAAATCCTTTCAACCCAGAGTAATTTCTGACACGAAATTTATTTAGTGTGACTGACCAGTCTTACTCTTACCCACTCTTGCACCATTCAAAATACTGGGTCAGTGATACAGCTAGTAAAAGATGTTTAAAGCTAACTTTAATAAAGTTATATGATGCCTAGGTGTTTATTTTGAAAGTGTAGTGGATTTTTGTTACTCAAAATCAATGAGGAACATTCTGAATTGAGACTAACTGGCATCACTGTACATTGTAGTTTATTGCTATGAGAATCAGTCAGTCGAGATCTGCAGTGGAAAGGTAAAAAGGAAAAAACTTAAGAACATAAGACCATAAGAACAGCCTTGCTGGAACAGGCCACAGCCCATCCAGTCCAGCATTCTGTCTTACACAGTGGCTCACCATTTGCTTCAGGGTATTCCCAAGCAGATGCCTTCACCTGCTTAGGATTCCCTGGAAATGGCATTGAGAGATATCCTGCCTATCTCACCAACCCGGAGGTTGTCCTTAGGTATCCATAATTATAGCCATTGATCCCCTTGTCCTCTGTGAACTTGTCTAATCCTTTCTTAAAGCTGTCAAGATTGACAGCTGTCACCACTTCTTCTGGCAAGGAGTTCCAAACTTACATTTATTGTTTCGAGAAATCCATTCAGGATAAAACTAGATTGGGTTACAGGAAACCCCAGAACTAAATTGCTGTGTGTAATCGTGGAGCATGGGTGCACTATCATGGATAGCTTGCCCATACAGACAAGGTGACCCCCTTCCAAAATAATAAAAAGAATTTTGAAATGGAAGAATGACCTGAAAGAGAAGTGATGGTCCAGGAGCAAGGACAAGATGCACAAGATACCCATAATCACCTCATAACCTATTTGCTTCCACCAGTGCAATACTGTAAGTGTAAATATTATGTTGCTGTTGTTTGATTTAACAAGCAGAGCAGAGTGAAACCAGATACTCTGCCGCCTATTATTTTGTAGGCCAGTGTTCCCCAACCTTTGGTTTTTGGACTTCAATTCCCAGAAGCCTAAGTCAGTTTCCCAAAGCACTGATCAACCAATGTACTGATGTAGGCTGCTGGGAATTGAAGCCCCACTGTGGGACGTGGGCCCCACTTTGGGAACCACTGCTTTAGGCACAGTAAAAGGTAAAGGTTTCCCTTGCTCAGAAGCCAGTCGTATCTGACTCTAGGGTTCAGTGCTCATCTCTGTAGATAACATTTTAAATCGTAATCCAAAATCCACAGGTGTGCAAGGCCTTCATTAGGGAACAACTACGATTCCATAATAATGTGCAAACATTTGAGTTCTCTGTGAAGTTAGACGGTAAATAATAACTATATCCTCTATGTGAATTAAGAAACTATCTGAAGAGAAGCTTCGTGGTTGAGCAGTAATTTAAAGGGATGTCTCCCAGGTCAAAGTCTAATGCTAGCCACTCTACCAGTCCTCGCGTCCTGAAATGAATCTAGAAACTAATCTGAGTCAATGATAGGGAAACTTGACCTTTTGTATGTTTTAGACTCCCAGCAAAAACAATAGGGATAAGGACATACTGTATGAAAATTTGAAGTCAAAAACATCTTAAGCACCAATGGTTCCCCATTCTGATCTGAACATTATGTTGCTTTCAGCCCTGGTTTTAGCTAGAACTGATTGATGTTTATCAAACTAGCTTTTCCACCACCACCCAAGCCAGAATGTTAAAGCGACAGGATTATTTCCAACCTTAGATTGCTGAAACATTTAGCACCCTTCATCATATGTTTTGGAAGCTCTGAGAGCTATTCCAATTCAGCCCAAGATAATTATCTTGTACAATTTAAGAGTTATTCCCCAGAGTCTTTTAAAACAACATAGTTGATAGTAAAGCAGCCGGGTCAAACTTTTGGTTTACTTTTCACGTAGTTGTATATAACCCAAGACTTGTTCCATCTGGTGCCTTTGGCGCCAAAGGAAGAGAGCATGAGGTGTCCCATGTGGATTTTGCTCTGATTTGCTCATGTTCCCAAATTCTAGCTATCCCCTGCATTGGACAGTGTAGGCAGGCCCATGGTAATGGGGGAAGTGACACATTCTGTCACACAGGCAGTTTTACAAAAGAGCAGAAATCTCAACCAAGGTTACTAAATTCCAGATATTGCTTTCAGCATTTCTATCCTGCCAATTGCATGGCCATCTTCATTGACCCCATGCCCTGGTCTGGCAAAATCCAATGGTTAGAACACAACTCAACAAGAGACACAAGTTTCCAAAGATTGTCCTACCTAGCAGTGTCCATAGCACATCTTTGCTTCCGGTTCCTGACTTCTGTATCACCACACTCTCGCCACCTTCTGTAGGTTGGGAAGGAATGATTTGGATCAAGATGATGAGAGAAAGACTGGAGATGAGGTGAGGTGTCCCCATCCCTCCCCCAGTTAGTAGGGTCAGATTCTATAGGGAGGATGACTCCTTTCCCCTTATTTATATCTTCTTTGGAAGAGTGGTGGGAGGGGGAATAACATGTACACTAGCAAGAGGAAAATAGTATTAACCCTTGCACCTTTAAGTTATTCCAGGTCACACAACATTATAGGCTCAAAGGCACAATTGAGAAAGTACGCATAAATCAGTGTCATAGCTTTGATTAGATCCCTAGGGAGGACAGAAGCTCTCCTTGTCTCTCTTTCCAGCAGTATATTTTCCGTGGCCTTGAGATCTTCCTGGGAGCCTTCCCAACCTGTCTGGGGCAGGGAACACAGAGCTGCACCTGGAGATGTCAAGCTTCCAGTCCAATCTCTCTGCCAACCTGACTGGACTGACTCATCCAAAACATCACTTATTCTGAAGGCATCCATGAAAATGTTGGCTTCTATGCCTTATGCCACACTGCACTTTGCCATACAGTGGAACCCCGCATAATGAACGCATTGTATAACAAAAAAATCGTACAACAAAGCGTTCGTGCGCTATTTGTGATACCCTGCATAATGGAAACACCACCACCCCATTATGTGGGGTTTTCCTTAAGCGGGGTATACCTCAGTTAACAAAACCCTGTATAAGGAACATCCCCCCCCCCGGTTATGCGGGGTATTGCCCATTTGCTTCGCATAAAGAAAAAACCGCATAGCGAAGAGCTCCATGGAACAGAGCCTTTTCATTATGCGGGGTTCTACTGTATATAATTCGGGTTCTTTGGTATCCGCTGTAGCCACATTTCTTGGCTGGCACAGTGTCTTTGCACACTTGAGGAAAGGGTGGTTTGATAAAGGTTGGAGCCATTGGGCTCTAGGAGAAGTAATGCCATTGCCTCCCAATCTGAAATGGTTAAATCGAGGGTTCCCAACCTAGGGCCCACAGGCCAGATCCAGCCCACAGTGCTGTTTCATGTGGCCCCTGACCCCTCCAATGTCATTCATGAAACAAAATGGCCACCCCCTTTTGTGCTGTTAGGACAAACTGGCCACCTCCATCATGCATGCAGGCAGGGTAAAATGGCCGTCTGGCCCTCGAAGCTGACTGAGAGTGTGTGACCCGGCCCCCGGCTTGAAAAGGTTGTGAACCCTTGGGTTAAGTCTTTTAAGAGCTTAGAATCCTCGAATGGAAATTCTGGCAATTGATTATGCCCAGACCTACTGTGGTGAAATATCTTAGAGGAATTGCTTGTGGCACGGCATGGGGAGAGAAGGAAGGGCAATTCCATAAATTACAGGTTGATGGAACATGCCAAACCCACTGGCTTGGCTTTTGCCAAGAGACAATCCCTGTCTGCAGCTGTCTGACAAGCTGTCAGGAATGGGGGATTCCTTTCCTCTGTTTGATGAATGCCCCAGAGTTAGAACAGACTTCTTCCTTGAGAGAAATAGAAATAGGCACTGGTGCTTTTGCTCTATCAGTAGTCCTGCAGGACATAGTGTGGCTTTAGTAAGGCATTCAATATGCCAGCAGATTTGGAAAACAAAACAGTGGCCACAGGATTGGAAAAGATCAGTATACGTCCCAATCCCAAAAAAGGGCAATGCCAAAGAATGTTCTATACACAGAGCACATAATGCGCAGTGCAGGAATGGAGGAATCACAATCTGGGATAAAAATCGCTGGGAGAAACATTGATAATCTGAGATATGCAGACAATACCACCCTAATGGCAGAAAGTGAGGAAGACCTAAATAATCTCTTGATTGGGCTGAAGGAGGAGAGTGCAAAAGCTGGCTTGAGACTCAATATCAAGAAAACCAAGATAATGGCAACAGGCCCCATCAGTTCCTGGAAAATAGACGGGGAAGAAGTAGAAGCAGTGACAGATTTTACTTTCTTAGGATCAAAGATCACTGCAGATGGGGATTGCAGCCATGAAATAAAAAGGCGACTGATTCTTGGGAGACAAGCGATGAGAAACCTGGGGAACATAGTGAAAAGCAGAGATATTACATTGCAAACAAAAATTATAATAGTCAAAGCAATGGTTTTCCCAGTAGTAATGTATGGATGTGAGAGCTGGACAATTAGGAAGGCTGAACGCAGAAGAATAGATGCCTTTGAAATGTGGTGTTGGAGGAGGGTTTTGAGAGTCCCCTGGACAGCGAGGAGAACAAATAGGTCAATCTTAGAAGAAATTAACCCTGACTGCTCATTGGAAGGCCAAATAGTAAAGATGAAGCTAAAATACTTTGGACATCAAATAAGAAGGGAGGATTCACTTGAGAAGGCAATGATGTTGGGAAAGGTGGAGGGCAAAAGAAGAAGGGGGAGGCCAAGGATGAGATGGCTAGATGGTATTATAGACACAATGGGCACAGAGCTGGGAGGGCTGAGGGGGATGGTAGAGGACAGAGGCGCCTGGAGGAAAATGGTCCATGGGGTCGCAAAGGGTCGGAGTCGACTGTGCGACTGAACAACAACAACAAAGTAAGGCACAGAACTGAAGGGACCGTGACAGGGGAGCTAAGGAAGTAACCTCATGGCTTACAGATCGCCAAAGTCAACTGTATTTGGCTTTTTGTGGGATGGTCCTTTGGAAGGGTAGTCTGAGGGAAGATGGATTCTTTATTTTTGCTGCTTTGTTCTTCCTAAGGCTCAGGAAATGTCTCCTTGAATACGACTAATAGTCTTGTGCAGAGGTTCCCAACCTTTTCAAGCTGGGGGCCGGGTCATGGTCTCTCAGTCAGCTTCAAGGGCCCGACAGCCATTTTCCCCTGCCTGCACCATGGGAGTGTCCATTTTGTCCCAACAGCTTCAAAGGGGAGGCCATTTTGTTTCTCAAATGCCTTTGGAGGGGGGGGGGCACATGAAATGGTGCTGTGGGCCAGATCTGGCCTGTGGGCCTTAGGTTAGGAACCCCTGATCTTGTGTCCTGTGCTTGTTCTAGCAGACTAGAAACAAAAAACAGGGCATAATACGGGGGTTTGAGTGTGGCAACTGATAATCTGCAGCTATGTGGATGTCACCATGCAGTGGCCCTGAGTCGGGCTTCCCTGAGTGGGTGGCAAACAAGTCGAAAAATTAAATTAAATTAAAAATACAGATAAATGTGTTGGTGACTGCTGGAGAAAAATAGCTCAATGCTATTGATTGCTGTTTTTTCACCTCATTCCCAGAAGGGGTGGCACATATATAGCCCTCTGGGTATTGTTGTACTGCCCCAGCCAGTATAGCTGATGGCTACAGATGAGGGGAATGGAGTTCCAGCAACCTCTAGAGACCAATACATTCTTCATCTGTCAATTCCAGCTTTCATTTAAAATACATCCTCGGCCTTTATTTTAAAAAAGAAATGCCAGTTCCACATTGGGCAGAGTGTAACATACTTCATAGATTTTTTAATAAGAAAAGAACCCAAGGTTCTAGAGAGAGATAAAACCTCTGTTTACAACAACATTGTCAAAGGCATTCTTGTAATTTGTAAGTGAAGCATAACCATGCTTACATCACAGCTTCTCTCAACAAGTACACGCATCCAAACCTGAACTTTCCTGGTTTCAAATCATGAATTCAACCTGTGCCTATTTCTCATTTTTTATAAGTTCTTCCATGTTTTCTTTTTAAGAACACATTAAGCAGATGGCTCATCAAGCATATGCATCTTGGGCATTTTCCATTTCCTGGCAAAGGTCTTGTGCCTCAAGCAGTTAGCTTTTGCAGGGGTTCGTTCACTTCATTAACTGTTATCTGAATTACATGGTAATAATGGTTAGAGAGGCTAATAATCCCCTCAGTGTGGCTAACAGAACCAGCATATATCAGACTGAGTCTTTATGTCTGGGGCATCCATTTAGGAAATTAGAATTAACTAGACATCTTGTAGCCTTAGATTGTTTCATTCTTGCTACTGACAAACTCTGCCATACCTAGCCTGATTAAGAATTCTTCAGAACTAAAAAAATCTTGTCTTCTTTTAACATTTTAACATATAGAATCTTCATGGTGCAGTGGTTAAACTGCTGTACTGTAGCCAAAACAGCTGATATTGTGAGTTCAATTTGTGAGTTCAATCCTGATGGGGATCAAGGTTGACGCAGGGCTTCCATGCTCAGTAAAATGAGTACCCAGCAAGTTGGCGACAAAATGCTAATTACCTTGTAAACTATGCTATTGATATTTTAGTGGTCTAGTAAAGGTAATTCTTATCCCTATTCTTCAAATGCAAAGCAATCACACTTATGTACTGCCCCTAGCGCTTAGTGCTTTCTCTGGGTGGTTCACAAGTGAATTAGCATTTTGCCCCCAACATGCTGGGTACTGTACTTATTTTACCAAACTTGGGGGAATGGATGGCTGAGTCAGCCTTGGACCTGACAGGTTTGAACTCACAATGTCAGCTGTTTTGGATGCACGACTGCAGCTTAACCACTGTGCCATGAGGGCTCTTAAATGGGAGGCACATTCTACCAGAAAACATTGAAATAGCAGACAGGTTATGCTTGCTTCAGTATATTTAGGGTAGAGTTCTTGGGGTTGCCACACAACAGGTTTAGGGAACACTGAACATCTTGCCCAAATGAGGACTGACATTTATAGTGGAGAGTAGCAACAGCAGCTACTGGTGTAAGAGAAATTAATTAAGTAGAAAGCATATAGGGCTTTCTAGTCATTGCAGCTTGATGTTGTTCTGATCTGGAACACTTTGGACTCTATTTCAAGAACAACTGTCACTGCTAGTGACTGACTGTTCACTCCCATTGTGGTACAGTATCAGAAGACCACAGAGACCAATGCCTCAATAGACGCTTTCCTACCTTCCTGTTTTTAATGCTGTTTAATCTAGTACAGTATACGAGTGATTCCAGATTCCTTATTCCTTCATTTGTGGGATGCCAAGAGAAAAGTTAACAGAGGGGTAAGAGGAATTTTGGGCAGGTAGGCAGGCTGTCATTGCCTGGCTATAAGCTTCACCATGTGGTGCATGGAACATCTTGAGGCTCTGTGAGGCTGGGAGGCCTTGCATGTGGCATGACAGAGCTGATAAATCACCTTCTGGTTGACAAAGAGGGATCTTTGCTGTCTGCGCCTGGTCTTTCCAAGCACATTCCTTCCACTTAGCTTGGAGAAAAAATAACACAATAGGACCTGATGGAAGATGAATAAGAGTGGAGACTGTCTGAAGGACTTGAGGGAGGATAGAGGAATAATGGGCCAGTGGTGCATGAGGACAACCAACGGCTGGGTCAGAACGAAGTGGGGCGTTCTGGAGGTTTGATACAACAACTCTCACAAGCCTTGCCCATGGACCATAATAGTTGGGCCTGATGGAAGTTGTAGGCCACAATATCTAGAAGGCCATCCATTCCAACTAACAGAAATTGGAGAGATCCCTGTAAGGGCACAAATATTATTTTATTGTAGAGGAAAGCGGAAAGGTATAAATGATTATTTTTTTGTGTATTTTAAATACAAAAGAACTCTTTCTATATCCCAAGTTTTGTCTAAATCTACAGCTTCTTTTCCTTGGAAAAGAGAAAGGTCTCTGGGTTCTTCGTGGCCTTCCCTTTAGCACTCTGAACCACAGCGAGTTAGCAGATCTAGCACAAAACATTTTGCTACATGAGACGAAACAACATATTGTGACTTCTGGTTACTGTCACACTATTTTGTGTCCTCATTTGTGACCCCCAGCTGGGGGTGAGGAGGAGGAGGAGAGCCAGGCGAGCGGCTAAGGGGCCTGCCGCCGCCGCCACCGGCGGACAGCCACTCCAGCCGGGGGTGAGGAAGGAGGAGGAGAGCCGGGCGAGCGGCTAAGGGGCCTGCCGCCGCCGCCGCCGCTGGACAGCCACTCCAGCCGGGGGTGAGGAAGGAGGAGGAGAGCCGGGCGAGCGGCTAAGGGGCCTGCCACCGCCGCTGCCGCCGGACAGCCACCCCCAGCCGGGGGGTGAGGAGGAGGAGGAGAGCCAGGCGAGCGGCAAAGGGGCCTGCCGCCGCCGCCGCCGGACAGCCACCCCAGCCGGGGGTGAGGAAGGAGGAGGAGAGCCGGGCGAGCGGCAAAAGGGCCTGCCGCCGTCGCCGCCGGGCAGCCACCCCCAGGGGGGGTGGGGGGGTGAGGAGGAGGAGGAGAGCCAGAGTTCCAGGCAAAGGATAAGTAACAGATATGCAAATGTAGAAGAACTAATATAGCAACCGACATAGAGACTTTATACTGACTAAACATAGAAACTGACATAGAGACTGTATTTTAAAGTGTGATAATATGCATGATAATATGTTGTTTTAAATGTGTTAAATTTTTAAAAACTGTGATAAAATGTATGAGGAGAGAAAAATGGCGCAGACACCGGCAACCACGCCAAAAATCTTGCCAAGAGAACCCTATTGACCAAAACAAAAGGCAAAACAAAAGGGCAGGCTAGGTGATACAGGATGCTTAACACCACAGAGGGGAGAAAGGGGAGGGACAGGAAAGGGGGAGGGGAAATGCAATGTTGTAAGGAGCAATACTGCATAGGGACATGGAATGTGAGATCAATGAACCAAGGAAAACTGGAAGTGGTAAAAAGTGAGATGGAAAGAATAAGCATTGACATCTTGGGCATCAGTGAGCTAAAATGGACAGGGATGGGTGAATTCAGCGGGCAAGAAAACCTTATGGAGTAGCCATAATTGTCAACAAAAGAGTGAGAAAAGCAGTAATGGGATACAATCTCAAAAATGATAGAATGATGTCAGTCAGATTTCAAGGCAAACCTTTCAATGTCTGTGATCCAAATATACGCACCAACCACTGGTGCAGATGAAGCCACAATGGACCAGTTCTATGAGGACTTACAACACCTCATAGAACAGACACCAAGAAATGATGTCCAAATTATATTAGGAGACTGGAATGCCAAAGTAGGAAATCAAAAAGTGGAGGGAATAACAGGCAAATTTGGTCTTGGAGTACAGAATGAAGCAGGGCAAAGATTGATAGAGTTCTGCCAAGAGAACGCACTGGTCATAGCAAACACTCTCTTCCAGCAACACAAGAGGCGACTTTACACATGGACATCACCAGATGGCCAACACCGAAACCAGATTGACTACATACTCTGCAGCCAAAGATGGAGAACCTCCATACAGTCAGCAAAAACAAGACCTGGAGCAGACTGTGGCTCAGATCACAACCTATTGATCGCAAAATTCAGGCTTAGACTAAAGAAAATAAGGAAAACACGGAGACCAGAAAGATATCACCTAGACAGCATCCCTAAAGAATACGCGGTGGAGGTGATGAACAGATTCAATGGCTTAGACTCAATAGATAGAGTGCCAGAAGAATTATGGACAGAGATGAGGGACATCATGCAGGAAGCAGCAAAGAAAACCATACCAAAAGAAAAGAAGAGTAAGAAAGCAAAGTGGTTGTCTGATGAGGCTCTTAAAATAGCAGAGGAAAGAAGGAACGCAAAAGTCAAAGGAGAAAGGAAAAACTACAATCATTTGAACACAGAATTTCAAAGAAAAGCAAGGAGAGATAAGGAAAACTACCTAAAAGAACAGTGCAGAGAAATGGAGGAAAACAACAAGAGGCAGAACCAGAGATCTTTTCAAAAAAATCGGGGAAATTAAGGGAACATTTAAAGCAAAAATGACCATGATAAGGGACAAAGAAGGAAAGGAGCTAGCTGATGCAGAAGAGATTAAGAAAAGATGGAAAGAGTACACAGAGGAACTCTACAAAAAGGACCTCAACACTCCTGACAATCACAATGATGAAGAAGTAGAACCTGAGCCAGACATCCTGGAGAGCGAAGTCATAAAGGCCCTAAAAAGCACTGCAAACAACAAAGCTAGTGGAGATGATGGTATCCCAGTTGAATTCTTTAAAGCGCTAAAAGATGACGGCGTCAAATTACTGCATTCAATATGCCAACAGATTTGGAAAACAAAACAATGGCCACAGGATTGGAAAAGATCAGTATACGTCCCAATCCCAAAAAAGGGCAATGCCAAAGAATGTTCAAATTATCGAACAATCGCGCTCATCCCACACGCCAGTAAGGTGATGCTCAAGATAATACAGGATAGACTTCAGCAGCATGTGGAAAGAGAATTACCAGAGGTGCAGGCAGGTTTCAGAAGAGGCAGGGGGACTAGAGACCACATTGCCAACATACGCTGGATCATGGAGAAAACAAAGGAATACCAGAAACAAGTTTATTTCTGTTTTATTGACTACACTAAGGCATTTGACTGTGTGGACCACAACAAGATGTGGCAAGTAATTAAAGAGATGGGAATACCAGAGCACCTCATATGCCTCCTGAGAAATCTGTACATGAACCAAGAAGCAACAGTTAGGACAGAACATGGAATGACAGAGTGGTTTGGAATAGGAAAAGGGGTAAGACAAGGCTGCATTTTGTCACCTTGCCTATTCAACCTATACACAGAGCACATAATGCGCAGTGCAGGGATGGAGGAATCACAATATGGGATTAAAATCGCTGGGAGAAACATCAATAATTTGAGATATGCAGACGATACCACCATAATGGCAGAAAGTGAGGAAGACCTAAAGAATCTCTTGATTGGGCTGAAGGAGGAGAGTGCAAAAGCTGGCTTGAGACTAAATATCAAGAAAACCAAGATAATGGCAACAGGCCCAATCAGTTCATGGAAGATAGATGGGGAAGAAGTAGAAGCAGTGACAGATTTTACTTTTCTGGGATCAAAGATCACTGCAGATGGGGATTGTAGCCATGAAATAAAAAGGCGACTGATTCTTGGGAGACAAGCAATGAGAAACCTGGGGAACATAGTGAAAAGCAGAGACATCACACTGAAAACAAAAATTAGAATAGTCAAAGCAATGGTCTTCCCAGTAGTAATGTACGGATGTGAGAGCTGGACAATTAGGAAGGCTGAACGCAGAAGAATAGATGCCTTTGAAATGTGGTGTTGGAGGAGGGTTTTGAGAGTACCCTGGACAGCGAGGAGAACAAATAGGTCAATCTTAGAAGAAATTAACCCTGAATGCTCACTGGAAGGTCAAATAGTAAAGATGAAGCTAAAATACTTTGGACATCAAATGAGAAGGGAGGATTCACTTGAGAAGGCATTGATGTTGGGAAA
Organism: Bradypodion ventrale; assembly: GCA_035047345.1. NCBI lineage: Eukaryota > Metazoa > Chordata > Lepidosauria > Squamata > Chamaeleonidae > Bradypodion > Bradypodion ventrale. The sequence continues at coordinate 193,689,436 of JAWDJE010000002.1, forward strand.
GGTGGAGGGCAAAAGAAGAAGGGGGAGGCCAAGGATGAGATGGCTAGATGGCATTGTAGACACAATGGGCACAGAGCTGGGAGGGCTGAGGGGGATGGTGAAGGACAGAGGCGCCTGGAGAGCAATGGTCCATAGGGTCGCAAAGGGTCGGAACCGACTGTGCGACTGAACAACAACAACAATTTTGGCACTTGAGACAGAAAATCCCACACATACCAGTACCTTCCCTCCTCTCTGGCAATGAAATGACAGTGTTAGAGAATTAAATAACTAACAATTTGAAGCCCTTTGATGACACTCAAAAGTCTGAAATCTTATTGCTTAGAGTAATAAACTTCAAACCCCTTCTGATTCAATAAGCCTACTCTAGTTATGATCTGAGTTATGTTATGATCTAGTTATGATGTGAGGGCACTGCAGTGGCTCAAGTGGCTAAGACGCTGACTGGGAGGCGGAAAGTCAGCAGTTCGATTCCCAGGTACTATATGAGCTCCCGTCTTTGTCCCAGCTCCTGCCAACCTAGCATTTCAAAAGCAAGAAATTGCAAGTAGATAAATAGGGACCCCTTCGGTGGGAAGGTAAACAGTGTTCTAGTCGTGCCTGCCACATGACTACAGAAATGTCTGCAGAAGCAGACAGCGCTGGCTCTTCGGCTTTGAAACAGAGATGAGCACTGAACCTTAGAGTTGGATACAACTGGCTTTTGAGCAAGGGTGACCTTTACCTTTACCTAGTTATGGTCTGCTATGCTGAGCAATGGAGTTTGGGCAAATGTCTCACTCTACCTAATAGTAGGACCGAAGTTGGTGATACTTCTGGACTTACACACAGCCTACAAATGCTTCAAGATGGCTGGATAGTTCATTTAGTAGTAGCATCTGGCTGTGCCTCTTAGGAGAAAAGCTGCACAGTCCCAGAGTGGTCACAGAAGAAGGGACAGGTAAACCATTGATTATTATCCATACCTATAAATCCAAGGGTTAACCGTTGGAACTTGCTATACATTTCTGCACCCGTCCATCCTATCCCATACCGAGTCTCCTGCACTTGCCCGAACCTGGCCCGCAGGTTACTGCAGGGTTGCTGAAGGCGCCAGTGGGGCAAGAGCCCCACGAACATGAAAAAAGGAAAATAACTTCTATTCCCAACGTCCTCTGTGCTGCGCACGCCTCAGCCAATCAGGCTGAGAGGCGCGAGCAAAAAACATTGGGAAATGCAGCGCGGCCAATTAAAATTGAGCCGCAGGAAAAAACCGCTGCATGAACACAAACAAAAAACGCAAAACTCAAAGTCCCAACGTCCTACGCACCGTGAGCACACAGAACGCTGAGAAAGCCGGCTTGTGAAAAATAAAATTAAAAAACGCAATGGGAACGCAAGTCCGCCACAGGCGGACGCAGCACCTCACAGCCTCACAAAACAAACACCCACAAAAAACCACGGCGAAACACCCCCCGGCCTTCTTTCCCGGAGCAACGGGGAGAAGAGGGACTCCCTCTTCTCCACGCTACCCCACCGAAGACACAGCGAGACCACCGCTGGCCTCAAGGTACCTTGAGCCGGGGTGGGAAAAAAACACAACAGCAGGCAGCAGTTCATCAAGGGAAGCACCCTCCCTGGCGAATGACTGGCTGCTGCCTTTGTACTTCCAAAAATGCTGTGGCAAAGCAGTGTCAATATCCTACTCACAAAAAAAATGCTTGTGGCTCTGTTATGTAAAGTTCATAATTTTTATTTAAAACACACTTGGTCTTGTATATTCCTTCAAATTTCTTGTTCAATATCTTAGACAAAATATATATTTGAAATAGGTGCAATCAACAAAGGAGTCTTCTATAGCTCCTGGGAGTTCGTTTTACTCTACCTCGTGCCTGTTGAATCACTTCTCTAGGATAACCCCTAGATGTCAATTTATCATGTATATTGACAGCAGCTGTTGCAAAGTCCGTATTCAATGTAGAATTTCTTTTAGCCCTCGCAAAAAGACTAAAAGGTATATTCCTCCTTAAATGGCTCGGATGGAAAGATCTGAATTCTAGATATGTGTTGCGATCAGTAGGTTTGTTATATAATCGCATATTTATTCTCTGTTCACTATTTATGAAAACCATTAAATCCAAAAATGGAAGAGCTCTCCTGTCTGATTGCGCAGTGAATTTTAGATGTTGATTAAGTCCCCCCAACCATAGTACAACATCTGAAACTATTCCAAAATCACTCACTACCAAAAATAAGTTATCTATAAATCTTCTGTATACCACTATGTATTTATAGAAAGGACTAGCATATTTTGCCCGGCGGTGCCGGGCTTTTTAAAATTGTGTTGGATAGTAAAGGTTTTTTTTCTTGAACCAATGGGGCTGTGTTTTTTTTAATGGTGGCGTAATTTTTTTTTTGATTGTTTGGCTTTGAGGCGCTGCATCTGCCTGCGGCAGACTTGCGCTCCCAGTAGGTTTTTTTTTGTGTGTGCTGGCTTCCTCTGTGCCGTGCTGTTTAAATTTGTTTTTTAAGGTTTTGCCAGGCAAAATCTGCTACTTTTAAAGAAGAATGTGTTTCTTTGTGAATTTTTGCAAATATTTTTACTTTGGATAATTATTTTAAAAAATGTGTAAATATATGTTTTTTTAAATTGAATGTATTTTACAGTGTTTTTTTAATTGAATATTAATATTTTTATATGTGAATTATTTTTGATTTTTTTGGATATTTTTGAATGTTTTTGGAATTGATTACCCTATTTTGGGGGATTTATTGAATATTTGGGAATATTTTGGATGTTTTTTCTCCTTTGGCCACTGGGTGGTGGTGTTGAGTAATTTTTTGGTTTTGCTTGTTCCGGTAAGTCTCTTCTTCTCCTCATTTCAGTTCCGGTTTTCATCGGGGGAAGATGTGTATTGGTAAGTTCTTTCCATTTTTAAAGGGGGGGTTGTTTTTGGTTGGGGGGGCGTTCTGTTTGGGTTTTGGGTTTTGGGTGGGGGTTTGTGTGTGTGTGTTTTTGGTATGTTTTTTGGTTTTTTTAATGTTTTTGATTTGTTTTTGGGTATTTTCGTGGGCCAGTCTTGATGGTTGGCCCGCGGAAATACCATCGCCGTTTCATGCGGCGTTTTGGGGGGGGGTGTTTTGCCGTGGCCCGGGCTGGGTTGCAGTTTGACTGTGTTTTGGGTGGGTGTTTGGCTTGCCGCTTCATGCGGCTTTTGGGGGAGGGTATTGTTGTGGCCCTGGCTGGGTTGGGGTTTGTTTGTTTGGAGGGTGGGGGTTTGTTTGCCTGCCTTTTTTTGATTTGTTTTTGGTTGCTGCCGCCATGGCGTTTTTGGCAGCGGTTGGGTGGGGGGTGTTTGTATTTTTTTACAACGAGTTTGTCTCGCTGGGCTCGTGTGTCTTTGGCGGGGCAGCGTGGGGGAGAGGGTGTCCCTCTCTTCCCCGTTGCTCCGTGCAAGATGGCCGGTGGGTTTGCATTTTATTTTGATTTTGGGGTTTATTTGTGTTTTCTGGGTGCTTCGTCTGCCTGTGGCGGACTTGCGCTCACGGTTTGGATTTGGGTTTATTTTTCGCGCGCCGGCTTCTTCAGCGTTCTGCACGCCCATGGCACGCAGGACGCTGTGGAATGTAGTTTTGGCTGCGCGGGTTTGCTTGCTGCGGCGGTTTTTTTCTTGCGGCTTTTTTTTGATTGGCCGCGGCGCGTTTCTGAACGTTCCTTTTGCCGCGCCGCTCAGCCTGATTGGCTCTGGCGCGGCGCGGCGAAAGGAACTTTGGGAATTGAAGTTCTCTTTTTTTGTTTGCGACTGGGGGGCTCCTGCCCCCGGGTTGAAAATTTCAACCCGACAGTTACCTGCGAACCCCGTTCGGGCGAGTGAATGGAAGCTCGGACGGGGCTAGTGGGGCCTGGTGCAACATCCTTTGTCACATTCCAACGGTTAACGCACCATTTTATAGGTATAGATTCATGACCGGATTTAAGATGGTGTTAATCTCAAAATCCGACATATATATGTTGGCCACAGATGGCGCTATTGGACTGCCCATCGTGACTCCACTGATTTGTAAATAGAACTCTCTTTCAAATCTGAAAAAGTTTTTCTCAAATCTAGTAAAAAATGAGTCGGAGGCTTCTGTATGGTCCATTCTCCAAAACCTTTTCTACTACCCTCCTAACCTCCTCAACAGGAATGTTTGAGTACAGAGACTCAACATCCAAGGTAATTATGCCCCCTAGTTCTGGTACTTTCATGTCCTCCACTTGTATTATAAAATCTGTGGAATCACGAATATATGACGGTGTCAATCTCGAATATTGATTAATATGGTGATCCACAAATTTCGCTACAGGCTCCAAAACAGAATTGTTCCCAGCTACAATAGGTCTCCCATGTGGAATTTGCCCCGGCAGTCTAGGTTTGTGAATTTTAGGCAAAATATGAAATAGTGGTACCCTTGGGTGCATGTTATACAAGTAATCAAAGGTTTTTTTCGATATGTAATTCAATGCTACCCCCTCATACAAGACTGTACGAATAACTGCTAAGAAGTGGGTGGTGGGGTCCCCAGAAAGTTTTTGATAAAAATTATTATCATTAAGTTGTCTCAAAAACCTCCATCCTCTAGTCCTTTTTATCCATGATGACAATCCCCCCCACCCTTGTCTGCTTGTTTGATAACAATAGAATCATCCTTACCCAGATTTTCCAGAGTCAGCCTATCTTCTCTAGTTAAAATGTGCTGCCTTCCTCCTCCTTGTCTTTCCAAACTTTCTATGTCTTTTAGAATGAGTTTGTGAAAAACCTCTATGTTGAGATCTGTAATATTGGGACAAAAGGTGGAGGAAGCAGTGAACTGATTACTTCCCCCTGTATCCGGGAAATCCTTAAAAAAGGCATTCAGTTTTAGTAATCTTAAGTAGTGGCTAAAAAGGCTCCTTTTACAGATTTAATTGTGGGGCATTATAGATGTCAGAACTGTTCTTATTGTAAGTTTTCATGGGAAACAAAAGAAGTTAACATTCCGCATTTGGGTTTCACCCATACTTTGTGGTCGTTTTCCAATTGCAAAACAGCATTCTGTGTGTATCTGTGGATATGTGGGTATGGCCTGTTCTATGTGGGGAAAACTTCCCAGCCAATCAGAAATAGGCTAGCTGAACATAGAAGTAGAATCAGGAATCACAATTTGTTAGCCCCTCTTGTACAACATTATGTTGGAAAAAACCACTCCGACAATGATTTCAAATTTGTAATTATTGAAACAGTCAAAATGGAACGATACAACAGGGTGGATTTGGACCGTTTACTCCTCCAAAGAGAGTTGTCTTATATTCATAAATTTCAAACTCTTTCACCGAAGGGCTTGAACCAGGAGATAGACTATAGATGTTTTTTATAGAGTGGACCACTTCCGAGCTGAGTATTAGGAGTTTCAGCACTCCAGAGAGAGAGGTTTATCTGCATTGTACTGATTCATTATTACGAACAGGATTAGGACCAATTGTGAACACAGGTGTTTTGAATAATTGTTTTGAGAGTATAAGTACACTAGGGTTCAGTCATCATATAACGTTCTGGCACTAAAAGAATTACACTAGAGGCCATTAGAACGCGAAAATAGGTAAGAATCTTATTATAATGTGATTATATTATTTATGTAGACTCATGACGATGTTCTAATGCCAGTAGAAGACACTAAATGATATTATGATTTGTATCTTGTACAGAGTTATATTTTCCTGAGGAAGAAAAATCAAAAAATCTATGAACCGGCTAGATTTTGGAATTTGATAATAAGAAACATATAAGAGAACTTGTTCAATGTGAGGATTTACGAGAAAATGTGAGACATACTTTTTGGGCACATAGAAGATTCCTTTGTTGATTGCACCTATTTCAAATATATATTTTGTCCAAGATATTGAACAAGAAATTTGAAGGAATATACAAGACCAAGTGTGTTTGAAATAAAATTATGAACTTTACATAACAGAGCCACAAGCAGTTTTTTTGTGAGTAGGCCTTTGTACTTCCGACACCACTGTTTCGAGAACTAATACGAAACAGCGGTGGAGGTAATACAAAAGCAGTAGCCAGCAATCCGCAAGGAAGAGCACCACCCCTTACGGGTTGCTGCCTGCTGAGGAGAGAACCATTGTCAGGCAGATAGCTCTTCTCTGCCTCCTTCTCTCCTGACCTACCTAACGAACCTTACCAGGGGAAGAATGGGCTGACTGCCGGCTCCTCCTTTTCCCCATCGCTGCATCAAAACCAAAATTCGAAGCAGCAATGGGGAAAAGAGGAACCGACAGGCAGCCCGTTCTTCACGCAAAAGTACATACCAACAACAAACACCAAAATTAATAATAAATAAATAAATAAACATTAATAAACAAAAAAGTAAACCACAAAATCCACAAACAAAAACATCCACAATACCACAAAAGCACAGACAAAACACCTAACTACAACACAAAAATACCTAACTCTAACAACACAACTACCAGAAATTACACAAATAAACACCAACGAAATCACAAAAATAAACAAAACCAGAAATAAACAAACCAATTACGCACATCTAAAGCCCAACCAAAACAAAAAAGAACAAACAGAAACACCTCCCAGCCCACCACCACAAAATCAAAACAAAGAAAAATCCCAGAATAAATAAAACCAGAGAACTCACCAGCATATCCTCCCTTCCATGAGACCGGAACAGAAATGAAGAAACAAAAGACTACTTACCAGAAGATGCCCCACCTAGAGGTCAGGAGAGGAAAAAAAACTGAACCAAAAAGAAAACCAACACTATTACTAACAGCCCCACCTGCAGGCCGGAATATTAAAACAAGTCAAAAACAAAGCAGCCCCACCTAGAGGCCACAAGAGTAAAAACAAGTTTAAAAAAACCCAATAAATCAAAAGTTTACACAAATAACAAACATATGTGAAATAAATAAAATAAAAAGATTTATAGTATCCTCTGTTGATTTTTAATTCCTCCCCCCCCAAAAAAAAAGCAAGACACAATTTATAACAGCCCGGCAATGCCGGGCAACCTATGCTAGTTTTGTATAAAACCCCAAGAAGAATTGCCTAAAGACAGGATCAACTTGAAGGCATGCACTTGTCATTGCTTTTGCTGTTGTAGTTAATACTTTGAAAACAAAACAGTTCACTATACCTGTATAGAACTGTTTAGAAAAAATAAGAATGTTATATATATAAATATGTATGATTCTATGTTATTGTGGCCAAAGTCCTCTGCACAATTATGCAAATAGCATAATTTTTGAGGCAAATTGTTCCATGTTAAGAAATCACCATACACATTATCAGTTGTAAGCCCTTTGGCCATTATAGCTGTGCATCATTCACAACCCAAACCTTCTTTTCCTGAATGAGTTCACTTGTTCTTCTCCTTCCAGTTTCTTTTGCAATTTCTAAAGCAGTTTTTCCCAACTAGGGTGGCCATATGTCTCGGTTTTCCAGGATTTCCCCGGATTCAAGCTGTCCTGGCCGGTTCAAGAAAAAAACTTGTAAAAGTCCTGGATTTTTAAATTTGAACAAAGGAAGCAAGATTACCCCTCAACAAGGGATTTTTTTTTTGCAAAGAGTTAATTCACTGCCTCCCTGCCTTCCTTTCAATTATCCTGGCTGAAAACGGCAAAGGCAAAACAGTACCCTGAGAAGCCCGCCAGGGAGGGGAGACACTTGCAAGAGAGATAATTGAAAGAAAGGCATGGAGACAGTGAAATAATTCTTTGCAAAAATCCCTTGGCTCACCTTGAAGTTTGGAGGACAAGGAGTCATCCTCAGCCCTTTTCCTCAAAAGCCAGGAGGGAGCAAGAAATACCCATATCTAAGAAACCAAACCTCCACCACACACTTGGGATGGAGGATTCCTTCTTCACGTGACCGCAAAGGGTTAATTGCATAGGGTCGGTATTCCTAGAGAGGAAGAGAACAGGGTGGACAGAAAGTGAAGAGTCCTCCATCACAAAGGTGCTCCTCCAAAATAAGTCCCTTCCTGTCTCCTGCTTTTCTCCTTCTGGAAGGAAACGGAGGCACCATGGACTGCATTGCCCCTCTTTCAAAATTTCTTCCAAGGGATCCTCGTGTGCGGTACTTCAGTGTGGTGTGTGTGAAGGGAAGGGTGGGGTGACCTCAGAGGGAGGAAGGGTGATTTCAAGAGTGACCCAAGAAATTTTATTCAAAAATAAAAATAAAAATAGAACCATCAAGAATAGTCTTTTGCAAGAAGAATCACACGGGGGAAAATCTCTTGACTACAGTTTATTTTAAACTGATGAAGGCTGTCCACCCCGGACGGGTATTCTGCGGGTTCTTAGAGCCGCGGTCTCCCTGTCAGCCACATCTGACACATGCACAGTTTGCAGAATGCAAAGATGTCACATGGTGGTCCTGGTTTGGTGGAAGAGAATTATAGTAACTCTATTCCCAACCTTCAGGCCCCAAATGTTCTTAGACTATAGCTCCCAGAAATCTTGGCCAGCACAGCCTGTAGTGAAGGCTACTGAGGTTTTTAGTCCAAAAACATCTTGGTCTAAAATGTTGGGAACTACTCAGTAGTGGGCATCAGAAGGTTCGCACCAGTTCACCAGAACCGGTAGCAAAAATTCTGGCTGACCCCGCCCATCCAAGTTTTGAAATAAAGTAGTCCTAATTCAGGTGCAACACAAGGCTTTTTCCCCTGGTCACGCCCACCATACCACACCCACAGTGTGGTAGTATTTTTTTTTGGAGCCCACCACTGGAACTACTGATTTAAATCAAGAATGTGTGTGAAATTTTCATCTTCCCATTTCAACTGTTTGTATCTAAACTGTCTTTACTAAACAAAAAGAAATTATATGTTGGGTGCATGAGGAGACAATGACTATAATACCAGGAAAGGTTGAAAGCAGCAGGAAAAGAAGATGGAGATCAAATAACCCAATAAAGTTAGAAACTTGATTTTACAAAACCTTGTTGGGATAATTAACAATATTGCATGCTGCTAACATTGGATATAATTGGGAGGATCTTTTATGGGCTAAGATAATTGTGTCTTTCAGTACTAACCAATTAGTAAAATTCTTCCTATCTCTGGAATTTGAAGGCAAGCTCCACTTTCTGCTTTGCTCTTGTGTGTTTCCTTTCTTTGTTTGTCTCAGGTTCATCCTAAGGTCCCACCATGATGCAGTCAACAAATGAATGCCCCCCAGCCTCATGGTTGAGAGTTTTTCTCTTTATTTATTCTTTTGATGTAACTGAGTAAGTAGTAACTGTAAAGAAGATGCTTTATCTTTCTATTTAGGCTGCTTTTATACTGATCTTTTGTATTAAGTGCTGGTGGTTGTGATAAAGGGCTAGAAACAGTGTTTCCCAACCTTTGGTTTTTGGACTTCAATTCACAGAAGTCTAAGTCAGATCCCCAAAGCTCTGAATGCACTGACTTAGGCTTGTGAGAATTGAAGTCCCCCTGTGGGGCGTGGGCCCCATGCTGGGAACCACTAGGCTAGATGCTGAGGGTAGGCTCCCCCTCGGCGGGAGTTTAAAAGACTTTTGCTGCTGTTATTGTGGTACTCTATTGCACTGTATTATTATTGCCTTTTGTATGCTGTATATTGGTTTTTTGTTATATTGTATTTTTACTGATATTTTTTTTGTATTTATGTACTAGTTTATTGTATTTATTTAATATGTTGTAATTGCCGCCCTGAGTCGGCCTTGCGTTGAATAGAGCGGGATATAAATCCAATAAATAAATAAATAAGACCTGAAGGGAAGTGCCATGCAACTATGGACCTTTAAAGTCACATCTGCTCCCATACTTCCAAACTGCTTAGAACTACAGTATGTCATTATTTTCTTTTCCTGAATAAAGCCCTCTGTAAAAAAATAATTTAATTTTTAATTTAATTTAATAGTCATATTTATATATGCCGCCCACTCAGGCAGAACCCGACTAAGGGCGGCATTACAACAAGTTCTAAAAACACATAAAAACACTTTAAAAGACCCACATCCCACCCACTTTAAAAGACCCATATCCCACCCACCCATCCCACCCACTATAAAAAGAAGAAGAAGAGAGAGTTCTTAATTGTTTACATAAGCCAGCAGGCGGGGACCGTGTTCCCATTCGGGCCCCACACCTGCCCTGCCAATCCTTTCCTGAAGGGCAGCAATTCTCTTTGAAGTCTTAGATCTGTTGGCAGGAGGTTTCAGAGAGTTGGTGCGGACACGGAGAAGGCCCTCCTTCGGGTGCTGGATAGAGGTGCACCCCTAGCTGATGGCACTATTAGAGAGCCCCTCCGGTCCTTTGGTGTCTTGCACGGAAGACAAAGAAGGAGTCGCAGTAAGGACTAACACAGGTTTATTGATTGATGATCAGGATGAACATGTGGTAATGGCGGAGGTACATCACATTATATACAGTGGTACAATACATTTGAATCTTGTTGCACGGTAGCTCATTGGCTGCTACCGGCGTGACGTCGTCCCAAGTCACGCCCCTCTTCTGTAGTTGTTTGATAGTGCGGGAGAGTTCCCGCGGCTGTCGGTGATTTGAGGAATGAGAACCATGTGAGTTGAACGCTCGCAGCTGCCCTCTATGGGCAGCTTACTCGCGTTCCTTTAACAGCTGTGCTACATTGTGATTGTGGTCAGGTTACATTCATACATTTCTTAAAGCAACATTGTACATACATAACATCCCTCCCCCCTAGGATGGGACGAAGTCCCTCAACCATTGTGGCTTGCCGCACGTGTGTCTGGGGCGTGCGGCCGCTTGACTTAACACAGGGGAGCCGGAGGCTCCTGGTTCTGCGGAGTCCTGTCCTGCAACGGAAAGGGGGGACTCATTAGTGGCTCGGTGTGGAGTCTGCGGTAACCTTGCATTGGGGGACGGGAATGGAATGAACAGTTGGGAAGTGAATCCCTGCCTACCGTTTGAGGAGTTTGGGGTCCCCCCCCAGTACGAATCTCGGGACCGACGAAGAGGCCCTGGTGGCCTCGCCACCCCCCATTACCTGCCCGGGAGTTCTAGAGACTGTGGTGGGCGGACTCCCCCCTGTTGCCTGTCTTGGGGGTGTTTGTCTCCGGGGAGCTGGAGCTATGGTATATTCTAAAACAAAAGGGCTGGGGGGACTGGAAGTACCAGGGGCTGAACTGAAACCCCTCTTCTCCCTAGGACGGGTGGGGGACCACTCCGCGACACCCCCCTGGTACTGCAACTCATAATCAAATTCATCCCTCTCCTCCACTGTATCCTCCTCTGCAGCTGAGAACCGAGGATATGCATTTGTATCCGCGGGTGCCGCCGTGTCTCCCCCTTGGGTAACGCGGGTGGGGGAGGACCCTAACGCTGATTTCCCCTCACCGGTGACTCGCCTTCTGAGCTGGTCGGCGTGCCTTCTCCAGAGTAGACCTGAGCTAGTCTCGACCCTGTAGGATACCGGCCCCGTTTGCTCAACAATCGTCCCTGGTACCCATGCTGGCCCCGCGGCCGCGTAGTTCCTGCAGTGAACCTGGTCCCCTACCGAAAAACTTTTGGAGCTCTCTCCCCCTATGTTTATGTTTCTCCCTTCATCCACCACCCTGGACGGATCCATCCGGTCAAAAAGTGTTACCGGATGCCTCCTCATAAGGAGTTCGGCTGGGGAAAAACCTGAAGCTAGGGGGGTTGTCCTGTAGCAGATGAGGAACTGACACAGATGAAGGTTCAACTCACCGGGACCCATGCGCCGCAGTGTGTCTTTCGTAGTGCGCACTTGGCGCTCTACCTGACCGTTTGTGGCGGGGTGAAACGGGGCAGCGGTAATGTGCCTGATGGCGTTCCTCTCAATAAACGTCTTGAACTCTGCTGACGTGAAGGTACTAGCGTTATCGCTAACAAGGACGTCTGGCAGGCCGAAACAGGCAAAAAGCTTGCGCAACTGTTTAATGGTTGCCGCAGAGGAAGTGCTGTTCATGGGGATTACCTCCAACCACTTGGAGTAGGAGTCGACCACCAGCAGAAACATGGACCCGCGGAAAGGGCCAGCGAAGTCGACATGAATCCGGGACCATGGCCCGCGGGCCGTGTCCCATTCCCTATGGGGTAACCGGGACTCCTCGGGCCGAGAGCTCTGGCAGCTCTCGCACGTGCCCGCTAAACGTTCTATATCCCCGTCTATCTGGGGCCACCAAAAGAAACTCCTGGCCAGAGCCTTGGAGCGCACGATCCCAGGGTGACTGGTATGCAGTAGCTTCAGCACCTTGGCCCTTAACTGCTCTGGGATGACTACCCGCTGGCCCCAGAGTAAGCAGCCCCTTTCCAGAGAAAGCTCTACTCTGCGCCTGAAAAATGGCTTGAAATGCTCCTCGGGGGGAGTAGTGGGCCACCCTTTCCTAACCCAGGAACTAACTTGGGCCAGCATCTTGTCGGCCGCCGTGGCCTTGGCGAGGTCGGCCGGGACAATGGGGGGTGAGTCGAGAGACTCAATCAGCAGGACTTGGTGGTCCTGCTCTACCTCGCATGTGGGGGCCCCTAAACTAGGGAGGGGAGACCGGGACAGTGCGTCCGCATGGGAGATCTCCTTCCCTGGGTGATAGACCAGCTCATACTGGTAGGCGTTGAGGAAGATGGCCCAACGCAGCATCCTGGGGGATAGAATTTGTGGGGTGGGTTTGCCGGTAGTGAAGATCCCCAGAAGTGGCTTGTGATCCGTCACTACCGTAAACTCGCGGCCGTATAGGAAATCATGTAACTTCTTCGTTCCCGCGATTATGGCCAGGGCCTCCCTATCTGTTTGCGCGTAATTGCGCTCGGCCTTCGAGAGGGACCTTGAGTAGTACGCCACCGGGACTTCCCTCCCGCTCTCCAACACGTGGCACAGAACCGCCCCCACCCCCACTGGGGAAGCATCACAGACTAAAACCACTAGCTTTTTTGGATCAAAGTGGGTCAGTACAGCGTCCGAGGATAGGAGTGTCTTAAGCTCCTTGAAGGCTTTCTCCTGCCTGTCACCCCACCGCCAAGCCGTGTCCTTTTTAAGTAGCGTGTGTAGTGGCTCCGCGACCGATGCCTTCCGAGGCAGGAAGGAATGATAGAAATTTAGGAGCCCTAGGAATGACTGCAGCTCCGGTTTCGCGGTGGGGCGAGGGGCGTTTTTCACGGCCGCAACCTTGGACTCAGAGGGTTTGATTCCGTCCGGGGTTACCTTAAAACCTAGAAATTCGACCTCCCTCGCGAAGAATACGCATTTGTCCCTCCTCAGTCGAAGACCCGCCCTCTCGAACACTGAGAGGACCCCATCTAGCCTCTTTGCTAACTGTAATTCGCTCCCCGCCGTTATCAACACATCGTCGAAGTATGGGAGGATGCCTGGAAGCCCCTTTAAAAGGCGTTCCACGAGGGACTGGAAGATTCCGGGGGCCAAATTCACGCCAAACTGAAGGCGCGTTACCTTAAACGCCCCCTTGTGCGTCACGATCATTTGCGCGGCGGCAGCAGCCGGGGTTACAGAGAGCTGCTGGTATGCCTGGGCCAGATCTAGCTTGGCAAAACACCTCCCCCCGTGTAACGTGGCCAGCAAGTGGCTGACCACGGGCACCGGATATGCATTTGGCCGAATGGCCTTATTGATCGTACATTTATAGTCCGCACAAATCCTGACCTCCCCGTTTGACTTAAGGGCTGTAACAATCGGCATTTCCCACTCCGCCGAATCAACTGGGACCAAAATCCCCTGCCCCACCAATTTGTCCAGTTCCGCCTCGATCTTGTCCTTGAGGGCGAAGGGCACTCTCCTTGGCTTGAGGCGGATGGGCCAGATTTCTGGGTCCAGCTCAAAGGAAACCGGGGGCCCCTTGTATTTCCCGAGCCCCTTCTTGAAAACGTCCGGGTGTGTATTGCACACGTCCCGCATTGGGTCAGTCTCGATGGCGTTAATGCCGGACAGTTCGATTCCCAGGGGGGCGAACCACTGCGTTCCCAAAAGGCAGCACCTCCCCCCCTTGAGGACCACTAGGGGCAGTTTCTCGGAGTAGTTCTTGAACTTCACCTTGAAATTCCCCACCCCCAACACTGGGATCTCCTTTCCCTGCACATCCCGTAGGTGTGACTTCATGGCCCGCAGCTTGGGCCGCTTATCTGGGGGAATACGCATAAACTCTTTTTGGGACAGGATGGAATAAGATGACCCTGAGTCTATCTCCATCCTCACTGGGAGTCCCTGTAACAGTACCTCTACGAAAAAACGCCGGTGCTCCAGGCCCACGCGGTTCACGCCTTCCTCGCTGTAGGTGGCAGAGACCTTCCTGGTGCCGGCCGCCTTCCGTTGGTGCGTCTGGGGATGGCTGGAACTGCCCCTGTCCTCGACTCGCCCGCGCCTGCATACTCGGGCGATGTGTCCTTTTCGGCCGCAGTTGTGACACTCGGCCTTTCGGAACGGACACCTCGTGCGGTCGTGGGATGCCCCACAACCGTCGCAGCGGTGGTCCTGCCGCTCGCGGGTCTGCCGCTTCTATCCTCATTTCTTGATCCTCTGGACGTCGTCGTCCTCGCTGGAGCAGGGGTCCGCCGTCGTGGACGACTCCTCGGACGACGTTGGTGTGCCGGCGGGCGGCTTGGGGGCCCGCCAGGCCGTCTTTGCCAATGTCCGCCGGGCCGCCTGCCCTGGTGACTTGGCCCTTTCGGTCGTGGCCCCTCGGGACTTGAACACCTTGACCCCGCTCCTGGCCGCCTCGGCCGCTTGGGCCTCCCGCAGTACCTCGTTGAATGTGAGGCGGTGGTCGCGGGTCATCAGCTTCCTCTGCAGCTCTTCGTCCCTCAGACCACACGACATGCGGTCTCGGAGGGCCTGGTCCAGGTCATCCCACTGGCAGTGCACCGCTGCAAGCCTGAGGGCCGCCGTGTAGGCGGACACGGATTCGCCCGGTCGCTGGTCTCGCCTGTGGAACGCGACCCGGGCTGGGAAGATCGAGACGGGAGGCTGGAAATGCTCGCCCAACAACTCCAGGATGCGGTCGATGGGCACCACGTCCACCTTCCGGGGGGCCACCAGGTTCATCAGGATACGCAGCGTGGCCGGCCCCACCTGGGCCAGGAAGTAGGAGCGCATTTTCGCGTCGTCGTTGACGCCCGCGGCTTCCATCGCGTGCCAAAACTGGCACTCGTAGAGCTCCCACTGTTCGGGCTTGCTGACATCGAACTGGTAAGGCTTGACCTTGGGATTCGCCATCGATCCCACCTTCGTCGCCAATTTGGTGTCTTGCACGGAAGACAAAGAAGGAGTCGCAGTAAGGACTAACACAGGTTTATTGATTGATGATCAGGATGAACATGTGGTAATGGCGGAGGTACATCACATTATATACAGTGGTACAATACATTTGAATCTTGTTGCACGGTAGCTCATTGGCTGCTACCGGCGTGACGTCGTCCCAAGTCACGCCCCTCTTCTGTAGTTGTTTGATAGTGCGGGAGAGTTCCCGCGGCTGTCGGTGATTTGAGGAATGAGAACCATGTGAGTTGAACGCTCGCAGCTGCCCTCTATGGGCAGCTTACTCGCGTTCCTTTAACAGCTGTGCTACATTGTGATTGTGGTCAGGTAACATTCATACATTTCTTAAAGCAACATTGTACATACATAACAGGTCCGCTCTCGTTGGACGGGCAGACACTCTTGTGACGATGCGGTCTCTAAGGTATCCTGGCCCACTGCCATATAGGGCTTTAAAGGTCAAAACCAGCACCTTGAATTGCACCCGGAGACAAACTGGTAACCAGTGCAGCTCCCGAAGTAGCGGTGAGGCATGGGCATATCGCCCACATCCCATCACCACCCGGGCTGCCGCCTGTAAACAATTAAGAACTCTCTCTTCTTCTTCTTTTTATAGTGGGTGGGATGGGTGGGTGGGATATGGGTCTTTTAAATTAATTGAGAGATGGAAACTAGGGAAATTAGCGGTCAAAAAACAGGAGAATGCTCCCTGCCACGCATCCTAGAGGACACAAAGAAACATTCTGAGTATCCAAAACTTCAAACAAAATTTGTGGTGTTTGGAGAGGTGGAATTTTTTGAGAGTGTCAACAAGCATGTGGATAAGGGGGATCCAGTTGACATTGTTTATCTGGACTTTCAGAAGGCTTTTGACAAGGTCCCACACCAAAGGCTCTTGAATAAACTTACCAGTCATGGAATAAAGGGACAGGTCTTGTCCTGGATCAGCAACTGGCTAAGGGACAGGAAACAGAGGGTAGCACTAAATGGACACTTCTCCAAGTGGAGGGAAGTAAAGAGTGGGGTCCCCCAAGGTTCAGTACTGGGACCCCTGCTTTTCAACCTCTTCATAAATGATCTAGAGGTAGGAGTAAAAAGCAAGGTACCCAAATTTGCTGACGACACTAAATTATACAGGGTAGTGAAAACTGTGAGAGATTGTGAGGAGCTCCAGAGGGATCTCTCGACACTGGGGGAGTGGGCAAAACAGTGGCAAATGAGTTTCAACATTAGTAAGTGCAGAGTGATGCATGTTGGGGCAAAGAACCCCAATTACATTTATAAACTGATGGGGTCTGAACTCTCTGCGACAAACCAGGAAAGGGACCTTGGTGTCCTGGTGGACAACTCAATGAAGGTGTCAACCCAGTGTGCCTCAGCAGTGAAAAAAGCAAACTCAATGCTAGGGATCATTAGGAAGGGTATAGAAAATAAGTCAGCAAGTGTCATTTTGCCTCTTTATAAATCTATGGTGAGGCCCCATCTGGAATACTGTGTACAGTTCTGGTCGCCATACCTCCAGAAGGATATTATGGAGCTGGAAAAAGTGCAGAGGAGGGCAACCAGAATGATTAGGGGACTGGAACACCTTCCTTACCATCTGAGGCTGCAACGGTTGGGCCTCTTCACTCTTGAACGACGACGTCTAAGAGGTGACCTGATTGAAGTTTATAAAATCATGCACGGTGTGGACAAAGTAGATAAGGAAAAACTGTTTTCCCTATCGCATAACACTAGAACTAGGGGACACTCCATGAAACTTTTGGGTACTAGTTCTCAAACAAATAAGAGAAAGTACTTTTTCACCCAGAGGATTACTGGTCTATGGAACACCCTGCCAGAAGAAGTGGTGACAGCTGTCAGTCTTGACAGCTTTAAGAAAGGATTAGACAAGTTCATGGAGGACAAAAGTATCAATGGCTATAATTATGGATACTTAAGGACAACCTCCGGGTTGGAGAGATAGGCAGGATATCTCTCAATGCCATTTCCAGGGAATCCTAAGCAGGTGAAGGCATCTGCTTGGGAATACCCTGAAGGAAATGGTGAGCCACTGTGTGAGACAGAATGCTGGACTGGATGGGCTGTGGCCTGTTCCAGCAAGGCTGTTCTTATGTTCTTAAGTGGCCCCAATACAGACCACAGGCTGCATTGTACCCACCTGTGATATAGAAAGGCCTTTTCTTAGGTGTGAAGTGGCTCTCTTTAGAGCTTGTATTGCCTGCTATATGCAAGAACCAAGGAAGAGAGGTATGTATGTTCAATCCTGTAGTATGCCCGCGTGCCTAGATTGGACATTACTCTTCCCTATGCATTCGCTCGCTAACGCACACGGCTTGAGAACCAACATGGGCATTGATGGAAGAGAAATTGGGGTGCAGGCTTAGATTAATTGGCATAAATCATATTGCCTTTGCTGTAGGCTCTGAGAACAGCAGGGCAAGAGTTAACAGTTGATGACTCAAGGGTTAAAATCGCTCTTCCCCTTCTGATCCAAGATAAGCATGCTGAGTCAGTGACTAAGGAAGTTAGCCCCAGGACAGTTTACTGGGCCCCCAAGATAAGGCGAGGAACAATGAGTTTCGCCCATCCTGTTTATTAATTCCTCAGCCAAGGTCCAGGGTCACTCCCAAGAGCCCACGCATGGAACTTGGCCAGCAGAGTGCCACGTTTCCCTTAGGCTTCTGTAAGAGAGTCACGTTTGCCTTTAGCACGGAACATGGTAATAAATATTCCGCCCGATGGAGTTTGGGACTGGACTTTCTCTGCACATTCGTCTCAAGCGCCTTTCCTTGCGGCACACCATTCTGGCCCTCTGTGGGCCATTACAAGACAATCCAAGTCGCAAAATTATAGGCAAGATTTTGTAATTTATATATATGTTGAATGAAAGGTATGTAAGATTGTATTTTATCTGAATATCAATAAAAAAAAATTATAGGCAATAAAATTGTTTCATAATTCACTATCCTTAATTTGAGACTAGCATCAAAATGTATTTTTTTATTGATGTTGCTATTTGGTATCTAAACCAGGAGTAGCCAAACTTTTCAGTCTGCGGGCCAGTCACATAGCCGAGTGTGCCGGTCACGTGGTTCCTCCCACCCGGAAGAGGAAGTAAAATGTGCATGCGGAGAGCGCTGCCATAAATGACCTGCAGCTGTCGTAAACACATTTACAACAGCCGTGGGTCATTTATGGCAGCGTTCTGTGCATGTGTGGGCACGTTCTGGGCACACACATGTGCATTTTACTTCCACTTCTGGGAGTGGCGAGGGCAGCATGGGCCAGATTAATTGGTGCCATGGGCCGGATCCAGCCGACGAGGCACAGTTTTGGCACCCCTGATCTAAACAGCCCTTATGTCACAACTTAATTCTGCACCTAATACAAAAAGAGGGCTATTATGCAAATTATCCAGAAATCCAGTTACTCAGCAACTTCTCACTCTTATGGCTAGTGAAAATCTGCACAGTCGTTTGGAGATGGATTTTCTCAGCAACATATTGTGGCAGATCTCTAGTGTAATGCAAAGTATTTTGCAGTAGTTTCATATTCAGCAGGAAATTAGGTTCCTTTGCTTTATAAAACACCTGATCCCACTGGAGAGTAAAAATGCAATTCTAGAACTGCTTTGCAGCTGCCTGCATGTTAGTCTCCGTCTGCTTCAAAAAATGCCCGATCTTGTTTCCCAGGTCACCATGGGAACTACAGCACAGTGACCCACTGGCCTGCAATCCTAACTCAAACCTGAAAAGAGCCTGGCTGGGTTGCCGATGCCTTTGGGCAGGTGTTATCCAAATAAAGTTATTTTTAACTAGGGCATCTGAAGGCTCAGCTTGTCTGCCAAAAGATTCCACAGTGGGTAGAGGCATTTCAAGGAACAATCTGAGGAATGCTGGGTCTGCTCCAAGCTGTTTGTATGGATAGAGGGGATGATGGACAGATCTGTGTGACATAAATCATCCTCAAACTTCCCTTAATGCTCCTGAATGGATGATGGATGAAGACAAGCTATTGGAAGAGCAGGAAGCAATAGCCTAGAAGGGTTGGGGGGGGCAGTTTAATATGCAACATATTTTTATGACAAGGTTTGGAGTATCCACACTTTAAACAATCATGCTGCTTGTGAACCAACTTTATGGAACTATGGTAAACAGGGTGCATTAGCTCCACTGGTCCACTGACGCACAGATTAAGAATGACAACATTTACAGTGGAACCCTGTATAACTAATGGCTCGCATAATGAAAAATTCGTATAGCGAAGTATTTTTGTGCTAACTGTGATACCCCACATTATGAATTTTTCTGTTCTCGCATAACAAAAAACCCCCATATAACGAAAATCTCTATGGGATGCATAGTACAACAAAAGCTTTAGAGATTTTTGTTGTACGATGCATTCCATAGAGATTTTTGTTACATGAGGTTTTTGTTATGTGAAGTATACCCTGTATAATGGAAAAATTCGTAATGTAATATCACAGTTAGCACTTTGTATAACAAAAAAATTGTATAGCGAAGCATATCGTAGAACAGACTTTTTTTGTTATGCGGGGTTCTACTGTATTTTACATCACACCTTTCCCCCAAAATAGGCAGTCAGGGATCCAAAATGGTTTAAACTGGTTAAACAAACATACAGGTTTTTTAAAAAAAAGATACAGCTAGAAACACAGAGCATTTTATATAAAACATGGTATCACATTAAGACAATCATGGAATTAAAGTATTTTAAAAGAACATAAAAATAAATAGAAGGTGTCCAATGAAGACCACCACCAGAATCATCCACACACTTGTATTTCCTGTGTGGATGTGAAAGTTGGACAGGAAAGAAAGTTGCCAGTGGAAAAAAAAATATTTGTTTGAAATGTGCTGGAGGAGAGCTTTGCAGATACCCAGGACTGCCAGAAAGATGACTAAGTGGGTCCTGTAGCAAATTAAGTTTGAACCTAAGGTTAAAATGATGAAGCTGCGGCTGTCCTACAGTTTGGGCACATCATGAGAAGGGAAGACTCCGCAAAATACAGTACAATAATGCTGGGAAAAGTGGAAGGCAGCAGGAAGAGATAGACCAAATATGAGATAGACTTCCTGAAGCAGGGGTTCCCAAACTACGGCCCAGCGGCCGGATCCATCCCCGACACCAATTCATCCGGCTGTGAAGCCCTCATCGCCCCGGGAACGGAAGTAAAACATGCACATACAGGTGTGTTTTACTTCCGCTCCCGGGAGAGATGAGGGCTTCACAGGCGGATGAATTGGCATCAGGAGCTGGACCACGTGAGTGGTCCGCGGCCCAAAATGTTTGGGCACCCCTGTCCTAATGGAAGTCATAGAGTTACATTTACAAGAGCTGAGGAAGCCTGTTGAGGACAGGTCATTTTGGAGATTGCTCTTTCATGGGTCACCATACGTCAAGAGGCAACTTGACAGCACATAACATGTACATGCATAACATGCATCTGTTTTACTAAATTTAAACCAAGCTCACCACCTTCTGGACTGCATTGGCTCAAGTGGTTAAGATGCTGACTGGGAGCCGGAAGGTCATCAGTTCAAAACCTGAGTACAGTAATACCTCATACAAAGTCAGCTTCATACAACATCGAACTCATGCAACATCACCTAATTTCTTGAAAAAAGTTACCTCATACAAAGTTGCTCGACTTTGTATGAGGCATTCAGTTTTTCCCAGGTTGCATTGTGCCTGGGCAGTATAAAAGACAGGATACATGTGTGCATTGCTCTTGTGGGTTGCACAAGGCAAAGAGTGTTTAGGAGTGGTTTTGAGCATGATTTTGGATTTGTTTGATTTTTTCATCAGAATTTTTAGAAGCATTCCTGGGATTTTTGCCGCATTCTTCAGGTTCTTGGACAATCAGGGTTGTTTGACATGTTTTTGTAATGTATTTAGCCTTTAGACAATCTTTTCTTAAAGTTCTGTCAGTTTCCTTGACTTTGCCCTGAAGTCTGTGCTGTTACAGTACAATGTATCTCTATGGAAACGACATTGTACGAGGCATCGCAGCAAGGATTTGGACGTTGTATGAGCCATCGCAGCTAGGATTTTGCATGCCTCATACAAAGTCCAAATCCGTATAAAGTCCAAACTTGTGGAACCAAGTTTGGACATTGTATGAGGTATCACTGTACTGCAGGACGGAATGAGTGCCAGTCTCTGTCCCAGCTCTTGCCAACTTAGCAGTTCAAAAGCAAGAAATTGCAAGTAGATGTTGGATCGGGACCCGATGTGGGCCAGAGGAGACTGGTTAAGCAAGACACGTGAGGCAAGATGGAGCGAAGACCAGTGTTTAATGACGACAAATCAGAAGCTTTTATGCCTGCCTGATCTGGCTGCGTGCATACGTTGCGCGTAGCGATACAGAGGAAGCCCTGAGTCTGCACATCATGTTTACACAAGTTAATTGGGGAAGTCTTCACCGGGGGAAGTTTCTTATCTAACTTAATTAACTACCGGGGACATGCATTGTTCCTCGTTATCGGGGGCAAACAACTGGCTGAAGTTGACTCTTAGACTTTAGGGCTTCTGCGGATGCAAGATTACCCATTACATGCCTAACGAGTTAACCATCTGTGATCTTTAGCTCTCTCTAGCTGCCTGTCAGGTCAACAATAGGTGAATCAAACTATATCTAATATTCCGCTCCCCAATTTCTGTCCCCTCGAAACCTGCAGCTCGAAGGAGTGATCTCCCATAACTGCGGTTCTGTCAGGGACAGCTGTGCCAATTGTGTGCGCGGAACCCACAAGTAGATAAATAGGTACCACTTTGGTGGGAAGGCAAACAGCATTTTGTGCACTTCGGTGTCTAGGCATGCATGCCACATGTCCACAGAAACGTCTTCATCAGTGTGAACTGATTGCAGTGTTTCCCCAATGTGGGGCCCAGGCCCCACAAGGGGACTTCAATTCTCAGAAGCCTAAGTCAGTACATTGGCTGATCAGTGCTTTGGAGAATTGCCTTCTCAGCAGAGGGTGTGTGTGTTTATAATGTAAGTAAAAATAATAATAACTAGAATTATTCCAGTCATGAAAATGGAGACAGGAGCTAATGAGTGCGGGATATATAGAAAAATGTTTGGATAAACTGTAAGTAGAGAATTGTTAAACAATTCTAAAAGGAAACAAAAATTGTTGTAAAACATCCAGGAAAAACATTAGCATCACGTAAAGGACCCAACAAACCTTAAAATATGTATTATGCAGTAGCAGCAGACTTATTAACTTGTTCCAAAGGTCTTTAAATACCAGATGAAAGGAAAATAGTCACTGTGAGCCAGGATTTCCCTCTGGACAGAGCATGAGTGAAAGACAAACCCCCTCTCATTTTCCCTATAAATCAAGAAATATCAGCAGGATTTGTCTGGGATGGCAAAAAATATCCACTGTTGGAGGCTCTGTTCTGAGGAACAGGGAGGATCTTAGCCGCTCAGGAACCAAACCAAAATTCCAAATAAAACTGGCCAGACAACCAAATATTAAAAACAAAATAAAGCCTAAATTCTTTAAAAAACACTAGCTGTTAATTGCATACCATAAGAATTGCTGTAGCAAGAGTGTATTTGTGTGTGTTGTGTAGCAAATAGACGCCTTTCTCTTCTCTACCTAACATTCTCTTTATTGTTTGATTTTTACATATTACTTAAAAGCATGAAGGAAGGTATTTGAGTAGTTCTTATTGGCCTTGTGGTTTCTCTTCTTTAACTCTATCTTGATCCATTTAACTTTCTCCTTGTTTTGAGCTACTCAGTCTTCTTTAAACAAAGTAATTTCCAAATACAGCGGCCATGAATGGATAAGATATAGGTAATGCCCATCAGTTAGCGGAGACAAATCTTCCAAGGCATACTTACTTGCTACCAAGAACAGCATTTCCCATACATCTTCATTCTTAGATTAACTCTAGAATAGTTAAACAAATCATTGCATGGTTTTCAGCATCCCATGATTTCTCTAATTCTGTCCTTGCAATAAGAAAGAACTACTGGACCGAAGCAGCTAATTTTCTTGGATTTCCTTGTTATTAAAACCCTTTGCAATGTGTTTGCTTATTCTGCCCAGGTTACTTGTTTGACATTTCGTTCTTCTCATAGAAACCTAAGCAGCATAAAAGAAATTTCTATCTGCTGGTACTGTATGGGCACTTCCAGAGCATTTTCTTCCACACAACTTATGGCGCATTCAAGTCTGTGTTGTACATTGTGGGTTGGGAAAGGCTCAGGGGACGCCCGAATGAGGCTCCTTTCATGTCCCCAAGATCCGTCATGCAGCACTCGGGTAGCAAACCCCAACCTTCCACTATTCAAGCTCAGCGTCTTAACCACTAAGCCACCACAGTGCTGCTTGAGTTAATATGATTAGGTTAGTATGGGTTAAAATGATAGCTTGGGTTAATATGATTAAGAAAAGCGCAGAGGCAGTTTGATGGTGACAAAAGTCTGACTTGCTCCATCCACTGACTCTTTTGAGTGAAGTCATCACCTAGAGTTGCTGCAATCCTATGCATTTTCTTTCAACTACAACAACTTCATCCTATAGAACCATCTATCACGGGCTTGACCCTTGCCGGGGTTCGAGAGGCTAGTTACGATCAGTAGGCTGTTAGTTTCCATTACTCTGCAAACTCCCTCCACAGCCTGTCATCTTTCCTTCCAGAACCCGGGTCGCCGTGCTCCCACTTGTCCGACACAGGGAGTATGCAGTTATTTAGTTGATAGCGTGTAAAGCAGAGAGCAATAGTACCTGGATATGTCTGAGAAGTAGACTCTAACTCAGTAGATAGTAAAACTCACAAAGATGC
Source organism: Bradypodion ventrale (assembly GCA_035047345.1). Taxonomy (NCBI): domain Eukaryota; kingdom Metazoa; phylum Chordata; class Lepidosauria; order Squamata; family Chamaeleonidae; genus Bradypodion; species Bradypodion ventrale. The sequence continues at coordinate 193,713,518 of JAWDJE010000002.1, forward strand.
AATTTCATAAAAGCAAAGCATAATATAATACCTGTGAAAAGAAAAGAGTTCATAGAGACAGAAGTCTCAGAATTCCAAAAGATTGTTGGGCAGGGAATAATCTCTAAAATAGTTCATTTCATTCCATGGGCTCATCCTGACATGGGTAGTTGTTCCCCTTAGGGATTTAGTTGAGCTAACAAGAACCTGGTAGCCTCAGGTTAGAGAACCGATTTGGGGTCTGAAAAGGCACTCCTTAAATAGGAAAAAAAGTGGCTCCTGCAACCCCTAGGAATGCATTACCTAAAGGCATCTAATGGGAAAACCCCTGGGTTATGTAATGTGTTTATATCTGGAAAATCCTAGACTGCAGGTGTGGAATGCATGAGATCATGGGAACACACCTGACCACCTAATGTATATTAGGAATGCACTAGGTGTTTCTGATGTCATGTCTGGCTGTCAAACACCTGAGGCTGACTTAATCTGAGTGGAATCTGAGATACAAGTAAACCAAAAGAAAGAATGCAGCTGCTTAGTAACAAGCTGTCAACCTAAGATCATGACACCCTCAAGTTTGCAGTTGACTGAATTCCCTGCTAGGCTCTTGGGCATTCACCTGAATCACAACTGAGAAGTCTACCTCTCACTATATCACCAAATTAGAAGTTCCAGGATTCTATAAAATGGAGCCATGGCAGTCAAAATAGCATCAGGCTACTATAACAACAGTAGGACAGAGGAACCACCTGCCTCGAGTTGAGAGGTGGTGAGCGCTCCAACACTGGAAGCATTCAAGAGAGAACTGGACAACCATCTTTCAGATCTCTTTTGTTTGGGATTCCTGCCTTGAGCAGAGGGTTGGACTCAATGGCCTAAAAGGCTCCTTCCAACTCAGTTAATCTATTATTCTACTAGCATAGTTTGGCCGGCATTGCCGGGCTTTAATAAACTGTAATCAACTTTTTGGGGTTTTTTTTGTGGATTAAAAAAAGAACAAAGGATGATATAATTTTTTCAAATTGTTTTATTTAACCAAATAATGTTTTAGTTTGTGGGGTTTTTTAAATAGTTGTACCGTAGGTAATAATTTTAAAAATGTGAAAGTACATATTTTTTACATTCACTGTTTTTCAACTGTGTTTAGATGTTTTGGGTTTTTATTTGAGTTAAAACTCAGCACAGGATTTTAGAAATCTTTTTATTTTATTTTTTTGACATATGTTTGTGATTTGTGTAAAATTGTGATTTATTGTTATGTTTTTGACTTGTTTTTACTCTTATGGCCTCTAGGTGGGGCTGTTGAGTCTTTTTTGAGTTGTTTTTACTATTCTGCCCTCTGTTTAAGTTTCACTGTTTTTTCTCTGCTGGCCTCTGGGTGGGGCTTCTTCCGGTAAGTAGTCTCTTTGTTTCTTCATTTCTGTTCCGGTCGTTGTGGAAGGAGGACGTGCTGGTGAGTTCTCTGGTTTTCTTTCTTCTGGGGTTTTTCTTTGTTTTGCTTTTGTGGTGGTGGGCTGGGAGGTGTTTCTGTTTGTTCTTTTTTGTTTTGGTTTAGTTTTAGGTTTGTTTAATTGGTTTGGTTATTTCTGGTTTTGTTTAATTTTTATTTCATTATTATTTGTGTAATTAGTTGTTGTTTGTTTACTTTGTGGGTTTTTTGGATTGTAGTTAGGTGTTTTCTTTGTGGTTTTGTGCCATTGTGGATGTTTTTGTTTGTGTATTTTGTGGTTTATTTTTGTTTGTTAGGTAGGTCGGGGGAGAAGGAGGAGGCAGATGTTTCTCTCTTCTCTGTCTCCTTTTTCTCCCGGCTTACCTAACTGGAGATCGGCAGGCAGCAATCTGTAAGGGGTGGTGCTCTTCCTTGCGGATTGTTGGCTGTTGTTTTTGTATTCAGAAATACAAAGGCATCATCCGCCAGGCAGGGTGCTTCCCCTGACGAACTGCTGCCTGTTTTTGGTTTTTTCCCCATCTTGGCTCAACTTTACTTGAGGCTGGTGGTGGTCTCGCCGTGTCTTCGGCAGGGTAGCGTGGAGGAGAGGGAGTCCCTCTTTTCCCCATTGCTCCGGGAAAGAAGGACGGCGGGTGTCTCGCAGTTGCGTTTTGTGGCTTTTGGTTTTGTGTGGCTGTGAAGTGCTGAGTCTGGCTGCTGGGCACTTGCGCTTCCATTGATTTTTGTAAGTTTATTTTTTGCGTGCCGGCTTTCTCAGCGTTCTGCGCGCTCAGAGCGCGCAGGACGCTGGGACTTGTAGTTTTACGTTTGTGGTTTGCATTCGTGCGGCGGTATTTTCTGCAGCTCAATTTCAATTGGCTGTGACGCGTTTCCCAACGTTTTTGCTTGCGCCTCTCAGCCTGATTGGTTGCGGCGCAGCGCGAAGAACGTTGGGAATTGAAGTCCTTTTTCTTTGTTTGCGTTTGTGGAGCTCTTGCCCCACTGGCGCATTTCTCAACCCTGCAGTAACCTCAGGACTGGGTTCGGGCGAGTGCAGGAGGCTCGGTACGGGCTAGTATGGCCGGGTGCGGGAGCCTTTGTCACAATCCAACGGTTAACGCTCGGATTTATAGGTATAGATAACAGTATAGAGCAGATACACTTAGATTCTCTTAAGTACTGTACAATATTTCCTTATATTGTTTAGATTTAAATACGTGGCTTACAATAAAACACTCACTTTTCCTGCATTTTATGTTTTAAGCTATTTTGGCTTTTGTGAACTGCCAAAATTATTTCTTGCATTAAAATAGGAATAGAATCACCAAAGAACGCACATAAAAGGTACAAAGGCATGCAGGAGGGGTGAGGATTAGATTTGCTTGCCTTATGCACTATGTTCTAGATCGGGGTGCCCAAACATTTTGGGCCACGGGCCAGTCACATGGTTCAGGAGGGCCCAAACTACAGCCCGGGGGCTGGATCCAGCCTCTGACGCCAATTCATCCAGCCCGCGCTACCCTCGTCACTCCCAGAAGCAGATGTAAAACGTGCCCACTTCTGGGAGCAAAGAGGTTGGCATGGGCCGGATGAATTCGTGTTGAGGGCCAGATCCGGCCCCCAGACCATAGTTTGGGCACCTCTATTAGAGATATTTGGGCAGATACACATCCTACCCCCTCTATAATCTTCAAACACAAGCTATTCATGCTGGGTGGGGAAAAAACCCTTAAAGCATACAGATGCTCATTCACAGCCTATACACAGTGGGGTGTTATGTTTGCAGGTCTCTGCGTAGAAATTCTAATCGGTGTACAGCAATTGGGAATACAGTAGAGCCAAGAAGTACAATCCACTCACTCACTCCTTTTTGTCAATGCCTATGATATTTATGATAATCTTGATTAGCTGAGAAATTGTACCTTCATTGCAGTAAGGTCTGTCTCAGAGGTAAAGCTTCATTTTAAAATTCTGCACTACTGTACAGGTAAAGGTAAGGTTGCCCTTGCTCGAAAGCCAGTCGTATCTGACTCTATGTTTTAGTGCTCATCTGATTATAGCCAAAGAGCCAGTATTGTCTGCGTCTACAGACATTTCCGTGGACACGTGGCAGGCAGGCCTCAACACCAGAGTGCATGGAACACTGTTTACCTTCCAGTCAAAGTGGTCCCTATTTATCTACTTGCAATTTCTTGTTTTTGATCGGCTACGTTGGCAGGAGCAGGGACAGAGACGGGAGCTCACTTTGTCATGCAGTACCCGGGAATCAAACTTCGACCTTTCAGTCAGCAAGTTCAGCATCTTAACCACTTGAGCCACCACAGTCCTTGCACTACCGTACAAGTGTGTTGCAAATAAGATTCTGAGTGAGACAAGATGGCATCTTGTCAAATTTTTTCTTTCCTTACCAAGACTTTCTACCAACTCCTATTCTGCACCTACAGGTAAAACTTGGAAAATTAGAATATCGTGCAAATGTTCATTCAGTTCAGTAAGGCAACTTAAAAGGTGAAACAAATATATGAGATAGACTCATTGCATGCAAAGCGAGATAGTTCAAGCCTTACTTTGTTATAATATTGATGATTATGGCTTACAGCTTATGAAAACCCCAACACCCCAATCTCATGTACCCCATAATCATCACATCATCTCATGTACGCTGTATGCCATGATCATCACAATTATAACGAATTAAGGCATGACGTCTCTTGCTTTGCATGGAGTGAGTCTATCTCATATATTTGTTTCACCTTTTAAGTGAAATGAATGAACATTTGCACAATATTCTATTTTTCCGAGCTTCACCTGTATATCCTCTTGAAAAGAAAATATAAAAGTATGGCGTGCTTATGGAAATCTGTATTTGCAGAGCTATTCAATTTGTCTTTTCCCCATCTGTTCCAGAGACTGACATTCTGAGTTTGAAAAAAGCTGATAGATCAGACCGATTCCCCCCCTCCCCGCCCACCGCCCCCCCCCCCCCACACACACACGCACACACACACGGAAAACAACAATGTGTCTCCAGCTGGGGGAAACCAGTCACAGCCAGGTGTTGATGAGCAGAATCCTTTCTTTGTTGGCCAGAGCATACCATTTCAGACCCTGCAAAACACATTGCATGGGAAAGTATTTGCATAGCAGCTTTTGCCAAATCTTCCTGCTTTTCAATCTGAGAGGCACAGACAGAACAGAACAGGTAGCAAGAAGCTCACAGTGGCCAGTGGTCTGCCTGTTGAGGATGAAGTAACCACAGGCAAAGGCATATAAAAGATGTCCCCATTTATTTCCAAAAATGGCAGCATTTCATTTGTGCATCTACCCCCTCCGAAAACCATCGCAAGTGGTTCAGTACAAGGGCTCAGAGCTGCCCACAGGATGCTGGGTACCCAGGTCCATTTCTGTCTGGCCCAGCCATGTCCCTCCTCATTCTTTAAGGAAAAAGTGCATCTTGTCATTGATGTTTTTGCGCTCGGGGTTGAGTCGCTTAAGGATCTGGGCCAGGACGTTGACCGTCTGCTCACTGCTTAGCCCGGTTTTCTTGGTCTGGAATTTCTTCAGAAGATCCTTGGTAGTCATGGGTTTGCGAGTTAAGTAGCGGCGCACAGCATCCTCCGTTAGCTGCACATCCCTGCAAAAAGAGGAAAGAGGCCGGTGGATACAGCAACAGCAGCTAAAGCAGCATATCATAAGTGTGGGGAGAGGCCAAGACAGGAGAAGAACCTCTTTCTACATCTACCTGTCCAACTCTCAGCTTCCACAGAGGGAAGTCAGTGTCAGGATCAAACCGACACCCACTTCAGTGCAAACCACTGACCGTTCTTCCACTTACCCACTGCTGGGTGTTGACTTGCCCGACTGTGGCTGGGGAGTAGATTTCCCAGAGGTTGTAGCAGCCTGGGACCCAGTATCCATTTTCAGCCTCTTCGCTGCAGGGAGCTCATTGGAACCGGCTTGCCGCTTGCCTGTTACAATGACATGAAAGGCACATGGTTCCAGGACTCCCAAAATACTTAAGACAGCAAAATCCTTCCCCTCTGCTCTAAGATCTTTTCCAGTGTACAGTTTGTATACTATTGGCATCTACGTCTAAAAACGTACGGGTCAATAAGTCCTTTCTTAAGTAAAGAGCACCACAGACTTTTGCAAGTATACACTGATTTTCTGGACACACAATGCCACCCCAGAGCTAGAGATGCCAAGACAAGTTACTTCCATACCTTGCTCCAGTTTGTTGGCTGCAGCCCGCAGGGTGGAAGAGGTGCTGCCGGGATCCACCAAGGGCGTCCCTGGACGGCTGTTCCCTTGAGAGCTGCTAGCTGAGCCCTTGCGCTCCTTCTTGGGAGGCGTCTTCTTTTTCTGAGAGGACAAAAACAGAGGCTCAACTAGAGCTCACATCTCTCCTTAAGGCTCTACACCAGTGGCTCCCAACAAGTGGTGGGCATCCAAAAAAAATTCCTACCACACTGTGGGAGTGGCCATGTGACTGAGTGGGCATGGCCTGTTGGCCATGTGACTGCTCTTTGCTATAGAGCTATGAAAATAGAAGCCTCTTCTATTTTCATCACTCTATAGCGAACCTCTGAAGCCATTTCCCCCTTCCTCCAAGGCTTTTCCGGAGTGGCTGGGGATGCGCTTTGGAGTGAAATGGAGCCCAGGAAAAGCCTTTGGTGAAGGGGGAAATGGAGCCAACCCCCTCCGAAGTCTCTTCTCTTCTTTTTCTTTTTAAATTTTATTTTAAAAATTTTATACATTAAATACATACATCAAACAAAATAACATACCATGACATAAAACCCATAACCTACGCCCCTCTACCCTCCTTCCCCCACCCTGTGTTGAACTTAATAATGCCAGCCATTTACATTCCCTTATGAACTATAAATTCGCCCAAAATTTGCTCTCTTCCTGTGCAGGTTTTATTCCATCCTTGCTTAACATACCATATTCTACCCAAGGTCTCCAAATTTGCCAAAAAACACTATTCTTGACCTCTCCTCTTTCTACTTTCATTTCAGATGTTAATTTATCATTTAATGCTAACTGCCACATCTGTCTAAACCATCTTTCTCTACTTATATTTATCTTATTTTTCCATTCTAAGGCAATTATCTGCCTTGTAGCTGTGAGTAGGATAGCTATTAACTCCTTCTTTTTATGTTCTATATTTATATCATCCATCTGTCCCAACAAAGCAATTTTTGGATTTAATATTATGTTTTTGTTCAGAATGTTACCTAACTCCTTTTCGACCATCTGCCAACATTTCTATGTGTATTCGCACTCCCACCACATATGGACATATGTACTCAAAGCTTTATTACACCTCCAGCACTTGTTTGACTTTGCCTTGTCCATGTGGTATAAAATGATCGGGGTCAAACACCACTTCCAAATTAGTTTAAAGTTATGCTCTCTTTCCCTTATTGATAACTGTTTCATTATTCTTTGCTTCCATATTTCATTCCATGTTTGCTCATTTATCTTTATATTCAATTCCTCTTCCCATCCGTTCCTTATCAATCGTTGGGGGTCTTCCTTTTTATTTAACATCTTATATAATTTGCTTATCATTCCTTTTCGAAGTCTCTTCTAAGAGGAGGAGGAGATGGGCGGAGACAGCCATTTTTATTACCGGTACACGCGTACTGGTGTGAACCTGCTGATGCCCACCACTGCTCCCAACCTCTTTTTGTCCATGCCCCACCTAAGCATCTCTAAAATCCTGATTGCTTCATCACCCATCCCCGTGAGATATAATGCTTGTTATTCAAAATGTGAACCCCTATTTATGTGGAGGAAGCCTAAAAGGACATTCACTGTTAATAACTCATTCTTTAATTGCTCCCCTTAAAAATCAGCAACTCAATGCCAAGCATCAGGCGGCGGTTAACTGACAACCCTGAGGACCAGCAGCCTTGGCGAAGTCCACAGGGAAGGGTGATGGTCCCCAAGTAGATTAAATCCCACTTGAATCCATCTTGATGGAGGGCAGCAGCTTCATCAATACTGGCCTGGGACTGAGGAGGACTTTGCATGCCAATAGGGCTCAGGACCAGAAAGTGACTCGCAGAACTGGATTAGTAGTACGGGGGTCATGCTGTGATGTGGAAGGTAGATGAAAGGCCACTGCATTATATTCACAGGACAGTCTTCATGGCTGAGCACCATGATGATCGCCAATATTCAGAATTGGATATGGCACAAGAAGAAGAAAAATCACCCCCCACCCCCCATGGGAATCACTGCTCTAAAGATGCCAAAATAAGAGCCTGCCAATCTCTGGGCTGAAATGCGAACTAGCCAGAAGGAAGAGGATTTGGATGCCAGCACTGAAATAGGGCAGGTGCCAGGAAGAACACCACAGAGGAAGTTAGAAGAGAACGCAGAGGAACCTTAAGCCCAGTTTAGGTAAAGGTTGGCCTTACTCATATCTGACCCTAGTATTCGGTGCTCATCTCCGTTTACAGCCCAAGAGCCAGCGCTGTCTGATTATGTGGCAGGCAGGACGAGACACCAGAGTGCACAAAATGCTGTTACCTTTTGCACCAAAGCGTTACCAATTTATCTACTTGTAATCCCTTGCTTTCAAACTGCTAGGTTGCACGACAGCCGTGGGTCAGAATAATTCCTGACATGAAATTACTACTACTACTACTACTACTACTACTACTACTACTACTACTACTACTACTACTACTACTACTACAGGAATGAAGCTCTCATGAGCTAAAAACTATATGGGAGGGTTACCGTCATGAACAGCGCAGATGATGCTTCACTGTCAATGTCACTGTCCTCAGATGTCTCCGACTCTTCGCTGTTGTCTGCAAAACAGAGTGAACAGACCCATCTGGACTTGGCAACTCTCACGGCCACCAGCCATGTAGACCATATGACACTGGACTCCTAGACTACCTCTCCGTCGCCCTTGGCCTTCTCAGGAAATATCCTCCACCGTGGCAGCAAGAATGCATAGCTCCAATATAAAGCACCTGCCCTTCCCCAGGGCAGCACTAAAGGTCAAGTCTTTCCCCCCTTTGATAACCCTTCTGCACTCCCCGTTAGTTAGATGTGTCGCTAGGAATTCACTCGCAACTGAAATTCCTGACCAAGGAAAGCAGAGGTGTGCAACTTTTCTAAAGCTGCACAAGTATGTGTGACTTTTTTTAAAAAAAAACCATGACAGTTATTTATGCTAGGCATGGAGGGAAGATCTTGTTGAGCCCTGTGTCAACGAGTTACGATCTATACAGGTGAAAGTTGGAAAATTAGAAGACCGTGCAAATATTCATTCAGTCCAGTAATGCAACTTAAAAGGTGAAACAAATATATGAGATAAGACTCATTGCATGCAAAGCGAGATAGTTCAAGCCTTACTTTGTGTTATAATATTGATGCTTATGGCTTACAGTTTATGAAAACCCCAACCCCCCAATCTCATGTGCCCCATAATCATCACATAATCTCATGTACGCTGTATCATCGCAATTATAACGAATTAAGGCATGACATCTCTCGCTTTGCATGTAGTGAGTCTATCTCATATATTTGTTTTACTCTTTAAGTGAAATGAATGAACATTTGCACTATATTCTAATTTTCCGAGTATATATCGCTATCTCTGAAGCTATAAGGCTGGAGTTCTCAACCCTTTTTAAGCCATGGGCCGCGTCACGCTCCCTCAGACAGCTTTGGGGGCTGGCTGGCTGGCCATTTTGCCCTTCCTCCACCACATGGCACTTCCTGGTGTGGTGGAGGTGTGGGGCAACATGAAATGGTGTCACGGGCCGCATCTGGCTCATGGGCCTCAGGTTGAGAATCCCTGCTCAAAGGGCTGGAACCTATATCTATTTGTTTGTAAGAGAAAGCCGAGATTCCAGCCAAGTCAAATTCTGTGCCTAATTACACATTCTGTGCTTTTGTGAAGTCACACAAACTGATATCCTCACCCTGCAGAGCCTTGCTTTGACAGTTCTTGTGCTCAACCTCCTCCACCAGCGTTCCACCCCCCTCAGGCTTCAAGTACCCTCACCTTCTTCGTCTTTCTTTTTCTTCTTGTCCTGTGGGATAGGAGCCTTCTTCTCTTCCTCCTCCTCTTCTTTCTCTTCTGCAGGTTTCTCCTCCTCACTCTCTTCGCTGCTTTCATTTGCTTCATCTATACCTGGAGGAAACCAAACGCAAGACAGGCAAACCTTTGTGAATTGGTCTTCCCAGTGACTCTTCATCAGGACATTGTAAACCTGAGCTGGAACCAGAGGAGCTCATGGTGGTTCTCCATGCCCTTCATCAGGGGTTACTAAAGTAAGGTCCGTGGGCTGGATCTGGCCCCCGGTGCCATTTCATGTGGCCCCCCACTTCTCTAAGGCATTCAAGAAACAAAATGGCCACCCTCTTTGAAGCTTTTGAGATAAAATGGCTGTCCCATTGTGCAGACAGGGCAAAATGGCCGTCCGGCCCACAAAGCTGACTGAGAGAGCATGAGCAGGCCCCCGGCTTGAAATGGTTGGGAACCCTTGCCCTTCATGAAGCAACAGGTATAGGCAAAAAAATACACAGGTAAGGAAGGGAATGGGACTGATGATCAGCAGCGTAGCAGCTCTTAGCAATGGCAGCAATAAAGCAGAGAAAATGCCAGCCTAAAAATCTATCTCGTCCTGTTGCAAAACATATCTGTTGCAAAACACATTGCTAGGCGCATTTTACTTCCGCTTCCGGTGGGAGGAACCACGTGACTCGCACGCTAAACCACGTGACTGGCCCGTTGAATCACCCACAGCATGAAAAGTTTGGGCACCCCTGATGTAAAGAAAATGCCACTTCACTACGGACCGCTTTCATCTGTATTTTCATGTTTGCTCACCTCATGTGTAGGCAAAGGCAGACTAGGACCCCACAGCAAACGGGAACTGTAATAAAAAACAGCCCAAACCAAACAAACTACAACCCCACATTGCCTACAAAGAAATCAGGCCCAAAAATAAATCGGCAGAGCAGAGAGTTATAAACAACAGTAGGTTTTTGGGGTGGGGCTTTATGCCTTGATCCTGCTTTGGCTTTAGGGTTTCTTTAGTAAAGTAAAGGTCTCCCTTGCTCGAAAGCCAGCCATGTCCGACTGTAGGGTGTGGTGCTCATCTCTGTTTCAAAACTGAAGAGCCAGCGCTGTCTGCTTCTGCAGACGTTTCCATGGTCATGTGGCAGGCATGACTAGATACCGGTGCGCATGGAACGCTGTTACCTTCCCACTGAAGTGGTCCCTATTTATCTACTTGCAATTTCTTGCTTTCAACCTGCTAGGTTGGCAGGAGCTGGGACAAAGACGGGAGCTCATTCCGTCCTGCAGTCCTCGGGAATCGAACTGCTGACCTCCCGCCTCCCACACAGGCTTACCTTTGGGGGTGTCTTCCTCATTGGACACTTTGGGCTTCCCCTCCATTTCTTCCACCGAGCTGCTGTAAGAGGAAAGAGAGAAACCCCAGATGTGAGTGACCCAATGCAATGGGACGGCCAGGCCAGGCGTAACCTGGGGGTAGGGGCAGAATGAGGTAGCTGACGGAGGCAGCAGGAGGTTGAGGGGCAGCAGGGCTGCCGAGAAAACAGCCCTGCTGCCATCGGATGCAGCGGAGGACTTTGTGTGGCAACTCCTGTTGCCCTTGCATTTCGCAGACCCGCTTTTGAATCTGGAATGTCCAAATAATGCTTCCCCACCTTCAGTGGCCCTTACCTAGATCCATCCGACATGTAGTCTACCTCCTGGCCCTCAATGTCCCCGTCATCACTGTCTTCAAAAGCTTCATCATCCGACTCCTTAGACTTCTTTTTCTTCTTGGTCAGAGGGGCCTTCTTCTTGGGTTTAGCTGGCTTCTCACCTAACAGCAAGAGGCAAAAGTAACATTATCCACTTTTCTCAATGAGCAATAATCTGAACAGTTAAACCAGGAGTTCTCAACCTTTTCAAGCCAGGGTCGGGTCACGCTCCCTCAGACAGCTTTGGGGGCTGGATGGCTATTTTGCCCATCCTCCACCACATGGCACTTCCTGATGTGGTGGAGGTGGTGGTGGGCCTCATTAAATAGTGCTGTGGGCCGCATATAGCCCACAGGCCGCAGGTTGAGAATCCCTGGGCTAACCCATAGCAGCAGGCTAGTTTTATTTATTTATTTACTTTTCTGATTTCTATTGCCACCCAACTTGGAAGACTCTGGGCGGCTCACAGAAAATAAAACCAATCACATTTTAAAAACCCCATTAAAACTGCCACCAAAAATTACTCCGACCCCTACAGATTAAAAGAGGGAGACTGTTCTTACTAAATCAGCCAGCAGGCAGGGGTCACCTCATTGCTGGAGCCCCACACCTGCTTTGCCAGCCAGGTTTTTAGCCCTTTCCTAAAGGGCAGCAACTCCATCTGGAGATGCAGCTCATTTGGCAGGAGGTTCCAAGGGGCCGGAACAGACACTGAGAAGGCGCTCCTTCTGGTGCTAGAGAGACGAGCCTCCCTAGCAGATGGCACAATGAGAGAGCCTCTCCAGTCTGCTCTGGTGGGACGGACAGATGTTCTCAGGGGGACGCAGTCTCTTAAGTATTCTGGACCACTACCATGTAGGACTTTCAAGGTCATTACCAGCACCTTGAATTGCACCCGGAGGCACACTGGCAACCAGTGCAGCTCCCGAAGCAGTGGTGAGGCACGGGCATACCGCCCACACCCCATCACCACTGGGACAGCCGCATTCTGGACCAATTGCAGCCTCCGAATGGTCATCAAGGGCAGCCCCATGTAGAGCGTATTGCAATAGGTGTGGAGGTGACCAGAGTGTGCGTGACCATGAGCAAGGAGTCCCGATCTAGGAGCTGGCGTAACTGGCGTATAACACGAAATTGTGCAAAAGCCCTCCTGGCCATGACTGCCACCAGCTCATCGAGCAGGAGTCGCGAGTCCAGGAGGACCCCCAGATTATGGGGTCTGTTTGGGGCAAAATAGTCCCATCCAGAACTAAAGATGGAAGCTCCCTAGATAATGCGAGATAAGCAAACGATTGGGAGTTGGGGGCATTTCATATAAAATGGAGTAAAATATGGAGGTTTGTGCCACAAGGAGATATGGAGGGGCAGGGTAAGAAGCTCTCACAGAGATTTAAAGAACAAGTAAATAAACTCCAGACATCCTGGAGAGTGAAGTCAGAAAGGCCCTAAAGAGCACTGCAAACAACAAAGCTAGTGGAGATGATGGTATCCCAGTTGAATTTTTCAAAGCTCTAAAAGATGATGGCATCAAATTACTGCATTCAATATGCCAGCAGATTTGGAAAACAAAACAGTGGCCACAGGACTGGAAAAGATCAGTATATGTTCCAATCCCAAAAAAGGGCAATGCCAAAGAATGTTCAAATTATCGAACAATTGCGCTCATCCCACACGCTAGCAAGGTGATGCTCAAGATAATACAGGATAGACTTCAGCAGCATGTGGAAAGAGAATTACCAGAGGTGCAGGCTGGTTTCAGAAGAGGCAGGGGGACTAGAGACCACATTGCCAACATACGTTGGATCATGGAGAAAACAAAGGAATACCAGAAACAAGTTTACTTTTGCTTTATTGACTACACTAAGGCATTTGATTGTGTGGATCACAACAAGATGTGGCAAGTGATTAAAGAGATGGGAATACCAGAGCACCTCATATGCCTCCTGAGAAATCTGTACATGAACCAAGAAGCAACAGTTAGGACAGAACACGGAATGACAGAGTGGTTTGGAATAGGAAAAGGAGTAAGACAAGGCTGCATTCTGTCACCCTGCTTATTCAACTTATACACAGAGCACATAATGCGCAATGCAGGGATGGAGGAATCACAATATGGGATCAAAATTGCTGGGAGAAACATCAACAATCTGAGATATGCAGACGACACCACCCTAATGGCAGAAAGTGAGGAAGACCTAAAGAATCTCTTGATCGGTTTGAAGGAAGAGAGTGCAAAAGCTGGCTTGAGACTCAATATCAAGAAAACCAAGATAATGGCAACAGGCCCGATCAGTTCCTGGAAAATAGACGGGGAAGAAGTAGAAGCAGTGACAGATTTTACTTTCTTAGGATCTAAGATCACTGCAGATGGAGATTGCAGCCATGAAATAAAGAGGCGGCTGATTCTAGGGAGACAAGCCATGAGAAACCTGGGGAACATAGTGAAAAGCAGAGACATCACCTTGAAAACAAAAATTAGAATAGTCAAAGCAATGGTATTCCCAGTGGTAATGTACGGATGTGAGAGCTGGACAATTAGGAAAGCTGAACGCAGAAGAATAGATGCCTTTGAAATGTGGTGTTGGAGGAGAGTTTTGAGGGTACCTTGGACAGCGAGGAGAACAAATAGGTCAATCTTAGAAGAAATCAACACTGACTGCTCATTGGAAGGTCAAATAGTAAAGATGAGGCTAAAGTACTTTGGGCATCAAATGAGAAGGGAGGATTCACTTGAGAAGGCCATGATGTTGGGAAAGGTGGAGGGCAAAAGAAGAAGGGGGAGGCCAAGGATGAGATGGATAGATGGTATTGTAGACACAATGGGCACAGAACTGGGAGGACTGAGGGGGATGGTGGAGGACAGGGGTGCCTGGAGAACGATGGTCCATAGGGTCGCAAAGGGTCGGAACAACAACAACAAAAAATAAAACAATGTGAAAAGAGGTCTCTCTAGCACAATCTCCATTCTGCATGAAACTAAGTAGAAGGCAATACCATGTGTAAAAGCTGTAGGGGTGGCCAACCTTTGGGTTTTGGACTTCAATTCCCAGAAGCTTAAGTCAGTACCGGTACATTGGCTGACCAGTGCTTTGGGGCATTGACTTAGGCTTCTGGGGATTGAAGTTCAAAAAGCAAAGGTTGGCCACTCCTGCTTGTAGGTAGTAGTCTGGTGGAGGTAGTACTGTTGAGAAGGTCCACTTGGTTGGGGAAGGGAAGAGAAAGGGTTCCTATTTAAAGTGCCACAGAAAACACTTTAATCTAACCCTCAGAAACTAGGTCCTTTTGACTGACAAAGTCTCAAAGAAAAGAAAAATACAGTACTGAGGCTTTAAATTCCTAGTAACTTTACAAATAAGACTTGATTTGTGCCCCACTAAATTTCCTCCAGCAATTAGGAGATATAGAATTTATAAGAAGAAATGCTTCTTAAACATAACATTGTTTGGTAGCATTATATGACGCAGAACACAATCATAGATATACATGTGGAACAAAGAGTGTAAAGCACATCAGAGAGTAAACAAAACAAAGAGACAAAAAAATTGTGGCACTTTAAAGCTTTCGTGGATCAAGTTCATTTCTTCAGACATAAAAGACTTTTTTGGTTTACTCTTTGATATGCTTGAAACACAGACTAACACGGCTACCATTTCAAAAATTTCAACAACAAAATGTGAAAAGCACATCTATGATCTTCTACAATTGATATAATGTAAACGGTAGAATAACAAAGCAAACATGTCTTAAGAACATAAGAACATAAGAACAGCCTTGCTGGAACAGGCCACAGCCCATCCAGTCCAGCATTCTGTCTCACACAGTGGCTCACCATTTCCTTCAGGGTATTCCCAAGGAGATGCCTTCACCTGCTTAGGATTCCCTGGAAATGGCATTGAGAGATATCCTGCCTATCTCTCCAACCCGCAGGTTGTCCTTAGGTAGCCATAATTATAGCCATTGATATACTTGTCCTCCATGAACTTGTCTAATCCTTTCTTAAAGCTGTCAAGTCTGACAGCTGTCACCACTTCTTCTGGCAGGGAGTTCCATAGACCAGTAATCCTCTGGGTGAAAAAGTACTTTCTCTTATTTGTTTGAGAACTAGTACCCAAAAGTTTCATGGAGTGTCCCCTAGTTCTAGTGTTGTGCGATAGGGAAAACAGTTTTTCCTTATCTCCCTTGTCCACACCGTGCATGATTTTTTTTATTTATTTATTTATTTATTTATTTATTAGTCAAATTTGTATATGCCGCCCGCTCAGGCAGAACCCGACTCAGGGCGGCATCACAACAATTCACAAAAGACATAAAAACAATTATAAAAAATAATTATAAAAAACCCCCCCAACCCACCCCCTTTAAAACCCCCACGTCCCACCCACCCATCCCATCCACTATACAAAGGAGGAAGAGAAAGTTCTTATACAAGCCAGCAGGCGGGCACCATAGTCCCATTCGGGCCCCACACCTGCCCTGCCAGCCAGGTCTTCACTCCTTTCCTGAAGGGCAGCAGTTCACTTTGGAGTCTTAAGTCTATTGGCAGGAGGTTCCAGAGAGTTGGTGCGGACACGGAGAAGGCCCTCCTTCGGGTGCTAAACTTCAATCAGGTCACCTCTTAGACGCCGTCGTTCAAGAGTGAAAAGGCCCAACCGTTGCAGCCTCAGATGGTAAGGAAGTTGTTCCAGTCCCCTAATCATCCTGGTTGCCCTCCTCTGTACTTTCTCCAACTCCATAATCTCCTTCTGGAGGTATGGCGACCAGAACTGTACACAATATTCCAGATGGGGCCTCACCATAGATTTATAAAGAGGCAAAATGACACTTGCTGACTTATTTTCTATACCCTTCCTAATGATCCCTAACATTGAGTTTGCTTTTTTCACTGCTGAGGCACACTGGGTTGACATCTTCATTGAGCTGTCCACCAGGACACCAAGGTCCCTTTCCTGGTTTGTCGCAGAGAGTTCAGACCCCATCAGTTTATAAATGTAATTGGGGTTTTTTGCCCCAACATGCATCACTCTGCACTTACTGATGTTGAAACTCATTTGCCACTGTTTTGCCCACTCCCCCAGTGTCAAGAGATCCCTCTGGAGCTCTTCACAATCTCTCTCAGTTTTCACTACCCTGTATAATTTAGTGTTGTCAGCAAATTTGGCTACCTTGCTTTTTACTCCTACCTCTAGATCATTTATGAAGAGGTTGAAAAGCAGGGGTCCCAGTACTGAACCTTGGGGGACCCCACTCTTTACTTCCCTCCACTTGGAGAAGTGTCCATTTAGTGCTACCCTCTGTTTCCTGTCCCTTAGCCAGTTGCTGATCCAGGACAAGACCTGTCCCTTTATTCCATGACTGGTAAGTTTATTCAAGAGCCTTTGGTGTGGGACCTTGACAAAAGCCTTCTGAAAGTCCAGATAAACAATGTCAACTGGATCCCCCTTATCCACATGCTTGTTGACACTCTCAAAAAATTCCAACAGATTAGTGAGGCATGATTTGCCCTTGTAAAAGCCATGTTGGCTCTCCTTTAGCAGCGCCTTCTCTTCTATGTACCTATTAATTCTATCTTTTAGGATGGTTTCCATCACTTTACCTGGGACACATGTCAAACTGACAGGTCGGTAATTTCCTGGATCACCCCTGGATCCTTTTTTGAAAATTGGTGTTACATTCGCTACCTTCCAGTCATCAGGCACAAAGCCTGATTTGAGGGAAATATTATATATTTTGGCTAGGAGATCAGCAATTTCGTCTTTAAGTTCCCTGAGAACTCGTGGATGGATGCCATCTGGTCCTGGTGATTTGTTAGTGTTTAGCTTAACAAGACATGCAAGGACCTCCTCCCTGGTTATTTCTATCTTGCTTAATTCTTCGCTTTCCCTCCCTACGAAGATAGGCTCTGTTTTGGGCATGTGGTCTCTGTCTTCTTCAGTGAATACTGAAGCAAAGAATTCATTGAGTCTCTCTGCAATCTCTGTTTCCTCTTTAATAACCCCTTGCCTTCCATTGTCATCTAATGGTCCAATGGCCTTCCTAGTTGGGTTCTTACTTCTAATGTACTTAAAGAAGTCCTTGTTATTTCTCTGAGTATTTTTAGCTATACGTTCCTCAAAGTCTTGCTTTGCTTTCCTGATTGTTGCCTTGCATTTGTTCTGCCAGAATTTATGTTTCTGCCTGCTGTCCTCATTCGGACAAGCCTTCCATCTTCTAAATGAGCTTTTCTTGCTCTTGATCACTTCCCGAACAGCTCCTGTAAGCCACATCGGAGTCCTCTTGGACCTGGCAGTGCCCTTTTTCCTTTTGGGTATGCATTCCAATTGGGCCTCTGTTATTGTTTTTGTAAACAACCTCCATGCCTCTTGGAGTGTTTGGACTCTCTCAATTTTCCCTTTCAGTTTCTTTTTTACTAGTTTCCTCATCTTTGGGAAATTTCCTTTTTGAAAATTTAAGGTCTCTGTTTTAGATTTTATCAATGACTTGCAGTCTATGATCAAGTTAAACATAATTGAGTTGTGGTCACTGTTCCCTATTGGATCAGCCACATTAACATCTTGCACCAGATCCTGAGTATTACTCAGGATCAAGTCAAGGATTCTTGTACCTCTAGTTGGGTCTTCAACCATCTGTCCCAGGGAACAATCATTTAGCATATCTAGGAACTTTATCTCTTTATCATGTGCTGAACAACAGTTTACCCAGTCTATGTGAGGGTAATTGAAGTCCCCCATTATAACCAGGCTTCCCTTCCTGGATGCCTCCTTTACAACATTCTCCAACTGCCAGTCTCCCTCAAGAGTTTGGGTCGGAGGCCGATAGTATATGCCTACTGTTAGACCATCCTTGTGGCCTGGTAGTCTTACCCACAGAGCTTCTAATGGTGACTCTAACTCACCTAGATATTCCAATTCATACGATTTTATCACTTCTTTGACATACAAGGCTACACCACCTCCTGTTTGCCCCTTCCTATCCTTCCTGTACAGTTTGTAGCCTGGGATAACTGTATCCCATTGGTTATCATCCGTCCACCAGGTTTCAGTGATACCAATAATATCAATATTCTTATCTATTGCTAAGTATTCCAGCTCCCCTATTTTGTTCCGGAGGCTTCTGGCATTTGTATACAAGCATTTATATATGCTTTCCTGATACAGTCTTTTGAATCCAGTTGCATTGTTAGACTGCCTCTTGCATCCTTCTGCTAGAGTGCTGGTGACTAGCTCCTTGCTCTGCTCAGTAATTTTTGCATCCTCCTCACTACTCAAGTACACACTTTCCCGAACCGGATGCTGCCCAGCTCCTGTCGGCTTTCCCCCAGTTATCAGTTTAAAAGCTGCTCTGCAGCCTTTTTGATGTTGAGTGCCAGCAATCTGGTCCCATCATGGTTTAAATGCAACCCATCCCTCCTGAACAGATTTGGCTTGTCCCAAAATGTTCTCCAGTTCCTGACAAATCTGAAGCCCTCCTCTCGACACCACCGCCTCATCCACGCATTGAGGCTTCTGAGCTCTGCCTGCCTGGTAGGTCCTGCGCGAGGGACAGGCAGCACTTCTGAAAATGCTACCTTGGAAGTCCGGGACTTCAATCTTCTTCCTAACAACCTAAATTTGGCTTCCAGGACAGACCGCTTGGCCTTCCCAACATCATTGGTACCAACGTGTACCATGACAACTGGCTCGTTCCCAGTTCTCTCTAACAATCTATCTAGATTTCTTGTGATGTCTGCAACTTTTGCACCTGGCAGGCAAGTCACCATACGGTTATCATGTGCATCACAAATCCATTTCTCTGTATTTCTAATTATTGAATCGCCTAGTACAAGGAGCCTCTCTCCTGCAATCTGTTCATCTACATGCACCTCATCAACCATATTAAGGGAGAGAACCTCAGTTTGTTCCTGTTGTTCATCTTCCTGGATCTCATCAAGTATGATGAAGGAGAGATCATCAGGTGGAACCAGTTGTTCCTCTGTGTGTTCCTCATCAGGTGTGATAAGGGAAAGAGCCTCAAATTTATTCTGTAATTTCAGACTCTCAGAGTGATCCCCTACTCTCCTCCTCCTTTGAGTAACATTCCTCCAACCATCTCCCTCCTGAGTTAGTGAAGGGCCTTCTCCTTCAGAACTGTGCCCTGTCTCTTCTTTGTCCAGCATAGTCTGCTCCGCTCTGTCCAAGAACAGCTCAAGCTCCTTAATTTGTTGGTGGTTAGATATGCGGGCCTCTAGCTGCTGGACCTTCTCTTCTAGTAGTGCAACCAGCTTGCACTTGCTGCAAGTGTAGTTCTCCATATGCTTTGGCAAGAACACAAACATGGCACAAGAATTGCAGGTAACTACAGCTGTTCCCTCAGAATCCATTTTAACAAGTGCAGTATTCTGGGCCTCAAAAATGTACACGTTTACTACCTTTCTACCTAGGAAGACTATATTCTTCCTTTGTTACTAGTTTGCAATCTCGCGCGGTTAGGCGCGCGGGCCTCTAAAGCAGCTCTACTCCAACTGTTAGTTAAAACATGAAAAATTCAACATGATCCGAGAACTGGGTTGAAACAAGCTTTCAGTTAGAAAGTCAAAGTGACTAAGAAAGGGTTAAAAAGTCTTCTAAGAAAAAACAGGGGAAATGGGTTTAAGGCTAAGTGGGAAAAGGAAGATAAACCCTCACAGTATATTATAGTCAGGACAAAGAAACATGTATTTTCAGTAAATTTCTAGGCACACTTAGGCTCCTAAGAAGTACACTTTCATTTTAGCTATTTCTATTCTCAGTTGCATTTCTTTATCAATTAAATTAGAAAAAAGAAAAATGCAGTACAGAAATAAAGCAACAAAGCATTTAGTTACAATAAATTAGGTAAATATAAAGGTTGCCCTCGCTCTAAAGCCAGTTGTGACCCAGTGCTGTCTGCGTCTGCAGATGTTTCCATGGCCATATGGCAGGCATGACTAGACACTGGAGTACACAGAACATTGTTACCTTTCCTGACGAAGTGGTATCTATTTATCTACTTGCAATTTCTTGCTTTCAAACTGCTAGGTTGGCAGGAGCTGGGACAGTGAGACGGGCGCTCACTCCGTCGTGTAGCACTCAGGTCTTGAACTGCTGTCCTGTTGACCTTCCGGTCATCAAGTTCAGCGTCTTAACCACTAAGCCACAACAGCCCCCATTACAATAAATTACTCACACCTTAAGGAAGAATTTTATCTTAAGGAAGCTGCAATGATGTTGATGTTCAGGTTGCCTCCTTTTGACCCTGAAAAAGGGTTATATTCAGTGGTGGGCTCCAGCAGGTTTGGAAGAACCGGTAGTAAAACTTGCTGGCCCCGCCCACCTCCTCCTCTCACCCCACTTTGGACGCGACTGCAACATCCTTGCTGCTTGGTCCAGGCACCCGGAGTGGGATGAGGCTGAGCCAGCAGTTACTCTGCTGCAGTTACTCTTTAAAGGAAAATTAGAGCATCAAAATGTAATTGCTAACTAATGGTCTGACGAAGTGGACTCGATCCACAAAAGCTCACATTAAAATATAGCAGTTTAATCACGCCCACCCAGTCACCTGGCCATGACCACAGAGTTGGCCATTCCCAGAGATGGCCATGGCCACAATGTGGTAGTAAATTTTTTTGAAGCCCACCACTGGTTATATTTATAATCAAAGCATTCTTCTTGTTTAGGTGTAGCGACCCCTTGGCCAGCATAGCCATGGCTTGTCAGTGTGGGGCTTTTTCCTCACTACCTTTCACTCAAATATTTATTTCTACAAATTGCAATCAAAGTATGACCCATCACAACCAGATGTTTCAATGATTTCAAGCCATCTGGAGCTATGACATTGTAAGCCCAACCTCTTTTGGATGGGTCAAACTATTCCCAAAGCAGAAGCAACAGAGACAAGGCAAGAACTTCCCTAGCCCTGGCTTGATTCCACCCTTACTGTTTCCCGTAAGATGTTAAACTCAAAGAACTTTCCTGGCAGTTAAGAAAGAGGAAGACTCCTTGAGGCCAAAGGAGGGCCCACCCGCAAACCAGGGACTGCCTCTCAAAGACCTCTCTCAAAGACCTTCTGCAATTCTTTTCAAGCCCCAAATCCCCGCACCATCAGCATCGCTGGAATCGCTTTCATCAGAGCTCATCTCTAGCTCATCTTCCAGGTCGTGGATCTTCAGATCACTGCCTTTCTTCTTGCCCTTCTTCTCCTTCTCTTCTTCTTCTTCCTCCCCACCCTGGTCCTTTAGCCGCCGCTGCTGCATTATGGTGAAGTGGTTCAGAACCTTATTCCGCCTGCAAAGGAAGAGTTATGTGAAGAGCCACACTAGCTGGGAAAAAGTCTGCCATGGCATGCAAAGTCCAACCGGCAAAGGCATTTGCAGCTTCTGCCACAAAGACACAAAATGGGTGATATCAAGCCCTTTTCCTACCTGCAGTCTGAGGAAGCAGACCGTCCATTAAGTATCTTACAAGGACATTGTTTGGACTACAGTACTGGCATATACGACATGTGAAGCAATAGCAATACTGCCCCATAGAGCTTAGTGCACTCTGTGGGCAGTTCACAAGTTAATTAACATTTTGCCCCCAACATGCTGGGTACTCATTTTACTGACCTCAGAAGGATGAAAGGCTGTGTCCACCTTGAAACCCCGTCAGGATCTAATTCACAACATTTTGACTGCAGTGCAGCAGTTTATCCAATGCCACTTCAAATGGGCTTTACTAAATGTGAAGATCTACGCAGTCCACCTTGAATCCCCATCAGGATTAAACTCACAACGTTTTGACTGCAGTACAGCAGTTTATCCACTGCATTCTTCAAATGGGCTCTACTAAATGTGAAGATCTACGCAGTCCACCTTGAACCCTGCCAGGATCGAACTCACAATGTTTTGACAGTAGTACAGCAGTTTATCCATTGTACCTTCAAATGGACTCTACTAAATGTGAAGATCTACACAGTGGGTGTAGATCTGGGCGGGCTACAGAGGATTGCAGATGACAGAGGATCCATGGGGTCACAAAGGGTCGTACTTGACTGTGCGACTGAACAACAAACGTGAAGAGCTTTGAATATTCTAAAATGCTACGTAGATGTACAATTATTTATTAACTTAGTCCTAGGTATCCAAGTGTCTTCCTGTTTCTTGAACAGTCTCTTCCTTCCTAGCCAGCTGTTTTGGAAACAGAGACGAATGGCACAACACAGAAGTTTGTTTTCAGAAGAGAAAAGATCCCACTGGGTGCAGGTAAGCCCTTTAAAAAGGACCTCCCTGGTGCAAAAGTTACAGAGTACATTAGCATTTCAAACATAACAGAAACTAGGACTCATCATCCAGGTGGAAATTTTCTCAAACTTTAACGGTCATTAGCACAGCAAGCCAAGGTATAGGTCCGTGATGGCGAACCTTGACACTCCAGATGTTCTTGGAATTCAATTCCCAGAAGCCCAAGCCCCCTGTGAATCCACACGATTGGGTTTACTGTGATTCATCCAGCCCGTACTGCCCTCGTCTCTCCCATCTGGGCATGTTTTACTTCCGCTTCTGAGAGCGACGAGGGCAGCACGGGCCGAATGAATCGCAGTAAACCCAATCGTGTGGATTCACAGGGGGCTTGGGCTTCTGGGAATTGAACTCCAAGAACATCTAGAGTGCCAAGGTTCGCCATGACAGGTATAGGTGATTGAGCTGAACCCATATTCCTCCTTCAGTCTGCCCTCACTTCCCTTATGGCTTATTTCAAACTGAAAGCTGCCCAAGGGAGGGACCAGTCTTTGTCACTGTGTATGAAACATGATAGAAGTGATAATAGCAACCCCACCAGACAGGAAGTGGGACAAACCTCTGTCCATTGGGCTCCATGAAGCCCAACACCCACTCAAAAACAAGACTGCAGACAGAGTCAGCAGCACGTGTGGCTACCCTTAAAAAAAAAAAACAACCTTTGTTTTCACAGTGCAAAAACCTCACTATCACTTGGTATTGCCCAGTTTAGTTCAGGACATGGAAATGCAGATGGAGTTGCTACTCTTCCTTTTCAGGAGGAATGAACGTGGGCCCTTGCACACTACAGCTGGATATCTCTGGCACTCACCTCTCCCACTCCTCTTCAGCCTCTTCCGCAGTCAGTGTGCGGTGCTTGGCAATGGGTGTGAAGTTATACCAGTTGTTGACTGGAAAAGCTTCAAAGGCACCATCTGGACACTGTGTGAAGATATAGTAGGATGTGTTCTCAGTCACACCACCCTTTTTCACACCTTTGAACCTGAAAAAGTGGAAACAGGAATTTGACTCCCGACTTTAAAAGCAGAAGCACCATTAAGAGATTACAGGCCAGAGACAAAAAAAGAATAAGGTAGGATCTGCAGTGGCTCAAGTGGTTAAGACGCTGACTGGGAGGCGGAAGGTCAGCAGTTCGATTCCCGAGTACTGCAGGACGGAATTATCTCCCATCTTTGTCCCAGCTCCTGCCAATTTAGCAGTTCGAAAGAAAGACATTGCAAGTAGATAAATAGGGACCACTTCAGTGGGAAGGTAAACAGCATACCGTGTGCCTGCCTTGTCATGCCTGCCACATGACCATGGAAACGTCTGCAGAAGCAGACAGCGCTGGCTCTTCAGCTTTGAAACAGAGATGAGCACTGAACCCTAGAGTCAGATACGACTGGCTTTCAAGCAAGGGAAACCTTTATCTTAAAAGCAGAAGCACCATTAAGAGATTAGGGGCCAGAGACAAAAAAAGAATAAGGTAGGATCAGAATGAAGACACTCAATTAAAAATCTGCGTCCCTGACTTTACGAATTAAGCAACAGAACTTGTAACATAACATCTGTTAAGTTCTTCTGTTTTTCTGATTAAACATTTTGGTTCCATTTTCAGATTCTTATAGTGTGTGTAGAATGAGTTTTACATTTTGCCCTAAACATCTTTTTGATTTCCACAACTTCTTTTACAGGTCTGGAGCACTTCCCCACAAAAAAATAAAAATAAAAAAATATTTTTTAAAAATCATGCAGATTAATGGGCTACATGCTTCAATTGGTATATTAAAGCTTAACTAATTAACTAGTTGAAACCATTATGGTCTAAACTATTATGGTCTAAGCCACAAGGGCTAATTTAAATTGGTGGACAAATATCATTTTATAAGGCTGATATGACCAGATTGCAGTGAAGGCCATACAAAGAATTCAGATTTCCTGCCTCTGCTTAGCTTGTGCTTCAACTTAACTTTCTGTCACATCTGCTTTGATTCGGATTCCTGTTTTGAGCAGGGGGTTGGACTCGATAACCTAAAAGGCCCCTTTCCAACTCAGTGTTTCTATAATTCTCTTCTACGAGTCTCATTACTGCTTCCCAAATCTATTCTGGGGATTTGACTATATCCACGTACATTTAATAGATGAATATTAATTTTACTCAGTTGTTTCACGATTCATCAGATTTTATATATATACTAGCAATTTTTGCCCGGCCTTGCCGGGCAGGTATAGTTGGTGGTTGGGATGGTTTTGGGGGGCACACACACACAGAGAGGGGGTAGGGAGAAGAGAGCTCTGTTTTGCCCTTGCCTGTCAGAGAAGGGGGTGGATTTCTCCGGCAGGAAAGGGCGAAACTGAGTTCCGCATTCGGCCCTTGCCTGTCGGAGAAAGCAAGCCCCTTCTCCAACAGGCAAGGGCCGAATATGGAAGGGGTTCGCTTCCCTCCAGGAGGCGAATGCAGGGAACAGAGCGCCATTTTCTGCCTTTGCTTCCCGGTGAAGTGGCTTGCTTCCCTCAGTTGGCAGGGGCCAAAGGCAGCAGTGCCTTCGGCCCCTGCCCCCCGTGGAAGGGGCTCGCATCCCTCCAAGAGGCGAAGGCAGAGAATGGAGTGCCGTTCTCTGCCTTTGCTTCCCGGGGAAGTGGCTCACCATCTTTGTATTACCCCCTCCATTGTTTCGTGTCAGCTCTCGAAATAGCGGAGGGGATAATACAAAGGCGGCAGCCAGCGATCCGCCAGGGAGAGCTCCTCCCCTGACAGATTGCTGGCTGTCGCCTTTGCATTTCCCCCTCAACTGTTTCGAAGGTTGACACGAATTTTTCCCTCCGTTGTTTCGCGCACTGGCACGAAACAGAGGAGAGGAAATAGCGAAGGCGAGAGCCGGCGCCTCGCCCGGCCGTGTCCTCAGGTGGCATGGCTGAAGGTGGGAGGGGCGGCAGGGCAGAGGCAGGGCCTACGGCAGCGCCTCGCACAGCTGTGCCCTCAGGCAGACCGTTCCCTTAGCCTGGGCTCTGTCTGCCGGTAAGGCAGGGCCCTGGGCTGAGGGGTTTTGGTCGTGCATTGGCCATTTTTTTAAACGCGCGCACCAGGTGTCCCACCTCCTCCACGCTCGCATCCTCATGCCTGATTGGTGGAGAGGATGCTGGGATGTGCAGGTTTTTTTTGTTCGTGTTCGTGGGGCGTTTGCCCCACTCTTGGCGTCCAGACACTTGCGGTGATGCTTGCAGGGACATAAGGTAAGTGAGGCCGGCTCATTACGGGATAGTAGGGATGGGTGTGGCCACACCCATTTTATAGGTATAGATATATTTAACTTGCTGAAAGCCCAAGAAAAACCAGAAAGGTGTCGCCAAGTCTCACTACCTGGAGCAGTCTGGTTAGCCTCTGCTAAGCTATACAACTCTTTAGCGATAAAGTCCAGCTTAAATCCTTAGCCCTTTATGAATCAGTTGTTCCATTCTCTACCCATAAAATTGAGGAGGGTCTCCATTCGCTTCCACCACATACCTCTTGCCAGCACGAGAAAAAAATAATGGAAGAGTGGCAGTAGGCAAGACTGCAAAGCCAAAGCCCATTTCGGTAGTTGATCATGTTGCCAAGGACTCACTTGCGTCCAGCCTTGCCGTTGACCTTCAGGATCCAGGGTTGGTCTTCTGGCTTGAACTCCTTCAGAATGATGCCATATTTCTTGCGCCGTGCCTCCTCTCGCAGCTTACGGTTAAACTCGCTGCCGGCTCCCGATTCTGGCATCTCTTCTTCCTGGTAGATCTTCTTATTGCTGAGATCTCGCTCCATCTTTGCCTAAAGAAAAGCAGGACAAGCAAAGAAATGCCAACCATTGCCACAGTCTTTGATAAAGGGAAGGGAGGCAAAGTCCCTGTGCAAACATGGATTCCAATATCCATTTCTCACTTTTACCTATCTCCAGCAATAACTGCCTTTGCTCCAGCTACGGTTGTGATGACTAAGATTAGGGTTCAGTTGAGGGAATGAGAAGCAGAAGCAGAGCTCAAAGCAGAAACTTTAGTCAAACTGAATATTCATCACATACAGTGGGACGTCAGCTAACAAATGACTTGGTTAACATAAAAATCGCATAACAAAAGGAAATCCATAGAAAATAGTGGCTTGGTTTGTGGAATTTTTTCCGGAACGGATTAATTGGTTTTCAATGCATTCTTATGGGACATCACATTTTGGTTAATGTATCTTGTGTTTTAATGCATTCCTATGAGAAACTGCATTTGATGCATTCCTATGGGAAATTTGGTTAAAGAAATTTTCCCTATAAAAAAGAACACATTACAGTGGTACCTCCCATAACGAACGCATCGTATAGCGAAAAATTTGCACGGCGAAGCATTCGTTATGCAATGGCGATACTCCGCATAGTGAATTTTTTTCATTATGCGGGGTTTTTGGTAACCGGGGTATACCCGCTTAATGGGAAACTCGGTTAACTAAAATTTGACACACACACACCCGTTATGCGGGGCATCTCCCATAGGGAACCGCATAATGAAAAAAACGCTAACGAAGAGCTCCGTGGAACGGAGTTTTTTTCGTTATGCGGGGTTTTACTGTAATTACGTTAACTGAGGTATGACTATACAGAAATACAAAAGGAAAGAAGCTAATACAACAGAGGGCTGGCATGCACTTGGTGGCTGTTTCACTTGGCGGCCCAATGTCGGCTGGCCCACAGCTTTCCCTATTGCCCAGCTTGATAAATGTGCAGAAGATCGTGACACAACAAGGTGAGTACAAGCATGAGACTTGGCTGAGAAAACACATGATTCTCTGGTAAGCTCAAGTTCCTACCAGCAAGAATCACAGCACTGAGGACTTTATACAGCAGGCATTCACAACCCTGGCCTGTGGGCCTAATCCGGCCCACACATCTCATTAATCCAGCCCACGGTGGCCACCTGGGCACCTCTAGACCCACCTTCGCAAGTCACGTTGTGTCAACTTTTCCCACAGCCTCTGCTGCTTCCCAGGATGGCGGGAGGCTTTTCGGAGCAATTTCGCTCAATTTGGATAATTTTCTGATGCTTCCCTGCTTTGTTTTAGCTGCTTGAATGCACCGCTGGGCAACTCCTGGTGCAGAGCGGAGCTTGCGTCAGTGGCTTGGTTTCCAGCGCAGAACCAGGAAGTTGCCCAGCGGTGCATTCTAGCACCCGAAACAAAGTGGAGAAATGTCGGGAAATTAACCAAACGGAGCGAAATAGCTCTGAAAAGCCTCCCGCTGCCTTGGGAAACAGCGGAGGCTGTGAAAAAAGCGGCAAAAACAGCAGAATTGGTGGCGGCGCAGCCACGCCTCCGGCCATTGGCAGGGAAACGCTGCGAAAGCCTGTTATAAGAGACAACTATGTGGGATAATGAGCTAGATCAGGGGTCAGCAAAGTTGGCTCTCAAATTGTTCTTGGACTTCATTTACCAGAAGGCCAAGTCAGTACATCTGCTGATCAGGGCTTCTGGGAATTGAAGTCCAAGAAAAATCTGGAAAGCCAAGTTTACTGACCCCTGAGTTAGATGGATGGTTGTGATTTTATTTGATTATATAATCATGTTCAGTGCCCAGAGTGACAATTCAATCATTTGGGCAGTATAAAAATATACATAAAACATAAACAAAACTAGGGTCAATGCAATTTATTCCTTTATTTGTTTAAAATATTTTACCTGCCTTTCTCCTATAAAGGACCCAAGGTGGCCTAAATCATTAAAAATATCATATAAAAGCTGAGAACAATTATTACAATATTAAAAGAAAACTAAACAAATATCATATTAAAAATTGCACATAAAAACCAGACTGAAAACAAATTTAAAAGCAACAAAGGCACAAGCAATCCCACTTTAAGAACCCCCTCTTAGACAGACAGCCACTGAGGTAAACCGGCCAAAAGAGAAAGGTCTTTGCCTGCTTGTGAAGTTACTGTTGATTCTAGTTCACTTGCATCCTGGTGAGAAACATTGCAATGCCAAATGGAACAAAATTACAATACCGTACAACAATAAACAAAATCCTCTTGCTGAACCAAAATCAAATTGCCAAATGACAGGACAGACTGTGGATTAGCCATGTGAACTCTGAAGACGACTCATGTCAGTGCCTTAAGAGAGGTTGCTTTAGTGCAGGGGCC
The DNA here is from genome assembly GCA_035047345.1 of Bradypodion ventrale. Lineage (NCBI taxonomy): Eukaryota > Metazoa > Chordata > Lepidosauria > Squamata > Chamaeleonidae > Bradypodion > Bradypodion ventrale. Next base: position 193,742,074 of record JAWDJE010000002.1, read on the forward strand.
CCCAAACTTTATGGGCCACGGGCAGGTTACGTGGTTGAGCGTGCCGGTTATGTGGTTCCTCCCACCAGAAGTAAAAGGCGCACGTGTGTGCGCAGAACACACACACGCATGCGCAGAACCATACCCGTCAAGTGCCGCTCCGGAAAATACGGGAACTGCTCCAGCCCGGATGCGCATGTGCAGGAAAAACTCCATTGCACGTGTGCAGAAACCCTTTGTGTATGCACAGAACATGTTTGCGCATGCGCAGATGGGTTCTGCGTGTGTGCAGGTGCACAGTAACCCCTTTCCCCGCCGTTCTAAATACGAGACGGCACCGGGAAAGGGGAGGAACGCACACCAAAATACAGGATTTCCCGGCCAATCCGGGATACTTGACAGGTATGCGCAGAACGCAACCATAAATGACCCACGGCCATTGTAAATGTTTGACAGACACAGGTCATTTACACATTCTGAGCCTGTACATGCATGCTTTACTTCTGCTTCCGCAGCAGTGAGGGGGTGAGGGATAGATTAATTGGCGCTGCAGGCCGGATCTGGGCACCCCTGATTTAGTGTCATTTAAATGGGAACAATGCAGACATGCCCTAGCTCCTCGGGGAAGAAACCTGAAGGAGGACCAGTGAAGGAAGTCTTGTCATCTGCTAGCGTGTGCATTCCAAAGTCACCGACACCTCCCAATGTAACCTTTCCAACGTGTAGCACTGTTTAAATTACAGACTGCATCTTAGAGGAGTACAGGATATTCTATGAAGGCTCTTGTTCAAGGGCCACATGCAAGATAGTCATGGGGGGGGGGGGGGGGATGCAACCATGGAAATTTCAGCATTCTGAACAGAGGGTCCTACCTGGTGCCAAGTGGCAAAGTTGACCTTGTCAGCAGCATTGAATGCCATAATGTTATATTTCTTAGAGGTGTTTCTGTGGAAAGAACATGGATACTTGAGCTAAACAAGTGCCTAGAACTCTAAGTTACATGGGGGGGAATGCTTCCATACACCCTCTGTCCCTTTCGCTCTGTGGCTTGTTTAACAATTTTACAGTGCTATAGAAGAGGCGGCTTTTCCCTCTGCGCCACCCCCCCCCCCAGACTCTTGCCCACCCATGGCCTGGGAGGGCAGAAGAGGAGTCGTTGGGCCCCAATGTATATCTTATGAAATATAAACCGCCTTGAGTCGCCCCAGGGCGAGGAAGGTGGTATATAAATAAATAAATAAGTTACAAACTCCACTATCAATGAAAAGCACTGTTAGCTTGGCCCGCTCCAGGATCTTCTCTCTATTCCCAATTACATAAAAATCCTCCAAGTGTCTTGCAGTCTCTGCCTCAGGGACCATCCTATAGTTGGACAATTTACGCCACAGTCTTGGCTCTAGGGACCAGCCCTCAAGGCTTCAGCATGCTTATGGGGGCCCACAATAAAATCCACTCTCGCTGCAAACGTTCAGAGCAACAAATAGTGCCCTTCTATCCACTTGCCATTGTCTGCTGCCTTGCTTAAAATTTAATTGTTCAAAATGTTGTTGAATAAAATATATGCAGATGATGTGCATTAAGCAAACTATGTTAAAAAGAATAAAAAGAATAACACTTACTTGGGAACACGGACCACATATTCAGTTGCTGTCTGGCTGCTGGTCCCCTACAAGGACAATGGTAATGGGTGGGGTATAAATGCAGCAAATAATAATAATCTATATAAATAAAACAGAAGTGTACGTCTGTGTGTCCCGAATGCGTTTCCATGCCCCTCGACTGAGCCCCCTGAAAGTTGGTGCATGCCTACCTTTGGCGTCACAGATTGCATAGCCGGAGTCTGGGGGCAACAGGGGGGCTCTGCGTCCCACAAAAGGAAGCAGTGGAGAAGACCACGGACCAGGCCCAGGAGGCCTCACCAGGGCACCGTCGCTGCATTGAGCTTTATAGTGTACTAGCATGGGTGCCCGGAGGAGGAGGAGAACAGGGGAGACACCCAGGTCGGGTAAGATGGCCGTCGGACACGAATCCCACGGGCACCAGGATGTCATCGCCCAGGCGGAGCCAGGCACCCATTCTAGTAACAAATAGTAAAGGAATTTGCATCCGTAAAAAAAAGAAAGCAAAATAGGGGGATTGTAATAAATAAATAAGATTGCCTCACAGCCTCCATGATAGTGACTCTGACTCAAGAGTTGTCAAAAGCAACATATGAACATATGAGTATGGTTTCAAAATAACACCATGATCCAACCACCTTCAATTATGCTTTCCTGATATTTTCTGCTACGGCTCTGATCATCATTGACAAGTGGCCCTGATGGCTGGGGAATAAGGGAAGGTTATTTGATTTTTTTCAGGTATTTATTGTCTTTTATTTTGTTGTTTGTTCTATTATGTTACTTCTGTTTATTTGTCTGTGCACTGCCTAGAGTGGGAAAGAGCCCCGATGGGTAGTATAAAAATGTAATAAATAAAATGAATACAAATCTGAAACATCTAGGTACCCCTAAAATGGACAGGCTAGTATATGCTCTCTATCCATCACTCACAAGGTGACAAGGGGGAGCAAAGCAGGTGCCTCTTTGCATGCCCCAGCTCAGGTAAATAAAACACTCCAACCTCTATGCCATTCTCACACTGAAAGAGAGCTAGGGGCTACAGTGGCTCAGTGGTTAAGAAGCTCGCCTTGTTAGCTGGAAGGCCGGCAAGTTGGCAGTTCAAAACCCAGGTACTGCATGACAGTTTGAGTGCCCATCTCTGTACCAGCTCCTGACAACCTAGCAGTTCAAAAGCAAGAAATTTCAAGTAGATAAATAGGGACCACATCAGTGGGGAAAGATCTTGGGGACATGAAAGGAGCCTCATTTGGGTGTCCCCTGAGCAGAGTTTCTCCAGCAAAAATCCTTTCAACCCAGAATAATTTCTGGAATGAAATTATTATTATTATTAGTGAAAGAGAGCTGGATGTGTTTTCACTGAGGACTAGCTGCATCATGTGACAATGTGCAAGTAGGTGGAATCTGGCACTCAGTCTAGATGCAGGAAAATACAATGCATCACCATTTTGAGAAAAACCTCTGAAACAGACATGAGAGAAAGCAATGCACACTTCTGACTGGCTAGTGCTCTAGCTAAGAGGATAAGATTTGAAGGGTGGAAAAAAATTACATGGCTTGACAGGTCTAGTTTGGAATAATAAAATGGAAATTAGCCTGGCTCATACCTGTCAACCATCCCGATTTGGCCGGGATTACCCCGTAATTTGGCGCCAATTTGCGCCATTTCCCGACCCGCGCTGCCAAAACCCCGTAATTTGGCAGCGGCGGAAAGGAGGCACTGCGCAGCCCATCTGCGCAGGTCGCGTTGCACGCATGCGTGGAAGGGCTCTACACTTCCGTAGCTCCCTTCCACGCATGCACAGAAGGCTACGCCGCCTGCGTAGAAGGCTACGCAAGTGGCGTAGCCCTCCACGCGCATGCGTACAACGCGACCTGCACAGACCTGGTTTGTGCAGGTCCCGGATTCGTCGGAGCCGCGGTTGACAGGTATGACCTGGCTACTTGACTGAAAAGATGACTGTAAGCAGCCTAGAAACACAGAACTACAAAGTGTTGCCAATATATGGGAAACCAAAACAAACACACACAAAAACAACAGGAGGAGCTATCTGAGGTAATTCAGGAAACAGCCAGGACTGGAGAGGGTCACAGACACAGATCGACAAGACTTTGTCTGAATCCCAACAGACCCAGCACTCACCAAAGAAGTCATTTCTGCATGTGCCAAGCAGAACTCCAGCTGAGTCTCTGTCAAACGCTTGTCTGAGAGAGGAAAGAGATAAAATATGTCACGTCAAAACGAAAGAATGGGATCTATAGGAATAACATCATTGGAGGGGAAAGGAGCAATTAAAACCGCTTATGAGGTCAGGGTAGCAAAAAAAAAATGCTCTCAGGTTGAGATTTTCCTGCTCAACATTCTGGCACCCTGAAAAATGTTTCCAGATTTGGTGCATTGCGTCTTGCTTTACGAGGACAAAATATTCTGGATCCAACCAGAGAGCTATTGCGTTCTAACACTTTTGCTTTTTAAATAGAAAAAAAAGGGCAAGGAAAGTGGGAAGAGTACCTTCTGAGCATATGCAGAATGCAGATACAGAATGCTCCGGTGGTTGTACCTGATCAAATAAGTTTTTGGAACCGATAAAATAAATGTGATATCCCACAAACACCCGATGATGTAAATACACTGGGTGATTATTGTAAACTTGTATGTGATTTCTTAGATGATAGTGTTATCTATACCTATAAAATGGTGCATTAACCGTTGGAATGTGACAAAGGATGTTGCACCAGGCCCCACTAGCCCCGTCCGAGCCTCCATTCACTTGCCCGAACGGGGTTCGCAGGTAACTGTCGGGTTGAAATTTTCGACCCGGGAGCAGGAGCCCCCCAGTCGCAAACAAAAAAAAGGGAACTTCAATTCCCAACGTTCCTTTCGCCGCGACGTGCCAGAGCCAATCAAGCTGAGGGGCGCGAGCAAATGGAACGTTTGAAAACGCGGCGCAGCCAATCAAAATGAAGCCGCAGGAAAAAAATCGCTGCACAAACCGAAAACAAAAACGCCAAACTACAATCCCCAGCGTGCTGCGCACTATGAGCGTGCAGAACGCTGAAGAAGCCGCCGCGCGAAAAAAAAAACACAAACCCACAACGTGAGTGCAAGTCCGCCACAGGCGGACGCAGCGCCCCGAAAACACCCAAACCCTGAAAACACCCAAACCCCAACATCACTAAACCACGCAAACCCGCTGGCCTTCTTGCACGGAGCAATGGGGAAGAGAGGGACACCCTCTCCCCCACACTGCCCCGCCAAAGACACGGCGAGCCCAGCGAGACAAACTCGCTGGAAAAACTGCTGCAAAATCACAGTGGCGGTGGCAACCAAAAACAAAACACAAAAAGGCCAGCAAGCAAACCCCCACCCCCCAAACACACAAACCCCAACCCAGCCCAGGCCACGGCAATACCCTCCCCCAAACGCCGCATGAAGTGGCGAAGCAAATCCCCACCCCACAAACACACACACCGCAACCCAGCCCGGGCCAAGGCAATACCCCCCCCCAAATGTCGCATGAAGCGGCGATGGTATTTCCGCAGGCCAGCCATCAAGACTGGCCAACGAAAATACCCAAAACACAAGTCAAAAACAGACACGTAAAAATGCAAAAACATTTAAAAAAACCAAAAACTTTCAAAAACACACACACAGAAACCCCCACCCAAAACCCTAAATACACACAACCCAAACAACCCCTCCTAAAAAAAAAAACCCGGAGAGAGCTTACCATTAGACGTCTTGCCTCAACGAAAACCGGAACTGAAATGAAGATAGGAAGAGACTCACCGGAATAAGCAATACACAAAAATTGCTCAACACCACCATCCAGTGGCCAAAAGAGAAAAAAACATCCAAATTATTTCCAAAAATTCAATTAATCCCAAAAATTAGGGTAATCAATTCCAAAAACATTCAAAAATATCCAAAAAAACAAAAATAATTCACAAATAAATAAATAAATTTTCAATAAAAAACATATAAACACAGTAAAAAACCTTGAATTGAAAAAAACATATATTTACACATTTTTAAAATTATTATCCAAAGTACAACTATTTACAAAAATTCACAAAGTAACACATTCTTTTTTTAAAATACAATAATTAAAAAAATAACAACCTGTCCTTTTTTTAAAATCCAAAAAACAAAAACAACAACACAGTTTAAAACAGTCCGTGTGTATAAATAAACATTTTCACAAACACAAATAACAGACTAACCTCATTTCCATAAACAAAAAACAAAAACCTTCAAAAACCACTTTAAACAGCCCGGCACTGAGGAAGCTGGCATGCAAAAAAAAAAAACCCACTGGGAGCGCAAGTCCGCCGCAGGCGGATACAGCGCCTCGAAGCCACAAAATCACAAAACCTTACAACACCATTTAAAACAGCCCAGCACCATTGGTTCAAAAAAAAAAGAAACCCTTTACTATCCAACACAATTTTAAAAAGCCCGGCACCGCCGGGCAAAATATGCTAGTATAATATATATTGACTTCGTAACTAGATACAGAAGCAATAAATATGTTATGTTGAACAACATGGTAGAGATAAGAATGGCTAAAAATGTATAGGAGTATAGAGTAAAAGAGTGTAAGACTGAATAAGATCTTATTGAATGATAATTTATAATGTTTAAGAGTATTTAAGAGTATTTTTTTAAGCTTAAAATAGAATGAATTTATATGATGCTATTTTTGTTCTTTCTTTCTTTCTTTTTCTTTCTTTTTCCTCCCCTTTCCTTTTCTTAATGTATTTTATTATTATTATTATTATTATTATTATTATTATTATTATTATTATTATTATTATTATTAATGAATTGGTAGTGTACTGTAAAAAAAATTCTTTTTGCTTATTTTCTTTGTATTGTTGTAATATGTTGTTTTTCAAAATTAATAAAAATGTATATATATATATACACACTAGCAAGGGTTGCCCGGTGTTGCCGGGCTTTTTTTTTTTTGGTTTTTTAATAAATTAGGAATCATTTTACTTTTAAATTATTTTTTATTTTTAACTTTTTTTGCATGTAATTGTACATTGTGTTTGTAATGCTTTTTTTGCTTTGTTACAAAAATATATTTAAAACATTGAAACTTTTTTAAAACTGTAGTAATGTTACTGAAACGTGCATACTAAACTCTGTTAATTAAATTTGTTAAACATTTTTATAAAATTTAACTGTTTGTAACTTTCAAATATTTATATTTGTTTTTTTCTTCCATCCATGTGTCTGTTGCATCTGAAAAAGAGAATACATAGGGAGAGATATTGATATTTGTCTAGTTTCATGCAAGATTTTAGTAATGATGGTTTATATTTTTTATTGAGTAGTTGTAATTAAGGTATTTTTAGATTGATTTGTAACTGTAATAATTGTTATTGTTAAACATTTTATTCTATATATATATTTTTGCATAAATTAGTTTATCAATATATTTTTATTTACCTTCATTTATCTTTGTGGTTGGTTTTTGCAGGTAAGTTTTGGGAGTTTGGCTTTGTTGTGGCATCTATGAAATGAGAAGAATTAGAGAAATCAATTTTACTGTTGTTAAAAAATATTTTTTTGTAAATAAATATTTATTGTTATTTACCTGTTTTGTCTTGACTGTAGAAATTTAATGTTTATTAAATGGTTTAGCATTAATAATGCTAATGGCAGGTTGAATGGGTTGGGTGGATTCATCATCATGAGCAGATGTCTTTGTAGTATGGAATCTATGAGCATATTTTGGTTTATTTGTAGTTGTGGGTTATTTTCTTGTTGTTGTTCTTTTTCATATGTTTTGTCATTGTTTTTGTAATTTGTTTCATTTTGTTGTATTTGTTTGTTGTTTATTTGCTGTATTATTTCTTCTAATGTTTGTTTCTGTTGTTGTTGTTTTAATTCTGTGTTCTTTTCTTTTATGTTTTTTTCAAACTGATTTGTTGGTTGAACATTATTTTCTGTGATTTCTGTTGTTTGTTGTTTCCATGGCAAAATTAATTTTGGTTTGGATGTTGTTTGTATTTGTTTTTTCCTCACAACTTGTAGTTTTGGATTTTTAGATTCTTCCATTTCTTGTTTGTAAATTTGTTTGTTTGTGGTTGTGTTTTGTTTTTCTTCAGTTGTGTTTGCTCTGTAATTTTTGGATTCATTTGTTATTGTTTTTTTATTGATTTGATCAATTATTTTCTGTGTTTCCTTTTTTCTAACTATTGTAGTGTCTTCAGTGTTAGATTTTTCTAATTCTTGGTTTGGTAATTGTTTATTTGTTTTGTTTTGTTCATGTGGTCTTGTTGTGCATTGTTGGTAATCAGTTGCTGCTGTTTGTTTTTGATTAATTTTTTCAATTATTTCTTTCAGTTTTCTTTGAGAGTCCTCTGATATAGATGCATATTGTGGCTCAGGATTATCATTGTAAAGCTGTTCACCGGGTTTTGGCTTTTGTTCTTCTTTTTCACCTTCTTCACTGTCCGACTCATATTCCTGCATGCAAATAATTTGACAGTCTTCCATTTCAAACTCGACATGTGTAATAATTTTACACCATTCCTTTCCGTTCGAGTGATGGAGTATTTGTTTCGTTGCGCTTAAGGGTCCTGTTTTATAATTTTCTTTGGAAAGTTGAGCTTCCCCAAGATCGTCAGTTTGGGCAAGTTTTTCATTTGCAGTTTTTTCCGTGCTTGCTTCCATCACTGCGTATTAAATGTGGCTGTGAGTTTGAGTTCCGTAGTTTCAATTTTCCCCCCTAGTTTGCCAAGGTTCCGTGGCTGGATTGGTTTCATTTCTTTGCTGTTTGTAGTCTGTGTGTAAGTTCTCGTTCTCGCGTTATTTTCCCTCGCTGTTTTGCGATGTTGGCAGAGCTAGGTTAGCTTCGCTGTTTTGCATGTGTGGAGGTGTGTCTCATTTGCGCGTCGCTGTTTGGCTTTGGAGTAGGCATTGCTGTAAGTGAGTGTGTATTTTGGTGTTTAAGTAGGCGTGTCTTGCTTCCTATTGGAGTCACCGTGAGTGTACTTTGGCTCGCTTTTTGAAAATGTTAGCAGATGCGATTCTTTGGTCACTTTCTTTATTCTTGTGCTGTACCTTTTATAATTTTTGGAAGAATGAAATGGGGTTTGTATTTTTGAAAGGATAATGTTCCTCCTTTTTGAGACTGTGTGAAGATTGGCCGTGGAGTTTTTACTCGTCTTTTGCTAAATGTGAGTGTTTTAATTTAATTGTTTGTAATGGTGCTGCACTATTTCTAATTTTAAATATATGCCTTTATTTTAAATGTTAAATAAGTAATTTCTGTTGCTTCCTCAAAGGATTAAATGTGTTGCTTATTCTTTTATTTTTTGCAGTACTTGTTGGTAGACTATGTTTTTGGTTTCATCGTTTTGTGCTAGTATGAATAAGTTATCTGCTGAAACAACCCTAGAGCAGGCAACATATAATTGTCCGTGAGCAAAACATGGTTTGGTGAGGTGAACTCCGCAATGTTGTAGTGTCTGTCCTTGTGATTTTATTGTAATTGCGAATGCTAGTTTAACTGGGAATTGGAGTCTTCTAAATGGAATTGTTTGATCAGTTGGTATCAGTGGTATTCTAGGAATGCATACTGATTCACCTGCTCCTTTCCCTGTAATAATTATAGCTTCTATAACATTTGGCATTAGGTTTTTCACACATAGTCTTGTGCCATTACATAGGTTTGGTGGATTCATATTTCTAAGTAAAACGATTGGTGCACCTTGTTTTAGTAATAGGTGGTGAGATGGCATTCCAGGCAGTTCTAATGAGTTCAAAAATTCTGTGGGGAAATTTACAGCATCATCTTTGTCAACCACTGTATCAATTGATTTATATACAGTTGGTTGGTCTGGCAACATGTCTAGAATTTCGTGATTAATATTGTTAACATCATCATTTCTGGCTGCTAAGATTGCTCTTTCTGTTAGCCATTCATGATGATGATAATTGTCGGTAATGTCTGTGTAAATGGCATCGATTAGTTCAGATTCTGAGGGTACCATTGTGCAGAAGCAATCTGGAAATGTAATGTTGTTTTCTTCATTTTGGGCACCTTCCCTTCACCAATCTTTAGCAGAAAGTCAGTAAATATTTTAGTGTTACTGTTCTGTCTTACTCTCATGTTTTCTGTCAATGTTATACTTTGCACATGTTTCCATAGAAAGGATTAGTTTATACATGCGTTAATTTGATCTGCTGGTGTAGATTTTGGAATTACAGGGAGTGTTTGTCTGAAATCTCCACAAAGAAGTAATAGAAGTCCTCCCATTTTTTTTGATTGTCATTCATATCTTGTAGAGTTCTGTGTAAAGCTTCAATTGATTTCTTATGTGCCATGGTACATTCATCCCATATTATTATTTTCGCTTCTTTAAGTACTTTGGCACGTGCATTATCTTTTGTAATATTACATGTGGGTGTTTCTTGTTTAGCTATGTCAAGTGGTATTTGGAGTGCAGAATGAGCTGTTCGACCCCCTTCCATTAATGTGGCTGCTATTCCAGATGATGCTATTGCTAATGCCACATGGCTTTCTGATCTTATTTCTGCCAGAATTAGATTTGTAAGGAATGTTTTTCCTGTTCCTCCTGCTGCTTGTAAGAATATTATTCCTCCACTTTCTGAATTTATTTGTGTCATTATTTTTTCATAGGCAGCTTTTTGTTCATCATTTAGTAGTGGTTTATTTTCAGTTATGTATTCTTTTAATCTGTCTATGTTATATGTGGTCTCTCTTATATAATCAGCATTTAGTGCATCTCCTTCGTTCCTTATCGCTTCTGGAAGGCCAACTTGTTTTAGTGTTTTGTTTGCCATGCGTATGCATTGGTCTTCAATTTCTATTAAGGCCATGTTGTAGATGTGTGGTGTATAGTCAATGTTTAAAGATGGATTTTCTTTCTTTGCTTTGAGTAGGTGATCTTCACTTAGTGGGTTTTTAAACATTTCCCACAAATGTAGTGGATTTGATGGACTACATGAAGTCAGTATTATAGCTATCAATGTTCTCATTTGTTGTGGCATAGAAAATATATTGGCTTCTTCCAAAGTTGTTTCCCAATGTTAATCTGCTTCTAATAATCCATATGCTGACAAACTTCTCTGTATGTTTCCATAATTTTTCCATCCACAGTTTTTAGTTCCTGGAAAGATTTAGGACCAGGTATAGTGTGGAGTAGCATTCTGAGATAGAAGCATTCGCTATTATTCGGATGCACAGTATATAGTCTGCCTATTGCATCACTTTGATACATGTCAAGTTCTGGTATATAAGTGCCAGTTTTTCTGCGGAAGAATTGTCTCTTACTTTTATTCCATGTATAATAAGTAGCCACATCATTATATAGGATCGTTTGTGCAAATTCATCAGTCTGGCACAATTTTAAAAATGCTGTTAAAGTTGTTTCCTTTGGATTTTCTGCCACACTTGTTGCTGATTCTGGTGTGAAATAAACTCTTTGGCCATTTTCCAGATGGACACTTAAATGAAGGACTGTGGGATGTCTTTCATGAATGTGGAAGCCAAGAATACGCCAGAAACCTTCATTTGTGCTAATGTACCTTCCACATTGGTACTGTAATATCTCATCATTTTTGTTTTGGTTTCTGAGATCATAAACGGCCATGTCACTGCCTTTATTTATGTACTTGCAGACATATTTTATTGATTTAACACTATTACAATATTCCACATTTATGTGTGCGTTGAATATTTTTGATAGTAAAGGACTGTATGGGACTATCCATGTGTTGTCAATTACTACTTCTCCTTGTGCTTTCATTGTTATTTTTGTTGTTTTCCCTCCATCCTCTACAGAACGTCTTCTGTATTGTGGGTATCCATCTTCTGATGTTTGCGTTTCTTTCAATAATGCTCTGGGATATCTTTTGGTGCAGCTTTTATCTTTCATACATGGTGATTGTGGGTTAAGAAGTCCACATGGACCATGAATCATGTTTTTCTTCACTATTGCATGCAATTAAATGTCTTCATTTTCCTCTGGTATTTCTGCAGATATTATTTTATCAATTTCAGTGGGATGTATTTTGTTTTTTAGCCATATTAAATTGTGTGCATGTGGCAGCCCACACTTTTGCCATTCTATGGTGTACATATAACAAATACATTCTCCAAATAATTCATTTTTGGTGATCAGATTAATTAATTGTGTTTGTTTTTGTCTGAATACTCTTGCAATTAAATCGTGTCTGTCATTAGATGTCTCATTATTTCTGAGGTTATTTTTGATCTCAGGCCATGTTGGGTTGCATGCAAAAGTAATGAATAAATCTGGTCTTCCATGTTTCCTAACATATGTCATGGCATCCTGAGTGTATTCATGATGTCTTGGGCTTCCAGTGTATGTTGCTGGCAGTATGAGTAGTGTTCCGACATTAGCTGGGTTTCCATCTTGTGCCACAGCATCTTTTAAGTGTATGTATTGTTCTGCTCTGAGTGATTTTTGATTGGTTCTAATGTAAAGTAGTCTTTCAGATTCAATTTTTGCATACATATCAACCACAAACTGGTTTAACAATTTTTTGCAGTGCAGTATATGATTTTGTTCTTCATTTCTAATCATTAAAATGTATGAGTAGTAGTCCATTGCTGATATTTTTTTGCAAGTTTCTGTTCCTGTTTTGGGATCAATGTGTTTCAAATTAAAGTGATACCCATCTTCACCATATGGAAAAAGAATGGGATACTGAAGAGCATCATAAGAGCGATGTGTTTCTGAAATACGTTGGAGTTTTTTATCATGTGTTTTAAGTATAATACCTCTTGGATGGAAAGTGTCTCCAGAAATGAGGGCTGCCACTTCATTGGTTCTGGAGCATTATATCTGCGTATATGCTCTCCTGTTGGTGTTTTGTCTGCAGCTATGACAATTTTGTATTCCTGTTGTGGCATATTTTCCATTGCATTCTTGAAAGTGCGGATGAGGTTATTGTGTTCATGTAGCATTCTCTGTATGTTTAGTACTATATGTTTTTGGTTCCTTCAATGTATGTACATCGTTGGGCTGTTTTTTTTTCTTCATCTCCCATGAAATAAATTTGAAGGAACTTTGGATCTTCTTCTGGTAGTGGTAGAAGTGATCCAATCTGGTGGTAAACCTGTCCTTGTATGGTGAATGTTGGATTGAAACCTTTGTGTTGTATAATATTTGTGGCTCCAAATGAGGTTATTTGAAAACATGAGTTGTATTTTCTAATGTTCTTTTAAAAATGTTTTGAATCTTGTGTTTCTCCACTGGTGTATTTTATAAGTTGGTGTGGTGGCAATTGTTGCTGTATTTTGATTTTTCCCTCCTTACAAGATAAGGACTTTGTTTCAGTTTTAAATTTTTTGGCTTGGCAGAATTTGCAGATGTTGTCTAGATTTCCAATGTGTAAATTATATTGTTGTGAATAATCAGTTTCTGGATCATAGGAAAAGGCAGCCATTTTTAATGTTAATTTCTGTTCTTTACTCCTCTGTTTTCTTTTTTCTCTTGTCTCTTTATTCTGTTTTAATCTATTTTCATGTCTTTTATTAGTTTCATTTGCCCTTGAAGTACTATCTATTTCTCTACGTTGTGTTAACATGCTTTCATGTTCCTCAGAATTTGTTTGTTGTGCCTTTTCTGAATATGCCTTTCTACGTTTACTAAGATTTTCTTTCCTTTCTTGTGCTGTCTGTTGTGTGGTTTGCATTTTTCTTTTTAATCTTTCACTTGTTCTTTGCGCTATATTTACTCTTTTCTTTAGTGGCATTTTGATATTCAATGTAATGTATTTATTTGATTTTTATAGTATTTTAAAATAATGTGTAATATTTGTGGTATTTAATTTTCAGCAGAGTAAATGGAGTGTGTAGCAGACAAAATGGATTCTGAACAGTGAATAGTTTTGATCCTTTCCTGTTTGTTGTAGTGTAATATTTGTCCTGAATTAGGTTTGATTTAAAGTAAAGTATTTTGGCTTTTTAAACTCGTTTATATTATGTTCTGAAGTAGAAGGTTGCAATCTTTAAATGGGGCTGTATCTTTTAAAATGAGTGAGAACTACTGCGTTGTTGTTTTAAAGAAAGTGTTCTATTATTTCAATGTTTTAAAACTTGAAAAGTATTTTTGCAATATTTTAAAATTTGAAAAGTATTTTTGAAACGTATAATATTACTGTTTATATTTGTTTTAAAATATTATGGTATGAAGTGGAAGTTTTCTGTATTTAAAGGCTGTTTGGTTATTTGGTATTTAATTTTCAGCAGAGTAAATGGAGTGTGCAGCAGACAAAATGGATTCTGGACAGCAAATAGTTTTGATCCTTTCCTGTTTGTTGTAGTGTAATATTTTTACTGAATTAGGTTTAATTTAAAGTAGAGTATTTTGGCTTTTTAAACTCGTTTATATTATGTTCTGAAGTAGAAGGTTGCAATCTTTAAATGGGGCTGTATCTTTTAAAATGAGTGAGAACTCCTGCGTTGTTGTTTTAAAGAAAGTGTGGTATTATTTCAATGTTTTAAAACTTGGAAAGTATTTTTGCAATGTTTTCAAATTTGAAAAGTATTTTTGAAACGTATAATATTATGGTATGAAGTTGAAGTTTTCTGTATTTAAAGGCTATTTTCTCTTTCAATTTGAGTGCAAAGTGCTGCGTTGTTGTCTTAAAGGAATAGTATGGTGTGGTTTAAATATTTTTAAATTATCAAAGTGTTTTTGAAACGTTCAATATGACTTTTAATATTTTTAAGATATATATATGTTTGTTAATTTAAATGTATTGTAATTTTCCCTGGGTTATTTCTGATTTCGCTAAGGTATTCTATTCCGTAATTGTCTTTACTATAAACTGCTCCTTTCCTCTTTTAAATGCGTGTCGCTTTTCTTTTCTCTAACGTTTTTTCCGGACGTGTTTGGTTTATTTCAACGTGTATTAAAGGTTATTTAATTTATTTTCGATGGTTCTATTATTTTCGATGGTTTTTTGAACTTAAATGATTAATTTAGAGAATGGAGTGTGCTCCATCAATAGTTTGCTTTTCAATAGCTCCGATGCGTTACGGTTTGCGTAACGATTTGTAGTTGAGTAGGAATGGATCCGTTGCGTTCTGCTTATGTGTGTTGAGAATTGGTTCGGGATGTTATTTTTAAACTATATGTGTTTTAATAGTATATTCGTAAATCAAAATTAAATAAAAAGAAATCAAAGCAAAGGTAACGTAAACAAATTAAATAGTAAATGAATTGATGATAAGCGTAATTGTGGTTCATGCTCAGCAAAATAAAAAACTATAATTAATTTAAAGCAAAAGACAATCTGAAAAGTCGAAGGTAAATGTTACATAATAAATTAATTAGAAAGGAAGAAGTTGGTTTTTCGTAGTCAACGTTCTCTCCCTTAATATGGTTGATGAGGTGCATGTAGATGAACAGATTGCAGGAGAGAGGCTCCTTGTACTAGGCGATTCAATAATTAGAAATACAGAGAAATGGATTTGTGATGCACATGATAACCGTATGGTGACTTGCCTGCCAGGTGCAAAAGTTGCAGACATCACAAGAAATCTAGATAGATTGTTAGAGAGAACTGGGAACGAGCCAGTTGTCATGGTACACGTTGGTACCAATGATGTTGGGAAGGCCAAGCGGTCTGTCCTGGAAGCCAAATTCAGATTGTTAGGAAGAAGATTGAAGTCCCGGACTTCCAAGGTAGCATTTTCAGAAGTGCTGCCTGTCCCTCGCGCAGGACCTACCAGGCAGGCAGAGCTCAGAAGCCTCAATGCGTGGATGAGGCGGTGGTGTCGAGAGGAGGGCTTCAGATTTGTCAGGAACTGGAGAACATTTTGGGACAAGCCAAATCTGTTCAGGAGGGATGGGTTGCATTTGAATCATGATGGGACCAGATTGCTGGCACTCAACATCAAAAAGGCTGCAGAGCAGCTTTTAAACTGATAACTGGGGGAAAGCCGACAGGAGCTGGGCAGCATCCGGTTCGGGAAAGTGTGTACTTGAGTAGTGAGGAGGATGCAAAAATTACTGAGCAGAGCAAGGAGCTAGTCACCAGCACACTAGCAGAAGGATGCAAGAGGCAGTCTAACAATGCAACTGGACTCAAAAGACTGTATCAGGAAAGCATATATAAATGCTTGTATACAAATGCCAGAAGCCTCCGGAACAAAATAGGGGAGCTGGAATACTTAGCAATAGGTAAGAATATTGATATTATTGGTATCACTGAAACATGGTGGACGGATGATAACCAATGGGATACAGTTATCCCAGGCTACAAACTGTACAGGAAGGATAGGAAGGGGCAAACGGGAGGTGGTGTAGCCTTGTATGTCAAAGAAGTAATAAAATCGTATGAATTGGAATATCTAGGTGATTTGGAGTCACCATTAGAAGCTCTGTGGGTAAGAGTACCAGGCCACAAGGATGGTCTAACAGTAGGCATATACTATCGGCCTCCGACCCAAACTCTTGAGGGAGACTGGCAGTTGGAGAATGTTGTAAAGGAGGCATCCAAGAAGGGAAGCCTGGTTATAATGGGGGACTTCAATTACCCTCACATAGACTGGGTGAACTGTTGTTCAGCACATGATAAAGAGATAAAGTTCCTAGATATGCTAAATGATTGTTCCCTGGGACAGATGGTTGAAGACCCAACTAAGAGGTACAGGATCTGGTGCAAGATGTTAATGTGACTGATTCAATAGGGAATAGTGACCACAACTCAATTATGTTTAACTTGATCATAGACCGCAAGTCACTGATAAAATCTAACACAGAGACCTTAAATTTTCAAAAAGGAAATTTCCCAAAGATGAGGAAACTAGTAAAAAAGAAGCTGAAAGGGAAAATTGAGAGAGTCCAAACACTCCAAGAGGCATGGAGGCTGTTTACAAAAACAATAACAGAGGCCCAATTGGAATGTATACCCAAAAGGAAAAAGGGCACTGGCAGGTCCAAGAGGACTCCGATGTGGCTTACAGGAGCTGTTCGGGAAGTGATCAAAAGCAAGAAAAGCTCATTTAGAAGATGGAAGGCTCGTCCAAATGAGGACAGCAGGCAGAAACATAAATTCTGGCAGAACAAATGCAAGGCAACAATCAGGAAAGCAAAGCAAGACTTTGAGGAGCGTATAGCTAAAAATACTCAGAGAAATAACAAATACTTCTTTAAGTACATTAGAAGTAAGAACCCAACTAGGAAGGCCATTGGACCATTAGATGACAATGGAAGGCAAGGGGTTATTAAAGAGGAAACAGAGATTGCAGAGAGACTCAATGAATTCTTTGCTTCAGTATTCACTGAAGAAGACAGAGACCACATGCCCAAAACAGAGCCTATCTTTGTAGGGAGGGAAACCGAAGAATTAAGCCAGATAGAAATAACCAGGGAGGAGGTCCTTGCATGTCTTGTTAAACTAAACACTAACAAATCACCAGGACCAGATGGCATCCATCCACGAGTTCTCAGGGAACTTAAAGTTGAAATTGCTGATCTCCTAGGCAAAATATATAATCTTTCCCTCAAATCAGGCTTTGTGCCTGATGACTGGAAGGTAGCGAATGTAACACCAATTTTCAAAAAAGGATCCAGGGGTGATCCAGGAAATTACCGACCTGTCAGTTTGACATGTGTCCCAGGTAAAGTGATGGAAACCATCCTAAAAGATAGAATTAATAGGCACATAGAAGAGAAGGCGCTGCTAAAGGAGAGCCAACATGGCTTTTGCAAGGGTAAATCATGCCTCACTAATCTGTTGGAATTTTTTTAGAGTGTCAACAAGCATGTGGATAAGGGGGATCCAGTTGACATTGTTTATCTGGACTTTCAGAAGGCTTTTGACAAGGTCCCACACCAAAGGCTCTTGAATAAACTTACCAGTCATGGAATAAAGGGACAGGTCTTGTCCTGGATCAGCAACTGGCTAAGGGACAGGAAACAGAGGGTAGCACTAAATGGACACTTCTCCAAGTGGAGGGAAGTCAAGAGTGGGGTCCCCCAAGGTTGGTTCAGTACTGGGACCCCTGCTTTTCAACCTCTTCATAAATGATCTAGAGGTAGGAGTAAAAAGCAAGGTAGCCAAATTTGCTGATGACACTAAATTATACAGGGTAGTGAAAACTGTGAGAGATTGTGAGGAGCTCCAGAGGGATCTCTTGACACTGGGGGAGTGGGCAAAACAGTGGCAAATGAGCTTCAACATTAGTAAGTGCAGAGTGATGCATGTTGGGGCAAAAAACCTCAATTACATTTATAAACTGATGGGTTCTGAACTCTCTGCGACAAACCAGGAAAGGGACCTTGGTGTCCTGGTGGACAACTCAATGAAGGTGTCAACCCAGTGTGCCTCAGCAGTGAAAAAAGCAAACTCAATGTTAGGGATCATTAGGAAGGGTATAGAAAATAAGTCAGCAAGTGTCATTTTGCCTCTTTATAAATCTATGGTGAGGCCCCATCTGGAATACTGTGTAAAGTTCTGGTCACCATACCTCCAGAAGGATATTATGGAGTTGGAAAAAGTGCAGAGGAGGCCAAGCAGAATGATTAGGGGACTGGAACACCTTCCTTACCATCTGAGGCTGCAACGGTTGGGCCTTTTCACTCTTGAACGACGGCGTCTAAGAGGTGACCTGATTGAAGTTTATAAAATCATGCACGGTGTGGACAAAGTAGATAAGGAAAAACTGTTTTCCCTATCACACAACACTAGAACTAGGGGGCACTCCATGAAACCTTTGGGTACTAGTTCTCAAACAAATAAGAGAAAGTACTTTTTCACCCAGAGGATTACTGGTCTATGGAACTCCCTGCCAGAAGAAGTGGTGACAGCTGTCAATCTTGACAGCTTTAAGAAAGGATTAGACAAGTTCATGGAGGACAAGGGTATCAATGGCTATAATTATGGATACTTAAGGACAACCTCCGGGTTGGAGTATCAGGCAGGATATCTCTCAATGCCATTTCCAGGGAATCCTAAGCAGGTGAAGGCATCTCCTTGGGAATACCCTGAAGGAAATGGTGGCCTCTGTGTGAGACAGAATGCTGGACTGGATGGGCTGTGGCCTGTTCCAGCAAGGCTGTTCTTACATTCTTATGTTCTCTGCTCAAAGCTCACAATTGTTTTAGCTCCGTACCAATACGCAATCGCAAAAGTACGTAACTATGAGGGGTTAGCAAGGTAATGCAGCTCCTTTTGTACCGTTTGGTGTTGCTATTTTTCGTTATGTTTGACGCGTTCGCTCCAAAGCAGTTGATTGGGTATATTACTGTGAATGTGTAGCATGGTGTGATTTGTAGTGTACCTCCTTAAATGGTAATTACGTGGATAGGACGCTGGGATATGTATTTTTACCTGTTTCCAGCGTTCGTGCTTCGGCAATGTTTTAAAACGTATGTTTGGATTGGCTGCGGCGCGGCTGAGAACGACTGAGAACGTTCTGTTTCTCATCGTAACTGGCTGCCGCTCGGCGAACCGCGGCAAAACGCAATGGTTTTGGGGTATTGATGTTCTTTCCATTTCTTGCCGTTTGTGGGGCTGTTGCCCCCGTGCCGGTTTTCTGAAACGTTCGTTGACCTGCGGACCCACTTCGGCCGTGTGCACGAATGGTGGGTGCGGGTCAGTAGGGCGAGGCATAGCAACCTATAGCCAGTTCCAACGGTTAACACTTGGTTTTATAGGTGTGTGTGTGTGTGTGTGTGTGTGTGTATAAATAAAGAATGCTCCGGTGGTGAGCACTCCAACACTGGAAGCATGCAAGAGACAAATGGACATCCCTCTGTCAGATCTGCCTTGATCCAGATTCCTGCACTGAGTGGGGAGTCGGACCCCATAGCCCAGGGGTGTCCGAAATACGGCCCGGAGGCCGAATGCCAATTCATCCAGCCCACAAAGCCCTTGTCGCTCCTGGAAGCGGAAGTAAAACGCGCCATATGGGCGCGTTTTACTTCCGCTTCCAGGAGCGACAAGGGCTTTGCGGGCTGGATGAATTGGCATTGGGGGCCGGATCCAGCCCCTGGGCCATAGTGACCAGCTTCCTGAACCACATGACAGGCCCATGGCCTGAAAAATTTGAGCACCCCTGCCATAGTCTAAAAGCTAGAAGCGGGAAACAGGTGCCTCCGTGTATGTCTGAAGCATGACGCCCATCAATTTAAGCCAGCAAAGCTGGTCTAGCAACAGCTGGAAAGGCCATAATACATTTAGCCTTCTTTAACGAAAGGAAGTTCCTTTCTACTTTTTCTTTGGGAAAAGACATACTGTACCTTGTATCTCTTCGGCCAGGGATTTTCAACCTGCGGCCCGTGGGCCATATGGGGCCTGCGGTACCATTTCATGTGGTCCCCTGCCGCCTCCACCACACCAGGAAGTGCCAAGTGGTGGGGAAAGGGCAGAATGACCGTCCAGCCCCCGAAGCTGTCTGAGGAAGCGTGACCCGGCCCCCAGCTTAAAAAAGGTTGAGAACTCCTGTCTTAGGCAGCGCAACAACAGCAAACCATTTCCAGGATTTATTGCCACCTTTTTTGGTAATATGACCCACGGAAATGTCTGCAGAAGCAGACAGCGCTTCTTTGGCTTTGAAACAGAGATGAGCACTGAACCCTAGAGTCGGATACGACTGGCTTTCGAGCAAGGGAAACCTTTACCTTTACCTTCTGGCAACAGGGCAGGAGAATGAAATTCCACCTGGGGTGGGGTGGGGGCTAATCTAGACCCACCTTGTCGGTTTTGGATAACTGGGAGATGGGGCTCTTCCATTCCTATTCAGGGGACTTTAAACTGGGAGACTTAAGGGGTCACGGAGGAGGGGAGGCAGCTAAGCAAGGACTGAACTGGACGGAGGATGGATGGACAAAGTAAAGGTTTCCTTTGCTCGAAAGCCAGTCGTATCCGACTCTAGGGTTCAGTGCTCATCTCTGTTTCTAAGCCGAAGAGCCAGCGCTGTCTGTTTCTGCAGACGTTTCCATGGTCATGTGGCAGGCCTGACTAGACACCGGAGCGCACGGAACGCTGTTTACCTTCCCACCGAAGTGGTCCCTATTTATCTACTTGCAATTTCTTGCTTTCGAACTGCTACATTGGCAGGAGGGATGGACAAAGAGATCCCTCTTAATCCCAGGGACGGGGGTGGGGGTGGTGTGTGTCTCAAAGCCAGAACAGCCACAGCCAGCCCTATCACAGCTACACATTATGTCCCCGTTGCATTCTCTGGGCGGTTGACAAGTTAATTAGCATTTTGCCCCCCCCCCTTCCTCCGTATATGATGGGTCCTCATTTTACTGACCTCGGAAGGAAGGATGAGTTAACCTTGACTCCCCGTCGTTAGGATCGAACTCACAACCTTTGGGTTGCAGTACAGCAGGTTAACCCCTGCGCCACCAGGGCTCAGAGGTGCCTTCCCTGCTTTGACTCTGCAGACCACCGACCCTCCTCACCTGTATGTGTCGGGGTCGGGGTGTGGGTGCTGGTTACAGCTACTCCGTTTCTCCCATCTCTCGCATGTAGCCCAGCCAGGACTCAGGGGGGAGCTAAAGAGAGGGCGGGGCATAAAGGTCCTTGTGGCTCGCCGACTCTCGACGTCAGGCGCCCGAGCGGAGTTGGCCGAGTCCGCCATAAGAGGGGCAGAACAGCCCTCTCAAAAGAAACCATCTCAGCCCACGAGAGGTCAGGGGAGGTAGTGGGCAGACTTCAAACGCCCCTTACCCTAGGAGCCTCTCTCTCCTCCTCTTTGTCCTAGAGAGGAACGGCCCGGGGTTTGTTTCTTAATCCCTCTTCTGCCAACCTAGCAGTCTGAAAGCAAGAAATTGCAAGTAGATAAATAGGGACCACTTCAGTGGGAAGGTAACAGCGTTCCGTGCCTAGTCATGCCTGCCACATGACCACGGAAACGTCTGCAAAAGCAGACAGCGCTGGCTCTTCAGCTTAGAAACAGATGAGCACTGCACCCTAGAGTCGGATATGACTGGCTTTCGAGCAAGGGAAACCTTTACCTTCTCTTACACTCCATAGCATGATTGCTTTTAGTCGCGCCGCCTCTGATCTCACCCCCAAATTAGCAAAACAACCGCTTGCCAGCTTTGCAAATCTATTATTGGCAAGCATATCAGGGAGTAAATAAAACGAAACAACAAAAACCGTTGTAGCACTTTAGATCCTAACTGCTGGAAGGTCAAGTGGCTAAGACACTGATTGGAAGGCGGAAGGTCAGCAGTTCGATTCCAGAATACTGCAGGACGGAGTGAGCTCCCGTCTCTGTCCCAGCTCCTGCCAACCGAGCAGTTTGAAAGCAAGACATTGCAAGTAGATAAATAGGGACCACTTGGGTGAGAAGGAAACAGCGTTCCATGCGCTCCGGTGTCTAGTTATGCCTGCCACATGACCACAGAAACGTCTGCAGAAGCAGACAGTGTGGCTCTTCGGCTTTGAAACAGATGAGCACTGAACCCTAGAATCGGATATGACTGGCTTTTGAGTAAGGGAAACCTTCATGGATTAAGTCCACTTTGTCAGACAGGAGTGAGACTTCATGGCATCAATTTACTGTAGCAGGAGAAGGGGCCAAACGGTGAATATCCAATCAAAAGCAGCAAGACCGTTTGAGGCAGTAAAATAAAGAGAATTTTAATGTGCTTTAATAAATTCAAAGAACAGATCCAAATTCCATCCAGTAATAAGAAGTTTCGGTGTAAACCTTCCTCAGGGATGTGTAAATTATTGTTATAATATTCAATCTTATAACTTAGTATTTTGCAAATTTTAAAATTTTAAAATTTTTCAATTGTG
The DNA here is from genome assembly GCA_035047345.1 of Bradypodion ventrale. Classification (NCBI taxonomy): domain Eukaryota; kingdom Metazoa; phylum Chordata; class Lepidosauria; order Squamata; family Chamaeleonidae; genus Bradypodion; species Bradypodion ventrale. The sequence continues at coordinate 193,764,454 of JAWDJE010000002.1, forward strand.
TCCCAATCCTCACAAGTTCATTCTTTTTGTGCCAACGCCGACACAAAAAGAATGAACTTGTGAGGCTTGGGACGCAATTGAAAAATTTATCAATTTACTGTATACACATCAAGTACAGAGGCACACAAGGGTTAACATACCAGATTAGTCTACAAATCAATGTGGTTTCCTTGTAACTGGTAATAGCTAGCAGAAGATTTCTGGTATTCAGATAGGTTGTCATGTTTCGCCCTGTTGAATTGCAAATGGTAGATAGATGCAAGACAAACACCTGGCACTAAACATTTGCTAATGAGTTTATCCTGCCAACCTGGCAGTTCGAAAGCAAGAAATTGCAAGTAGATAAATAGGGACCGTTTTGGTGAGAACTGGAAAGGTAAAACAGCGTTCCGTGCACTTCGGTGTCTAGACATCATAGCTGTCAAGTATTGACCAGGAAAACCCCTTATTTTACCCTCTGTCCCGCCGTCATCCCTTATTAATTAGACTGCAATGCCCTATTGCCGCCATTGGAGGGCAGCACAGGATAAGCATAGCTGTCAAGTATCCCGTATTTGCCGGGGAAATTTCCCTTATTTCCAAATCCAAAACTTGACATGTATGATAGACATGCCTGCCACATGACCAAGGAAACGTCTGCAGGAGCAGACAGGGCTGGCTCTTTGGCTATGAAACAGAGATGAGCACTGAACCCTAGAGTCGGATATGACTGGCTTTCGAGCAAGGGCGACCTTTATCTAATGGGTTTAACCTTCACCATCTATTGATAATTGTGTGTTTATTCAATGCTGTGGTTGAGAATTCTATTGAAGTAGAGATGAGCACTAAACCCTAGAGTCGGATATGACTGGCTTTCGAGCAAGGGAAACCTTTACCTATGTTCTGTGAAAGTGGTATAACATATATAGCAACATATAACAACCTGCTGGTTGTGGTGTGAAACACAGACTAACACGGACGGCTACCATTTCAAGCATTCTTACTATTGCAAAGTACTGCGACGACTCGAGGCTTTTCCCTTTGCTTTACTCACATTGGTTGCTTGCTGCAAGCACGCTTCTCACCTTGGGACCAGCACAGGAACCTGAAGTTATTCGCGGATGGGCGCGAGTACGTGAGTCTCTTTAGCCCCAGCCAACTCCGCTCATTGGTGGAGCCGGAGCGGAAGTTCCTGCGCTTCTAACTAGAAGGGCCGGCTTGTGCGGGTTTTTTACGTCGACAATTGGAGCCTTAGCCGTCAGAGGAGGAGAGGCGGGCAGGTTGAGGAAAGTCTGCGTTGAGTTTGAAGCTAGGAAGGCGCCATGTTTAGTATTGGCATGCCATTCAACCGAATACAGCAATCGTGGATGTGTTGTGTACACTGATTAGGCACTGCGGTGTCTTAGTGGTTAAGACGCTGAACTTGACGACTGGAAGGTTGGCAGGTCAGCAGTTTGAGACCTGAGTACTGCACGACGGAGTGAGCTCCCTTCTCTGTCCCAGCTCATTGCAGTTCGAAAGCAAGAAATTGCAAGTAGATAAATAGGGACCACTTCGGTGGGAAGGTAAAACAGCGTTCTGTGCGCTCCGGTGTCTAGTCATGCCTACTACATGACCACGGAAACGTCTGCAGAAGCAGACAACGCTGGCTCTTCCGTTATAAACAGATGAGCACTGCACCCTTGAGTCGGATACAACTGGCTTTTGAGCAAGGGCGAGCTTTTCCTTACACTGATTAATTTCTGAAGGGGAAGCTGTGTGAGTGCGCAAGCATATTAGACAAAAAATAAACAAACTAAACAAGACAAAAAACGAGATAAGATTATGGTCCCTTGAGAACTAACTCCTATATTTTAATATCTGAGAATAAATAAATAAAAAGACAACGTTATGACACCTTAAAGACTAACTGCTGTATTTTAATGCTGGGCTTTTTACAACCTGTAATAACAAAATCCCTGACTGGTATTCAGATTTGCTGTGACGTTTGGCCCTGTTGAGTTAGAAATGGTTAGTAAGGTAAAGGTAAAAGTAAAGGTCTGTTGATGGTTTAGTTATAAATTTGTGTTTTTACCTTAAATTTCCTTGCTACTGCCTTTTAAAAAAAATTTTTTTAGAATTTTAAAATAAGTACATTTATACAAAGAAAGGGGGAAAAACTGATTACAGTACAAATTAAACATAACACAAAGGACAGACCAAAAAAAACCCTCTCGTCTCAAATTTTATAAGTCCCCACCATATTAATGCTAGCTGCCTTGACACTACTTGTAGTAGAAAGGTGAGATGAATTTAATAAATGAATTTGATCTGTATTTATTGGTGCACAGAAACATCATGTTGCAAAAAATCACTGCTATGGAACTCTTTCTCTGCATTTGTACAGAAATCTGTACAAGATAAGCATTCTGTCTGCTGGAGCAGACAGTTGACTGTAGGATCAGTAGAGTTCATATAGACCCAATCAAGGCCAATTTTGCTTTCAAATATTTACCGCATTTACCAGCATATAAGACGCATCAGAGTATAAGACACACCCAGTTATTACCAAAATAGCCCACTATAGGCCACTATATACAGTACAAGATGCACTACATTTTCCCAGTGTATTTTAACGGGGGTGGGGAGTGGGTCTTATATGCCCGCAAATACGGTACAGTATATACTTCTAATCAATCACCTTTACAATTGCTCATGTTTAAGATGGTTCTTATAGAACAAACCCTAGACACCAAATGCTAGTCTTGTGGATCACCATTGTAGTGATGGGCAAATCTGAGAACATGGAATGGTGGACAGGGTAGACTAATTTGGACATTTTTGCACCAAGCTAATAAAGTATACATCAGATTTCTATAAGAATAAACCCCAGCACAATGGCTTTCAGATGTGCAGACAGCTCATTTCTCTGGGTGTACACTCAGGGACCCAGACTGAAAAGTTGTTGATTCTGTGCAATAGCTTCCAAGAACTTTAAATAGTTACAAATTATGGGCTGGGTGGAAATTCACTTAAGAGCCATGTTTGGGATGGAGGGGTAGGGTGGAGCTTCCCTTACCTGATAATAGAAAGAATTATGTGGCAACAAATCCCTGCAGTAGAAATCAACATCTCAGAGAAAGACCAATCCTCTAAGGGGCAAGCAACTGAGGGAATTGCCAAGTCTTACATCACTTCAACAAGGCTCATTCCTCAGGACTCACTCTTCCTTGTGTCGTCCCCCCCCCCCCCCCCCCAGCTCCAAAATAGCAATTACCAGGATCCAATCTTTGGTGACCACTTCTGTTTGCTACAAGAGTTACAAAGCAAATGAGAAAGGTAGTTCTTTCTTCCCTCCTTGCAAACCGTGAATGAGACCAATTGATTTATCTTCCTGAATATCAAATTCCTTAATAACCATGCCTATATGTGATCACAACCTATTGATCGCAAAATTCAGGCTTAGACTAAAGAAAATAAGGAAAACACGGAGACCAGAAAGATATCACCTAGACAACATCCCTAAAGAATACGCAGTGGAGGTGATGAACAGATTCAATGGCTTAGACTCAATAGATAGAGTGCCAGAAGAATTATGGACAGAGATGAGGGACATCATGCAGGAAGCAGCAAAGAAAACCATACCAAAAGAAAAGAAGAGTAAGAAAGTGTTGTGTTCTAACAGTGTAACCATTCTACATGTGATAACAATGTATCTTAACCAATGTAACCTTGCCTACGGGTAACAATGTAACCTTCAGCTGCATCACTATAAACCCTGTAATAGGACGCGAGCTAATGACCACCAGCTGGCAGCAGCGAGCGTCCAAGCTCTCTTGGTCCAAACTCATCAAAGTGCCACAGCGCGGGAAGTTTCCCGCCATTACCTACACCTGGACAAGAAGGGCGTGACCAGCAATGACGTCACGCGGACAATAGCCAATGGGCTATCGTGGAGCCACGTTCAAATGTGTTACTACCATATATATAGAGCTGTACATCCGCCATTACCTCATGTTCCCTCTGACCACTATGCAATAAACCTGTGTTAAACCAGCCCTTGGCTGTTTTCCTGTGTCTTGGTTCTCATACACCAAATTGGCGACGAAGGTGGGATATGGATCCCCAAGGAGCCAGGACACAGAGCGGTTTCAACATTAACAAACCGCAAGACTGGGAGCTCTTCGAGATGGACTTCCAGGGAGCACTGGTAGAACTCGACGTAAAGGACGAGGCAAAGAAGAGGGCCATCCTCACCCGAATGCTTGGGCAAGAAACCAAGCGAACGCTGGTGAGCATCATTGCACCGAAGAAGGTGAGCGATTTCAAAGCCGATGACATCATGAAACTGCTGCGTGAGCGGTTTCGACCTTCGAAGGCAATGTTTCCCGCTCGGAGCGCGTTTTGGAGGCGAGTCCAAGCGCCGGACGAGTCGGTTGAAGCCTTCGTAGCGGCCATGAGGTTAGCTGCCAGCCCCTGCAAGTGGGAGAACTTAGAGCTAGCCCTCAGGGATGGCGTGCTGTGCGGCCTGAAGGACAGGGAGGTGCAGCGCGCCCTGATGAATAAAGAGCCACCCCCCACATTACAAGAGGTCGTGGAGGCCGCGGAATCCGCGGAGACTACGAATGCAGGGGTTCAAGAGATGCACGAATGGCGTCCGAAGGCCGGCAGGGCAGAAAATTCGGTGCACGGCAAACCGGGGAACTCGGTGCACGCGACTCGGCGAACCTCGAAATCGTCTGCGGAAGGCAGCGACGACGAGGATGTCCGGAAAGTCCGAAAAGGGGGGCGCCGCTGTGATGGCTGTGGGGCGGCCCATGACCGCGCTAAGTGCCCGTTCCGGAAAGCCGAATGCCACAACTGTGGCCGCCGTGGGCACATCGCTAAAGTGTGCAGAAAACGGCAAGAGGCCCGGAAGCGTTCACCAGACCGCGCGTCCAGACCGGACCGTCCGACGAGGTCCAAAGATGGCGGCCGAGCCACGAGGAAGCAGGACGGCGTGGGCCGCGTCTCAGACGACAGCGAGGACGACGCCCCCGTGTTCAGCGTGTCCGCGGGACAACCCCGTTATTTCGTTGAGGTACTAGTACAAGGGGCCCCTATTAGGATGGAAGTCGACTCGGGGTCCTCCTATTCTATTATTTCCCAGAGGGAGTTTTTGAAAATTGACCCCCTTGTCCGACCCAAACTTAGAGCGTTGAGGTCCACACTACGAGATGTTCAAGGGAACAGCATTCCAGTATTGGGGGTCGGAAAATTCCAAGTGAAATTTAAGAGACACTCTGCAGAACTCCCCCTAGTCGTTCTCAAAGGGGGAAGTTGCAGCCTCCTCGGAACTCAGTGGTTTCAGCCTTTGGGCTTGTTCATAGGGGGGGTGCATGCCGTGGGAGCAGATCCAATTCAAGCGGTGTGTGACGCGCACCCCGCCGTTTTTAAGAAAGGACTGGGAAAGTTCAAGGGGCCCCCTGTAGCCTTCGATCTGGACCCGGAGGTCCGCCCGATAAGACTTAAACCACGCAGAGTGCCGTTCGCACTCAAGGACAAAATAGAGGTGGAACTGGACAAACTGGTGGGCCAGGGGATTCTTATTCCTGTTGATTCCGCGGAGTGGGAGACTCCGATTGTAACAGCACTAAAGGCAAACGGGGAGGTGCGCATTTGCGCTGATTATAAGTGTACAATCAACAAGGCTATCCGCCCTAATGCCTATCCGGTGCCGGTGGTCAGCCACCTTCTGGCCAGGCTGAATGGGGGAAAGTGTTTCGCTAAGCTTGACCTAGCGCAAGCCTACCAGCAACTCCCAGTGACCCCTGCCACGGCAGCGGCACAAACCATAGTCACTCATAAAGGGGCGTTCCAGGTGTCGCGGTTACAGTTCGGCGTGAACTCGGCACCCGGCCTTTTCCAGTCGCTCGTGGAACGCCTCCTGAAAGGTTTGGAGGGGGTTTTGCCTTATTTTGATGACGTATTGATAACAGGGGGGAGTGAGACCGAACTAGCCAAACGATTGGACAATGTACTGACAGTGTTTGAGAGAGCGGGGTTGCGACTGCGGAAAGACAAGTGCGTTTTTTTTGCAACAGAGGTTGAGTTCTTAGGATTCCGGGTTACACCCGAGGGAATTAGACCTTCCAAATCCAAAGTAACCGCCATAAAGAAAGCTCCTCGCCCCACATCTAAAACCGAACTGCAGTCGTTCCTAGGACTCCTAAATTTTTATCATACATTCCTTCCACGGAAAGCGGCTGTGGCCGAACCGCTCCATAGGTTGCTTAAAAAGGAAGAGGTATGGATGTGGGGCGACGAACAGGAGAGGGCCTTTAAGGAGCTGAAGCAGCTCCTGACCTCCGACGCAATTCTGACCCATTTCGATCCCAAACGGCCCGTAATCCTAGTCTGTGATGCATCCCCAGTGGGGGTGGGGGCGGTGCTTTGCCACGTGTTGGAAAACGGAAGGGAGGCGCCAGTAGCCTTTTACTCCTGGTCCCTGTCCCAAGCGGAGAGGAATTACGCACAGACCGACAGGGAGGCGTTAGCGATAGTAGCGGGGACCAAGAAGTTTCACGATTTTCTGTATGGTCGCCCTTTCACCATAGTGACTGACCACAAGCCCCTGTTGGGCATATTTACTGCGAATAAGCCCACGCCGCAGATCCTGTCCCCGAGGATGCTGAGGTGGGCTATTTTTCTCAACGCATACCAACATGAGTTGGAATACCGACCCGGCAAGGAGATTAGCCATGCGGACGCACTGTCGCGATCCCCCCTGCCTTTGGCGGGCGGCCACGAGAGTGGGGTAGAAAAAGACCATCAAGTGTTGTTGATAGAGGTTTTAGATTCGCCCCCCATAGTACCTGCCGACATCGCCAAAGCGACGGGCAAGGATAGGACATTAGAGAAAGTCAGCTCTTGGGTGCAAAAGGGTTGGCCGGCGTCCTCCCCGGCTGCGGAATTCGACTCATTTTTTCGGAAAAAGCTAGAATTGTCCCTAGAGAGGGGGTGCTTTTTGTGGGGCCAACGGGTGGTGGTCCCTACATCCCTGAGACCGAGGGTGCTTAAATTGCTGCACGTCAGCCACCCGGGAATTGTTCGCTCCAAGGCACTGGCTCGGAGCTACTTCTGGTGGCCCCAATTAGACGCAGACATAGAACACATGGTCGGCACTTGCGAGGCTTGTCAGGGCTCCCGGCCAGAGGAGGCTCGACTCCCGCAAAGGGAATGGGACGCGGCGAGGGGTCCGTGGTCCAGAGTGCACATAGATTTTGCCGGCCCATTCCGAGGGACCCTTTTTCTCCTGGTAGTGGATGCGTACTCCAAGTGGCTGGAGGTGATTCCGGTCACGAGCACGTCCTCCGCCACTACAATTAAGCACTTACGGAGGATTTTTTCTACGTTCGGTTTACCCGACACTCTAATCAGCGATAACGCTAGTTGTTTCACATCCGCTGAGTTCAGGGCGTTCACAGACATAAATGCCATTCGGCACGTTACCTCCGCGCCGTTCCACCCGGCCACGAACGGCCAAGTGGAGCGCCTTGTGCGCACAACAAAAGATGCATTGAGACGCATGGGCCCAGGGGACCTGAACCACCAAGTGTGTCAATTCTTATTGGGATATAGAGTAACTCCCCTAGCATCAGGGTACTCGCCGGCGGAGCTGCTGATGCGGAGGAAGCTGACCACGATCCTGACCAGGTTAGATCCGACGAGGGTTGAGGACAAAGGGAAGAACATAGGGTTAGCGGTCTCGAAAGGTTTCGCCGTCGGCGATCCCGTACACTGCAGGAACTACGCCAACGCAGGTCCAGCCTGGGTACCAGGGACGGTTGTGGAACAGACGGGGCCAGTGTCGTATCGGGTGGAAACTAACACCGGTCTCCTCTGGAGGAGGCACGCTGACCAACTTAGGCACCGAGTGATTGAGGGGCCGATCAGTGGGGCTCAGAAACAGGATTCAGCGTTAGGGTTCTCCCCCACCTGCTTATCCCAAGGGGGAGACATCGAAGGGCAACAGTCCCAAACAAGGGGGGGAAGCAGAGGTCCAAACTCACATCCTTTTGATACACCGGTTCTATCCAATTCCTTGAAAGAGAGAAACGAGTTTGCCCCTCCAATTTCACCCAGTCCCTCGGAAGAGGGAAATGAGTTTGCAACTGTTGCCCCCGAATTAAATTTTGTGTTACCGAACCGGGGGGGTTTTTTGGAGTGTTCCCCCACCCGTCCAAGCGAGAAGCGGGGTTTTTCGTTAGCCCCTAGTGCCCCCGGTTTGCCCACATCCACATCAGAAACCTGTCCTCTCCCCTCTCCTGCCCATCCCAAAGCTGCACAACCGCGGCGAGTCACTAACAAGTCATCCTCTCCAATTACAGGACAGGAAGCCGGGGAGCAAGGAGGAGGGAGCAAAGCCGGGGCAGGGCAGCCCGCGCCGAGACCCCAGCGTGTTCGAAATAAGCCATCTTGGCTGAGAGACTTCGTCTCATCCTAGGGGGGAGGAGTGTTGTGTTCTAACAGTGTAACCATTCTACATGTGATAACAATGTATCTTAACCAATGTAACCTTGCCTACGGGTAACAATGTAACCTTCAGCTGCATCACTATAAACCCTGTAATAGGACGCGAGCTAATGACCACCAGCTGGCAGCAGCGAGCGTCCAAGCTCTCTTGGTCCAAACTCATCAAAGTGCCACAGCGCGGGAAGTTTCCCGCCACTACCTACACCTGGACAAGAAGGGCGTGACCAGCAATGACGTCACGCGGACAATAGCCAATGGGCTATCGTGGAGCCACGTTCAAATGTGTTACTACCATATATATAGAGCTGTACATCCGCCATTACCTCATGTTCCCTCTGACCACTATGCAATAAACCTGTGTTAAACCAGCCCTTGGCTGTTTTCCTGTGTCTTGGTTCTCATACACCAAAGAAAGCAACTCTTTCTTAAAATAGCAGAGGAAAGAAGGAACGCAAAAGTCAAAGGAGAAAGGAAAAACTACAATCATTTGAACACAGAATTTCAAAGAAAAGCAAGGAGAGATAAAGAAAACTACCTAAAAGAACAGTGCAGAGAAATGGAGGAAAACAACAAAAGAGGCAGAACCAGAGATCTTTTCAAAAAAATCGGGGAAATTAAGGGAACATTTAAAGCAAAAATGACCATGATAAGGGACAAAGAAGGAAAGGAGCTAGCTGATGCAGAAGAGATTAAGAAAAGATGGAAAGAGTACACAGAGGAACTCTACAAAAAGGACCTCAACACTCCTGACAATCACAATGATGAAGAAGTAGAACTTGAGCCAGACATCCTGGAGAGCGAAGTCATAAAGGCCCTAAAGAGCACTGCAAACAACAAAGCTAGTGGAGATGATGGTATCCCAGTTGAATTTTTCAAAGCGCTAAAAGACGATGGCGTCAAATTACTGCATTCAATATGCCAGCAGATTTGGAAAACAAAACAATGGCCACAGGATTGGAAAAGATCAGTATACGTCCCAATCCCAAAAAAGGGCAATGCCAAAGAATGTTCAAATTATCGAACAATCCCACTCATCCCACACGCCAGTAAAGTGATGCTCAAGATAATACAGGATAGACTTCAGCAGCATGTGGAAAGAGAATTACCAGAGGTGCAGACAGGTTTCAGAAGAGGCAGGGGGACTAGAGACCACATCGCCAACATACGCTGGATCATGGAGAAAACAAAGGAATACCAGAAACAAGTATACTTTTGTTTTATTGACTACACTAAGGCATTTGACTGTGTGGACCACAACAAGATGTGGCAAGTAATTAAAGAGATGGGAATACCAGAGCACCTCATATGCCTCCTGAGAAATCTGTACATGAACCAAGAAGCAACAGTTAGGACAGAACATGGAGTGACAGAGTGGTTTGGAATAGGAAAAGGAGTAAGACAAGGCTGCATTTTGTCACCATGCTTATTCAACCTATACACAGAGCACATAATGCGCAGTGCAGGGATGGAGGAATCACAATATGGGATTAAAATCGCTGGGAGAAACATCAACAATCTGAGATATGCAGACGATACCACCCTAATGGCAGAAAGTGAGGAAGACCTAAAGAATCTCTTGATTGGGCTGAAGGAGGAGAGTGCAAAAGCTGGTTTGAGACTAAATAACAAGAAAACCAAGATAATGGCAACAGGCCCAATCAGTTCCTGGAAGATAGATGGGGAAGAAGTAGAAGCAGTGACAGATTTTTCTTTCTTAGGATCCAAGATCACTGCAGATGGGGATTGCAGCCATGAAATAAAAAGGAGACTGATTCTTGGGAGACAAGCAATGAGAAACCTGGGGAACATAGTGAAAAGCAGAGACATCACACTGAAAACAAAAATTAGAATAGTCAAAGCAATGGTTTTCCCAGTAGTAATGTATGGATGTGAGAGCTGGACAATTAGGAAGGCTGAACGCAGAAGAATAGATGCCTTTGAAATGTGGTGTTGGAGGAGGGTTTTGAGAGTGCCCTGGACAGCGAGGAGAACAAATAGGTCAATCCTAGAAGAAATTAACCCGGATTGCTCACTGGAAGGTCAAATAGTAAAGATGAAGCTAAAATACTTTGGACATCAAATGAGAAGGGAGGATTCACTTGAGAAGGCACTGATGTTGGGAAAGGTGGAAGGCAAAAGAAGAAGGGGGAGGCCAAGGATGAGATGGCTAGATGGCATTGTGGACACAATGGGCACAGAGCTGGGAGGGCTGAGGGGGATGGTGGAGGACAGAGGCGCCTGGAGAGCAATGGTCCATGGGGTCGCAAAGGGTCGGAACCGACTGTGCGACTGAACAACAACAAATATGTGAAAGGCTGGTTTCTTATTTTTGACACAATAAGAGTTAATTCCATTCTAACTTCCTGCCGAACTCAATAAGAAATCAATGGCTATCTTACCACAAAAGTAAAGCTGTCCACCTAGCCCAGTTTAGCCCATGTCAGGTCCAGAGACACCATGACACCAGATGTCTGTGACATCAGAAAGACTGCTGAAGGGTTCACATGTCAGCCAAGCTGAAATTATCAAATTAGTTTTGAAGTTTGCTGGACCTATGCCTGAAGATCCCAATGTGCAGCTCTCAGAATGGGGAATTGCCAGGGAAGCCTTCCCAAAACTACTAAACCCTTGAGACATGATCTAAAAGGTAACTGGTTCCCATTCTTCCTGTTTGGTGCACACTGTGGGTTTTCAAATTAATTGATCAAAAAGTAAGCTGAATTTCCTTTAGTTTTTCCCCTCAATCTGAGATGAAGGCGGCCATCAGTTTCTGTTGCAATGGCTCCCAGGTGTTGGAGTGGCTGGCCGCAAGGAAGACACGCGAGACAATCGTGCGGTGAAGTCCAGCCCCGATCTGGGTTGGGTGGCACGTATTTATTACCCTGCCTTTGGGGGGTGCACGCCTAGGATGCGTGTGACCCCCTAATACAGAAGTCTTGCATACATGGCCTCTTCCGGTGGTCGAGCTGCCACGTCAGCTCTCGGAAGTTACCATGGGGTTGCTGAGTGTTGCTGAGCATCTAAGGGTTGCTGAACATCTTGAACCTAATTACCTTGGGCTGGTGTTGTGTTCTAAGGGTTTTACCTTCCACATGGATTACAATGTATCCGAACCAATGTAACCTTGCCTTTAGCAACAATGTAACCTTCAGCTGTATCATATGAACCCTGCAATAGGACGCGAGCTAATGACCAGCAGCTGGCAGCAGCGAGCGTCCAAGCTCTCTTGGTCCGAACTCATCAAAGGCAACAGCGCGGGAAGCTTTCCCGCCACCACCTACACCTGGACAAGAAGGGCGTGACTCGCGATGACGTCACGCAGGCAGTAGCCAATGGGCTACCATGGCACCACGTTCAAATGTATTACTCCGGTATATAAAGAGCTATCGATCCGCCATTACCTCATGTTCCCTCCGTCCACGATGCAATAAACCTGAGTTAACCCAGCCCGAGGCTGTGTCCTGTGTCTTGGTTTTCATACACCAAATTGGCGACGAAGGTGGGATAATGGATCCCCAAGGAGCAGCCAGGGCACAGAGCGGGTTCAACATCACCAAACCGCAAGACTGGGAGCTGTTTGAGATGGACTTCCATGCGGCGCTGGTGGAGCTCAAAGTCAAGGAAGACGATGAGGAGACGAAGAGGGCCATCCTCACCAGAATGCTCGGGATGGACACCAAGCGGACGCTGGTGGGCATCATCACCCCGAAGAAGGTGAGCGAATTTAAGGCGGACGACATCATGAAGCTGCTACGGGAGCGCTTCCGACCCGCGAGGGCGATGTTTCCCGCTCGGAGCGCGTTTTGGAGGCGAGTCCAAGCGCCGGACGAGTCGGTTGAGGCATTCGTGGCCGCCCTGAGGGTAGCCGCCGTCCCCTGTAAATGGGGCAATATCCAAGAAATGGCCCTCAGGGACGGCGTGCTGTGCGGCCTGAAAGACAAGGAGGTGCAGCGCAGTTTGATGAACAAGGAGCCGCCACCCACGCTGGCAGAGGTCGTTGAGGCCGCAGAAGCCGCAGAGTCCACGAATGCCGGAGTGGACGAGATGCACCAGTGGCGTGAGTGGCGTCCCAGAGCCGGCAAAGCGGAAAAACCGGTGCACGCGACTCGACGGGCCTCAAAATCGTCCTCGGAAGGCAGCGACGGCGAAGAAGTCCAGAAGGTCCGAAAGGGGGGGCGCCGCTGCGATGGCTGCGGAGCGGCCCACGAGCGCGCGAGGTGCCCATTTAGAAAGGCCGAATGTTACACCTGCGGCCGGCGGGGGCACATCGCCAGGGCATGCAGAAAACGGAAAGAGGGCCGGAGGCAGTCATCAGACCGTTCGATCAGGCCGGACCGTCCAGCGAGGCCCAAAGATGGCGTCCAGACCACGAAGAAGCAGGACGGCGTGGGCCGCGTCTCGGACGGCAGCGAGGACGACGCCCCAGTGTTCAGCGTGTCCGCGGGACAGTCCCATTACTTTGTTGAGGTACAAGTACAAGGGGCCCCTATCAGGATGGAAATTGACTCGGGGTCCTCCTATTCTATAATTCCCCAGAGGGAGTTTTTGAAAATCGACCCCCACGTGCGGCCCAAACTTAAAGCATTGAGGTCCACGCTACGTGATGTACAGGGAAACAGCATTCCGGTGTTGGGGGTCGGGAAATTTCAGGTTAAGTTTAGGAGACATTCTGCGGAACTGCCCCTAGTTGTCCTCAAGGGGGGAAGTTGTAGCCTCCTAGGGACACAGTGGTTTCAGCCCTTGGGCCTGTTCATAGGGGGAGTACATTCAGTGGGGGCGGATCCAATACAAGCGGTGTGCGATGCGCACCCCGCCGTTTTTAAAAAAGGACTTGGGAAATTCAACGGACCCCCTGTAGCCTTCGACCTAGACCCGGAGGTCCGCCCGATAAGACTCAAACCGCGCAGGGTGCCTTTCGCACTAAAGGACAAAATAGAGGCGGAACTGGACAAATTGGTGGGCCAGGGGATTCTTATTCCTGTTGATTCCGCGGAGTGGGAAACTCCAATTGTAACAGCTCTGAAGGCTAACGGGGAGGTGCGCATTTGCGCTGATTATAAGTGTACAATTAACAAGGCGATTCGCCCTAATGCATATCCGGTGCCAGTGGTCAGCCACCTTTTGGCCAGGCTAAATGGGGGAAAGTGTTTCGCTAAGCTCGACCTGGCACAAGCCTATCAGCAACTCCCCGTAACTCCCGCCACGGCCGCGGCACAAACGATAGTCACACATAAAGGAGCGTTCCAGGTGTCGCGTTTACAGTTCGGCGTGAACTCGGCACCCGGCCTTTTTCAGTCGCTTGTGGAACGCCTCCTGAAGGGGCTGGAGGGGGTGTTGCCCTATTTTGATGACGTATTGATAACAGGGGGGAGTGAGGCCGAACTAGCAAGGAGATTGGATAAAGTGCTAACTGTGTTCGAAAAAGCGGGGCTGAGACTGAGGAAGGACAAATGTGTTTTTTTCGAAACCGAGGTCGAGTTTTTAGGGTTTCGGATCACACCCGAGGGTATTAAGCCGTCCAAATCCAAAGTAGCAGCCATCAAGAAGGCCCCTCGCCCCACATCCAAAACCGAACTACAGTCATTCCTGGGGCTCCTCAATTTTTACCATACATTCCTCCCGCGGAAAGCCTCCGTGGCCGAACCGCTTCATCGGTTACTTAAAAAGGAGGAGACATGGATGTGGGGTGACGAGCATGAGAGGGCGTTCAACGAACTCAAGCAACTTTTAACATCGGACGCAATCCTTACGCACTTCGACCCCAAACGGCCGGTGGTCTTAGTCTGTGATGCATCACCGGTGGGGGTGGGGGCGGTGCTTTGCCACGTGTTGGATGACGGTCGGGAGGCCCCAGTTGCGTTTTATTCAAGGTCCCTGTCCCAAGCAGAGCGAAATTACGCACAAACCGACAGGGAGGCATTAGCAATAGTAGCGGGGACCAAAAAGTTTCACGATTTTCTGTATGGCCGCCCGTTCAAAATCGTGACGGATCACAAGCCCCTGTTAGGGATTTTCACGGCAGGCAAGCCCACGCCGCAGATACTATCCCCGAGAATGTTGCGATGGGCCATTTTTCTTAACGCATACCAACACGAGTTGGAGTACCGGCCCGGAAAGGAGATCAGCCATGCTGATGCACTTTCGAGATCCCCTTTGCCCTTGTCGGACGACCAAAAAGCCAGAATAGGGAGAGACCGCCAGGTGTTGCTAATCGAGGTTTTAGACGAACCCCCAATAGTACCAGCCGATATAGCTAGGGCGACAGGCAAGGACAGAACGCTGGAGAAAGTCAGCTCATGGGTGCAGAAAGGGTGGCCAGCATCGTCCCCAAGCAAGGAATTCGACCCATTCTTTCGGAAGAAGTTAGAGTTGTCCCTAGAAAGGGGGTGCCTGTTGTGGGGCCAACGGGTGGTGGTCCCAACACCCATGCGGCCGAGGGTGCTCAAACTGCTGCACGTCGGCCACCCGGGCATCGTTCGCTCCAAAGCGCTGGCCCGCAGCTACTTTTGGTGGCCACAGCTGGACGAGGACATTGAGCACATGGTCGGCACTTGTGAGGCATGCCAGGGGTCCCGACCAGAGGCGGCCCGCCTCCCGCACAGGGAATGGGACACAGCAAGGGGGCCATGGTCCAGAGTGCACGTAGATTTCGCTGGCCCTTTCCGAGGAACCATGTTTCTCCTGGTGGTGGATGCATTCTCAAAGTGGCTGGAGGTCATCCCGGTAAAGAGCACGTCCTCCGCCACTACGATTAGCCAGCTACGGAGAGTCTTTTCAACGTTCGGCTTACCCGACACTTTAGTCAGCGATAACGCGAGTTGTTTCACCTCCTCAGAGTTCGGGGCATTCATGGAGGCAAACGCCATTCGGCATGTCACATCCGCGCCGTTTCACCCGGCCACGAATGGCCAAGTGGAACGGTTGGTGCGTACAACAAAGGAGGCGCTCCGGCGCATGGGCCCCGGGGACCTAAATCACCAAGTATGTCAGTTCTTATTAGCGTATAGGGTGACCCCCTTAGCGTCAGGTTACTCGCCGGCAGAGCTATTGATGCGGCGAAAACTGACTACGCTCCTGTCCAGGCTAGACCCCACAAGAATTGAGGATAAAGGGAAAAACGTAGGGTTGGCAGTCTCGAAAGGGTTCGCCGCCGGCGACCCTGTTCATTGCAGGAACTATGCCAGCGCGGGGCCAGCCTGGGTGCCGGGGACAGTTGTAGAACAGACGGGGCCAGTCTCGTACCGGGTCGAAACCCACACCGGTCTCCTCTGGAGGAGGCACGCAGACCAACTGAGGCACCGAGTAAGTGGGCCAGTCAGTGAGAATCAGCAACAAGATTCAGCGTTAGGGCTCTCCCCCAACCGCTTCACCCAAGGGGAAGACAGCAGCGGACAACAGTCCCAAGCAAGGGGGGAAGGAAGAAGCAGCGGCCCCGACTCATATCCTTTTGATAAACCAGTCCGATCAGAGGCCGGGGAAGGGGGAGAGGAGTTCGCGACCGCTGCCCCCGAATGGAATTTAGATTTTGATTTAGCGAGCCGGGGGGGTTTTCAGGAGTGTTCCCCCACCCATCCAAGCGAGAAGAGGGGTTTTTCGTTAGCCCCCAGTGCCCCCGGTTCCTCCCTAAGAAAGAGCACACCTCCCAACAACGCCGCGGAGCCGCGGCAAGTCACTAACGAGTCTCCTTCTCAAATTACAGGACAGGAAACCGGGGGACAAAGAGAAGGTAGCAAACCCGGGGAAAGGCAGCCCGCATCGAGACCCCAGCGCGTTCGAAACAAGCCATCTTGGCTGAGAGATTTTGTCTCCTAGGGGGGGGAGTGTTTAGAAGTATGGGCTCGAGACGTTGTCTCGTCCTAGGGGGGAGGAGTGTTGTGTTCTAAGGGTTTTACCTTCCACATGGATTACAATGTATCCGAACCAATGTAACCTTGCCTTTAGCAACAATGTAACCTTCAGCTGTATCATATGAACCCTGCAATAGGACGCGAGCTAATGACCAGCAGCTGGCAGCAGCGAGCGTCCAAGCTCTCTTGGTCCGAACTCATCAAAGGCAACAGCGCGGGAAGCTTTCCCGCCACCACCTACACCTGGACAAGAAGGGCGTGACTCGCGATGACGTCACGCAGGCAGTAGCCAATGGGCTACCATGGCACCACGTTCAAATGTATTACTCCGGTATATAAAGAGCTATCGATCCGCCATTACCTCATGTTCCCTCCGTCCACGATGCAATAAACCTGAGTTAACCCAGCCCGAGGCTGTGTCCTGTGTCTTGGTTTTCATACACCAAATTATACACCAAAGCTGGCGAAACCCATTGTTCCTGCCCTAATCTCGGAGTCTATGTGTATTGACTCTGGCTGCCTAATTCTTCTGCTGTCTGGTGCGGCTTATTTGCCTAACCTAATCTGCGGCCAGAAGCGGAGGATTGTGTATTTCCATTAGAGTCATCATCTTTGACTTTTGCCCTATTTCTATCGTAGCCATCAGCCAAGGCTTTATGAATTGCCCCCCAAACTAACTAACTAGCCCGTACCCCAATTGCCTTTCCAGCAAAGTCCGGTTGGTCCCCGGATCTGTTGAAGGCCGGGTGAACCCCTTGGGAAAGGTTTGGCCAATTATTCACACGGGCAACCCACAAGTTTCAAACCCATCCGGGGTTCAAGCCAGTAGAAACCTTTACATAGAATTCTTTAGAGATGCTGCTTAGGCTGATGGGAGTTGAGTAACTTTTGAAGAGTTGCACTTTGGCTACCCTTATCTTAAATAAACCACCCTCTCGTGCCTAAATGCAGTTGCTGTTCTGGAGCAGCCATCGTGATACATCTTTTTTGTTTACAAAGTAAAGCCATACTCTAGATGCCATACAAGTCCTTTGTTTTAGTCAAAGACATAAAGGAAGGCTGCCTCCTGTCCTGAGGAGAATCTGAAGTGCTGAGAATTTATTTGCATCCATCCCGGGAGATTATAGCTCACCTTGGTGACCATTGCCTTTGTCCTCATCCCAGTATTGCTGGTTTTACCTTCTAGAGTGGTGATTGCCGTTCGCAGACATTGCCCTTCTTCTTTTTGTGCCATATTCGATTTTGAATATTGGCAATCCTTATGGCGATCAGCCATAAAGATTGCCCTGACAATATAATGCAGTGGCCTTCCATTTGCTTTCCGCATCCCAGCATGACACCCATACTACTGATCCAGTTTCACAAGTCACTTTCTGGTCTTGAGTCCTTTTGGCACGCAAAGTCCTCCTCCCCAGCCCAGTATTGATGAAGCTGCCGTCCTCCACCAAGATGGATTTAAATGGGATTTAATCCACTTGGGGACCATCACCCTTGCCTGTGGACTTCAGCACCCAAGGCTGATAGTCCTCATGGTTGGCAGGTTAGTTAACTGCCGCCTGACGATTGGTGTTGAGTCGCTGGCAAAATGGTCTACTCCAGTGATGGTGAACCTATGGTACGTGTGCCAGAGGGGGCACTCAGTCCCCTCTCTGTGGGCATGTGTGCCGTCACACCAGCAGTTTGCCCTGCCTCTTTGCCTGGAATGGGAGCGCTTCCTCCCTCCCCCTAGCACATAGTTCATCCAGCCCCTTTGCCCAGCAGCCCAAAGGGAACGCTTCCTCCCTCTCCCAGCACAGAGTTCACCCCACCCCTCTGTGACGCAGATGGCAGCCTGTTGAGTTTGGGTACTTGATCTCTAAAAGTTTCACCATCACTGGTGTACTCTATTACCATAACAGGATAACCTGGACAGACTGGCAGATATTGCCCAGAATTCCTAGTCAGCATGGACTGTGTGTGTGTGTGTGTGTGTGTGTGTGTGTCTGTGGGGATTCAAGGAGCTGTAGACTAGCCACAATGAGGAACCCTCTGCTCTATAGCAGGGATTCGGAAGATATGTCTCTCCAGATGTTAGATGGTAAATTCCTGCCATCCCTCACTATTGGTGATATTGGGGTTGCAGCAACCCAACAATATCTGCAGCCCATACATTCTCAGCCCTTGTTTTACAGCATGGCAATCAGTGTCTCTGAGCTGAAAAAGCAAACCAAACAAAGCCACGTGGCCCTTATACCGTATGAAACAAAGGGCAGGTGGTATCTTTAGTGATCCAAGAAGGAGAGCCACCACCTGCCTTTGCTTTTGTAGTGTCCGCAACTGCAGTTCTTTGCTGAAAAACGCAGTTAAGACTTTGCAACCAATGATCCATATGTCTACAGACCCAGCAGAGATTAGATTTCTTTAATAGAAACCAACCAAAAAATGATGTCGCACTAAAGTGAAGGTAGCTGGTATATCTTGCTACAAAGTAGTTCATTTGAAATAATGGCACCAGGCAAAGGCCAAAAGACAAATTCCGTGGTTGAGGAGGATGCTTGCATCCAACATCCTGCTCTCCTGCCCAGGAACCAGAGCTAGTGGTTCACTCTTATTACAATACTGACAATGGGAGACTCCTGAGGCATCGGGCTAAGGCAGGGGTTCCCAACCTTTTCAAGTCAGGTGCCGGGTCACGCTCTCTCAGTTAGCTTTGGGGTCCAGATGGCCATTTTCCTCTGCCTGCACAATGGGAGTGGCTATTTTGTCTCAACAGCTTCAAAGGGGTGGCCATTTTGTTTCTCAAATACCCATGGAGGGGTGGAAGGCCACATGAAATGGCGCTGGCGGCTGGATCCGGCCCATGGGCCTAAGGTTGGGTACAGTGGTGGGCTCAAAAAAATTACTACCACACTGTGGGTGTGGTATGGTGGGCGTGGCCAGGGGGAAAGCCCTGCAGTGCACTCGAATTAGGTCTACTTTATTTCAAAACGTGAATGGGCGGGGCCAGCCAGAATTTCTGCTACTGGTTCTGGTGAACTGGTGCGAACCTGCTGATGCCCACCACTAGTTGGGAGCCCGTGGGCTAAGGTAAGGGAGCCCAAATGCATTGCGTAGCAGAGGGTAACATATGTGGGATTGTGCTGTCACACACATTCTTGCCTTCAGAAGCCACTTACTTGAACTAATGGTAGGGCCGACCATGCTGATGCTCTGATTCAAAATCAGGCAGCTTTGTATGTTTCAGTGTGCAGAGGAAGTGTAACCTTGATTTATGAAGCTGCTTGCATAGCCTTGGTGGTGCAGTGATTAAATTGCTGTACTGCAGCCAAAGCATTGTGAGTTGGATCCTGACAGGGCTCTAGATGGACTCAGCCTTCCATCCTTCCAAGTTTGGTAAAATGAGTACCCAGCATGTTGGTGACAAAATACTAATTAATTTGTGAATTGCCCAGAGAGTGCAGTGAGCACTATGGGGTGGTATATAAGTGCAATTGCTATTGCTTTCACTGGGAGCATCCAAATGCATTGTGCCACCCCTGGATCAGATCTGCTTGTTTTCTGCTTTGCTGCCTGTGATGGCATTCACAGCCTACAGCCTGGGGTGGCCAACCTGGCACTCCAGGAGTTCTTGGACTCCAATTCCCAGAAGCCCATGTCAACACACCTGCTGATCAGGGCTTCTGGGAACTGAAGTTCAAGAACAGCTGGAGTGCCAAGGTTTGCCATAATTGGCTTACAACCTGGGGTGGTCACCCCAGTTGGCCTGCTTGGAAGGATTACTGATTCTGTATCAGAAATTGGTTGTAGTTCAGAGGCTGGAGTGTTGGACTGGGACTTGAGAGGTTCAGGATGAAGTCCTCACTGTTCCAGAAAACTCCCTGGTTGACCTTCAGCCTCCCAGAGTCAGTCTCTCTCTCTCTCTCACCTTGACCTACCTGGCAGGTGTGAGGCTGAAGTCAAGAGGAGAGCCCCATAGGCTGTCTTGAGGCCACTAGGAGAGATGTGGGAGATCAACACTATTATAAACATTTCCTCTTATTGCTGAATAGACACCCCCTGAGAGTTTGTGTGTATTTGATGTGCCCACTTTTCTTTTTGATGCAGAGAAACTGCAAGATCCCATCATCATCTGTATCATTGGAGGCCCAGGTTCTGGCAAAGGGGTACAGAGCATGCAGATGGCTCAAAGGTTCAATTTCTCTCACTTGGCTGTTGGAGACCTGCTGCGGGAAGAAGCCAGCCGTGCCACCAAGAGGGGCAAAGCTATCAGGGACATCATATTGAGAGGAGCTTTGGTGCCCTCGGTAAGAGCTTCCTTCCTACCCTTGCCTTTTGTGTGCACGCGTGCAGAATCCATTCCCATCAGATATTTTTATTCTGAATATTGGCGGTCCTCATGGTGATCAGCCATGAAGATTGTCCTGAGAATATAATGGGAATAATATTACCTGGGAATAAGTCTTGATGGAAACAGGTTCTTATTTACTCCTGCCTGGGTGTTCTTCATTTTAAGGGGATTGCAGAGGTTTTATGGACGTTTTTAGATAGTTTTATGGTATTTAGTTTTAATTAGTATTGGGTATGGGTTTTAACTGATATTGTGAGCCACCTTGGGTCGCTTAGGCGAAAAAGGTGGTTATAGAAATCAAATAAATAAATAAATAAATAAACAAACAAACAAACAAACATTATCAAGGCTGAATCTAGATTTTGGAGTGAGCAAATTGGTACCCTCCAGATGTTGTGGGATAGGAACTCTCCCTAGCTCTCGCCATGGACTGTAGTGACTAGGACTGGCATGACTCAATGACATCTGGAGGGCTGGGTGTTTGTCATTCCTGCTTCAGTCTCATTGGGATTAATGGAACCTGTTAGTCATGGTCAGGGGTTCCCAGCCTAAGGCCAGTGGGCCAGATTTGTCCCCGGCACAATTTAATGTGACCTCCCCACCCATCCAAGGGCATTTGAGAAACAAAATGGCTACCCATTCGAAGCTATTGGGACAAAATGGCCACCTCATCATGCAGGCAGGGCAAAATGACTGTCCGGCCCTCGAAGCTGACAGAGAGTGTGACCCAACACCTGGCTTGAAAATGTTGAGAACCCCTGGACATGGTTAACCAAGTTCCACTGTAGTAGAACTAAAGAAGGATTTAGTTTGCATTCGATCCACTATGTCCCTTACATTTTACATGATTCAGCACAATAACATTGAATTGGGGGGGGGGGGACACAGATATATAACCCAGTTGCAGTAAATACCATAAAAACAATTATTTTTAACAATTAGTATTTGACAGCTCCTCTTCCTTCCTGTGCCAAGGCGGCAATTCTATACATTGAGAATAAGCAATTTATGACCCTCCAGATGTTGGTGGACTGCAACACTCATAATGCCTTAGTATTGGCTATTCTGGGAGTTGCAGTCCAATGTCATCAGGAAGGTATAAGTTGCCTATCTTTGCTATTCACGTTTACCTGGGAATAAGTCTTGGTGCAAACAGGATTTGTTTCAAAGTAGATATGCACACTGCTGTGCTCTTAGTAGTTCTAAACAGCTTCTTTTGGAAGATTTTCACCATTCCTTCACAAAACCAAACCATTGTGTGTTAATTTCCCCACTGTTGGCATGTTAATATCAATGGGAGTTTGTTTCCTTTGAATGTAGTAGGGGGCCATTCAACAATTACGTGATCCTCAAAGGGGGGGAGGGGATCTGCCATCCGAATTACAGAAAAATTACGTGGGGTCGGGTGTGTGTGTGTCAGGTCATCTATTTGGAGCTGTTTCTAACCAACAGTGGGGAACCAAACATGTGCATAAAAAGAAAGGGTTTTATTTACCTTTGTGCCTTGCTCCATGCGGTGAAAATAGAGGGGGAAAGACATGCTTCCTGGTTGTAGGGAGAGCAGCAAGAGACTAGGCTAGAGTATCGCTCCTGCTTCAGTGCAATTGGCCTGCCCAACCATTTCCCCTGCAGCGCCACCACTGGTTGGTGGTGCAAAATACATTACTATTTGGTTCAGATCATGTAATTTAAAAGGGGGGAGGGGGTCAAAGTGAAAAATTACGGTTGGATTACATAGTGTGTGTGTGTATGTCAATTTCCCCCAGAAAAAGGATCACGTAATTGTTGAATGGCCCCTAGGTGGATTGTTGGTCTTCTACGCCCGGAATACATGGCCCTGCTGCATAATGGATTCCTTGCAGTGTCAGCCAAAAGAGTACATTTTCTAGGTTTTGGGGCTAGTTTCCTGATTTGCTACCACTCAAGAGCTGTTCTAATTAAACTTCCACATGATTATGGTATTCCAAGACTTGTGTGGGAAGTATCTCTTCTCTCCATTTTGTATTATATCTCCCATAATTAGTTATGATTGGTCATCCTGCCTGGAGCTTCTGGGAATTGAAGTCAGAAATATATGGAAGGCGATGTACACTCCAGACCTAGTACTGTATAAGATTTTCATATCATGCCTCTTAGAAACAGCAAGTAATTTGCACATTTCCTCTAGCCAATGTACAGATACACAGGGAAGAGAAAGAATGAATCTGCAAATTAAGAGGGATTATGAATACCTTCTCAGAAGCTGAATTTTATTATAATTTTAAAAATATACTGTATATATATTGGTTTGAATGATTGCCATCTTCCAAATTATAGATGACAGAAATTTTGCCTTTTTTGTGTCACTGAATGAAAGGTACTGTAGCAATTTGGCATGTACAGTTCTTGCCTCCTGTCAGCTTTGGGGAGCAGGTCACCTTCTAGAACAGGAGCTCTCAACCTTTTTAAAGCCATGGGCAGGGTTATGCTCCCTCAGACAGCTTTGGGGGCCGGATGGCCATTTTGCCCTTCCTCCATCACATGGCACTTCCTTGTGTGGTGGAGGAGGTGGGGGCCCACATGAAATGGTGCCGTGGGCTGCATCTGGCCCACAGGCCACAGGTTGAGAATCCCTGTTTTAGAAACTGTGGCATTCCCTGCTATTGAAACCAGTAGTGAGACTAGTAATTTGTCAACATCTGGAGGGTTTTAACATATCCTACCTCTGCCTTAATCATGAACCAAATCAAACATGTAGAGCTTGGAATCAATCAGTCCTCCAAGCTTACATGCTTTGGAGTTCTATTAATATAATTTGAGGACTGTTTCAGACTGTGTTGAACTCTGGTGGAAAAATTACATCAGTCAGTGGTTCTCAACCTTTGGTCCTCCAGCTATTTCTGATGTCAAACTCTTAGAATCCCTGAACATGTTGCTTGTGGCTTCTGGGAGTCAAAGTATAAGACACCTGGGAGCTCAGAGTTTAAGAGCCACTTCTGTCCTGAAAGTCAAATCTGAATTTTGATAGTTTCCCTAAAATTTAGAAATCATGCTAATGAAGCCTTCAGGGCCAGTCCTGGGTTTTGATGTTCCCTCCAAGCATCCAAATGAGCGTAGCTTACCCACTTCCATAAGACCACCCCTTTCTACCCTTATGTTCCTAAGGACTGAAACAAGGCAAGAACTGTACACATCAAACATGTTTTCTACCCTGTCCTGTTGTAATTTGATTGTGGCACGTACTGGACAAGACGTGACCAAGAGAGAAGGGAGGCAGCTTATCTCTCACCATCTGGAGTACTTTTGTGTGTGCTATTTGTTGTTATTGTGGTGGTGGCTACGGCTTAGTGGTTAAGATGCTGAACTTGACTGGAATATCAGCAGTTTGAGACCTGAGTACTGCAGTGGCTCAAGTAGCTAAGATGCTGACTGGGAGGCGTAAGGTCAGCAGTTCGATTCCCGAGGACTGCAGGACGGAATGAGTTCTTGTCTTTGTCCCAGCTCCTGCCAACCTAGCAGTTTGAAAGCAAGAAATTGCAAGTAGATAAATAGGGACCACTTCGGTGGGAAGGTAACAGCGCTCCGTGCGCTCTGGTGTCTAGTCATGCCTGCCACATGACAATGGAAACATCTGCAGTAGCAGACAGCCCTGGCTCTTCGGCTTTGAGCACCACACCCTAGAGTCAGACATGACTGGCTTTCGAGCAAGGGAAACTTTTACTTTTTAAAATCATTTTGTTGTTGTGCTGGTGCTTTTTAACCTTTATGATAACAGCAAATGTAGGTTGTTTTGGATCCAAGTTTCGGGTGGCTTAAACTGATGGCAGCAAAAGCATGTGTGGTTGAATGGAAATTCTCTATGGACTAAAAGCGGCTCAAAAGACGGGAGCTTCTAGACTCTGCTTTGTGGGTGACGGGTAACTTGCTTGTACAGCACACGGGCAGGCTGTCAGCTCGGAGGAAAGTTAGCTAGCAAGAACGAAAGATTGCAGCCTTTTCAAGTTAGAATATCACTTTCAGTTCTGGAATCAATTGCAGAAATGTGACTATAAAGCAAGGGTGCCCAAACGTTTTGGGCCGTGGGCCAGTCACGTGGTTTAGGGGGCTGGTCACTTTGGTCTGTGGGCCGTATCTGGCCCCCAATGGCAGTTCATCCAACCAGTGCCGTATTTAGGATCTGTGGGCCCCTGAACCTGTGGTGCGGGCACCTACCGGGGAAGATATTTTTTAAAAAATTAACCTACAAAACCCCCATTTTCAGCAATTATCCAATTAAAAACTGAAAAATAAACATTTAAAGTTTATTATTAAATTATAGAACATTTACGTACAACATTCCTATACAGTATTTAGAATTAGATGAATTCATGAAATGATAAAAATGAAAAGAACTGAACATCATTAAGGTAATAATACTAAACGGAAAAATAAAAATCTTAACCTATAAATCCAAGGGTTAACCGTTGGAACTTGCTATAGGTTGCTATGCCTCGCCCTACTTGCCTGCACTCACCCTTCGTGCACACGGCCGATCTGGGTACGCAGGTCAACGAAGGATTGAGAAAACCGGCAGTGGGGCAACAGCCCCACAAACGCGAAGGGAAACAACTTCACTTCCCAACATTCCTTGCGCCGCGCCAGAGCCAATCAGGCTGAGAGGCTCTCGCACGGCGCAGCGTTCGGAAATGCGCCACAGCCAATCAAAAGAAAAGCATTTTAAAAAAATGCAGCACAAACACAAAGCACCAACCCATAACTACAAGCCCCAGCGTCCTGCGCGCCATGAGCGCGCAGAACGCTGAGGAAACCAGCGCCCAAAAAATTAAAAAGAAAAACAACTCACCGCCTCACAGCCAAGCAAACACCAGCCGGCTTTCTTTCCCTCACCCATGGCGCCTGAAGGTCCCGACTGGAGTTTCCCCTTTAATATCAGTAGGTGGGGGGGGGGGGGGGTTGCGATTCCCCTCTCCGCTGGCTACCCTAGGGTTCGGAGGTTTGTGGGAACAAAAGGGGTATGTTGCCCAAACCCTTCTGGACCCAGGAGACCAGGGAGAGGGGATCGATCCCCCGTCCTTAAAACAACTCCGTCTTTTCTTCTCTTTAAAAATGGAGTTGTTTTAAGGAGGGGGGGGGGGAATCGATCCACTCTCCCTGATCTCCTGGGTCCAGAAGGGTTGGGGCAACATACCTCTTTTGTCCCCACAAACCTCCCAACCCCAGGGGAGCCAGCGGAGAGGGGGGTCGCAACCCCCCACCCACTGATATTAAAGGGAAAACCCCGATCTACTTTCACGACTCCACACAAACAAAGCACCATAACACAATAAAGCCACCCTCCCTACCACCTAGCCCACCCTTCCTAACCCCCAACGACCACAACCCCCTCCCCACCACCTAGCCCACCCTTCCTAACTCCCAACGACCATGCGCCCTCCCCACCACCTAACCCACCCTTCCTAACCCCCAATGACCATGCCCCTCTCCCCACCACCTAGCCCACCCTTCCTAACCCCCAATGACCATGCCCCCCTCCCCACCACCTAGCCCACCCTTCCTAACCCCCAACGACCATGCCCCCCTCCCCACCACCAAATAAATAATTTTTTTAAAATTACTAAAAACAGTCAAACACATCCAAAAATACACAAAAACAAAAACACCAAAAACAATACGAAGTAAATAAAGACACAATCAAAAACAAATCAAACAGACAAAAAATACAAATTCCAACACCCCCCCTGCCCACACACACACACAAAAGAAAGAAAACAAGCAAACTTACCAAAAGATGTCCTACCTCCACCAGGACTGGAAAAGAAATGAATAAAGAAAGAGACTACTTACCAGAAGAAGCTCCACCCAGAGGCCAGGAGAGAAAAAACAGTCAAAATACAATAACCCCTACCAGCACTACCTACTCGCCACAATAGTAAAAACAATTCAAAAACACACAACAGCTCCAAATAAAAACAAACCAAAAACATAACACAAATTCACAATTTTACACAAAAGGTCACACCAATAAAAACAAGTCAAAAAAATTACACTAAAACACACTTTAACACAAATCACAAACATATGTCAATAAAATACAATAGAAACTTTTAAAAATCCTGTGCTGAGTTTTAACTCAAATTTAAACTCAAAACATCTAAACACATTTTAAAAACATTGAATGTAAAAAACATTTACTTTTACATTATTAAAATTATTAACTACGGTACAACTAATTAAAAAAATTCAAAAAACTAAAATATTATTCGCTTACATAAAACAATTTGAAAAAATTATATCATACTTTGTTCTTTTATTAATCCTCAAAAAAAAAAAACCCCAAAAAAGCAGATCACAGTTAATAACAGCCAAGCCAAAAATTTTTTTTGCATAAATAAACATTTAAAAAATTAAAATTACAGACTAAGCAATTTTTAAAAAACATTAACACAATTTAACCTTCCAACACAATTTAAAACAGCCCGGCAACGCCGGGCAACCTCTGCTAGTATATATATAAAAAACGACTCACTACAACTTTACTTTGCCGTATTGAAAACGTCTTAATATGAAACAGTATGCATGCGCTAATTGCACTTCGCGAAACCTCCAGCTGGCAGACAGTGGGAGGAGATATTCTTGTCAGGCTGGTCAAACACCACATTAAGTTAAACCAAATTCAAATGATAAATGATGATTACGATCGCCAAACTTTTATACTATTTATTTACTACAACAAAAAAAAAACTGATTTTAAGAATTGACGTAGAATCACATAGTGTGGTCCCATAGGGTGCAGCCTAGGTAGACTATGCTTAAATCCGGCCTTGCATCCGGCCCACAAAGCCCTCGGAAGAAGAAGTCTTTGGATTTTTTCTGCTGTAGTCAAGCACTTTGAACATTGAGATGCCTGTCTCTCCAGGGCTACATTATAGATATGCTGACTGACAACATGCTGAAGGATGAAAACGTCAAAGGATTCATCCTTGAAGGCTTCCCCCGGGACATCAACCAGGCCAAGCTATTCGAGGAAGTCGTAAGTGCAGCTCCTGGATGGGAGGTGAACAGTGGAAGGCTGGGAAAGGTAAACCTCCCTAGGAGGTCACGGAGTAGGTAACACTGAGGCTCAGAATACACCGAGAAACAAGGCAGGAAATGCTACGGGATTGGGACCGTCTGATTTGCATTTGTTGCTGTTGACCATATTTCCTCCCAAAGCCAGTCATTTTTCTGTTCACAGCAGAGGCTTCTACGTCTCCCAACCCTACGGATCTATCTGTACTTCTTTGGACAGTGTGATGGTTTGAACCAATGCGAAGAAGTGTATGCTGTAGATATGGCTGGATCTTTACAAATAATGCAATTTTAAAAACTTGGCGCCAGTTCTGTTTCATTAGGACACCTAGATGAACACATACATTCAAAAAAGGGGGGGAGAAATAGAGAATGAGGCAGAAATGAGAGGAGGAAATTGCCACTTGGCCCTTGCTTACAGCTTAGTGAGCTACATTAATAAGCTGCAAACAAGGCTGTTTAAGCAATTTCCTTCTCACTGTGTGGCCAGTTAATTCAAACAGACCCAGGGAAACCTGAATTCCCAGTTATGGCTTTACGGTGAACAAATTTGAATTTCTCTTGCGGTGTAGTCACGTCCTTATTAAGTAACTTATGAGTTGGGAAGGACTTTTTTCGTGTCAAAGCATTGCACAATTTAAAATTATTGGACTATATGAAACAAAATCAAAATAAATTTAAATGTTAAAATAATTTAGACAGTTTTTGACAAGAAGTGGCTACTTCAATACAGGTGAAACTCAGAAAATTAGAATATCATGCAAATGTTCATTCAGTTCAGTAATGCAACTTAAAAGGTGAAACAAATATATGAGATAGACTCATTACATGCAGAGCAAGATACAGTAGTTCAAGCCTTTGCTATAATATTTAATTTCATTTCACTTTTTATTTGTATACCGCTTTATTCAACCTGAAGGCGACTCAAAGTGGTTTAAACCAATCCATGCTCTCTGCACAGCAGACAGCAGCAGAAAAAAAGCAAGAGATACAATAATGAGTAAACAAGTACATAATACGAAATTCACTAAACAGCATAATCAATACAAAACATGGAATACAGTAGAATCAATAAAATATTGATGCTTATGGCTTACATCTTATGAAAACCCCAACCCCCCAATCTCATCTACCCCATAAACATCACATAATCTCATGTATGCTGTACGCCATGATCATCACAATTATAACGAATTAAGGCATGACATCTCTTGCTTTGCATGTAGTGAGTCTATCTCATATATTTGTTTCACCTTTTAAGTGAAATGAATGGACATTTTCACGATATTCTAATTTTCCGAGTTTCACCTGTAGTGTTCTCTTGGCTATTTACTAGATCTTCTTTTGTACACATGGTGGGACATAAACTGCATTCACATATCAATCCTCTCCACATTCCCAGGAAATTTGTCCTGTATCCAAATCACCCCAATTTACTCTTTGGTCTTCCTACTTCACTTCAAAGTCTATTAAGTGGCTTTCAGATGGTCCAGCCAAAACTTGCTTATTTATTCATTTATACCCTGTCCTTTTGATGTGAGCACCACTCTGGGCATCTTACAATATATCTACACTTTTTGCTTCTCATTGGTTTAGCCTCACCTCTTCTGGTTTCATATTTAGAGTCTTGAGAGGTATAGAAAATTTTCTTGATTTTAGCCGTCGTCTAGGCCAGGGCAGGGGTGACCAACCTTAGTGCTCCAGGCGTTCTGGGACTTCAATTACCAGAAGCCCAAGTCAACACAGTGGCTGATCAGGGGTTCTGGGAATTGAAGTTCAAAGACATCTGGGGTGCCAAGGTTCGCCCTCAATGGTCTAGGGGTTTGATGTCTATGAAGTGGATGAGTTTGGTGTTGTATTTGCTTATAACCTAACACAACGTTCCCCAACTGGACGTTTCTAGCTCTTTTCATCTATTTCTTCTGTCATCCTTAACCAGCCTCAGACAGTCAGCTAGCAAATGGCATATTGTAAGCAGGATCATGGAATCAAATGGCTCTGACCATACATCAAGGGTTCTATGGCAGCAAAAGACTAACAATTTCACTGTAGCATATTTCTTTGAATTGCAACCCCATTTCATCAAATGTATCAAGCATTATTCAGAATAATACACTGAATAAATACATTATTCAGAATAATCCTTGGGGTACGCTTTTTGAAATTAAGATGTTAGATGACACAGTGAGAACTAATGCTGTTTTTTCTCTCAAAACTGTTTGGATTACATGAACAGCCTGGCATAGGGTAAGCCAATAAATGCAGAACTTAATGAGAAGCTGTTGTTCAAAGCTCTGGCGACCGGGATTTTCTAATGAGCTATAATTCAGCATTTTCTTTCCAGTTTCCCCCTTTGTAGCTGTTTCTGCTTGTTTGTCAGATAAAAATATTATTTCAAAGCAGGAATTTAGATATGCAGACCTCTGTTCAGAAGCAACTTGTTGGGTAGCATGAATTGCAGCAGTAAGGGAAGGCCTTCATACCCTACTTGTGGGCTTTGTGGTAAGGTGCACCTACCGACTATCTACTTAGCAAGGCTCTGCTTTCTTCAGCAAGCATGATTTCTTCACTTAAACACTGAATCTAGGCAGGGCAGCACCCAAATCATTTCACAACTGGGTTGGTAATTTCTTATAACAGGTGGGGCGTTCACCCAACATCGTAATAGTGTTTGACTGTTCTACGGAGACCATGATCCAGCGGCTGTTGCTCCGAGGCCAGATGGGTGAGAGGGTGGACGACCATGAGAGAATCATCCGACAGCGCCTGGAGACCCACTACACACAGTGTGAGCCTGTCCTCGCCTACTACCTCCAGAAGAGCCTACTCCGGAACGTAGGTCCCTGTGAACCTGGCTAGGCTCCTTGCCCATATCCACCAGGCCCGAGCAGGAAAGCATGGCTACTTTTGCATCAGGGCAACTAAGGTCAAGTCTTTCCCCAGAGACCAGACAGCTAGCTAGTCAAGCTAGAAATAGCGCCACATTGATGGTGCCTGACAAATAATCTGGAATGACCCTTATGCCCGTAAGGAAGCTGAGGAGAGAGAAAAAAAGGTGCAGGATAGGAAGAACAGGATATTGGGAGGTTCCTTCCAAAATAGCAGATTGGATCCAGGCTTAGTTATGCTTAGTATCCACAATGGCCAAGCAGTATGCTTAGAACAGGTCCATTAATTTATTAAAACGTTTAAACCACCTTTCATCCATTTAGACAACAGCATAGTGTACACATGTATGTTGTCTGCATGGGCACTATGGGATGTAATGTATATTTAGTCTTCCCATGCAGAGGACTTTCTGTTGAACACTACTTACAGTATACATTCTGACTTTAAAACGCTTTCTGCATTACTTTACATACTTATGAATTAGGCAAAGCATCATTGGGGGTTTCGAACTATCTTATATATCTTCCCCCATCCCAACCAAAGAAACATGATTGCTCCACCAGCAATGAATGGAGATCTGGTGTCCAAGAGCCCTTCACTGTATTTTTATATTTACAGATCATTGGGGAGGAACCCCCAGAAACAGTCTTTGCCAAGTGCTGCAGTGTTGTCGACGATGTGATCAAGACAGCTGCCTGGACTACATAGCTATTTAGTTCTACATCCAAATAAAGGTTTAAATCTTCTGGTCCATTACAAAGCCCTCCTCCAAACTCTTTAAGAAACAGAGCTCCCCCTCCCCCCAGTGCTGGTTCCTACATAGCATGTAGATGTATTACTTGATGGCTTATAGCTTCATAAGTGAACTGACATCTGGGGGGAGAAAGATACATTTGGGGTGTGATAGAACATTCATACATGATTGTAGACCATAACTGCTACTTAATGCTGCAGACATCAGACCATGGATATGCATTTGCTAAGTATTCCTCAGTAAGTGAAGTCTATTCAAGCTAAATACAGCTGACAAAGCACCCAATCCATATTGCTGACCTGAGGGTTAAGTGGGTACCACCATACCTGCACCCTTGCTATAAACAGATGTCACCCACCCCTAGAAGTTCTAGTTTGTTTTCTCAGTATTTGTTAATATTAACGAGTCCCTCCTTTTCTTAAGAACATACACTAGTTTTTTTGTTCCTCTCTGAAGTAAAATATGTTTTTAAAAGCCAGTTTGACCTTTCCCTAGAAATCCTTCTGCAACTTTCTTCTGACATGGTAGAAGCGAACTCCAGGCCAAGTAATTGCAGAAGCTTCCGAACGGCTAACAGGATCTATAACTAATTGGCCCTGAAAGTCACCTGTTATTGCCAGTAGTTGGGCATCTTCGTGCTACACATTTTTGACATGGAACACGTTGAAACAGGAAAATTCAGGGGACATATAGCATAAAGAGCATTTTATGGCATCCCCCCCCACACACACACACACTTATCTGCCACCCTGTTCATGTTCACTAGGACTACGGACTCCTCAGAGCAAGAAGGTATTTCATATAGCCAACCAGTATATATGTAATAAAAATATTTGAACGGCTTTTCACAATGTTCCCTCATTCATGATGTAAGAGAATAGCTGAATCCAATTAAATGAGAAATACAGCAGTACCTTGAGATATGAAATTAATTTGTTCCTCTGGTTTTTTCGTATCCCCCAAAAAATTGTATCTTGAAGTGCAGCTTCCCATAGGAATGCATTGAAAACCAAATGTTTTGGAGGTTTAAAAAAAAAAAAACCAAAAAACCCCCACCTCTTTTAGCTGTTCAAAACTCTTTCTAAAGTGGTGAAAACACAGCGAAAAATTCCAAAGTGCACTTTAGTTTTGAACAGATGTTTCCCTCCCCAACCTTTTTCTGACCTCCCGAATGGTTTTCAATGCATATTCAGCACATTTCCAACAGCAGCCTCTAGTGGCCAGCTCTGGTAACTGCAAGACCAACCCCGACAATCAGCTGTTGAGGGAAAGGGGGGATTTTCAGCACTTCCTGGTGGTGGTGGTGGGAGCTTCTAGCAGTGTCTAAATGTGACAAAAAAAATCCAGAAACGGAGCGGGAATGCTCTGAACACCCTCCTGCTGCTGTGGGAAGTGTTGGAAGACCCAAAAAAGCTTTTTGTATCGAAAACAAAATCGTATCTTAAAGCATTATTTTTCCAGGACTTCCTTTCATATCGCAAGTTTTTCATTGGTTGAGGTGTTCGTAACTCGAGGTTTTACTTTAGATGGTTTGGGATTTTAAAGGGTATTTTTCCTTTTGGTACAAATGTTTAGAGTAATGCATTATCACATGATTTATTTTTTAAAAAACAACCTAATGAGTAACAATTGATGCTTTTGAATAGCCAGTCTTTGTGTTGGATATAATAGTCCCAAAATGGATCTGTGCTATTTCTGCTCACGTGAGATCCCTTGAATGGAGCAAGCCTTTGAAAAAAGATAAGAAAAACCCTTCCTATACAAGTAGTAATCAAAGTACTTAAATGCATAAAGATATTCAGTATATTTTCAGCCCTGCAAAACATCATCAGTTACCCTGGTAGGTTAGTCAAGACATGAAATGAGATGTGAACAATTAGAAGTCAACTGCAGCTGTTGCAGTGATCCAGATATTTTACTTATAGAGCCACCCTGGTTATGTAAATTAAAAAAGACTGCTCTATCTTCAAAATCATTAGAGAAGACAGAGATATAATGCCTGCACTAAATATGAAGGAGTCCTGAGGTCAGTGAGTTACTGTCTGCTGAGTTACTCCATTGAGAGGCAGCTCCACTTTGTTGAGAACCAAGGATAAGATTTTGACTCATATTCCCGAGAGCCACCGATGAAGCCAGAGTCGTTCTCTGAGGCCCCTACCTTTGGAAACACACACGGTTGCAAAAGAGACTTTAAAACAAAAAAGCATTTTATTCAACAAAAATGCACAAATGCCTGCTCAAACTATAAAAACACAGGAAGCTCTTAATTCATGACCATTATCAGGCTTTTACAACAGCTATATTGTGAACAAACATCAGCTTCAAAAAACCCTATGGACAGAAAGAGAAAGAGACACCACCCAGCAGACACAGGGGGCTGTTTTGTTATCATTTATTTGTGAAGTTAAAAACGAGCGGTAAAAAGTAAAAATTGAGCATACAATTGTTTGTTTCAATTTTTTTCTTGAACAGACAAAAAAACAAAACACGACAAATCAGTCCCAGCAGTGGAGAAATGGAAGGGCAGGGCAGGGGTTGTCTGAAACACCAACACCTTTGTCCGAGGAATGTTCCAACTCTAACTAAAAAGCAGAGTGACTTTTCCTTGTAAAGTTTATGTTTAAAACAGAACAGAAAGGGGGGGGGGGATGAGGTGTTACTCTGAAAACTGAGGTGTGTCAGGCAGGATGGGCAGCAGCGGTTTTTAGTTGCCTATCTTCTACGGCTGCTGGCTCAACATTAGGGGTTTGAAGATCTGGATTTATTTTACGAGGGGCTTGAAGGCAGCGGCCTTGCCAAGATTCCCGGAAGAAACCCTGCAATCAGAGCCACAAGCCAGCTCCCTTCCCACCCCGTCGCTTCCTGCAGCAGCCACCTCTCTTTCCAAAACAAAAAGGTTCTCAGAGATGGGGGAGGTTGACATTCAACTCACTGAGCCTGTTGAAAGGAGAAAAACAGGAGAAAAGTTGGTGACTGGAGTTCAAAGCAGACAGTTCAGCTTCAAGGAGTGCATACACCATGATCTTTGCCACAGAATTCTCCGAAACTTTTTTTAAAAAGCTTGAATATTATTGTTTTCCAAATACAATAGTGTACGGTCAAGTGGGGACTGCAGTGGCCTAGTGGTTAAGACACTGAACTTGACGACTGGAAGATCGGCAGGTCAGCAGTTCAAAGCAAAGCAAAGCAAAGCAAAGCCACTTATATACCACCTCATAGTGCATAGTGCACTCTCTGGGCGGTACACAAGTTAATTAGCATTTTGCCCCCGACATACTGGGTACTTAGTTTACCAACCTCAGAAGGATGGAGGCTGAGTCAAACTTAAGCCCTCTTCAGAATTGAACTCACAACCTTTTGGTTGCAGGACAGCAGTTTAATCACTGCCCCACCAGGGTGCAGTTGAAGGAGTGCTGCACGACAGTGAGCGCCCGTCTCTGTCCCAGCTCCTGCCAACCTAGCAGTTCAAAAGCAAGAAATTGTAAGTAGATAAATAGGCACCGCTTCAGTGAGAAGGTAAACAGCATTTAGAAACAAAATGAAAACCGCATGCTGTAAGAGAGGCTTCCTGTTCAGCTCTCAGTAATCTGCCCATTCTTCGTGACTGGTCTGAACCTTGCTGAATTTGGTACAGCTTTGGGAAGATTTTGACATAGCTGCCTCTATTTTCTGGAGAACTACCACACGTAAGGAAACAGCACTTCCACAAACACACCTATGGGCAGGAATATGCCAATAATTACCAAGCGACTGAACAGAAGCATTTTACAATCCCCCACTCACAGCGCACACAGACTGAATTCATTAGGGAGTACAGTATTCAATGCACCTGAAAATATAAGCAATGTTTGAAACATTAGGTCAAGTGCATCGCTGATTTTAAACCAAATGTAGAAGGGATAAGTCCAACAAAGCAGGAACAGAATTCTGGAAGATAAGCCTAATACAAGTAGATTTTCTTAACGTTCTTTTACAACCTATATTCTCAATTCTGGGTTTGATCCCACATTGTCTTTGAATAGAAATGGCAAAGTTTTGCATGGCAAGAGATGACACAAGCAATCCACAACTCATAGATACCACTCAGATATCCAGAGAACCAATTTCTCAATTGCTCGTTCAGAGCTACATCATTCTATTTCTACACCTGGTAATCTTATCAGAAGACGTGATGAACATCCAGAACATTGCTGCAAAGTATTGGCTTTTTAATTTGTACTCCATTCTGTCATTAGCAAATAATGATGAAAATCAATTCCCAATCTTGAAAGTGGATGACTATTCTTCCTGCTGACTAGGGAGCAGAACACTGTTATATTTGCACAGACTTTTCCCATAGATTGTGTTTGACATTGTCTGTCTTTTCCTTGTCAGAGAACTGGCAGCACTGCATTTGAGCAAAATATTAATCCTTTAATTCCAGCAGTACCTCTGAAGCAAGCGCTTACACTGCTAATGAATTCTCAATCAGCCCAGATCCTAAGAAAAATATTTTGGTATCTATACCTATAAAATGGTGCGTTAACCGTTGGAATGTGACAAAGGATGTTGCACCAGGCCCCACTAGCCCGTAATGGGCCTCCGTTCACTCGCCTGAACCCGGTTCGCAGGTAACTGTCGGGTTGAAATTTTCGACCCGGGGGTAGAAGCCCCCCAGTCGCAAACAAAAAAAGGGAACTTCAATTCCCAATCAGGCTGAGCGGCGCGGCAAAAAGAACGTTCGGAAACGCGCTGCGGCCAATCAAAAAAAAAAGCCGCAGGGGAAAAACCGCTGCAATAAGCAAACACGCACAGCCAAAACTACAAGCCCCAGCGTCCTGCGCGCAATTAGTGTGCAGAACGCTGAGGCGGCCGGCGCGCGAAAAATAAAAGTTAAAAAAAAAAACGCCCGCCGCCGCTGCCATTCTTCCCCACGGGCCAGCCAGCATGGCCCGTGGGAAAAAAAGAACCCCCCCCCGCCGCCGCTGCCCTTCCATTCGAAGGGCCAGCCGGCACGTGAAAAATACAAGTAACCCTCCCCCCCACGCCAGCCAGTATGGCCCGTGAAAAAGAAAGCACCCCCCCCGCCATTGCCCTTCCTTCCCATGGGCCAGCCAGCATGGCCCGCAGGAAAGAAAGCCACCCCCCCTGAAAAAATAAACACAAAAACACAAACGAAAAACAATCAAAAACACACAAAAATCCAAAAATGAAACACAAAAACAGCCAAAAAGAAACAAGAAAAAACACTCAGACACCCCCCCCAAAAAAAAATCCCACCCCCCCCAAAAAAAAAACAAAACAAAACAAAACCCAGAGAACTTACCAAAATACGTCTTCTATCCATGAGGACCGGAACTCAAATGAGAAAAGAAAGAGAAAACTTACCGGAAGCGACACCCAGAGGACAGAAGAGAACAATTGTAGAGAGGCCGAAAAGCTCACCACCCCCACCCAGAGGCCAAAAGAGAAAAAACATTAAAAATATTAAAACTAATAAGATTAATTCCAAAATTAATCAAATAAGTTATAAAAACATTCAAAAATAATCACACTAATCTCAAAAAATACCAAAAAACCCCAGAAATCACTTTTCACTTCAAAAAACCAAAACAAAAAATAAAAATGCGTAAAAATAAACATTTTAAAAACCAAAATTAAATTTTAAACTAAATAATATTAAATTAAATAAAATAAATTAAATAAAAATAAAATTTGCATAAACATAAAGCAAAAACCTTCAAAAACCAATTTAAAGAGCCCGACACTGAGGAAGCCGGCACGCAAAAAAACAAAACAAAACAAAAAAAACAAAAACAAAAAAAGAACAAAACAAAACCCCACTGGGAGCGCTAGTCCACCGCAGGTGGACGCAGCGCCTCGAAGCCACAAAATCACAAAACCTTACAACATTTAAAACAGCCAAGCACCATTGATTCAAGAAAAAAAACGAAACCCTTTACTATCCAACACAATTTTAAAAAGCCCGGCACTGCCAGGCAAAATATGCTAGTATAATATAAATTAAACATGTGAGTCCCTATTTAGAAAGGACGTCTCAAACTTTTTGCTCAAAACTTTGAGGGTTTTGTGTGTGTATAACTCGGGGTTCCCAACCGTTTCAAGCCATGTGCCGGGTCATGCTCTCTCAGTCAGCTTCAAGGGTCGGACGGCCATTTTGGCCTGCCTGCATGATGGGAACGGCTATTTTGTCTCAACAGCTTCAAAGGGGTGGCCATTTTGTTTCCTGAATGCCCTTGGACGGGTGGGGGTGGGGGCCACATGTAATGGTGCCGCTGCCCAGATCCAGCCCACAGACCTTAGGTTGGGAACCCCTGGTATAAATACTTATTCCAAAAGCAAAAATTCCCCATTTGCTATACTTCTGCAACTCTCACCTGCTGCCCCTGCTGTGTTGGTGGTGGTACGGGGCCACCAGCGCCAGGTGTCTGTCCATAGTAGGCTGCTTGTTGTCTGTAGTATTCTGCCCAGGCTGCGCTGTAGTCTGGCTGAGGTCCCGGTGGTGCTGCTGGCCCTGCCCCAGTAGCTACTTGAGCTGTTTTCAAAATGAAAAGAGGGACTTGGCAAGACCATTCCATGTAATGTTGACTGAGAAGGAAGCCCCGGTGAAGTTCAATGAAAGACTATGTCCCAGGGAGGTGCATAAAAGGGCACGGTCTGAGACACTCAAAGGGAGTCACTCCAAACCCAGATTGAATGGACTCGATAACTAAGGTCCCCGAAGCCGACTCTTAACTCACCCTGTTTTTTATAATACTCTTCCCAGGCTTTTGTGTAGTCCTGTTGTGGTGGAGCTCCAGGCTGTTGGGGCTGCTGGCCTGTAAATGGGGGCAAAAGGACCAAATGACACAGAAGTCTCAACCAGCCAACATACACCTCATTTGTTTACAAAAAACGCAAGACTCCGGGGGGGGGGGGAGTTCTTGGTGGGCACTGGGCAACGATTACAGCAAGCTGGAGTAACCAAAATTGGTGGAGGAATAGGGCACATGGGAGATTTTGACTGAGTAAGTACTGAACATCAAAGGAGCCAGAAGCACCTCAGAAGCATAATATGGCAGTTAGAATCAATCAGGTTTTACAAAAGATGAAAGGGATGCTCATTAGAGCTGGGCCATTTATGTATCCCTCCACAACAAGTCATCTCATGTCTCTAGCAAAAGAACATGCCAGTGAGAAACAACCACCTTGCCATGGAATGTCTGAAATAAGCGCTCTCCAGACAAGTGCACGTTTTCTAAATAAGCATCTTCGCTATTCAGCCTCTCCCCTGTGGTTTTCGGCCGAAGGAAACCGCCTGCTCTTGCTTATTCTGAGCTAAACAGATCAGAACTAAATACAAAAATCATTATAAAGGGATACGTGTGCTTGTTTTTGTGGTTTTCACAGATATACCATCCCAATAGCACTCAAAGCACTCTCTGGGTACTTCAAATGATAATTATGCAAGCTACAGTTTGCCCCCAACTGGGTACTTATTTTGCTGTCCTAAGAAGGATGGAAAGCCAAGTCATTCTTGGGTCATCGGGATTGAATTCCAGGGCTCCCACCAACCAATTTAGTCCAAAATAGTTGGAAAAGTGACCAAAATTGTAAAAAAAGTAACCAAAGAGTGACTGTTATTTGTAGATTTTAGTTCTGCTTTTAATACTATTCTTCCGCTTAGACTGGTGCCCAAATTATTAGATCTGGGGCTTCCGCCATGCTTATGCAGGTGGATACTAGATTTTCTATCAGATCGTTCCCAACGGGTCAGGATGGGCTCTCATGTCTCTGCGGATCTCAGTAGAAGTATGGGGACGCCGCAGGGGTGTGTGCTGAGCCCACTTCTGTACACGCTTTACACATATGATTGTGTTCCCAGTTACCCCAGGATCAGATGGCTATAAGGAGTGACGAAGAGGATACCTATATGTATATCTATCTATCTATTTATTTGTTGGCCTCCTCGTCACTCCTTATAGCCATCCGATCCTCCCACTGTTTCATTTTATTTTATGAAAATATATATATAAATGATCAAAATACATGAAAATATGGTAAAATTAATTGAACTGTTAAAACACACACACACACACATATATATCTATATATCTATATCTATATCATCTATATATCTATATCATCTATCTATCTATCTATCTATCTCTATCTATCTATATATATATATAGATAGATATAGATATATATCACTACAAAGTGAAAGAGTACCAAAAAAGTAACTTTAAGTGACCTAAACAAAAAAAAAGTTGCAAAAAAGTAACCAATAGTTGAAAAAGTTACCAAGTAGCAGCCCTGGTTTCAGATCATGAGCCATTTTGAATGCAATGCTGCATCTTTACCACTGCACCACACGGGCGCAATTAGTGCCAGATAATTTTTTTTTATAAAGCCCAAACCCACAGTCTTCTTCTTCCATGTCTCGAAGAGACATGAAACTGCCAAAATGAAGCCACCTTTTGGTAGTTCATTCTTGCAGTTCCTTTTGCCTTACCTAGCGTGAGAAAGAGTAGCCGGCAACACAAGGTTGCCATTACCAGGGTACGCCCGATTGTGGTTCAAAAATGCCACTCTTCGAGGAGGCTCTTTCTGTGCATCCAGTCAGGCAACACCTTTATTAGAACAACAATGAATAGTGTTGCTGATATAACCCGAAGCCTACATGCAGCACTGTGCTAAGTGCTTCATGTCAGAAATTTTGCTTGCTCATAAACACTAAGTGTCAATTATCAGAAGTTGCCCTGACTGAACAAGCAATCCAAATCCACACTATTTCTCATGATAAGTGTTCACAGACTAAATGTGCAAGCACACCACTACCACACAATTCAAGCTACTCTATTACCTATCCAGGGAGATTTCAGGAAGAAGTTTGTTTTCTCAATTAATTCTTTCCCCCGAACTACTTTTTCAGTCAAATAAGGGTAAACACTTAAAGAAGCCAGTTACCTAGTTTTTTGTAATATTCCTCCCATGCTTTTGTGTAGTCTGACTGTCCAGTGGGGGGCGGCTGTGGGGGCTCTCCTTGCACTGGTGGTGCTGCGGGGGCTGGCGGGGCACCTGGAACTGGGCCGGGAGGCTGTTGATAGTAGTGTGAGTAATAGGCTGCCCAGGCTGCGTTGGGGTCTGCTGCTGCCGCCGCCGCTTTACCTGGAAAGGAGGCAGGAGAGAAACCTGTACCCATTTAGCCCCTTCATCATTGCCAGGTCTTGAGCACAATCTTCTATTAAACTCAAATGCACTGAGAGATGACTGAGATACTCACTTGGGTCATGAGGAGCAGGAGGTTGCCACTGTGGGTAGGTATTTCCCCAGCCTTGGGGTGGGTATTGTGGAGGTGGTGGTCCTCCAGGGCTGGAAAAGGGGAAAAGGAGATCAATGGGAATGTTTGCACAAACAAAGGTGGAGGAAAGCAAAGGTCAGCAGTCTATGGCCTAGTACAGTGGTGGTGAACCTATGGCACGTGTGTCCGAGGTGTCACTCAGAGCCCTCTCCGTGGGCACCTGTGCAGTCATCCCAGCAGTTTACTCTGCCCAGTAGCCCAATGGGAGCACTTCCTCCCTCCCCCCAACAGAGTTCACCCTGCCCCTCTGCCCAGCAGCCCAATAGGAGCATTTTTTTTCCTCCCCTGTTGCTGTGTTGGTACTTTGAGATAAGAAAGTGGATTTTGGGTTGCAGTTTGGGCACTCGGTCTCTAAAAGGTTAACCACCACTGGCCTAGTAAGTGACAATCCAATTATCTCAAGTCACTCAGAGGAAACAAGCAACTGCTGGAAAAAATAACATTTAACCCTCAAATGGTAAGAAAACCCAGACCTAGGCCCAACTCCTTTATAAATCAAGTAGTAAAGGGAACTTAATGCCAATTCAACATAATACCAATTCAAAGATTAGGAAAAACCCAGGAGGAGTAAACAAATGTTATTGATAAACCTACATGCCTTCGTTTAATTAGGATGTGCTAATGGCTAGGAAGAGATCTGTGCTACTTTCCCCAGAAGAGAGTATAGTTGACAGAGTTTGTGATCCAAGTTTCCACTTCCGTTAGAAACATCAAGCAGTGACAACAACACTGCATCATCTATGGGTGTGTTTTGCTGCTTCTATAATAACCATCCAGACTAAAGCAAAGCAAAGCAATCACACTTATATACCACCCCATAGGCCTTAGTGCACTCTCTGGGCGGTTGACGAAGTTGCCCAGACCTCTGCTTCAGTTCAGCAGGTGATGGGGTGCGGGCGCTATGCCCATGCTTCTCCACTGCTCCGGGAGTTGCACTGGCTCCCAGTATGCATCTGAGTGCAATTCAAGGTGCTGGTTTTGACCTTTAAAGCCCTTCATGGCATTGGTCCGAGGTACCTAAGAGACCGCATCTCCCCAAGGTATTCAGCCCATCCCACCAGGGCAGACAGGAGGGGCTCAGTGGTGGTCCCGTCTGCAAATAAGTCCATATTACTGGGAGCCAGGAGGAGAGCCTTCTCCATGTCTGCCCCAGCCCTTTGGAACCTCCTACCACCAGAATTCTGTCTCCAGTCGGATCTGCTATCCTTCAGGAAAATGTTAAAGACCTGGCTATGCCAGCGGGTGTGGGGTGTGCTTGATTCCACCACGCAAGCCCGCTGGCTCGTATAGTCTGTCTGAGGGACCCTGTGCATTTTATTTTATTGCTTTATTTTATTATGTGGGTGGGAGGAGGGTGAGGGTAGCCTTTTTAAGAACAGCCTTGCTGGAACAGGCCACAGCCCATCCAGTCCAACATTCTGTCTCACACAGTGGCTCACCATTTCCTTCAGGGTATTCCCAAGGAGATGCCTTCACCTGCTTAGGATTCCCTGGAAATGGCATTGAGAGATATCCTGCCTATCTCTCCAACCCGGAGGTTGTCCTTAGGTAGCCATAATTATAGCCATTGATAGCCTTGTCCTCCATGAACTTGTCTAATCCTTTCTTAAAGCTGTGAAGACTGACAGCTGTCACCACTTCTTCTGGCAGGGAGTTCCATAGACCAGTAATCCTCTGGGTGAAAAAGTACTTTCTCTTATTTGTTTGAGAACTAGTACCCAAAAGTTTCATCGAGTGTCCCCTAGTTCTAGTGTTGTGCGATAGGGAAAACAGTTTTTCCTTATCTACCTTGTCCACACCGTGCATGATTTTATAAACTTCAATCAGGTCACCTCTTAGACGCCGTCGTTCAAGAGTGAAAAGGCCCAACCGTTGCAGCCTCAGATGGTAAGGAAGGTGTTCCAGTCCCCTAATCATTCTGGTTGCCCTCCTCTGTACTTTCTCCAACTCCATAATATCCTTCTGGAGGTATGGCGACCAGAACTGTACACAATATTCCAGATGGGGCCTCACCATAGATTTATAAAGAGGCAAAATGACACTTGCTGACTTATTTTCTATACCCTTCCTAATGATCCCTAACATTGAGTTTGCTTTTTTCACTGCTGAGGCACACTGGGTTGACACCTTCATTGAGCTGTCCACCAGGACACCAAGGTCCCTTTCCTGGTTTGTCGCAGAGAGTTCAGACCCCATCAGTTTATAAATGTAATTGGGGTTTTTTGCCCCAACATGCATCACTCTGCACTTACTGATGTTGAAGCTCATTTGCCACTGTTTTGCCCACTCCCCCAGTGTCAAGAGATCCCTCTGGAGCTCTTCACAATCTCTCACAGTTTTCACTACCCTGTATAATTTAGTGTCGTCAGCAAATTTTAATGTTTAACTGTTTAGGTTTTCGGGTTTAAATATTATTTTTAGGGAGGGGGGCTGGTTTTAGCTAATGCTGTTTTTATTGTTCTGGTATCGCATGTTGTTAGCCGCCCTGAGTGGTGTCTCCACCAGGAGGGCAGGATACAAAACCATTAAATAATTAAATGTCAGACGACACGGGGGGCATTTTGTTAAGCACACTACATGGACTTCTCCAAGTATGGTAACTCCTGATTCTCTGAAGGGATAAAAATATTTCCAGGAAAAATGCAGTCTGGCCAACGGAGTTGGCCTTCACAGAACACTCTTGGTACTTACTGAGGGGGTGCACTGGGGGGCCCTTGATTGAAAGGCCCTGGGTTGAAGGGGCCCATTGGTGCCGGTCCAGGAGGCCCACCAGGTCCTGGTCCTGGTCCAACAGGACAGAGAGGCCCCTAAGGTAGAAATCAACAATTCCTTCAGTGAGAATTGCTGCACTCCAATCCAATTGTCAACAATAACAAAAACACAACCCATGCCTGGATTCCCTCTCTGGGAGGATTTGCCTTATAGTGAAGGACAGGTAGTTCTACCTCTATCTTTTCTTCAATGAGCTGTTTGGCGTG
Source organism: Bradypodion ventrale (assembly GCA_035047345.1). Lineage (NCBI taxonomy): Eukaryota > Metazoa > Chordata > Lepidosauria > Squamata > Chamaeleonidae > Bradypodion > Bradypodion ventrale. The sequence goes on from JAWDJE010000002.1 coordinate 193,808,111, forward strand.
ATCAATCTGCTGAGGTGACCCACGGATGATGAACAGTTTGAAATTGGGGTCTCCGTTGGGTGGTAGCTGCCGAGATATTTCTACAAAGGCTCCTGTCTGCTGATTTATGGCCTTTACATTTTCTCCACCTAAAAGAGAAGGTCAAAGTTATCAGCTAGGGGGTGTTGATTATTTTTTGGCCAAGCTTGGCAAACACAGGACTTTCAAAGGCCACTCACCTCTGCCAATAACCAGCCCACACTTGTGAGTGGGGATAGAGAAGGTCATTTCTCCTCCGGGAGGCCCCCAGTTTCCCTGCCCTCTGCCTCTGCCTCTGCCTCCTCCCGGAGGCATCCCTGAGCCTGGTGGGCCTGGTGGGCCACTCTGCAAGGCAGGAAACACAATTGATATGAGAAGACAACACCACAACCATACTTATAATGTTCACATTCTACACATACCCTACACTGCTGTTTTTCTCAACTGGGTACTGGGGAAACAATGGGTGCCTTAGAAAAAGCTCTTCAAAGGATCATTAATTGTAGACAAATCCCTGAATATATGCATATACAGTTCAGTTAGCAGCCCCTGCAAAGTGTGGCTCCAAAAATACTGGGTGCATTCATGGTTAGTTCAAGTCGGACAATAGTGACATCCAAGAAGTTTTGATTGCTCCACATCTGCTGAGAACACATCCCAAAATCATGTGTGGTAGATCCGCAAACAAGGTCACATGACAAGGATCCCTTGAGACAGTGTGAAAATCTGCTGAGAAAAAGAGCTAACTCTCAGGTGTGTGAAAGAAAATTGAACCACTGAAAGGAAAGGAATTTTTTTTCTCAAAGCGCTAGTTCAAAACTTTCCTTTAAAACATGCACACAAGTTTGCAGTAAGCTAAACTAGACACGATAGACTTTCCCCTCCATGCCAACCAAACAACTTGTTGAAATTTTCTGATTCATGGATGCTCAAGATACCGTATTTTTTGGACCATAAGACGCACCTGACCATAAGACGCACCGTTTTCAGAGCAGGAAAACAAAACAAATATTTAATACTGTATTTTGCACCAGCAACCAGTGGTGGCGCTGCAGGGGAAATGGGCAGGCCCAGCCAATTGCACTGAGGAAGGAAGTGATACTCTAGCCTAGCCTCTTGCTCTCCTTTCAACCAGGAAGCATGTTTTCCCCCTCCATTTTGTCCACGTAGAGACAAAGGCATTAAGATAAGTGAAACCCTTTCTAAGCACAGGTTTGGTTTCCTACTTAAATGCATTGGGAACATACAAACAGAAAACTTTTGAATACAAGAAATTTATTTCCAATGCATTTAAATGGGAAATTGCGATTTTCGCCCTCTAGTAGCCACTTGTTTTTCATGTTTTTTCCCCCTGCCCCGGAACAGCTGAGAGGCGGCAGTAGTAGTCTTCAGTAGTAGTCTTCGGCCAGCTGCAGCTCTTGTAAAATATCATTTTACAACAGCCACAGCTGGCCGAAAACCAGCATGTGGACTATAAGACGCACCCTAATTTTCTCCCCCCTTTTCAGGGAGAAAAAGTGCTTCTTATGGTCCAAAAAATACGGTAATCAGATAGAAATTTTAGCACCTTTAATGTGGGAGACAAACCCACAGAGAATATTTCATACCCGGAGACTCTGAAGGAGGTCATTGATAATCCTGGCAGCATGTTCACATCTGTCAGGGGGACCCATAATATGGGCAATCTTCTCAGGACCCGTTCCATCATCTACAACAAAAACCCAAAGTAAGAGTTCTCCATGTTTCCAAGCTCATTTAGGAGTCTGGGAGTCAGACCACCCTCAGCACCTGCTCCATCCCAAAAATAATTCTTACCCTCCATCCCAGAAAAGGTGTGGAAGGATAAATTTTCTCTTTCATCATCTAGTGGCCAGATGTTTTTTTTAAAAAAAAAACATGTAACTTCCCCCTCCTCAAATAAATGCAGATTTTTTTTTAAAGGTGAGAGTGCTAGGGGTGCATGGTGCCCGCCCAGAATAAACCATTCCAGTTCAATAGGTGAAGAAGATACACTAAAACCCCTACTTATATAAAAAGTCTGTTCTGTAGGCTTTTATGTAAACTGGTTTACTTTTCTCGAAGCAACCCTATAGGAAAAATGAATTTTTTATGTAACTCGAAGCAAACCCATAGTAAATTGTGTTATGTAAATCGAGACATTTATGTAAGAACATCTGTTCGTACAACCAGAGTGGACCGGAGGGGTTCCCAAATTGTTCCATCAGCCAGGGGGCCCCACCTCTCTGGCACAAGAAAAAGGGCCTTTTCCGTGTCCGCTCCAGCCCTTTGGAACCTCTTGCCAGTAGAGCTACGGTTGCAGATGGAGCTGCTGCCCTTCAAGAAAGGACTTAAGACCTGGCTGGCGGGGCAGGTGTGGAGCCCTGAGGGCAATGTGGCTCCTGCTCGCTGGCTTTTAACATGAGATGTATCCTCTCTCTACTTCTCGGGGTGGGTGGGTTTATTAATGTGGGTGGGGGTTTCTTAACTGCTTTTACTGTATGGGGTTATAAATTATGTAAGCTGCCCTGAATCATTATGTAAGTCGAATTTTATGTAACTCGAGGCGTATATAAGTCGAGGTTTTACTGTAGATGATTTAAATAAATGAGCAAAAAAGAAACAAAACATAAGCAGGTACTGTAGCTTTATTGCTCAGGTAACTGGCATTATAAATTGTGTCAAGATACAGGTCTCAATACGACAACAAACCTATGTGGGTCTTTGGCTGTGCGAGGACTCGCTTCACCCGGGATCCCCAGGAAAAGACCTTAACATCAGGTTATGAGAACACAATTCTGTGGAAAGGAATTCCACACTAACAAGGACAAAACCAAACAGAACAGCTAACAGTGACTACAGCTAGATTAGGCAAATAGGTGAAAAGGGACTGAAGCAAGGAAGCACAGCAGGAGATGCTACACCAACGCGATGTGAGAAGGAGAGATGTGCCCTTCTGACCTTGCTTGAACTGTATCCGGACTCCAGCATCGTTCTGTATTTTTTTAATCATTTCACCACTCCGTCCAATAACCACACCAACAGAATGCCTGGGAACAGGGACCTGAACAAATTGGGAAAAGACAAAGACAACAAAGAATAAGAAAGAATAAATTCACTTTACTCAGTAAATTTAGGAGAACAGGCTTTCGGCAGCTCTTTGCTTTCAGACAACAAAACTTCCTTCTAAATTAGTGTCCCTCTGCCCCAATAAACACAAGTTTAGTCTCTTACATCTATTCCTCCGCCAATTCTGGAACCGTATTCATTTCGGTCACCGAAGCCTCCCTGGTCCCGTTCTCGTAAGATATCCATTACCATTTCACAAGCTTGCTGTAAAAAAACAACAACCCCACCATGACCATGGATGATGGATTCTGGAATAACTTGGACACTCCCCATGCCCCCAAAATATTCCATCAGCTGTTAGGCGGGGACTTTTCCTACAATTACCAGGGCTGGCCACTAGATGGCGCTGACAGAAATGTGACTAATATGCCTTTTGGGGTGGGTGGGTGGGTGAATCAGCTCCAAACTTGTTTTTTCTGTTCCAAACACTTTCTAAAGTGCACTTTGGAATTTTTCACTGTGTTTTCACGAGTTTTGAACAGAAAAATTATGTGCTTTTGTTTTTTTACTATTTTCTAACCGCCGGAACATTTTTAAAATTTTCAGTGCATTCCTACGGGAAATTGTGCTTCGCATTACAAAAAAAATCACTTTATAGAAAACGTCCCGGAATGGATTAAATCCGTAACCTAGGGTTCCACTGTACTTCAAATGCTTGAATTCAATAGCAAGATAAAGAAAGTGAAGATGAAGAAGAGCATCTGACACATTAAAAAAATCTGGATAATCTACTGTAAATTAACAGAATTTTTTTAAAAAAGATATTAACCTTACTTCTGGTGTGAGAAAGATTAGCTGGTAAAACAAGGTTACCGTTGCTGAGAACATTTTATCTCTGTTCAACATTTTTTTTGTTCTAATGAGTCCTTATTTGGTACTTCGTAACATAAGCAGACACCCCAGAGCCTCAGAGCAACTGAGGAAGAAAACCAAGCAAGCAGCTCACCTTACCTGTACTTTGTAAGGATCTCCAATTATCCGGAGAGGTTTGTCTACATTTGTGTTTTGTGAACCATCCTGAATTAAAATCATTTTCACTCCAGCTCGCTCCTAAATGGAAAAAAAAAAGATATTAGTCAGGTTGCCTGAGTGTGCAGTGCTCCTGGAAGCCCATTCTCTTGGGCACAGCTCAGCCCTCAAACAGACCTGGCTTTCGAAAGGCCTCAGTCGCAGAAGCCACAGGTAATAAACGATCGGTTTTGTCCCTCCACAGTACAATGGTACCTCGGATAAAGTCTGATTCAAATAAAGTCGCGGTTTTCATGCACACGTGATGCATCGCATAAAGTCCAAAACTGCTAAAAAATTGATGTTATCCGAGGTATTTGGTATAGGAACCTTGGATAAAGTCCATTTTTTGGACGTTATCCGATGCATCACCCATTTGATTCAGATAAAGTCCAAACTTGTGGAACGGAGTTTGGACTTTATCCGAGGTTCTACTGTACTTGTCCCTCCACAGAGGGTAGAAACATGATGCAAACAAATGCCCATCCCAATGTAAGAAAGTGGTACAGACTGCATAAGGCACAATGATGCCAATCTCCACCTTGCCCTGCAGCCCCCAAGACAGCTTCCAGTTTAAAAGACCCTCACCTGCAACTGCTTAATGGTCTCTCCTCCCTTGCCGATCACCAGGCCGGCTTTCCCAGCTGGGATCATGATTTCCTGCACTGTACCGTTCTGCCCATTGGCATTATCGTGGAACTGGCCAGGTGGCCCACCGCGCCCTCGAGACACGATATCATCAAGCATCATTTTTGCTTTTCTGTAGAGATATAGAAGCACAAAGAGGAAGACAACAAATGAGAGGATGCACAGCCTCTTCTCTCGGTAAAGGTCTCAGTCTCTGGGCACTCAAGTCATCCACAGATCCAGATGTGGTGGCTGTGCTGGTTCCACAATTATCACATAGATCCTCTAACTGGACCTACTCAAATTCTAACAAAATAACGGCAATACCTATCTGGGTCTGCTGTGTGCCCTGTATATGCTGTGAGTGTGTGTGTCAGTTGAAAATCCTACCTTACCTTGTAGTCCCAAGGACAGCTTCCAATTTAAAGACATAACCATGTGACAAAAACAAACACTTCCAAGTAAACTACAGAGCATGAAACAATCACATGAGTTCAAAATAACATGCCAGAGTAGGTGGCAGGCACACATTAAAGGCACAATGAAATGAAAAAGCATCTACTCTCTTCCTAGCCTTGAGAAGAGAGGGGGGGGGGAAGAGACTTCTTTTTGTATACCATGAATGAGAGTGCTCAAATGCTCTCCTGACAGGACCAGTCTGCTGGTTCATGTTCATATTCTTCAGCCTACTTTACTGCTAATGTTTCCATGATTGGATCTCAGTATTTATTAGTTCAGGGGTCCCCAACCACTAGGCAGTGAACCGATACCGGGTTGTCCTGAACCGGGACGCAGGGGTGGGTGGCACTTGGAGCCCCAATGGCAGCCTTCTGCCCTCAATGTTTTGTGGTAGTTTTAATGGGGTTTTAATTGTGATTTTAAAATTGTGATGGTTTTAATATCTGTACGCCGCCCAGTCTTTGGAATTGAGCGGCAATACAAATCCTAAAAATAAAATAATAAATAAAACGTGCTCTGCCTAGTCTGCCTGGTGAATGAAGCAAGAGCACAGGCTTCAGACACAGCAGATAGGCAGGTAGCCGGTCCCCTCCTCCATATTGCTTAACTACGGCGGGGCTCTGTCCCCCACATACTGTATGTGCAGTGTGATACTTCACTGCCCGAGTTGAATGGTGTGGCTGGCAGACGCCTGGGCCCCTCCTCCTTGTTCTTGAGCTACAGCGGGGCTCCTCTCCCCACCTGTGTGCAGTGAGGTATCACAATGCTCATATTCAAGCTGTGGCTGGCAGATGGGAGATAGTTCGGTTTCACTTACCAGTGATAACTTTCGTTCTTCGAGTATATAGTTTGTGAATACACACTCATGGGTTATGCGCCTGCGCAGAACGGAGATCGGAGGCTTGAAAAGCTATTGGTCTAAAGTTTTGGCGGTAAGACCGCCCACCGTACCACCCACCCTGAGGCGCCCGCGCGCCATTTTACCTCAGTTCCATACTTAAGCCAAGCACAGGATAAACCAATTGATCTCATCCGTGCAGCTCAAGAGGGGAGGCAGGGTGGGTAGTGTGTATTCACAAACTATATACTCGAAGAACGAAAGTTATCACTGGTAAGTGAAACCGAACTTTCTCCTTCGTATAGTTTGTGAATCCCCACTCATGGGAGATTAGCAAGCTCACACTCACTTGGTCGGTGGGCAGTCGGATGAGATGTTCCCACGATGAGATGAAGGTGCCGTAGGTTGACCCGTCAGGGGCGATGAGTCCGGAGCCCTCTGGTGAGGACGACACGGCCAAGCCTGGCGTCCGCAGTGGCTCTGGTGTCCACCCTGTAGTGCTGGACAAATGTAGAAGGTCTGGACCATGTGGCAGCCTTACATATGTCCTCAAGCGGTGTGCCCTCCAGGAAAGCAGTGGATGTGGCAACCGCCCTGGTGGAATGCGCCCTGACATGCGGTGGAGGTGGCAGTGATGCTGACTCGTAGGCTAGGTAAATGGTAGAGGTGATCCATTTGGAGAACCTTTGAGCAGAAATGGGTTCACCCTTGGACTTTCCCCCATAAGCCACAAAGAGGCGTTGTGACTTCCTGAACTCTCTTGTCCTGCTGGTGTAAAACAATAAGGCTCGTTTCACATCCAGCGTGTGCCAAGTCCTTTCTTGGGTGTTAGAGGGGTTCTGGAAGAAGATTGGCAAGGAGATAGTCTGTGCCATGTGAAACTGGGAGACCACCTTGGGCAGGAAGGTGATGTCCGCTTGTAGGACGACGCGGTCGTTGAAGAATTGGAGAAATGGTGCGTCTGCTCGCAGGGCAACCAGTTCCCCAGCTCGTCGTGCAGACGTGATAGCCACAAGAAATGCCGTTTTCCATGTGAGGAGGCGAACATCGCTGGTGGCCATGGGCTCGAAAGGGGTCCTGGTGAGCGCGTTGAGTACGGTAGACAGTGACCATTGAGCCGTAGGAGTCTTGACCGGAGGGAAAGCGTTCCGTAGTCCCTTGAGAAAACGCTTCACCGTTTGGTCACGGAAAGCCCCAGAAGTGGGCGAACCAGCGGAAGAGTGCGCCACCACTGCTGCGAGGTGCACTCGGATGGAGGTGATGCTAAGGCCAGACTCCGCCAGATGGAGGAGGTAAGTCAGAACGTCCTGAAGTCCCACCTGCGGGAGGGCCGTGTGTTGGGCAGACAGGAAAGCACAGAAACGCCTGTATTTGGAAGCGTAGGACTTCCTTGTGGAAGGGCGCCGCGCTAGTTCCAAGATCCTGGACAGTCTGGGGTTATCCTCCACGCGGTGAGGTGGAGGCTGGGCAGGTCCGAATGGTGGAGCTGGCCGTGCTCCATTTGGAGAAGCGTCGGTGATTCCGGCAGCGTGCGATACTGTGACGACATGCGTAACAGCAGCGGAAACCAGGGCTGGCGAGGCCATGCCGGCGCCACCAGAATTGCATTGGTTCTGTGTTGGTACATCCTGGTGAGCACCTTCTGGACCAGAGGAAACGGAGGAAAGGCATAGAGATAGTCCTGATCCCACCGTTTCATGAAGGCATCGCCCTCGGAGTTCAGTCCGATGCCTGCTCTGGAGCAGTACCTGCTGAGCTTCCTGTTGGACTCCGACGCAAAGAGGTCGATGCTCGACGTCCCCCAGGCCTCGCAAAGCGATTGGAACACCCCGTCGTCCAGCTCCCATTCGTGGGTCGTCGAGGTGAGGCGGCTCAGGTGGTCTGCCAAGACATTCAGTGAGCCCTGAATGTGTACTCCAACTGGGAAAATGTGCCTCTCCAGGCACCATTCCCACAACTGCACTGCAAGGTACAGGAGGGTGGTGGACCGTGTCCCTCCCTGCTTGTTGAGGTATGCCACCGCCGTGGTATTGTCCGAGGCCACTTGCACAGCTTTGCCGGTGAGCAGAGTCTCGAAGGAACGCAGGGCCTTCCAAATGGCCAGCAGTTCCAAGTAATTTATATGGTGCACCGTTTCGTGTGGTGCCCAGGTGTCGTTGGCCGTGAGAGTCCCGCAAGTAGCGCCCCAGCCGAGGTTGCTTGCGTCGGTCAGTATCTGCAACGAGGGTTGCGGGGGGTAGAAGCACTTCCCCGCGGCCACGTTGAATGGTGTCAACCACCATAGCAGTTGGTCCCTCAGCTCCGGAGACGGGGTCAACCGTTTGGACTGGCTGTCCCGGAGTGCGTCGAACTCGTGAAGGAGCCACGATTGTAGGGACCTGGATTTCAACTTGGCGTGGGGAATCACTGCCGTTGTTGAGGCCATCAGGCCTAGAAGTCTCTGAGCCTTCTTCGCCCGGATGCACGGTTTGGTGCGAAGTTCGCTCACCCCTTGCGCAATGTCCTGTAAGCGTTTCTGGGGGGCATAGGCTCTGGTAGCAATCGAGTCGAGTACCGCTCCAATGTACTCGACGCGTTGAGAAGGAGTCAACTTCGATTTGGTGAAGTTGATCCTGAGGCCGAGACTCTCCATGATGTGGACCGTGTATTGCGTGTCCCGAATGGCTGACGATTTGGTGGGGGAGACGATCAACCAGTCGTCGATGTATGGGAAGACCCTGATGCCCCGTTGGCGGAGGAACGCAGCCACCGGAGCCATGCATTTGGTGAAGACCCGCGGTGCCGTGGCCAGACCGAACGGTAGGCACCGGTACTGGTACACGGAATTGTCGATGCGGAAGCGGAGGAACCGCCTGTGTTCCTCGAGGATGGAGACGTGGAAGTAAGCATCCTTGAGGTCTATGACTGTGAACCAGTCCCCTTTGTTGATGAGAGGGAGGACGGTTTGGAGGGTCACCATCCGGAACTTCCTGGTGTGGATGCATTTGTTGAGGCGGCGCAGGTCCAGGATCGGGCGAAGTCCTCCGTCCTTCTTCTGGACCACGAAGTACCTCGAATAGAAACCGTTGTCCCAGTCGGACGGTGTTACCCGCTCGATGGCTCCCTTGGAGAGAAGGGTTGATATTTCTTCCTCCAAATGGGGGGACGAGGTGGTGAGACGATGTCTTCCTACCCGAGGTATCCGCACGAACTCGATGGCGTAGCCAGAGGACAAGATCTTTAAGACCCACTGGTCGTCCGTGATGCCCGACCATACCTGGAGGAAGTTCCGGAGGGGGAGGTAGGGGATGTGGAGCGAGAGAGACTCGGCCGTCGCAGCTTCAAACGCGAGACTTGGACCTCGCGCCAGAACGCTTGTCCTGTCCGTAGGGCCGGTAGCGGGGTTTGTGCTGACGCCGCTGTTTGTAGGAGCTGGATCTGGGCTGCTCCGTTGGCCCTTGCTGCTGTGGGTTGCCCTGGAAGCGCCGTGTGAAAGGCTGGAACCTCGGCCTGGCAGTCGGGGCCGGCGTGGTGAGCCCCAGGAACTTGGCCGTGGAATTGGTCTGGCGCATCTCATTCAGGACCTTGTCGGTATCCTGACCGAAAAGGCCCTGCCCGTCGAAGGGAAACTCCTCGATGAGCTTTTTCATAGCGTCATCGAGGGAGGTGTCCCTGAGCCAAGCATGGCGACGGAGATAGATTGCGGAGGCCATGTCCTTCGCCGCATAATCATTGATATGCCGGGCAGTGCGCATCAGCTGCTCGGCGACGAAGTCCCCCTCGGTGGCCAGCGCGTCGATCCGCTTCTGGGCGTCGGCGGGCAGTTTCGCCGTCTCAATCTTCACCTGCTCCCATAGGTGAGATTGATACAGGCCCATGGCGGCCGAGTAGTTGGCGGCACGGAAGAATAGGGAGCCGGTGGCGTAGAACTTACGTCCCACCGCGTCCAGTTTCTTCCCCTCCGGCGTCGATGGGACCGGGAATCCGCTGGTGGCCGTCCGATGCTGGAAGGCCTTGACCACCAGGGAATTCGGCAGGGGGTGTGCCTGTAAGAACTCGACGTTCTCGTCCAGGACTCGGTACATGCTGTCGAGCCTGGACGAAACGGAGTGCGCCGCCAATGGTTTTCTCCACGTCGCCCTCGCCGAAGTCATCATGGAGGGGAGCATGGTTATGTGGACTGGCCGTACAGCACGCCTGTCGAGCTTCGCAGTCATCTGATCCTCACCCTCCAGCGGCGGTTGATCCACCTTGAGGTTGAGTGCGGTGCCCAGCCTTGTGAGCATGGCGGTCAGCGAGCGTTGGTCCTCACCACGCGGTGGGCCTACCGCGCCGATGTTCTGCTCCGGCGTGCGCTCGGCGTCGACGTCTCCCTCGTCCTCCTCCGACGACGAGCTGGACTCATCGGAGGACGAGGGAGGAACTCTTTCATCCACGTCGGGACCGCGCCAGTACGGCCTGGGCGGGCCGGCGGGATGGGAGTCCACCGCATCAACGTCCGGACCACACCATGACGGTTTGGGTGGGCCGGCGGAGCGGACACTCGACCCACGGGAGGTCGGTGGGGCCACGGCAGGGCCGGCATGCCCGGGGCTTGCGGTGGTCGGAACCGGAGCCGCAGAGGCCGCAGGCAGGGAGGTCTGGAACTTGGTCGCAAAGGACGCCATGACCTGGAACATCTCTCGGACGAGCGCCATCTGGGATACGTCCGAGTCTGCTGATAGTGGAGCCACGGTAGCCGACGAAACGGTGGCCGTCGAAACGGTGGCTGGTAGCGGCGTCGGCGAAACGGTCGTCGGAACGGTGATGACCGCGTCGTCTGTCGGCGTCCTGGGCCTTGGGGAGACGGAGGCCTGCCTCATGGGCGAACGGTTTCTTCCCCGAGGAGGAGAGGGGAGCACCTGGAGTGGGCGAGCTGGAGCCCCAGCCCTGCGTCCTTTATCAGGTGATCCGGAAGACGACCGTCCTCCCCAGATGGAGGACCCAGGAGAAGGACATCGGGCAGTCGAGAACGGAGGCGAAGGCCCGGGAGAGGCGTGCGTGCGTGGGGTTGGAGGAAGCGACCGTCTCTTCTCCGACCCATGTTTGCGCCTCTTCTCACCGTTCTTGTCCTTCTTCTTCTTCTTCCTAATCGGAAGCGTGGAGGAAGAAGCCGGCGGCGGCTGGGAAGCAGCGGCAGACGTGGAGGCGGACGCGGCGGGAGCCAGAGCGAGCTCCATCAGATGAGCCTTGAGCCGATTGCTACGGTTCTGCACCGCGAGGCGCGTAAACTTTTTGCAATGCGGGCAGGACTGGCTCTGATGCGACTCTCCCAAACAAAAGAGGCACAGGCTGTGGCCGTCGGAAGCCGGGAACTTCTTAAGGCACGCCGTGCACTGCTTAAAAGCTGCAGCCATCAACCGCGGAAAAAATTCTTCCAGTGGAAGCTTCTGGAAGCGGATACCCCGAAGGGCGGACCAGCCGCCACCCCCTTGAGGGGGGAGACGGTGATCGCAGCGAAAAAAAACTGGCTACTGAGTCCACTCGAGAGAAGAAACAGCGCCGGGGTGGCAATCCTGCCCGTGGGACAAGATTGCCGACAAAAATTGTAGAAACTAGCTCAGAAGGGCGATAAAAATTCAGAAGCTCTCGACGATCGTCCTGCTGCTACAGCGGAAAGAAGAGAACTGAGGTAAAATGGCGCGCGGGCGCCTCAGGGTGGGCGGTACGGTGGGCGGTCTTACCGCCAAAACTTTAGACCAATAGCTTTTCAAGCCTCCGATCTCCGTTCTGCGCAGGCGCATAACCCATGAGTGGGGATTCACAAACTATACGAAGGAGAAATTAAAAATCCCACCACCCCACTTACCAGGCCGTGGGAAAAACTGTATAGCATGAAACCAGTGCATGGTGCAAAAAAGGTTGGGGGACCCCTGTACTAGCGAACTTGCTCCCTTGCTACCACCCTGGATTATGCCATCTGGCAAACCTATTCTATTGCAACACTGTGCTTTTCCACTGTCCACTCTCTTACGACCTCTTGTAAGAGCAACCCAGAAAAGGACAAAAGCCTACTCACTGCACAGATTCTGGTGATCCTGTCAGGGAGACACTCCGTTCTGGCATTCCTCCACTGTCTGCAGGAGCAAAGAAAGGCCATTAGGAGACCTGCCTGTTAAAACCCCATTCCACATGAGTAAATTCCCCCAGAGTTTTAACTCTCCCTTCAGTCATACATCATATGCAAAGTTTGAAGGAGCTAGGAATGGTTGAAGGGCAGGTTCTTCAAGGGAAAATACATTATAAAGAATTGCTTGCATCTCTTAAGAGCAAGAACTTGTTGGTGAACAGCAAGCAGCACGCTAGCTGAAGACATCTCCTAATGTAGATGCTGGTAAATCAATTAATCCCTACCAAAGAAAATTAGCTTGCCCAAAATTGGGGATGTCGCTCTTCTTCTTCTTCCGTATCTGAATCCAAATTTTGGCAACCAGCCATGATGATGCAAAGCAATCACACTTATACAAGTGAAACTTGGAAAATTAGAATATCATGTAAATGTTCATTCATTTCACTTAATAGGTGAAACAAATATATGACATAGACTCACTACATGCAGAGCGAGATGTCATGCCATAATTCGTTATAATTGTGATGATCATGGCGTACAGCGTACATGAGATTATGTGATGATTATGGGGTACATGAGATTGGAGGGTTGGGGTTTTCATAAGCTGTAAGCCATAAGCATCAATATTATAACAAAGTAAGGCTTGAACTATCTCACTTTGCATGTAATGAGTCTATCTCATACATTTGTTTCACCTTTTAAGTTGCACTATTGGACTGAATCAACATTTGCACGATATTCTAATTTTCTGAGTTTGATCCGTATACTGCCCATTAGCACTTAGTGCACTCTCTGGGCGGTTCACAAGTTAATTAGCATTTTGACCAAAACATGCTGGGTTGATGACTGTCCTGAGAATATAATGCAGCCTTTCATCTGCCTTCCGCATTGCAGCATGACCTCCGTACCACTGATCCAGTTCCGTGAGTCACTTTCTGGTCCTGAGCCCTTTTGGCACACAAAGTCCTCCTCAGCCCCAGGCCAGTATTAATGAAGCTGCTGCCCTCCATCAAGAGGGATTCAAGTGGGATTTAATCCACTTGTGAACCATCACCCTTCCCTGTGGATTTTGCCACCCAAGGCTGCTAGTCCTCAGGGTGATCAGGTTAGTTAACCGCTGCCTGACACTTAGTGCTGAGTCACTGGCAGTATGGTCTACCCTATTACCAAAGCAAGATATGCTGGCCAGATGTGTGATGACTCCCTAGTTTGTCAAAACACATTTGGCAGACTTTGCATCCCAAAATACTTTATTTTATAATGACTGTGTAGATTGAATTATCATGTTGAAAGTGGGCCACTATGACTGCAAAGTAAGAGCACTTCAACAAGAAAACACTATTGTTCATCCATAAGGATTACCCTTGTGGGATTTATTTCGGTAGGTGTTTGGAATCAGTCAACTGGCACCAACCATAGAAGAAACTAACTTTAATTTAAAGGATTTTCTGCTCAGTAATTTACTGAGTGCTACGGGAAACCAAAGCCTTCCACATGAAAACCTGCCAATTACTTGTCAAATCCCACAACTATGAGCCAAAAACGACTGCCAATCCTCTACCCCCCCCCCCCCCCCGAGATTTAACCAGTAGACACAGTCTAACCTCGGGCCCTTCCTGCCTTAAACTAGATTGCTGTACCACAACTTACTTTCTTTATTCACATCAGAGCATTGTTCAATTTTAAAGGGGCCATTCAACAATTACATGATCCTTGAGGGGGTCTGTCATCTGAATTATGGAAAATTACATGGGGGTCAGGTCAAAGATTACATAATCCATTTGGAGCTGTTGTGGTTTCGAAACATGGCGCTTTTTTAGGTTTAAAAATGATCTCTGGGAATTTTGATCCGATTTGAGATTACTGAATTGCTTGTGCAGTCTGCATTAGGCACCAATAGTGAAAAGCTCTAAAAATTAGAATTTCGATACAAAAGCTCTGGGTTAAGCAATTATAAGGGGTGTGTGTGTTGAAGCGAAAATTACGGTCGGATTACATGGGGGGAGGGGCTCAATTTCCCCCAAAAATGGATCACGTAATTGTTGAATGGCCCCAAATTACAGAGGTACTGTATATGAAAGACAGGTAAAATTACAAACAAATTAAAACATTAAAATTATTAATTTGTAGAATCATTGCACTGTAAAATTTACCATAACTATTGCCAATTTAACTATGCTTACCCACAATTATAGGGCTGGGGAAGGAACAAAGAACAGCTATGGCCCACATCCAGGAAGTTCTGACTAAAATCACCTTAGGCTCTGCTCTCCCAACATATACATACCTGGTGAAATCTGTACTTTACATCCAGAATCCTGCTGTATCTTGTTTATCTGTTCTCCACCTCTTCCTATGACTGCAAAATAAGGAGAGGGGGAACTAAGCAACTCAAGATAAAAACAGGAATGTTCTTCTTCTAACAGGCAGACTTAAAGACAGGGTCCCCTCTTTCTTTTCTTCACAAGAAACATGTAGGAGTTATGGAAGGAAGCAGAATATCAACAGAAACACACAGGCATGGCAAGCACAGAGAAAATGCTTATGAGTTACCAACCTCTCTTTGTGCAGCAGCCATAAGACATTCTGTATGTCAATTTAACAATATATCCAGGACATGACAGTTGTGCATACATGATATAAGAACAGCAACTGATTAGAACTATAGTCCAAGATCCATTCAGTAAGCATATATTGCAGCAGGAAGAAGGGAGGCAGGGACAGAAATGCTCCTCTTCAATGTGTAATTCAAATAACAGGAAAGAAAGTACTTGGATCTCAGAGGCTACAAAGACAAGATACTGTTCAAGAACCAGAGATGTCAGAGAGGTACCCCAGGATCCAAATTTTAGCCAATGTCTCTTTTTAACTTTCAGAGCTTGAACGCCAAGCCAATTTAAAACCAGGACTGGTAAACAAATTGCCTTCTGAGAACTGATTCTCTTCTGCTTAACTAAAACTCTACTCCAGGCAGTGTTTTGCAGCCACCATTCCTTCCAGCAAAGGTCTATCCGGAATCACTGATATGAAACTGATGAATCCAAAAGCAATGGCCACAAGCTAGTTTTTAAAAAAACACCCTCCCTCAAAACCCCTGCACCATTCCCAATCTGAACCTTGAAGTGTCCAGAATAGTGCTATGCTGCCACCCAAAACACTTGAGTCCTGCTGTATGTCGGTAAGCATTCCCGTAACACTTGCCTCCAGTTTCCCTTTAGAACTAGGCCCCTAACATTTCATGAATGGAAACCTTGCCTTGCCTGAGCAAATTACACAGGCCTACAAGGAAAAAAAAATTTTTTTTGTTGGTACCTAGGATTTTAGAACTGACTTTAGCTATATTTGGGTCGCTGAATCCAAATATGAAATCAGTTTTTCTCTATTTTTTTATATCAGTGTTTTTTACGTGCAGTTCTATGTGAAATGTGCAGTTCTAAATCACATATGCAAGGATTGGTTCCTGTATATTTGCCCTATTGTCATTCGATGAATGAGACTGAGCGAAAAGCCTGCACTTCATTTGTTGCTGTTGTTGGAAATTTTCTAGGCAAACGCAAAGCTGAAAACTATGTTGAACCAGTAAACGAGATGTTTAACAGTTTCAAATCCCTTGGGTGTAACATGAATTACTATTTACACAGCCACTTAGACCATTTCCCTGAAAATTTAGGAGACACCAGTGAGGAACAAGGTGAAAGACTTCACCAGGATATTAAAACTATGGAGGACCGCTACCAAGGAAGATGGGATACGCACATGATGGCAGATTACTGCTGGAGTTTAAAAAGGGACTGTTCCAAAATACATTCAAGAATGTCACGGAAAAGAAGCTTCCGAAGTGTTCAGTGACTAGTTGGTTTCATCAATGACTTTTTCCTCTATCTTTGTATATAATGATATTTGTATACAGTAATACCTCATACAAAGTCCGCTTCATACAACATCGGATTCATACAACATCGCCTAATTCCTTGTCTCCCCAACCCTTCTGGACCCAGGAGAGCCATCGGAGAGGGGGATTCCCCCCCCCCAAAAAAACTCCGTTTTTAAAGAGAAGTAACCGCTTGGTTTCTTCTCTTTAATATGGGGCATGTGTGTGTTTGTGGAGGGGAATCCCCTCTCTGCCAGGTCCCCTGGGGTTAGGAGGGTTGGGGAGACAGACTCCTTTTGTCCCCCCAACCCTCCCAACCCCAGGGGAGCAAGTAGAGAGGGGGAGCACAGCACCCCCGCAGTGATATTAAAGGGGAAACTCCGATCGGGAGCTTTAGGCGCCGTTGGGGAGGGCGGCTTTGGTTCCCACGGCTTGGCGGACTTGCTCTCCCGGTGTTTTTTTTTTTGGCGCCGACTTCCTCAGCATTCTGTGTGCTCATGGCGCGCAGGACGCTGGGGCTTGTAGCTATGGGTTTGTGCTTTGTGTTTGTGCTGCGTTTTTTTAAAATGGTTTTTTTTTTTTTGATTGGCCGCGGCGCGTTTCTGAACGCCGCGCTGTGCGAGAGCCGCTCAGCCTGATTGACTCTGGCGCGGCGCAAGGAATGTTGGGAAGTGAAGTTGTTTCCCTTTTTTCGCGTTTGTGGGGCTGTTGCCCCACTGCCGGTTTCCTCAATCCTTCATTGACCTGCGGACCCAGATCGGCCGTGTGCACGAAGGGTGAGTGCAGGCAAGTAGGGCGAGGCATAGCAACCTATAGCCAGTTCCAATGGTTAACCCTTGGTTTTATAGGTTAAGATTGGGGTTTTTCCCAGGTTGCATTGTGCCTGGGCAATATAAAAGGCAGGACACATGTGTGCATTGCTCTTCTGGGTTTTGCATGAGGCAAAGAGTGTTTAGGAGTGGTTTTGAGCACGATTTTGAATTTTTTTGTCAGAATTTTTAGAAGCATTCCTGAGATTTTTGCAGCATTATTCAGGTTCTTGGACAATCAGGGTTGTTTGACATGTTTTTGTAATGTTTTCAGCCTTTAGACAATGATTTCTTAAAGTTCTGTCAGTTTCCTTGACTTTGCCCTGAAGTCTGTGCTGTTACAGTACAATGTATCTCTATGGAAACGATGTTGTATGAGGCATCGCAGCAAGGATTTGGACATTGCATGAGGCATCGCGGCTAGGATTTGGACGTTGTATGAGGCATCGCTGCTAGGATTTTGCATGCCTCATACAAAGTCCAAATCCGTATAAAGTCCAAACTTGTGGAACCAGGTTTGGACGTTGTATGAGGTATCACTGTACTATAATAATAAAAATTCCATGTTGTTTTTTTATTTGTTCCATGGATTTAACTTAAGATAGTGTAACGTATATTTCACTAAAATGTTTTTGCTCCTAGGCAAAAACTAATGCCATATTTGAATTCAGGAGATCAAATTCATATCAAATCAGCTCAAAAAACCCCGGCACCAAAGCAACTCTTGGCCTGTGTTATAGAGCAGAAGTCCCACTCCACATCTCTGGATCTACATTCCCCCATCATCTGCTTTGAGCCCCCAGGGGAAACTCAAATGCTTTTCATCTCTCCAAAACTGACATAAAAGGGACCACACTAACTAACCAACCAACCAACCAACTGACAGCCTAAGCTTTCCCTATGGAAAGCTTAGCCAAAAGGTGTGGAGAAGTCATGGGTTAGTAAAGGTACAGTGACAACCTTTCTGCTACAACAACAGCAGGTTTCTCCTGTCCCTGTCTAATACTCACTGAGTCCCACCATGCCATCAGGTACTCTGTACTCTTCAGTCATTGTAGACCTGCAAGGAAAACGGTCAGCAGCTTAAAAGAAAGGAGTGGGAGGGTTACAGAAACAGACCTGGTGTTCACCAGCGTCCATCAAGGGAACAAGAAAAAAAAAGGAGGGAGGGCCTGCCTTGTCCTGGAAATGCAGACGAAAGTGGCTACACACAATTCAGCACCACGCTAAGGAAATCACCATGCGACAGCGCAGCATGCACTGCTGCAGCCAGGCAGGACCACTGGCCAACTCCAGCAGCCACCATAGCAGCATTTGCACACTATGACTCTTCAGGCACAGGTTTGAGAAGTGGTGAAACCAGAAGCTACACAGAAACTTAAAAGTCCCTCAGTAACACGCAGCCTTTCACTACCCCACATGGCACACAGAGCGCCCGGCGGGACCAGTCTTCCTAAGGCATGTCTCTCACAAATCTGGAAGCTGCCCCAAACTCAACACAGCAGCCTTTTCTCTCGGGATGGGGCCACGGTAGCCAGGCAAACTGCACTGGCCAGGTGAGACCTTCAGATATGACCAGCAAAATCCTACGGGGCTGAGTGGGAGAAAAGAGGTGCATGGCTCATTTACCTGGGAGGAGGATGGATCGGTCCAAGCTGAGGGGGTGGCGGCATGGCTGGAAAGTAAAGTAAGGGTTTGGTTACAAATTTATATTGTAAAACGTTAAGCTAGGAGCCTATCCCACTGTTCTGGCTACACAGAAAGAGCCTTCTCAAAGAGTGTGGTATTCTTGAACCACAATGGGATGTACCCTAGGCAACGACCACCTCGCTGTGACGGCTAATCTTTCCCAGACTAGGTCAAGCCAAAGGAACTGCAGAATGATTCACCAAAAGATGGCTTTGTTTTGGCAGTTTCACATCTGGCCTAGACATGGAAGAAGAATCCCACTATTCTGGTTTTTAATAAAAATAAAATAGGCCCTGGTAAATTGAAATACAAGACCGTACCTCTCTAAATTCCACAAAAATTTCCAAAAATAAGTGTCACCACTTTTCACTAGGAATAAATCTGCACATCATTAGGATACCTCTCAAGTTCTTTAAAATAAACTGTACTTACGTTCAGGCTGAGGAGCCATTTTTTTGCTCTCTGGCTGGTCTGTTAAAAAAAACATGGAAAAAATCATCAAGATGCTTTTCAACAATTAAGTCAGCCTTTGCCCTTGTGACTCTCTACCTAACCCCATGATTGAAGGCACTACTAAGGCTCATTCTATCAACTGCCATGATAGCTACACATCCACAGCAGTTTATAAGAAATTGTTGGAAACAGCATATTTACGCAGACTCCGTTTCAATGGAGTCTGTTTTAGATGCCCAAGCAAACCCCACCAAAACATACGATGCCTCTGCAGCTGTATTTGGCGAAATGGCCTAAAACTAAGCTTGCTAAATCAATGTTGCAAGTTGGGTACATAGTAAAGTGTGTGTATGGGGTAAATCACACATTACCTCCATCTTCTAGTTGCCTCTTCTGACCACCAAATCCAAAGTCAGGAGGTGTGTTGTTCACTGTTGTGGCTGCATCTCCCCCGATTTTAGCAGCTATCTGAAAACAAAATTGACACAATGCTTAAAAGAAGGAAACCCCAAGCCCCAGGAATATAAAGCCAGATACATAATATAGCCCATGCTATTCATTCAGGAAATACAGTGCCTTAAACCTGATGTAACATACATGCATATCCTAGTGGCAAACTCTTAGGATAGTAACTCAAGCTCTACTATCCAGTTAGGCCAAGGGTGCCCAAACTATGGCCTGTGGGCCAGATCCAACCCCCAACACCAATTCATCCGGCTCATGCTGGCCTCATCGCTCCTGGAAGCAAAACATGCCCATCCGGGTGCATTTTACTTCCGCTTCTGGGAGCAACGAGGGTGGCGCGAGCCGGACGAATTGGCATCGGGGAGGGGGGGATCTTACCCATAGTTTGGGCACCCCTGGTTTAAGCAGAGAAAATGGCAGCCTAAAAAAATCTATTCCATCCTGTTGCAAAACATATCTGTTGCGAAACAAATTCAAGGTGCGTTTTACTTCTGCTTCCGGTGGGAAGAACCACGTGACCGGCCCACTAAACCATGTGACCTGCCTGCTTATTAACTGCCTGTGGCTCAAAAAGTTTAGGCACCCCTGAGTTAGGCTATTGGAATGTGCTGTATGTGGGCCTGCCCTTAACGAATTGTCCAGAAACCTAATTTAATACATTTTGCAGTAGTTTATTGACTAGTATGATGTGACTGGACCATGTTACTTCAGTAGTGTTATTTTTTTAAAAAATCTGGATTCAATTTAAATATGCTGGTTTTGATATCTGCCATTGTTTGAAAACACTCCCATGACTGATGAAGTGGACTTGATCCAGGAAAGTTCACAATGAAATATAACAGTTAGTCTTTAAAGTGCTACGGTGTTTTTGTTTTGTTTATTCTCTGATATGTTTGAAAACAGGGTATTAAAGATTGTCTTCTTCCTTCTATGGATGAGCCAATCAACATCTCTAGTCGTAACACTAGATTTAAATAATGATTTTTGTTCTACATAAAGACTCAAAAAGGCTCAAAAGGCTCCACTTCCATCTTTACTGCTTGCTCTTCCCTCCTCATATTCATCTTCTTGTCCACATCCCACTCCCTACAATCTTCTATTCACTGAGTTTTTTTTTAATTTAGCAGTTTAAGAGATTAAGAGTTGATTCTGTGTATACAGATTTGTAAAGAAACAATGGGATTAAGGTCTTTTTCTCAACTCTATGAAGAGAGATGTGATCTCTGCAGACACAAATTCAGTTCTGAGAACAGTAAAACCAAGCATCTGCGTTCTGTGTTCTAGACAGAAAAATTGCCCAACAATCTTACAGAAACCTCTAGAAGAGCATGACATTCCAAATGTATTAATGAAATGCATTTACCCCCCCCCCCCAATATATATATAGCCTTTATGCTACATAATTTAAAATTAATCCTTACCTCTTGACAAACAACCTATGGACTATAATGTATCTTAAGATACAGGTGAAACTCGGAAAATTAGAATATCGTCGTGCAAATGTTCATTCAGTTCAGTAATGCAACTTAAAAGGTGAGACAAATAGATGAGATAGACTCGTTGCATGCAAAGCGAGATAGTTCAAGCCTTACTTTGTTATAATATTGATGCTTATGGCTTACATTTTATGAAAACCCCAACCCCCCAATCTCATGTACCCCATAATCATCACATAATCTCATGTACACTGTACACCATGATCATCACAATTATAACTAATTAAGGCACGACATCTCTTGCCTTGCATGTAGTGAGTCTATCTCATATATTTGTTTCACCTTTTAAGTGAAATGAATGAACATTTTGCACGATATTCTAATTTTCCAAGTTTCACCTGTATATTTTTTCTGAAAAAACATTTTATTTTAAAAATCCAATTTAAATTTAAAAGCCTGATTTAAATGTTAAAAATCTGATTATTATTTTTAATCACTGATTTTTATCCACCCTAATCCAAGCTTTTGTCATGGCCCAATGATGCTTGCCAGGCATTCACTAGTAACTGTGCCAACTTTAAGAAAGATATCTTCCCTAAAAAGATTTGCCAGCCTTTGATATTTTACTCTTTTAGGCACATATCTAAAAGTTGTTATGCCAGTTAGCTTTGGGGCAATAATACCTATCTTTTCTCATTTAATCTGCTTGTCAGGCTGCTGCTTTTTGTGCCCTGCCACTGTTCATGTCATCTGCAGCAAGCTTTCATATCCCCCCCCCCCCCACCCATGGCATGTACAAATATCATGGCAGTCAGAATCATGGAATGATTTATCTTGATAATGAAGTTGGCAGTGACACTGGCAGTGACACTAGCATCATTTTGGCACCAAGTCAAAACATTTATTAGAGCTTCTAGCAGTTAAGAATCATGGCCTGTGCAGCATTTAATGCAACAGTTTTAATTTTGTGTTTTCTACTGTTTGGGTTTAAATTGTTTTAACTCTCTTACGTTTCATAATTTTTATATAGCTCTGTATAAATGTTTTAAATATATGAATGTTTTAAATATAGAAATAAAAAGTTCTGCTCTGCTTTGCAGTTATAATAGAGTTATGATGTAATTCACGTTACCTAAATCTATGGATAGAATGCTACTCCCTAGAATTTGAGCTTTCACATATGCATTTTCCTTTACAAAATAACTCAAAGGAAATGGTACCTTGTGAATCCCTATGGGGAGGTAGCTAACTGTAATTGCCATTGCTACTGAGCATACTGCCATATCAAAACATTATACTGCTATGTTTTACAATACTGAAATAGAAAAAACGTTTCAGATTTTTGCCTTGACATACTCAATTGTCTAATGGAAAACCACATTCCCATAGACAAGCTTTAAATGAGCACGACATTTTAGATACTAGCAGAGGTTGCCCAGCGTTGCCGGGCTGTTTTAAATTGTGTTGGAAGGTTAAATTGTGTTAATGTTTTTTAAAAATTGCTTAGTCTGTAATTTTAATTTTTTAAATGTTTATTTATGCAATTTTTTTTGGCTTGGCTGTTATTAACTGTGATCTGCTTTTTTGGGTTTTTTTTAGGATTAATAAAAGAACAAAGTATGATATAATTTTTTCAAATTGTTTTATGTAAGCGAATAATATTTTAGTTTTTTGAATTTTTTTAATTAGTTGTACCGTAGTTAATAATTTTAATAATGTAAAAGTTTTTTACATTCAATGTTTTTAAAATGTGTTTAGATGTTTTGAGTTTAAATTTGAGTTAAAACTCAGCACAGGATTTTTAAAAGTTTCTATTGTATTTTATTGACATATGTTTGTGATTTGTGTTAAAGTGTGTTTTAGTGTAATTTTTTTGACTTGTTTTTATTGGTGTGACCTTTTGTGTAAAATTGTGAATTTGTGTTATGTTTTTGGTTTGTTTTTATTTGGAGCTGTTGTGTGTTTTTGAATTGTTTTTACTATTGTGGTGAGTAGGTGGTGCTGGTAGGGGTTATTGTATTTTGACTGTTTTTTTCTCTCCTGGCCTCTGGGTGGAGCTTCTTCTGGTAAGTAGTCTCTTTCTTTATTCATTTCTTTTCCAGTCCTGGTGGAGGTAGGACATCTTTTGGTAAGTTTGCTTGTTTTCTTTCTTTCTTTTGTGTGTGTGTGTGTGTGTGTGTGTGCAGGGGGGATGTTGGAATTTGTATTTTTTGTCTGTTTGTTTTGTTTTTGATTGTGTCTTTGTTTACTTCGTATTGTTTTTGGTGTTTTTGTGTATTTTTGGATGTGTTTGACTGTTTTTAGTAATTTTTAAAAATTTATTTATTTGGTGGTGGGGAAGGGATGTGGTCATTGGGGGTTAGGAAGGGTGGGCTAGGTGGTGGGGAGAGGGGCATGGTCATTGGGGGTTAGGAAGAGTGGGTTAGGTGGTGGGGAGAGGGGCATAGTCGTTGGGGGTTAGGAAGGGTGGGTTAGGTGGTGGGGAGGGGGTCGTGGTCGTTGGGGGTTAGGAAGGGTGGGCTAGGTGGTGGGGAGGGGGGCTTTATTGTGTTACGGTGCTTTGTTTGTGTGGAGTCGTGAAAGTAGATCGTGGTTTCCCCTTTAATATCAGTGGGTGGGGGGTTGCGACCCCCCTCTCCGCTAGCTCCCCTGGGGTTGGGAGGTTTGTGGGGACAAAAGAGGTATGTTGCCCCAACCCTTCTGGACCCAGGAGACCAGGGAGAGTGGATCGATTCCCCCCTCCCCTCCTTAAAACAACTCCATTTTTAAAGAGAAGAAAAGACGGAGTTGTTTTAAGGACGGGGGGATCGATCCCCTCTCCCTGGTCTCCTGGGTCCAGAAGGGTTTGGGCAACATACCCCTTTTGTTCCCACAAACCTCCCAACCCTAGGGTAGCCAGCAGAGAGGGGGATCGCAACCCCCCCCACCTACTGATATTAAAGGGGAAACTCCAGTCAGGACCTTCAGGCGCCGTGGGTGAGGGAAAGAAAGCCGGCTGGTGTTTGCTTGGCTGTGATGCGGTGAGTTGTTTTTCTTTTTAATTTTTCGGGTGCTGGTTTCCTCAGCGTTCTGCGCGCTCATGGCGCGCAGGACGCTGGGGCTTGTAGTTATGGGTTGGTGCTTTGTGTTTTTCTTTTGATTGGCTGCGGCGCGTTTCTGAACGCTGCGCCGTGCGAGAGCCTCTCAGCCTGATTGGCTCTGGCGCGGCGCGGCGCGAGGAATGTTGGGAAGTGAAGTTGTTTCCCTTTCTTCGCGTTTGTGGGGCTGTTGCCCCACTGCCGGTTTTCTCAATCCTTCGTTAACCTGCGGACCCAGATCGGCCGTGTGCACGAAGGGTGAGTGCAGGCAAGTAGGGCGAGGCATAGCAACCTATAGCCAGTTCCAACGGTTAACCCTTGGATTTATAGGTTAAGATAAAACCTGTTCTTCTTATTGTGCCATATCTGATATTGGAGAGCATCATGGTGATCAGCCATTTAGGCACGCAAGATGGATTCAAGTGGGATTTAATCCTCTTGGGGACCATCATCTTTCCCTGTGGACTTTGTCACCCAAGGTTGTTAGTCCTCAGGGTTGTCAGGTTGACTGCTGCCTGACAATCGGCATTGAGTCATTGAAAGCCTTTCCTTAAGGACTTTCAATTCCACTTGGATTTACATTTCCACCAAGACTACAAATGGACAGATTATCTACCAGGAGTGGATTTCTTTTGACTTCCAAGCAACGTCTCAGTCTGGAAGCACCATGATAGACAAACCAACTGCTCAACAAGTTTACTCTTCTACCAAACTACAAACAGTAAAGATGCCTAAAGATTGGCTGCAACTATTCAATACTATGGTAAATGTGTATGCAAAGCAACACCATAATTCTACAAGTCACTAAAGCTAGGGGCCATGGTATCAGATGCCAGAATGTTATGGATGGTGTCAAAAGGAGGGAAACACACACAGCATTGAATGTGGGACAGAAATCAAGTCGGCTATGAAAGGCAATCTGTTTCTTTCTAGGTAGGGAACAACATCCACGGATTTTATGTATGTACGATCAAAAGGTAATGTTGTGATGGCCCATCAAAACTACTTAAAGTAGATGTTCAATAATTTTGACTAAGAGAAGGGCACCCGCCCTGAATTCAAACTTACAGAATAAAAGACTTGAAATATCAAGTGAGTTATTTTTATTAATTAATTATATTTATACCCCGCCCATCTAGGAGATTTTACTACTCTGGGTGGCCAACAACAGAAAACTCACACATTAAAAAACAGTCACACATTTTAAAAATACATATAAGTATACCAGGAACAAAAAATAAAAAAAACTTAACACTCAGCCATTGGCAATATACTCCCTAAACCCTCTTTAAAAAGAAATGGTTTTAACTGTTTTTAAAATATACACAATGTGGAAAGGAAACTCAGAAGTAGGTGGCCATTGGGGGAAAACATCTAATGTTGCGGAGGAACAAGGGAGACCTGGCACAGACTGGGTACAGTACAGTGGTACCTCGGATAAAGTCCGATTCGGATAAAGTCGCAGTTTTCATGCACATGCGATGCATCGCATAAAGTCCAGAACCGCTAAAAATGGACATTATCTGAGGTATTTGGTATAGGAACCTCGGATAAAGTCCATTTTTGGACGTTATCCGATGCATCGCCCATTTGATTCGGATAAAGTCCAAACTTGTGGAACAGAGTTTGGACTTTATCTGAGGTTCTACTGTATATGGTTATGGGGAGAACTGAGGGCTAACTAAATAAATGGAAGCAAGCGAACGAGCATCTGCATGCCAATACAAGTACAAGCAGAATACTGGATAACAAATAAAAAGAGCAGGAGAGAAATACAGTATAACAATCTCAACAATGGACAGAACATGCTAGGTAAGTTGATAGATACTGTACAGGGGAAAGAGGTTCCAAAGAAAACAGGTGCATATTTGTCTATACACAGAATAAAAATGTTTGTATCAGTTAATACCTGCTATGTATATTTCATGTATTAACAATGTCCAACTTGAACACCAAGAAAATGCAAGAAAAACAATCACAAACCCAACAGCAATGAATAAAAAATTTAAATCTCTTTAAATAAATGAGAAAGGTGGAGTTTAGTATAGTAGTTGACATGCTTAACTAGAGGGGGCATGATCCGGCCCCCAGCTTTAAAAGGGTGAGGACCCTTGCTTTAGGGAGCACTGTTATTGTCACAAGGAGAGAGAGAGAAAGAGAAAGGTTTCAGTTTTGCTTATGGGTGGGTCCGTTTGGTTCTGTTCTGTCCTCTTTACTAGGCCACAAAGCAGTGGAAAGGTCACCCTTGCTCAAAAGGCAGTCATATCTGACTCTAGGGTATGGTGCTCATCTCAGCCAGAGTCGGCACTGTCTGTGCCTGCAGGCATTTCCGTGGTCATGTGGCAGGCATGATTAACACCTAATGCTGCTACCTTCCCACTGAAGTGGTACCTATTTATCTAATTGCAATTTCTTGCTTTTGAACTCCCAGGTTAGCAGAAGCAGGGACAACCTCAACTAAAGGGGCAAAGTGATGGATGGATGGTAGATATGGAGAGGATTTGGTTCAAGCCACAGACCTTCTAGCTACTCAACTTGATCACCATGGAAATTCAAACCAGTCTCTGAAATGTTCAGCTGGCTGGATAGCTCTGAGAAACTGTTAACTAGTTCCCATACCATCTTGTTCTCTAAAATTAATCTTCTTTCACTGTAGTGTCTTCTTCCTTTTAGGTATAAGGTATCTGGCTGTAGAGTCAGAGTTTGGGAGTTCAGTTTCCCACTGTGCCTCCTGGGAGAAGAGCCAGCCTGTGTAGACTTGGGCAAGCTGCAAAGTACTAGGCTACCCCCAAATCCACTTTTGTGTATATCCTCTCTTTCACTCATCCTCTCACTCACTTAAACAGAGGAATGGTCTAGCCATATTACTTTCTATGGTGAACATATTTGTGGAATTCTTGTTTAAAAGCTATTCATATTTCTACTGAAGATTTTAATCTCCTGGCAGAATATCCTCTTATTGCAATAAATATGGGGGACATATTCAAATACAGAGATCTCTTTACTAGTAGATCTTTTCCAGTAAAGATCTCAAAGAACAGTATAAATATCTCTTTCGTTCTCTTTATGTTGCTATATCCCCTCCTTTTTGTGTGTGTGTATGAGAGAGAGAGATAGTGCATATCACTAACAAAAATGTTCAAGAAATAATACGCAAGGTAACACTGGAATCCAGAATTGAAGAATCCACCACACTCAGAATTTCCTACAAGAGGAGACTGACAATGTTTTTAAAAAACAGCATTTTACTCCACATTCCAGAATTGAGGTAGATCCCAGTTATAGCTGACAATGAGCAGCTCTACTGTTAGGATGCTAAGAGCTGGCTTATCCACTTCCACAGTGAGCAAGACCGACTGCAACAGTTTTGAATGAAATGTAGAGCTTCTGTTTATCTCTCTTATCAAAATGTTCTGCTGAAAAACAGAATAAGTACAGTATAGCAAATGCTGAAGGAAAAACTAACAGTGACCTGATACAGAAGGTTATACAGAACTATTTAGAGATACTGGTATGGTTCATATGTAACACTAAACTACTGTTCAACACAAGCATATGCTCCCTTCCTCCATTCATTTTCCGTTTCTGCTCCCACTTGCTATTTAGGAACAAATCACAGTTTGTCTTTCACATCCAAAGCAAGCAAATGATTGTTTACCACTAAACTGAAAGTGAAAGGGGCAATTACTGCCTAACTATGGGGTTATTTCAGTGATGCGACACCATGGATGGCCCTGCATCTGAATTATTGCACTGCAACTCAATAATGATAGTGAGAAAAGTAGTAATAAAATCGGAATACAGAACCTCAGGTGAAACTCGGAAAATTAGAATATCGTGCAAATGTTCGTTAAGTCCAGTAATGCAACTTAAAAGGTGAAACAAATATATGAGATACTCATTACATGCAAAGCGAGATAGTTCAAGCCTTACTTTGTTATAATATTGATGCTTATGGCTTACAGTTTATGAAAACCCCAACCCCCCAATCTCATGTACCCCATAATCATGACATAATCTCATGTACGCTGTACACCATACCATGTTCATCACAATATAACGAATTAAGGCATGACATCTCTCGCTTGGCATGTAGTGAGTCTACCTCATATATTTGTTTCACCTTTTAAGTGAAATGAATGGACATTTCTGAGTTTCACCTGTATGTTAAATGCCTAGCTAATATAAAGTATAGTACAGTACTTGAAATGACTTAACAGAACAAAGAATATCAAGAGGGCAAAATGTCAAAAACAAGCAAGTCAGCAAGCTGCTTAAGACTTCCAGGATAACACTGAGAAAGAAAAGGAAAAGGATGTAGTAATTCTGTCATTCAGGATAAGCTAACAAGAGGCGCCATCAACAGTGACAACTGGGCAAGGAAGATGAATTTTAGAGAACAAGATGGCAGTGGAACTAGCTAAAGAAAAAAATATCAATACATAAACAAAATGAAGAATGATATGATGGCTTTAGTTGGTCCCCCTCTTTGCCTGTCCCTATAACTCCTTGTTTCCTCTCTACCATCTTTTATTTAGTGCCTGAGTGTATTAGATATAAAATCATGGTTATATAAAAGAGCTGTTATTTGCACTTCATCACTCAAAACATGGATTATTCCAAATCTAAAACTGTTTCTGAGATCTTACTGAAAATAGCATTGATGTAGCAATTGATTTTCTCTCACATGATGTAATGTGGCATCTAAAAAGTATACTAGGTGACTCTATTTTATTAATTTATAATTACATTCTAATCCCACAAAAACGCTCAAAGTGGCTAACAGACATCACTGGAAAAAATGTAAACAGGAACCACAATTAAAATTGTGAAAATAAAATTTGTCAAAATAATTCTATCTAAAGAATCTGAATCCATTGCCCACTTTATGGGGTAGGTAAAACTTATTATGCGCCTTCAAGTTGGAATCAATTTAAAGTGAACCTAAAAGGACTTTCAAGTAGTGGTTTCACTAGTTCCACATCCCCATTGAACTTCCATGTCTGAGTGGGGATTCAAACCCAGGCTGTCTAAGTCTTAGTCCAACACACTAGCCTCATTCAGGCATCCCCTGAGCGGAGTTTCTCCAGCAAAAATCCTTTCAACCCAGAATAATTCCTGACACAAAATTATACTGTTGGAATACCTGTATGGGTCCAGATCAGGTTGAGATTTTTTTTTACCAATAAAGGCTACAAAGGCCCCTGTCCTGAGGCCCCCAAAGACTTCCCCAGGGCAAAAGGGAGTCCCCAGGGGCCTCAGAACCTTGAAAATAGTTTGGATTAAATACTATTAGCAATGGATGAGGGTGTCATCCAGTTTGTGCCATGTAACTTTATGCAAGAAGATGCTGGCGAAAAGGTCTGCTAGGCACCCTCCCTTAAATCAAGGCCCCTGGGAGGTTTTGGACTACACTGCCCATCATTCCTAGCCAGAATGTTTATGCTGGCTAAGAATGATGAGTTCTATAGTCCAACACAGCTAGAGGGTGCCAGGTAAAAGGAAAATACACTGCACTGAGCAAGGGAGACAGTTCCAACAGTCTCTCTAGTCATAGGCTCCCTAGCCAATATCAGGTCAACTACTCTATCAGGTTAACCACCCATAAGATTGTTAAGATTTCTCAAGAACTCTACATGTAGCACTCACCATCCTTCACTAGTGGTGTGCTGTCTAGAAAAGATGAGAGGTTAAATCTGATGACATCTAGAATACTGCAAGGTGCCTACACATGCATGTGGGTGTATGGATAATTTCTACATCACCACAAAATATTTATTTCTTCTGCTGCTTCCAGCCCAGCAACAGCTATCAACCTATGCTACAACTTCTTCCAGAAATGAATGCATGAAACAAGAACTGGAAATTAATTTTCTAGGAACCCCAACCTCTTAATTGGAAAACATTGCGTCAGATACACAATCTCTAGCTGCTAATCCTTAATGGTAAAGAGTCACCTTGCACATAGGTGTTAACAGATGTAGGCGAGTCCAAATTAGGTCTTAACTACAGTACTCACAAAATCAAATCACCATACTCTACTATTTATGTATCTTTAGAACTCCTTTACTACTCAGCTTTCTTCCTCCTCCTCTGGGGAAAGACTTACATGCAAAGAAATGAGAATAAGTCTTAGGCTGATAGATTGCATAAGCAGATCACATATTTCAATGCCTCTCATGTTACAAGTGTACACTACAATGCACAAAGGATTTTGTGAGCCATGCCTCTTTCACAGAAAAACAGTTAAAGTTCTCTGTATGTAGACAACACAAGGCAGAAAAATTACCACAGTCCCTTCCCCTTGTGTTTGTCCAAAGGACTGTAAAAATACACTTTCCCAAAAATTATTAGCACCTATCAGATGTCAAGTGGCTTAGTGGTTAAGACGCTGAAGGTCGGCAGGTCAGCAGTTTGAGACCCAAGTGCTGCACGATTCAGTGAGTTCCCATTTCCGTCGAAGCTCCTGCCAACCTAGCAGTTCGAAAGCAAGAAATTGCAAGTAGATAGATAGGTACCACTTTGGTGGGAAGCTAAACAGCGTTCCGTGCACTCTGGTGTTTAGTCAAGCCTGCCACATGTCCACGGAAATGTCTTCAGACACAGACAGCACTAGCTCTTTGCCTATAAACAGAGATCAGCACTGAACCCTAGAGTCGGATACGACCGGCTTCCGAACAAGGGTGACCTTTAACCTTTACTATTGGATGTCAAGACAAACCAAGGTGTCACAGAAAGAATGAACAACATTAAGCCCTCCTATTTCTCTGCATAAAAGGGTGAGAATATTAGAAGTTTCATCTCCTAGAATTCTCTTTCATCCAAATTTGGCAAACTGCAGCTTACAAAACCTACATTTCCTCAAACCAAGATTCCAAACTAAGATGCCAGGACAAACTGGGTTGTGCACATTATATGTTACTACAATTGTATGAAAGCACAGATGATTGAAATTATTTGCTGTTAAATACCAAAGGAAGCTTATAAAATTCCTCCTTATGTGTGAAGGAGAAAGAACAAGTAAAGGTAAAGGTCACCCTTGCTTAAAGCCAGTTGTACCCAACTCTAGGGTTCAGTGCTCATCTCTGTTTCAAAGCTGAAGAGCCAGTGCTGTGCTTCTGCAGACATTTCTGTGTACATGTGGCAGGCATGCCTCAACACCGGAATGCATGGTGCTGTAGGCTAAAAATGTGAAGAATATTGTGCCAGGACAGAACACCTGAAGGAGAAATTTTAAAGCCATATGAAATTTCTTGCTTCTAGTCAAAGAAAGAGATCTTTCTTCCTCTTAGGGCTCCTGTAATTTAAACAAAATGTCTCTAGTGGATTTTTATTTTGGAAAACAAATAACAGAAACATAGCAAGCACAGAAACACTGGCTGATTAGGAACAATGACAGTGACTCATCCAGTGCTTTAATTTCTTAAATAAAACAACCACTATTTTAATTTCAAGCAATTCATATAACCTGCTCAACTCTGCACAAAACAGACACTTTCGCATTAACACCAGCAATTTTGTATGAACATATTTTCTCCAATATAAGAACTCTATTGAAAATGCCAGGATGTTCCTTGCCACTAAGTTAAATGTTAAAATTCGTTATTCACACCTGCAATTATGATACAAGTGATGATTTCCATCTCTAATACAGGCTCGTCACAAACCATGATTTGTTCCCACATACAACCTGAGCTACCTTCTCACACCCTGTACAGGTTGTCAGACAATCTTTGTTATTTCCTACCTCCATCTCCTCCACCAGGATCTACAGGTGAAACTCGGAAAATTAGAATATCGTGCAAATGTTCATTCAGTTCAGGAATGCAACTTAAAAGGTGAAACAAATATGAGGTAGACTCATTACATGCAAAGCGAGATAGTTCAAGCCTTACTTTGTTATAAAATTGGTGCTTATGGCTTACAGCTGATGAAAACCCCAACCCCCCAATCTCATGTACCCCATAATCATCACATAATCTCATGTACGCTGTACGCCATGATCATCACAATTATAACTAATTAAGGCATAACATCTCTCGCTTTGCATGCAGTGAGTCTATCTTATAAATTTGTTTCACCTTTTAAGTGAAATGAATGAACATTTGCACAATATTCTAATTTTCCGAGTTTCACCTATACAGCGGTACCTCGCATAACGAATGCTTCGCATAGTGAAAAATTTGCATAACGAAGCGTTTGTAATGCAAGGGTGATAGTCCGCATAATGAAAAAAATCATTCGTTATGCAGGGTTTTCGGTAGCCGGGGTATACCTGGGCCAATGGGAACCCCGGATAACAAACATTTTTTGTTCGTTATCTGGGGCATCTCCCATTAGCTTCGCATAACGAAAAAACCGCATAGCGAAGCAACTCGCAGAACAGAGGTTGTTTTTTTTTTGTTATGTGGGGTTCTACTACATAGTACTTAAAAATTTTAGTAGAAAAGAATAACTTGCATGTACTACGATGTAAAAAGAAAATCCTTGAAAATACAGAACAAGAATGCAGAAAGGAGGTTAAATTATAAAATTTCTCTGCTTTTCTCATGAGCATAGTGTGAAAAAACTAGTGGGTCTTTTTTTAACTACAGAAAATTATAAAGCATTCAAAAAGGTGCTCACCCTTCTGCTGCAACCTCAAGGTGGTTTTTCCACCACATTCTTATACTAAACCAAGAAAGCCTCCATTTCTTCTAGGAAATGAAATGGCAAACTGACCTAATGGGAGTTTTAGCTTGTACCATTTCAGAGATGAAATGAAGGGTATTTTTTATGGTATTTTTAAAAACACCTTTCTACATTTAGTAAACAAATGCCTCTGGAAAACCTTTCTTCCTAACAAGGAATTTTTTTTTTTACTAGAAGGTGTTTTGGCTGTGTGGATTTAAAAGAAATAAGCACTTAATGCTATGATTCAGTTGCCTGTAGTCTGAATGAGTACAACTCCTGAAAGCCATCACATCTATTTCCCCCTAGCAGCTTGCATGGGAAAACGTATCCCTTGCAAGGCCACCCATGTGCACTACCTGAGAAATAAATTCCTCCCTACCAGCCCACCTCACCAGTAAAAGTTACACTAAAGAGATATACCTATACACACTACCTTTTCTGTCTATAGTACTACCTCATACAATGATTTTAATCAGTTCCACGGGGCTTGTTGTTGTATGAAAAAACTGCTATACAATGCATGCATCGTATAGATTTCCCCTATGGGATGCATCATACAACAATTTTTTTTCGCTAAGTGGTTTTTCCCATTGAAAAATCATTGTACGATTTGTTATGCGGGACGCCAATTTTCCCCAAAACCTAATTGTTATGCGATTTTGTTGCTATATGGAGCAATTGTTGTATGAGGTTCCACTGTACAGTAAAAAGAAACAGGCCACACAAAAAAATAGGGGTTCTCCTCGTCTACCGTCTGAGGTGAATCTACCGTTTCATCTGTTGTTGTTCAGTCGCACAGTCGATTCCAACCCTTTGCGGCCTTATGGACCATTGCCTGCCAGGCACCTCTGTCCTCTACCATCCTCCTCAGCCCGCCCAGCTTTGTACCCATTGCGTCTACAATACCATCTAGCCATCTCATTTTTGTCCTCCCCCTTCTTTGTCCTCCCCCTTTCCCAGCGTCAAGGCTTTCTCAAGTGAATCCTCTCTTCACATTTGATGTCCAAAGTACTTTAGCTTCATCTTTACTATTTGACCTTCTAATTAGCAGTCAGGGTTGATTTCGTCTAAGATCGACCTATTTGTTCTCCTCACTGTCCGGGGACCCTCAAAACTCTCCCCCAAAACCTTATTTCAAAGGCATCTATTCTTCTGCGCTCAGCTTTCCTAATGGTCCAGCTCTCACACCCATAAATTACCGCCGGGAATACCACTGCTTTGACTATGCGAATTTTTGTTTGCAAAGTGATGTCTACTTTTAACTATATTCCCCATTTCATTTATTTCCCCTTTATTAGTCTAAATAAAGACCAGACTCCTACCAACCTAGCGGATTTGTTATGATAAATAGGTACAGCTTCAGTGGGAACGGTAGCAGTGTTCCGTGCACTGTGTCTAGTAATAATTCTGTGTCAGAAATTATTCTGTATCGAAGGGATTTTTGTGTGGAAGAAACTCTGCTCAAGCCCAAATGAGGCTCCATTCATATCCCCAAGAGCTGGGTGCTCAATCCATCATGCAGTACCCAGGCCTCGAACTGCCGACTTGCCAGCCTTCCAGCTAACAAGGCGAGCTTCTTAACCAATGAGCCACCGCAAGGCCCCTCCGGTGTCTAGTCATGCCTGCCACATGACCACGGAAAGGGCTCTTGTTGGGGGCTGTAAACGGAGATGAGCACCGCACCCTAGAGTCGGATACGACCGTCTTTCGGGCAAGGAGGGCCCCCACTTTTTTAAAAAAACCTTTAAAGAGCACAGCCTGGAGCTTGATTTCCTCGCTCTCAACTTTTTAAGCAAATGTTTCAGGTCAGCAGAAGACCCCCTCCACTCGCCCCTTATCTCCGTGGGCGGCTAGATTTCTCCATGCAGGGACAGAAGCACACGCCACCACTGTGCACCCACCCCACCCCCGGTTGTTATCGCGAGATGTCCCCGTCCGGAAGGTTCCATGTGCCCCCCCCCCCAAGAGACCTGGGCCGCCGCCTCTCTCCCTCCTCACACCCGAGGCCTATCCCGGAAGGCTTCCGCCTCTCACGCGCCTCTTCTTCCCGGTTACCTCATGGCCGCCTTTTCCCCCGGGTCCACTTTTAATCCTCCTCACCTGCCGGGCGCGCTGAACCGCATCGGCGAAGGCGTCCTTGCGGATCCCGCCAGGGCCGGGACCCGCCGCTCCGCCGGCCGGGCCGCCGCCACCGCCACCTTGGTTTGGCGGCCCGGCGGCCCCAGCTCCTCCGCCAGCGCCCGGCGGCACAGCATTAGGCGGCGGCGGGCCGCCGGCGCTATAGTCCGACATGGCGGCGGAGATCGAGGCGGCGGCGGCGGCAAGGAAGGCTCAACGCGGGAACCAGGCCGGAAAGCTCCCCTCACACAGACACACACATACGCGCAGCGCACTGCACGCTGGGAAGGCGAGGGGCGGGATTTCCCCGCCTCCCCCGCCACAGGACCCGCCTCCTCCGCGGGCCAATCCTAGTCGCGGCGGAGGTAACTGACAGGAGAGCGCAGCCAGTGGGTGGGAAAGGAAAGAGGCTCGTCCTGTCAGAAACGGAGGTGGGCGGGATTTGGCGGAAGCAGGAGTGTCAGCTCGTTCCTCCTATGGCGAAAGAGCTTATCGATTTTCTCTCCCTCTATTGGAGAAGCGCGCGGGGACAGATGGATCGCGCGGCGGCGGGTTGAGCCCGCCCGAATGGAAACGATGGTTTCCTCAGCCTCGAGGGTTTCCCATTGGAGAAACGGCGGAAGACGTCACGTGCCCCGTCCGCTGGCGGCGTCAGCCTCTCAGCCAATCGCGGAGCTTTGCCTGGAGGGTGAATCGAATCCCGCTCTCGCTCTCCCGAATTTAAGGCTCTTAAAGGGCGGGCCGCGGGAGGCGAGAGACGGACTGTCTCAGTCTGGTCAGCTGCTTTGGAGGGGACCCCCAGCAAGAGGGGAAGGGGGCGGGGACCGAAGGCGAATCAAAGGAACAGCTCTTCGCAAAGCTGGCAGGGACGAACCCGGGTCTAAACGCGGTTTCACACGTGCACAGGCTAGACACGCATCCAGGAGACCAGGAAATAAAAATCAGAAGGAAACACGACACCCTTCTTATCTCGCTCAAATATAGAAATTCCACTTATATACCTCCCAATAGCTCTTAATGAAGGGACTGCAGTGGCCAGACGCTGACTGGGAGGCGGAAGGTCAGCAGTTTAAAAACCCGAGTATTGCATGACGGAGTGAGCGCCCGTCTCTGTCCCAGCTCCTGCCAACCTAGCAGTTCGAAAGCAAGGCATTGCAAGTAGGGAAAATAGGGACCACTTCGCTGGGAAGGTAAACAGCGTTCCGTGCGCTCAGATGTCTAGTCATGCCTGCCACATGATCCCGGGAACGTCTGCAGAAGCAGACAGCGCTGGCTCTTCGGCTTTGAAACAGAGATGAGCACTGGACCCTAGAATCGGATACAACTCGCTTTCGAGCAAGGGTGACCTTAGCGCTTAATGGGACTGCAGTGGCTCAAATGGTTAAGACGCTGACTGGGAGGCGGAAGGTCAGCAGTTCAAAAACCCGAGTATTGCATGACGGAGTGAGCATCTGTCTCTGTCCCAGCTCCTGCCAGCCTAGCCGTTCGAAAGCAAGGCATTGCAAGTAGATCAATAGGGACCACTTTAGTGGGAGGACAAACAGTGTCCCGTGCACTTTGGTGTCTAGGCATGCCTGCCACATGACCACGGAAACGTCTGCAAACGCAGATAGCGCTGGCTCTTTGGCTTTGAAACAGAGATAGGCACTGAACCCTGAGTCGGATACAACTGGGTTTCAAGCAAGAGTGACCTTTACCTTATAGTGCTTAATACACTCTCTTGGAGGTTTACAGGTAATTAGCACTTTGTTCCCAACCCTGCTGGATACTCATTTTACTGACCTCGGAAGGATGGAAAGCTGGAGTCAATCTTGAACCTGTCAGGATTGAATTCACAAAGTTTGGGCTGCAGTACAGCAGTTTTAACCACTGCGCCGCCGAAGCCTGGCAATGACGTGAGTGAGGGCGCCGCATGATTGCCTTGCAGGTGGCAAGGAGTGAGAAGCCGTGACTATTTTTTTAATCCTCTTAGGCTCTGGCAAATTGGGAAAGGGGAGGAATTTAGAGGTATTAAGGCTTGTGCTGCCGCTGGTCTACAATTCCTAGCACTCTTCCCATCATCGTTCCTTGTTGATTTCTGAGAATTGTAGATGTTCTCTTCCCCACCCACCACAAGGAACCGCACAAATTTAGACACTTCTCCTTGGAAAGTTCGGTTTCACTTACCAGTGATAACTTTCGTTCTTCGAGTATATAGTTTGTGAATACACACTCATGGGTTATGCGCCTGCGCAGAACGGCCGATCGGAGGCTTGAAAAGCTATTGGTCAAAAGTTTTGGCGGTAAGACCGCCCACCGTACCGCCCACCCTGAGGCGCCCGCGCGCCATTTTACCTCAGTTCCATACTTAAGCCAAGCACAGGATAAACCAATTGATCTCATCCGTGCAGCTCAAGAGGGGAGGCAGGGTGGGTAGTGTGTATTCACAAACTATATACTCGAAGAACGAAAGTTATCACTGGTAAGTGAAACCGAACTTTCTCCTTCGTATAGTTTGTGAATCCACACTCATGGGAGATTAGCAAGCTCGCACTTACTTGGTCGGTGGGCAGTCGGATGAGATGATCCCACGATGAAGATGATGATGACGGTCAGGCAGGGTGAACTGTCAAGGGCGATGGGCCCGGAGCCCCCGAGTGAGGACGACACGGCCAAGCCTGGCGTCCGCAGTGGCTCTGGTGTCCACCCTGTAGTGCTGGACAAATGTAGAAGGTCTGGACCAGGTGGCAGCCTTACAGATGTCCACAAGCGGTGTGCCCTCCAGAAAAGCCGTGGATGTTGCAACCGCTCTGGTAGAGTGCGCCCTGACATGCGGTGGAGGGGGCAGCGATGCCGACTCGTAGGCCAAGTAGATGGTAGAGGTGATCCAGTTGGAGAACCGCTGCGCAGAGATGGGTTCGCCTTTGGACTTGCCCCCATACGCCACGAAAAGGCGTTGCGACTTCCAGAACTCCCGTGTCCTGCTGGTGTAAAACAATAAAGCCCGTCTGACATCCAGCGTGTGCCAAGTCCTTTCTTGGGCGTTAGTGGGGTTCTGGAAGAATGTTGGCAAGGAGATAGTCTGTGCCATATGAAACTGGGAGACCACCTTGGGGAGGAAGGTGATGTCCGCTTGGAGTACCACACGGTCATTGAAGAATTGGAGAAAGGGTGCGTCTGCCTGCAGAGCGACCAGCTCACCAGCTCGTCGAGCAGACGTGATGGCCACAAGAAAAGCCATCTTCCAAGTGAGGAGACGAGCATCCGCGGTAGCCATGGGCTCGAAAGGAGTCCTGGTGAGCGCGTTAAGGATGGTAGAGAGTGACCATTGGGCCGTCGGAGTCCTGACCGGAGGGAAGGCGTTCCGCAATCCCTTGAGGAAACGTTTCACTGTTTGGTCACGGAAAGCGCCGGAAGCGGGCGAGCCAGCTGGAGAGTGAGCCACCACCGCTGCGAGGTGTACTCGGATGGAGGCGATACTGAGGCCAGACTCCGCCAGATGGAGGAGGTAGGTCAAGACGTCCTGCAGTTCCACCTGCGAGAGGGGGGTCTGCTGAGATGCCAGGAAAGCACAAAAGCGTCTGTATTTGGAAGCGTAGGACTTCCTTGTGGAAGGGCGCCTGGCTAGCTCCAGGATCCTGGACAGTCTGGGGTTATCCTCCACGCGTTGAGGTGGAGGCTGGGTAGGTCCGAGTGGTGAAGCTGGCCCTGTTCCATTTGGAGGAGCGTCGGTGACTCCGGTAGCGTGCGATACTGAGATGACATGTGCAACAGCAGCGGAAACCATGGTTGGCGAGGCCACGCTGGGGCCACTAGGATGGCCCTGGTCTTGTGCTGAAGCATTCTGGTGAGAACCTTCTGGATCAGCGGAAACGGAGGAAAAGCGTAGAAATAGTCCTGATCCCACCGTTTCATGAAGGCATCGCCCTCGGAGTCCACACCGATGCTCGCCCTGGAGCAGTACCTGTGGCATTTCGTGTTGGACTCCGTTGCGAAGAGGTCGATGTTCGGAGTCCCCCAGGCCTCGCAAAGCGACTGGAAAACCTCGTCGTTCAGTTCCCATTCGTGGGTCGTCGAGGTGAGGCGGCTGAGATGGTCGGCCAGGACATTCAGCTTGCCCTGAATGTGCACTCCAATCGGGAAAATGTGCCTCTCCAGGCACCATTCCCAGAGTTGCACAGCGAGGTAGAGAAGGGTGGTGGACCGTGTTCCTCCCTGCTTGTTCAGATACGCCACAGCCGTGGTGTTGTCCGATGCCACTTGGACCGCCTTGCCCATGAGCAGGCTCTCGAAGGAACGGAGGGCCTTCCAAATGGCCAGTAGCTCCAAGTAGTTGATATGGTGCACCATCTCCTGAGGCGACCAAGGGTTGTTGACCGTGAGAGTCCCGCAGGCAGCCCCCCAGCCGAGGTTGCTTGCGTCGGTCAATATTTGCAACGAGGATTGCGGGGGGTAAAAGCTCTTCCCCGTTGTAATGTTGAGTGGCGTCGTCCACCACAGCAGCTGGTCCCGCAGCTCCGGAGATGGAGTTAGCCGTTTGGACTGACTCTCCTGGAGCGCGTCGAATTCGTGCAGAAGCCACGACTGTAGGGACCGGAACTTTAACTTGGCGTGAGGGACCACAGCCGTCGTTGAGGCCATAAGGCCTAGCAGTCTTTGAGCCTTCTTCGCTCAGACGCACGGTTTGGTGCGAAAATCGTTCACCCCCTGCGCGATGTCCTGCAAGCGCTTCTGGGGTGCAAAGGCTCTGGTGGCAAGCGAGTCGAGTACCGCTCCGATGTACTCGACGCGTTGAGAGGGAATCAGCTTCGATTTGGTGAAGTTGATCCTGAGGCCGAGACTCTCCATGAGGTGGACCGTGAATTGCGTGTCCCGAACGGCCGACGAGCTGGTGGGGGATACGATCAGCCAGTCGTCGATGTATGGGAAGACCCTGATTCCCCGCTGGCGAAGGAAGGCAGCCACCGGAGCCATGCATTTGGTGAAGACTCGTGGTGCCGTGGCCAGACCGAACGGTAGACATCGGCACTGGTACACCGAATTGCCGATGCGGAACCGGAGGAACCTTCGGTGCTCCTCGAGGATGGAGACATGGAAATAGGCGTCCTTGAGGTCTATGACTGTGAACCAGTCCCCTTTGTTGATGAGGGGAAGGACGGTCTGCAGGGTCACCATCCGGAACTTCCTGGTGTGGATGCACTTGTTGAGGCGGCGCAGGTCCAGAATCGGGCGAAGTCCTCCGTCCTTCTTCTGAACCACGAAGTACCTCGAGTAGAAGCCGTTGTCCCAATCGGGCGGTGCCACCCGCTCGATGGCTCCCTTGGACAGAAGAGTTGATATTTCTTCCTCCAAATGGGGGGACGAGGTGGTGAGACGATGTCTTCCTACCCGAGGCGCTCGCACGAACTCGATGGCGTAGCCAGAGGACAAGATCTTTAAGACTCACCGGTCGTCCGTGATGCCTGACCATACCTGGAGGAAGTTCCGGAGGGGGAGGTACGGGATGTGGAGCGAGAGAGACTCGGCCGTCGCAGCTTCAAACGCATGACTTGGACTTAGCGTCCGAACGCTTGCCGTGCCCGTAGGGCTGGTAGCGGGGCTTGTGCTGGCGCCGTTGCTTGAAGGAGCCAGACCTTGGCTATTCCACGGGGCCACCCTGTTGTTGCGGGTTCCCCTGGTACCGCCGCGTGAAGGGCTGGAATCTCGGCCTGGCAGCCAGAGCCGGCGTGGTGAGCCCCAGGAACTTGGAGGTGGAGTTGGTCTGCCGCATTTCATTGAGGACCTTGTCCGTGTCCTGCCCGAAGAGGCCCTGCCCGTCGAAGGGAAACTCCTCGATGAGCTTCTTCATAGCATCATCGAGGGAGGTGCCCCTAAGCCAGGCGTGACGACGGAGCAGGATAGCAGACGCCATGTCCTTCGCCGCATAGTCATTGATATGCCTGGCTGTTCTCATTTGTTGCTCCGCCAGGAAATCGCCCTCGGATGCCAGCGCGTCGATCCGTTTCTGGGCGTCGGCGGGCAACTTCGCCGTTTCGGTCTTCACTTGCTCCCAGAGGTGAGACTGGTAAAGGCCCATGGCAGCCGAGTAGTTGGCGGCGCGGAGGAAGAGGGAACCGGTGGCGTAGAATTTACGGCCCACCGCGTCCAGCTTCTTCCCTTCCGGGGTCGAAGGCACCGGGAACCCGCTGGTGGCCGTCCTGTGTTGAAAGGCCTTGACCACCAGGGAATTTGGCAAGGGGTGCGCTTGCAGGAACTCGACGTTCTCGTCCAGGACTCTATACATGCCGTCGAGCCTGGACGAAACGGAGTGTGCTGACACCGGCTTCCTCCATGTCGCCTTCGCCGACGTCAACATGGACGGTAGCATGGTGATGTGTACCGGCCGTACCGCCCGTCTGTCCAGCTTGGCGGTCATTTGGTCTTCACCTTCCAGTGGGGGCTGGTCCACCTTCAGGTTCAGAGCGGTGCCGAGGCGTGTCAGCATGGCCGTAAGCGAGCGTTGATCCTCACCACGCGGTGGGTCAACCGCACCGATGGCCTGGTCCGGCATCCTCTCGGCGTCGACGTCTCCCTCGTCCTCCTCCGAAGAGGCGCTGGAGTCATCGGAGGACGAGGGAGGAACTCTTACATCCACGTCGGGACCGCGCCAGTACGGCCTGGGTGGGCCGGTGGGATGGGAGTCCACCGCATCAACGTCTGGACCAACCCGCGACGATGTGGGTGGGCCAGCGGAGCAGATACTCGACCCTCGGGAGGTCGGAGGGGCCACAGCAGGGCCAACATCCCTGGGGCTTGCGGTGGTCGGAACCGGAGCCGCAGAGGCCGCAGGCATGGAGGTCTTAAACTGGCTGGCAAAAGTCTGAGCCATGACCTCAAACATCCCTTTCAGGAGCTCCATCTGGGCTGGATTCGGCATCGTCGGGAGCGACGAAACGGTGGCCGACGAAACGGTGGCTGGCAGAATCGGCGACGAAACGGTGGCCGGCATGGTGATTGCCGCGTCGTTGAGTGTTGGAGTCCTGGGCCTTGGGGAGACAGAGGCCTGTCTCGTAGGCGAACGGGCCCTCCCACGAGACGGCGACGGGAGCACCTGAAGTGGGTGAGCTGGAGCCCCAGCCCTGCGTCCTTTTTCAGGCGATCCCGAGGAGGACCGTCCTCCCCAGATGGAAGACCCGGGCGACGGACATCTTGCGACCGAATATGGCGGCGAAGGTCCCGGAGAAACAGGGGTGCGCGGAGTAGGCGGGAGCGATCGCCACTTCTCCGACCCGTGTTTCTTCTTCTTCTCCCCGTTCTTGTCCCTCTTCTTCTTCTTGATGGGAAGAGCGGAAGAAGAAGCCGAAGGCGGAGGAGGCTGAGAGACACTAGCCGAGGTAGAAGCGGCCGTAACGGGAGCCAGAGAGAGTTCCATCAGATGGGCTTTGAGCCGGTAGCTCCGGTTCTGCACTGCCAGACGGGTGAATTTCTTGCAGTGAGGGCAAGACTGGCTCTGATGAGACTCTCCGAGGCAGAAAAGACAAAGGCTATGCCCGTCGGAGGCCGGAAACTTTTTCAGGCAAGCCGAACACTGTTTGAAGGCCGCGGCCATCAAAGAAAAAATTCTTCCAGCGGAAGTTTCTGGAACGCGGTTACCCCGAAGGGCTGGCCAGCCGCCACCCCCTTGAGGGGGGAAACGGTGACCGAAGCGAGTAGGTAACTGAGTCCACCAGAAGGAAGAAACAGCACCGGGGTGGCGATCCTGCCCGAAGGACAAGATCACCGAAAAAAATTGTAAAGTTTGCCAAAAGACTTTCCCTCAGTAGGGCGAAAAAATTGAGGAAGCTCTCAACGATCGTCCTGCTGCTACGGCGGAAAGAAGAGAACTGAGGTAAAATGGCGCGCGGGCGCCTCAGGGTGGGCGGTACGGTGGGCGGTCTTACCGCCAAAACTTTTGACCAATAGCTTTTCAAGCCTCCGATCGGCCGTTCTGCACAGGCGCATAACCCATGAGTGTGGATTCACAAACTATACGAAGGAGAACCTACTCCCTTCTTCTCGTTCCTGCTGAGAGGTCTTTTCCATTTGGTGACTGTCGAACAGAACCGCTTAAAGAGCCTTGGTTCTCCACTTGGGAGGTGGCCGAGATTGTGGGGTCGACCGTAGTTGGCGTACGAGGAAGCGTGTGGTGCCCACGATTCTCTTCCCCTATATCAGTGATGGTGAACCTTTTAGAGACCAAGTGCCCAAACTGCAACCCAAACCCCACTTATCTATCACAAAGTGGCAACACAGCAACAAGGGAGGAAAGATATGCTCCCACTCCCATTGGGCTACTGGACAAAAGGGTGGGGTGAACTTTGTGCTGGGGGAGGGAGAAAGTGCTCCCATTGGGCTACTGGACAGGGGCAGGGCAAACTCTGCGCTGGGGTTGTAGCAGAAAACAGGACATTGACCCAGGTCAGTGAGAGGAGAAAAAGCAGAAGTTTAGAATGCACAGGTCCCCACAGAGAGGGCTCCAAGTGCCACCTCTGGCAAACACGTGCCATAGGTTCACCATCACTGCCCTATATGGACAATCATATGCGCGATTTAGAGACCTCTGATTTTAGCGGAGGCTTTAAAAACTGCAATAAATAAATGACTAGAACATAAGCAGCAGCCTCCTGCCCATGCATTCCGGCAACTGTGCTTTAGACCAGGGGTTCTCAACCTATGGGCCCGGGGCTGGATGTGGCCCACATTTAATGTCCCCCCCCGCCTCTGCTACACCCGGAAATGTCATGTGTGGCAGGCAGGGCAAAATGGCCATCCAGCCACCGAAGCTGTCTGAGGGAGCGTGACCCGGCCATTAGCTTGAAAAGATTGAGAACCCCTGCTTTAGACTATCTTAAACATTTATTTATTTACTATCTACAGTATTTTGCCTCTTGTCACGTATACGGTCTCTCAACTCCCCCTTCCAAATTGGATTTTACAGCAGGTAAGGTAAGACGCTGACTGGGAAGCGGAAGGTCAGCAGTTTGATTCCCGAGTACTTCAGGACGGAATGAGCTCCCGTCTTTGTCCCAGCTCCTGCCAACCTAGCAGTTCAAAAGCAAGAAATTGCAAGTAGATAAATAGGGACCACTTCGATGGGAAGGTAAACAGCGTTCCGTGCACTCCGGTGTCTAGTCATGCCTGCCACATGACCATGGAAATGTCTGCAGAAGCAGACAGCACTGGGCTCTTCGGCTTTGAAACAGAGATGAGCCCTGCACCCTAGAGTCGGATACAACTTGCTTTCTAGCAAGGGAAACCTTTACCTTACTGCCCCATAGCGTTTTAGTGCGCTCTCTGGGTGGTTCACAAGTTAATTAGCATTTTGCCCCCAACACGCTACGCTAGGGACTCGTTTTATTGACTTCGGAAGGATGGAAGGCTGAGTCCACCTTGATTATCCCATTAGGATTGAACTCACAATGTTTTGGATGCAGTACAGCAGTTTAACCTCTGCTCTCCTGGTGGCTTAGTGGTTAAGATGCTGAGCTGGAGACTGGAAAGTCAGGTTTCGATATCCGGGTGTCCCCTGAGCGGATTTTCTCCAGCAAAAATCCATTCAACCCAGAGTAGTTGATAATCTTTGACACGAAATTATTATTACCCCTGCACCACCAGGGCTCTTCAGCCTTTCTCTCCTTGCCAGCCTGGAGAAATCAAGTCACAAAGGCGAACAGGAGCAGACTAATCTTAATGG
The DNA here is from genome assembly GCA_035047345.1 of Bradypodion ventrale. NCBI lineage: Eukaryota > Metazoa > Chordata > Lepidosauria > Squamata > Chamaeleonidae > Bradypodion > Bradypodion ventrale. Next base: position 193,852,557 of record JAWDJE010000002.1, read on the forward strand.
CTTTCCTTCCCAACGCCTGTCCAGCTGGAAGTGCTTCTCCTCTGCCACCTGCACTACTAGATCATGGCAAAGGAAAACAATGAAAAGAAAATTCTCAACCGTTTTGGTGGATGGTAGAGTAAGATACAGAAGTTCTCTCCACGTTAAAAGATTATAGTAAATCAAAGGGGGGGGGGGGGATAGAAAAGGCAATTTAAAAGAAGAAAAATTTCCAAGGGAATGCAAGATGAGTTTCTCAAAAGAAAAAGATATATATGAGGACACAGTGTAAGCATTGCAAAAGAACAACACTGAAAATAAAAAATTCCTTACCTATGACTCTGAACCCTAACGGAATAATTGCACATGTCTTGGTCTACTCATGAGCAAGACCAAGCCGCAGGAGGGTAGTTTCCCTCCTCTTTCCTGTGCCTTTATACAGCCAAAATTGCCCAGGATGGGTCATTGTGCTTTGATTCATTCTCTAACAAATAACCCTTCTTTGGTGGCTAAAGAACACAAACTAGCATTATCAGTTGGGAAGAGACAATCAGAGACTTTTTCTAAGAATTGGTTTTAAAAATGAAAACAGTCCTTTGAAGTGTCTTCCACTGTAACATAAGGACATTAGAACTTGGTCAAAGAAAGGAGATACTATACAGTATAATAAATGTAAATGTTTGCTTTCTTCTGGGTACACAGAAAGTACCTTCTCAAAGTTTGTGGTATTTTTGAACCCGAATCGGTCACCTTGTGCCGACTAATCTTTCTTACACTAGGTCAAGTGAAACGAACTACAGAATGAATTCCCCAAAGGTGGCTTCATTTTGGTAGTTTCACGTCTGGCCTCAGTGTGGAAAAAGTTCCATTTCACACATCCACAGGGACAACGAAAATACAGGCTTTGTTGTTTAGGGCATTTCCCCCATTGTTGCCAAGTCATAAGAACATAAGAACAGCCTTGCTGGAACAGGCCACAGCCCATCCAGTCCAGCATTCTGTCTCACACAGTGGCTCATCTCACAGTGCCTTCACCTGCTTAGGATTCCCTGGAAATGGCATTGAGAGATATCCTGCCTATCTCTCCAACCCCAAGGTTGTCCTTAAGTATCCATAATTATATCCATTGATACCCTTGTCCTCCATGAACTTGTCTAATCCTTTCTTAAAGCTGTCAAGACTGACAGCTGTCACCACTTCTTCTGGCAGGGAGTTCCATAGACCAGTAATCCTCTGGGTGAAAAAGTACTTTCTCTTATTTGTTTGAGAACTAGTACCCAAAAGTTTCATCGAGTGTCCCCTAGTTCTAGTGTTATGCGATAGGGAAAACAGTTTTTCCTTATCTACTTTGTCCACACCATGCATGATTTTATAAACTTCAATCAGGTCACCTCTTAGACGCCGTCGTTCAAGAGTGAAGAGGCCCAACCGTTGCAGTCTCAGATGGTAAGGAAGGTGTTCCAGTCCCCTAATCATTCTGGTTGCCCTCCTCTGCACTTTTTCCAGCTCCATAATATCCTTCTGGAGGTATGGCGACCAGAACTGTACACAGTATTCCAGATGGGGCCTCACCATAGATTTATAAAGAGGCAAAATGACACGTGCTGACTTATTTTCTATACCCTTCCTAATGATCCCTAGCATTGAGTTGGCTTTTTTCACTGCTGAGGCACACTGGGTTGACACCTTCATTGAGTTGTCCACCAGGACACCAAGGTCCCTTTTCTGGTTTGTCGCAGAGAGTTCAGACCCCATCAGTTTATAAATGTAATTGGGGTTCTTTGCCCCAACATGCATCACTCTGCACTTACTAATGTTGAAGCTCATTTGCCACTGTTTTGCCCACTCCCCCAGTGTCAAGAGATCCCTCTGGAGCTCCTCACAATCTCTCACAGTTTTCACTACCCTGTATAATTTAGTGTCGTCAGCAAATTTGGGTACCTTGCTTTTTACTCCTACCTCTAGATCATTTATGAAGAGGTTGAAAAGCAGGGGTCCCAGTACTGAACCTTGGGGGACCCCACTCTTTACTTCCCTCCACTTGGAGAAGTGTCCATTTAGTGCTACCCTCTGTTTCCTGTCCCTTAGCCAGTTGCTGATCCAGGACAAGACCTGTCCCTTTATTCCATGACTGGTAAGTTTATTCAAGAGCCTTTCGTGTGGGACCTTGTCAAAAGCCTTCTGAAAGTCCAGATAAACAATGTCAACTGGATCCCCCTTATCCACATGCTTGTTGACACTCTCAAAAAATTCCAACAGATTAGTGAGGCATGATTTGCCCTTGTAAAAGCCATGTTGGCTCTCCTTTAGCAGCGCCTTCTCTTCTGTTCCTTGATTTCCTGACACACACGCAAAGTTCCTTGATTTCCTGACACACACATGCAAAGTGCTCAAGGAGGGATAAGTGTCTCTTCTCATTCCCAACATCATGAGGTAAATCTAGGTAAGATTGAGTGATAGATCCCAGAATCAGTGAGTGAATGTCATGGTTGGAGGGGGTCTAGGACACGAACTTCCAGGGTCCCAGTTTGGGAGTCCTATTGCCAGTATCTCACTGGTATATCTCTGAACCTGCTGCATTGCCATCATTGACATAATTCATTGACATAATTTTTTTCTCGTTTTGAAAGAGATTTATGCTTTCAGGAGGCTTGTTTCCAAACAAAGCTCCAGGGGATTTGTTGCTGCCCACATTCACCTGTGTGATGACAAATTTGGATGTGAGTGGTGGGGTCTGCAAAAATCAATGGGTTGCATGTTGTCTACTCTAAATCTTGGACAGCTCTTGATGTATTTGCTATTATTTATTCCTTACAGTTACTCTGGCAATAAGTCCTAATCAGCATAAACACACCATGATATAAAAATAAAACTCACATGATGGCAATAAGCAACAACCAGATTTCTGAGAGAAAAATATCACCAAAGATCAAATCAAATTCAACGGCAAGTAAAAAAAAATCAGGGCTCAGAAAATAAATTAATCTTAACAAGCTTTCCTAAAGAGGGACATTTTAAGCTGTTTCTTAAACCCTCGGAGCATCAGATTCTGATGCATCTATGAGAAGGCATTGTAGAGGGCAGGCCCTACCATGGAGAAAGCCCTTTCCCTATCTTTCTTGGCTTCTGTAGGTGTAGGTAACCTTAAGCTACGTGAAAGAGAAGCACAAGTTAGATGGGCAAATACACTTGGGAAGAGACAGTCTGTCAGGTAATGAGGTCCTAAACTGTACTGGGCTTTATAGATCAACACCTTGAACTTCACATGCTAAGGGACCAGGAGTCAGTGAAAACTAACCAGGATCAGGAAAATGTCAGTACAGTGGAACTTCGGTTAATAGATGGCTTGGTTAACCTAAAATCACATAACAAAAGGAAATCCATAAAAAATAGTGGCTTGGTTTACGGATTTTCCCCAGAACGGATAAATTGATTTTCAATGCATTCCAATGGGAAACCGCGTTTCGGTTAATGTATTTTAGTTTTCATTGCATTCCTATGGGAAATTTGGTTAAAATAATTTTTGCTGTAAGAAACGTCCCAGAGAACTCATTAATTATGTTAACTGAGGTACAACTGTACAGTAAAACCCTGACTTACAAATGTCTCGAGTTACATAAAATTCGACTTACAAAACGATTTTGTGCTAAAACCATGTCCAGATTTACACAATTTCCTATGGGTTGGCTTCGAGTTACATAAAGATTCTTTTTCCTATGGGTTTGCTTTGAGTTACGTAAAAAATCATTTCCCTATGGGTTTGCTTCAATTTACATAAAAATTTCATTTTTCCTATGGGTTTGCTTCGAGTTACGTAAAAATAATGTTTCCTATAGGTTTGCTTCAAGTTACATAAAAAACCGATTTAAGCAAAAGCCTGTGGAATGGACTTTTTTTTGTAAGTAGGGGTTTTGCTGTATATTTATCCACATCAATCTGTTTACCGCATTCTGAGCCCGCTGAATTTTCGATATCAAATTCAAGGGACGCCTCGCATAGGAAGCATTGCAGAAGACAATCCTCAAGATTATAAGTATGTGAATCAATGTTGTTAGGGACCTGCTATTAAAGTAAGGTCAGCCCAACGATACAACAAAGATGGCAAAAGGTTGACAGAACCGTGGCAGCTTCTTGAGATTTTTAACAGATACCCATAGACCTGGGGCCAGAATAACAATCAAATTGTGAACCCAATCCTTGATGGAAAGCGAAACTCCTCAAGTTTTGAAGGCATTTCCATGGAACAGGTAGATGAGTCATCTAACAAGACCTCCATTTTTGTCTTGATTTAGCTTCAACCTGTTAAACTTCATCCAATCCCTAACTGCAACTAGGTAGTGCGGTATCCGCGAGCACAATTGGCATTAACTGCCCCTGACAAAGGTTACACCGGTTGAGGGAGGCTCCTGGTCACTGGCCTTTGCGGGTACAGAAATTGGGGAGCGGATTAATAGTCATAAGATTGATTCACCCACATCTGACCTGACCGACAGTTCTGCTGAGGAAAGCTGAATCTCTAACTCCCGTTAGACATTAAGCAATTACACACCTGCAGATTAGCCCTAGTGCAAATAGTGGCCATGTTTACCCTGGTGTAAGCCACGAACAATGGACTTCCCCTGTCAGTGTTTGCCCTAGTTAATTAACTTCCCGAAGAGAGATTCCCAATTAACCCGGGTAAATGGGTGATGTGATTTTCTGTCAGATGACGATTCTATCACACGCTGCCTTGAATTCCTATATATGATGATGATTTTCCCTCAATAAACCACTGGTCTTCGCTCCATCTTGTCTCGTGTCGTTCCTTGACCAGTCTCCTCCGGGACCTCACGGCCGCCCCGCAGCCCCAATCCAACATCTGGTGACCCCGAGACGTGATCCTACTCAAGAGTAAACGATCAACGCGGTCCGGTTCTACGCTAGAACCGTGTCCGATCACCCCGGAGGACAGCGCGGCAGCCCGGTCGGAAAGCCAGCCGATCGGGAAGACAGCTCCGCGATGAGGCACTTCAGAGAGGCATCCTACAGCTTGCTCCGGCTTTCGCGGCGGCTTGCAGCATGGAAAAACGCGTTCCGCTCAGGGTCGGCTGTGAACCCCTGACAGTGCAGAGGCCACCGAGGGCCCGTGGCGGCAGTCCATGCTCCGAGCTCTACCCAGAGATTCGTCACGCAAAACCTATTGCCTGAACTTCAGACGCGTCGAATCGTCCCAAGAAGGAGACTTCAAAGGACCCGGCAGGTAATATGGGGACTTGTCCTCAGCGGCAACGTCCGTCCGCTAGTCAAAGAGTTCATGAGGATGAATTCAAAATCCTGGCCAGGGTATATCAGATAAGCTTTCACAGTGGAGAACTAGCGCGGCTTTTGGTGTTCTTGAGGGAACACTGCCTGCTTTACCCAGAAGTAGGTACGTTATCCCTTCAGCTCTGGGATCAGATAGGAGTCTGCATTCAGCAACCCCCGAAAGCTCCAGAAGGCGTAATTCGCACATGGAGCAAATGTAGGAAACTCTTAGCAGAGGTAGACCCAGTCCGGGTAGAGGCCAAAGAACCCCCAGCGTCAGCAGAGCCATCGGCGCCCACGGCGCTCTATCCGTCATTTCAGTTTAAGCAGAGTAGTGTAGGGAGCTTTCCCTCGGTGACAGCTGCAGACGTCACCGGTGGAATGCATGGAATGGGGAGCGCTGGCGCTTCTCTGATAGCTACAGGTTCCCGAACTACCAAGAGTGCCCTTCAGCACACAGTTGAGGAAGAGATCAGGAAGGGGGAATTGCCAACAGAAGAACTAGCTGAGCTTAGTCAGATTTGTCCAATTCGCTTGGAGGTAGATGCCCTCACAGGGCAGCAACAGATAGTTCATTCACCAGTCCCGTATAAGCTCCTCATGGCTATACGGAAGGCCATTTCAGAGACAGGACTACAGAGTCGCTTCACTAGGGGCACGCTTCAGCAAGTGTGCGAGAACACGATGTTCATCCCGCACGACTGGAAAGCCGTCATGCAGATGATGCTCAACCCCAGCCATTATCTGTTATGGGACAGCGAGTATCGCCTCGAGGCTCAGGCAAGGGCTGCCAGGATGGGGGGGGGGGGGCAATAATTCCTGACCAGTTATATGGTTCAGGTGCCTTCGAATCCATCGATGCGCAGACCGCCTTGCCGCTCGCCACCCTTCAGTTGTCAGCTGAGACGGCCTTCAGGGCTTTTCTCAAGGTCCCAGCGACTGGCAAAGCGCTTAGAGGAAGCGATCAGTAGGCAGATCGATAATGAGCAAGCCCAATAAGAGCTCATGATGAAATTGGCCAAAGACAACGCCAATCTCGACTGCCGTAAGATCTTGCAGTCACTGGGCAATCGTCCCGACTTGACTCTCACGGACATGATTAGAGCTTGCGCCGACGTTGGCACGGACTCTTACAAAATGGGTCTGCTGGCAGCAGCAGTGCAAGGGGGTAGGAAACCCAAGAACAAAAACCAAGGGGCATGTCACAATTGTGGCAAGGTTGGTCACTTCGCTAGGGAGTGCCGATCCAAGAGCGGCGGACAACATTCCGGCCGTTCCAAGGCTCCAACCACCCCATGCCCGAAGTGTAATAAAGGCTTCCATTGGTCCAGATTCTGTCCGAATTCGGGAAACCGGAACGCAGGCACGTCTCTGGCCCCGGTCCAAACAGAGGCTTCCCTCGCTCTGGGCGAGCCAGAGCTGGATTAGATTCCAATCACATCCCGGACATTGCGAAGGTGCAGGCCAGCCCCAAGGGTAGTACAGGGCTAGAATTGACTTGCCAGGCGGATGTTACATGCGACTTGCCAGGCACAGTCTATCTGGTGGATTTCCAGTACATGGGACCCCTGCCCAAGGGCTTTATAGGCTTAGTTTTGCCCCGTAGTGTAGCAGGAGCACGCGGAATTCTTGTAATTCCGGGAGTCACTGACTCCAATTTTTCGGGTGTTCTCCAAGTTCAACTCTGGACGCACCTACCCCAGACCATTCACAAGGGAGACACACTAGTGCAACTGATTATGGTTCCTTGTAACTCGCTAGCAGATAGCCAGGGAAGGCTCAGGGACAGCTCAGAGTCCGGGTCAGAAGACCGCTCGAGTGCAAGTGAGGCAGTGCAAGGATACCAGGTCTTAGCGACAGTGGAGACCAACATAGAATGGAAACAGCGACCAGTTATCGAGGTATTTTTGAATAAAAAATCGTTCTCAGGGTTGCTGGATACCGGAGCTGACGTCAGCGTGGTCAGCCGAAGCCAGTGGCCACGGGAGTGGGCCATTGAGCCGGTCTCCGATGTATGGGGGGTAGGCGGCATCCAAGAAGCGTTTAGAAGCCGGGAGTGGGTGGAAGTCACGATCCCTAAGGCTGACAGCGATGTGATTTTCTGTCAGATGACGATTCTATCACACGCTGCCTTGAATTCCTATATATGATGATGATTTTCCCTCAATAAACCACTGGTCTTCACTCCATCTTGTCTCGTGTCGTTCCTTGACCAGTCTCCTCCGGGACCTCATGGCCGCCCCGCGGCCCCAATCCAACAAGGTAGCATTCAAGATCAAGAACTGCCTCCACCACAGGAAGGAAAAGAGAAAGAGAGCTATGTGTCATCAGCATACTGATGAAACAACATCCCAAATCTCTGGATGACATTGCCCAGCAGCCTCATATAGCTATTGAACAATATAGGACAGTGATGGTGAACCTTGGCACTCTAGGTGCTCTGGAACTTCAATTCCCAGAAGCCCTGATCAGGGGGGCGTGGCTAAGATGGCCGACGAGTAACATTTTGATCTGGGCGCTCGCGCTTATCAAAGTGGTAATTAATGAGAATGAGTAAAATGGGACAATTTCAAAGAGATATTTTGTGGTGATAAGACTCCTGCTTGCCTGCTTGGAAAGTTTGCAGTTGGGCGGTCAAAGTTCGGGAGGTATCCCCGGCGGGAGAGGCGCGCGACGGAAGCCGTGGCTTCCCCTGCCGAGGAGCCGAGAACGGGACCAGCGAGACGGCGGAGATCAGAGGAAGTAGTAAAATCGGCAAGAAAGTGAGTTAATGAAAGTTTATGTTGACGGGAGCTAAAGGCAATTGGGGATTTTGCTTTGAAGAGCCTGGACTTGGCAGTGTGTGCAGAAGCGGATAAAAGGGGATAGCTGAACCGATAATGTCGGCAGTCCTGGAAAATGAAAGTGGTTGTTTTTGGACAATGGCTTTCTTGCGTCCCAGGAGAGCCGCGGCATGGTTCGGAGGCAGTGAGAAGCGGTTAAAGAAGAAACTGACTGGCCTTAAGTTTTTGATTACTCCAGTGCTTTTCGAGGTTAAAATAAGGGAGAGCGGTCCTTAAAAAAAAAAGAAGGGGAAAGTTTGCTGATTTGGGGAGGAAGAAGGGGGCGGGGTTCCCCCTGAAGCCGCTGCAGCCGCTGGGAAAAGGGTGCTTTGTTTCGTTCGTTCCAAGAGAAGGACTATCAATTTTTTTTCTTACTCCTTCGCTGTGTGGATTACAACCTTCAATTTTTTTTTATATATACACTTCTCCTCTTCTCTTTTTTTATTTTATTACTACAAGTTGGAGTTTGGGATTTTTGACTTCCCTTCCCTGCGGTCTCGACTCAAGTGGATATATTTGGGCGTCTGTCTCCTTGGAGTTCCTGTCTTTGCGGTTGGGAGCGTTGATACCTGGGCTGATTATTTTTGGGAACGGGCTTCCTGTGGATTACAATATTTTTTGTCTGGGTTGTTTTTGGTTCCTGCTCCTTTATGGATTACAATAATTAAATTCTTTGCTGGACCTCTTCTTTTCTTCAAGCTCTAACAGAATTAATGGGACTGTTGTCAGTTTTGGCTGCATCGGAACAGGTTTAAGTGGAGTGTGTAACGATCTTACAATACGCTGCAGCATTAAAACTCTTTAGGGGTCGCTACTATGGATAAGGGCACAAGAGGAAAAGCAAAGGAGGAGGAGCCAGTGGTGAAATCTAAGAGGAAAGAAAAAGCACCAATGGAAGAGGTCCCTCAGTCATCATCACCACCACCTGAACCCTATGATCATACTCAAATTATGGTGGAAATTGGCAAATTGTTTCAAAAGATGGAGAAAAATGAGGATTCAAGGGTGAAAGATAGAAATGAAATGATGAAAAAACAGGATAAGGTGGTAACATCTGTTATGGATTTTACAAAAAAAGTGGAATTAAGTTTGCAAAAAATAGAAGGAAATGTGAAATTGGTTCAAAATGAGGTGAATGTTATGAAAAAGGAAATAAAAGGGACTCAGGAGGCGGTGAGGGAGAATAAGCTGAAAATGGATGAGCATGAGAAAAGGATTGATGCTGTGGAAGATATGATGAGAAAGCAGAACATTGTGATCCGTCAGGTGGTTGAAAGGACGCCAGACCAGCTAAGAGAAAGGGTGGTTCAGTGGTTAAACAGTTTGAGCATGGGAAAGGAATTTGTACAGGAGGACATTGTAAGTGCATATAGGGTGGGTCCAAGAAGAGGGAAGGCGGCTCAAAGAAATGTTTTGGTAAAATTTGCAAATTGGGGAGACAAATTTAGAGTAATGGCTTTCTTGAAACAAGCTGGTTCTGGCGCCCTGAAAATTGATGGTTCTGCTGTGGAAGTATATAATGATATTTCAATGAAGGAAAGAATTTGGAGATATAAGATGAGACCCGTAACTAAATTGTTGGTGAGTAAAGGCGTAAGGTATAATTGGAGATTCCCACAGCAATTGCGTTTCTTTTATGAGAAAAGAATGCAGGTTATTGATGAGGGGACTGACCCATTGGAATATCTGAGTCTGCTGGAGCTTGTTAAAGCGGGTTCGGAAGAGTGGTTAACTTTCAGGAAAGATTTGTTGGAATCGGGGGCTATAAGAAGGGAGTATGAGGGGGCAGAGGCCGGTGGTGCTACAGGTGGAACCCCGCAGGGAAGAGAAGAAGAGGAGTTGTCATTGATCATGGTGGAGGAGGAGGCAAGTAAGGAGCATTGAGCAATAGATTAAGATATTTTTTTTTATATCACTTAAGTACTATATAAAGGTGGCGGCGCGAAGCACTAATCTGTACGTACATCTTCCATGTCCCCCCTCTCCCCTCTTTGGTCATCGAAGGCGTCTTTTTTTCGGAGAAAGTGGGGAGAGAGATATTGTGTGTTTTGTGTATAATTTTGTGTTTTTGGGGTAAGGCGTTGGTGGTGGCACGCTCAATGGAGAGTTCAGAAGTTAAAAAGGAAGAAATAGTAATAGATTATGGGAAATATTAAAGTATTAACCTGGAATGTAAAGGGTACAGGCTCTGTTCTTAAGAGGAGGAGGTTGGAATTGGCTCTGAAGAAAGATAGACCTGATATAGTGTTCTTACAGGAAACGCATCAAAAGTCAAAAGATACAAACAAACTTTTCTTGGGATGGATACAACATTATGAGATGGCGTTTGGTACTTCAAAAGCAAGAGAAGTGGCAATTATGATTTCTAAAAGATTAGGATTTGAGATAATAAAAAGCATTGCTGATCAAGAAGGTAGATATTTGATCATAAGAGGAAAAATAGACGATGAGGAAATAATGTTGGTGAATATTTATGCTCCAAACGAACACCAAGCGGAATTTTTAGAAAAAGCTCAAAAAGTTGTGGAGCTAGAAAACGTTGCAAAAATGATTGTGGCTGGAGATTTTAATTTGATAAGGTCAAATTTAGACTGTACGAATTTAGCAAGGTGTGGAACTGGACTGAAAGGGAAGGTTTTAGATAAATGGATGGTTGCGATGGGATTGAAGGATTCTTGGAGAGAGATCAAGGGTTCGGAAAGGGCATATTCTTACTTTTCACATGTTCATGGGTCCTATTCTAGAATAGATTATGTTTTGTTAACGGAAAATTTGATTTAAAATATTGAGGGAATGGAAATAGGGATTTTCAAGGAATCAGACCATGCTAAAGTACTTTTGGAATTGAGATTACAAAAGGATAATCGGAGAGGAAGAAGTTGGAGGTATGATCCCAATTTATTCAGACCAAAAATGTAAAGAACAAATTATGGAAAGTTGGATGGAAAGCTGGCAGTGGAACGATAATGAAGAGGTAAATTTTAATGTTGTTTGGGATGCCATGAAGTCGGTTTTTAGAGGGGAAAGCATAAAGTTGGTGAGTATAAAGTACAGAAGATATAAGGCAGACCAGGTGGAAAAAGAAAAAGAAATAAAACAATTACAGAAAGATCATTCAAAAAAGAAGGATAAATTTTTTTCCGCTAAATTACAAAGACTTAAGGCAGAATTAATGGGTAAGGATATAGATAAAGTTAAAAGAGATTTGATATATCTAAATAGAGAGTATTTTGAATTTAGCAATAAAAATTCAAGATTATTAGCAAGAGCGGCCAAAGCTAAAAAGGAAAAAAGAAAAATTGGGGTGTTGGTTAACAAACAAGGAATAAGGTGCAATAAGATTAGCGACAAATGTAAAATTGTGAAGGAATTCTATCAAGCATTATATGCAAAAAAAGAGATAGACGTTGGGAAGCTTAAAGGGATTCTGGAGAGGCAGTTAGGGAATGGAATAAAACAGGAACACCGGGAAAAAATGGAGGAACGGGTTACTGATAAAGAGGTAAAAGAGGTAATTAGTGGTTTGAAGTTGGGGAAAGCCCCGGGAGATGACAGACTATCGACAGAGTTTTATAAGGAACTAGCAAGGGTTGCCCGGCGTTGCCCGGCTTTTTTGGGGGTTTTGTTTTTTAAAAAATATGAGAAATGGTGTTGGATGATTTTTGTTGTATGTGTGTTTAAATGAGTTATGTTATTTTTTAAAAATATTTTTTTATATACATTGGTAGTTTTTTAAACTGTTATAAATAAATTTGGATTTTTAAAAGTTGAAAGGTTGATATATATTTTTTCCCAATAATTGCATTTTTAAAAATAAAAAAATTTTTTTTGGTGATAGGTGTACTTTGGATAAGATTTTTTTTAAAATGTGTAAGTGTAATTCGAATTCATTGAGTGTCATTTTTCCTGTGGCCACTTGGTGGTGCTGTTGCGTAATGTTTGTCCTCTCCTGTGTTTTCTTCCTGTTCTTTTGCCATTTCAATTCTGTTTCTCGGTGAGGCTGGATCTGTCTTGGTAAGGTGTGATTTCCGATATGTAATGGGTGGTTTTGGTGTGATTTGTGGGGGGTGGGGGTTTGTGTTTTTCCTTGTTTTTTTGTGTGTGTTTGTTGGAGATTTTCTGTGTAAATTTTATGTGTTTGGTGTGGTTATTTCTGTGGGCCGGCCTCGGTGGCTGGGTGGCCCATTGAAATAGCATATGTTGGGTTTTTTTTCGCAAGGCAGACTCGTTGGAATATGTACGCTGCCGGCCCGTGTTGGGGAGGGGGGCCTGGTCATTGGGGGTTAGGAAGGGTGGGTTAGGTGGTGGGGAGGGGGGCATGGTCGTTGGGGGTTAGGAAGGGTGGGCTAGGTGGTAGGGAGGGGGGCTTTATTGTTGTATGGTGCTTTGTTTGTATGGAGTTGTGAAAGTAGATCGGGGTTTCCCCTTTAATATCAGTGGGTGGGGCTTGCGACCCCCCTCTCCGCTGGCTTTTCTAGGGTTGGGAGGTTTGTGGGGAGAAAAGGGGAATGTTTCCCAAACTCTTCTGGACTCTGGACACCAGGGAGAGGTGATCGATTCCCACCCCCCTCCTTAAAACAACTCCGTTTTTAAAGAGTAGAAAAGACGGAGTTTTTTTAAGGAGGGGGGTGGGAATCGATCCTCTCTCCCTGGTGTCCTGAGTCCAGAAGGGTTTAGGAAACATTTCCCTTTTCTCCCCACAAACCTCCCAACCCTAGAAAAGCCAGCGGAGAGGGGGGTCGCAACCCCCACCCACTGATATTAAAGGGGAAACTCCAGGCACCGTGGGTGAGGGAAAGAAAGCCGGCTGGTGTGTGTTTGGCTGTGACGCGGTGTGTTGTTTTTCTTTTTAATTTTTCGGGTGCCGTTTTCCTCAGCGTTCTGCGTGCTCATGGCGCGCAGGACGCTGGGGCTTGTAGTAATGGGTTGGTGCTTTCTGTTTGTGCTGCGTTTTTTAAAAATGGTTTTGTTTTGATTGGCTGCGGCGCGATTCCGAACGCTGCCCCGTGCGAGAGCCTCTCAGCCTGATTGGCTCTGGCGCGGCGCAGCGCAAGGAATGTTGGGAAGTGAAGTTCTTTCCCTTTCTTGCCGTTTGTGGGGCTGAGGCCCCCGTGCCAGATTTTTAAATCCTTCGTTGACCTGCGTAGGCAATTTGGCCGTGCGCACGAAGGGTGGGTGCGGGTCAGTAGGGCGACACATAGCAACCTATAGCCAGTTCCAATGGTGAACACTTGGATTTATAGGTTAAGATTTAAAGATGTTGTGGTTCCAAAGTTAGTGAAGTTATATAACTATATTTTAGACGGTGGACAAATTCCAACTTCATGGTATAGGACTATAATCGTTCTGCTGCCAAAATCGGGAAAGAATTTAGAAAAGGTGGAATCATATAGACCAATTTCTCTTATAAATCAGGATGCCAAGATCTTCACAGCAATACTGGCTAATCGGTTAAATAGATTTATGGGGGAATATATAAATGTTGATCAAGTTGGTTTTTTAAAAGGAAGGCATATGGCTGATTTGACTAGGAGGGTGTTAGATTTAATTGATAATGTCAATCAGACGAAGGAAAAGGTGGGTTTATTATCTTTAGATATTTTTAAGGCATTTGATTCGTTACAATGGTCTTCGATCAAGGAAATAGTTAGAAATTATGGATTTGGGGATAGATTTAGAAGGGTAATTGACCTATTATATCAAAAAGGGAGCGCTAGGATTAGAGTAAATGAAGAGGTTTAAAGGTAAAGGTTTCCCTTGCTCGAAAGCCAGTCGTATCCGACTCTAGGGTGCAGTGCTCATCTCTGTTTCTAAGCCGAAGAGCCAGTGCTGTCTGCTTCTGCAGACGTTTCCGTGGTCATGTGGCAGGCATGACTAGACACCGGAGTGCACGGAACGCTGTTACCTTCCCACCGAAGTGGTCCCTATTTATCTACTTGCAATTTCTTGCTTTTGAACTGCTAGGTTGGCAGGAGCTGGGATGAAGACGGGAGCTCATTTCCGTCCTGCAGTACTCGGGAATCGAACTGCTGACCTTCCGCTTCCCAGTCAGCGTCTTAGCGACTTGAGCCACTGCAGTTCCCTAAAATGAAGAGGTTACGTATGAGGTAAAGCTTGAGGCAGGCACTAGTCAGGGTTGTCCACTATCTCCTATCCTGTTTATTATGGCAATGGAAATCCTAGCTAAAAATATAAGGGAGGATTCAAGTATAGAAGGGATATTGGGTAATAAAGTGAGTATGTACGCAGATGATACGTTGTTAATGATGAAACACCCAGAGGCGGTAATGGATAGGATTAAAGAACAAATAGAGGAATTTGAGGTTATAACTGGATTGATGATAAATTGGGATAAATCAGAAATGATGTTGTGCAATATGGGGGAAGAGGAGAGGGAAAAGATGGCGGGGTTATCTAATATACAAATTAAAGAAAAGTTGAAATATTTGGGGATAATTATTTCAAATAGATTGGAAGAACTTAAAAGACTGAACTATGACAGCTTGAAAGCAGAATTTAAGAATAAAATACAAAGTTTCCAGAAGTTGAAGTTGTCATGGTTTGGGAGGATTGCAATTTGCAAAATGATGTTGTTGCCGAGGATCAATTTTCTATTTTATGCACTTGCAATCCAATTGAAGGAAAAGGAGATTAATAAGTTCCAAAAGATGTTCAATAACTTTTGTAATGGAGGTAAAAAATCTAGACTTTCAAAGAAACTCTGGTATCTGCCTCAGAAAGAAAGAGGTTTGGGAATGCCAAATTTGTTAGCGTATTATCGAGCATTTCAAATTAAGAATGTTGTGAAGATCTTGGCAAGAGAAAAAGTAATTTGGGAGGAAATGGAGATGAAAGATTATAAGAAAATCGGTAAAATGATTTTTTTGGGGGCTAAGGTTAAAATGATAAACACAAGTAACACTATGATGAGGGGACTCATGAGGGTGTGGAAAAGATTAAAGAAAATTTTGATCCCAGATCTCTCTCCAGTTTTGGAATTGGCAGATATGGTGTGTTTTCCGATAAAAATAGACAAAAAAAAAGAAGGAAAAATTGGATAAAAATGAAGTTTTCCTGGTGAAGGAATTTGAACAGTTAAAATTGGATTGGTTTCAGATACTGAAGGTATCTCCAGTTTTGGAATTGGCAGATATGGTGTGTTTTCCGATAAAAATAGACAAAAAAAAGAGGAAATATTGGATAAAAATGAAGTTTTCCTGGTGAAGGAATGGCTAAGGGTTTGAGAAGATGAAATTAAGAAGAAAAAATTATTTGAACAGTTAAAATTGGATTGGTTTCAGATACTGAAGGTTGATAATTGGAATAAAAAATATAGAAGAGAACTAGATATAGACAGAGAAAAGACCGAATTTTAAAGATTAGAAAAGGCGAGAAAAGTGTCAAGGGTCTAGTAAGTAAACTTTATATTTTAATAAACAAGGGTAGTGATCCACAGGAAGATTTGAAATTGAAGTGGGAACAGGACTTGAATATAAAGCTAGGAAATGAGGAATGGAGAAATAAGTGGAAAAAGAGGATAATGAGGACAATGTCAGTAAGAATTAAGGAACATAACTATAAAATGTTGTGGCAATGGTACTTGACACCACTGAGGTTGCATCAGATTGATAATAAAAGGGATAATTTATGTTGGAGATGTAAAGAAACAGTTGGAACTTATGAGCATATGTGGTGGAGTTGTAAAATGATAAATGAATTTTGGAGAAGAATAGAAGGAGAGATAGGGGAAATAATGGGTAAGAAAATTAAGCAGGTGTCAGGTACCATTTTGCTAACAGATGTGGAAGGTATGTGTTTGAACAAGGCGGAAAAAGAGCTATTAGAAATAACGTTAACTACTGGTAGACAATGTATCGCTAGGAATTGGAAAAATGATGTAATTATACAGACGGGAGAGTGGTACAAGGAAATGTGGAATTTAGCATTGAATGACAAATTGACATGGGAGATAAAAGTAAAAAGGGATAAATTGAAGGTAAATAGATTTTGGAGTATTTGGAAGCGTTTGTTGATCACTCTCTTATGGGTAGGGATAGTTTCAGACCTGTACCATCTCAAAGTGGTTTTTGGAGATGATACAGACACTAAACTCTCCGGGGCAATGTAAATATTCACTGGGTGATTTGTAATTTGAAAAGAAGGAGTTTGATGGTTGTTAACAAATACTTGTAATATTGATAGCTTTTATGTAGGTTATGGTTATAGTACTAACTTACAATGTGGACATTTAATTGTTTGTGTACCATGACAAATAATCAGTTCAACTATCATGTATGCGCTATTTTTTATGAGTTATATGTATTATTGTTATGATGTATTGCTTTTTTCTTCTGTATGTTTGTTTTTTTCTTTTGAAAATAAATTTTATATATATATATGCTGACATGGACTTCTGGTGCTGACATGGACTTCTGGTAATTGAAGTCCAAGAACACCTGGAGTACCAAGGTTGGCAATCACTGGTATATGAGAAATAATAAAACCCTAAGGAATTTCACAGATAAAGGACCAGGAGGAGGACATCACCTCTCCAAGCTGAACCTTCTGTAAATGACGGAGGAAGGACTAGACTCAAACCAGGGCTGAGCCACTAATCCCCAGTCCAGGAGGATTACCGTGGCTGACGATATCAAAGGCCACTGAGATATCAAGGAGAAACAACAAGGAGATTTCCCCTCAGTTAGCCTCTCTCACGAACTGCGACAGGGCTGACTCTAATCCATACCACAGCCTAAACTAGGACTGGAAGGGATCAAGGGTGTCGTTCTCATCCCAGTGCTCCTGCAGCTGATCAGCCAACAACTCTCCTAATCAGTATTCTCATAAACTTGCAAACAGTCTATGATTATTCAAATAACTGACTATGTAACTCGAGGTATTTGTCTTTTTTAGGATAGCCTAAAATAGGGTTTTTTTTAAAGCAGGAAGATAGCTGGGACAGAGACGGGAGCTCATTTCATCGTGCAGCACTCAAGTCTCAAACTGCTGACCTGCTGACCTTCCAGTTGTCAAGTTCAGCATCTTAACCACTTGAGCCACCTCAGTCCCATTGCAGTCAATAGACCTATTTTTATTTTCCTGTGTTGATGGTACCATTTGGATGATTTGGAAACATTGGGTTTTGATAACTTGGAAACAATGACATATCCTCAGTATCATGGCTCAGTGTCAAGTTGTCTGCTGAGCATTGTCTATGTGAGTCTTTTGGTCCTTGCTAGTTGGAGCGGGCTCAGTTGGAGGCTCCATAGGGAGTTTGTTCAATGCAGTTATAGAGAATTTGCAGTGTGTGTGTGTGTTTAAATCACAATTAATACAGTAAAACCCCTACTTACGAAAAAAAAGTCAGTTCCGTAGGCTTTTGCTTACATCCGTGTTTTACAGTGGTGGGCTCCAAAAATTTTTTACTACCTACTCTGTGGGTATGATGGTATGGTGGGCATGGCCAGAGGGGAAAGCCCAGCGTTGCACCCGAATTAGGACTACTTTATTTCAAAACTTGGATGGGCGGGGCCAGCCAGAATTTCTGCTACCAGTCCTGTGAACTGGTGTGAACCTGCTGATGCCCAGCACTGTTTTTTATGTAACTCGAAGCAAACCCATAGGAAAAATTATTTTTTACATAACTCGAAGTAAACCCATAGGAAAAATGAATTTTTTGTGTAAATCGAAGCAAACCCATAGGGAAATGAATTTTTATGTAACTCGAAGCAAACTCATAGGAAAAAAATCTTTATGTAACTCGAAGCAAACCCATAGGAAATCGTGTAAATCAGGACATGGTTTTAGCACAAAATCATTATGTAAGTCGGATTTTATGTAACTCGAGGCATATGTAAGTCAGGGTTTTACTGTACTTTAAACATGACTGATGGTTCCTGGTGGCAACTTTTGTGAAATTACAGCAAACCTGATAGTTCTGGGTCTGATGCCCATCATCAAGGCGGTAGAACCATTTCCCCAAATTTTGGGTTTTGCACCTCAATTCTCAGAAGCCTAAGTCAGTAGCTGATCAGTGATGGACTTTTTGAATGATCAGTGCTTTGGAGAATTGACTTAGGCGTCTGGGAATCCAGCTTCAGCGTTGGTGGAGCCACCACACCCCCGGGCTTCTGTCTCCACACCACCTGGACTGAGAATGCAGGGAGGAGCTGCGCGGCGAAGGAGAGCTTGGCCGGCTCCAGCAGCAGCTGTGTGTGAGCGGCCACACACCCGAGCCCCTGCCCCCACGCCATTGGGGCTACAAAGGCTGGGGAGTGTGGCGCGGCTGGAAGGGACACTGGAAGGGACGCTGCCAGATTCAGCGTTGGTGGAGCCACCACACCCCCGGGCTTCTGTCTCCACACCTCCTGGACTGAGAATGCAGGGAGGAGCTGCGCGGCGAAGGAGAGCTTGGCCGGCTCCAGCAGCAGCTGTGTGTGAGCGGCCACACCCCCGAGCCCCCTCCCCCACACCATCGGGGCTACAAAGGCTGGGGAGTGTGGCGCAGCTGGAAGGGACGCTGCCAGCTTTAGTGTTGGTGGAGCCACCACACCCCTGGGCTTTTGCTCCCCGCCACTGGGACCGAGACTGTAGGGAGGTGCGGTTTGGTGGCAGAAGGGTTGGGTGTGAGGGTGTGTGTGTATTCCCTCTTTGACTTTGTGGTTTGTTATTTTGTTTTGCATTATTGAACTTGTTTGACTCTTATGATTGTTAGGGTAATTTTGATATTGTATTGAATAAGTTTTTGATAATTCATACTGTAACTGTATTTTGTTGTATTATTTGTATCATATTTTATATTGTTTGGCATTCTTGTTGTAAACCGCTTCGAGTTCCCCTTATGGGGAGGAAAGCGGTATAAAAGTCTAAACAAAAAATAAATAAATAAATAAATAAATTGAAGCCCAAAACCCAAAAGTTGGGAAACACTGATTTAGAATGTTCATCGATGAAAGGGATTTTGTTGCTACAGGTGATGGACTTTTTGAATGGGTCCCAGAAAATGGTGGGAAGAGCCATAAAGTATTAGGCGAGGCTCATATAGCAGGCAACATTTATTTTTTGTAGAATGATGGGTGGAGGAGGATAATTGCAGTGAAAAGAGGCAAGAAGAACAATGTACAAATGGTTTGGGTGGGTGGAAATATTAAACTGTGTTAGGTTGTAAGGAGAGCTCCGAAGGTGTTATATCAGAGGCAGAAAAAAAGGGAATTAAGGGCTGCCCTCTGGTTGGAAAACATGTGGTAGAGAGGGGATGTCTTGACACTTCCACGGTGTTGTGTCCAAACGTTATATTGCTTTAATTCTTAAGAAGCCATTAAGTCTTTGCAGCAAAAGTACGCCCTTTCTTTAAGGCACTTAATCCGTATCACTGTCTTCGTAATCTTATTGGCTCTAACACAGGTTCTCGTGTTTTCGGTAGCCCAGGCAAATGTATCTCTGTAACTGCCGTTCTGCCTGTATATAAGTAACCACCTCGTCCCCTTATTCCCCAGTTCGAACTGAGCTGTAATAAATCACTGTTGGTTAACCCCCGAACTGCTGTCGTGTTGCATATTATTCTCGGACTCAACATTGGCGACGAAGGTGGGATCTGCTGCTGCCGCAATGCCGCTCAGACATCTGGTCAAGCTATGAAATCCAATTTGAGAATTGGGTTATAGCCAACAAGGTCAAGCCGGAGGAACAGAAGGCGACATTTTTTGCAAACTGCGGCATCTCCACAATTGATCTCATTGTGAACTTGCTTCGGCCGAGAGAAGTAAAGGACGCTTCTCTAAGGGACATTCTATCGGTTTTAAGAGACCACTTCAGGCCCAAGGTATCTATCTCCACAGCCTGGGTAAACTTCTACCATCGGAACCAGAAACCCAGGGAGTCCATCACCAACTATGTTGCTGCCCTGCGCCAGGTGGCTGGGACATGTGAGTGGCCAAACTTGGATGATGCCCTCAGGGACAGGTTGAAAAAGAACACGCTGACCTTCGACAGGCTTTCGAGGAAGCTCTGGCATCCGAAGTCGCCAGCGCAGGTGTGAAGGTGTTCCAGGAAAAAAGCTCTTCGGTTAAATTGGCAGCAGCTGACCAGAGACCGGAGTGCTACAGCTCGTCCTCTTTAGATTCGCCGACCTCATTATCTTCAAATGACCAAGAGTTGGGGGATGATGTGCGGAAAGTTCACCGCACATCCTCCAAAACTGCAGAAAAGGTTAAGGCCCCGTGCAAGGGTTGCAGGGGCAAGCACCTTCATGAAAAATGCCCATTCAGAGAGGCAGAGTGCCACAAGTGTGGTCGGAAGGGGCACGTAGCGAGAGTGTGCCGCCAGCGTTCCGGAGGGTCTTCCAAAGACAAGGTTCGCTGAACGAGAGAGCTCCAGATCTCCAAGGTCTATGCCAGTCAAGACTCCGGGTCCAGTTCCAGTGTTCGTGCGGTCACAGGTCAGTTCGTCGTGGATATCAGTCTTCAGGGTCATCGTTGTGATATGGAGATCGACTTGGGATCGTCGTATTCGATCCTTGCCCTGCGTGAGTTTTTCCAGATTCCACCGGCGGACCGGCCCAAGTTGCGGGCTCTGCAGGTCCAATTGAGGGATGTGCAGGGTCGCCATATCCCTGTGCTTGGCGTTGGCATGTTTGATGTGCAGTTCAAAGGCATCGCCACAAAACTCTTGCTTGTTGTGGTCAAGGCGGGTAAGAACAATCTTCTGGGTACTCATTGGTTTGTTCCCCTAGGTATCACATTTTCAGGCATCAATATGGTTCAGGCTGACCCAATTCAGGCCATTTGTGATAAGTATCCGGATGTGTTCTGCCCGGGGTTGGGAACTTTTAAGTGCCCCCTGTTCATTTTGACTTGGATCCTATGGTCAAAACCACTGGGCTAGAGACCCGCAAAGTATATGTTGCGCTGAAAGACTGTCCAGAGACTGGACTTGATAAACTCATTCCGCAGGACGCAGTGGAGTGCGCGTTTTGGGAACTGTGGGAGTCCCTCATTATCATGACTCTCTACTCTACCTTGGACTTTGTGACTGCTTCAAGCAAAGATACCCTTCTGGCTATGATTGTGCTATGGGTTCAGGTTGGGTGGCCACTGCCGTCGATTTCTGAAGAACTTGAAGGTTATTATGAAGAATGTAATAAACTGTCAGTGAAGGGGAGGAGTTCATTTTGGGAAGACAAAATGATAATTCCATTTGCACTGTGGGTTAAGGTAATTCACACACTGCAGGTTGGGTGTGCTGGCATTGCCCACTCAAAGGTGTTTGCCGGAAGCCGGTTTTGGGGGCCTAGGCTTGACCATGAGTTCAAGGCTGGGGTTGATAGCGGTCAAGCAACAAGTTCTCCGGGGTTAGGGGGAAAAGGTTATATGTTGGTTCAACGAGTTTCAAATGCATCCCATGGATCGGGGAGAGAACCACCACACTGGGGGCGGAAGCACATGGGTTTCACAAAACAGTTCTGGGTCCTTTACAATTTTGCCACAACTGGGGCTATGAGTCTGCTTTTGGGAACTTAACGCCGCCGAGTTTGCAGTAGAAACTGTCCCTCGACCTACAGATACAGCTCCGTCACCAATACGGGGTAGCGCTACAGCACCACCCCCAGCTGACTTCTTGTCGGCCGCCATGGTGCCCCCCCTCACCGAGAACTCCTCCGGAGTTGGCAGTCTCTACAAATGGTTTGAATCCGGGATGTGCACCATGCATGTGCACCGGGATGTGCACCACGCTCCGGAAAAACGGGACCTGCGCAGATCGCTTGTGCGCAGGTCGCTTTCCACGCATGTGTGGAAAGCGTTCCCCCCCGCTGCCAAATTACGGGGTTTTGGCAGCGCAGGGCGGGTTATGATGTCAATTGACGTCAAATTACGGGGTAATCCCGGCCAAATCGGGATGGTTGACAGGTATGGCACCACGCCCATCAGTTCCTATCTCTGTTTAGAGTAAGCCCACCACAAACCCTGCTTCACTTAAGCCCCCACAAAACCTGGCTTGCCTAGGTCAACCAGTGAGTCCACCAGCACTCCCATAGACCCTGGTTGTCCGATACCCATTGCCCTAAGTCCCATGAATGCTGGGCACCCTAAACGGACCTGTGGTTCACCTCAAAGGTATGGAGAGTGGGTTCCCTGCTGGGTGGGGGGGAGGAATGTTGTGTGCAAACGTTATATTGCTTTAATTCTTAAGACGCCATTAAGCCTTTGCAGCAAAAGCGAACCCTTTCTTTAAGGCGCTTAATTCACATCACTGTCTTCGTAATCTGATTGGCTCTAACACAGGTTCCCATGTTTTCGGTAGCCCATGCAAAATGTATGTCTGTAACTGCCGTTCTGCCTGTATATAAGTAACCACCTTGTCCCATTATTCCCCAGTCCGAACTGAGCTGTAATAAATCACTGTTGGTTAACCCCCAAACTGCTGTCGTGTTGCATATTATTCTCGGACGCAACACATGGGCTAAGGAAGATTCAAAGGACCATTTGCACAGTTGCAAAATGAACCCATATGGGTGGTTTCACAGAGACCATGAAGAAGAAAGCTTATCACAGAGGAGAAAGATAGTAATGATTCGGAGCTTGATCAATGTCTCCCTTGCTCAAAAGCCAGTCTTATCCAACTCTAGGGTTCAGTGCTTATATCTGTTTATAGCCAAAGAGCCAGCGCTGACTGTGTTTTCAGATGTTTCTGTGGACATGTGGCAGGCAGGACTAGACACCGGAGCACACAGAATACTGTTTGTCTTCCCACCAAAGTGGTACCTATTGATGTACAGTACTTGCAATTTCTTGCTTTCAAACTACTAGGTTGGGAGGGGACAGAGACAGGAGCTCACTCCGTTGTGCAGTACTCAGGTCTTGAACTGCTGACCTTCCAGTTGTCAAGTTCAGTGTCTTAACCACTAAGCCACCACAGTGTTAATCAGAAAGGTGGGATAGTCAGAAGAAGAAAAAACACATTTCTGGGCAGACCTATATTGCTCATATAAGTTTGACATTGCTTGTGGCTTCTCAGAGCTTAGCAATATTTCTTAACTGGAATTTTCTAACTACCAGCCCAAATCTGGGCAGTCACGTTGAATGAACTGATAATGAAATTTCCTACTGTATGATATTGAAATTTGCCTCCCTGTAGAATTGGGTAAGTCACTGTATCAGATCAAAGAGCCAAAAGTAGTCAATCAGCTTAAGATATAGAGATTTATTGCTCGTTGACAAGAAAAGTAGGGTCAAAGCAATATGATTTTGTATCATTGCATACATCTGATTGTATTGCATCCAATACTTTCTGAGGACAGAATAAACCAGTTTTTCTGAGAAATACTGTATAGTTTCTCTTGTTTTATCTCAGCAGGGAACAAGCTGAATGATTTTTCTTCCTTCAGAAAGGTTATTTTAGTAATTCTTGTCATGACACAGATTTAGCAAACAAACTTGAGATGCTTCGATGGCTATGGAAGCTCGCTTCCTCTCTCTTGCTTTGAAAACAGATTTTGCAGTTTGAATTTTGGAAGCAAAGAGCAGGCTTTAAAAGACAACGTCTTCCTATGGGAATCGAATGCAGGGTCACCAGGCTATGCTGTCTTCTGCATCAGTGTGTGTTCGCTTCTGTTAGGTTCTGGAAACTTGTACATTTCTAATGTGAAACTAATTTCGCTGATAACCTCGAGTCTCTTGTGCTTGTTTGTTCAAAAGAAAATTAGCTGGAGCATTACTCACAGAATGTCTCGAAACCTTAAGAGAGATGGAGCAAGCAAGTGGCAAAAATATAACATGAGAACAGATAAAAATACGTTAGAAAACATCTCTCTCTCTCACACATTACACATCCATGTTTTCCACCCTCTCCCAACCAAGCTATAAGCACCTTGTGCTACAAGCTAGGAGGATATGTGACCTTTGCACACACCTAAATCCCACAGACGGGTGGCAAGATTTTATTCATTCATTCATCCATCCATTTATCTATCAATCAATCAATCAATCAATTCCTTGCCGATCTAGGAGATATTCCTACTCTGGGCAGCTAACAACAGAAAACTTACACATAAAAAGCAGTCACACATTTCTAAAAATACATATAAATATACTGGTGTGTGTGTGACCTATTGACAAGGGAGAGAGATAAAATAAAATATCTAACACTCAGCTGTTGACAATATATCCTTAAAAGCCTCTTTAAAAATAAATGATTTTAACTGTTTTTTAAATATAAACAGTGGTAGAACCTGGCACAGCTCAACTGGAAGAGAGTTCCATGAAGTTGGTGCTGCCACCGAGAAGGCTCTTCTCTGAGTCACGGTCTTTCTTGCCAGTCTTGGGGTCGGCACCTGGAGCTGCGCCATTGGGGAGGAACAAGTGATGCGGGCTGATGTCCTGAGGGGAAGACACTCCACCAGCATCTTTTAGTGTCTTGTACAGTAGACAAGCAAGAGCTGCAGTAAGGGCTAAAACCGACTTTATTGCATTGTGGTCAAGGTGAACATGAGATACAGGCAGACCAAACAGCCTTATTTATAGTACATTTTGAATAGCCCGGGTGATAGTTCATTGGTTACTGTCCGCGTGACGTCATGAGACGTCACGCCCATCTTCTCCAGATGCAGTGCGGCAGTAGTTTCCTGCTCTTCAGGTATTCAGGTGAATGAGTGTCCTGTGGCTAACGTTGCTACTGCAGGAGCAGCACTGTTCTTAACAGCTTGTTACAATGAGTCAATGATTGCTTACAATAGATACAATTGTCGGATGCAATCCGTTAAAGGGGTACTTGTCACAAACCATTCAGTACATAACATCCAGGTAGGAAGATCAGTGAGGAGAAGCAATCACTGACCGGTCTCAAAGCCTAGCAGCCAAAGGCCAGTGATCATCCTTAAAGTGGGAAATAAAGGGTCAGGGGCAAGTAGGCTTGTGGTCAGCTCCAGGGCCTCTACAGGCAAGCTGGGGCCCTCATCACAACTGAGGCTGGTTGTTGCAGAATCCTATATAGTATTTGTGTTTTTTAAAAGTATATATAATATTGAGTGGGTAGCCAGCCAGACACAGATGGTTACAGATGCTCAGTTTATTACCTTGTACATTTAAACTCAATTTTTATTTCTGCAGTCTTGATGATACCATGATTTAGGTTGGTTTGAAATGTGAACTGCATGCATTTAAACAATTTCTTATTTTAACCAGGCTTGGCAAATTCTCCCATTCTCCACCCACCCTATTGTAAAAGATGGAAAGGGCAAAAAAAAAATGTAAGGGGGGGGGGGGGGGACTGAAGAGAAACTGAAGGAAAGTTTAGAAAATTTATTAGTTTGCATTTTGTTTTCCCTTTGAAACACCAACACAAAATGCAACAGCAGCGACAGATGTACAGAAACAGCCGACAAGGTAGATAAAGAAAGAGGAACACAGGATGAATGCAATTGTGAAGGCAGGCCTTCCTGGTTTATCCAAGTCCTAAGAACAAGACACTTTATTTAAAAAATCAAGAATCCATACTTGTTTTCCAAGGTGAAAGTGCTCACCTTAGAGAACAATAGTGGTAATACTTAGGTCAGAGGTCATCTCACCATCATGGTCAAAATGTTTTCCTGTTGCTAAAAGAATAACTCCATCAGCGAGTCAGCAGGCAGTTTTAAACTCAGATGTTATACCCTCAGCTGTAATCTGACCAAAGGCCCATCCGGTCTAACATTATTTTCTCATATTCACTAACCCAGGGGTTTTCAACCTATGGCCTGGGGGCCGGATGTGGCCTACTACACCATTTCATGTGGCCCACCACCACCTCCACCACACCCAGAAGATCCATGTGTGGCAGGCAGGGCAAAATGGCTGTCTGGCCCCTGATGCTGTTTGATGGAGCATGACCCAGCCCTTGGCTTGAAAAGGATGAGAACCCCTGCACTAACCTGAAGCCCCTGAACAGGGAAGGAGTGGAACAGCACCCTCATTTGTGTTTTCAGGAGCATGCAGTCTTTGATCCAGCAGGCAACATGTAGCCAGAGACATTCATTGCCTACCCATTTATACTTTATGAAGTTTTCTAGTAGCCATCACTACGTCTTGTTCAGAATCAGTGGCAAGAAAAGATGTGAAGGCCAACTCATACATTCTCTTGCCTTCAGATCTAGATTCGTTGCATCTACACTATGCTTTATTAGACAATGTACAATCGAACATATTAGGGTTTCTGGATTATAACTCAGATACTCCCTCTGACCTTTCAAATGTGCAATTGAATGGGAGATGAAGCAGCAGCAGTGTCTCCTGTTTGTAACTGCACTTCTTTCATCTGTTCCCTTCCTCCACCTTCTGTGTACCCTGCTTAGGAACATCCTGGCACTACAGTGAAAAGATTACGTCCTACAGAGCCTGCAAGGTACAGAAATTGCAAAGTTAAAAAGTACAGAGAAAAGATCTGTGCTGCAACTTGGCACATTTGTTTTTTCATCCTCACTGGACCATGCTATTAAAAAATAGCTGTTGCTCTGGACTGGAGTTGTCAGCCTGGACTATTTTTAAAAAATAGTTTCACCTTAATGGCTTCCCCATAGCCACTATTTCATTCATTCTTGCTACTCAAACCAAAGTGCCATTTGCTTCTTATTTCCAATCAAAGCAATCTTAACATTTCTTAGATAAAAGCAGCCCAGAAAAAGGTGTTTCTTTATTCTCACATCTTTCTCTGTCTTTAGATTTGCATATGTGAGTCTCCCAACTCTTCTTGCCTCTTTAAAACATCTCTTCCCATCTAGAGATGAAAAAGATGCAGTCTTCCAGATACTGTACTGTTGTACTGCAGCTGCCCTCATCCTCAATGGGGAGAAGTTGCAGTTGAACAACAACTGGGAAAGGCCCAACCTTCTCTATTCCTGTCTTATAGACAGAGTTCAAAATACAGTACAATGCTATTATTTGTTTAAAAGTGATATTTGCAATATATTTGCAATACCCTGACGATCTGTAGGACTACATGCCCTATCTTCTTCAGCTACCATGTATACAGGGCCATGCTAGCTGGTGATGGTGGGAGCTTATTGGCACATGCCATGCTGAGGAGTCTCTCTTTACCAATTTATAACTAAGAATGTCAGCCAAAAAGATGAATTTTCTGATGTGGCTCAAGTAGAGAGTTGGGAGGAATCCCATGGCATTGCCATAACTCACAAACCACAGCTTTTGAGCTCAGATTAAGTAGGCAGAATGGACGGCCGACTCAATACCTGATTGGGATTAACAGATTTGTCCTATGACACTAATAATGATGCTGTTCCCACCAAAGTTGTACCTATTTATCTACCTGCAATTTCTTGCTTTTGAACTGCTAGTTTGGCAGGAGCTGGGACAAAGACGAGAGTTCACTCTGAACTTGATGACTGGAAGTGTGTCATCAAGTTCAGCGTCCTAAACACTAAGCCACTGCAGTACCCTGTACAGCTCTATACCCATTATAATGCGAATGGGAGAGATCATATTTCTTGGCACAGAGTTTTGACATAGCCTGAAAGCATGACCTACGATAGCACATCCTTGGCTTCACTGTGTAGAGCTACAGATGGGGGTGGGGGGGGTGGGGGGGGAGGCCATCCTTTCCATGCAATGAAGAGCCATACCTCCCTTTACAGTAGCTGTAGCCCTAATCTTTCTGAACTGTCCATGGCAGTAGAGTGCAACACAGGTAATATAATAAAACCAGTTTTTTTAAATTGGCAGAAGAATATGGAGGAATGTCTGCCTGAGCAAACTGTCTAGCTATTATCCTGCCTCTTCTATGACTTTTAGAGCTGTATCTCTTGGAAGAACTAAGAAAAGAACATATTCATCTCCACCTGCCAGTTAAGTAAAGAGGCTGGCAACTCAAGGCCAGGCTAAGAAAATTGGGAAGCACAATTTCAGGGGCTTGGAGGGTGCAGGTATTTAAACAATACAGCCAGCATGGTTAGTGCAAATAGCTCACAATGAGCAGAAACAGGTGCATACAAGATATCAAGGAACCTCAGGCAAAACGTGTTGATCAGAACAACAAAACAGTAGCCCTTGCAAGTACTTCTACTTTCATCACCTTCTCGGAAAGGAAGGGACATGGGGGTCCTGGGTAAAATAGCGATCGGTTCAGCCCTAGAGGTCCAGGTCGAAAGTGCAGACAAGTCTTATAAGTTAAAGGTAGTCCACGTGCAAAATATACAGACACATTCCTTATAGTGGGGCAGGTAAAATGGGGCTGGGATGAAATGCAATAACCACCTGCAGGATCTGGAAGGAGGAGGAACAAAAAACGGATCCAACGTAATTCAGGTTTGCCACTGGAAATCTGAAGGCAGGGGTAAGGAGTTTATAATAATCTGTCGACCTGTATCAGCAGCTGCCCAGATGCTCCTGCATCTTTGGTTACTGGCACTTAGCACAGGAAATGTTATTCTCTCCAGTGTGATGGACTGTCCCTGATTGCTTCACCCACAGTGTTGAAGAACTACTGATTGGTTGGGGAGGGGGTGACCCGGAGTCCCATGCTATGCTGACTGAGCAGCTATTTGCTGAGATCTGGTGACGTATCAGTGGCAGTCTGGGATGACAGATTTGGTTTTTCACCAGATTCTGAGAGGGCTTCTAGAAAGATACAGAACAAGATAAAAAGCTACGATTCTGTTGCTGGACGGTGGTAAGGTTAAGAGGAGCACTGGCTTCGAAGCAAGCCTGTTTCCATGAGGCCATCTTGAAAGACTCCAGAACATGGAGACACAGGTCTATCACAATAGGGCCACAACACTTTCCAGCCACAGTCCTCCTCAGAGGAAGTGTGGTTGATAGCGAGCAAGACAGCTGTCCTTGGTACTCCTTGTCCAGTGAATACTCCATTCTCACAACAAGGCAGATGACATGGGCCCATCTGCTCTCTCATGCTTCAGTCCTCCGTCTCCCAGTGGCCAAGGCTCCAGAACAGATGTGGCACATCCCCAACTACGACTGCCTTCTGAACACCCTGTCCAGAGGAACGGCCCTTCTTGAGAGGTAGGTCCCACATACTTGGGGGAGGCAGACATCTGTATCATCTGGATGTGACCCCCAGAGCCTGCTTCATGTTCTCATACACAACATAGCTGATGCTGACTGCAGGAATGACTTTCATGAAGTTGGGGGCAATGCCACGGTAGAGTCCCAGCACCCCTTCCCGGGAGATGATATGCTTAAAGAGTCCCAGCATGGTGAGCTGTGGGGCACCTTCAATGGATGCTGTGGAGAGAGAAAGGAACAGAGACAGTAGAGAGATCAGGGACAATGGTGGTCATGGTGGGATGGCTTAGAGGGTTGGGATTCTGAGACACCCCTAGTCAACCTTATGAAAGAATGGCTGAATGGGGGTGAGGGTGGTTGGGTACCAGGGAGATGGGATAGAACGTGGGTGAGGGAGAAGAAGTAAGGAAGTAAGTTACATCATCTGGGAAAAGAAGGAATTAAATATCCAGCCACTTATTATTGAAGGGAACTGTGTGGAACAGGTCTCGATGTTTCGATTTCTGGGAATGGAGTTGAGAGATGATCTGACATGCGGAGCAAATACTAAAGATCTGATGAAGAGAGCACAGCAGAGGTTTTACTTCCTGAGAATTCTCGGGAAGAATAACCTTTCAAAGGACCTGTTGTTGGCATTCTACCACTGTACCATAGAGAGTGTGTTAACTTATGGTCTGTGTGTGTGATTTGGGAGTTGTAAAGTTAGGGAAAGAACAATGTTGTCCAGGTCGTAAAGACTGTGGAGGGAATAATTGGGTGTACTCTTCCTACTTTAGATCAAGCCTATGCCTCCAGGTGTTATAAGAAAGTTGTAGAGATTGCACAGGATCGCACACATCCCGGAAACGATCTCTTTCAGTTTCTGCCTTCTAGAAGAAGGTCATAAAGACTAGGATCAGTCATTTGAGAAATAGTTTCTACTCAAAAGCGGTCTTGGCTTTGAATGAAGTGAAATGCAGTTTATGAGGGAGCTCTGTTTTTTAGTTTTTTTAGTACTTTCAGGGGTTAAATATGTATTTGTGGGGTGGGACTACGTGGATATATTTTCTGTATAGTTGTAATTTTTTAGGTCTTGTTAAGCTGATAAGTAGATTTTTTTAATCTCATTGTTCTGTACAGGACAATGGCAATAAAGATTTATCGTATGGTAAAATGGTGAGGGATTTCAGAATTTGGGAAGCTGCAGCATTCACTTTTATACATCAAGGTTAAAGAAACAAAAGTAAAACCTCCAACAGAATGAGTTGTGGGATATCTTCTGACACAGGAATCCCATTGTTTTGAAGGTTGTGGTTAGAGTCAAGGTTAGAGGGACAGCCAGAGTATTTTCTAACCCTACTGAGAACTGCAATATGCTCCCTACCACAGTGACAAACTTTCTGACAACCAGAGCACAACAGCACATGGTTTTGTTCAACAAGGTTTTAAAAATTTAGTTTTGGGAATTGGCCTGGCCTCTGCTCAGCCCTGGAGTAAGCAAGGTGAATTGCTTCTGGACTCTGATAGCCCATCTGCTCAAGATTTAGGCCTCACTTTCCAGGAGAATCTGTGAAACTGTAGAAAACACACAAAAATGCATGGCAAGCGGAGATCCCACAATGGGATAGTGCACAGAACTGTGGAGTGAGTTTCCTCTGAAACTCTGTTTCTTCACCTTTCCAGCCTCTTCCTTCTCCCTCCTCAGCACTGCCAATTATTCTCCACTTGCTTCATGTCCATTTCCTAACCTTTTTAGGGATTTCTCTCTTATTCCACCCCCCCAACTTTAATAACGCCCCCAATCCATAGCCTCCTTCAGCACCATCCTTAATCAGGAGGTGGGCCGTCTTCTCACCTTGGGCCTGCATCCGGGTCCTCACCAGGGCTAAGGGGTAGCTGGCAATCTGTCCACAGGTGCTGGAGATTGTGCCACAGCCTAAGAGCACCAGAACACCTGGGTCTGCCGTGTTCGTGCTGTACTTCTGCAGCCAGGTGTTCTTCAGGGTCTGCAGTGAAAGAAATGAGAGATGGGGTTGGTGCGGCCTGAACAGAGGGTTGGGCGGGGAGCAAAATGCAGATGGTAAGGAACGGGGTTCTCCCTTTGCCTATGGAGTGAGGGACAGAATAGGAATGGGATGGAGCAAGAATGGTTTTTCGAAAACGGCCCCAAAGAAAGAGAGTACCCATCATCAGCTCTACTTGCAGAAGAATGGCATCCAACGAGCAAGGAAACCTGGCCTCTCCCCCTGTTCATGCCAACCTATGCCCAAATACTGACCTCATAAACTGCCAGGTCAATGCCAGCATAAGGGATGATGCCCAGTATATTTGGCAGGTAGCCCTTGTAAAAGGCACGCACCCCTTCCTTCCGAAAGATCTGCCTCGCACAGTCAGCTGTTCCTGAGTACTGGCCCGTCTTGCGAAGAGTTAGCCTTGTCTTCAGTACCTGATGGGGATTTAGAATGTTTATGAGCTAGGCGCCAAATTTCCTCTCTCATCTGGCACCTGATGCATTGGGATCTAGGGCAGGGGTTCTCAAACTATGGCCCGTGGGCCAGACGCAGCCAATGGCACGAAATAATCTGGCCCCTGACCTCGCTCCAGCCACCCCCACCATCGTAAACATGTTTACTACAGCCATAAATGAGTCCCTGGCCATTATAAACACGTTTACTACAGCTATGGACACATTTTATGGCAGCATTTACGATGGCAGGAACCACCAGCTGTCTGAGGGGGCATGGTCAGGCCATGGCTGAAAAATGTTAATAACCCTGAATCTAGGGAAAGGTGAGGACATATGACAGAAGGACTAGGGGCTGATGAGAGAAAACCCAATCCCCAAATCCCCTTTCCAAGTACAGACCTCTAGCAAAGGTCACCTCTTCCTCCCCTCGATCTGGGAGGAGGCAACCGCAGAAAAGCCAGGAACAAGGAGCAGGGAGCAGAGTACCTGTACCCACTTTGACACTTACCAATAGCTGATTTTTGGCTTCAGCTTACACCATGTGTGCCCAAACTACAGCCCAGGGGCTGGATCTGGCCCCTGGCGCCAAGTCATCTGGCCCACACCACCCTTGCCACTCCTGGAAGCGGAAGTAATACACGCCCATACGGGTGCAGTTTATTTCCACTTCTAGGAGTGGCAAGGGTGGCGTGGGCTAGATGAATTGGTGTCGGGGGCCAGATCTGGTCCCCAGGCCGTAATTGGGGCACCCCTGGCTTACACAGATTGAAAAGCCATTATTAGAAATGCTCGACTCTTGGGAGGAAGTGCTCAGATTCATTACAAGATAATCATAAGTGCTTTTGTGAAACTAGTTTCCAGGATGCTTGAGGAAAGCTAGGCCTCTTCAGCAGGCTAATGTTAATGCATCCTGATCACCTGCAATGGCACTCATCTCTGCTCTGGGAGCCCTGATGCCCATGCTGGGTGGGTGGCATACTGGGGCGGGTCGTCACATACCCATACTTCTAGTTTATAATTTAAAGGGCCACACCACTTTGGTTGTTTGTGCTCCCACTTTGGCTCCTCTCGCCGGGCTCCTCTCTGCCCTGTGGGAGAAAGTCCGAAGTGGTTTGGCAGCGTCACAGAAATAATAATAATATTTTTGTGTTGGAGTCCCCACCATACCTGTCAACCATTTGGCCGTGAAAACCCCGTAATTTGACGTCCATTGACGTCATAACCCGCCTCGCGCTGCCAAAACCCCGTAATTTGGCAGCGGGGGGAAACGCTTTCCGTGCATGCATGGAAGCGCTATGCCGCTTGCGCAGCCCCTACGCAAGCGGTGTAGCGCTTCCGTGCATGCGTGGGTTTTACCCCTTCCACACATGCACAGAAGCACTACGCCGCTTGTGTAGGGGCTGCGCAAGTGGCGTAGCGCTTCCGCGCATGCGTGGAAGGGGTAAAACCCTTCCACGCATGCGTGGAAAGCGACCTGCGCACAAGCGATGTGTGCAGGTCCTGTTTGTCCGGAGCCGCGGGTTGACAGGTATGGTCCCCACCCCCCAAATCCAAGCCTTATTACTATCATCTCTGCGCTGCTGCTCTCAATGTGCTCTGCCGGGTCTGCCTGGCAAACTGAGCTAGAGCATGGGCTTCAGACACAGCAGATAGGAAGGTGGCCAGGCCCCTCCTCCATGTTGCTTAACTACGGTGGGGCTCCGCCCCATCTGTGTGCAGTGTGATACCTCACTGCCCAAGTCAAACGGTATGCGGCTGAATACTTTATCGGATCTTATTATACACTTGCATCGTCTAAACCCACCACCCCCACTTACCAGTCCATGGGAAAAATGTTTAGCATGAAACCAGTCCATGGTGCAAAAAAGGCTAGAGACCACTGGTGTAGTGTATACAAATGTCCAATACAGTGGTACCTCATACAACAATTTTAATCCATTCCACGGGGCTCGTTGTACAAACAATTGCTATACGATACATACATCGTATAGCGATTTTCCCTATGGGATGCATCGTACAACGATTTTTTTCGCTAAGTGGTTTTTCCCATTAAAAATCTGTTGTACAATTTTTTCCATTGGGAAAATTGTTATGAGGGGCACCATTTCCCCCCCAAACCTAATTGTTATGCGATTTCCTTGCTATACGGGGCGATTGTTTTATGAGGTTCCACTGTACTTTGTTTTTCTTCCATTTGAGGCTGCTGTCTCATTCTGCCCAATGGTAGGGTCAACCCTGAGGCTAAGGAGTTGCCTCTCAAACTTAAATACTATCTGAATGGAGTGATTGACCTCACCTCCATAGGGTAGATTATGGTTTGTGCGGTGGCACCAGCCAGTGAGCCGGCAATAAATCTCTCCTGCACCCTCAGCGTCTCCTGTTGTCCACGAATCGCCCGCTTAATCTGCAATGAGAAACGATGTCTTCAGACTCTTGGAATATGGACCTCTCTTGTACCTCTACAGACTGAGCAAAGGGAATGGGTGCAAGCAAGAGAAACTGCATTTTATCCACACACCAGGGGAAGAACAGTTTATAACCAAATGATACCAGCTGATGCAGGGACCTTGCTAGTAAGGGGGTGGGAGAATCATCTGAATGCAGGGGTGGGAGCCTACACCGCTCTAGATATTGAATGAATTATTATCTCATCTTGCCTAATCATTACCCAGGCTGGCTGGGGTTGATGAGCACTGGTGTTCAAGAGTATCTAGAGCAGTGAGTCCCACCATTTTTTGACCTTGCTCCACCTAAGCATCTCTAAAATCCTGATCCCACCCCCACTCCCAGGACAAAATTCATATTATTCAAAAAAGTGAATTCCTATTCATGTGGAGGAAGCCTAAAAGGCCATTCACTGTTAATAACTCATTCTTGAATCCCGCCCCCTCTTGTGGGACACCTGTTGGGAGCCATGGATCTAGAGGCACACAGGTATCCCAGGTTTCTTCTTTGCTTGTCTGGGACTGCGGTGGCTCAAGTGGCTAAGACAATGACTGGAAGGCGGCAGGTCAGCAGTTTGACACCCAGATACTGCAGGAGCTGTGATGGGGTTTTGTTTTTTCAAACTGCTTGTCTGATACTATAAAACAGGGGTGCCCAAACTACGGCCTATGGGCCGTATTCGTCCCATAACACCAATTCATTAGGCCCACAGTGCCCTCGTTGCTCCCGGAAGTGGATGGGGATGTTCATGTGTGTCCAGAACCACTCCCGGAAGTGGTTCCAGACACCCCTGTGTATGTGCAAACACATCTGTGCCACTCTCAGAAGTGGATGAGGACTCCCCTACACATGCGCAAATGCACCTGCACCACTTCCGGGAGTGGCACGGATGCGTTTGTGCATGTGCAGGGGCATCCAGAACTGCTCCCGGAAGTTGTTCTGGACGCGCATGTGCAAACATCCCTGCTTCCGGATCCATGGTCAGGCCTGCTCAGTAGTTCCGGGGCCATGGTCAGGCCCCTGGCACAAAAGGGGACCCCTGCTATAAAAGAACAGGGCCATAATGATGTGTGTCTGCTTGTAAACATTAATTCAGAAAGCAAGCACCCCCTTCCCTTCCAATATCCATAGTCATGCCTCTATTTTTCTGTCAGATCTTTAAAATTCTGTGGGGTATAATAATTTGAGAATTTTCTGAATTAACTCTTTCCAATGCCGCAAATTGACTAATGAGTTGTTCTATTATGAGTGCCCCTTTCTTGTTTACTTGTTTCTGTTTGTTTTAGTTGTTGCCTTTTTTGTTTTAAATATCAATATATTTCAAACTCTCTGAGACTTTCTAAGCATGGGCATCGCAGCTGCATGCCTGTTAACGTGAAGGAAGCACCTCAGATGGCGATGGCATATTAAGGGCAGCCGAGAAGAGGACAAGACAAACATCAAAGCCAATAATCACGAGAAGTAATTTATTGTCACATGCCAGTTGCTCAATGCATTTTTAAAAACAATTCCCCCGCAGGGCACTGAAAATAGAAAAAAACATCCACAAAAGGGATATTAAAATAAATGCAGGATGCTAAAACAAAATCTAAGACCTCGCTGCTGGTGTTTTATTCTGGAGAGAGAAAGATGCTTTATTTTACAATATAATATTGGTATTATAAGGTTTTAACCTCTTTTATCATGGCATTAGGGGAATGCAGTAAGGATTGATATAGTTAAGATATAGCCCTAGGTATAAAATTATCATGTTTATCTGAAACATCATGTTATTGTCTGCTGAGTTGTTTATGTTGTATCAGATCAGACAGATAGCATATATTTTATATGCGTAAGTGGCCATTTATTCGTATCCCTTTAAGCACCATGCATCCATTTTCATGCTAATCGTATACAGTGGAATCTCGGTTAACCAATGGCTTGGTTAAAGTAAAAATCACACACAAAAGGAAATCCATAGAAAATAGTGGCTTAGTTTACAGATTTTTTTCCAGAATGGATTAATTGGTTTTCAGTGTATTCCTATGGGAAACCACGTTTCGGTTAACATATTTTGGTTTTCAATGCATTTCTATGGGAAATTGCATTCAATGGATTCCTATGGGAAAGTCGGTTTAAGTAATTTCTGTTGTACAAAACGTCCTGGAGAACGCATTAATTCCATTAACTGAGGTTCCACTGTATATATTATTCACTTTTAGTGCTCCAAGGAAGACTGTTGGCAAATCAAAATATTTGCTTATAATAACAATAAATTAATATCTTAGTACCCATACAAGGCTTCTGAGTTTGGATTCAATATACACCTCAGAAGATGTATATTGCAGCTAAAGCAAACTCCTCTGACTTAATAAGG
The DNA here is from genome assembly GCA_035047345.1 of Bradypodion ventrale. NCBI lineage: Eukaryota > Metazoa > Chordata > Lepidosauria > Squamata > Chamaeleonidae > Bradypodion > Bradypodion ventrale. Next base: position 193,888,893 of record JAWDJE010000002.1, read on the forward strand.
GCAGGAGACCTCTAGAGCAGTATGGATGTGGCACTAGTAGCTGCAGAGGGGAGAGGGACAGGCAAAGACTGCCTGCCCCACAACCTTCATCTGGTAGGAGCATCTAGAGCTGTGATGGTGAACCTTGGTACTCCAGGTGTTCTTGGACTTCAATTCCCAGAAGCCCAAGTCTCTGTGAATCCACATGCAAGGGTTTACTGCGCATCCGCCTGGAGTGCCAAGGTTCGCCTGGAGTGTCAAGGCTCCCCATCACGGCTCTAGAGTAGAAGACTCGTAGTCCAGATTTGACCTATGACAGGATAGAGTTTGAACTATTGTGTTCTTAAGTTCCTGATCATTTCAGTCTGGCTTTTTGTATCAGAGCTTAGAAAATAAGATCTCATTATGAACTTAGAGAACAAACAATTCATTTATTCATTCATTCATACCCCACCTATCTGGAATATCCTCCCACTCTGGGCGGCAGTGACAATCTCATTATGAATTTAGAGAGTAAGATTTCATTCAGTGGTGGGCTCCAAAAAAATTTACTACCACACTGTGGGCGTGGTACAGCGGGAGTGGCCAGTGGAAAAGCCCTGCATTGCACCCGAATTAGGACTGTTTTATTTCAAAACGGGGCTGTAGCCAGGATTCTAGATGGGGGGGGGGGGAATTTCCAGGGGGCAACACTGTCACACTCACAGATATAACATTGGTGCCATGGGGTGGGGTTGGGGGTGGGGCTGTTAGCTCAGGAGGGTTCCCCCCTGGCCCCCGGCTACGGCCCGGTTTCAAAACTTGGATGGGCGGGGCCAACCAAAATTTCTGCTACTGGTTCTGGCGAACTTGTGTGAACCTGCTGATGCCCACCACTGATCTCATTGGACTGGACCGAATCAGAGACATAAACACAGTGGTGGGCATGAGCAGGTTCGCACCAGTTCGCCAGAACCGGTAGCAGAAATTCTGGCTGGCCCCTCCCATCCATGTTTTCAAATAAAGTAGTCTAATTCAAGTGCAATGCAGGGCTTTCCCCCTGGCCACACCCACCATACCACGCCCACAGTGTGGTAGTAATTTTTTTGGGGAGCCCACCACTGCATAAACATTTACTGTTTAGCAACTTCTGGGGAACCAACCTGTCTTTATTTCAGTGTCCAAATCACATTAAAACAACTCAGAACTGTCTCAGACCAATCAAATCTTCTTTGGATCTAGTTCAAATTGGCTCATTTTGGTTTGGTGTTTGGTATTCAGAACAATTGATTACATAGTCCTAACTGTAATTATTTCTTGGAGCATGGAGTATACTCATAGTTCTTTTCTGTGTCAATCATCCCCAAAGGTTCCTTGGGGAGAAGCAGTGATATTTATTGGATTGGTTTTGCCCAAAGTGGGCCCAGCATCATTGTGATGGGAAATGCAAAGTGATTATCCAGACTCTAGTGAACACTCCTTGAAAAAACCTGACATTCACATATGTACAGACATGATTATGCAAAGTTGCAGCAGTCACTTTCTAGTTACCTGTTCATAGGCCATGAACTTGATGGCAGACTCAGGAGCAATCTTCAGCACGTTGATGCCGTTGCCACGCCACAGTGAGCGAATGCCTCCTTCGCTTATCATGCCCTGTAATCCCCCTAACACATTCATGTTGTTGCTCTTTGAGGCATGAACCTGTCGCAAGAAGGAATTATAGTGTCAGTGTCACTGGGCTAGGGATGACACAGGTCCCTCCTCTCCCATAAGCAGGGGTTGGCTTGACAATACAAGTGAACACAGCCACACTGTTTGAACCAATGAAGCAGAATGCATTGTGTGAACTACAGTCCAGAATCCCTGGGACTTTACAAAAGCTCTTCCAGATTTAGCAGAGGAGCTCTTTGGAAAGTCAAAAGAGTCAGTGCCCAGATCCTGTCGCTTACATATACCAGCATAATTGCGACAGCATAAATCATAGACGTGAAATACTGCTAGTTAATGAGTCACTGTTTGCACTTATTGCACAATAAATCACATAATAAGGAATACAAACAGTGACTCTTTAACTAGTGGCAGTGCACTGCTGTGATTTTCATTGTTGCACTTATGCCAGCTTACGTAAGCAACAGGATTCTAGCCTATGCTAAATGGGAGAATTATGAATCAATACTTTTCTGAGACTTTTCTGGAGCAAATATACAAAGAGGATTACTTGGTGCAGCAACAACTTGGTGCAGCAACAACGGCACATAATTTTTGAGTATAGTCTCCAAGCATTAGTGCATAAATCAGATAAGAATCTGGAAAATCTGCTTCACTTTATGATTGCCGTGACAAGGATACAGGAAAGCCCTAGTTGCATTCCCTCTTCTGCCTTAATCAGTAGCAACACGTATAAACAATAGAGGGAAAAGCAAATCCTTCCCTTTGTCTTATTTTTCAGGTTATTAACACAGACTAAAGGAGATCTGGTGGTAGAAAAGGGTGGAGATCTACAGTACAGTACTGTGCAAAATTCTTAGACTACCACCAACTGGTTTGGGGCATAACTCAGACACCCTAACTCCAAACTTCACCAAAATTTGAGAAAGTTGAGAGAAGTGTTGCCAGAAGACTCTCCAATTTTGGTGTGTCTAGGTGGCTCAGGGACTGAGTTATACTCATCACACATTGAATTTTCCCCAAACCAGCTAGTAATGGCCTAGGACTTTTGTATAGTACAGTACATACAGGTGAAACCAGTGGTGGGCATCAGCAGGTTCGTCAAATTCTGGCTGGCTCCACCCATCCAAGTTTTGAAATAAAGTAGTCCTAATTCAGGTACAACACAGGGCTTTCCCCCTGGCCACACCCACCATACCACGCCCACAGTGTGGTAGTAAAAAATTTGGAGCCCACCACTGGATGAAACTTGGAAAATTAGAATATCGTGCAAATGTTCATTCAGTTCAGTAATGCAACTTAAAAGGTGAAACAAATATATGAGATAGAATCATTACACGCAAAGCGTGATAGTTCAAGCCTTACTTTGTTACCATATTGATGCTTATGGCTTACAGCTTATGAAAACCCCAACCCCCCAATCTCATGTACCCCATAAACATCACATAATCTCATGTATGCTGTATGCCATGATCATCACAATTATAGCGAATTAAGGCATGACATCTCTCGCTCTGCATGTAGTGAGTCTATCTCATATCTATTTGTTCCACCTTTTAAGTGAAATGAATGAACATTTGCATGATATTCTAATTTTCCGAGTTTCACCTGTATATCTTATGTTTATTTCATGATGGCAGAAAGGGAAAAAAAAGGGATAAAATCTAACCCCCACCCACCAAACAGGATTAACAGTGAGAATAGAGAGTTGCTGCTATGACAAAATGAATGCAATGCAGGAATACACAACCAGCCTTCTAATGAGCACCTGTTTCAGGCAATGGATTCTGGCTCTCATGAACTGGCATCAACTTGTTATTTAATTGTAATTGTGGCTGTTAAATTCTCATTGTCAGGGCAAAGTGCTTGTGATATATCTGCTTCAGATGCCCAGATAATTGTGGAGCTTATGTGTCCTGACTGAGAAAAAATGATAGGAGGTACCATTTGTTCCTCTGTTGTCTTAGGCAGCAGATATGAATCATAAACTGGAACAGGTTACTGCTTGGGCCATGAAGAAGTGAAGATATTACATTTTCTAAAGACCATACCCAGACAAAGTGTACCTTCTTGTACTATGGAGACATTTGAAGGCATTTTAAGGGCATTTTGAGTCAATATTTCCATGTTTTATGCTATTCTTTTACTCATTTTAAGTGGGGTACACAGAAAGAGCTTCCTTGAAGATTGTGGTATTTCTGCACCACAATCAGCTGCCACAACCTTGTTGTGCTGGCTAATCTTTCTCACACTAGACAAATGAAAGGAACTGCAGAAATGAATTAACCATTAGGTGGCTTCATTTTGGCAGTTTCACGTCTGGCCTAGACATGGAGCCCATTTTGTCTGTTTGTGCATGCGTAGAAGGGTTTTACGCTTGCGTAGCCCCCTTCTACGCATGCGTAGCCTTCTACGCATGTGTAGAAGGGTTCTACGCATGCGTAGAAGGTGGCCTGCACAGAAGGGCTGCGCAGTACCTCATTTCCCCCGCTGCCAAATTCCGGAGTTTCGGCAGTGCGGGGCGGGAAATGACGCAAATCGGCGCCGAAAATCGGGAAATCGCGGCCAATCTGGGAAGGTTGACAGGTATGGTGTTTGTGTTTTTTTCTTTTTCTTTTTCAGTGTTCTTAGTAAGGGACTCATCAGTTCTGGAAGTATCAAGATTATTGACCAACATGCTTTTCAAAATGTGGACTGGGACAGGTTGTGGAGAGCTGTGATGGCCAGAATGATGGGGCTCAAGAATTATTTCATTTTGATTTCTGGGAAACTGAGGTAAGCCAAATTTGTAGGCCAGGGGTTCTCAATCTTTTTATGCTGCAGGCCAGACCATGCCCCAGGACAGCTGAGCGGGCTGGATCACTACCCCAGAAGTGGACACATTTATGGCTGTCACAAACACGTTTATGACAGCCATAAATGCACCCACTTCCATGTTTACAACAGCCGTGGGCGCATTTACAGTTGACGTAACAGTGTTTACGACAGCTGTGGGCACATTTATGGCTGACGTAAATGCATCTGCTTCCACTTGTGGGTGCAGTGGTGGGCCACATGAAATGGTGCTGTGGGCCAAGTCTGGCCCATGGGCCGTAGGTTGGGAACCCCTGCTGTAAGCAGTCACTTCTCCGTGAAATGAACATTAGTTTGGAGCGCAGCCTCATTCTTGCCCTTGTCCGAGTGTAGGTCTCAAAGAGTAAATGAGATGAACTTATCGCTTCCAGACTAGCCTACCCCTTCGCCAGTATTCCACTGGTGATATTGTCTGGGGATGATAAGCATTGTAGTCCAGCACATTGGGCAGGCTAACCTGACTGTTGATTTTCTTTGCTGTCCTTGAAATGTGCTGGGAATCAGCTGAGTAAATGAAACATTCCTGAGCATATTGGTTGTTGCCTTTCGTATCATTATTTTCAACCATACTGGTTCTTTCTGTAGTTTCAGTTCTAGGGTACCATGCCCACAAAATGGCCTCTTTACTGCATCATTGCTCCCACAAAGAAACCTAGTGCTACATTTGCAGCATGGCTGCAAAAACAAAATCCCCTCTCTCCCCCATTCCCATGCACAACATTTGGCAGCTTTCACCTGCATGAAAACTTTCAGCCGGTCCAAGGGGGCAGTCCCGGTTCTTGAGACAGCACCAGCCATAGCTCCAGCGATCAGCTGTTTCCACCACATCCCCGTTTTCTTCTCTTTCTCAGAGAACTCATCCGGAACAGTGAGGCACTCCCCGATGTCAAGGACCTGCCGAGGTACAGGGTTAGGTTAGGAAATCGAAAGGGCAGTTTCGTGTTCAGGGAATGAAGAAGCAGACGAATGAAGTAGTGAAATTCAGCTCTTTATTAGTGGGGTTTGAACACAGTTTGGATGGGGCAAAACTCAGACTTATATACACTATAAACAGTAACAGTAACAATAATACAACAAGCCCATTGGCTAACAGAGTGTGCACATTTTCGATCCACTTATTTGCATAAGAATAGATACACGAGAAAAGATACATTCCGCTCCTGTCAGAAAACACAGTTAACATACATAACATTCTTTCCCCTAGGTAAAAACAAAATCCTTTAACCAGGATGGCGGTCTAGTTTCCCTTCTGGGTCGGACGCTTGGCTAAGCTGGCTCAGGGGCTCATAGGATGGGCGACCCGACTGGAGTGAGGGATTGACTAGATGGGGAGGAATGTAAACCCAAATTTACGCCCCGTTTGTCAGATGGAGGAGCAGGGGATCGCTCAAAACCAAAATCTAATTCTGTGGATGAATAAGACAACTCAGGGTCCCTCCTGTGTGTACTAAGAGTAGAGGGCGACTCCGAACAAAATTGGTCATCATCAATAAAGGAATCCAGAGCGCTAGGCTGGAACAGTGTAGGGGTACACCTGGCCGGAATAGAGGAGCATTCCACAAATTCCCCTTGAAATCGGTTCCTAGAAGACACTTCTGGGTAAATGTTGGCTGGCTGCTGACTATTACCTCTGCCCCCTGGGTTTAAATGGGTGGGGGCGAACCCTAGCATTGAGTGTCTGTATTCGTCTTGTGGGTCCAGTACTCTGGGTCTCAATTGATCCACGTGCCTCCTCCAGAGCAGACCAGTGGCTGTTTCGATTCTGTAAGAAACAGGACCAGTTTGATCGATTACAAACCCAGGCACCCACGTAGGGCCACCAGCTGCATAATTGTGGCAATGTACAGGGTCTCCGGACGAGAAACCCGTCTGGTGTAGGATTGCTATATTTGTGCCTTTGTCCTCTACCCTAGAGGGATCCAATCTATCCAACAAGGATGACAGTTTCCTTTGCTGGAGCAATTCAGCAGGGGACAGCCCTGAGGCAAGGGGCGTGAGCCTATATGTGAAAAGAAACTGGCATAACTGGAGCTCCAAATCCCCTTCACCCATACGCCGAAGTGCATCTTTACTTGTGCGCACCTGCCACTCTACCTGGCCATTGGTGGCTGAGTGGAATGGGGCGGCAGTGATGTGCCTAATTACATTCCTTTCCATGAAGGATTGGAATGCTGCAGATGTGAACGTGGACGCGTTGTCAGACACCAGCACATCTGGAAGTCCAAATGCTGCAAACAGCCTTCTTAGATGCATTATTGTGGTGGCTGAAGTGGTATTAGGCACCCTAATCACTTCCAGCCACTTAGAGAATGAATCCACAACCAACAAAAATAGGGCACCCCTAAATGGACCTGCAAAATCTATGTGCAACCTGGACCACGGGCCCCGAGCAGAATCCCATTCCCGAGAGGGAAGGTGGGATTGCTCTGGGCGAGAGGATTGACAGCTGGCACAAGTGATGACCATTTGTTCTATGTCTTGGTCCAGTTGAGGCCACCAAAAGTAGCTACGGGCAAGGGCTTTGGAATGGACAATTCCCGGGTGACTTGTGTGAAGTAGTTATAAAACCTTTTTCCTGAGAGTGACAGGAATGACCACCCGCTGGCCCCATAGAAGGCACCTCGTTCCACTGACAGTTCCAAATGCTTGCGGTGGAATGTTCTGAATTCCTCGGCTAGAGGAGAGACAGGCCAGCCTTTTTTTTTACCCAAGACATTACTTTAGTCAATGTTACATCCTTGGCCGTGGCCTTGGCTATATCTGAGGGGACGACTGGGGGCGAGTCGAAAGCCTCAATCATAAGGACCTGGTGGTTGCTTTCGATCTCGCAATTGGCTTCCCCGACCCTGGCAGTGGAGAACGTGACAGGGCATCAGCCTGGCTGATGTTCTTGCCGGGCCTGTGCACCAAAGTAAAATCGTATGCATTTAGGAAAATTGCCCAACGCCACATCCTTGGGGACAGAATTTGAGGCGAGGCGTTCACAAAGTTTCCAAGGGGGGGCTTGTGGTCAGTTATGATGGTAAAAGGTCTTCCGTAAAGGTAATCGTGGAATTTCTTAGTGCCAGCCACGATTGCCAATGCCTCCCTATCTGTCTGAGCGTAATTTTTCTCAGGCTTTGAGAGCAAACAGGAATAGAATGCTATGGGGGCTTCCCTCCCGTCATTTAGTACATGGCATAACACAGCTCCCACCCCCACAGGGGATGCATCACACGCAAGTACAACTTCCTTGTTAGGATCAAAATGAGTTAATACAGCATCTGAAGATAGCAGCCTTTTAAGTTCTAGGAACACTTTGTCCTGGCAATGGCCCCAGTGCCAAACAGTATATTTCTTAAAAAGCCGATGTAATGGTTTGGCAACTGAGGCTTTGCGATGGAGAAAAGTGTGATAGAAGTTTAACGATCCTAGAAATGATTGCAATTCAGCTTTACATTTTGGCCTGGGTGCATTTCGCACGGCTGCCACCTTGGAGTCAGAGGGCATGATACCTTGGGGTGTAATTCAGTACCCCAGGAACTTCACTTCCTGTGCCAAAAACACACATTTGTCTCTTCTGAGACGTAGACCGGCCCTCTCGAAACGTGAGAGGACACGATCGAGTCTGGCTGCTAGTTCGACGGTGTCCTTAGCGGTGATCAGGACATCATCAAAATATGGCAGGACACTGGGCAAACCTTTTAAAATACGTTCTACAAGAGATTGAAATATTCAAGGGGCTGCATTCACCCCAAATTGTAGTCTAGTTACCTTAAATGCCTCCCTATGCATTATTATGGTCTGGGCTATGGCAGCAGCAGGAGACACAGTCAATTGTTGGTAAGCCTGGGCAAGGTCAAGTTTTGCGAAGCAATTTCCTCCATGCAAGGAGGCAAGAAGGTGGCTTACCACAGGCACAGGATATGCGTTCGGGCGAATAGCTTTATTGATGGTACACTTGTAATCAGCGCATATCCTGACCTCCCCGTTACTTTTCAAAGCAGTCACTATTGGTGTCTCCCACTCTGCGTAGTCCACTGGCACTAGGATGCCCTGCCCCATCAGTTTGTCCAGCTCGGCTTCTATCTTCTCCTTTAAAGCAAAGGATACCCGGCGTGGATTCATCCGGATGGGCCGGACGGTTGGGTCAAACTCAAAGTCCACAGGGGGTCCTTTATATAACCCTAAACCCTTTTTGAACACCTCAGGATGTGCAGCACAAACATCCCAGATTGGGTCAGCGTCTATTGCGTGAATGCCTGAAAGCTGGATTCCCAGGGGGCTAAACCATTAGGTCCCAATAAGACAGTTAGTGCCCTGCTTAACTACAACTAATGGCAAGGAGGTGCAAATGTTTTTGAATTTGACCAAGAAATTTCCCACCCCCAGGACAAATCTGGCAACCTTGCACATCCTGGAGGAAAGTTTTAAAAGATTTGAGCTTGGACCGAGAGGCAGGGGGAATTCTCAAAAACTCCCGCTGTGGGATTATGGAAAAGGTAGTACCTGAATCCACCTCCATCTTGAAGGGGACGTCCTGTAGGCTCAGGTCTGCGAAGAAACGCTCACTGACAATGCCCACTTGGCACGGCTCAGGCTCTGGTGACACTTTGGCGATGGACTTTTGTGGTGATGACTTCTTCTTGGACTCAGGTGCTGGAGGTCTTTGCTTTCACTGTCGGCATACTTTAGCAATGTGCCCTCATCGCCCGCAGTTGTGGCATTCTGCGGTGCGGAAGGGGCACTTCCTGCAGTCATGCCGGGCTCCGCAGCCATCACACTTGCAAAGAAATTTCTTCTCCTGATCGTCATGGTGCTCTTGGTGCTTTTGTCGCACCGCTCGGACTTCTCCCTCTGCGTCGCTGGACACTGATGAAGAGGTGGAACCAGGCAATGCTGAGGAGGATGAAGATGAATTTTGCTGAGCTTGCATAGCTGAGTTGGTGGCACTGGTGGTGGAGTGATGAGGCCGGAAAAGCTTGATGCTGGACCGTGCGGCCTCAGACGCTACCGCCTCTTCTAGGACAGCCTTGAAAGTTAGCGTCTTCCTGATCATGAGGCAACATTGAGCATCTTCGTCCCTCATGCCGGCCAGCAGACGGTCCCGGAGTGCTTCTTCAATGTTGTCCCACTTGAACGGGGCGGCAGCAATGCGCAGAGCAGTGGCGTAGTCTGCAATGGACTCCCCAGGTCGCTGCTCCCTTCTGTGGAAGGCCACCCTGGCCGGGAAGATCGAGACCTCTGGCTGCAGGTGTTTTCTCAGTGCGGACACGATTTCTGCGAGCGGCACCACATCCATGTCCCTTGGGAGAACGAGGTTGGTTGCCAGCTCAAGCGTCTCAGAACCGCACTGAGAGAGGAAACAGGAGCGCTTCTGGTCTTCGTTGGTGATCTTCTGTGAGGCCATTGTGTGGCGGAATCAGCGTTCATATGTTGCCCAATTCTCTGGACACGCTGGGTCAAATGGGCCGATGTTGCTGCCGTGTGGGGACGCCATCCCATCCTCGTCACCAGTTTCGTGTTCAGGGAATGAAGAAGCAGATGAGTGAAGTAGTGAAATTCAGCTCTTTATTAGTGGGGTTTGAACACAGTTTGGATGGGGCAAAACTCAGACTTATATACACTATAAACAGTAACAGTAACAATAATACAACAAGCCCATTGGCTAACAGACTGTGCACATTTTTCGATCCACTTATTTGCATAAGAACAGATACATGAGAAAAAATACATTCCGCTCCTGTCAGAAAACACAGTTAACATACATAACAGGCAGCAAACAACCCCACTCACACTGGGTTCAGAAGAAGCTGTTCAGGAAACATCCCAGGGTTGAGTGGAAACATATTGGGGGTTTTAATTAGGATATTTTAACTGTTTTTATACTTCTATTACTATGTAAGCCGTCCTGTGTCGTGCTTGCCTGAGTGGGCCGTGAATAAATTTGAAAATTAAATTAAATATTTACAATTATCATAAAAATCCTGTAATGTCAAATTTCACCCCATTTAGAATTTTAAATGTTATATTTTAATGGGAAACATATACACCGAGTATTGTGATCAAAGATCCTTTTATACTAAAAAATAATAATCTTGATATCTCGGCTGCATCACCAGGGCCTTAAGGCATACGTTCATGGCTACATACTGATAAATGAGCAGGAATGCTTCCAGACACAAAAGTTTGCTTAAATGAACAGGGGCTCCTGTGCAGAGGGGTGGGGTGAACTCTGTGCTGGGGGGTGACTGCACAGGTGCCCACAGAGAGGGCTCTGAGTACCCTTTTGACTCTGCATGTGCTCTTAAGCAGAGCTGCTGCTGAGGAGAGCCAAACAAAGGAAGTGAGCACTGGTAAGTTTTGCAGTTGGAGTAGAGCTGCTTTAGTAACAAAGGAAGAATATAGTCTTACTAGGTAGAAAGGTAGTAAACGTGTACATTTTTGAGGCCCAGAATACTGCACTTGTTAAAATGGATTCTGAGGGAACAGCTGTAGTTACCAGCAATACTTGTGCCATGTTTGTGTTCTTGCCAAAGCATATGGAGAACTACACTTGCAGCAAGTGCAAGCTGGTTGCACTACTAGAAGAGAAGGTCCAGCAGCTAGAGGCCCGCATATCTAACCATCAACAAATTAAGGAGCTTGAGCTGTTCTTGGACAGAGCGGAGCAGACTATGCTGGACAAAGAAGAGACAGGGCACAGTTCTGAGGGAGAAGGCCCTTCACTAACTCAGGAGGGAGATGGTTGGAGGAATGTGACTCAAAGGAGGAGAAGAGTAGGGGATCACTCTGAGAGTCTGAAATTACAGAATAAATTTGAGGCTCTTTCCCTCATCACACCTGATGAGGAACACACAGAGGAACAACTGGTTCCACCTGATGATCTCTCCTTCATCACACTTGATGAGATCCAGGAAGATAAACAACAGGAACAAACTGAGGTTCTCTCCCTTAATATGGTTGATGAGGTGCATGTAGATGAACAGATTGCAGGAGAGAGGCTCCTTGTACTAGGCGATTCAATAATTAGAAATACAGAGAAATGGATTTGTGATGCACATGATAACCGTATGGTAACTTGCCTGCCAGGTGCAAAAGTTGCAGACATCACAAGAAATCTAGATAGATTGTTAGAGAGAACTGGGAACGAGCCAGTTGTCATGGTACACGTTGGTACCAATGATGTTGGGAAGGCCAAGCGGTCTGTCCTGGAAGCCAAATTTAGGTTGTTAGGAAGAAGATTGAAGTCCTGGACTTCCAAAGAGCATTTTCAGAAGTGCTGTCTGTCCGTCGCGCAGGACCTACCAGGCAGGCAGAGCTCAGAAGCCTCAATGCGTGGATGAGGCGGTGGTGTCGAGAGGAGGGCTTCAGATTTGTCAGGAACTGGAGAACATTTTGGGACAAGCCACATCTGTTCAGGAGGGATGGGTTGCATTTGAACCATGATGGGACCAGATTGCTGGCACTCAACATCAAAAAGGCTGCAGAGCAGCTTTTAAACTGATAACTGGGGGAAAGCCGACAGGAGCTGGGCAGCATCCGGTTCGGGAAAGTGTGTACTTGAGTAGTGAGGAGGATGCAAAAATTACTGAGCAGAGCAAGGAGCTAGTCACCAGCACTCTAGGAGAAGGATGCAAGAGGCAGTCTAACAATGGAACTGGACTCAAAAGACCGTATCAGGAAAGCATATATAAATGCTTGTATACAAATGCCAGAAGTCTCCGGAACAAAATAGGGGAGCTGGAATACTTAGCAATAGGTAAGAATATTGATATTATTGGTATCACTGAAACCTGGTGGACGGATGATAACCAATGGGATACAGTTATCCTAGGCTACAAACTGTACAGGAAGGATAGGAAGGGGCAAACGGGAGGTGGTGTAGCCTTGTATGTCAAAGAAGTGATAAAATCGTATGAATTGGAATATTTAGGTGATTTGGAGTCACCATTAGAAGCTCTGTGGGTAAGAGTACCAGGCCACAAGGATGGTCTAACAGTAGGCATATACTATCGGCTTCCGACCCAAACTCTTGAGGGAGACTGGCAGTTGGAGAATGTTGTAAAGGAGCCATCCAAGAAGGGAAGCCTGGTTAAAATGGGGCACTTCAATTACCCTCACATAGACTGGGTGAACTGTTGTTCAGCACATGATAAAGAGATAAAGTTCCTAGATATGCTAAATGATTGTTACCTGGGACAGATGGTTGAAGACCCAACTAGAGGTACAAGAATCCTTGACTTGATCCTGAGTAATACTCAGGATCTGGTGCAAGATGTTAATGTGACTGATCCAATAGGGAACAGTGACCACAACTCAATTATGTTTAACTTGATCATAGACTGCAAGTCACTGATAAAATCTAACACAGAGACCTTAAATTTTCAAAAAGGAAATTTCCCAAAGATGAGGAAACTAGTAAAAAAGAAGCTGAAAGGGAAAATTGAGAGAGTCCAAACACTCCAAGAGGCATGGAGGCTGTTTACAAAAACAATAACAGAGGCCCAATTGGAATGCATACCCAAAAGGAAAAAGGGCACTGCCAGGTCCAAGAGGACTCCGATGTGGCTTACAGGAGCTGTTCGGGAAGTGATCAAGAGCAAGAAAAGCTCATTTAGAAGGTGGAAGGCTTGTCCAAATGAGGACAGCAGGCAGAAACATAAATTCTGGCAGAACAAATGCAAGGCAACAATCAGGAAAGCAAAGCAAGACTTTGAGGAGCGTATAGCTAAAAATACTCAGAGAAATAACAAAGACTTCTTTAAGTACATTAGAAGTAAGAACCCAACTAGGAAGGCCATTAGACCATTAGATGACAATGGAAGGCAAGGGGTTATCAAAGAGGAAACAGAGATTGCAGAGAGACTCAATGAATTCTTTGCTTCAGTATTCACTGAAGAAGACAGAGACCACATGCCCAAAACAGAGCCTATCTTCGTAGGGAGGGAAAGCGAAGAATTAAGCCAGATAGAAATAACCAGGGAGGAGGTCCTTGCATGTCTTGTTAAGCTAAACACTAACAAATCACCAGGACCAGATGGCATCCATCCACGAGTTCTCAGGGAACTTAAAGATGAAATTGCTGATCTCCTAGCCAAAATATATAATCTTTCCCTCAAATCAGGCTTTGTGCCTGATGACTGGAAGGTAGCGAATGTAACACCAATTTTCAAAAAAGGATCCCGGGGTGATCCAGGAAATTACCGACCTGTCAGTTTGACATGTGTCCCAGGTAAAGTGATGGAAACCATCCTAAAAGATAGAATTAATAGGCACATAGAAGAGAAGGCACTGCTAAAGGAGAACCAACATGGCTTTTACAAGGGCAAATCATGCCTCACTAATCTGCTGGAATTTTTTGAGAGTGTCAACAAGCATGTGGATAAGGGGGATCCAGTTGACATTGTTTATCTGGACTTTCAGAAGGCTTTTGACAAGGTCCCACACCAAAGGCTCTTGAATAAACTTACCAGTCATGGAATAAAGGGACAGGTCTTGTCCTGGATCAGCAACTGGCTAAGGGACAGGAAACAGAGGGTAGCACTAAATGGACACTTCTCCAAGTGGAGGGAAGTAAAGAGTGGGGTCCCCCAAGGTTCAGTACTGGGACCCCTGCTTTTCAACCTCTTCATAAATGATCTAGAGGTAGGAGTAAAAAGCAAGGTAGCCAAATTTGCTGACGACACTAAATTATACAGGGTAGTGAAAACTGTGAGAGATTGTGAGGAGCTCCAGAGATATCTCTTGACACTGGGGGAGTGGGCAAAACAGTGGCAAATGAGCTTCAAAATTAGTAAGTGCAGAGTGATGCATGTTGGGGCAAAAAAACCCAATTACATTTATAAACTGATGGGGTCTGAACTCTCTGCGACAAACCAGGAAAGGGACCTTGGTGTCCTGGTGGACAACTCAATGAAGGTGTCAACCCAGTGTGCCTCAGCAGTGAAAAAAGCAAACTCAATGTTAGGGATCATTAGGAAGGGTATAGAAAATAAGTCAGCACGTGTCATTTTGCCTCTTTATAAATCTATGGTGAGGCCCCATCTGGAATACTGTGTACAGTTCTTGGTCGCCATACCTCTAGAAGGATATTATGGAGTTGGAAAAATTGCAGAGGAGGGCAACCAGAATGATTAGGGGACTGGAACACCTTCCTTACCATCTGAGGCTGCAACGGTTGGGCCTTTTCACTCTTGAACGACGGCGTCTAAGAGGTGACCTGATTGAAGTTTATAAAATCATGCATGGTGTGGACAAAGTAGATAAGGAAAAACTGTTTTCTCTATCGCATAACACTAGAACTAGGGGACACTCCATGAAACTTTTGGGTACTAGTTCTCAAACAAATAAGAGAAAGTACTTTTTCACCCAGAGGATTACTGGTCTATGGAACTCTCTGCCAGAAGAAGTGGTGACAGCTGTCAGTCTTGACAGCTTTAAGAAAGGATTAGACAAGTTCATGGAGGACAAGGGTATCAATGGCTATAATTATGGATACTTAAGGACAACCTCCGGGTTGGAGAGATAGGCAGGATATCTCTCAATGCCATTTCCAGGGAATCCTAAGCAGGTGAAGGCATCTCCTTGGGAATACCCTGAAGGAAATGGTGAGCCACTGTGTGAGACAGAATGCTGGACTGGATGGGCTGTAGGTTTGCCACCACTGTCCTAGCCTGTTGATAGTCTGCTAATTCATGCGTATTTAGCTCAGACCTGAGCCTTTTCAAAGGAAAAGAGAAAAAATAAGTTTTTTCTTTCATGCTCATTTCTTTTGCTTTTTCTTATCTGGAACTTATGCTCCAGGAAGAAGAAAACACCTTTCCTCCAGAACTATAACAATCAACTTCTGGGGTGTAGCAGGTATTTCAGAGCTTTTATTCAGTTTTCATTTAAAGTATGCATTTCCATCTCTACCCCCTTTGCTTAATGGATAAATTATGTAGGTAAGATTGTATTTAATTGGCCTTCATCTGATATACAGTACTGCAAATCACATTGGCCATTAACTGACCTGTGGTAAACCATCACCCAAAATTAGTCTGGGAGGGCACATAATTCAGTGACAAAGAGCATGCCTTGAATATTAAGTCTCTGGCTTATCACCAACATTGCTACTAAAAGAATCTAAGGCGGGATAGACAGATCTCAGACTTGGTTTGAATGATATGTTTGTCTATCCTAATCTACCAAACCAAGTAGGTCATACACACAGTGTGTTGTAGAGTGTGTCTCTGTGAGTACACACTTAGCCAAGGAATATGTTTTTTAGTACTGAACTTACAAGCTCATAGTAATTTACACAGGAATCTATTAGTTTTTATTCAAGCCTTTTTCGTCCTCCCTGCTGAGATCCTGAAGAACAGCTCTTGCAGGAAATCAACCAAACTGGATGAAAGCCCAGGTCTTCTGATTCAATTAAGAGGCAACATATTACATGCACACAGTCTAAAGCAGGGGTTCCCAACCTTTTCAAGTCTGGGGCCGGGCCATGCTCTCTCAGTCAACTTCAAGGGCTGGACGGCCATTTCGCCCTGCCTGCATGATGGGGGTGGCCATTTTGTCCCAACAGTTTCAAAAGGGCAGTCATTTTGTTTCTCAATTGCCCTTGGAAGGGTGGGGGGCCACATGTAATGGCACCAGGGGCCAGATCCGGCCCACAGGGCTCAGGTTGGGAGCCCCTGGTCTAAAGTATAAACAATGACAATTTCCCTTCTTTTTCTCTAGATTTTTAAGTGAAGGACTTTGTAACAGAATTGTAGGGATACACACAATTAAAAAACAAACAAAACTATTGGTATTAAACAGTGTGTGATCTGGCTTAGAATCAATTGGAAATTTCCCTTTCTGTAGAGTCGCCCAGCAAACACAACCTCAAAAAACTTTGTTCCAGGCTTCCAGTGATTTTTGCTTACAAATGGAACTCCTGCAACTTATTTTTCCTAAATTTCTTTGACAAAAAGGGTCAGTAAACAATTTTAAATGGAGTAGATTGTTTTGATCCAAGTTGCATTCCTCTTTTGCATTCCTCTTGATACTCCTCCACCCCCTGCTGCTTGTTGTGATACTTTAAAACTCCTTCCCACTTTCAAGAATGTTGACTTTAGAACAGCTACAATTTCCTTCCAAGACCAAAATGGTGTGTGTAACTCATAGACAGGCATATGTCACGCAAGCTTTTCCTAGTCCAGCTGACAACTTGCTGTGGATCCTATTCAAGGACAGTTTTAGTTTAATACTGAAAACATTCCTGAGCTCAAGGACTCTTATGATATTAAATCAAGATATCACACACTCACGAGGCATGAGCGATATCAATGTAGTTTAAACCTTGGCACCAATGCTCCTATCACTCTGCCTTGTGTATATACAGACCACAGAGGGCAGGGTCAATATACAGGTAATACCTAAGCCTTGTATTTTCAGTGCCAGGTTTTGGGGGCTTTATGTACATGGGATATAGTCAAACTGCTTTTTCCAAGGACAGTGGATATAGATAAAGGTAAAGGTCGCCCTTGCTCGAAAGCCAGTTGTATCTGACTTTAGGGTTCAGTGCTCATCTCTGTTTATAGCCAAAGAGTCAGCGCTGTCTGTGTCTGTAGACATTTCCGTGAACATGTGGCAGGCATGCTTTAACTGCGGAGTGCACGGAACTCTGTTTACCTTCCCACCGAAGTGGTCCCTATTTATCTATGTGCAATTTCTTGATTTCAAACTGCGAGGTTGGCAGGAGTTCTGACAGATATGGGAGTTCACTCTGTCGTGCAGTACCTGAGAATCTAACTGTGACCTTTTGGTCAGTGAGTTCAGTGTCTTAACCACTTGAACCACCACAGTCCCCCTGTGTGTGTATAAATTACTATTAAACCTATCCCGTTCAGGCACACTCTTAAGTTGCTCTTTTCTCATAAAGAGACAGACCAACAACTACAATCTTTATTCTGTAAATCATGGATTCCATAAACATCCACACAAGTCATGCTGGATGGTGGGTGAGAATAAGAATGTAGGAGGACATCTGGTTTCATCCTCAGCTACAGGAGAGGAACAGAGATTGGTACTTAAAATGGAGGGACATAATGGCCAGCTCTCAAGCACAGGCATTCATCACAACACTCCCCAAGAAGAGAATCAAGACTTATAGGCAGTTTTATTGATCTTTATCAGGAGTTCTCAACCTTTTAAAGCTGGAGGCTGGGTCACAGTCCCTCAGATAGCTTTGGGGGCCATTTTACCCTTCCTCCACCACATGGCGCTTCCTGGTGTGGTGGAGGCGGTGGGAGGCCACATGAAATGGTGCCATGGGCCACATCCGGCCCACAGGTTAGAGGTTGAGAATCCTAGATCTATATAATCAAGCCAGTTCTAGCAGGTTTCATCTCCACTACAAGTGCATTTTTCATAAAGTTAATGGATGTGAACTGCCCATTCAAGACCAAACCATCCAAGGATACTCTGACTGAATACAGGACTGTTCACAGCAATATATTGTTGTTGGGGGAAATTCCCTTTCTCCCCCTTGACCTCAACCCTCCTCTTCCCCCATTGAGAAGACTGCAACTAAAACCAGTCCTGGCTACTGCCTCCAAGCTCTGGCTCCCAAACACCACTCTTAGAGAAGCAAAAGGAGGAAGGAGAGAACTAGAAGCATAGACCTTGAGATCTAGAAGGAAAGGGAAAGACGTTTGAGGAGCAGCAACAATCAACCCTACCATGTCATGCTCCCCCAGGATGAACTCCGGACCTCTGGGGTGCCAGAAGTCAGCTTCCCACAGCTCAGCCAGGGCCAGCAGCTTTGCACCCCCATGGATCCCTGCGGACCTTTGGGTTTCAGGCCTTCTCCTAACAGGAGAGATCTCATCCATGCTGGGAGTCTGCAGAAAGGTGAAGGGTGCTGCAAGTAAGGTACGGAATTAAACCCTCCTTCAACTGTTGACTTGAGGGCACAAACACACACACAATCATCTTAATGAGATTGAAGAGCTAAGCAGTGACTAGCAGGAGGGAGGAGTCAATCCCACGCAGCACCCATTGATTAGAGACCCAGGAAGGGAAGGAAGGGGGACCAGTCAAAGTCGAGTAGGAGAACCAAGAGCCAAGGTGGAAGCAGAAGGCTCAAAGGGGGACGACTTGAAACTTTTCAGTGCCCAAGGTGGCATGTGCCAACGGCACCCAACTCTCCTTCAGAGAATGATACTGTTTAAATATAAACTTTAATCTGTCCTGTTCTAATCTGCTGATGAGATTAGCCTGGCTGGAGCAGGGGAGTGGAGAGAGAAGACCGTGGCCAACACCCCTGGCAGTGAACTTCTGCAGCCCTCCCTGCTGAACCCCCTCTCACCCTCCACCTCCTTTAGAGTTCAGAAACAGAAATCAGAGACTGTCAAGCTGAGCTTCCCTGTACTAGATATTTGCCAGACAGCCTAAGCCTGTTGAAGCCAAGGGCATGTTTCATATAATTCCCACTTGAGTTACAAGCATCTTTACAAAATTCCCTTCCTTGGTTAGCAGAGTGTGCTAGAGATCAGTATCCTTTCAGGTAAGATCTTTTAATTCACTCCTTGAGCTTGGGCCAATAGTTGGGGCACCAACAGTTTCCTTGAAGCAAAGTGCATTCCCCCAGGCACCAATTGTAACCCCACCAACTCCTGGCTCTTTCACTAGCCCTTGTGGTGCAGTGGTTAAACTGCTATACTGCAGCCCAGACACTGAGAGTTCAATCCTGACCAGGGCTCCAGGTGGACTCAGCCTTCCATCCTTCTGAGGTCAATAAAAATGAGTACCCAGCATGTTGGGGACAACATGAAATGAAAAATGAGTACCCAGCATGTTGTGGTGCAGTGGTTAAACAGGTTGAATGCCCAGACACTGAGAGTTCAATCCTGACCAGGGCTCCAGGTGGACTCAGCCTTCCATCCTTCTGAAGACAGTAAAAATGAGTACCCAGCATGTTGGGAACAAAATGCTAATTACCTGAAAACTGCCCAGAGAGTGCACTAAGCGCTAAGGGTCAGCATATAAGTGTAATTGCTATTGCTAGTTATATTCAAAACCAAAGCTTTCCTCTCCTGACACATCCTCACAGTCAGAGCAGAGTTTGTATCTCATCCTGCAGAGAACATAAGAACAGCCTTGCTGGAACAGGCAACAGCACATCCAGTCCAGCATTCTGTCTCACACAGTGGCTCACCATTTCCTTCAGGGTATTCCCAAGCAGATGCCTTCACCTGTTTGGGATTCCCTGGAAATGGCATTGAGAGATATCCTGCCTATCTCTCCAACCCGGAGGTTGTCCTTAAAGTATCCATAATTATAGCCATTGATACCCTTGTCCTCCATGAACTTGTCTAATCCTTTCTTAAAGCTGTCAAGACTGACAGCTGTCACCACTTCTTCTGGCAGGGAGTTCCATAGACTAGTAATCCTCTGGGTGAAAAAGTACTTTCTCTTATTTGTTTGAGAACTAGTACCCAAAAGTTTCATGGAGTGTCCCCTAGTTCTAGTGTTATGCGATAGGGAAAACAGTTTTTCCTTATCTACTTTGTCCATACCGTGCATGATTTTATAAACTTCAATCAGGTCATCTCAATGATTTTATAAACTTCAATCAGGTCAGAAAGAATACAGTACCTGTACTCCAGGCACCAGATGGTTCAGCTAAGCATGAGTTACCCCAATACAAGGATCAGTCAGCATCAATGTATAAAAATGTATGGATCTGACTACATTAGGGGTTCCCAACCTAAGGCCTGTGGGCCAGATCCAGGCCACAGCACCATTTCATGTGGCCTTCACCCCTCCAAGGGCATTCGAGAAACAAAATGGTCACCTCCTTTGAAGCTGTTGGGACAAAATGGCTGCTCCCATTCTGCAGGCAGGGCAAAATGGCCATCCGGCCCTCGAAGCTGACAGACAGTGTGACCTGGCCCCTGGTTTGAAAAGGTTGGGAACCTCTGGTCTACATGAACCAACAAAGACACTCGCTTAACACAACACTGTGCCACTTCCACAATAATACCTTAAGCCAGTGTGACCCGGAGTCCCTCTGCAAAGTCACAGAGGAGCTAAGGATTTAGCATCTTTAAATCAGTCAATTTCCCCACCAAACTATTGTTAGAAAGAAACCTTGACTCGGAGCCCAATACTGACCTCACTGTCTTTCAAAGAGGATTCCTTACTGCAACCTTTTTCCTGTCCAGGACAGAATCTCTTGGGGGATAATCTCTTGAGTTCACCATGTCAACAACAGGTAAGGGTGAAGCCAGCCGTGGGCAAGAGCAGAACAAAAAGCAGATGAGCCTACCCTATTCTATTTTCTCTGCCCTCCTTTCCCACTCTCTCTGACACTTCCTTCTTCTCTCCCTCCCACCCCATGCCTTGACCAAGCAATGGCTCCCATTCTCTCCATCTTCTTGAAACAAGTTGTTGGGTGGATGAGGTAGAACAGTGGTGGCGATTCTATGGCAGGCATGCCAGAGAGGGCACACAGAGCCCTTTTTGTGGGTGCACAAGCCATCTCCCCAGCACAGAGTTTGCCATGTCTTTCTGCCCAGCAGCCCAATGGGAGCGCTTCCTCCCTCACCCCAGTACAGAGGTTGCACCACCTCTCTGCCCAGCAGTTCAATGGGAGTGCTTCCTCCCTACCTCCAGCACAGAGTTTTCCCTGTGACTGTCCCTCTGTTTGGGTGCTCAGTCTCTAAAAGGTTTGCCATCACTGGGGTAGAATATTCTTGCTGAGCCCTGAACTCATAACTTATAGAGCTCTTTTGAAATGCGGTCAAAGGCTGCATATGATCCTTGAGCTGCAGGTTGCTCGCCTCCAGTTGAGAAAGGGAGTATGGGGAATGCATAGCCTTCCAGATGTTGTTGGATTCCACCTTCTATCAACTCCAGCAGTGTGGAAAATGATCAGGAATAATGGGAGCTGGAGTCCACCAGTACCTGAAGCCAAGCTACTTGTTCGCCAGCACTTGGGTTGGAAAAGAGCATCACTTTGCTAGTCCTGATTTCACTTCCTTTTGCTTGGGTACAACCCTGTTTTGCTATGGTACATTTGCAGATGGGATCTTCATCCAACGCACTAAGACACAATTCAGCTTGACTCCACTTCTGAATGAAATGGTTTCCAGGTAAGAGGGTATCAGGAATAGATAGGAATAAGCACAGAGAAGTCACCTGACTCATTAAAATAACTCTGTTGAAACATAACAATTTTTGCTTACAGATAAGCAATAAAAGACTGAAGGTCTTTTGCTTAATTTATCTTCACAGTTGGGGTTATTTAAAATGTGCATTGGTCAGAATGTTGGAGTTTGTATGTAGAAAATGCAAACGTTTCCCGCCCTAAAGAGGGCTATCTATTTATTTGAAATATTTACTTGCCACTTGATAGCATGAGATCTCCAAATCGGTCTCATTGAACAATATAAAACAGGGGTTCCCAACCTAAGGCCCATGGGTCAGATCTAGCCCCAGTGCCATTTCATGCCCCCCTCCAAGGGTATTAGAGAAACAAAATGGCTGCCCCTTTGAAACTGTTGGGACAAAATGGCCACACACACACCCTAAAAAAATTGTGCAGGCAGGGCAAAATGGCCATCCAGCCCTCAAAATTGACTGAGAGAGCGTGACCCGGTCCCCGGATTGAAAAGGTTGGGAACCCCTGATATAAAACAACATAAAACACTTTAAGAAATTTTAAAAAAAACATTTCAATACTCAAGACAAGATTTCTACCATGGAGAAATACCTTTTCAGTAGATGTTTGAGGTGTAATACTTGAGAGCAGTGATCCGAAAAGGTTCGTTTTTATGATTAGGGCTTCTGTAATTCCCCCATCCACAAGGACAGTGGCCACACCAGCTGAGAGATTCTGGGGTTTATTGCCTATATAAGTGATGTTTCTTCTTCACAGTTTATTCCTCTCCTCCCCCAATACAGTGCACAATGCAATGAGAACAAACTCACCTCCACATCATATGATTCCCAACACCAGTCTTGCCTAGCCTCAGGATCAAGGCAATTGGTCAGGAGAGGGACAAAACATGGCTTACCGTTGAGTGTTTCCAGAAGTGTACAATCTCCTCCATATTCTCCAACGGGTTGAGGATGAAGTGGTCCCGCCACTCATGCCAGTCGATGGTCATAGTGCCATCTTTGTCTATACTGCAAAAAACAAACAACTACAGTAGGCTAAGGTGATGAGAGTGGGCCCAGTGGTGGGCATCAGCAGGTTCGCACCAGAGTACGTGCATACCGGTAGTAAAAATGGCTGGCCCTGTCCACCTCCTCCTCCTCCTAGGCTTCGGAGGGGGCTGGCTCCATTTCCCCCTTCATCAAAGGCTTTTCCTGGACTCTGTTTCACCCCAAGGCACATCCCCAGCCACTCTGGAGTGGCTGGGGAGGCACTTTGGGGTGAAACAGAGCCCTGGAAAAGCCTTGGACAAAAGGGAAATGGCTTCAGAGGTTCACTATAGAGCAGGGGTCAGCAAACATGGCTCTCCAGGTGTTTTTGGACTTCAATTCCCAGAAGCCCAAGTCAGCACACCTGCTGATCAGAGCTTCTGGGAATTGAAGTCCAAGAACATATGGAGAGCCAAGTTTGCTGACCCCTGCTATAGAGTGATGAAAATAGAAGAAGCTTCTATTTTCATAGCTCTATAGCAAAGAGCAGTCACATGGCCAACAGGCCATGCCGATGCAGTTGCATGGCCACGCCCACAGTGTGGTAGGAATTTTTTTTGACTGGGTGGGCCCCCCAAAAGACTTCAGAGCAGCAAACGTTCCCTTGCCTCAGTAAACATGGTCTGTAACATCTGACATTGACCAAGCTATTTGGGAGCTTAAGATGCAAAATCTTAAGCACAATTCCAATTCTCCCCTCCTCATCAGTAAAAATACCATACAAATGACCATACCCAGCAATAGTTAAAGGTCTCCCTTGCTTGAAAGTCATGTCCGACTCTAGGGGGCAGTGCTCATCTCTGTTTACAGCCAAGGAGCCAGTACTGTCTGCCACTGCAGACATTTCCGTGGCCATGTAGAAGGGATGACAAGACACCGGAGCACACAGAACACTATTACCTTTCTTGATGAAGTAGTACCCATTGATCCACTTGCATTTTCTTGCTTTCGAACTGCAAGGTCAGCAGAAGCTGGGACAGAGGACAGGAGCTCACTCCATCGTGCAGGTCTCGAGCTGCTGACCGGCCAACCTTTTGGTCATCAAACTCAATGTCTTAACCACTAAGCCACTGTGGCCCCACATGTACTCAGTAATACTCCAGCTCTATTGGTGGAGGCAGTCATCTCACCTTGTCTAATGGTAGGGCCAACTCTAACATTTGGATTTCCCTGGGAAAAGACGCTATTGTTGTCCCACTTATCAACAATACCCCGCAGGAAATTGGATACGTCACTGCAAAGAGAAACACATTGGCGGTGGGGGCTTTCCCCATGGGAGGGTGGAGACAGGTGAAAAAAGAAGCTGAAGCTCTTGATTCATACTTCCCAGTTCTGTGCCACTTCTGGAAGATCTGAACCTGGGTTTGCTCTTCTGTGGATGAATACTGGGGGTGGGGAATTATTTGATGGCAGGGAGCACACAACTCCCATCAGTGAAGAGATTGCATGGGAGTGAATAACTTTAATTTTTTACACTATCCTAGAATGATACTATGTCAGGAGCACTGTGGGAAATTAAAGTTTCAGCTACCAGGTCCAGGGACTGTGGTGGCTCAAGTGGTTAAGACCCTGAACTCGCTGACTGGAAGGTCGGAATTTGATTCCCGAGTACTGCATGGTGGAGTGAGCTCCCGTGTCTGTCCCAGCTCCTCCCAACCTAGCAGTTCAAAAGAAAGAAAGAAATGTAGATAAATAGGGACCACTCCAGTGGGAAGGTAAATAGCGTTCCGTGCACTCCAGTATTGAGGCATGCCTGCCACATTTCCACAGAAACATCTGCAGACGCAGACTTTGGCTATAACCAGAGATGAGCACTGAACCCTAGAGTTGGATACCATTGGCTTTTGAGCAAGGGCGACCTTTACCTTTACCTTACCAGGTTCAGCTGAACAAACCTAATAGGAGCAAACCAGGGTGGGCTCTAGTCTGCACATAGTATGTCCTGCTGAGACAGCTATGCTGCAGTCCTACACATAAGGTTGCAGATCAGGATACCGCAGATTGGGGTGGGGGAAATTAACTTGGGGTGGGGGATCAAGCCCCAGATTCACAGCCTAGGGAATTCTGGGATTTGAATTTTAAAAAAAACACCACAAGAGCTCACATTGGAAATTGAGACCTAGGTTCACTTCTAGGCTTCATGTTCTCCACCTCAATGTTGTTGTGGCCAATTGTCCTCCCACCTGGCCAACAGGAACATCAAACAAATGCAGAGAGGTTGCAAAGGGAAAATAGGTGTGGCCTCACCTGTGCAAGATTTTCTCCGCTTGCTGTAGGGAAATATAAACACCCAGGCTGTGGAAGGTTTGCTGGATCTCAGACACATCGATCTGTCCTATAGCACAAGCACAGGGACAAGGAGGAGAAGAGTCAGTGTGGGGAAAAGAGGATGTGGCCCAGGACAAGGGTGGGTTAGGAGAAGCTAAGGAGCCAGGACAGTTTTAGGGGGCTCCCTAGTGAGAGGGTTGTATGCCCAGATTCTTGAGGTCTGTAATGGAGAACAAAAGGTCTAGCTCAGGGGTGCTCAAACTGCAGCCTGTGGGCCAGATCCACACTCTGATGCCAATTCATCTGGCCCGCACCACCCTTGTCGCTCCCAGAAGCGGATGTAAAATGCACCCATATGGGCACGTTTTACTTCCGCTTCTGGGAGTGACAAGGGTGGCGTGGGCAGGATGAATTGGTGTCAGGGGCTGGATCTCACCCACAGGCCGTAGTTTGGGCACCCCTGAACCATATGACCAGCCCACAGCCCAAAAAGTTTGGGCACCCCTGGTCTTGCTGGTTCTGAGGGACTTCTTGAAGGGGACAGTAGTGGAACAGTGAGTGTGGGGAGGTGTTAGCTATCTGGGTGCTGACTGAAGGGTGCATGCGGTAAGATGCCAAGGGAGGTAAGATGCCAAGGGAGGAAGGTGCCATGTATTCAGCCATACCAGCCTTCTGGATTCCCATACTGAGCCCCCAGCCAGCATGCCACCTGGAAGAGAGACAAAAATGGCTGCACAGGTGTGTCACGGTCCAAGCAGCAGTGAGAGGGCCACATTTCTGAACTCTAGAGAAGACTTGCCCTCAGCCTCTCCACCTCTGCCCAAGCCTCTGCATTTCACAAGGTCCGCTGATGGGTCCAGGGTAGGGTCAAGGAAGGAGAAGGAAAGGATGCTTGAAATGGAAACCCAGTAGAGTTGGTGGGCTTAGCAGAGGCTAAGCGAGGAAGAAAGAGGTCTACCTCAGCCAAACTAGACAATGAGCACACTGGTAGTTGTCCTGTGTGAGTTTGTTCAATTGGTAGTGTGTGTTTATAAAAGTAAAGACTGTTGCACAATGAACATCTGTTTTGGTGCAGTGTACAGCCAACCTTGACAAACCTGCAAATGCATACACATTAGTGTTACCTTTTGGAACTTTGACTCCTAGTGTGAGAAAGAGTTAGTGTCCAGCAGGTATTCCCATCATGATTTGTCTGTTTTACACAGTAACATGGAGATGGGAAGGGCCAGCATTTAACAAACATAGTCATTGTCTATATTTGAATTTTAAACAACTAATCTATCAGCAGGGTAAATGTTTCTTCCCTCCAAAGGGAACTGGTTTCCACTTAGTATTTATATTGGCCATCGCTAGGTGAGAGCCTTGTCTGGGCACAGGGGCTTGAGCGGTCTAACTAGGCAGTGTTGCCCATCTCTTGTCAACGACGTTAGGTCGGAACTAAAACTCACCAAAGCGTCTTCTGTCAGATCCCTTGGGCAAGATGAAAGCAGAGGGCACATGTCATGGTCTGCCTAGCCAGCAGGTGACGTGATATCCAAATGGCCATAAAACCACATACAAATTGACTTGATTTCTCAGGCCCATTTGCGTGTGTGAAATGTCATTGTGGAGATGTCTACTGGTGCATGGACTCCTTGCTGGATAACGACTCCAAGGTATCCTAGGTAAGGTATTTATGTTGGGATGTCTGGGTACTTATACTAGTTTAGTTTGTCTGAGTTGTTCAGCCTAGTTCCTTCTGACCCAAAATGTGTTAGTCTCAGAAAGCTAGCAACTCAGTACCTGCTTGCAACTATCATTTGCTTGAGATATTTTTCTTCCTGCTTTTATTGCAACCAAGACGAAGTGAACTGTTGTATTACATTTTTTTGCCATCTACCTGACAACTTTATTAGAACATATCCTTCTAAGTAAGCATTCTTTTTTCCTTCTGCTAAAACTGTGCCCAACCATTTGTACAATAAGGATTAAGAAGGAAAGAAAAGGGAACACAAAGACAACTTGCATTTCAAAATATTCAGCCTTTGAGACACAACACCTGCACCTCTGTAAAGATGATCCAATAGTTCTGCTTCTCAGCTATCTTGTCCGTATGCGATCATATGACATACATTTTTTCGTTTCCTGGCTTTTCTATCTATCACCATACCTGTCAACAGTTCTGCGCAGGTCGCTTCTACGCATGCGTAGAAGGGTTCTATGCATGCGTAAAAGCCTTCTACATACGTGTAGAAGCGAGCTGCACAGAAGGGATGCGCAGTAACGCCTTTCCCCCCACTGCCAAATTCCAGGGTTTCGGCAGCTCCGGGCGGGAAATGGCGAAAATTGGTGCCGAAAAACGGGAAATCCCAGCCAATCTGGGAAGGATGACACGTATTGCCTATCACACCTATACAGAGTATAACCCAGTTACAAGGGTGACCGAAAGTATCAAAGAGAGGCAAAAAAAAATAATAATCTTCAATGACTAGCCAGGAAATGACTAGTACGTCTGACCAGGAAAAGTACTATAGATATTGAGGAAAGGGAAGATATACGTGTAGAACTGTTTTCCCAGACTGACTGCTCTGTATTCATTTTTTGAAACAGGGACTGATATAGCTAGGAAAACATAGGCAGAATACATGGGCACTTCTTCTAAAAAAGAGAGGAAAGTTTTATCAGAGGAAAGTTTTCTAATGCAGTTAAAGGCAAACCTCAATAAAATGCCCTCCAGATCGATTCTCACCATCCCCAACCGATACCGGCTGATGCTTTCCATTATCTCTGGAGGGCAGCAGGTTTGGCAAGGTTGAATTACATATATGATGGATAACCTGCCAGTGAGTAGAGCAAGGATGGGAAACCACTGGGCCCCAGAAATTTCTGATGGCGGCCCTGCTTGTTTTCATTGGCTCTGGCTTCACCCTTCTCCACAATTGTGGCCATTAAAACAATGTTTTATGCCCTGAAGACATTGTATGGTGGAGATAGCCACAGTGCTGAGTATCATTTGGGAAAATTTGAATTGAACTGATCCCCACCCTGCCCTGCCCAGACACACATAAAGCTTTCTGGAAGAGTGTGGGCCTGGGAAATTCACTCCCTCCCTACAGCCCAGTCTAACTCACAGGGATGATGTGAAGATAAAATCTAAATGGCTGGATAATGCCCTAAGAAGGAGGGTCAAGATAAAAAAAGCAGTAATACAGAGCAGCTCACCACTCCCGAGGGCAGAAAACCTGTGGCCTACTACATTTTGTTGGACTACAACTCTACCATCCTGGGAATTTCAGTCAAATGACATATGCAGAATAGAAAACACTATACATTTTGGTTTTAGGATGGGGGTTTAAAATGTGAGTGTTTTGTAGACATTTGCCAAACCCAAAGGATTGTTATGGTTTCTTTACTATTTTCCAGCAAAAAATATGCTAAAGTTTATTATGTCACAACTTCTTGGAACAAGAGAGCTTCATATAATCTCATATGTGTAGCTCACAGCTCTGATATGTTTAGCAAAGATGTCTGGCGTGCTGCACTTAGGAACAAAAGGGGCAAACATAGGTCACGTGGCTAACATTCCAAAGAAATTATAAACTGCCCTTGTGTGAACCCTGGCACACACTTCTATCAGGGTACTTATGTTGCAAACTGGCAAAAGACCAACAATTTTAACCCTACAAACTGGCTTTCTCCAGCTCTAATTGGGAAGACTATATTTGCTCAGCTCTTTTCTAAAAGACTAAACAAGACAGAAAGGGGGGAAAGAGCAGAGGGAACACAGAGAAGCCAACATAAGGAAACACTTGGTAGAAGGAGTAAAGGAGTAAATAGCAATAGGAATTGGAGGAGAAGAAAGTGTAGGAATAAGCAGGTGGGATCATCCAGACCCCTCAGTCTTGCTTCTTAGCTGGCTGGACCCAGAGCAATTGTGGGTATCTGACCACTAGGTAGCACAGCTGTCAAGTATCCCTTATTGGCCGGGAAAACCCCTTATTTTACCTTCTTTCCCGCCATCATCCCTTATTAATTAAACTGCAATGCCCTATTGCCACCATTGGAGGGCAGCACAGGATAAGCATAGCTGTCAAGTATCCCTTGTTTGCCGGGAAATTTCCCTTATTTCCAAATCCAAAACTTGACAGGTATGCTAAGGAGGCAACTAAATCAAGATTATGAGGCAGTTTCCTTTTCATATGGCCAAACACACAGTGGCATCACAAATAAATCTCCTGTAGGAACCTGTTCTTTCTGCCAACTGCACCCTGTCTCTAGGAACAAACTTTCAATAAGAATGCAACACCCAGTACAAAAGAAGACTTCCTATAAATCTCTGCCCTCAAAGCAAAATGTGAAGTTGAATCTTTTGGTTTAACAATGGGCCACCCAACAGCAAAGAAGGCCTGAAAAGTTCAGATTTTTTTTTTTTTGCACTGGAACTCTTACTACCTTTAGGTAGAAAAATGAAGCCGATGAAGGTGCAATCTATACCTATAAGAATGGGTTGGGTTGTGCGTGTCCGGAATGCGTGTCCACACACGTCCAGCCTAACCCGCAATGAGCTGGCCACACTTACCTTAGCTCCCGAAGATCACTCCCTCAAGGGTCCGGAAGCCGAGAGTGGGGCTCCACGAACCCGAACAAAAAAACCCTACGCTTCCCAGCGTCCTCTGCGCTGTGCCACCCCTGAGCCAATCAGTCAGGAGGACACGAGCGCAGAGGAGGCGGGACAGCCGGCACATGCATAAAAAACCCCACGGCTGACATGCGCCCAAAATAGCTCAGCCCAGGGCCCTGCCTTACCGAGGAAGACAGAGTCTGCCTGCCGCCCCTTCCGTGCCGCCTGAGGGGGAAATGCAAAGCTGGCAGCCAGCAATTCGTCAGGGGAGGTGCTCTCCCTGGCGGATCGCTGGCTGCCGCCTTTGCATTGCCCCTCAGCTGTTTCGTGTCATCCTTCAAAACAATGTAAAAGATCCTAAGGGATAGGTCTCAGAGGAAGTTTTCCTTCCTTCAGGGGAAGGAACGTGCACAGAAGTGAAGGACAATGTAACCTAACAACAGGTTCCCAATCTCTTTTTGTTGGTGGTATTCAGTCGCATAGTCAAGTCCAACCCTTTGCAACCCTATGGACCACCGCACGCCAGGCACCCCTATCCTCCACCATCCTCCTCAATCCGCCCAGCTCTGTGCCCATTGCATCTACAATACCATCTAGCCATCTCATTTTTGGCCACCCCCTTCTTCTTTTTCCATCCACCTTTCCCAGCATCAATACTTGCTCAAATAAATCCTCTCTTCTCATTTGATGTCCAAAGTATTTTAGCTTCATCTTCAATATTTGACCTTCCAAGGAGCAATCGGGGTTGATTTCTTTTAAGATTGACCTATTTGTTCTCTTTGCTGTCCACGGTACTCTCAAAACTTTCCTCCAACACCACATTTCAAATGTATCTGTTCTTCTGCGCTCAGCCTTCCTTATGGTCCAGCTCTCACAACCTTACATCACTACCAGAAATACCATTGCTTTGACTATACGGACTTTTGTTTGCAAGGTGATGTCTCTAATTTTAACTATGTTCCCCAGGTTTCTCATAGCTTGTCTCCCAAGAATCAGCCACCTTTTTATTTCATGGCTGCAATCATCATCTGCAGTGATCTTGGGTCCTAAGAATGTAAATTCTGTCACTGCTTCTACTTCTTCCCCATCTATTTTCCAGGGACTGATAGAGCCTGTTGCCATTATCTTGGTTTTCTTGATGTTAAGTCTCAAGCCAGCTTTTGCACTCTCTTCTTTCAACCTAAGCAAGAAATCATAGCTGTCAAGTGTCCCGTATTGGCCGGGAAACTCAAAATTTTTTACCCTCTTTCCCGCCGTCCCCCCCCCCATTTTATTAGACTGCAATACCCTAATGCCGCCACTGGAGGGCTGCACAGGATAAGCATAGCTGTCAAGTTTCCCATTTTGCCCGGGAAATTTCCCTTATTTTCAAATTCAAAACTTGACAGGTATGCAGGTCTTCTTCTCTTTCTGCCATTAGGGTAGTATCATCTGCATATCTCAGATTGTTGATGTTTCTCCCAGCAATTTTAATTCCAACTTGTGATTCATCCCACCCTGCATTTCACATTATGTGCTCTGTATATAAGTTAAATAAGCAGGGTGACAAAATGCAGCCTTGTCTTACTCCTTTTTCTATTTCAAACCACTCCGTCATTCTTAGGCACCATTACTCTTACTCTCACTGTTACTCTTAGGTACTCTCATTGTTACTCTTAGGCACTGTTTAAAGATTAGGGGTGTTACATCTGCATAAACCCACCACAGCCAAACAAGACTTGCAAAACAATAAGGCCAAAAGCATATAGGAAGGTGACAATACTGCATGCTATCTCAAATTTTCCCTTTCCAGTAATATTAACAATGAGACAGCCAATGTTGATTGGTTTATAATTTCAGTTGTTGTGAGCTGCCTTGGGCCCCCTAACCCTATGGGGAGAAAGGGGGACATATAAATAATATAAATAGACAAGGGTGTTAGATTGTAGAGAGCACAGCACAATCAAAACTCAGATTGTGTGTTGGATACAATAAAGGGACTGAACAAGATATTATATACCAATAACTACTTGAAGGAGAGGAGAACCATTTGTAGTCCACCTGGTGCTGAATTACTATTCCCATCAGCAGGCTGTATGTCCATAATGGGAATTGGACTCTGACAATATCAATCTTGACTTAAAGAGTTCCTGTGGCATTTGTATAATATATAGCAGTGATGGTGAACCTTGGCACCCCAGCTGTTCTGGATCTTCAATTCCCAGAAACCCTGATCAGCAGAAGTGTTGATTTAGGCTTCTGGGAATTGAAGTCCAAGAACACCTGGAGTGCCAAGGTTCACCATCACTGGTTGTAGTGTTTCCCAACCTTTGGTTTTTGGACTTCAATTCCCAGAAGCCTAAGTCATTTCCTCAAAGCACTGTTTTAGCCAATGTACTGACTTAGGCTTCTAGGATCTGAAGTCCCCCTGTGGGTCTTGGGCCCACATTGGGAACCACTGATGTAGTGGAAAGAAAGACTTCATTCAGCTGCTAGTCCAAAGCAAAAGATAGTGGGAAATTATGCTACAAATAAAAATGGGAACTGGTTGCTTTAGCCAGAAAACAAAGCTCAAAAGCCCTCAGGCTTCAGAATGGCTGAAGAAAAAGTACATTATGCTGCTAAAATGGAATGTTGCCTGTGCTTGTCTAAGAGAGGCCATTAGGTAGCATTTATTGATTTCACTTAAAAATGGCCATATTCGCCTCAAGACAGTAGAAGAAACCGCATATTCAAACCCTGGTCACACAAAAGATGTGTACTGTGTTTTGGACATTAAGAACAGATAACCTCAGAGGAAAGGGTTGTTACAGGCTCCCAACAGTTGTACTTTTTACTGAATTCTTTGTGTGGGATTTGTCAGTGGCATTTCCTTGAATGTGTTCAGTCTCTGGAATGCCTTTCCATTCCCATTCTCTCTCTTTGGCTGGAGACGGGTCCCCGCCGGCAGCCAAAGGCACTTTTAGAAAGGGAGTGCAGTTCATATTGAGCACACTGAATCCGGCTCACAGCAAGGTTTTGTACAATTTCAAGAGCTCTTTCTCTTTAAAACGACTGTATCCAGCTTCAGAGAATGCACTCTAAAAGTCTCTTCCTACACCTCACAAGGAGTCAGATGCACATACATAAATTGTTTGGTGGCAATGCATCCTAAATTATTGTCATTCTCTATTTCATAAGTGGAAATCACATTGCCCTCTGTCACTGTTGTTCTGGAGCAGGGGTGACCAAACTACAGCCCATGGGCTGGCCCCAGCCCACAGCATAATTTCATGTGGCCCACCGCCTCCCTCGCCGCTCCCGGAAGCGGACGAATTTACAACAGCCGTAAAATGCATCTGTGCCTGTGTAAATGCACCTGCACCTACCATAAACACTGCCGTAAATGCACCCACAGCTGTCATAAATGCGTTTAGAACAGCCATGGATGCGTTTTATGGCAGTGTTCACAGCAGGAGGAACCACATGACCAGCCCACTCAGCTGTCCAGGGGGCATAGTCCAGCCCACAGTGAGAAAATTTTGGAAACCCCTGTTCTGGAGAATTATAGTTCCAGAAGCCTCCTCTAAAATAAATCATAGATCTCCCTTCACACTTTTGGTCTCATGCATTCCCCCCTGCTTTGAGAAACAAGAACAGGTGTTCTAGTCGTTTTTAATTTTGC
Source organism: Bradypodion ventrale (assembly GCA_035047345.1). Lineage (NCBI taxonomy): Eukaryota > Metazoa > Chordata > Lepidosauria > Squamata > Chamaeleonidae > Bradypodion > Bradypodion ventrale. Next base: position 193,922,048 of record JAWDJE010000002.1, read on the forward strand.
TAGAAGAGTTTGGGATAGATCGCAGGATGTCTGGAATGGTGGAAACGACCCTCAGACTCTCCAATATTGCCCACTCCCACTCTAGCTGAAATGATGTCCAGGCCCACCCAAGTTTAAGAAGCAGAAGAAGTGAGAGAAGGTTTTTTTTTTAAATTACAGTAATACCTCATACAAAGTCTGCTTCATACAACATCGGATTCATACAACATCGCCTAATTCCTTGAAAAAAGTTGCCTCATACAAAGTCGTGCGACTTTGTATGAGGCATTGGGTTTTTTCCCAGGTTGCATTGTGCCTGGGCAGTATAAAAGGCAGGACACATGCGTGCATTGCTCCATGTGGGTTATGCATGAGGAAAAGAGTGGTTAGGAGTGGTTTTGAGCGCAAATTTGGATTTTTTTGGATTTTTTTGTCAGAATTTTTAGAAGCATTCCTGGGATTTTTGCAGCATTCTTCAGGTTCTTGGACAATCAGGGTTGTTTGACAAGTTTTTGTAATGTATTTAGCCTTTAGACAATGATTTCTTAAAGTTCTGTTAGTTTCCTGTCTATTTCCTTGACTTTGCCCTGAAGTCTGTGCTGTTACATTACAATGTATCTCTATGGAAACGATGTTGTACGAGGCATCGCGGCAAGGATTTGGACGTTGTATGAGGCATTGTGGCTAGGATTTTGCATGCCTCATACAAAGTCCAAATCCGTATAAAGTCCAAACTTGTGGAACCAAGTTTGGACGTTGTATGAGGTATCACTGTACCTGCCCACTGTTATCACCTGGATAGCAAGCCAAGCAGCAGGCACATAGGTCTCTTGGTCACAGTCTCCTCTACTATGATAAAATGTATTGTATTTCTATTTATAGTAATTATGTTTAAATTTATGTTATGAATTTAAAGTAGAATGGGTAATTATTTTGTTATCTTTAGGGAGTCAATGCATGATTGTCTTTGCCAAGAGGAATCTGAGCAGGTCCTGTTCATAAACTGAGAGATTCCAGTGTCTGACTAGGCCCTGCATATTCTCTTTTTGTAATCCTTTTAAATGGACTTTAAATGGATACTAGCAATGAAATTGAAATAAACACAAATAGGCTTCAAATATAAAAAATGGACTATGGCCCATTGTCAAAAAAGAAATACAGTGGCACCTTGAGTTACAAATGGTTTGAGTTACAAAATTTTCACAATAGAAATGAAAATAAATTGAAAATAATGGCTTGAGTTATGAATTTTTCTGGAACAGATTAATTGGTTTTCAATGCATTCCTATGGGAAACCATGTTTCAAGTCATGTATTTAGGTTTTCAATGCATTCCTATGGAAATTGTGAGTTCCAAATTTTTCATAACATTAAAAATGCCTTGGAACGCATTAAATTTGTAACTTGAGGTACCACTGTAACAGAACCCAAATAATTAAAACCTCTTGAGATACATCAGGATGGAGAAGCTCTGATCTTACAAATTCTATTGAAGTATAACTCCATAATCCCTAAACAAAATCCAGCCATGTGACCCATCAGAAACTCAAACAAATGCAGGAAAGAAGTGATACCTTTTTCAGGTCAGTTTAAAAATTCAAAACTTAGCAAACTTTCGTAGTTCATATTTTGTAAAATATGCAAATGCTGGTTTCCTGCTTCCAAATTGTAAAAAGATGTAAGCTCCTGTTTGTTAGTGCTATTCTCCCATTTTACCTCTAATAATAAGTCTGACTGGACTACATACTCCATGCCACGATAGCCTGAAGAAGTAGTCATGAACTATGAAAGCTTGCTAAGTTTTGAATTTTTAAAGTGACCTGAAAAAGGTATCTCTTCTTTCCTGCATTTGTTTGCATAATCCCTCACCATTAGATCTGCTGGCTAAGGCTGGGGTGAGTTATGTACCTATGACATGTGAATGCCCACATATTTCTGGTCTGGGCAGACTAACAATTAACAATATTGTGCCATTAAGGCAACTCTGACTTATGTCAACCTTTCCCAGGATTAACTGAGAAGTAGTTTACCCCTCTTGTCTTCTGACTACTGTCTTCTTAGAGTTAATGAAGAGCTGAAAGGTTACCTCAGCTGCCGCCAAGGCCAAGAACCTATTTATGTTTTTTGCCTCCTCTTGGAGTTCTGGCTATGTGGAACAGAATCACTGATCACGGTAAGCAGGCTCATTAAGAGGGCATCATGCTGAAACAGGCCAAAACATATTTTGGCTGAGCAGAAAGAGGGAATGTTTTAGAGCAGGGGTTCCCAACCTACGGTGGGGGCCAGACTCTGCCCGTGGCACCATTTCATGTGACCCGCCACTGCCTCTGCCGCAGCTGGAAGTGGAAGCAGGCGCATTTACGACAGCCTTAAAACATGCTTTTTTTCTTGCAGTAATGCTTCTATTGAACCACCAGCAGGTGGCGCAGCAGTAGCAGCTTGGAGGCCAAGGAAGACAGAGAAAAAAATCATGCCATTTTATTGCCTCTATTGAAGTCGTGGCAGCAACAGCTTGCGGAATGAGCTCCCGTCTTTGTCCCAGCTCTTGCACACCTAGCAGTTCGAAGGCAAGAAATTGCAAGTAGATAAATAGGGACCACTTCGGGGAGAAGGTAAACAGCGTTCCATGCACTCCGGTGTCTAGTCATGCCTGCCACATGACCACAGAATTGCATCAAAATGTTGGTTATGCTTTACATGCGTAAACACGGTTATGACAGCCATAGACGTGCCCACAGCTGTCGTAAACACGGAAGCAGGTGCATTTACTTCCGCTTCTGGGGGGCGGGGCATGGTCCAGCCCACCCAGCTGTCTGGGGGCGTGGTCAGACCCATGGCGTAAAAAGGTTGGGGACCCCAGTTTTAGTGGTATCCTAAAGAGGGGCAACAGAGCAGATGGCATTGAGGGCAGAGTGGGAAAGTACGGTGCATTTCAGAGCTGGTTTTGCTCAACATGGGACTGGAAGATGGGAAGAATCAGCTGGTGTATTCCAGCTTTGTTGGAAGCCCTAGGTTGCAATATCTGCCTTGTGGCTTAGAAGTTGACCTTTCCGCATTGCCACCAACATTCCTTTGTTTATTGATACACATTCAGGGCTGGCCCTACTATCAGGAAGCGTGGGGCAGCTGACACAGGCTGCAAATTCAGAATGTGATGAAAGGATAACAAATTGCTCTTTGTTTACATATAAGAACATAAGAACAGCCTTGCTGGAACAGGCCACAGCACATCCAGTCCAGCATTCTGTCTCACACAGTGGCTCACCATTTTCTTCAGGGTATTCCCAAGGAGATGCCGTCACCTGTTTAGGATTCCCTGGAAATGGCATTGAGAGATATCCTGCCTCTCTCTCCAACCCCGAGGTTGTCCTTAAGTATCCATAATTATAGCCAATGAAACCCTTGTCCTCCATGAATTTGTCTAATCCTTTCTTAAAGCTGTCAAGACTGACAGCTGTCACCACTTCTTCTGGCAGGAAGTTCCATAGACCAGTAATCCTCTGGGTGAAAAAGTACTTTCTCTTGTTTGTTTGAGAACTAGTACCCAAAAGTTTCATCGAGTATCCCCTAGTTCTAGTGTTGTGTGATAGGAAAAACAGTTTTTCCTTATCTACTTTGTCCACACCGTGCATGATTTTATAAACTTCAATCAGGTCACCTCTTAGACGCCGTCGTTCAAGAGTGAAAAGACCCAACCGTTGCAGCCTCAGATGGTAAGGAAGGTGTTCCAGTCCCCTAATCATTCTGGTTGCCCTTTACTTCATGGTTATTGTGATTCTTCCCCCCCTGCCAGAGTCAGAGAAAAGTGTTGATGAGATTTTGTGCCTCCTGTAACTCCACTGGCTTTGGAACCTATGTGCCTTGATTGGAATGAGAGCAATTCTTCCAAAGCAGGCCAGCCTAGAGAAAATGTAATTGTCAAGAGCTCTTCTTTCTGCTGCCCTCTTTCGTTCTTTGTGACAGTGCAGCTTCTCCCTTCCCTTTATTCTGATGCCAGGCAATGCTTTGCCTGCTTAATGTTTGCACAGCAGAAAGATCAGTAAACAGTTGGCAACTAAGCACTATGGGACAATACAGAGTAATAAGGAGGGAAAGGACCCAAGCTAATGAATAGGAAGGATCAGCAACAGAGATACACACTTCATTCCTGTGGCCACTATATAGGTGTTTAAAGGCAGAGAGTCCATAATAACAAGATTATAGTAGGAAGACTAGCTTGCAAAGGTCAGATGGAGCCTTGACCCTCCATCACAACGAGCCTTCTAATGTCTCCTCTAGCACAAAAGCTTCTTAAAGCCAGCCCCTACTACCACTCTGCTGTAATTACATTGGTCAAGCTTTCCCAGTTGGGCTGTCCTTAGAGTGAACTACAACTCATTTGTTCCCGAGCCAGACTGGATACTAGCTATAGCAAATGGCCATGTTAATTGGAGATGATGGGAGTTGGAGTTTAACATACCCACTTGTGAAAGCAGACAACTCAGTTCATGATCTGAGTTGGATCCCAACAAAACTCAAGGTTGACACAGCCTTCCATCCTTCTGAGATCAGTAAAATGAGTACAGTACTCAGAGTGTTGGGGGCAAAATGTTAATTACCTTGTGAACCGCCAGAGAGTGCTCCAGGCCCTATGGAGTGGCACATAATTGTTATTGCTATATAGAGACTGGCTTGCACGGTGGGGAAGTGAGACACAAACTAAACGGGAAACCATTTGAGGGCCCTTTCCAAGGGGCCTCTAGGGAATGTTTGTTGCATGAAAGAGTAACACCCTGTATCACACACTCAAACGTTTAAAAGCTATCTAGCTTTTCTATGCACGGATTTCTCTACCAGCCCACAAACAAATGCCTCTGCATGTAGGACCTATTTTGGCGATCGAAAAGGGGAGGTGGAGAAAGAGACAAGAGACAGATGTGAACCAAAGCCTCACTACAAAGCATCTCTTTGTTCGTGGGCTTTGGATCAGTCCCCACACCACCTCACACAACAATCCTCCCTGCACTACATAAAGCACAGGCCTGGAGTAAATTTGACTGGGCTGGAATGGGAGGGAAGGGCAGCTATGCAGAGTTTGGTAATGAGACTGTCCAAGATTATGAAAAGGGCCCAGCAGCTCTGGGGAGAAGAGCCAGCCAGAAGCATGCGCAGTCATTAGGTAGGAATCAGAAAAAGCCTGGAACGTGACTGCAGGAGAGAAGGCCCCCTATTCCAAAGGCACAAGGCAAGCTATGCCTGGATTTCATTTCAGAGCTATCTAGGACAAGGATTCTCAACCTGCAGCCTGTGGGCTGGATGCAGCCCATAGCACCATTTCATGTGGCTCTCCACTGCCTCCAGCACACCAGGAAGCACCATGTGGTGCAGGAAGGGTAAAATGCCATCCAGCCCCTAAAGCTGTCTGAGGGAGTGTGACCCGGCCGCTGGCTTCAAAAGGTTGAGAACTCCTATTCCAGGAGCTGCTAACCAGACATCCTTTATTTAAGTAAGCAGAACAGTATGGATACTTCCTGGCTCTCTTGAGAAGCAGAAACCACATTTCCCCCACCTCCTCTGACTAGCACAACTGAAGTCTTAAGCGCAGCAACTTTGTAGGTGTGCCAAGACAATCCCCAGGCGTTATCCGGGCTGTGCTCTTCAGCCTGTTGACTGCAAGGAAGAGCCATATTGGTCTCACTTTGTGGGTGTAGGGCTGGCTGAAGAGCCTGGTGGAGAAGATAAGTTGTCACCCTTCCCAACCAGAAGCCCCAGCAAAACTGGCAGCTGAAATTTCATTGCAACATTGACAACAGCACTGTGCTCACCACCAATGCTTGAGGCCAGCAAGCTAGCTGAATTGTGCAGGCCAGGCCAAATGGCACACATACATACGTGTTTTCCCTCCAGGAACTCAATGCAGCTCTATAGCAGTTTCCTGCCTAAGGCAATTGCCTCAGTGTCCCTAATGAGGGGGTCAGCCTAAAGTTGGTATCTTACGCAAACTGCTCTGTGCTGATAATTGGCTTGCAAATTACAGCATGAGTCTGGAAGAAGTAGTGCTCCCCACCTCCTTAGAGAAATTTACAAGGAGGTGGTTGTGTTAGTCCTATTGCAGCAAAATTAACAGCAAGTGCAACAAAGACTTTCGCCAGGAGACCTTTCTTTTTATGTTTAAGCTTTCATGTACTTATAGTCCCTAGGGTGCAGAGTAAGGAGGGATGTGATTAGATCTGTGATACGACTCTTCTTTCTGGTAGCAGTAAATGAAGACAGATATGGAACGATGGTGCGGCCAAAAGGCCTGTGGCCCAGGTTGTTAGGGCAACAAAGATTCCAAGATCTACAAGGCTGAGCCAAAGAAAAAGGCACAAAAAATGTACTTACATAGTGTCAGGATCAGATATTTCTTTGTCAAGCAAGACTTTACAAACTTAAATAGAGGAGGCCTGAGCTTAAGGACCCATACATACCTGTCAAGCACGGCTCCGGACAATACGGGACCTGTGCAGAACCATTCTGCGCAGGTCCCTTCTATGCATGCGTAGAACCCTTCTACGCATGCGCAGAAGGGACCTGCGCAGAATGGTTCTGCACAGAACCCTTCTACACATGCGTACAAGGGACCTGCGCATGCATAGAAGGGACCTGCGCAGAAGGGGATGCGCAGTAGCTACTTTCCCCCACTGTCAAATTACGGGATGACGGCAGCTCCGGGCGGGAAAGGAGGGAAAGTGGCGCTAAATTATGGGAAATCCCGGCCAATACGGGATACTTGACAGGTATGGACCCATAGCCTGCAGAGAAAGAAGGGTCTATAGATGATCAGATGAGGTGAAGTTAGCCAGCTTCATCCAAAATGACAACATTAGGAAAGGGCAGCCTGCATGTTTACAGGATACAAGCATGTTTGAGGGACACCAAAGGCTCGGAAACAACCCAGTAGAGAGGAACCTGAGAAGCTGCCCTAAAGCAGGGGTAGCCAACATTGGTGCTCCAGGTGTTCTTGGACTTCAATTCCCAGAAACCCTGATCAGCAGGCGTGCTTACTTGGGCTTCTGGGAATTGAAGTCAAAGAACATCCGTGGCACCAAGGTTGTCCACCCCTGCCCTAAAGCAATTGAGGAAAATTTCCTACCATCATGGTTGCGGTCCAGGCTGTGAAACATCAACAGTAGCTTGCGTTCACGTTCCTGGAGATAGCGGGCAAATTCTTCAAAGTTAAGCTCCCCATCATGGTCTGTATCCCCGGCACGTAGAATATCCTGCAGGCAGTGGAAGCAAAGTGGGTTTTAGAAGGCTAAATGGCAGAACTGCAGTTTACGAAACACTATTTTAGAGCACTTGCTCAAGCCCTGCCTTAAGAAGACAGATCTCTAGGTGACCATTTCCCTCCTAAGCCATCCCATTTCTCACAAAATATATGCTCCTTTCTTCTGCTAAAGAAGAGTAGGGTGACAGATCTGTCACCAGAAGACAGATCTGTTGAGAAGCCAGACTTGGATCTATTACTGCATATGTATATTCCATTGCAAGAATTTGCACTCTTCTCTGAGATCACAAATGACATGCACCTTAGTACAGTGGACCCTCGTTTAACAAATTTAATGCATTCTCTGGGATCTTTTGTACTACAAAAATTTGTAAAGTGAATTTCCCACAGGAATGCATAGAATGCAATTTCCCATAGGAATGCATTGAAAAATCAAAATTAGTTAACTGAAACATGGTTTCCCACTCCGTTGTGGTTGGGGAGGCACAGAGCCCTAGAAAAGCCTTGGACAAGGGGGAAATAGCTTCAGAGATTCGCTACAGAGTGATGAAAATAGAAGAGGCTTCTATTTTCATAGCTCTATAGTGAAGAGCAGTCACATGGCCAACAGGCCACACACACCCAGTCACATGGCCACGCCCACAGTGTGGTAGGAATTTATTTTGATGCCCAACACTACTCCCATCACATTCCAGAGGCCTCAGCACAAGCAGAAAGTTATTTAGAACAAAGACCTGTTATACTCTATGAGCAAAAGCGGCCACATGGCCACATATGGTGCATCCATATATTTCTAAGGGAAGTATCCATGCATTTACAAACAATAACAACATTACATACATATTGATTTTTTGGATCCTATCACCGTACAGTACACAAAAATTGTCAAGGAGAGACTGGGGCCAAAACTCTTCTTCTTGACTTGCAAGTTTTCCAAGTGGAAGGAATGGCTTTTTTTACACAGGAATGTTCACAGCACCCCAGGCACATGCTGAAGTAATAACCTAAACATAGGTGTGCTTCTGCCTTGGCTTCCACAGAGGAGACCACAGCTTTGTATGGGCACGAGAGAAGACACTGTTAGAACCTCCTCTGCTGCTGTTTACCTCTTTCCCTGTCTTAGCAGGAGATAAGAGTCTGATGTATGGGGATGAAGGGAAAAGCGTGTTATCCTTGGACTCAGAATCTCTACTGAGGGGCTGGACAGCAAGCCCACAGGAGCCAAATTTAGCTGCACTGCCACTCATTTCCTTATACTGTACTGTATACTTGATAGCGTAGGGAAGTGTCACTTTCATTTCTTCTGTACTTTTGGACTGCTGCTTTAAGAGGGTGAAAAGCCCTGAGTGACTTTTTTGGGTGGAACAACAAAACAATACAACAGCCAAAAAACCAAGCCCCAGAAGGGTTTGCTCTTCCCCAGCATGGCTCAGAAAGAGACCACCAAATCCTTGGCCTTATATAGTGTGGTTTCCAGATTTATTTTATTGTTGCTCTAGATAAAACATAGGTAACACAATCCCTTTCATCCCTTTTTAGGAAGTTCAACTTGACACAAGACACTCCAAATTTCACTGTAGCACTATTAAAACCACATACAGTGGACCCTCGCTTAGCAAATTTAATGCGTTCTCGGGGACCTTTTGTACTACAAAAAATTTGTAAAGCAAATTTACCATAGGAATGCATTGAATACAATTTCCCATAGGAATACATTGAAAACCAAATTTTGTTAAATGAAAAACGGTTTCCCATAGGAATGTATAGAAAACCAATTAATCCGTTCTGAATTTTTTTGTTAACCAAGCCACTATTTTCTGTGGATTTCCATTTGTTGTGCGGATTTTGTGTTAAGCAAGTCACTTGTTAAGCGATGGTCCACTGTATATGTGCACATGAAAATACAGTGATACCTCATACAACGTCCAAACTTGGTTCCACAAGTTTGGAGTTTATACGGATTTGGACTTTGTATGAGGCATGCAAAATCCTAGCCACAATGCCTCATACAACGTCCAAATCCTTGCCGTGATGCCTCGTACAACATCGTTTCCATAGAGATACATTGTAATGTAACAGCACAGACTTCAGGGCAAAGTCAAGGAAATAGACAGGAAACTAACAGAACTTTAAGAAATCATTGTCTAAAGGCTAAAAACATTACAAAACCATGTCAAACAACCCTGATTGTCCAAGAACCTGAAGAATGCTGCAAAAATCCCAGGAATGCTTCTAAAAATTCTGATGAAAAAATTCAAAAAAATCCAAAATCGCATTCAAAACCACTCCTAAACACTCTTCGCCTCATGCAAAACCCACAAGAGCAATGCACACATGTGTCCTGCCTTTTATACTGCCCAGGCACAATGCATCCTGGGAAAAACCCCAATGCCTCATACAAAGTCGCATGACTTTGTATGAGGCAACTTTTTTCAAGGAATTAGGCGATGTTGTATGAATCTGATGTTGTATAAAGCGGACTTTGTATGAGGCATTACTGTATTCGGGTGGTAGTGGTGGTTTACAGTATCTGCCTCCCCATTGCTTCACACAATATATTACTGAAATAAGGTACAAGATGTGGATCAAAGATGTTGCAAAATATTGTAGACAGTCTGGGACAATGAAAGACTTCACTTTACCTACTCTGAGACTCTCAGTGAAACACAAGGGAAAAGGCAACATAACAAAAACTGTGTTTTATTAAATTGAAACGGGCAGGCCAGGGTCACCGCTGCAAATCCCACCTCACACCTCAATGTGGCATAGCGGTGACCCTGGCCATACAACAGCTATGGTGGCGTGGGTGTATTCCCCTGGCAGGTTCAACTATGCCACAAAGGTGTTGGCTAGAGATCCAAAATTGTTCTTCATTCTGGAACCGCAGGTCAGCTAAGTGGGGTTGGGTACTTGGGCAATGCACCTGGCCAGTGCATTGTTCTAACATGGCCAACTTCGACATGAGCCCAGCCAGCTGTGTCATTGTATTTAAAATGGCTAAAGGAACATAAAAAACATGGGCCTCAGTCCCCCGTGTGGCATCGGATCCTGCTACAGTAGAGGTAGGACCTCTGGATAGTGAGAGACCACTAAGATCTCGTGGGAGACGATGCTTCAATCTGCCAAGTCAAACTAGACGCGTGAAGTACAGATCAACCAAGTAAGTAGTAAGTAAGAAACTGGCAGGAAGCACTTGCGTGAAAGAATTTATAATTAATTTAATGCAGGTCTCCAGAAGTAGATGTGAGAAAAGACAGAGCAGCCAAGGTGTTTAAGACTAACGGGAACACTTAGTCACTGGTTTTATACAATCTAAACTGAAACAATTACTGTATGAGTAAATTGTTAATTAGAATTCATAAACAGAGAGCCATCAGGGAACATATCCTACCATCAAATGTTAACTCAAGTAAACATCTCTTTCTCTCTTCAGCAAATGCCTCTTATGCAAATGACCTATCTTTGGAGCATGGGTAGATAACACAAAGCAAACTTGAACAGTGAGAGAAAATACAGTCAAACATGCAGGACACTTGCACAAGCATCATTTAATATTTAAAGCTTCTGCCTTAGCTGGAGATTATCTTTCAGCCTCATTCCAAGGCTGCGATTCCTTTGTTTCTAAGAATGAAACCCCATGAGAAAAACTGCTTTTGCCAATATTATTATTATTATTATTATTATTATTATTATTATTATTATTATTATTATTATTATTATTATTATTATTATTATTATTATTATTATTATTATCATCATCATCATCATCATCATTCTGGGGTGAAAGGATTTTTGCTGGAGAAACTCCGCTCAAGGGATGCCTGAATGAAGCAGGGTCCTTTCATGTCCCCAAGAGCTGGGTCAGACACGGGCACTCAATCCGTCTTGCAGTACATGGGTCTCGAACTGATTTTGCCCATATGAGCTAAGGACCACTGGTTCTCAAAGGAAAAGTCAGAGAATACAGCCTGGGGAGGATGAATATCTAAACCCGTCATGTTTCTGCTTAGCTTTCTTATGCGAATCAGAAATTGAAACCCAGGACCTTCAACTCCAAATCTTCTCCCATTAAAAGTGTAGTCACAGTCACACAGTTCTAATCTGCTCACATGACCAGCTAGGACAGGAACAGGAGCCAGACAAACTTCAAGAATGTAAACACAGAAGTGTGAAAATAGCTCAGCACCACATGGTTTCAAACAAATTCCTAAAAATACTGGGGACTGAACAATTTCCAGGGTAGGTATCCAGATTCCATGCATTCTTCCATCCCACTTCTTGAACATGCTCTCCTTTGAAGAGCATCAATCACACAATGTGCATTGCTACAATTCCTGATATATTCAGTGATCTGGTTTAGCACATTGTGGATGAATGCAGGAAATCATCTCAGCTGCGGTGCCAAATAGGGTCAAATACTAACAGCAAGACAGTGGCAAAACATTTTAAAGAAATTCTTCCTGTGTTTAATTTTTCTGTGGAATTTTTCCATTTCTGGAAGGTTCTCTGTTCATTAAATACATTCATAACAATGAATGGGTCTAACTGCCTTAGTCTGAAACAGAAGTAAACATTGCAAGTGATTCTACGGTTAGTGGTAGTAAAATTGGAACGATTTGTGACCACAGCAGAAGAGACAGAAACTCTGTTGGACAAATACAGCATAAAATAGAGAGTTCATTGAGTGTCCTTAAAACTTTTCCCTTTAAAACTTAAATTAACATTATATGGGAAATAATCATTCAAAGACAAATTCAGTAAATATACTAAGATGCTGACTGGGAGGCGGAAGGAAAGCAGTTCGATTCCCGAGTACTGCAGGATGGAATGAGCTCCTGTCTTCATCCCAGCTTCTGCCAACCTAGCAGTTCGAAAGCAAGAAACTGCAAGTAGATAAATAGGGACCACTTTGGTGGTAAGGAAACAGTGTTCTGTGTGCTCCGGTGTCTAGTCATGCCTGCAACATGACCACGGAAGCATCTGCAGAAGCAGACAGTGCTGGCTCTTTGGCTTTGAAACAGAGATGAGCACTGAACCCTAGAGTCGGATACGACTGGCTTTCGAGCAAGGGAAACTTTTACTTTCTAGATATTCTTTAGATTTGTTCAGTATGATATTTAGAGTATACTAGCAGAGGTTGCCCGGCGTTGCCGGGCTGTTTTAAATTCTGTTGGAAGGTTAAATTGTGTTAATGTTTTTAAAAAATTGCTTAGTCTGTAATTTTAATTTTTAAAATGTTTATTTATGTAAAAAATTTTTTGGCTTGCCTGTTATTAACTGTGACCTGCTTTTTTGGGGGGTTTTTTTTTTAGGATTAATAAAAGAACAAAGTATGATATAATTTTTTCAAATTGTTTTATGTAAGCGAATAATGTTTTAGTTTTTTGAATTTCTTTTAATTAGTTGTACCGTAGGTCATAATTTTAATAATGTAAAAGTAAATGTTTTTTACATTCAATGTTTTTAAAATGTGTTTAGATGTTTTGGGTTTAAATTTGAGTTAAAACTCAGCACAGGATTTTTAAAGGTTTCTATTGTATTTTATTGACATATGTTTGTGATTTGTGTTAAAGTGTGTTTTAGTGTAATGTTTTTGACTTTTTATTGGTGTGACCTTTTGTGTAAAATTGTGAATTTGTGTTATGTTTTTGATTTGTTTTTACTCTTGTGGCCTTTTGTTTGGAGCTGTTGTGTGTTTTTGAATTGTTTTTACTATTGTGGCCAGCAGGTGGTGCTGGTAGGGGTTATTGTATTTTGACTGTTTTTTCTTTCCTGCCCTCTGGGTGGAGCTTCTTCTGGTAAGTAGTCTCTTTCTTTATTCATTTCTTTTCCAGTCCTGGTGGAGGTAGGACATCTTTTGGCAAGTTTGCTTGTTTTCTTTCTTTTGTGTGTGTGTGTGTGTGTGTGTGTGGGCGGGGGTGGGGTGGGTGGGTTGGAATTTGTATTTGTTGTCTGTTTGTTTTGTTTTTGATTGTGTTTTTGTTTACTTCGTATTGTTTTTGGTGTTTTTGTTTTTGTGTATTTTTGGATGTTTTTGTCTGTGTTTTTAGTAATTTTAAAAAATTTATTTATTTGGTGGTGGGGAGGGGGCGTGGTCATTGGGGGTTAGGAAGGGTGGGCTAGGTGGTGGGGAGGGGGCATGGTCGTTGGGGGTTAGGAAGGGTGGGCTAGGTGGTGGGGAGGGGGCGTGGTTGGTGGGGGATAGGAAGGGTGGCCTAGGTGGTGGGGAGGGGGGCTTTATTGTGTTATGGTGCTTTGAGTGTGTGGACTTATGAAAGTAGATCGTGGTTTCCCCTTTAATATCAGTGGGTGAGGGGTTGCGACCCCCCTCTCCGCTGGCTCCCATTGGGTTGGGAGGTTTGGGGGGACAAAAGTGGTATGTCCCCCCAACCCTTCTGGACCCAGGAGACCAGGGAGAGTGGATCGATTCCACCCCCTCCTTAAAACAACTCCGTTTTTAAAGAGAAGAAACCGCTTGGTTTCTTCTCTTTAAAGACGGAGTTTTTTTAGGAGGGGGGAATCGATCCACTCTCCCTGGTCTCCTGGGTCCAGAATGGTTGGGGTGGGGGGCGTACCCCTTTTGTCCCCACAAACCTCCCAACCCTAGGGTAGCCAGCGGAGAGGGGGATCGCAACCCCCCCACCCACTGATGTTAAAGGGGAAACTCCAGTCGGGTCCTTCAGGCGCTGTTGGTGAGGGAAAGAAAGCCAGCTGGTGTTTGCTTGGCTGTGAGGGGTGAGTTGTTTTTCGTTGGGGGTTATGAAGGGTGGGCTAGGTGGTGGGGAGGGGGCATGGTCGTTGGGGTTATGAAGGGTGGGCTAGGTGGTGGGGAGGGGGGCATGGTTGTTGGGGTTAGGAAGGGTGGGCTAGGTGGTGGGGAGGGGGGCTTTAGTGTGTTATGGTGCTTTGTGTGGAGTCGTGAAAGTAGATCGGGTTTCCCCTTTAATATCAGTGGGTGGGGCTTGCGACCCCCCTCTCCGCTGGCTCCCCTGGAATTGGGAGGTTTGGGGGGGACAAAAGGGGTATGTCCTCTCCCCAACCCTTCTGGACCCAGGAGACCAGGGAGAGCGGATCGATTTCCCCCCCCTCCTTAAAACAACTCCGTTTTTAAAGAGAAGAAAAGACGGAGTTGTTTTAAGGAGGGGGGGATCGATCCCCTCTCCCTGGTCTCCTGGGTCCAGAACGGTTTGGGCAACATACCCCTTTTGTTCCCACAAACCTCCCAACCCTAGGGTAGCCAGTGGAGAGGGGGATCGCAACCCCCCCCCCACCTACTGATATTAAAGGGGAAACTCCAGTCAGGACCTTCAGGCGCCGTGGGTGAGGGAAAGAAAGCCGGCTGGTGTTTGCTTGGCTGTGAGGCGCTGAGTTGTTTTTCTTTTTAATTTTTCGGGCGCTGGTTTCCTCAGCGTTCTGTGCGCTCATGGCGCGCAGGACGCTGGGGCTTGTAGTTATGGGTTGGTGCTTTGTGTTTGTGCTGCGTTTTTTTAAATGGTTTTCTTTTGATTGGCTGCGGCGCGTTTCCGAACGCTGCGCCGTGCGAGAGCCTCTCAGCCTGATTGGCTCTGGCGCGGCGCGGCGCAAGGAATGTTGGGAAGTGAAGTGGTTTCCCTTTCTTCGCGTTTGTGGGGCTGTTGCCCCACTGCTGGTTTTCTCAATCCTTCGTTGACCTGCGTACCAAGATTGGCCGTGTGCACGAAGGGTGAGTGCAGGCAAGTAGGGCGAGGCATAGCAACCTATAGCCAGTTCCAACGGTTAACCCTTGGATTTATAGGTTAAGATTATTTCCTATTCTGATATTTCAATTCAAATATAGTGGGATATTGAGACACTGCAACGTTGTGTCTAGTAAAAATATAAGTCAAATAAATTTATTTAACCAGGCCATCCTCTATTAAGAGTATCAGAAAAATATCAAATTCTACCTCTTCCTGAAAAAATTATGTCACTGGACAACAATTGATGATGGATCTGAGTCATCTGAAATTTTTCTGTATAGCTATAACAGTTCCTGCTTTAAGTAATTAAAGGCATGTTTAGAGGAGTATTTTCATGCATTTTGCCTCACCGTTCCTTCTGAAATTTATTCTGTTGACTCCACAATGTTAGAGCTAATCACAAGTAAAACCAATATTCTGGCATGAGCATGTAGTATATTTACTCAGCCAGCAAGGCTTGTGTTTTCTTGCAGTGACTTTATTTTGTCCCTGTTTTGGCTTGTATGATAGTCTGTGCCAGTCCTTTGAAGCAGATGCCTCACATATCCAGATGACATCATGGATGATGTATGGAGTGGGCATGGTGTGGGAAGTGGATCCTACTCCTTTTGCTTGTCTTCTGCTCACACTGTCAAGGACTACAATTGCAGTAAATTGTATTGTTTAAAAAATATTTTTGTCCTAGCACCTATACAGCACTAATTTTAAATGCTTACCATCTCTTTTCAGTTCAGCACTATCTTACTTGTTAAACATTTTTAAAAGGGAGGGGTTCTGAATGCTGGTGAAAGGGGTGGTTAAGAGGGTGGGATAATGGTAGAGAAGGAAAGTGGGTGACACTTGAAATCCACTTTCCCAGGGTTATTGACTATTTCTTTGTGAACAGCTACAGTGGTTTAAATGCCAGGATGCTATATGGAGAAATTTGCTTCAACCTGGGTCAAACATCTGTGTGGTCATCATACCCTCCTAACCCACAACATTGCAAAGGGTCTAGCATAGTAGTTCCTAACGTAGAGCCCACACCCCACAGGGGGACTTCAATTCCCAGAAGCCTAAATTGGCTGATCAATGCTTTGGGGAAATTGACTTAGGCTTCTGGAAACTGAAGACCAAAAACCAAAGGTTTTGAAACACTGGTCTAGCAAGTGCTGATAGCCTATAGGGCAGTGAAGGCGAACCTTGGCACTCCAGCTGTTCTTGAACCTCAATTCCAAGAAGCCCTGATCAGCAGGAGCTGATCAGCTTCTGGTAATTGAAGTCCAAAAACATCTGGAGTGTCAAGATTCACCATCAAGGGCCTATAGCAATGATGGTGAACCTTGGCACTCCAGCTGTTTTTGGACTTCAATTCTTAGAAGCCCACAAGTCTCTGTGAATCCACATGAATGGGTTTACTGCACATGGATTCACAGACTTGGGTGTCTGGGAATTGAAGTCCAACAACACCTGGAGTGCCAAGGTTCACCATCATGGGTCTATAGTGTCTGCTGGCCCTGTTACCCGTGTTATGAGATTTGTAGTGCAAAACATATACACTCTAGATACCAGGCTGCCTAACCTTGACCTACATATGGACTGAAATCCAGTTCTAGCTCACTGTTACAGTAGACCCATTGAATCGATAGAACTTACATAGGTGTTGACTCATCAAATCAATGGGCCTACTCTAGCTGTGACTTACTACTGGATTTGAGCAACCGAACATCACATAGAGATGAATGCAACTCTCCAGATATCATTGGACTGCAACTCACAGGATTCCTTGCCACTGGCTATGTTCACCAGGCCTAATGGGAAATTTCAAAAACATCTGGAGGGATGTACTTTGCCCATCCCTGTTCAAATGCATATCAGTTTGCCTGCCCTTGTCATACATGTTACTATTATTATTTTTTTGAAACTTGTGGTGAGATAGAACACAGGTTGATGGATGATTTATGACACTGCCCCCACCAAGAGTATTCACTGAGGGAAGGGAATGTACCAAAAAGGGGCACAAAGGCTGGTGGGCATCAGTGATGCGCTGCTCCCGGTGCCCACAGGTGCGGGGACACCGGTAGTGGAAATTCCCCAGGCCACACCCACTTGGCTGGCCACGCTCACCTCCCTACCCCAGGCCATGGTATGGCCGGCCAAGTGGGCATGGCCCACAGAGTTAGCCACACCCATAGAGTTAGCCACGCCCAGGATGGGGGTAGTAAATTTTTTTGCAGTACATCACTGGTGGGTATGGATGATTTTACAGAGATGAAGCCCTTATGAGATTTTAAATCAACATACTATAGGGGTGTCAAGTTGCTTGTTAGAATAAAGAAGGGTGCAAAGTGGATACAGCTGCAAGCTGTGCAAAATGAATAAAACATGGGAATTAGTCTAACCAATCAATGGCAGTTTGTTAATATCTTAGTGATGCACTGTAGGCAAAACCAAGTAGTTCAAAAATACAAAATCAGGGCAAGGTTTAAATGGGATGGATTAGCACCTTGATGGTGAACCTTGGCACTCCAGATGTTCTTGGACTTCAGTTCCCAGAAGCCCAAGCCCCTGTGAATACACATGAAGGGGTTTACTGCGATTCATCTGGCCTGCGCTGCCCTCATCACTCCTGGAAGAAGAATTAAAACCCGTATGGGCATGTTTTACTTCTGCTTCCAGGAGCGACGAGGGTGGTGTGGGCCGGATGAATTGCAGTAAACACCTTCATGTGGATTCACAGGGGCTTGGGCTTCTGGGAGCTGAAGTCCAAGAACATCTGGAGTGCCAAGGTTCACCCTCATGGGTTTAGCATGTATTCCAGTCTACAGAACTTTTAGGCAACTGAGATCTGCACTCTAACACAAGCACAAGAAATGGAAATGGATGGGAGGAAACTGCTTTGGCTTATAGGACAGAACTAACTAGTTGCCAGATGAGACACCAGCAAAAATCCACACACCCCCACACCTCTTCGAATGTTGTGTCAGTCCAGAAAACATGATATTTCAGACAGCACTGCCTGGCAGCTTCCTGCTCAATTTTGTTCTAGGAAGGTCTTTTAAGGACATCATGCTCAGCTGAGGTGCTGGGGGAAGGGAAGCAGTTTATATACACTGGCTTTGGTTAAAAGCTTATATAGAGAGAAGGGTTTCAGTTCTATATACTGTACACAGAACTAAGTTCCACTGAAACTCGTGAGAATAATTTCTGAAAATAGCATGCGTAAGGATCATTCAGTAAGCCCACCAGCCTTGCTATGTATGGTAAAAAGCACAATTCAGTGGCAGAGCATATGCCAGTGATGGTGAACCTTGAGACTTCAGCTGTTCTTGAACTTCAATTCCCAGAAGCCCTGAGCAGCAGGAGTGCTGACTTGAACTTCTGGTAATTGAAATCCAAGAACACCTGGAGTGCCAAGGTTCGCCATCACAGGCATATGCTTTGCATGCTAAAGGCTCATTCATCATTACCTCCAGGTAGGGCTGAAGAAAACCCTGCCTGTATCAGATAGAGAGGACTTGCTGGGTTATACAGAGGATGCCAAAAACATATACACATTTTAAGAAAGGAAAAAACAGTACAATAAAACCCCGGGTTACGACGGAGGTCTGTTCCAACAGCCTCCATTGTAACCTGAAAAAATTGTAAACCAAAACATCCATAGGGATACATTGGAAAAAAATGGTCTTGAACTGATCATTGCAAACTGAAAAAATACATTAAAAATTTGTTAACCAGGACGGCATTTTCATAGGATTTGCCATTGTAAACCGCAGCAAACTTAAACCAAGGCGGTTGTAACCTGGAGTTTTACTGTATTAAAATGGTAATACACAATATATACTGACAACAAAAGATGAATACAAGTTACATTTGAGTCCTGCAATTACAACTGGTGCTCAAAGTGGTTACTATCATCATCCAGACACTTCTGATTACAGCTTGAGTAATGTTGACCAAAGTGCCCACTTGTATTGCTGCACATAACATTTCAATTCCTTCTCAAAGTTATACCTGTCAAGTTTTGGGAAATTTCTGTCAAAAAAGGGAAATTTCCCGGCCAAAACAGGAAACTGAACTGCTATGCTTATCCTGTGCTGGCCTCCAGTCTAACTCCAGTCTAGCTGCAGTCTAACTAATACAGGATGACAGCGGGAAAGAATGTAAAATACAGGGGTTCGACAATGTATCAGAAGAAACTGGAAAAATGTGATTTTAAATATTGAAGATTGGTACAAGGAAATGTGGGAACTTGCTTTGAACGATAAGTTAACATGGGAGCTGAATTTAAAAAAAGTATAATTAAAGAAAATAGATTTTGGAAAATTTGGCAATTATTTGTGGACTCTACATTGATTAGAGGCGAAGGTGGCAGGTCAGCACCAGATCAAATGAGTTTTTGGAAATAGTGAAAGACTGTTGTGATATACTGCATCCTCCAGGGCATTGTATATTTCACTGGGTGTGTATTGTGAAGTTGATTTTATTGTATTTTGTTTTGTTTATGTAGTATAACGATAGAAATGTTATAAGCTTTTGTTATATTAAATATAGTAATCATAAAATTAGACATATGCTTATAAATGATTATAGAATTGGATTTGTGATAAGAATATAATACGAGAAAGAGAAATAGGTATTATACTGAATTTCGATAAGTCCCAATATGCATTATAATATATTGGACAATTTTACTGAGTTATGACGAAACTTAGTGATGTATTGGATTATTAAGTATGTATTTTGTTTGTATTTTGTTTTCTTAAGATTGTATTTGTATTTTTTTGTTGTTAATCTGTTTGTATTTTTTGAAAATTTAATTAAAAAAATATTTTTTTAAAATGTGTATACACTTTTTGGCACCCTCTGTAGATCTGGGATTTTCTAAGTAAGCCGACACTACAACATGATCTCCTCCCCCTGCTTCATAAAATTCCTGGTCTTAATAAGAGCTTAACTGCATTTGTCACAGTACTTGGGTGAATTGATTTATTTTTTAGACTCCCATGCTGCCCAACTTGGAAGAAACTGCTACTCTCGGCAGTTTACGAACAGAAACAGAATTAAAATATACAAAATTCACAATGAGCTGATCACAAAACCAAGCATACAAGAGCACCAGAGATTTGGCAGCCCCAGAATAAGCAACACATTTGTGATTTCCAACTCTTCACCACTGTATAAAATCCATACCCAAACAAACTCCATTCTGGAAATATGACAATTCTGCATGTAAAAGGAAAAGGTCACCCCTGCTTGAAAGCCAATCATATCATAAGAACATAAGAACAGCCTTGCTGGAACAGGCCACAGCCCATCCAGTCCAGCATTCTGTCTCACACAGTGGCTCACCATTTCCTTCAGGGTATTATTCCCAAGGAGATGCCTTCACCTGCTTAGGATTCCCTGGAAATGGCATTGAGAGATATCCTGTCCTTAAGTATCCATAATTATAGCCATTGATACCCTTGTCCTCCATGAATTTGTCTAAACCTTTCTTAAAGCTGTCAAGACTGACAGCTGTCACCACTTCTTCTGGCAGGGAGTTCCATAGACCAGTAATCCTCAGGGTGAAAAAGTACTTTGTCTTATTTGTTTGAGAACTAGTACCCAAAAGTTTCATGGAGTGCCCCCTAGTTCTAGTGTTGTGCGATAGGGAAAACAGTTTTTCCTTATCTACTTTGTCCACACGGTGCATGATTTTATAAACTTCAATCAGGTCATCTCTTAGACGCCGTTGTTCAAGAGTGAAGAGGCCCAACCGTTGCAGCCTCAGATGGTAAGGAAGGTGTTCCAGTCCCCTAATCATTCTGGTTGCCCTCCTCTGCACTTCTTCCAGCTCCATAATATCCTTCTGGAGGTATGGCGACCAGAACTGTACACAATATTCCAGATGGGGCCTCACCATAGATTTATAAAGAGGCAAAATGACACTTGCTGACTTATTTTCTATACCCTTCCTAATGATCCCTAGCATTGAGTTTGCTTTTTTCACTGCTGAGGCACACTGGGTTGACACCTTCATTGAGCTGTCCACCAGGACACCAAGGTCCCTTTCCTGGTAGACCACGTATCCTAACAGTGTGCAATTACTTTGAATGAATACAGAAAGGAAAGTCCAAGCAAGTGTGCCCACATGAACACATGCAGTGCCTTGACAACATACCTTTCCCCTTGCTTCTTGCTTCTCAATGGAAGAAAAGGAACACACTCTCTTTCTCTCCCCCCCTTCCTCCTCCTCTCATACACATTCACATGAACACATAAGCGGCTCTAGCACTCACCTCTTTCTGCAAAGCCTCTTCTCTCTCAAGTCAATTCTTTCTTTTTAACAGCTGCCACTGAAGTGAGCAGTCCTGTTTGTTTAAATAACTTTGCTAACACTGAAGATAAGATACAGAAATGAGAAAGGGAAGTCTTCTTACGGTTGTTCCTTTGGACGCACCACACCTACAGGCACTACAAATGAAACTGCAACTAGAAGGCTTCCCCCTCCCCTCTTCTGCTTGTATGAATCTTTATATTGAAGAGTACCTCCTTGCCTTTTCACAGCAAAAGAATGCAAGTTATTTCATATGCCCCTCACTGTGTAGTTGCACCCTTAGTTTACCTCGGCATGCTGGTAAAATTAAAGGGCAAAAAGGGGTGGGGGAGAAGGCAAAATTCTGTGGCACCCCAAAGACCAACAAATTTCTTTCAGCATGAGCTTTTGAGGATCAAAACCTTCTGATCAGGGCCATAGCCAGGATTCTAGATTGAGGGTGGGTTTCAGGCGGGGCAAAAAAAAATCAGGGGGGGAGAGCAACAATGTCACACTGAAATATACAGTATAACATTGGCATCACTGGGTGGGATGGGGGTGGGTGGGGGGCTGTTAGCTCAGGAGGGTTTTTGGCTACGGCCCTGCTTCTGATGCAAGGAGGTGTCTCAGGATCTCTGGTCATGCTAAACTAATGGTTCCCAACCTTTTTTGGCCATGCCCCACCTAAGCACCTCTAAAATCCTGATATCCACCCCTCCTTGACATATAATTCTTATTATTCAAAAAGTGAGCTCCTATTTACGTGGAGGAAGCAATGCAAAAAATTCACTGTTAATAACTCATTCTCAATTTGCCCCCCCCCCCCTAAATTAAATTGTCCCCTTGTGGGAACCACAGTGCTAGAGCTTGCAAGTGTCTGACCTATGTGTTTATTCTTCTGCTTTTAGAAAGGGAATAATTGGACTGATGCCCATTTCCAACCATAATGCGGGGGGGGGGGGAATCAACAAAACATAGGGGAAATCCTATTTGGGCTACAATTCTCAGACACACATCCTTGACACAACCACTGTCCATGAGACAGTCCATCCTACCCTGGGTGGAACTACTCTTACCCTTAGGGACTGGGTCCCTAACCTGGGGGTCATTATGGACCCCTTACTCTCTTTAGAACAACAAATAGCAGCAGTGTCCAAAGCTGCTTTTTTCCAACTCCAGCAGATTGCGTAGTTATGCTTCTACTTGGACAGACGCTCTCTCATAACCCTGACCCACTCATTGGTAATCTCGCAGATTGGCTATTGTAATGCTCTCTACATGGGGCTGCCCTTGTGTATGATATGGAGATTGCAACAGATCCAGAATGCAGCAGCCAGGCTGGTGACCTGCATAAAGAAATTCGACCATACAGTATTTCCCCAGCCTTGGCAGGCCTACACTGGTTATCTGTTATCTACTGTGTCAGATACAAGGTGATAGTATTATCATATAAGGCCCTATATAGTTTGGGACCTTGTTATCTATTGGAACATCTCTCCCTCAGAACTCCCCCCTGCATCATTCGTTCATCACAGTCTACACAGCTCCAGGTGCCAACCCTGAGAATGCGGTGGTGGGGTCGTTTTGCCCATGCCTTGCCACTGCTGCACTGGCTGCCTATATTTCTCCGGGTGCAATTCAAGGTGATGGCTATCACCTTTAAAGCCCTTCATGGTAGCAGATCAGGATACCTCAGGGACTGCATTATCCCTAGGACATCGACTCATCCCATGAGAGCAAACCGAGAGGGCACCCTCCATATACCATCTGTTGGGGAGATGTGCCTCTCCAGCATGAGGAAAGGGCCTTCTTGGTCGTAGCCCCTACATTATGGAACCTCTTCCTGGTAGAATTACACCTCCAGGCCCAGTTGCTACCAGTTAGGAGAGAATTAAAAACATGGTTAACGGAACAGGTCTGGGGGCTGGGATTGCCAATAAGCTCTCCTTTTTGGCTCGTCTGAGGTTCCCCCCTCTTGTACTTGGTTTTATTGAAGGGTTTTTAACTGTTTTTATATTGTTTTTAAGTTTTGCTGAGCAGCTAGTGAGGTGTTTGCTAGACTGTGTACACCACCCAGAGTGTATTGATTGGGGCAGTATTATAAATCTAAATAAAATAAATAAATAATCGATGATTGAATATCATCCCCTGCTACTTAAACAATGCATTCATCCCCCAAGTAATTCAAGTTACTAAATTACCTAAGAATAAATCCCACTGAGATAAATGCTACTGTCATCTCAGGAGGTCTATATAGATTGCACCATTAGGCTGAAATTCTCCTTTGAATAAACATGATTGCCTTTTTAGATGAAATTACACTATTAGAGAAAAGCAGACCACTTCCAGTTTTCAGTTTTAGATTTTGACCTTGAACACAATTTACTTCAAACAGTGCAATCCAATAACATATAAGTGTCAATCATATAAGTATATTAGGCTTGGTATCTTCTTGAATTTATTTTTTTAAGCCACTAGCTTCCATGGTAACCAGCTCCTGCTTGCTTTAAATACTGAATACAAAATAACTGATATGAATGATCAAACTGCAGCTTGACCTCAAAACAGTAGAAGTGGAATTTCATTGTGGTGCCTTTTACGTAGCTATCTAGTGTGACAAAAATCTTCTTAAAAATAAGTCTGTGTTATTCTGGCACCCCTCTTGATTTTTTGGACTACAGCTCCCATATCAAATGGGCAATTAATACATTATGTAACTGTAACATCAAGTGAATACAATTGTAACTGTAACATAAAGTGAATATGTTGAAAACGGCATGTTTTCCAAACAGAATGTATCAATAACACCCTTATTGTTATTGATACATTCTGTTCGGAAAACATGCCTTGTTCAACATATTCACTTTATGTTAGTTACAATAATACCTTTATTGTTATTGATACATTCTGTTTGGAAAACATGCCATGTTCAACTCATTCACTTGGATACAAATGTATTAACTACTCCCCTGCTCGCCCCCCCCCGGTGGCTTTGTGGTTAAGACACTGAGCTGGAGACGAAAGTCAGGTTTTGATATCTGAGAGCTGCATTTAGGGTCATGAAAGGAGCCTCATTCGGGCATCCCCTAAAAATCCTTTCAGCCCAGATTAATCTCTGACATGAAATTATTATTATTATTAATAACACCCTATTGTGTAAAGCCACAATGATTATTTTGCATCTGTCTATTAGCCATTTACCACTTTCAATAACAAAGCTTCACAGAAGTAAATCTGCATATCAATCAGGGATCTTCAGCCATTACTAAGTTCAAAAAACCACACTAATTTGCCATTGTATCTAATATACTAATCAGCCATTGTGTACTTCTTTATTATCACCTGGTCATGGAGCCACTTGCCATGATCCACGAAAGCTAATTTGAGAATATAGCAGTTAATTTTAAGGCAGGGGTTCTCAACCATTTCAAGCCGAGGGCCGGGTCACGCTCCCTCAGACAGCTTCGGGGGCTGGACAGCCATTTTGCCCTGCCTACCACACATGCTACTTCCGGGTGTGAGGGTGGTGGTGGTGGTGCCACATGAAATGGTGTCATGGGCCGCATCTGGCCCCCAGGCCGTAGGTTGAGAACTCCTGTTTTAAGGTGTCACAATGTATTTGTCTTTTCCTCCTTTGTTTTGTTTTGTTTCCTGTCTGATATCCTATTTTTAGGATGTGAGAAACTCAAAACCACGCCTCCTCAAAGAAGTTTGCTGCCAGTGTTTGAACTCACCTTGAGAAATATACCTGGCAGACCTCTACCATAAATTTCTGGGACTTGCATTTGTAATATTTCCACATTAACCACAAGATATTGGTGCATGGCTTGAGGAAGTGAACTTTGATACAAGAAAACTCATTGATTGTTTGGTGGGGTTTTTTAAAAAACGATTTAATGAAGGTATCATCTGTTCTGCATTTGAGGGCTTTCTTTGATCTTTTTGGCTTCTATTTCTAAGATGATGACTGTGTTACTTTGCTGCAGCAGAAAAATCCCAAAGAATTTTATTTCACCTTAGAGGTGCACAAGTTTTATTTAAGATAAAGGTCTCTGGATCATAGGCCACTTTTTCAGATTCAGACTCTGTGTGGCCTCAAGCATAAAGCTTTCCAACAGGGCGATTCAGGTATGAATCTTCAACTTCAAGCACTCTGTTGATCTCTTAAAAATCCTATTACTGTATTTGTAACCCAGAAATGTTCATTCTGTTTGTCTCAAAAGATGCCCAAAGTAATTGTTGTTCCTTCCTGCTGCTGTTCTCTTCCATCTCATCAAAACAGCCTGACGTGACAAATTGTTCTGCATAAGTGTGTTATACCAGCGATTCTCAATCTTTGTTCCCTACAGATGCTTTGAAATTTAGTTCCCAGAAACCATGATCATTAGCCATGCTTGGTTGGGGCTCTGGAAAGACAAACATCTGGAAGGTTGAAGGTTGAGAATGATTGTGTTACATGGCACTTTGGTCTCCAGGAAAGATACTGAGTTGCACAACACTTGCCTTTTTTTTAAACTACCTCAAATATATCTTTCTTAGCTAGAACATTTCTACTGTTTGTTCCGTCTAGAACAGAGATTCTCAACCTGTCGCCCACAGGCTGGATGCAGCCCACAGTGGCATTTCATGTGGTCCCCCACTGCCTCCACCACACCAGGAAGTTCATGCAGTGGAGGAAGGACAAAATGGCCGTCCGGCCCATGAAGCTGTTTGAGGGAGCATGACCCAGCCCCTGGCTTTAAAAGGTTGAGAATTCTTGATCTAGAATATATTTCTAAATAGGAGGGCTGGGCAAAGTCTGACCTCCGGATGTTGTTGGACTGCAGCTCCCAGCATAGCCAGTGGTGAGGGATACTGTACAAAGGGACCACAGCTCAATGGCATACCATAGGCTCTACTTCCAGAAGGTTTTAGGTTTGATTCCTGCTATCTCCACGCACAGATAGAGACCCTGCCTGAAATTTTAAAGAACTGCTGACATTCAGAATTGACAATACTAGGCTAGTTGGATCAAGAGTCTGACTTATAACTCAGCTTCTTCCATTACTATAGTATGGAACCTCCTGCCAATTGAGCTGCGTCTCCAGACGGAGTTGCTGTCCTTCAGGAAAAGGCTAAAAACTTGGCTGGCAAAGCAGGTGTGGGGCACCAGCGATGTGGTGACCCCTGCCTGCTGGCTGATTTTAGTAAGAACACTCTCTCCCTCTTTTAATCTCTTTTAATCTGTAGGGGTCGGAGTAATTTTTGGTGGCAGTTTTAATGGGGTTTTTATTGGTTTTTAAAATGTGATTGGTTTTATTTTCTGTGAGCCGCCCAGAGTCTTCGGAGTTGGGCGGCAATATAAATCAGAAATACTACTACTACTACTACTACTACTACTACTACTACTACTAAAGGTAAAGGTTTCCCTTGCTTGAAAGCCAGTCGTATTTGACTATAGGGTGCAGTGCTCATCTCTGTTTCTAAGCTGAAGAGCCAGCGCTGTCTGCTTCTGCAGACGTTTCCGTGGTCATGTGGCAGACATGACTAGACACACTGGAGCGCACAGAACGTTGTTTACTTTCCCACCGAGGTGGTCCCTATTTATCTACTTGCAATTTCTTGCTTTCGAACTGCTAGGTTGGCAGGAGCTGGGACAAAGATGGGAGCTCATTCTGTTCTGCTGCTGCTACTACTACTACTGCTGCTACTGCTGCTGCTGCTGCTGCTGCTGCTGCTGCTACTACTACTACTACTACTACTACTACTAATAATAATAATAATAATAATAATAAGGCAGACCTGTATCTATTAGTCAATCCTAGCTGCTTCAGACAGTATGTGCAATGATTTTTAATGTGAGCCGCCCAGAGTCTTCAGAGTTGGGGGGCAATATAAACCAGATAAATAAATAAATAAGTGTTCAACTGTTTC
This sequence comes from Bradypodion ventrale, assembly GCA_035047345.1. NCBI lineage: Eukaryota > Metazoa > Chordata > Lepidosauria > Squamata > Chamaeleonidae > Bradypodion > Bradypodion ventrale. The sequence goes on from JAWDJE010000002.1 coordinate 193,949,186, forward strand.
AAAAGAACAGCATCAATAAGACTCCGGAATCTGTTCTCTCACATACTAAATTAGGCTGTTAACCAAGCCAGAAGTAAATAGTGTTAGTAATTTAGGGCTTCAGTTCTGATACAGAAAACACACACACTGATCTTAATCTTAAATGGATGATTCCACTCACACACACCCAACAATTTTTTACAGTTTACTTCAGCTTTTGGATCTTGTGTTGGGGGGCCAAGTAAATAAATTGATTCTGTGTGACTTTCCCCCCCACTCTTGTCTTAAGAGTTAAATAAGGCTTCATTTGCAGCCACTTGTAGACTAACCCACACAATGCTCTGGGGTCTGGTCTAATACATTTGGAGTGAACCTACAGAAACAGTGAACAATGCAATTCATTAACAGCACCAACAGGGAGCTGCTATAAAACAACCTCTAGAGCAGGGGTGCCCAAGCTTTTCAGGCCATGGGTCAGTCACATGGTTCAGTGGGCCGGTCATGTGGTTCAGCAGGCCAGTCACATGGTTCCTCCCACCAGAAGCGGAAGTAAAATGTGCCTTGCAATCTGTTTTGCAACAGGATGAGATAGATTTTAGGCTGCCATTTTCTCTGCTTAAACCAGGGGTGCCCAAACAATGTATGGCCCATGGGCCAGATTCAGCCCCTGAAGCCCATTCATCTGGCCTGTGCTGCTCTTGTCACTCCGGAAATAAAACGTGCCCATGCCCACAGGGGGTCTTCAGTTCCCAGAAGCCTAAGTCAGTACATTGGCTGATCAGTGCTTTTGGGAATTGATTTAGGCTTCTAGGAATTGAAGTCCAAAAACTAAAGATTCTAGAGAATCAAGAAGGAAAGAAGGCAACAAACATGTACCAAAGTTAGATACTTTTCACCAGAACAAATACTTTCTAATGTATTCTCTCCAAGGCACTGAGTCGCCTTTGAGATAATACAGTACATGATGTTCCTTGAATTACATTTCCAAGGGCCAGCTATCTGTGTGTTAGTCTGTCACTTTGAAATCAACAACAAAGAGTTTTGTAATTTTTGAAGTGGTAGCCATGTCTGTGACACTTTGAAGACAAACAAAATTTATTTGACAAATGCTTTCATGGATTACAGATCACTTGTCAGATTCAAGAACTGTGGGATTAATTTAATCAGATTACAAATGATAATGCCTCAAGACTACTCCTCAGAAAATCAATGCTTTAAGACTACCATTAAGCTAAATCTAGGCTTATTTGTGAGTACACCTGGCTTCTCTAGCCTGATAAAACTCCCATCAGCAACAAACCAGTATGATAAATAGTTACGCACTATGGAAAGGGTCATTCAAAATTTGGAGCGTACTGAGAGAGAGAGGTTGTAATGGACCATGATGAGTGTTTCCAAAGGAGATTTTTTTTTGTTCAGCCTCATTCACATGTTCCTGTCTAAAACTCATGGATTGTCTTCAATCTCTAGATCTGCCCTCCAGTGCTTCCCTGTGGTTCCTTTTGTCTGCTTCTTCCCATTAAGGCAAAAATATATAGTTGCACAATACAGCAAACTCCCTCCCTCTGCAAGAACCCAGTGTAGCAGAGATATGGATTTCCACCACTACTCCCTTAATTACAGTAAATCCCTGGGGCTGTGATGGCTCAGTGGTTAAGAAGCTTGCCTTGTTACCTGGAAAGCTGGCAAGTCGACAGTTCAAGACCTGGATGCTGCATGATGGATTGAGTGCCTGTCTCTGTCCCAGCTCTTGGGGACATGAAAAGAGCCTCATTTGGGTAATCACTGAGCGGAGTTTCTTCTTCAAAAACCCTTTAAATCCAGAATAATTTCTGACACGAAATTATTATTACAGTAAATCCCTGATGACTGAACTTCCTTTGCAAACTTTTCCACTTTAACCGAATGGTTAGAGACTGTATTTTCTCTGTTTCACTGCCCTTCCACACCATTGTTTATATCTCCTGCTTTCCCTACTCCCACACACATAATTACACATGCTCATAAGAGCCACCAATTGAGGATAAGGCTCCTTACAACTGACAAAGTGAATGCCAGTCCACAAAAAGCTTATGCCATACTAAACCTCTTAATTCTTTAAAAGCGCCATAAAACTCTTTGCTGGTTTCACCACCATGGACTAAACCAGCCACTTTTCCAGGAGCCTGTAAATGATATCTAGTTTCTAAGCGGCCTGTTCAAATCAGTCTCAGCTGACCTGGAAAGGCCACCTTCTAATCCCCCAGAGCATTAAGGTTGTCTGCTGTCACTCTCTGCATACATTTTATACCCAAGATGTTCTGATCCTGCAGCGTTTTCCCAAGGGTTAGATTAAAGACTTTCTGGCTTTTGAGCAAGGGAGACCTTTACCTTCACACTTTTCTCTGTACTATGCATCTCAAGCCTTGCTCACATGCTCTCATTTCCCCACGTTCTTTGCGCTCAGAGTAATGAGATGCAAAGAGAAGAGGTCTGTAAGTGAAGAAGAGCTGACATTTCTTCGTCAGCTGGAGGTGAGAAGCTGCAGTGGCTGGAATTCACCTATCTAGTAAAGGTAAAGGTCATCCTTGCTCGAAAGCCAGTCATATCCAACTCTAGGGTTCAGTGCTCATTTCTGTTTCAAAGCCGAAGAGCTAGCGGTGTCTGCTTCTGCAGACATTTCTGTGGTCATGTGGCAGGCATGACTAGACACCAGAGCGCACGGAGCACTGTTACCTTCCCACCAAAGTGGTCCCTATTTATCTACTTGCAATTATTGGCTTTCGACCTACTAGGTTGGCAGGAACTGGGACAGAGATGGGAGCTCATTCCGTTGTGCCGTACTTGGGATATCGAACTGCTGACCTGCTACTTTCCAGTCAGCGTTTTAACCACTTGAGCCACTGCAATCACCAATCTAGTGAACTGCTAAAAAAGGAGGTCTCACTTCTTTCATAACTGCCCACTCCAGTATTCCCTTCATGGCATCTTCTCTCTCCGAAAAGTTACCTGCCAGCTGTTACACTTCTACTGCTAATTATCCATTCTGTACAATTGTGGGAGCACCCTGTGTACCATTGTCAGTTTAAAAGGATAAATTATATTGTTACTGTTTTGACAAAGGAGTAAATGCGGAGGCAGCAAGAGCTTTTCTGGTAACCAGAGTGGAGGACAGGGTGACTCATAATTAAAGCCTTCTTCTGATGCAGAGTTTGTGCGGGTAAGTGGGGATTTTCTCTATCATCGTTAATATGCTCTGCTATGCATGATGTAGGTAAAGGTAAAGGTAAAGGTTACCCTTGCTCGAAAGCCAGTTGTATCCGACTCTAGGGTTCAGTGCTCATCTCTGTTTCAAAGCTGAAGATCCAGCGCTGTCTGCTTCTGCAGACGTTTCCGTGGTCATGTGGCAGGCATGACTAGACACCGGAGCGCACAGAACGCTGTATACCTTCCCACTGAAGTGGTCCCTGTTTATCTACTTACAATTTCTTGCTTTCGAACTGCTAGGTTGGCAGGAGCTGGGACAAAGACGGGAGCTCATTCCGTCCTGCAGTACTCGGGATGTAGGAGGTCCCTTTTGGATAACCAAGTAGAGGGTGACCAAAACAGCATCACTGCCCCAGTGACAGTGGACCTCTCCAACACCTAGTCTTTGGTCATAGATGACACTCTTGTAGGTTTGGGAAAGAGAACTGAAAAACCAGGAGATGGTGGAGAGAACCAGAATGGTGTAGGGGACTCAATGCCAGACTTGGACTCAGGAGACCCTGTGTTCTAACCTCCATCCAACTATGGAAACCTGCTGAGGGGAGTGGGTGGCAATGGTAAACCCCTCTTTGGTCATCTCATATACTTCAAAAAGCCCCATTAGGTCTAGCCTAAGTGGGAAGCGATGAACTGTCGTGATTTAGGGGTTACGACGCTGAACTTGATGGGTGGAAGGTGGACAGGTCAACAGTTCGAAACCTGAGTGCTGAACAATGGAATGAGCTCCCATCTCTGCTCCAGATCCTGCCAACCTAGCAGTTCCAAAGCAAGCAATTGCAAGTTGATAAATAGGGACTGCTTCGGTGGGAAGGTAAACAGCATTCCGTGCACTCCAGTGTCTTTAGCTAGAGCTGGTGGGTGAACTTAAAATTCCTTAAAGGTAAAGGTAGGCCTTGCTCGAAAGCCAGGCATATCTGACTCTAGGGTTCAGTGCTCATCTCTATTTATAGCCGAAAAGCCAGGCATGGCTCGACACCGTGTTGTTTACCTGCCCACCGAAGTGGTCCCTATTTATCTACTTGCAATTTCTTGCTTTCGCACTGCTAGGTTGGCAGGAGCTGGGACAGAGACGAAGAGAGCTCATTCCATCAAGCAGTCCTCGGGTTTACACCTGAATTGAAACCAAGCAAACTGTGGCCCTCGGGAAATGGTTGGATGCCCAGCTCTCATCCCTTCTAACTAACTGGACGCGAAATCTCTGGGATGGTTGAAGTTGCGGTGCCACCTCGATCCCTGCTGAGGATGGAGTCTGACGGGTTGGGCATGCGGTGGGCTGTTACAAATCTCCTTTCCCTGTCACCACTGACATCTCTTCTTCCTCCTCCGTGCCTTAGTTTCCCCGATTTGGAGGGAGACAAGGCTCAAGTGGCTAAGACGCTGACGGGAAGGCCGAAGGTCAGCAGTTCGATTCCCAGGACGGAATGAGCTCCTGTCTTTGTCCCGGCTCCTGCCAACCTCGCAGTTCGAAAGCAAGAAATTGCAGATCAATTAGGGACCACTTCGGTGGGAAAGGTAAACAGAGGCCAGTGGCGCCTCCGGTGTCTAGTCGTGCCTGCTACAAGACAACGGAAACGTCCCGCGCTGGCTGCCTCTTCGGCTTTGAAACAGAGATGAGCACTGGACCCTAGAGTCCGATACGACTGACTTTCGAGCAAGGGAAACCTTTACCTTTACCGTTTCCCTATCACCCCCATATATATAGGGGGACTAAGGTTAGCAGCGCCTGCCTCGAAGCCCACTAAGGTTAGCAGCGCCTGCCTCGAAGCCCACTCCGCCCCCCACCCCCACCCCACCCCCTTCTGGCCCACTCGCCTGCTCGGGGTGGGATCCGGCGTCCATGCCCATGCGGGCCAGGCCTTCGCGCAGCTCGTTGATGTCCACTCGCCCATCCTTGTTGGTGTCCAGTTGCTCGAAGAGTCCGGCCCAGCGCTGTCGGCGATCCGGGTCGCGGGAGCTTTCCGGGGGGGAGGACGGCTGCCCTTGCTGCTGCTGATCGGACGCCCCCAGCATGGCCCTCGCGCCTCTGTTGCTGCTGCTTCACAGCCCCCCTGCAAAGGGCGGCCAGAAGGACGGCTCCATGCCTGCTGGGCGGCTGCGGGAGTCCCGTCCGGGCTCCCTCGATCCCCTCCCCAGCTCTCTTCTTTGGCAAAGGCTGGCAAAGGCGCAGGCAGGGCATTTAACAATGCGCTGGTTGGCGTCGCCGCCCACAGCGCCTTCCCTCCTCCTCCCAGCCGGGAGGGGAGGGAATCCTCAGGCGGCAAGGGTTAACGCGGCCTTGGAGGGGGCGGCGGCGGGGATAGGTGGCCCTCTGACCTTAGGTTTTCTAAGGCAGGGGTGCCCAAACTACGCCCCGGGGGCCGGATGCAGGCCCCCTCCACTCCGAGTCATCGTCGCTCCTGGAAGCAGATGTAAAACATGCCCGCACACGCATGTTTTACTTCCGCTTCCAGGAGCGACGAGGGCTCTGTGGGCCGGATGGACTGGCATTGGGGGCCGTATCTGGCCCCCAGGCCGTAGTGACCGGCTCCCTGAACCACGTGACTGGCCTGTGGCATGGCACAAAAGTTTGGGCGCCCCTGCTCTAAGGGTTCCTTCAGATCCTCTCTGGCTGAGGAGAGGGAAAGAATTAGGGAACTCTCTGCAGGCAGGCAGTGGCTCGCTTAGCAAGACCTCGGCCACTGGTCTTGCCTTCTCCACCTCACCTGGAGGACGTTACTAGGCTCAAGGTCTCCCTTGCTGGAAAGCCACTCGTGTTCCACTCTAGGGGGCGCTGCCTTATCTCCATTGACAACCCAAGAGCCAGCACTGTCTGCAGATGTTTCCGTGGTCATGTGACAGGTATAACTAGACACCCCGAGCACTTGCAATGTTGTTACCTTTCCTGCCAAAGCGGTACCTATTTATCTACTTGCAATTTCATGCTTTCCAGCTGCTAGGTCGGCAGGAGCTGGGACAGAGACGGGAGCTCACTCCACCGCGCAGTACTTGGGAATCGAACTCCGACCTTCCAGTTCAGTTGTTGAATTCAGCGTCTTAACTACTTGAGCTGACATTTCAGTGGTCATGTGGCGGGTAACTAGACACCTGAGTGCATGGGACGCTATTACCTTTCCCGCCAAAGCAATACCTATTTGTTGTTGTTCAGTTGCACAGTCGATTCTGACCCTTTGCGACCCTATGGACCATTGCCGTCCAGCCACCTCTGTCCTCCACCATCCTCCTCAGTCCACCCAGCTCTGTGCCCACTGCATCCACCACACCATCCATCCATCTCATCTTTGGACGCCCCCTTCTTCTTTTGCCCTCCACCTTTCCCTGCATCAAGGCCCTTTCAAATGTGTCCTCCCTTCTCATTTGATGTCCAAAGTATTTAAGCTTCATCTTCACTATTTGACGTTCCAATGAGCAGTCAGGGTTGATTTCTTCTAAGATTGACCTATTTGTTCTCTTTGCTGTCCAGGGGACTCTCAACACTCTCCTTCAACACCACATCTCAAAGGAATCTATTCTTCTACACTCAGCTTTCCTAATGGTCCAGCTCTCGCATCCATACATCACCACCGGGAATACCATTGCTTTGACTACATGGATTTTTGTTTTTAAGGTGATGTCTCTACTTTTTACTATGTTCCCCAGATTTCTCATAGCTTGTCTTCCCAGAGTTAATCGTCTTTTTATTTCATGGCTGCAGTCGCCATCTGCCGTGATCTTAGCTCCTAAGAAGGTGAAATTTGTCACTGCTTCTACTTCTTCCCCATCTATTTCCTAGGGACTGATCGGACCTGTTGCTATTATCTTGGTTTTCTTGATATTGAATCTCAAGTCAGCTTTTGCACTCTCCTCTTTCAGCCCAATCAAAAGATTCTTTAGGTCTTCCTCACTTTCTGCTATTAGGGTGGTATCATCTGCATATCTCAAATTGTTGATGTTCCTCCCAGCAATTTTGATCCCATATTGTGATTCCTCCATCCCTGCATTGCACATTATGTGCTCTGTGTATAGATTGAATAAGTAGGGTGACAGAATGCAACCTTGTCTTACTCCTTTTCCTATTCCAAACCACTCTGTCATTTCGTGTTCTGTCCCAACTGTTGCTTCTTGATTCATGTACAGATTTCTCATGAGATATATAAGGTGTTCTGGTATTCCCATCTCTTTAAGTGCTTGCCACATTTTGTTGTGGTCCACACAAAAGCCTTGGTGTAGTCAATAAAACAGATGTAGACTTGTTTCTGACATTCCTTTGTTTTCTCCATGATCCAACGTATGTTTGCAATGTGGTCTCTAGTCCCCCTGCCTCTTCTGAATCCAGCCTAAACCTCTGGTAGTTCTCTCTCTACGTGCTGCTGAAGTCTATCTTGTGTTATCTTGAGCATCACCTTGCTGGCGTGTGGGATGAGTGCAATTGTTCGATAATTTGAGCATTCTTTGGTACTGCCCTTTTTGGGATTGGGACATATACTGATCTTTTCCACTCCTGTGGCCATTGTCTTGTTCTCCAAATCTGCTGGCATATTGTATACAGTAATTTGATTCCATCTTCTAGGGCTTTGAAAAGTTCCACTGGTACACGATCATTTCCACTGGCTTTGTTGTTTGCAGTACTTTTCAGTGCCTTTCTGACTTCACTCTCCAGGATGTCTGGCTCAAGTTCAGTTTCCTCCTCATTGTTATTATCAGGGGTGTTGAGGTCCTTTTTGTAGAGCTCCTCTGTGTACTCTTTCCATCTTTTCTTTATCTTTTCTGCACCAGCTAACTCCTTCCCTTTCTTTATCCCTTATCATGGTCATTTTTGCTTTAAATGTTCCCTTGATTTCTCCATTTTTTTGAAAAGATCTCTAGTCCTGCCTCTTATATTGTTTTCCTCTATTTCTTTGCACTGTTTGGGCGCCTTTGGTATCTCTCCTTGCTTTTCTTTGAAATTCTGTATTCAAGTGATTGTATTTTTTCCTTTCTCCTGTGGCTTTTGCGTTCCTTCTTTCCTCTGCTATCTTTAGCGCCTCATCCGACAACCACTTTGCTTTCTTACACTTCTTTTCTTTTGGTATGGTTTTCCTTGCTGCCTCCTGTATGACGTCCTGCATTTCTGTCCATAATTCTTCTGGCACTCTGTCTATCAGGTCCAAGCCACTAAACCTGTTCCTCACCTCCACCGTGTGTTCCTTAGGGATATTGTCTAGGTCATATCTTTCTGGCCTGGTTGTTTCCCCTGTTTTCTTTAGTCTGAGCCTGAATTTTGCTATCAGTAGGTTGTGATCTGAGCCACAGTCTGCTCCAGGTCTTGTTTTTGCTGCCTGTATGGAGGTTCTCCATCTTTGACTGCAGAGTATGTAGTCAATTTGGTTCCGATGTTGTCCATCTGGTGATGTCCATGTGTACAGCTGCCTCTTGTGTTGCTGGAAGAGGGTGTTTGCTATGACTAGTGCGTTATCCTGGCAGAACTCTATCAATCTTTGCCCTACTTCATTTTGTGTGCCAAGACCAAACTTGCCTGTTATTCCATTTACTTTTTGGTTTCCTACATTGGCATTCCAATCTCCTAATATAATGTGTACAACATTTCTTGGTGTCTGTTCAATTGTGGTCAACTGGTCAATTGTGGCTTCATCTGCACTAGTGGTTGGTGCGTATATTTGGATCACAGTAATATTGAAAGGTTTGCCTTGTATTCTGACTGACATCATTCTATCATTTTTGAGGTTGTTATCCCATTACTGCTTTTCTCACTCTTTTATTTACAACTAGCATAGTTTGCCCGGCGTTGCCGGGCTTTTCCCCCCCTGTGCTTTATATAAAAGAATGAATTCTTTGTTGTTTTTTGTAAAATTTTTATTTTTTTAACTTTGTAAAGTTTTATAGGTTGGTTTTATAGGTTAAGATCAGCATTTTTTGCCCTGCCGGGCAGGTATAACATGTGTGCTTGTGGTTGGGGTGGTTTTGAGCATACATGCAACACAACCACACACGCGCACACAATACACACACACACAACACATACACACAGCACACACAACACAACCACACTCATTCAATACACACATACAGCACACACAATATCACCACACACTCATTCAATACACAAATACAAAACAATCACACACACAACCACACACACACACACACACACAACACACACACAACACAACCACACACTCACTCAATACACACACAACAACACACACAATACACACAGCACACACAACATAACCACACACACACACTCAATACACACACACAACACAACCACACAAACAACACAACTACACACAACACATCCACACAAACAACACAACCACCCACACAACACACCCACACACAATACACATACACATGCCATAGCTCCATGGGGAGAGGACGGGCTCTTCCTCCCCCCCCGAAGCCTTGGTGAGCACACACACACACACACACACACACACACACACACACACACACACACACACACACACACACACACACACACACACACACACACACACACGCCGAAGCCTTGCAGGGGGAGGAGGGACTCTTCCTCCTCCCCCCCTGACGCCTCAGTGAGGACACACACACACATGCCAAAGCTTTGCAGGAAGAGGAAGGCCTCTTCCTCCTCCCCCCTGAAGCCTCGGTGAGGACACACACACACACACACACATGCTGAAGCTTTGCAGGGGGAGGAGGAGCTCTTCCTCCTCCCCCCAAGCCTTGGTGAGGACACCCAGGAGGCCTTTGCTGGGCGGGCGGGAGCATCGTTTGCCGGCTGGGCTGCTTGATTTTGGTGGCCCACACCCCACCGATGAAGGCCTTGGCGCCGGCATTGAGGGAGGAAAGGCCACACCATGGAGGCATGGAAGGTGAGTGGTCCAGCACAGAAGGCCGCTCTGGGGAGGCGCAGAGTACGAATTGCCCAGCTGCCAACAGGTAAGTGGGGCAGGGGACTGAGACTGGGGGGAAGGAGGTGGGTTCGTTCTCCCCCTTTCTTCTCTATGACCTGTGTGGGTGGCGTGCTCCCCAGGCCCGTTCCCCTCCTCAATTCCTCTCCCCCGCCCCACTTACCCGTTGCCAGTTGGGCCTTTCGTACTCTACGTCTCCCCAGTGCAGCCTTCTGTGCCGGGCCTCACCTTCCATGCCTCTGTGGCGCAGCCTTTTCTCCCTCTCCGCTGGTGCCGAGGTCCTCGCCGGTTGGGTGGGGGCCGCCAAAAGCAGGCAGTCCAGGATCCGACATGGCCAGCCGCCCACCGTGATGAGCTGGGGATGGCTTCCCTCCGGGAGACGAAGTGCCTCCTGGAGGGAAGTTGTTGGCGCATTGGCTTTCCCAGCCTCCTCCATGCTCATGTCCCTTAGCCTGATTGGCTGAGGGGTCACAGCACGGAGGACGCTGGGACTTGTAGTTTCTGACGTCCGTCGCTCGGCAAGGTTTTGAAACGCTACTTTTGATTGGTTGCGGCTCGTAAAACAAAGACTGAGTCCGTTGTTTTTATCATCTTGATTGGCTGACACTAGGAGAAACACGGCGAAACGCAATGCTTTTTGGGAAATGAAGTTGTTTCCCTTTCTTGCCAATGGTGGGGCTGATGCCCCAATCGCGATTTTTTAAACCATTCGTTGACCTGCGTAGCCACTTTGCCCGTGCTCTCGAAGGGAGGGAACGGGTAAGTAGGGCGACGCACAGCAGCCCATAGCCAATTCCAACGGTGAACACTTGGTTTTATAGGTTAAGATTATGGCTACTCCATTTTTTCCTGAGGTTTTCTTGTCCACAATAGTAAATGTGATGGTCTCCAGAGCTGAACTCACCCATCCCTGTCCATTTTAGCTTGCTGATTCCCAAAATGTCAATGTTTATTCTTTATTATTATTATTCTTTATTATTTCATTTTTTACTACCTCTAGATTTCCTTGGTTCATCGCTCTCACATTCCATGTCCCTATGTAGTATTGTTCCTTGCAACACCGTATTTCTCCACCCCCTTTCCTGTCCATCCCCTTCTTCCTATGTGTGTTAAGCATCCTATATCATCTAAATTGCCCCCTTTGCTTTGCCTTTAGCTCTAGTCCATAGGGTTCTCTTGGCAAAAAAATTACTGCCATGGTTTGCCGGTTCCTACACCAGTATCCTCCAATCATACATGTTATCACAGTTTAGGCAAAGTATCATCATGCACATTATCACAGTTTAAAAAACAGAGAAAAAGAAAAACACAGTACAGTATCAAACTGATTTTGAGTAATTGGTCAAAATCTTTGTTATGAAAAGAAAAGAGGGAGGGGACCTTGGTATGAATAGAAGAGTTCATTATATCAAGTCTCTATTGTCGGTTCACTATGTAATCATTTACTTTTTAAAAAAAAATAGTTATAACAATTGCTATATTAGTTTGGTTACTGTACTGTGGATCTGTTACTTATCCTGTGGTCTGATGCTGGCAGCAGAAACTGCTGGGAAAGGTCGCAGTCGCGATGTTGGGCCTTGTGGGTCCTCCCTGGGATCTCCCTCTGGCCAGCCAAAGGTGTGTCGGCCTGGGGCTCCAGCCAGTGGCCTCTTCCTCTTCCTCCTCTCTGCCCCCTCGGCCCCCTCTACTTGCAATTTCATTCTTCCCAACTACTAGGTCGGCAGGAGCTGGGAGAGATAACGGGAGCTCACTCTGTTGTGCAGCACTTGGGTCTCAAATTGCTGACCTGTGGACCTTCCAGTTGTCAAGCTCAGCATCGTAACCACTAAGCCACCATGGCCCTTGCAGCTCCCCTGGTGGCTTAGTGGTTAAGACGCTGAGTTTGGAGACTGGAAAGTCAGGTTTCAATACCCGACGGCTGCACTTGGGGACATGAAAGGAGCCTCATTCAGGCGTCCCCTGAGCAGAGTTTCTCCAGCAAAAATCCTTTCAACCTACAGTAATCTCTGACATAAAATTATTATTATTATTACCACAGCCCTTAGGGTACTACTACTACTATTCCTCAGTGTTACAAGGCTGTGGTAAAGGCTGCAAAGGTTCACGTTATCCCCAACATCTGACACAGGCAGCCAGGTCTGTGCAGTAAGTCAATGCCTGCCTTGGAAGAGCTGCCAGCTTTTTACCCAAGCCCTGCAAGTGCCTTTTAAAGACTCCCCATGAGACCAACTCTTCAGGCAAAATAAATAAACATAGGGTGCCCTCTGCATGTCATATAAAAACCGAAAGAAGAGCATCCTCCGCCACAGTTGAAGGAAGCAAAGAGGAATGGCCCACAGTGCCCAGTGGTTGATTGCCACTCACCAGTGTCTGCTGCCTGAGGCAGCCATTCTGCTTCTCCTAATGGTAGAGCTGGCCCTGCCACAAGAACATAGCAAACTGCCTTAGAAACACTGGCCACTGTAACATAAAGTTATGCTGGTGTGAAGGTGATGGGTGTTACATCCAATAGCAAAGAATTGCACTATGGAACTGTGCAATTGGTCACACATTTCCAGCATGAACAATTGGCCAAGGCACTACCAGAAGTGCTTGGAGATAGCACTTTTGCCTAACTAGTGCAACTTCCCCTTTGCAGTCCTGGTGTCATGAACATGCATAATTGTGCAATAGGATTTTGGCTATCATCTATATTCACTGGCAGTTAATCTCCAGTGTTTCACACAGGAGTTTTCCTCAAGGCCTTAGCCAGAGTGGAGCCAGGGTGGGCTTGGGTCACCCTGAGTTAACAGTTTGCCCAGCCTGGCAAGGCATAGTTTCCCATAGGAATGCATTGAAAAGAGACTTTGTTGCCCACCCTAAATATTTAGCAACCCTAAATATTTTGTTTGTTTTTCTCTCTGCTATTCTCCACCACATGTTTGGATGGCACATTTAAGATTCCTGATAGCCCTGTTTGAGAAAGCCTAGCCTAGGTAAAGGTAAAGGTTTCCCTTGCTCGAAAGTCAGTCATATCTGACTCTAGGGTTCAGTGCTCATCTCTGTTTCAAAGCCAAAGAGCCAGCATTGTCTGCTTCTGCAGACGTTTCTGTGGTCATGTGGCAGGCATGACTAGACACCAGAGCGCAAGGTGCTTCTATATCAGTGATGGCAAACTTTAGCCATCAATGTTTTCCAGAACATTCCATGTTCCACGCATGCACACATTAAGAAAAAGTACCACGGAGGTTGCATACGCGCCATGAACATTTGTTAGACTCGAGAAAGTCGTTCGAAATGTCCGCTTACCGGAGGGACATCGAGAAACCGTCTTTGACCGCATGAGTGCAACCCACAAGATGGGGACCTGCAGTTAGAGCTGATTTACACAATTCCCGACGTCTACACCGCGGACGGCTCTTGCAGCTGATATACGCTCATAGAAATCCCGAAGACTACTTATTGTTTACTCTAGAACTAGTGGTTCAAGCTATGCAAGCACTGGGGGCATGAACTTGGGGATTCCTCTTCGGGAAACATTCCATATCTTCCGCGGGCTTCTTGTGGGGGTTTGCATATATGTGTGTTTTTGGATGTGCATATATTCTTATTTGTGTGTGGGGATATATATGTAGAGATACATTTGATACAATTCTTATTATATGTACCACAATACTGTTTAGAAATTTCCAACTTAGAAACGTGGCAATAGAATATTCATGTGAGCACTTTCTGGTTATTAAATATACACTTGGCTTTTTCCAATCCGTGCTTTGGGAGTGTTGCCTCGCCTCGCCTTTGCTGTTACACCCAAGCCGCCTCACTGTATTCTAATCGACATGTCAAAGCAGAAGGACAAGTAACCCCTAAACCATCTAGCTGAATCCATCCACCGGTCTTTCAGTTTTATCACCAGCCACCTGGGACAACTTACCAATTTTTACTTCTCCAACCAGGCATAGGCTGCTTAGTAAAGGTTAAAGTCACCCATGCTCAAAAGCAGTACCTATTCATCTCCATTTACAACCAAAGAGCCAGTGCTGTCTGTGTCTGCAGACATTTCCCATGGACATGTGGCAGGCATGACTGGACACTTGAGTGCACAGAACACAGTTACCTTCCCACCGAAGTGGTACCTATTTATCTACTTGCAATTTCTTGCTTTCAAACTGCTAGGCTGGGACAGAGATGGGAGCTCACTCTGTCATGCAGCACTTGGATCTTGAACTGCTGACTTTACAGTTGTGCAAGAAGTTCAGTGTCTTAACCACTAAGTCACTGCACTTACACTATAGGCTGCTTTACATACTATATATGTTACAAAAATTACCTGTAGAGCCAGATCTTGTCCTCTGAGAACAGATGGTGAATGCTAGAGCAAGGTAAAGAAAGTCAGCCTGAGTAATTTTGCTGCTTGGGCCTGAACACAAAATGACACCATCTCAATTTCGTGCTAAACTGGCTGTTGGGTCTTAATTTAATGATGATGACAAGCTTGTGTCCCCTACCTCCATCTGAGAGGGGGAAAAACTAGTTGTTCCTCTGAGGGATTAGAATAAATGGCCGAATGGATCTGGTGCCTGGGGCAGTTGCACTGCCTAATGACAGGGCTGGTTTAGCATTCGTTGCAGACATTTGAGGACAATACAACTGGAATTACATTGTTCAGATAGAGTACTGTTGTTCACTCTCTTGCCTGCTCCTGTCCAGTCAGGAGCAACTGGCCTGAATCAGTTTGTCTTCTTCTAGATTAACTGAGTACCAGATCATCTTGTCTGTCTCCTGAGAAATCTGTATATGAGTCAAGGAACAACAGTTAGGACAGGATATGGAACTACTGATTAGTTTAGAATAGGAAAAGGAGTATGAGAAGGCTGTATATTGTCACCCTGCTTGTTTAATTTATATGCAAAGTACATCATGCGTAATGCAGGGCTGGATGAAGCAGAAGCTGGAATTAAGATTGCTGGGGGAAACATCAACAACCTGAGATATGCAGATGATACAACTCTAATGGCAGAAAGTGAAGAAGACCTAAAGAGCCTCTTGATGAGGGTGAAAGAGGAGAGTGCAAAAGCTGGCCTGAAACTCAATATCTTAACCTATAAAGAAGAGACATAAGGTACGTGTTCGGGAAAGGCTCTCACACTCCTGGAGCCTATCCTGTAATGCTTCATACACACCTACCTAACGCCATTGAGATCAGCCCCACGAGGGTCCGGAGGCCGAGAGTGGGGCTTGTGCCCCACAAAATGGGAAAAGAAATGGGAAACTACAACTCCTAAGGTGCCTTAGGAGAAAAAACGGCAGTTTAACAACAAGGCCTGGAAATAGAATGTTGGAAAGAGCTGATTTGCATGTTGGACTGTGATTGGTTGAGAGTGAATGTGATAGGGAAAGGTCCTGGAATTCCTCAGATAATCTTCTTCTTAACCTATAAGGAGGAGATGTAACATCTGGCAGACCTTCAAACACCCCTGGAGCTGATCCTGTAAGTCTCACTCCCCGCTCTCTGTGTGTGTGTCTGTGACTGACACATAGAGAGAAATGCAGATAGAGTGAGACAGAAAGAGAGAGACAGACAGAGACACACAGAGAGGAAGGGATGCGTGCACCGCCCCAGCTCTAGTCTAAACCACACTGCCCGTAACTATGTTCAGGCCTGCGGGGAAACCACCCACATCCGGCCACAGCGGCGGCAAAAGGCACGCATGACACCAGGAGCGGAGCGGGGGAGAGAGGCCACAAACACCCCTGTAGCTCACCCAACACCACACACACACCCAGACCGCCTGGGACGAAGTCCGGGTACCCTTGCTAGTACAAAACAAAACAAAAATCAAGATTTTGACATCCTGCCCCATCACTCACTGGTAAATAGAAGGAGAAGAAACGGAAGCAGTGACAGACTTTACCTTCTTGGGATCCAAGATCATTGCAGATGGTGACTGCAGCCATGAAATAAAAAGATGCTTACTTCTTGGGAGGCAAGCTATGAGAAACCTAGGCAGCATAATAAAAAGTAGAGACATCATTCTGCCAAAACAAGTCCACATAGTCAAAGCAATGATCTTCCCAGTAGTAATGTATGGCTGTGAGAGCTGGACCATAAGGAAGGCTGAGCAAAGAAGAATAGACACCTTTGAACTGTGGTGCTGGAGGAAACTTTGAGAGTTCCCTGAACTGCAAGGAGATCAAATCAATCCTAAAGGAAATCAACCCTGACTGCTCTTAAGAAGGACAAATACTGAAGCTAAAGCTCATGTACTTTGGCCACCAAATGAAAAGAGAGGATTCACTGGAGAAGGCCCTGATGCCGGGAAAGTTTGAAGGCAAAAGGAGAAGGGCGAGGCAGAGGATGAGATGGCTAGATGCATCGTTGACGTGGTGGGTGTAGATCTGGGTGGACTACAGAGGATGGCATATGACATAGGAGCTTGGCATACGGTGGTCCGTGGGTTCGCAAAGGGTCTGACTCGACTGTGCGAGTGAACAATAAAGACTAACTGGTGTTCTGTGGCTGATGGAAAGTAATTTGCTGAGTTTAACTCCCTTAGGCACAAAGCCAATGAGAAACTGAGGTGGTGACGCTATACCAGCCGTATAACCTTTACCTCACCTCAGAATAAGAGGCTGTTATCATTCTTTCCATCAAACACTCTGAAAACATGTCTCATTATTTCAGAACATTTCTAAAATAAAGGTTTACATAATTGGATAGTGTTTTGATAGCTGCTGATATATCATCTGATCTTAGGGTTCCATTCACTCTCCTAACACCATCCCAGTTACACTCCCAAATCTGATACCTTAAATATTTCAAGCAAATTAGCTAAGTACAATAAAAGAATGCATTTATTCTGTTGCTTTTTCTTCCACAAATAGCAAAATATGTGGAACCAGCTCTTCCAGGATGTAGCTATTCTTATGCTCAGTGAAAAATTAACCAGCAGCCTTAAGATCTAAGGAAGTCTTGCAATGGTTTGCACTGGGCAGATACAGCAGCTCCAGAAATGCAGAAAATTGTTTTTCTTCTCATTGTATTTCCTACTTTAAAAAGAGACATTGCATTTGCTGCTTTAGAAAGAGACAGTTATAAGCCTGCCGTGCCCATCCCTTATGTCAGGGGCACCCAAACTACAGCCTGGGGCCTAGATCTGGCCCCCGATGCCAATTCATCTGGCCCGCAAAGCCCTTGTCGCTCCTGGAAGCGGAAGTAAAACACGCCCATACGGACACGCTTTACTTCTGCTTCCAGGAGCGATGAGGGCTCCTCAGGCCGGATTAATTGGCATTGAAGGCTGGATCTGGCCCCTGGGCCATAGTGACCAGCTCCCTGAACCACATGACCAGCCCGCGGCCCGAAAAGTTTTGGCACCCCTGCCTTATGTAGTTAGTTTTTGTTATAATCTTATACAAGGTATCTCTTTTAACACTTTTAGCTTCATTTTCCCTATGTCAGAATGTTACAAGCCACAATGTACAACACACACTACCAAACTTTGTCACCACTAAGAGCACAGGGTACAGCACAAAACAACCGTTGAGCCAGGTGATGTTTCTTCTTCGCTATTTGCAAAGTCTGTCTAGGTTATCCTGCTATGGTAATAGAACAGACCAGTGGTTCCCAACGTAGGGCACATGCTCCACAGGGAGACTTCAATTCCCAGAAGCCTAAGTCAGTACATTGGCTGATCAGTGCTTTGGGGGACTGACTTAGGCTTCTGGGAATTAAAGTAAAAAACAACAACCCATAGGTTGGGAAACACTGGAATTGACCATATGGTCAGCAACTCAACACCAATCGTCAGGTGGCAGTTAACTAATCTAACAACCCTGAGTACTAACAGCCTTAGGTGGCAAAATCCACAGGAAAGGGTGATGGTCAGCAAGTGGATTAAATCCCACTTGAATCCCTCTTGATTGGAGGACAGCAGCTTCATCAATACTGGCTTGGGGCTGAGGAGGACTTTGCATGCCAAAAGGGCTCAGGATCAGAAAGTGACTCGCAGAATTGGAACAGTGGTATGGGTGTCACGCTGTGATGCAAAAGGCAAATGGAAGGCCACTGATTATATTGTTCCCAGGACAATCTTCCTGACTGTTTGCCATGATGATCACCAATAGCTAGAACTGGATATTACACTTGAAGAAGAATTTACAAGGGCTACATCATTGTAACATTAAAATAACTAATATCATTGTTACAATGCAAAAGAGATAGACTTATTCCTAGTTGGCCACAATCCTATTATTTATATAAAGGTAAAATTATTTATGTACACTGGTGTAAATCCAATGGTATAAATCTCAGCTGCAAATTGCCACCAGTTAAGAAATCAATGCAAATCAATTTCTTATCATATGCCAAGTCACACATCTGGTACTGTCTGGTGCATAATATAAAACACAAGTGTTGACTTCTTAACTAGAAGTAACCCTACCAGTGAAATTTACTCAGTTTTACTTGCACAAGCATATGTAATTAACAAGATTCTGACTCTTAAGTGGTAGTGGTAATGTAACTTATGAATTAATCAGTTACTGCCAAACTCTGACTCAAACAGGGACCTCTCAGCCTCAGCCTATAAAATAATTTGGCCAGCCATACACACGTAGCTGTTTCCTATGATTGTAAACCTCCCTGACAGGGCTGCAGTGGCTTAGTGGTTAAGATGTTGAACTTGACAACTGGAAGGTCAGCAGGTCAGCAGTTTGACACCCGAGTACTGCACAATGGAATGAGTCTCTGTCCCAGTTCCTACCAACCCTAGCAGTTCAAAAGCAAGAAATTGCAAGCAGATAAATATTCTCTTTGGCAGGAAAGGTAACAGTATTCTGTGCACTCTGGCATTTAGTCATGCCTGCCACATGACAATGGAAATGTATGCAAATGCAGACAGCATTGGTTCTTTGGCTATATATGGATATGAACCGGATATGACTGGCTTTCGAGCAAGGGAGACTTTGACCTAAGCCTGAGTGGTGCTTTCACCCAAAGGCAGGGTATAAATGCAAATACTGTAATAATAATCCCAATCAATCCTGCTGTTGTAGCTGTGTTGGTGCATCAAGATCTCTTGTCAGTGTTTAGTTTCAGTAAGATTCTGTGTGTGGATTGAGGAGTAGTAGTTCCCACCTTATCTTTTACCTCTTAGACCAGCCCTTAAGTGAGAGTTGTAACCCCCCCCCCCTTCTCCTTGAGTCCCCTCCAAACTTTGGACTGCCAAAATGAAGCCAGTCTCTTGGCTCAGTTATTGGAGTTTGATACCTGAATTTCTCAGATTAGACCAGCGGTGCCCAAACTTTTTGGGCTGTGGGCCAGTCACGCAGTTCCTCCCACCGGAAGAGGAAGTAAAATGCACCTTGCAATCTGTTTTGCAATGGGATGAGATAGATTTTAGGCTGCCATTTTCTCTGCTTAAACCAGGGGTGCCCAAACTATGGCCCATGGGCCAGATCTGGCCACAGTACCAATTCATCCAGCCCGCGCTGCCCTCATCGCTCCTGGAAGAGGAAGTGAAGTGTGCCAATCTGGGCGTGTTTTACTTCCTCTTCTGGAAGTAAGGCTTAGGTCAAAGTCTCCCTTGCTCGAAAGCCAGTCATATCCGGCTCATCTCCGTATGTAGCCAAAGAACCAACGCTGTCTGCATCTGCATACATTTCTATTGTCACGTGGTAGACATGACTAGATGCCAGAGTGCACAGAATACTGTTACCTTTCCTGCCAAAGAGAATATTTATCTACTTGCAATTTCTTGCTTTTGAACTGCGAGGTTGGCAGGTTTGGGCACTGTGGGTTCTGCGCACACAATTGGCATACTGTCCCTGACAGAACCCCGGTGATGAAGATCACCTCGTCGCCACGGGTTCCAGAGGGGACAGAAATTGGGGGAGCATAATATTAGATAGAGTTTAATTCATCAATAGCTGATCGGACAGGCAGCTCGGACAATGGAGAGCTAATGACTAACTCGCTAGGCATGTAATAGGTAATCTCGCATTTGCGGATTCCTTAAAGCCCTAGAGTCAATGGTGGCCACTTGTTTACTCCCGATAACGTAGAACAATGTATTTCCCCTGTAGTTAATTAAGTTAGTTAATGAACTTCCCCTGTGTAGACTTCCCCAATTAACTTGTGTAAACATGATGTGTGAAGTCAGGTTTCGCACTGTATCGCTAACGCTTATGCATGCAGCCAGAACAGCATAAATGCTCATGATTTGTGATAATTAAACCACTGGTCTTCGCTCCATCTTGCCTCGTGTGTCTTTGCTTGACCAGTCTCCTCCGGGACCCACCGGCCGCTTTGCGGCCCCGATCCAGCTTGCGCAACCCGCTTCGCGGCCCAGATCCAACAGGGCACCCCCGTTTAGACCTACAAGAGAAGACACCTACTGTAGTCCCCTACCCCCCCCGCCCCCCCACAACCCCCATGATCACCAATCACACACTGCGCACACTTTGTGTCTGAGGAAGGGATCTTCTATCAACCCTCGATCGATCAAGCTGATCCCATGAAAACCCAGTCCCCCCCCCCCCCCTCTGCGCACTGACGCTAAAGAGAATAGTTTCCTACGATTAGCTGGACCGAATTGTTTTACCCCCTGCCTGTTGCTGTCGTTGGAGTGTCGTAAGCACGTCCAGGCTTTAATTCCTGCTTTCGCACATGCCCTGCCTCCAAACCCTCCAGCCCTGAATGGGACGTTTGTTCCTTCTTCCTCTCCGGCAACTTGTCTGGCTGCAGCGGAGTGGGGAGATCAGGCTGACAGGTTTGGGATATAAGCCCACACGCACACTTCCTCCCTACTACCTGGCTGGAACTGAGAAAATTGGAACGCGAACCCAGGAATCGCCCACAAGCCTGCCCGCCTGCCTGCCCATTCCGGGCCCTTGATTGGCGTAAATCGTGTCCTGCCTTCCCGCCCAAGCCATTTACGGGCAAGTCGTGGAATGGCTATTAACTCTCTCAGTGCCGGAGGGCCAGCCCGGAGTTGGGTCAGGGTCTCTCTCCCAACCCCTGGCCTTGCCAAGTGGGTCAATGTTGTCTTTCCCCTTTCTTCAAATGAGCTTGTCTCTGAATCCTCAGAGAGGGGGCTGCGGTGGCTCAGTGGTTAAGAAGCTCGCCTTGTTAGCTGGAAGGCTGACAAGTCGGCAGTTCGAGACCCAGGTACTGCATGACGGATTGAGCGCCCGTCTCTGTCCCAGCTCTTAGGGACATGAAAGGAGCCTCATTCAGACTTCCCCTGAGCCTGTGTATCTTCAGCAAAAATCCTTTCAACCTAGAATAATTTCTGACCCAAAATTATTATTATGTATCCTCAGAGCAACCGCATACCCTCAGTGGGTGCAACCCCTTCTACCCTCCGGCTTCCAGGAGCGATGAGGGAAGAACGGGCTGGATGAATATTGTGGCCAGATCTGGCCCATGGGCCATAGTTTGGGCACCCCTGGTTTAAGCAGAGAAAATGGCAGCCTAAAATCTATCTCATCCCATTGCAAAAACAGATTGCAAGGCACATTTTACTTCCGCTTCCAGTGGAGTTTGGGCACCCCTGGTCTAAACTGAGAAATTCAGGTATCAAATAAAAATAAAAAGCCCTTGCTTTATTTTAATTTTTTTGACAAATGTAAAGAGGAAAAAAGAAGAGAAGGCTTGGGACGAGTAGCAAAATTTTGTGGCACTTTAATTAATTAAAAACTAACATATTTATTGCCAGGTCAGCGCCTTGGGATCCAAATCCATTTACTCAGAATTATCTGGAGTGGATTTGGATCCATGAATGCTCCTTCTAAACCAGGGGTTCCCACCCTATGGCCCGTGGGCCAGATGTAGCCCGTGGCACCATTTCATGCGGGGCCCCATTTGAGACGCAAAATGGCTGCCCCTTTGAACCTGTTGGGACAAAATGACCACCCCCATTGTGCAGGCAGGGCAAAATGGCCATCTGGCCCTCGAAGCTGACTGAGAGAGTGTGATCCGGCCGCTGGCTTGAAAAGGTTGGGAACCCCTGCTCTAAATCAGTGGTCCTGTTACCTTCCCACCGAAGTGGTCCCTATTTATCTACTTGCAATGTCTTGCTTTCGAACTGCTAGGTTGGCAGGAGCTGGGACAAAGACAGGAGCTCATTCCGTCCTGCAGTACTCAGGAATTGAACTGCTGACTTTCCGCCTCCCAGTCAGCATCTTAGCCACTTGAGCCACTGCAGTATGGTTTATCACTCCCTTCTTCTTGGGGTGGGGTGTGTCATGAGACTGTGTAGCTTGCCCATGGTTACACAGGCTGGTTCTTTCCCTGGGCTGACAGTGTGGAATTGAACTGGCTGTTCACCCAGATGCTTAAATCACTGAGCTATCAGCCATCTTAATTTTTCCATTATTGCAATAGCAATTATACTTATATATCATCCCATAGCGCTTAGTGCACTCTCTGGGCGGTTCACAAGGTAATTAGCATTTTTGCTTCCAACATGCTGGCCACTCACCTTACCAACCTCAGAAGAATGGAAGGCTAAGTCCACCTGGACCCTTGTTAGGATTGAACTTACAAATGTCAGCAGTTTGGGCTGCAGTAGAGCAGTTTAACCACTGTGCCACCAGGGCTCCTAATTTTTCCATTATAGTGGCTTGGAAAGGAAAACAGAAATTTTCTGCACTCTACGTCCAGTCCCAATTTCTTTCCCACCAAACAAATGTCTCTGGGGAGCCCATAGCCAGTGCATGAAAACAACAGCTTTCGGCAACTATTGCTTCCTGGCAACTTGTATTCAGAATTCATATCTGTATGTTAAGATTCTCTTGAGTTGTTCTGTTTAATTTCAGTAGATACTATCCATGAATTTGTCTCCTGCTTTCAAAATGGCATCCTCACATCTTGTAGTGGTAGAGCTCAGAAATTAATTCTGTGAAGAAAAGCCTCATTTGCTCTGTTTTGAACCAACTGCTGATTAATTCCATTGAGTGACAGTGGGCAGAAGGACAAAGGTTTATAACAATCAAGTTAAGTGATTTAATTGTAATTTTGGCATGAACTTGACTTTTCTATTTCCAGGTTTATATTCTTTGTTTAAAAATTAGTAATTGCTTTTATATATCTGTTCTCTTTACATTATCCATAATTCTGTAAATCATCATTATATCATATATCCTCGCACCTATTTATCTTTGGTCCCAAACTAGACAATGTGTACTAACTTGATTTAAACAACATGGGAATCCTATAATCTATTCACTATTGGCAGTGCTGGTAGCAATGATGTTAGCTGTGACAGTTCGTGCAGGAAAATGTGGCATGCAATAGTCCACATGCAAGCCATGGGCCACACATTGCCAATGTTACGTCAAAACAACAACAACCCCTGGAAATGGTACTTGTTGTGTATGTAACCCAAGTGAAATGTGATTGAAGATGTTGTGTCCTAATGGTTTGATCCTCCACATGGATAACAATGTATCTGAACCAATGTAACCTTGCCTATGGGCAACAATGTAACCTTCAGCTGTATCACATAAACCCTGTATTAGGACGCGAGCTAATGACCACCAGCTGGCAGCAGCGAGCGTCCAAGCTCTCTTGGTCCAAACTCATCAAAGGCAACAGCGCGGGAAGTTTTCCCGCCACCACCTACACCTGGACAAGAAGGGCGTGACCAACAATGACGTCACGCAGACAGTAGCCAATGGGCTATCAGGGAACCACGTTCAAATGTGTTACCACTGTATATAAAGAGCTATTGATCCGCCATTACCTCATGTTCCCTCTGACCACCATGCAATAAACCTGAGTTAACCCAGCCCGAGGCTGTGTCCTGTGTCTTGGTTTTCATACACTAAATTGGCGACGAAGGTGGGATGATGGATCCCCAAGGAGCAGCCAGGGCACCGAGCGGGTTCAACATCACCAAACCGCAAGACTGGGAGCTTTTTGAGATGGACTTCCAGGCGGCGCTGGTGGAACTCAAAGTCAAAGAGGACGATGAGGAGAGGAAGAGGGCCATCCTCACCAGAATGCTCGGGATAGAAACCAAGCGAATGCTGGTGGGCATCATTGCACCGAAGAAGGTGAGCGAATTCAAAGCAGACGACATCATGAAGCTGCTGCGTGAGCGTTTCCGTCCCTCGAGGGCAATGTTTCCCGCTCGGAGCGCGTTTTGGAGGCGAGTCCAAGCGCCGGATGAGTCGGTTGAGGCATTCGTAACAGCCATGAGGATAGCCGCCGGCCCCTGCAGATGGGACGACCTAGAGACGGCCCTCAGGGACGGAGTGCTGTGTGGTCTGAAGGACAAGGAGGTGCAGCGCAGCTTGATGAACAAGGAGCCACCACCCACGCTGGCGGAGGTTGTAGAGGCCGCGGAAGCCGCGGAGTCCACGAATGCTGGAGTGGACGAAATGCACCAGTGGCGTGAGTGGCGTCCTAGAGCCGGCAAAGCGGAGAATTCGGTGCACGGAAAGTCCGGACAGTCGGTGCACGCAACCCGAAGGGCCTCAAAGTCGTCTACGGAAGGCAGCGACGGTGAGGAGGTCCAAAGGGTCCGAAAAGGGGGGCGCCGCTGCGATGGTTGCGGAGCGGCCCATGAGCGCGCAAGGTGCCCATTCAGGAAAGCCGAGTGTTACACCTGCGGCCGTCGAGGGCACATCGCCAAGGCGTGCAGAAAACGGAAGGAGGGCCGGAGGCAGTCACAAGACCGCCCAACCAGACCGGACCGTCCAGCAAGGTCCAAAGATGGCGCCCAGACCACGAGGAAGCAGGACGGCGTGGGCCGCATCTCGGACGACAGCGAGGACGACGCTCCGGTGTTCAGCGTGGCCGCGGGACAGTCCCATTACTTCGTTGAGGTACT
Source organism: Bradypodion ventrale (assembly GCA_035047345.1). Taxonomy (NCBI): domain Eukaryota; kingdom Metazoa; phylum Chordata; class Lepidosauria; order Squamata; family Chamaeleonidae; genus Bradypodion; species Bradypodion ventrale. The sequence goes on from JAWDJE010000002.1 coordinate 193,974,102, forward strand.
AGTACAAGGGACCCCTATCAGGATGGAAATTGACTCGGGGTCCTCCTATTCTATAATTTCCCAGAAAGAGTTCTTGAAAATCGACCCCCACGTGCGACCCAAACTTAAAACGTTGAGGTCCACGCTACGAGATGTACAGGGGAACAGCATTCCGGTGTTGGGGGTCGGGAAATTTCGGGTCAGTTTTAAGAGACATTCTGCGGAGCTGCCCCTAGTTGTCCTTAAGGGGGGTAATTGTAGCCTCCTAGGGACGCAGTGGTTTCAGCCTTTAGGTTTGTTCATAGGGGGAGTGCATACCGTGGGGGTGGATCCAATACAAGCGGTGTGCGACGCGCATCCCGCCGTTTTTAAAAAAGGACTTGGAAAGTTCAAGGGACCCCCTGTAGCCTTCGACCTAGACCCGGAGGTCCGCCCGATAAGACTCAAACCGCGCAGGGTGCCGTTCGCACTAAAGGACAAAATAGAGGCGGAACTGGACAAACTGGTGGGCCAGGGGATTCTTATTCCTGTTGATTCTGCGGAGTGGGAAACTCCAATTGTAACCGCTCTGAAGGCTAACGGGGAGGTGCGCATTTGCGCTGATTATAAGTGTACAATTAACAAGGCGATCCGCCCTAATGCATACCCGGTGCCGGTGGTCAGCCACCTGCTGGCCAGGCTGAACGGGGGAAAGTGTTTCGCTAAACTCGATTTGGCTCAAGCTTATCAGCAACTCCCTGTAACTCCCGCCACGGCCGCGGCACAAACGATAGTCACACATAAAGGAGCGTTCCAGGTGTCGCGTTTACAGTTCGGCGTGAACTCGGCACCCGGCCTTTTTCAGTCGCTTGTGGAACGCCTCCTGAAGGGGCTGGAGGGGGTGTTGCCTTATTTTGATGACGTGTTGATAACAGGGGGGAGTGAGGCCGAACTGGCAAAGAGATTGGATAAAGTTCTGACCGTCTTCGAGAAAGCGGGGCTACGACTGAGAAAAGACAAATGTGTCTTCTTCGAAACTGAGGTTGAGTTTCTAGGGTTTCGAGTCACGCCAGAGGGTATTAAGCCATCCAAATCCAAAGTAGCCGCCATCAAGAATGCCCCTCGCCCCACATCCAAAACCGAGCTACAATCATTTCTGGGGCTCCTCAATTTTTACCATACCTTCCTTCCACGGAAGGCGTCCGTGGCCGAGCCACTCCATCGGTTGCTAAAAAAGGAGGAAACATGGGTGTGGGGTGATGAGCAAGAGAGGGCGTTCAAAGAGTTGAAGCAACTCCTAACATCCGAGGCAATCCTAACGCACTTCGATCCCAAACGGCCAGTGGTCTTAGTCTGTGACGCATCCCCGGTGGGGGTGGGGGCGGTGCTTTGCCACGTGTTGGACGACGGAAGGGAAGCCCCGATAGCGTTTTATTCAAGGTCCCTGTCCCAAGCAGAGCGTAATTACGCACAGACCGACAGGGAGGCACTAGCGATAGTGGCGGGAACCAAAAAATTTCACGATTTTCTGTATGGTCGGCCGTTCAAAATCGTGACTGACCACAAGCCCCTATTAGGAATTTTCACTGCAAGTAAGCCCACACCACAGATCCTGTCCCCAAGAATGCTGCGGTGGGCTATTTTTCTCAACGCATACCAGCATGAGCTGGAATACCGGCCCGGGAAGGAGATCAGCCATGCCGACGCACTCTCGAGGTCTCCTTTGCCCTTGTCGGGCGTCCAAAAGGAAAGGGCAGAAAGAGATCACCAGGTTATGTTAATAGAGGTTTTAGACTCACCCCCAATAGTACCAGCCGACATTGCCAGGGCCACAGGTAAGGACAGAACGCTAGAGAAAGTTAGCTCATGGGTACAGAAGGGGTGGCCGGCGTCATCCCCAGGTACGGAATTCGACCCATTTTTTCGAAAAAAGATAGAGTTGTCCCTAGAGAGGGGCTGCCTTTTGTGGGGCCAACGGGTGGTGGTTCCTACGTCCCTGCGACCGAGGGTACTCGAACTGCTGCACGTCAGTCACCCCGGCATCGTCCGGTCCAAGGCACTGGCCCGGAGTTACTTCTGGTGGCCACAGCTGGACGCGGACATTGAGCACATGGTCGGCACTTGTGAGGCATGCCAGGGCTCCCGACCAGAGGCGGCCCGTCTTCCGCATAGGGAATGGGACACAGCAAGGGGGCCATGGTCCAGGGTGCACGTAGACTTCGCTGGCCCATTCCGGGGAACAATGTTTCTCCTGGTGGTGGATGCATTCTCCAAGTGGTTGGAGGTTATCCCAGTAAAGAGTACGTCCTCCGCCACTACAATTAGCCAGCTAAGGAGAGTCTTTTCCACTTTCGGTTTACCCGACACTTTAGTCAGCGATAACGCTAGTTGTTTCACCTCCGCTGAATTCAAGGCATTCATGGAGGCAAACGCCATTCGGCATGTCACATCCGCGCCGTTTCACCCCGCCACGAATGGCCAAGTGGAACGGCTGGTGCGAACGACAAAGGATGCGCTGCGGCGCATGGGCCCGGGGGACCTAAATCACCAAGTATGTCAGTTTTTGTTAGCGTATAGGGTGACCCCCTTAGCGTCAGGTTACTCGCCAGCAGAGCTGCTGATGCGGCGAAAACTGACCACGATCCTGTCCAGGCTAGACCCGACGAGAGTCGAGGACAAAGGAAAAAACATAGGGCTGGCAGTCTCGAAAGGTTTCGCCGCCGGCGATCCTGTTCACTGCAGGAACTACGCCAGCGCAGGTCCAGCCTGGGTACCAGGGACGGTTGTGGAACGGACGGGGCCAGTGTCGTACCGGGTCGAGACTAGCACGGGTCTCCTCTGGAGGAGGCACGTGGACCAACTTAGGCACCGAGTGAGTGGGGGGCCGGTCAGTGGAGCTCAGCGGCAGGACTCAGCGTTAGGGTTCTCCCCCACCCGTTTAGCCCAAGGGGGGGGACAGCAACGGACAACGGTCCCAAGCAAGGGGGGACAGCAGCGGCCCCAACTCATACCCTTTTGATACGCCTGCTCTATCAGAGGCTGGGGAAGGGGGAGAGGAGTTCGCGACCGCTGCCCCCGAATTTAATTCTGATTTTGATTTTGAGAGCCGGGGGGGTTTTCGGGAGTGTTCCCCCACCCGTCCAAGCGAGAAGAGGGGTTTTTCGTTAGCCCCCAGTGCCCCCGGTTCTGCCCCAATAAAGCACACACCTCCCAACAACGCCGCGGAGCCGCGGCAAGTCACTAACGAGTCTCCCTCTCCAATTACAGGGCAGGAAACCAGGGGACAAAGAGAAGGTAGCAAACCAGGGGGAAGGCAGCCCGCACCGAGACCCCAGCGTGTTCGAAATAAGCCATCTTGGCTGAGAGACTTCGTCTCATCCTAGGGGGGGGGGAGTGTGGTTTCGAGACTTCGTCTCATCCTAGGGGGGAGGGATGTTGTGTCCTAATGGTTTGATCCTCCACATGGATAACAATGTATCTGAACCAATGTAACCTTGCCTATGGGCAACAATGTAACCTTCAGCTGTATCACATAAACCCTGTATTAGGACGCGAGCTAATGACCACCAGCTGGCAGCAGCGAGCGTCCAAGCTCTCTTGGTCCAAACTCATCAAAGGCAACAGCGCGGGAAGTTTTCCCGCCACCACCTACACCTGGACAAGAAGGGCGTGACCAACAATGACGTCACGCAGACAGTAGCCAATGGGCTATCAGGGAACCACGTTCAAATGTGTTACCACTGTATATAAAGAGCTATTGATCCGCCATTACCTCATGTTCCCTCTGACCACCATGCAATAAACCTGAGTTAACCCAGCCCGAGGCTGTGTCCTGTGTCTTGGTTTTCATACACTAAAGAAATTGGACATGTAACTCAAGTGAAATGTGAGTGTAATCGGATCTAACAATCCTCCATTTCCCCTTCTCTTTCCCCTTGTGTAAATACTCGTCATGTGTAAATATCGTGGGACTTGTTTCCCACCGTAGCTGTAGTTGTTGTTTATTCATTATCCAATCAAGTGTTGTCACCTGGCTGTTTATCTGTACTGACCAATCATGTGGCTCCGCACCAGGTTTGAATCATTACCTATTGTATATAAGGAGCATTGCTCCACTATTGACCTCATGTTCAGATTGACTACCTTCCAATAAAGATGTGTTTGGCCCCCTAACTGCTGGCTACTGCGTATCAATCTGCAAACATCAAATTGGCAACAAGGATGGGATAATGGTTTCCCACAGAATCACGCTCCCTCCGTTTGACCTCAAGGATCCGGAAGAATGGACACTATGAGCGCCAGTTCAAGCATGCCATGGCGGCCGAGAAGATAGACGATGAGGGGCAAATGCGCTCTTGCCTCCTTGCACAATGCGGCCTTGCCATGCTTGAGCTTGCAACGCACCTCCTGCTTCCATGGGACATCAATACTGTCCTGCTCAAGGAAATCCTGGCCCCGCTTCGGAATCACCTTCAGCCTAAGGTGTCCATCTACCCGGTGAGAATTGTCTTCCACAGGCGAGACCAGCGCCCGGGGGAGTCCGTGGCTTTACAGGTATTTCTGATAATGTGAGATGTAGCTGCAAATCAGCAAGCCCCAGATTTGGCTCATGCATCTGCCATGAACTCATTGATTTCCATGAACTCACATTTGCCTTCGAACCTCAATCCCCTGATTGTACCATGCCTCACCATGGATCAGAATGGCTGGGGCTGATGAAGGACCAAGTGCAACATCACCTAAAAACCCCATACACACATACCCCATTCCTGCTGTAAAAAGGCTGGTATGGTTGTTGCTGCAGGGATTACAATAATATACATAAGCAGTTCTGAACATGCTAAAGTGCTACAGGATTGGTTGGTTAGCTACAAATAAAGCTGAGCTGGGCAAATCTGACAAATCTGAGGAGTGATGTTCTGTCTCCAATGACATAGTTATTATAAGACTGCTAACCTAGCAGTTCGAAAGCAAGAAATTGCAAGTAAATAAATGGGGACCACTTCGGTGGGAAGGTAAACAGTGTTCCGTGTGCTCCAGTGTCTACTCATGCTTGCCACATGACCATGGAAACGTCTGCAGAAGCAAACAGTGCTAGCTCTTCGGCTTTGAAACAGAGATGAGCACTGGACCCTAGAGTCGTATACGACTGGCTTTCGAGCAAGGGAAACCTTTACCTTTACTAAGACTGCAAGGCTGAGCCCTCCATGAAACTGAAAGTGGCTTAAAGTCCATTTTGCATTTTGAAAAACTTATTTGTGCATGTTAAATAGCACAGGAGGATGTTCATATTTTCCCTTCAGAACAAGATGTTGTCCAGGAGCCAAAGAGGCTACCCATGCAAAGCCATCTGCAGGCATGGGAGCCCCTCCATTAGTTAATGATACCAGCTTTCTTTACTCCAAAATTGGATAACGTTTCCCCTGTGTATCTTCTAAATGGAAAGTCATGTGTCCTGTCAAATATGAAACATTAACTTGTGGGTGTCTGAGACTGTTAGTTAGGTGTCATCAAAATGGAAATAACTTAACATTGGCCCTAATAAGGCTTTTCAGGTAAGTGAGATATTTAAGAAGTAGTTTTATCCAGTCTGCTCCTCTTCTTTCCATGGCCAAGTGGGGATTTGAATCCTAATTCATCATTCTACATCCACTACAGAATCCTAGTTCATCACTCTACATCTACTACATCACACTGGGTTACCTGAATGAGATACCAAGCAGAAATTGCACTCTTGTACTAACCATCTAGCGGAGCTTCCATCTGAAATGAGTGTTATATGTTGTCATTTTGACCTTCAATTGGCAATCAGTCTGTTCACAGCCCAATCCTATGAGTAAGTTCTCTGTGCTGAGGATTGAGCTTGCAACGCACCTCCTGCTTCCATGGGACATCAATACTGTCCTGCTCAAGGAAATCCTGGCCCCGCTTCGGAATCACCTTCAGCCTAAGGTGTCCATCTACCCGGTGAGAATTGTCTTCCACAGGCGAGACCAGCGCCCGGGGGAGTCCGTGGCTTTACAGGTATTTCTGATAATGTGAGATGTAGCTGCAAATCAGCAAGTCCCAGATTTGGCTCATGCATCTGCCATGAACTCATTGATTTCCATGAACTCACATTTGCCTTCGAACCTCAATCCCCTGATTGTACCATGCCTCACCATGGATCAGAATGGCTGGGGCTGATGAAGGACCAAGTGCAACATCACCTAAAAACCCCATACACACATACCCCATTCCTGCTGTAAAAAGGCTGGTATGGTTGTTGCTGCAGGGATTACAATAATATACATAAGCAGTTCTGAACATGCTAAAGTGCTACAGGATTGGTTGGTTAGCTACAAATAAAGCTGAGCTGGGCAAATCTGACAAATCTGAGGAGTGATGTTCTGTCTCCAATGACATAGTTATTATAAGACTGCTAACCTAGCAGTTCGAAAGCAAGAAATTGCAAGTAAATAAATGGGGACAAATGCAGAGTGTCCTGGAGGAAGCGGATTATCTAGACCCCTTTCAATCAGGGTTCAGGCCCGGGTATGGAACGGAGACGGCATTGGTCGCACTGATGGATGATCTCTGGCGGGAGCGGGACGGGGGTTGTCCATCCGTCCTTGCTCTTCTTGACCTCTCAGCGGCCTTCGATACCGTCGACCACGGTATCCTTCTGGAACGGCTCGAAGGACTGGGGATCCAGGGCACTGTGTTGTCCTGGTTTTTCTCTTTTCTGGAGGGCCGTACCCAGTCGGTGTGGTTAGAGAGTGAGAGGTCCAACCCTAGGCCCCTCAAGTATGGGGTGCCTCAGGGCTCTGTGCTCTCTCCTCTCTTATTTAACATCTACATGAAGCCACTGGGTGAGATCATTCGTTCCCACGGGGTGCGGTACCATCAGTACGCGGATGATACTCAGCTGTACATCTCGGCCCGTGGGGACCCCAGTGATGCTGTTGAAATCCTATCCGGATGCCTGGAGGCCATTGGGGTCTGGATGGGGGTCAATGGGCTTCGGCTGAATCCCAGCAAGACAGAGTGGCTGTGGATAGGGGCCCCCGTGTTATCCAGGGAGTTACCACCTTTGGTACTGGATGGGGCTGTTTTGCCCCAGACAGACCCAGTGCGCAACTTGGGGGTCCTTCTGGACTCACGGCTGCTGCTAGAAGAACAAGTAGCAGCTGTGGCCAGGAGGGCTTTTGCCCAACTTCGGGTGATTCGCCAATTGCGCACGCTCCTGGACCGGGGCTCCTTGCTTATGGTCACTCATGCTCTGGTTACTTCCCGACTAGATTATTGTAATGCGCTCTACATGGGGCTGCCCTTGACGACCATTCGGAGGCTGCAGCTGGTCCAGAATGCGGCGGCCCGGGTGGTGATGGGGTGTGGGCGATATGCCCATGCCTCACCGCTACTTCGGGAGCTGCACTGGTTACCAGTTTGTCTCCGGGTGCAATTTAAGGTGCTGGTTTTGACCTTTAAAGCCCTATATGGCAGGGGGCCAGGATACCTTAGAGACCGCATCGTCCCAAGAGTGTCTGCCCGTCCAACCAGAGCGGACAGGAGGGGCTCTCTAATAGTGCCATCAACTAGGGGTGCACATCTGTCCAGCACCCGAAGGAGGGCCTTCTCCGTGTTCGCACCAACTCTCTGGAACCTCCTGCCAATAGATCTAAGACTCCAAAGTGAACTGCTGCCCTTCAGGAAAGGAGTGAAGACCTGGCTGGCAGGGCAGGTGTGGGGCCCGAATGGGACTATGGTGCCCGCCTGCTGGCTTTTATAAGAACTCTCTCTTCTTTCCTTTTGTATAGTAGGTGGGATGGGTGGGTGGGATATTGGTTTTTTAAAGGGGGTGGGATGTGGGTTTTTTATAACATTTTTATGTATTTTTAGAATTGTTGTAATGCCGCCCTGAGTCGGGTTCTGCCTGAGTGGGCGGCATATACAAATATGACTATAAATAAATAAAAATAAAATAAAAATTGAGCCTTAGGGCCAATTCCAGAAAAGTTTCCATAATAACTTTTTGCAATGAATCCCAGAGTCCTGCAGACAAACAACTGAATTGACGGTGTTCTTAGTGCCTCAGCAGTAATCATCTCTTGTATAGTTATTTCCCATAGATGATAGTGGGTCTTACTGCCAAGCCCCTATCTGGAGAAAAAATGCCTAACAACAATGGTTCATGCATTGGTAATCTCCAAAATAGACTACTGTAATGGAATGTGAATTGCCTTACAGAGAATTGATGTCCCCTATCTGTACAATAGGAGAACCAAATTCGTTGCTCTGAGTGTTTGGTTTTTTATTTTTACTTTTTTGAACTATACTGTATCTCCCAGATGGTGGCTATATCAGCTGGGGTATTTTGAAAATTGTGATCCAAAGAAAAGCAGCCTTTTCCAACTTCTGGTTGCCTTTTGATCAGACCTTTGGCAAACAGTTTTTAGAAGGCTGTGTTAGAATCTCTAGTCCAGTAGATTTGTATTTAGTTCGATGTTTTATGGAGCACAGTAGATACTTTCCAGGGGTTCCCAACCTACGGCCCACAGGCTGGCCCCGGCCCCGGGCCCCAACACCACTCCATGTGGCCTGTCACTACCTCTGTTGCACACGGAAGTGGAAGAGGACACATTTACGTCAGCCGTAAAAGACGCCAGTGCATGTGCAAACGCGCCCGCGGCTGTCATAAACATGGAAGTGGTGTCATAAATGTGCCTGCTTCCCCTTCTGGGGGGAGTGGTCTGGCCCGCTTTAGTGTTCAAGGAATGAAGAAGCAGACGAATGAAGTAGTGAAATTCAGCTCTTTCTTAGTGGGGTTTGAACACTGTTTGGATGGGGCAAAACTCGGACTTATATACACTATAAACAGTAACAGTAACAATAATACAACAAGCCCATTGGCTAACATAGTGTGCACATTTTTCGATCCACTTATTTGCACAAGAATTTTTTTATGAATTCCTTGGCTAGAGGAGAGACAGGCCAGCCTTTTTGTACCCAAGACATTACTTTAGTCAATGTTACATCCTTGGCCATAGCCTTGGCTATATCTGAGGGCACGACTGGGGGCAAGTTGAAAGACTCAAGCATAAGGACCTGGTGGTCGCTTTCGATCTTGCAATCGGCTTCCCCGACCTCTGGCAGTGGAGAACGTGACAGGGCATCAGCGTGGCTGATGTCCTTGCCGGGCTTGTGCACCAAAGTAAAATCGTATGCATTTAGGAAAATTGCCCAACGCAACATCCTTGGGGACAGAATTTGAGGCATTCACAAAGATTCCAAGGAGGGGCTTGTGGTCAGTTACAATGGTAAAAGGCCTTCCATAAAGGTAATCATGAAATTTCTTAGTGCCAGCCACAATTGCCAATGCCTCCCTGTCTGTCTGAGCGTAATTTTTCTCAGGCTTTGAGAGTGAACGGGAATAGAATGCTACGGGGGCTTCCCTCCCGTCATTTAGTACATGGCATAACACAGCTCCCACCCCCACAGGGGATGCAGAACAAACAAGTACAACTTCCTTGTTAGGATCAAAATGAGTTAATACAGCATCCGAAGACAGCAGCCTTTTAAGTTCTAGGAACGCATTCTCCTGGCAATGGCCCCAGTGCCAAACAGTATCTTTCTTAAGAAGCTGATGTAATGGATCGGCAACTGAGGCTTTGCGATGGAGAAAAGCGTGATAGAAGTTTAACAATCCTAGAAATGATTGCAATTCGGCTTTACATTTCGGCCTGGGTGCATTTCGCATGGCCACCACCTTGGAGTCAGAGGGCATGATACCTTGCCAAAAACACTTCCCTTGCCAAAAACACACATTTGTCTCTTCTGAGACATAGACCGGCCCTCTCAAAATGTGAGAGGACCCGATCAAGCCTGGCTGCTAGTTCAACGGTGTCCTTAGCAATGATCAGGACATCATCAAAATATGGCAGGACACCAGGCAACCCTTTCAAAATATGTTCTACAAGAGATTGAAATATGGGCACAGGATATGCGTTCAGGCGAATAGCTTTATTGATGGTACACTTGTAGTCAGCGCATATCCTGACCTCCCCATTACTTTTCAAAGCAGTCACAATTGGTGTCTCCCACTCTGCGGAGTCCACCGGCACTAGGGTGCCCTGCCCCACCAGTTTGTCCAGGTCGGCTTCTATCTTCTCCTTTAAAGCAAAGGGTACCCGACGTGGCTTCATCTGGATGGGCTGGATGGTTGGGTCAAGCTCAAAGTCAATAGGGGGTCCTTTGTATAAACCTAAACCCTTTTTGAATACCTCAGGATGTGCAGCACAAACGTTCTGGATTGGGTCAGCATCTATTGCGTGAATGCCAGAAAGCTGGATTCCCAGGGGCCTAAACCATTGGGTCCCAATAAGACAGTTAGTGCCCTGCTTAACTACAACTAATGGCAAGGAGGTGTGAATGTTTTTGAATTTAACCAAGAAATTACCCACCTCCAGGACCGGAATCTGGCAACCTTGCACATCCCGGAGGGAAGTTTTAAAGGATTTAAGCTTGGGCTGAGAGGCAGGGGGAATTCTCAAAAACTCCTGCTGTGGGATTATGGAAAAGGTAGTACCTGAATCCACTTCCATCTTGAAGGGGACATCCTGCAGGCTAAGGTCTGCGAAGAAACGCTCACTGACAATGCCCACTTGGCACGGCTCAGGCTTGGGTGACACTTTGGTGATGGACATGTTGTGGTGATGACTCTTCTTGGGCACAGGTGCTGGAGGTCTTTGCTTTCGCTGTCGGCATAACTTAGCAATGTGCCCTCTTCGCCCACAGTTGTGGCATTCTGCGGTGCACAAGGGGCACTTCTTGCGGTCATGCCGGGCTCCACAGCCATCACATTTGTGAAAGAATTTCTTCTCCTGTTTGTCACGGTGCTCTCGGTGCTTTCATTGGACTGCTCGGACTTTTCCCTCTTCGTCTCTGGACTCCAATGGAGAGGTGGAGCCAGGCGATGCTGAGGTGGATGAAGGTGAACTTTGCTGAGCTTGCACAGCTGAGTCGATGGCACTGGTGGTGGAGTGGTGATGCCGGAAAAGCTTTATCCCAGACCGTGTGGCCTCAGACGCTACTGCCTCTTCTAGGACATCCGTGAAGGTTAGCGTCTTTCTGATCATGAGGTGACATTGAGCATCTTCGTCCCTCATGCTGGCCAGCAGACGGTCCTGGAGTGCTTCTTCAATGTTGTCCCACTTGCATGGTGCAGCAGCAATGCGCAGCACGGCTGCGTAGTCTGCAATGGATTCACCGGGTCGCTGCTCTCTTCTGTGGAAGGCCTCCCTGGCCAGGAAGATCGAGACCTCTGGCTGCAGGTGCCTCCTCAGTGCGGACATGATTTCTGCGAGCAGCACCACATCCACGTCCCTTGGGAGAATGAGGTGGGTTGCCAGCTCAAGCGTCTCAGAACCGCACTGAGCGAGGAAACAGGAGCGCTTCTGATTTCCGTTGGTGATCTTCTGCGAGGCCATTGCATGGCGGAACCGGCGTTCGTATGTTGCCCATTTCTCTGGATGCGCTGGGTCGAATGGGCCGATGTTGTTGCCATGTGGGGATGCCATCCCATCCTCATTGCCAGTTTAGTGTTCAAGGAATGAAGAAGCAGACAAATGAAGTAGTGAAATTCAGCTCTTTATTAGTGGGGTTTGAACACTGTTTGGATGGGGCAAAACTCGGACTTATATACACTATAAACAGTAACAATAATACAACAAGCCCATTGGCTAACAGAGTGTACACATTTTTCGATCCACTTATTTGCATAAGAATAGATACATGAGAAAAGATACATTCCGCTCCTGTCCAGACCTGTCAAGTATTCCGAAATGGGTGGGAAAACCATGTATTTTAATCAAACTGCCCTCTGGCCTCTCGATTTTTGTTTACCCCCGTATTCTCCCGTATTTTTAATTTTTGCCTTCACGGAGCTCTGGGGTGAAGACTGTCACTGGCAACTAGTCTCTTCCCCCAGAGCTCCCTGCAGGCAAGCCTCCATCATGGCATTTGGGATTGGGTTTGGGGGAGAGACTTTCACCTCGGCTGCCGCTGCGCAAGGCAGCAAAGGGTAAGGAGCAGTAACCTGTAGCAGCTTTTCCACATTGCTTTCTTTCCTGCAGCCCCGGAACTTCTTGGCATTTTGCATGGGTACGTTTTAATCCTTATTTCCCTTTTTATCCTTATTTCAGTGGGGGGGGGGGGGAGAGGGGGGCCGTCAAAAGAACACCCGCCCCCACTGAAATAAGGATAAAAAGGGAAATAAGGATTAAAAACGAACCCATGCAAAATGCCAAAAAGTTCCGGGGCTGCAGGAAAGAAAGCGATGTGGAAAAGCTCTGCTTACCTTTGTTACCTTGGCTTGCCGAGGTGAAAGTCTCTCCCAATCCCCAATCCCCCGATGCTTCACTCCCAGTTCGGAGGCTTGTCTGCCCTGCAGAGAGCTCTGGAGGCTGGAGCTGCCTGGGGGAGGCTTCCTTTGATTGCCCCTCCCTCTTTCCCTGCACCATTTGGGGGTGGTGGGGGAGAGCAGCAGGTTCTTCTCGCGACTGGTTTGGGACCCCCAGGTGTGGGAAGATGATGATGATGATGACGAGGACTCATTGGGAATATAGACTTCCCCTGACTCTCCAGCATGGGGGGGGGGCATTGGGGAGGGAGGGGGCTGCTTCCTCTCCTGAAGGATTCATGAGGGACCCCCCTTTTTAAAATTAAGTTTTAAATCTCTCTTTCCCAGGCAGATTTTGGGACTACTAGGGCTGCCTCATCCCCCCCCCCCTCCATGTATGAAAATGAATTTCTGTATTTTAAATAAATGTCTGTTAATGTATTTTTCCCTGTTGTGTGTGTTGTGTGTGTTAGTGTAGTTGGTCCTAATAAGGAAAGGAGGGATTCAAAATGAAGCATGGAAGGAGGAGGAAGAGTGGGTTTTAAATGGGAAAAATTATTCTGTGTATTTTTCCACCAAAGAGAAAACCCCCGAAAGAGTCACAAAATCCGTATGGCTTGACTTGATGTCTTTCTTTCTTTCATTTCCTTTTTTCTTTTTCTCATTCCTTCCTTTCCTTCTATTGCTTCCTTCTATTGCTTCCTTTCTTCCTTCTTCCTTCTTTCTTTTTCTCCTTCCCTTCTATTCCTCTCTCCCTTTTTTATTCCTTCCTTCCCTTTTCTTTCCCTTCCTGCCTTCCCTTTTATTCTTTCCTTCATTTTCCTTTCTTCCTTTCCCACGTTTCTCTCTTTTCTTCCTTTCTTCCTTCCTTTTTCTCACTCTTTCCTTTCTATTCTTTTCTTTCCTTCTTCCTTCCTTCCTTCTTTCTTGTTTTTTCTTTCCCTCCTTCCTTTCCTTCTTTCCCTCCTTTCCCTCCCTTTATTTCCTTCTTTTTTTCCTTTTCCACTCTTTTCCCTTCCTTCCCTTCTATTCCTTTCTCCCTTTTTTCCTTCCTTCCCCTCTTTCTTTCATTCCCTTCTTTCATTTGTTTTTTCCTTCTTCCTTTCCTTTCTTCCTTCCTTTTCCTTTCTTTTTTGTTCCCTCCCACCTTTCTTTATTCCTTCCTTCATTTCTATTCCATCTTTCCTTTCTTTCTCTCTTTCCTTCCTTCCTTTCACTCCTTCACCCTTTCTTTCTCTCCTTCTATACCTCCCTTCCTTTTCTATTCTTTCCTTTCTTCTCTTCTGTTCTGTTCTTTTCTTCCTTCCTTTCCCCCTTTCTCTTTCTTCCTTTTTTCTTTCTTTCTCTCCTTTCTTGCATTCCTTCATTTCCTTCCTTCCTTTGTTCTTTCCACCTTTCCTTTCACTCCGTTTCTTTCTTTCTGTTTCTATCTCCCTTTCCTTTCCTTCTTTTCCCACCTTTCTTTCTTTTCCTTCATTCATTCATTCCCTTCTTCCTTTTGTTCTCATTAACCCCCACCCACCCACCCACACACACACACACATCCCCAGTGAGTTTCAAAGGCCACTTGCAGGGATTTGAACCAAGGTCTCTTGAGTTGTAGTCCACCACTCTATAAATAGCTCTCCAGTCCTCCTTTTAATTCTTTTGAAAACACCCCTGTGAAGTAGACCTGCCTCCCCAGTAACCTAAAATGCTTAAAAGAAACCGCAAACACATATAACATTATGCCCAAGCTCACAGCAGCAGTCTTTCACACCAGCAGCAGCACGGCAACAAAAAAAGAACTGTAATGTGGTGTTTGCATTGTGAATTAAATGTTGTTTTTGCTGTGGTTCGAAAGAAAAAGAAGAGCAGTGGACGAATGGAACTCTTTCCAGAAACAAGCAAAAATCCATTCATATTTATAGAAAATACCTGACAACCCTCAGGACTAACGACTTGGGTGCCAAAGTCCACAGGGAAGGGTGATGGTCCCCAACTGGATGAAATCTCCCTTGAATCCATCTTGATGGGGGGCAGCAGCTTCATCAATCCTGGCCTGGGGCCGGTGAAGTCATTGCATGCCAAAAGGGCTCAGAACCAGAAAGTGACTTGCAGAACTGGATCAGTGGTATGGGTGTCACGTTGCGATGTGGAAAGCAGATGAAAGGCCACTGCATTATATTCTCAGGACAGTCTTCATGGCTGATCGTCATGAAGATCGCCAATATTCGGATTCAGATATGGCCAAACAAGAAGAAAGGCCACTGATTTCAATATACAACATACTTTTGTGAGAGTGCGTTCCTTTTCAACGAATTAGGCGATGTTGTATGAATTCGATGTTGTACGAAGCAGACTTTGTATGAGGTATTACTGTATTTCTATGGTGCATTACCAGAGGTGCCACTAGAGGCCGATGTCTGCAACGTAAAATATAGGGTTCACTGTTATCTACAGTTTCAGTTAGGTCTCAGAATGTAAAATATAGGGTTCACTGTTATCTACAGTTTCAGTTAGGTCTCAGAATGTATCTCTTGAGGATATGGGGTGTGTGTGACCTATATATAATCTTTATAAATTCTTGAATTCAATTTGTCTTCTAGGCCCTTTGCTTCCTTCATTTAAGCCAGGGATTCTCAACCTGCAGCCCACGGGCTGAATGCGGCCCACAGTGCCATTTCATGTGGACCCCACCGCCTCCATCACACCAGGAAGTGCCATGTGGTGGAGGAAATGCAAAATGGCCATCCATCCCCCAAAGCTGTCTGAGGGAGTGTGACCCAGCCCTCGGCTTTGATAGGTTGAGAACTCCTGATTTAAGCATTTTACTTCAAAGCTTAACATCT
This sequence comes from Bradypodion ventrale, assembly GCA_035047345.1. Lineage (NCBI taxonomy): Eukaryota > Metazoa > Chordata > Lepidosauria > Squamata > Chamaeleonidae > Bradypodion > Bradypodion ventrale. The sequence continues at coordinate 193,989,270 of JAWDJE010000002.1, forward strand.
CTCCTATTACTATACAACTCTACTTAATTTAAGTGGGAAGTCATGCTAGAGTAAATCACAGTGGATTTTATTCCCTGTTAATAAATAAAAGAAGGGCCACAGGTCCCCCCCAAACAGATTTTTCCAAGTACATGAGTGCAGAACTTAGCTATCCTAGCTAGGGAAATCTGGGAATTGCAATCCCAAAAAGTAACTTTCTCAAGCTTTGAGCATATGCCTGCTCTGATCCTCTCTCCACAAAAATATATTTTGCTTCTACTTCCAATCTTTTTCAGTAAAGTCAAGAGTCGGTTGTTCTTAACTACTATAATAGTGTTAACCAGACTCATAGCTGTCAAGTATCCCTTATTTGCCAGGAAATTTCCCTTATTTCAAAATCCAAAACTTGACAGGTATGACCAGATTGTGTAGGCTACCAGACTGTGTAGGCTGTGTAGGTAAATTTAGGAATTTACCTTAGTTGAAATTTTTGAAGTGGCAGACATGCAAATTGATGCCTTGTGGACTCTTATGTCTGATGAAGTGGACTTGATCCACAAAAGCTCACATTTAAATAGTTGTTATTTTTTAAGGTGCCACAATGTTTTTTTGTTCTTTTTTGTCGCTTTGTTTACTCTCTGATATGCCTTAGTTCAGTAAGCAAAAATGTCTCTCTGTGCTGCAGTATCGCTTTGTGCAACCAAAACTAGTACCTCTCAAACAGTAGACTTTTCAATTCTCAACCCTCAGTAATCAAAAGGATCTAAAAGGGTTTCTCCGTGCTTTTGTGGATATAAATGTCCATTCTGATGTACTAATACATAATGCGTATAACCAGTTTTTCTTATTGCATGTCTATGAGCTTTCACAAGTTTTCTCCTGCAACTACAGGTTTGCATCTGACTACTGTATGTGCTAAAAAGTTTCAAAAGGCAGTAGTAAGGAAGGGATGCCCTTTAGGTTTTCTGTTGGAGGTACCAAAATGCTTCTGGATGCTACAACAGCCTTATCTTTATAGCTCATGTGCATATTGTGTATCTTTTTCTTCTTTTTCTTCTTCTGTCACATCCAAATCCGAATATTGATGATCCTCATGGTGATCAGCCATGAAGACTGTCCTGAGAATATAATGCAGTTGGTTTTTCATCTGCCTTCCGCATCGCAACATGACCCCCATACCATTGATCCAGTTCTGTGAGTCACTCTTTGGTCCTGAGCCCTTTTGGCACGCAAAGTCCTCCTCAGCCCCAGGCCAGTTTGGATGAAGTGTGATTGCTTTCTGTGATTGCTATTCCAGAATCCACCACAACCGGCAGAAAGGCAGAGGGGGGAGGTTCCACTCGGGCCAAGGGCTGGCGGAGGCGAGGTCTGGACCGGGGGAGTGGAGGGAACGTTCCCCAGTAGAAGGGACGACTCGCCCTTCCTGCATTCCAGCGGCCGCCAGGTGAGCGAGAGGCGGCGCCTCACCTGGGCTCAGGTGTGCCAGGAAGAGGAAAGTACCTGTTGCTCTGCGGGTCACGTGACGGGGAGGGGAGGCAGTGTGGAGCCGCCCCCCCTCCCATCGTTGCTGGGGTGGTAGTGGTGGCTGGGTATCTCCGACGGAGGCAGAGCAGGTGAGGGGCCGGTAGGACTAGAACACGGGTGGTGGTGGTGGATCTCACCTGTCGGGGCTCCCGGGATGTCCCACTGAAGAAGCCTGGATCGTGTTGGGACACCTGTCGGCGGGAGGCGCCTGGAAGGAAGGTAAGTTCGTTGCTCCTACCGCGATCCCTTCCAGGGACTTGAAAAACAAACTCGTCTTGGGTCGGTTTCCTATTATTAGTGCAGATCCTGGGGTATTAGTGCAGATCCTGGGGTAACAACCCCCCCAATTTTCTGATCTCTGCTCTGCTCCCATGGGTCCATCTCCTTTCCGGCAAGAGTTAGTTTGGAGGTGGTTTGTTTGGTTTTATTATTATTATTATTATTATTATTATTATTATTATTATTATTATTATTATTATTATTATTATTATTATTATTATTATTATTATTATTATTATTATTATTATTATAGACTTATATGCCGCTTGACTCGCCGGAGGTTCTTGAAAGCTCCCTTCCTTTCCAGAAGCGATTCTTGCCTTTTTGCCGCCCAGTGGTTTTTTATTTCATTTTTAAATTTTACAAAAATGCAACAAAATACATCAAAAACAAATATAAACAAAAACCTACATTAAGTGAAACACCCACCCCAGGGGGGGGGAATCCCCCATGAACAACATACATATAACATGTAAAAACATAAACCACAAAAATACCTGTAACGTGTAAAGACATATTCAGACTTCTCCATTCACCCTCACCCGACCGCCCCCCCCCCAACAACCTACATATAACATATAAGACATTAATCACAAAAATACCAATAACATGTAAGAACACACTCAGACTTCTCCAGTCAACCTCACTCAGCTGCCCAATGTTATGTTTCTTTCCTTGGGAACTGGAGACAAACAGGTGCCATTTCAAGCAGGTGCACTGAAGGCGGTGGGTGGGTGGGAGATCTCCTCATCTTGTTGGGGTATGGGCTGCCTTGCTTCCCCCTTCCTTTATTTAACCTTTCATATTGCCATCTTAGAGGAGGAAGAGCAAAATAGCAATGACCCTTGTATAGCACCCTGTATAAGCGCTTAGTGCGCTCTCTGGGCGGTTCATGAGTTAATTAGCATTTCTGCCTCCCCAACATGCTGGGTTCTCATTTTATGGAGACTTCATGTCGCCAAGAGTAAAGGCAGAGAAGACCCAGTAGGGCCCAGGCAAAAAAACAAAAACAAAACCTTACTTCTTGTCTCACTTGGTGGCTGACCTGCCCACTCCACCCCTCATGGCCTTGGTTTATGCTTCCTAATCGTCCTAGGTAGTTAACCATTGAGCATCCAGTTTGTATATCTCACCACCCAGCTGAGGATATTGGGAAAGGTAGGGGATTCTGGTCTCCCCCTGCCCAGCCCTGAACTGTGAACTGTGCCTTGAGATAGGTTATCCTGAGTTATTTTCTCACATCTCAGATTGAGATTGTTGTGAACTGGCTTTGTATGTGTGTGTATGTGCCTTCATGCTTATGGTCTCCTTAAAAGCAACTACATTCTGAGGTCCCCAAGTGTTTTGTTAAGAGATTTGTGTAGTGTTTTTCATCTCAATAATCCAAAACCTCAGTCCTGTGGTGTTAATGCCCTGGGGCAATGAAATCAGGTAATAAACTGAATAAAACTAGAAATAGTTTCATTAAAATCAGTAGCAGTAAGAGGTTAGATTGGTGAACAGAAAACTGTATGTGTTGTGTGTGTAATACTGCAGTCAAAGGCAGAGCTACTCTTGCGACATGAAGTCTTAAATGTGCCAGTTTTGTGACAAAAGACTGGAGGGGGCCCAAATTGGAAGAAACCAAGAGCTGCCTAGGTAAAGGCAAAGGTTGCCTTTGCTCAAAAGCCAGCCGTATCTGACTCTAGAATTGTGCTCAATCTTAAAAGAAATCAACCCCAACTGCTCCTTGGAAGATCAAATATTGAAGATGAAGTTAAAGCACTTTGGACATCAAATGAGAAGAGAGGATTCACTTGAGAAAGCCTTGATGCTGGGAAAGGTGGAAGGCAAAAGAAGAAGGGGATGGATAAATGGCATTGTTGACACAATGGGCACAAAGCTGGGTGGGCTGAGGAAGATGGTGGAGGATAGGGGGTCCTTGGAGTGCGCAGGGCCATAGCCAGGATTCTAGATTTTTTTGGGGGGAGGGGGAATTTTTCAGGAGGGGCAACAATGTCACAAACACATATATATCATTGGCATCCCCAGGTGTGGGTGGGGGGGGGGGGGCTGTTAGCTCAGGAGGGTTTTCGCCCCCCACAGCCACGCTCTGCTATGGCCCTGGGTGTGCGGTGGTCCATGGGGTCGCGAAGGTTCGGAATCGACTGAGACTGAACAACAACTAAAGCAAAAAACAAACAAAACCCATATTGGCCAAGTGGACTTAATAATCCACAAAAGCTCACATTTAAACACAGGAGTTAGTCTTTAAGGTGCCACAACTTTTCTGTTGTTTTTTTAAAATAAAATTTACTCTTTGATATATATATTGGCTAGGATCCTGTTGGCTATTTACAGCAGTATATGTTTAGTAGAGGGACTGCAGTGGCTCAAGTGGTTAAGACATTAAACTCATGACTGGAAGGTCGGAGTTTGATTCCCGGCATACTGCACGACAGAGTGGGCTCCTGTCTCTGTCCCAGCTCCTGCCAAACTAGTAGTTCGAAAGCAAGAAATTGCAAGTAGATAAATAGGGACCACTTCAGTTGGGAAGGTGAACAGTGCACTCTGGTGTTGAGGCATGCCTGCCACATGTCCATGGAAACATCTGCAGATGCAGACAGTGCTGAGTCTTTGGCTGTAAACAGAGATGAGCACTGAACCCTAGAGTCGGATACGATTGGCTTTTGAGCAAGGGCAACCTTTACCTAGATGCAATGGGCACAGAACTGGGCAGGTTGAGGAGGATGGTGGAGGGCAGAGGGGCCTGTCGGGCAATGGTCCATGGGGTCGCAAAGGATCAGAATTGGCTGTGCTACTGAACAACAAATTGCTGCTAGCTAGCTAAAGAGTTGCCATTTTTATTCCTTGTTGTAAGACGTGTCACATAACTGGCCCATGAAGGGCAATGCAAGCAGTGACTTTTTAATTGGTGGCAACTTGCTGCTATGATTTGAACTTCTGTGTTTACACTGGCAAAAACAGCAAATAGGTCCTGGCCACAATCTCAGTTTTGTACCTTCCATTGGCATGTCCCAGGGCATTGTACAAATATGTCCCTAAAAATAATATGGTTCAGATTCATGGAAGTTCATCCCTGTTTGAGAAAGGAGATGTGTCCAAATGGATTTGTGCTTTAGTACCATAGATACTTCTTTAAACGGATCAGGTACAGTCTTGTTATTGGTTCTCATACACTCCAAGGGCAGGTACAGTAAGTTAAGCTTTCAATTTAGCACTTAATGACTCTTTGCTCTTGGAGACAATTAGACTTTAGTTGCTTAGGATTGTTTTTTGTGCTGTGTTCGTTTTGGAAAGAAAATGTGACAGTGGGGGAGACTTACCTGCCTGAGCAGTGGGGCAAGTCCAAGACATTTCAGTGCTTAAGGCAGCAAAGCAAAATAGCCACCCATCTTGGATGATTGGCATGTGTCACCACCTACTAGGACAGTGATGGTGAACCTTGGCACTCCAGATGTTCTTGGACTTCAATTTCCAGAAGCCCAAGACCACACTGTTATGGAATACTGAACTAGACAAAATCACATTCCACACGCTAAGACAGATTTAGGAGTTTTTATTATTAATATTGTTTAGCCAAACAGATTCAGGAATGCTTTACCAAGCTAATAGTCCCTGAATGAATATACATTTTCAGAGCCATCTTTTTATAGCATAAAATTTGGAAATTTCTACACATTACATCACTATGGGATAAGCCAAAATTATTAATTAACCTTCTGACATTTTCATTCATATCAGGTCAGAACATTCAGTAACTGTTATTTAGATCATGTCATATAAGAAACATGTCTCATGTCACATCATGTCATTTCACACAAATATTATTTATGGTTCCCTGTCAGCTGTTCAAACTGTGCTGAGGTTGTGGACACAAAGCCTTCTGTTTACTTTAGCCTCGTCATCAGTTCTATATGATAGGTCAATCTGATCTGTTTAACTTTACAGAGTACTGAGAAAATAATTTTTACTTTTTAAACCAGAATTAATATTAGAATTCTTTCACCCCTACTTCAACACTGCCCTCATCGCTCCAGGAAGTGGAAGTAAAACGTGCCCAATGTTCTTATCATTGTGATTATCAGGGGTGTTGAGGTCCTTTTTGTAAAGTTCCTCTGTGTACTCTTGCCATCTTTTCTTAATCTCTTCTGCATCAGCTAAATCCTTGCCATTTTTGTCCCTTATCATGGTCATTTTTGCTTTAAATGTTCCCTTGATTTCCCCCAATTTTTTTTGAAAAGATCTCTAATCCTACCCCTTATGTTGTTTTCCTCTATTTCTTTGCATTGTTTACGTAGGTAGGTTTCCTTATCTCTCCTTGCTTTTCTTTGAAATTCTGTATTCAATTGGTTGATGTTTTCCTTTCTCCTTTGCCTTTTGCATTCCTTCTTTCCTCTGCTATTTTAAGAGCCTATTTAGATAACCACTTTGCTTTCTTACGCTTCTTTTCTTTTGGTATGTTTTTCCTTGCTAGCTCTTGTATGATGTCCTGTGCTTCTGTCCATAATTCTTCTGGTACTCTGTCTATCAAGTCTAAGCCATTAAATCTGTTCCACACCTTCACTGTGTATTCCTTAGGGATGTTGTCTAGGTCATACCTGTCTGGCCTAATTGTTTTACCTATTTTCTCTAGTCTAAGCCTGAATTTTGCAATCAGTAGATTATGATCTGAGCCACAGTCTGCTCCAGGTCTCGTTTTGGCTGATTGTATGGAGGTTCTCCATCTTTGGCTGCAGAGTATGTAATCAATCTGGCTTCCATGTTGGCCATCTGGTGATGTCCATGTGTAAAGTCTCCTCTTGTGTTGCTGGAAGAGGGTTTTTGCTATGACCAGTGCATTCTCTTGGCCGAACCCTATTAGCCTTTGTGTTCTAAGACCAAACTTATCTGTTATTCCATTTACTTTTTGATTTCCTACTTTTTGTGGAGTAAAGGGGAACAACTTTGCCTTAGGCAGCAAAATGTTTTGTGCCAGTCCCAGCTAAAGCCTAGGTGCATAGGCCTTAACAGTACAAATTTGTCACTTATGTAGGATAGAAAAATCATATTTGTTCTGTTTGTTAAGGGATTCTTTCTCCTTGAATAAAAAAATAATGTAATAGGTAATCCATTATATATATTTCATCTATTTTTTTAAAATTCTTTGTTAATGATTGACCTAACCTTGGTAATGGATCTAACATAAGGAGAAACGTTGTGGTATGGCTGCTTGCTCTACTTTTGTAGGTATTATCTTTTATTCGATTGCCTTGGAACATGGGCTACATGTCTTCCTAAAATACTAGCACACTTTCGATACCTACTAGTGGCTTTTTCAATCTGCAATATACTTCTTGGAGAAGAGGTTTTCTGAAGACCTTATGGCAATGTTTTCAGGCTCAGTTTTGGACTTTTTTGCTTTTCTCCCTCCCCTGCTCAGTTTTGTCCTTTGCTGAATGCTGGAAAACTCAGACACTTACATGCTTAACAGTGGCTTTCTAAGGCTCTACGTCTGAGACTTTCTGTGCTGTAAAAGCAGTGTGTTGTGCCTACATCAAGTCAGTATCACTTCCCATTTGATAGATGACTCATAGAAACTTACCAAAGGTCATGGGAATGAGTCTGTCCTGAGGTTGTCTTTCTAGCCAAGATTTCCTACTGTTAGATCATGATTAGAAGGGAAGAAAGGAGTTATGATTCATAACTCTGCAAACATTTTGTTATACTGTATAGTTTTTATAGAACTTTTTCATTATATAACTCTCTAGGAAAATAGTGTCTCCTAGCCCCAGTACAGCTTTCAGGAAGAAATATAATTACTGTACTGTAATTTCTTCATTTTCTCAGTGCCCTCGACTCTAGGTTCCATGTTTCCTTTCCTCTGCTACACTTTCAAGGAATCCAAGGACAGCAGTATCATGAAGCATAACTGAGGATTGCAGAATTGGACCCCACCCCCCAGCCTGGAGGGCAGCTCTGGTGCTTACAGGACTGGACCCTCACTCTGTTGCAGTTGCTAGACCCCACCTCAGAACCCTGGGTAAGGGACTAGATCAGGATTTCTCAAACTTGGGCCCCCAGGTCTTCTTGGACTTCAATTAACGGAAGCCAAGTCAGCACACCTACTTACTGTTCAGGGATTCTGGGAATTGAAGTCCAAGAACATCTGAGGGCCTATGGTTCAAGAACCCTGTTCTGGACCTCAGAGCCCTGGGTGACTGGATTATATAAGAACAGGCTCTTTCTTCCAGAAGTTGCCTCAGCAATGAAAGTTATTTGACTTGTTGCTTGGCTTCTGGAACTCTTTCCTTCTTCCTGGTTCTGAAGACTTCCTACTTTTGGTTCCTTTGGATGGTCATCATGCCTTGCCTGGATCTTTGCTCCTAGAACTCAATTCTTGCCTTTCTCCAGCCCGTGAAGGTACTCTGCCTGACTTCTATCTTTCTTGGGCTATGCTTTTGTCGTCTGGATTAATCCTGTAACTCTGTCTATCTCGGACTTGATTTTGGACTTTACTGTTTGGCCTGCTAATGAGTTTTCCTGCTGTTCATGTTACCTGGCAGCCAGGCACGCCCAGGAATCTGACAGTGACAAGAGGAAAGTTTGCTTTTATTGACCCACCCATACTTGATTTATTTGAAAATACCGTATTATTTTGAAGGTTACTTTGACATCAGAGACCTAGCCTTTAGATAGGCAGGTTAACAGTGACAGTCTTGCCGGGACATGTCTTTCTCTTTGGGAGTGGTGGGTTTTAACAATGACTGTGGTGGCTCAAGTGGTTAAGATGATGAACTTGCTGACTGGAAGGTCGGAGTTCAATTCCCGGGTACTGCATGATGGAGTGAGCTCCTGTCTCTGTCCAAGCTCCTGCCAACCTAGCAGTTTGAAAGCAAGAAATTGCAAGTATAAATAGGGACCACTGAAGGTAAACAGCATTCCATGCACTCCAGTGTTGAGGCATGCCTGCCACATGTCCACGAAAACATTTGACATCGCTGGCTCTTTGGCTATAAACAGAGATGAACACTGAACCCTAGAGTTGGATACGACTGGCTTTTGAACAAGGGCGACCTTTACCTTTACCTATAAAAGATAAGGAAGCAGGAATATACCAAAGAATTTGCAACACTGAAGTCCAAAATGTGAAGAACTCCAGATCAATCCCCAGAAGATCCTATATACCATCTCATTGGGAGAAACATGAGAGATAAATGTGATGCTGTTTGTTTTTTTTTTGCTCTGGCTTATTCAAGAGAGACAAGCCATTTTGCCTGCTATGAGGGACAGACTAAACAAATTGTGATTGGAACACCTGTGGTTTATTTCAATGTTCCTGTTGCAAGCCAGAGTGATTAGCCAGTAAGCACTAAGATGCTTGGTTATCCACCATTCTGGATTGTTGTGACATCCTAATGCGCTCAGTGTGTGGTCAAAGAAAGGGCTAGACAGTAGACTCAAATGGAAGGTAATACTAGTTTGGACAGTGGCCAGAATTCAAAACCATGTATGTCAGTTTCAAGATATAAAAAGCTGTAACTGATCAGGTGTGAGTGAAAGAGTGAGAGGAAGGGACTGTGGTGGGCCAGTGACCCGTTGCCTCCAACAACCTTATCCTTGGGTTCCCAACCTCAAGTTCTCCCATAGAAATGGGTCTTTACAGATGGGCTGAAGATCCAGAGGAAGCCAGTGCTGAAGGTTCCTGAAGGGAGGAAGAGTCAACAGTAGAGGGCCATATGGGTGGAGACTTCATGGAGCTATAGGGTATAAGAGGAACCCTAGGAGGAAGGAGCACTGGGGAAGGATGTCCAGGTAGTAGAGGTCACGAAGAGATGGAGGAGATGGAATAGGAGGAAGGATGGCAGGTGGCCCCAGTGGAACTGCCAGTGGAAGGACTTATAGGCCACTGAGGAGTGTGAGGATAATCCCCTGTTACCAGTGGTGGTCATAAAAAAATTCCTACCACACTGTGGGCATGGCCATGTGACAGGGTAGATGTGGCCTGTTGGCCATGTGACTGCTCTTCACTATAGAGCTATGAAAATAGAAGCCTCTTCTATTTTCATCACTCTATAGCGAACCTCTGAAGCCATTTCCCCCTTGTCCAAGGCTTTTCCAGGGCTTCTTTTCACCCTGAAGCACATCCCCAGCCACTCCGGAGTGGCTGGGGATGCACTTTGGGGTGAAACGGAGCCCAGGAAAAGCCTTTGATGAAGGGAGAAATGGAGCCAGCCCCCTCTGAAGCCTCTTCTAGGAGGAGGAGGGCGGGGCGGGGAGATGGGCAGGGCCAGCCATTTTTACTACCAGTACGCACATACTGGTGTGAACCTGCTGATGCCCACCACTGCCTGTTACCTCTGCGCTGCTCCTATGTTTATACTGTAACTGAGACATGTGGCGAGGGACCTGTATAAACCAAAAAGTAACCAAACCTGACAGTACCTCCTTTATACCCACCTGTTTTCACCATCAACAAGATATCACCATGCTGTTGGTTGACAGTCTTAAGGACAGGTGCAGGGGACCAAGCCCTAAAGTTTGATGACATTGGGAGGATCCTTGTACGTAGTTTGCCTCTTGGCTTGGTTTTTGCAATAAAAGTTCTGACAGAACATCCCATGCTGAAGAGTCATGTTTGGGATGATGGACAACAATGGGTAGACTCATAGTGTGTGAGCATGTCCAGGTATTAGGTGTGCCCAAAATAACTCTTTGGATACCAGACAAAGCGTAATTAACTGCTAGAGTTCTTGGTCTAATTTCATGAGAAGAGATACATTCATTGGTGATTTCCAGGCACAGCAACTAAAATGGCAGCTTCTTGTGTTTGTTGTTGTAGTTTGCCAATGTAGTGATTTGGATGGATTTTTTTCTTTTTGGGCTACAACTCCTAGTACGGCTTGTGACCCTTCTAGCTTTCTTTCTTTCCTTATTCGTGTCAGAGGCACCACCGGCACATAATAACATACAAAGCTAAAATTAACATATCTAAAACAAAACGGAATTAAAAGGACTAGATGACATCTGCCCAATATTGAGCCACCTCAACAGCATTTCCTCTTGGCAATTTAAGCTCCTCCTCAGTGCACGTTGAAGGGCATCATGTGCATTGTATCATATGGGAGAGTTTGTTCTTCTCTGCAATCATACAGGCTACCGTTTACAGGGAAACCCCACTTTCTTAGCCCTTGATCTTCTTACCCTGGCACAGAGTCTGTTTAAAGCTTTCCACACAGGCCATGGTTGTTCTTGGCTAGGCAGTAGAGAATCTTGTGGTTCTTCTAGTTGACGGATCCTGGGGAAAGTAATTTTTCTAATTTCAAATCCAAGGTTGTGACCTACCTGGTCCTGGTCCTGAACTTTTCTTGGTAGGTGTTCTGGGTTTCCTTGCAAGCTGAATGCTGGGCGCCCTAGGAGACTGATCTGACTCATTGAAAGAATTCCTACCCTCTGACTATCATGCAAGTCAGTTTTGTTTTCTGTGCTGGTGATGAAGCAACAACTTACACATATTCTCGGTCAGCTCAGTCATCTGGGGAATGTTCTCTCTCAAATGGTCTGTCAGGCAGTTGGTGAGGTGCCTGCCTGTGCGGAAAAAGATGATTATTGAATCCTCCAAGACTTTTGCTAAGTGGGGAAATCAGTGGAAAGCATGAAGCACCAGTGGAGCAACAAAACAGTCAAAGCTCAGTTTGAAGTCAGAGGGCAGTGAAAAAGATTTTAATGTTTTATTATAGCAGTTAGTCTTTAAAGTGCCACAACTTTTTTTGTTTTATTTACTTTCTGATATGCTTGGAACACAGACTAACACGGCTACCATTAAAAAAATGAGTATTTTCTTGTTATTCATAATAATCACTGATAGCAGCACCAGCACCATGCCTGTTGCTTTCCTAAGGAAAAGAAGGCAGAATTAATCTAAAATTTGACATGGGATTAAAGGGATAGAAGGAGGGGAGGGAAATGATGGCATGAGCAGAAGGAGAATGTAAACAGAGCTGAGGAAAGTTATTATTTCTTCTTGTGTCACAGCTCTCAAACTCCCATAGAACATGTTGACTGGGGGATTCTGGAAGTGGAGAGTCCAAAAATGTAAAATTTATAAGGCCTGAAAATGGGATTATTCAAGTTGAAGTTGTTTACGCTTACATTTAGGCTCAGATACATTAAGGAGTGAGCGGATGTGTTTTTTTGTTTTTTTTGTTTTTTTGGGGGAGAGAAAAAAGATTAATGCTTAGAACAGGATGGGTCATGTTTGGCCCTGTGGATGTTTTTGGATTCCAGGTCCTAGCAGCCTCAGGCAGCATGGCCAGTGGTAAGGAACTGTGGGGAATTATGTAAGAACCTCTGGATGGCCAAAGGTTTCTTACTCGTACTAGAATGGCTGGAAGGAACAGGTCAAAGGTTCCCAACCTTTTCATGCCGCAGTCTGGGCCGCACCCCCCCAGACAGCTGAGTGGGCTGGTCACGTGGTTCCTCCTGCTGTAAACGCTGCCATAAAACACATCCATGGCTGTTGTAAACACATTTACAACAGCCACAGGTGCATTTACAGCAGTGTTTACGGCAGGCATGGGCACATTTATTCATGCATGGTGCATTTTACAGTTGTCGTAAATATGTCTACTTCTGCTTCCGACAGTGGTGAGGGCAGCAGCAGGCCAAATGAAATGGTGCCGTGGGCTGGCTATGGCTCATGGAGCCATAGGTTGGCCACCTCTGGAATAGGTGGCAGTTTTGACCTGCCCTCCTCAAAGCACTTAATATCTGGGAAGCTAATGGGAGTAGTTCAAGACTTAGCTTGAAGGGGTTTAGACTTGGGAAGGAATAAATATCCATCAGGAAGGAAAGAACGGTTGCTTCCTTTCACAGACAGCGAATTTGTAAGTATGGGGTTTAAGATGTAGATGGATAGGCCCACAAATGAGCCCTGTCTAAACCAGCAGTGCTCCTGGTCAAGAAGGGGCAACAATTTTTTTATGTATGTGTTGAATGAGAGAATAGTGAGGAGTGGAGCTGAAACTATGTATCAGGGATGCCTAAACTTTTCAGGCCATGGGCCGGTCACATGGTTCAGGGAGCCGGTCACTATGGCCCAAGGACCGGATCTGGCCCCCGATGCCAATTCATCCAGCCCGTAAAGCCCTCATCGCTCCTGGAAGCGGAAGTAAAACATGCCCATACACGTTTTACTTCCACTTCCAGGAGCAGCGAGGGCTTCGTGGGCCGGATGAATTGGCATTGGAGGACAGATCTGGGCCCCAGGCCATAGTTTGGGCACCCCTACTATATATACACAGTAGTTTCAATTCTGTACACCGCACTTCAAGAAAGATGCAAAAAGAAAAATTAGAGCAGGTACAGAGAAAGGCAACAACGATGATCAGAAGACTGGAAACCAAGCCCCATGAGGAAAGACTGAAGGAATTGGGTGTGTTTAGCCTTGAGAAAAGGAGACTGACGGGATACAATAGCACTCTTCAAATACCTGAAAGATAATCATAAAGAGTAAGGGAAGGGTCTTTTCTCCATTATCCCAGAATGTAAAACACGTAATAGTGGGCTCAAACTACAGGAAGCCAAATATAGGCTGAATATCAGGGGAAACTTCTTAACAGTTAGAGCAGTATGGCACTAGAACCAACCTCCTGGAGAGGTGGTGAATGCGCCAACACTGGAAGCATTCAAGAGAGAATTGGACAGCCCTCTGTCAGACCTGCTTTGATTTTGATTCTTTCATTGAGCAGCGGTTTGGACTCAATGGCCTAAGAGGCTGCTTCCAACTCAGTTATTTTATGATTCTATAGATTTAGTGCCGCTTGGAGGGCTAACTTTGCCAAGTCCTAGAGTTAAGTGTTGACAGTGCAAAGTGGTGGGGCGTCAGTGTGTTAGTGGAGGAACAGGGTGAACTTTGTGCTGGGGTGACTGCACGGGTGCCCACAGAGAGGGCTCCGAGTGCCACCTCTGGTACATGTGCTATAGGTTCACCACCACTGGTCTAGATTCCTTGGTAACTGTGTGTGGATTAGTTGCACTGCTTTGCAGCGGATGCTGATCATGAGAATAGGTACCAGGGAGCATTGTTAGAAGCCTACGAACCCCCTGGAGTACATTCAGCTCTTCTCAAATGGACCTGATACTAGAAATCCAGAGTTCCCACTTTTATTTTAAAGTTTATTATGTTTTTATATTTTATTTTTTAATAAAAGAGTGTCCTGTAGTCCAAGTCCGTGGCATGGATAGTGGTTTTTCAGGTAACATACTTTCTTTCCTTAAAAAAAAGGGTAGATACATGTCTGATTGAATAAATATTCTGTTAGAGAAGTTTCGATGGTTCGGTCCAATAAACTCCGGATTTAGTAATCATGTTCCAAAGTCTTTATTTCCACTGCCCACATGGCGGGTCAGTGGTGGTCTTAAGGATCAGCAAGGGAATGGGGTAATGGGAAATCGAGGGTCTCTTTAATAGGGTTAGGTGAGGTCAGGGTGATGTTATACATGAAATGCATTGTGGTACATGTGGTTCAGGGCAGTTTGATATTACATCTGACATATTTCTGCTGTGCTCTTAAACGTATGTGAAGTTAGAAGGAAGTTTGCTACCTGAGAGCAGAGTTAAAATTGCTCTTACTTCTGGTGAACCCCCAGCGGGGGCTGGGGAGAGGGGGGGGGAGTTTAATAGCTTAAAAATTGTTGCTGCCTTTGATTTAACAGCTATCTTGGCTACTAAAGGCTTCTCTGCTCATCGGGACAAAAGGAAAACCCAGAGACCTTCAAAACCTGAAAGGGAAACTTTCAGTTCAATAAAATCTTAGCATTGCAGTCAGATGACATCATCCTAGTAAGACATCATGTAGATACTGTATTTCAAACTGTATATCCCATCTTTGTGGGTGCTGACATTTCACACACACACACACACACACACACACACACACACACACACGCACGCACACACGCACGCACGCATGCACGCACACACACAGAGTGAGCCCTGTTTCAAGGTTTGTTTGTCACTGCCCTGACTAAGTAGACTTTCCCCTTTCCCGGCACATTGCCAGAACCTGCAGGATGTGGAGCCAGAAGACTAGAGCCTGCAGAGCTGTTAAACTCTTTAAAAATGCTGCTGTACATTTGTTAATTTAGGAAATGCTTCTATTTATTACATGAAATTTCAAATTTCCACTATTCAAAATTACAAAGGTTCAAAGATTCACAATATTCTCAAGATATACTTGCTTACATAACCTCTAATTCATATCATTACACTTTGACATCCAACAGGTAACTTCAAACTCAGAGCTGCTCAAGCCCTTAAATTCCATCTGAGTAGCCCTCTCACCACCACACCTCACATGAGAGCAATACCAAAGCCTCTTGGGAAGACTTGGGGAGGGATACCTGTTGTGTATGGAGTATAATGTGCCTTTAAGTAATGTAACCACTCGAATGAGTGGATGTAACAATCCCTAATAGTAACACTGTAACCTTCTGTATGAGGACGTGAGTTAGTGACCACTGGGGGCAGTAGCGAACGCCCAGCTCACATGGTACCAATTCTCCAAATACCTACAGCCGCGAGAAGATTCCCGCCACTACCTCACCTGGACAAGAAGGGCGTGACTAAGGGTGACGTCACGCAGACAGTAGCCAATGAGCTACCGAGGAGCCACATTCAAATGTATAGCCACTGTATATATTGAGCTGTTCGTCCGTCATTACCACATGTTCCCCCTGACCATCATGCAATAAAGATGAGTTAAGCCAGACTTCGGCTGTTTCTATTGTCTTGGTTCCTGAACACTAAATTGGCGACGAGGATGGGATAATGGATCCCCATGGAATCAAGACAACACAGGCCGGTTTCGACATCAACAAACCGGAGGAATGGGAACTGTTCGAGATGGATTTCCACAGTGCACTGATGGTGTCTGACATCTTGGACGAGGGGAATAAAACGGCCATCCTCATCAGGATGCTCGGGTTCCCGGCCATGAAGGTTTTGGTGGACCTGGTGTCTCCAAGGAAGGTGGGTGAGGTTCCGGTCAAGCAGCTCCTGAAAGCCATGCGGGACCATTTCCAGCCCTCGGTCTCGATGTTCTCGGCTCGGGACGCATTCTGGAAGAGAGTCGAGTCGCCCGGTGAGTCCGTGGCTGCCTTTGCAGCGGCCCTCCATTTGGCCGCTGGCCCATGCAAGTGGGAGAACCTGGAAATCGCCCTCAGGGACCGCATGCTGTGTGGCCTGTGGGACGAGGAGGTCCAGCGAAAGCTGATGAACAAAGAGCCGCCCCCAACATTACAAGAGGTCATAAAGGCGGCGCAGGTGGCAGAAGCCAAGAGGGCCGGGGTTAAGGGGTTCAGGACAAGGCCCCCACAACCCGACAGGGCAGCAGGCTCAGTGCAAGCGGCCAGGCGGACACCACACTCCTCCACGGAGAGCAGTGAGGACGAGGACATCCGGAAGGTGCAGAAAGACGGCCGACGTTGCGATGGCTGTTGGGCATCCCATGACCGCAGTAAGTGCCCATTCAGGAAGGCGGAGTGCCATAGCTGCGGACGGCGAGGCCACATCGCCAAGGTTTGCAGGCGACGGTGCAAAGACAGGAAAGGCTCGACAGACCGTTCCCCAAGGAAGCAGGAGGGCATCTGGCCCTCAAGGAAGCAGGAGGGCGTGGGCTGCATCTCCGACGACAGCGACGTCGAGGTACATGGAGTGCGCCGGCGAGTCCCCAGCGACGACACGGCGGTCCAAAGCGTGTCCAAAGCGTGTCCAAAGTAACACCCACGTTACTTTGTAGAGGTACTGTTGCAAGGGGTCCCCGTTAAGATGGAGATAGACTCGGGTTCCTCTTATTCCATCATTTCCCAGAGAGAATTTTTGAGGATTTCCCCCAACGCGCGGCCCAAGCTCAAAGCACTGAGGTCTACTTTGCGGGACGTGCAGGGAAATAGCATCCTGGTGTTGGGGGTGGGAAAATTCAAGGTCCAATACAAGCAACACGCCTCGGAACTCCCTCTGGTTGTTCTCAAGGGGGGGGGACTGTTGCCTCCTGGGAACACAATGGTTTAAGCCCCTGGGTTTGTTCATAGGGGGGACTGCATACTATTGGAACCGACCCAATACAGGAGGTGTGTAACGCGCATCCTGAGGTGTTCAAGAAGGGACTCGGAAAATTCAAGGGGCCCCCAGTTGCATTCGACCTGGACCCGGAGATCCACCCGATAAGACTCAAACCGCGAAGGGTGCCTTTTGCACTAAAGGACAAAATAGAGGCGGAACTGGACAAGCTGGTGGGCCAGGGGATTCTAGTCCCTGTTGATTCTGCGTAGTGGGAAACTCTGATTATAACAGCGCTAAAGGCCAATGGGGAGGTTCGAATTTGCACTGATTACAAATGTACCATTAATAAGGCGATACGCCCAAATGCGTATCCGGTGCCGGTAGTCAGCCACCTGTTGGCCAGGTTACATGGGGGAAAGTGTTTTGCGAAGCTGGACCTGGCGCAGGCTTATCAGCAACTCCCGGTAACCCCAGCTGCAGCTGCTGCGCAGACGATAGTCACCCACAAAGGGGTGTTTCAGGTGACGCGCCTACAGTTTGGCGTGAACTCGGCGCCAGGCATTTTCCAATCATTAGTGGAGCGTCTTTTGAAGGGTCTGGAGGGGGTCTTGCCATATTTTGACGACGTATTGATAACAGGGGGAAGTGAGTCAGAATTGGCTGAAAGGCTAGACAAAGTACTGACGGTATTCGAAAAAGCGGGTTTGAGGTTGCGGAAAGACAAATGTGTCTTCTTCGCAAAAGAGGTAGAGTTCCTGGGTTTCCGGGTAACCCCTGTTGGTATAAAACCCTCTGAATCAAAGGTGGCCGCCGTTCAGAATGCTCCTCGCCCCACCTCCAAGCCAGAATTGCAATCGTTCCTGGGACTCCTAAACTTCTACCATTCCTTCCTGCCTAGGAAGGCGTCGGTGGCAGAGCCGCTTCATAGATTATTAAAGAAGGATGAGGTTTGGCGATTGGGCGAGAGTCAGGAGAGAGCATTCAATGAGCTGAAACAACTCTTATCCTCAGATGCCACCCTAACCCATTTCGATCCCAAGAAGCCAGTGGTTCTGGTATGTGATGCTTCTCCAGTGGGGGTGGGGGCGGTCCTGTGCCACGTGTTGGAAAGCGGGCGGGAAGCCCCGGTGGCATTCTACTCCAGATCCCTGTCTAAGGCAGAGCGTAACTATGCACAGACAGACAGGGAGGCACTTGCAATAATCGCTGGAACTAAGAAGTTTAATGACTTTCTATATGGCCGCCCTTTCACCATCGTGACAGACCACAAGCCCCTCCTAGGCATTTTCACCGCAGACAAGCCCACACCGCAGATCCTGTCCCCTAGAATGCTGAGGTGGGCCATTTTCTTAAACGCGTACCAGAACACGCTGGTTTATCACCCCGGAAAGGACATAAGCCATGCGGACACTATCGAGGTCACCCCTGCCCCACATGGGCAACCCCGTGTGTGAGGTGGAACAAGACCACCAAGTGCTCATGATAGAGGTCCTGGATTCACCCCCAATAGTACCCGCGGAAATCGCCAAGGCAACAGGCAGAGATAAGACGTTGGCCCTAGTTAGTTCATGGGTGCAAAAAGGGTGGCCAACGTCTTCCCCAGCGGCAGAATTTGCTCCGTTTTTTAGGAAGAGGTTTGAACTGTCCATGGAGAGGGGTTGCCTCCTGTGGGGCCAGTGGGTGGTCGTCCCTGAATCCCTGAGAGCAAGAGTGCTCAAGCTGCTGCACGTCAGCCATCCAGGGATTGTCCGCTCCAAGGCATTGGCCAGGAGCTATTTCTGGTGGCCCCAGTTAGACGCTGATATTGAGCACATGGTGAGCACTTGCAAGAGTTGCCAAATCTCTCGGCCCGAGGAGGCCCGGCTCCCGCACAGAGAATGGGACGCGGCAAAAGGGCCGTGGTCCCGCGTGCACATTGACTTCGCAGGTCCCTTCAGAGGTTCACTTTTCCTCCTCATAGTGGATGCTTATTCCAAGTGGTTAGAAGTTATCCCAGTGGCAAACACCTCATCAGCCGCAACCATTAAGCAGTTGCGCAAGGTGTTCAGTTCGTTCGGTATACCCGATGTACTTGTGAGTGATAACGCAAGTTGTTTCACGTCCGCCGAGTTCCGGGCGTTCATTGACATAAACGCCATCCGGCACATCACCTCCACACCTTTTCACCCAGCAACAAACGGACAGGTAGAACGCCTCGTGCGTACCACCAAAGACGTGCTGAGGCGCATGGGCCCCGGGGACCTGAATCTGCAGTTATGCCAAATTCTTGCTTGGGTATAGGGTGACACCCCTGGCATCAGGCTACTCGCCCGCAGAACTCCTAATGCGCAGGAAGTTGACTACGATACTGACCAGGCTAGACCCCATGAGGGTGGAAGACACTGGGAGGAACATTGGGATAGCGGGCACAAATAGTTTTGAAATAGGCGCCCCGGTCCATTGCAGAAATTACGCTAACGCAGGACCAGCCTGGGTCCCGGGAGTAGTCATTGGGCAAACTGGACCTGTGTTGTACTGCGTTGAGACCAGCACAGGCCTACTCTGGAGGCGACACGCAGACCAACTCCGGCGATGGGTTCCCGGTAACCAAGGCATGGAAACCGCGCATCAGGACTCAGCGTTAGGGTTCTCTCCCACCCGTTCAGCCCAAGGGGGAGGAGGGGGGAGCCAGTGGTCCCCACCAAGGGGGGAAGGGAATAAGTTTGTCCCCGTAGATATCCTGGAGGATGCCCCCATAGATATTCCGGAATATGAATTTGACTTTGAGTTACAAAACCGGGGGAGTTTTTTGGAGTGGTCCCCCACCCGTCCAAGCGAGAAGCGGGGTTTTTCGTTAGCCTCCAATGCCCCCGGTTTTCCCACAATGGAGTTTACCCCTACCCCAAAAACCGCAGAACCACAGCAAGTCGCTAATGAGTCTCCCTCTCCTGTTGCAGGACAAGAGCCCAGGGAACACAGAAGCGATAGCGCCCCCGGGACAAGCCAGCCAGCCTTGCGCCCAAAACGCTCATGCAATAAACCATATTGGATGAGAGACTTTGTCTCATCATAGGGGGGAGCGGTGTTGTGTATGGAGTATAATGTGCCTTTAAGTAATGTAACCACTCGAATGAGTGGATGTAACAATCCCTAATAGTAACACTGTAACCTTCTGTATGAGGACGCGAGCTAGTGACCACTGGGGGCAGTAGCGAGCGCCTAGCTCACATGGTACCAATTCTCCAAATACCTACAGCCGTGGGAAGATTCCCGCCACTACCTCACCTGGACAAGAAGGGCGTGACTAAGGGTGACGTCACGCAGACAGTAGCCAATGAGCTACTGAGGAGCCACATTCAAATGTATAGCCACTGTATATATTGAGCTGTTCGTCCGCCATTACCACATGTTCCCCCTGACCATCATGCAATAAAGATGAGTTAAGCCAGACTTCGGCTGTTTCTATTGTCTTGGTTCCTGAACACTAAAATACCGAAAATTATTAGAGATACTTTCAGGACCTTTTTAACTAATCATAGTCAATAAAGCTTTTGGGTGTTATAGTTAATTGCTCAGTTCAGAAATTATTCACTTGTATACTACAAAACAACAACAACTTATTACAATATTCCTTGAAACTAGAGGTGGTTTCCTTTATACATCCTCCACCATTTTCATGCTTTGCTTGCTGTTATTCTTTCAGAATTTTAAAAGTCCCCAGCTTCTCACAATGTCCCAATCTAGTGAGGTCCTGCAGTACAAAAATTTGTCACTCTGCCTTATCTCCCTTTCCCATGTTCCAAGTGATGGGTAGAAGCTTATTGTGACCTTGAGGGATTGTGTCTCTGTACCAGGTAGGTTCCTCAAGAATGTTAATGAATTGTTTCCCAATAGCTGCTGTCCAGCATTCCAAGCGCTCCGGTGTCTAGTCATGCCTGCCACATGACCATGGAAGCTTCTGTAGAAGCAGACAACGCTGGCTCTTCGGCTTTGAAACAGAGATGAGCACTGAACCCTAGAGTCGGATACGACTGGCTTTCTAGCAAGGGAAATCTTTAGCTGCTGTCCAGCTATTTTTAGAGCTCTTTCCCACCTTAACCTGAAGGGTTACTCTGAGCAGTAGCATTTTCCAGTCTGCTTTTAGTCTGAGTATTTCTCTCAAGTCTTCCCACATGGAAGTCCTCTTCCAAATTTCAACCAAGCAAAGTCCTTTATGCCACCAGTCTTCAGCAAGTATCAGTGAAAGTAAGAATGATTAACATTTGTTTAGTATGTTGGATTGCTCACATTCCTCATCTAAATACTCTTTTGTGCATTCCTTTGGAATGTAAATCAGTACGACCACCCTGCAAGGGTCACATGCTATGATGCACAGCCAGTGAATTCATACCAGTTCAAACTGGGTTTTTAAGTCAACATCACAGGCCCTTAAGCTATTAGGCTGGCACAAGTTGAGTGCAGGCACTTGTGATCATACCAATATCCTTCCTGTATATATATTTGTCCTTCTGCCTCCATATAAATCTATAAAATATATATCTATATATCTATCTATCCATCTCTCTCTCTTTCATGAGTTGTGGCACCTGAAAAAATTGCCAGATTTAATTCAGTGTGAGTTTTCCTGAACTGCAGTTTATTTCCTCAGACATAATGCAACGTGAAAGCTCTTGCAGGAAATAAATCTGCTAACCTATAAAGTGCCACAGCTGTTTTTCTTTTATTTTTGTTGTAAACACTGAAATGTCCTAACATGGCTGTCTAGCTGACAAAGCTCATTTAATTATTCGTTGCATTTATAGGCTCCCTTTCCTGCCAACCTAGCAGTTCGAAAGCAAGAAATTGCAAGTAGATAAATAGGGACCACTTCAATGGGAAGGTAAACAGCGTTCCATGCACTTCAATGTCTAGGCATGCCTGCCACATGTCCCAGGAATTGTATGCAGACACAGTGCTGGCTCTTTGGCTATAAAAAGAGATGAGCACTGAACCCTTGAGTCAGATACAACTGACTTTCAAGCAAGGGTGACCTTTACCTTCCTCTAGTTAGGGCAACATACCTGCCTTTCTTCCTCCTCATTTTATCCTCACAACAATATTTTTTGTGTGAAATAGTTTGGACAGAGAAAGCCAGTGTTCCCCATGGACTGTCATAGAATCACTGAGCCGGATGGGGCCTTTTGGACCATTGGGTCCAACTGTCTGCTCAGTGCAGGAATCTGAATCAAAGCTTTTATGATGAGCCATCAAGTGATATTTTTTTCAGGATTGGCAACAATGTCATATATATATTTACCAATAGCATCAGGAAGTTTGAGGGTGGGCAAACTCCCACCCATAGGGTTACCATAATTCCCTCTCACAAAAACGGGACAGAAGTAAAGGTTGCTCTAGCTCGAAAGCCAGTTGTATCTGACTCTAGGGTTCAGTGCTCATCTCTGTTTCAAAGCTGAAGAGACAGTGTTGTCTGCTTCTGCCGATGTTTCCGTGGTCATGCGGCAGGCATGACTAGACACTGGAGTGCATGTTACGCTGTTTACCTTCTCCCCCGAAATGGCCCTTATTTATCTACTTGCCATTTCTTGCTTTCAAATTGCTAGGTTTGCAGGAGCTGGAACAGAGACAAGAGCAGACGTTTCTGTGGTCATACAGCAAGCATGATTAGTCTCCGGGGCACAGGGAATGCTGTCCCCCCCTCCAAGTGGTCCCTATTTATCTACTTGCTATTTCTTGCTTTCAAACTGCTAGGTTTGCAGGAGCTGGGACAAAGACGGGAGCTCATTCCGTCCTGCAGTATTCGGGTATCGAACTGCTGCTACACAGAGGCCAAGCCGTGTTTCTCCCCTGGGGAGAGGTTTAATTGCTAATTATTCCCGCGGGCAACCCACAAGAAGGCTCTTAAGGCTTACTTCTAGGTTGCTATTCTCCTGAAGAGGGTCTTCTCTGCTGTATTTAAAGGGAAAAGTTGTACCAGAATTTTCTGCTCCCAAGTTGTGTTAAAGTTGTCCAGTAACAAGGAGGTTCCTCTTTTGGACCTTAATGGAAGGTTAATATATGGCCTTCGAAGTGCTGCAGGATTCTAAATCCCATTAGCCACAGTCACCTGGCCAACTGATGGGGACGAAAGAGGTTGTAGTTGACACCTGTGGTATCCAAGGTTTATGCCAGTGCATATCTACCAGTCAGGTTTGGAGGGCAGAGTTACTTTTTCCTCCCAAGCTTGTGGCACATCTGGTGTAAATTCATACTGGGCTTCTTCTAGAAGGCAGCTATCAACTTTTGTCTCTGTTTCCCCGTAGTCTGTGGTTGTTGGTCAGAAACCTTATACAAGTAATGAGCACTTGCCATCTGAGCACCACCACTTTGGTTGAGCCACAAACTGGTCTTGCAGCGGGGTGGAACATGGCTGTGTCTTAAGAAATAATCTTTGGCCTTTTGGACTATCCATGGTCCTTCATCACAATTAGTCCAGGAAACAACTGCACACAGTATAGAGATCTGGGTTTCCACTTGTGGCCACTTTCCCTTGGTTTCAGTATTTAAGATGTTGTTGGACTCCAGATCCTATTGACTTCCAGTGGCGGGCTGGCTCATCAGGCTACCAGGACTCATCCTAGGGTGCCCCCCAGGCCCCGAGTACCATGGTGCTCCCCTTGGCTGCCAATCCAAAGCAAAGGCACCAAAAAACAAACAAACTAAGGGGTGCCATTGGTCAGCTTGGTGCTCCTTCTCTTGTGGCCACCAGCACTGCCCTTTTCTCAAGCCTTGGGCAGCTCTGCACATGGGGGCGGCTGCGGAGTGTGGAGTGCTGGGCTGGGCCCTTCCGGGAGGTGGGGGTGGCAGCCAGAGCCGAGCCGAGCTGCAATGCCCAGAACGATCAAGCAAACAAGTGGGGCTCCATGTTCCTCTGCCTGCCTTCCTCCTACTGTGCCGCCAGATATAAGATTATCAAAATCAGCTTCATTGATAGTGGAGCCACCGTGGCTTACAGGTTGCAATTTTGCCTTGTAAGCAGGAGTTCGATTCCCCTGGAAGGATAGTAGGAACATGTATAATTTCTGCCGTAATTGTTGGAAACCTGGTATAAGAAGATTTCAAATGCTATAGGAGAGCCATTGTCCTGTAATCAGGACATTGTTGATTTAAATCCCCAGAGGGGAGTTGAAATTAGAAGACGAGTGGGAACGTATATACAGTGGTACCTCGCTTAAAGAGCATAATGCGTTCCACGGGATTGCTCTTTAAGCAAGTTGCTCTTTAAGTGGAACACTTGAAAAAAGCGCTGCCTTTGCCATTGTAAGTGACTGATTCTGACTTCTGGTGGGGGGGATTGAGAACCCCTATTTAGTTGATTTTTGGTTGATTTTAGTTGTTAAGCGAGGCGACCATTCAGAGGAAATTCTGCTCTTTTAGCGAGTTAGTCTCTAAGCAACGCACTCTTTGTGCGAGGTTTTACTGTATTTTGTTAGGGTTAGATACCCTCATCACTTCCTGTCCAGCGCCCTTTTAGGGCAGCCAGCACGCCCCTGTCAGCTTCACCCAGCTTAACAAAGAGCAGGGTGATGGCAGTGGTGATGAGACAATTAGTTCAACATTTAGAGAGCTAAGGCCCCCCAGTCTGGAAGTAAGCCATTAATCTTCAACTAGAAAGCTGGGATCTGAAAGAGGTTTGCAAATTGTTGGTGGATTAGGGTTACCATAATTCTCTCCCACCAAACCAGGACAGCCATTGCATTCTTCAAACTGTGCATGCATTGGACGAGGCTGTCAGAGAGACTGTGGCTCTAATACCCCGCAGAATCCCCGTCCCGGGCAGACAGGGAATACCGACCCTATGTGATTAACCCTTTGTGGTCACATGAAGAAGGAATCCTCCATCCCAGTGTATGGTGGAGGTTTGGCTTGTTAGATATGGGTATTTCTTGCTCTCTCCTGAGTTTCAAGGGCTTGTCCCCCAAACTTCAAGGTGAGCCAAGGGATTGTTGCAAAGAGTTATTTCACTGCCTCTGTGCCTTTCTTTCAATTATCTCTCTTGCAAGTGTCTCCTCTCCCCGGCAGGCTTTTCAGGGTGCTGTTTTGCCTTCTCTGCTTTCAAGCAGGATAATTGAAACAAAGGCAGGGAAGCAGTGAATTAACTCTTTGCAAAAATCCCTTGGTGAGGGGTGATCTTGCTCCCTGTGTTCAAATTTAAAAATCTGGGACATTTACATGTTTTTTCTTGAACCGGCCGGGACAGCTTGAATCCCGGAAAATCCCGGAATACTGGGACATATGGCAACCCTATGGTGGAGAGTTGCATAGATGGTGATATTTCTGGAAATCATGGGGAGCCATTGGGGCTAGCCAGAGCTTTTTCTTCTTTCATGTCTAGGTCAAATTTTAAATTGCCAAAGTGAAGCCAAAGCCAAGAAGGTTCTCATTGGTACATGTTTCCGGTATTTTGTGTATGAGACCAAAGACACCAGGACAGCTGAATAGCTGGCTTAACACAACTTTATTACATGCTGGTCAGAGGGAACATGTGGTAATGGCGGACGAACAGCTCAATATATACAGTGGCTATACATTTGAATGTGGCTCCTTGACAGTCTATTGGCTACTGTCCGCGTGACGTCATTTCAGGTCACGCCCTTCTTGTCCAGGTGAAGGTGATGGTGGGAATCTTCCCGCGCTGTTGCTCTTAGGTGAGTCTTGGACCAATGAGCTTGGACGCTCGCTATTGCCATCTAGTGGTCACTAGCTCGCGTCCTATTAGGGTTACAGAGATGCAGCTGAGGTTACAATGTTACACATGGAAAAGGTTACATTGGATACACATGGATAGGTACATTGTTTAAAGGCACATGCTTTAGAACACAACATCCCTCCCCCCTAGGATGAGACGAAGTCTCTTAACCAAGATGGTTTCTTGCACTCGCGTTTGGGCCACGATTTGGGTTGGCCCACCCGGGGGCCGCTACCGCTTCCTTGTTCCCTGGACCCTTGTCCTGTAATGGGAGAGGGAGACTTGTTAGTGGCTTGCTGCGGTTTTGCAGCTTTAGGGGAAATGGTAGATTCCGTTGTGGGCGAACCGGGGGCACCAGGGGCCAACGTAAAACCCCTCTTCTCGCTTGGATGGGTGGGGGACCACTCCGAAACCCCCCCCGGTTCTGTAACTCAAAATTAAACTCTGTTGGGGAATCCCGCGGGATATCTATGAGGATGAATTCTTCCTCCTCCCCCCTTGGTGGGGACTCTGGGCCCCCCTGTCCTCCCCCTTGGGCTAAACGGGTGGGGGAGAACCCTAACGCTGAATTTGCCCCAGTGCTGTCAGTGCCCTGACTTCCTGGGACCCGGTTCCGGAGTTGGTCCGCGTGCCGCCACCAAAGGAGACCTGTGTTGGTTTCCACGCGGTACGACATGGGACCGGTCTGTTCCACAACCACCCCCGGTACCCAGGCTGGCCCCGCGCTGGCGTAGTTTCTGCAATGCACCGGGGCACCCACACTAAAACTCTTTGTGGCTTCTATCCCGATGTTCCTCCCCTTGTCTTCAACTCTCGTGGGATCTAGCCTAGTGAGAATGGTGGCCAGTTTCCTGCGCATTAAGAGCTCCGCGGGGGAGTATCCTGACGCCAACGGGGTGACCCTGTACCCTAGCAGAAACTGACACACTTGCAGGTTGAGGTCCCCGGGGCCCATGCGCCGCAGCGCGTCCTTCATGGTGCGTACGAGGCGCTCCACTTGGCCATTGGTGGCCGGATGGAAAGGGGCGGAGGTGATGTGCCAGATGGCGTTAATCTCTGTGAATGCCCTGAACTCAGCGGACGTGAAGCAACTAGCGTTATCGCTAATTAGAGTGTCGGGTATGCCGAACGTGGAAAAAATTCTCCGCAAATGCTTTATTGACGCGGCCGAGGAGGTGCTCGTGACTGGGATGACCTCCAACCACTTAGAGAAAGCATCCACAACAAGGAGAAACAGAGTTCCTCGGAACGGGCCCGCGAAATCTACGTGTATCCGGGACCACGGCCCCTTAGCCGCGTCCCACTCCCTGTGGGGAAGACGGGCCTCCTCCAGTCTGGAGCATTGGCAACTCTCACAAGTGCCGACCATGTGCTCGATGTCGGCGTCTAACTGGGGCCACCAAAAGTAGCTCCGGGCCAGCGCTTTGGAGCGCACAATTCCGGGGTGGCTGACGTGCAGCAGTTTAAGCACCCGCGGCCGAAGGGATGTGGGAATCACCACCCGCTGCCCCCACAAGAGACACCCCCTCTCTAGGGACAGCTCCAACTTTTTCCTGAAAAATGGGGCGAATTCTTCCGCTGGGGAAGACACTGGCCACCCTTTCTGTACCCAGGAGCTAACCGCCGTCAACGTCCTATCTGTGCTTGTCGCTTTAGCGATATCGGCGGGTACTATGGGGGGCGAATCTAAGACTTCTATCATGAGCACCTGGCGGTCCGGCTCCTCCTCGCCCCCGTGGCTGTGTGTCTGGGGGAGGGGGGACCTCGACAGGGCGTCCGCATGGCTGATCTCTCTCCCGGGCCGGTACACCAACGCGTGCTGGTATGCGTTGAGAAAAACGGCCCACCTGAGCATCCTCGGGGACAGGATCTGTGGCGTGGGCTTATCTGCGGTGAAAATGCCTAGTAGGGGCTTGTGGTCGGTCACGATGGTGAAGGGGCGGCCATAAAGAAAATCGTGAAATTTTTTGGTCCCTGCAATTATCGCCAGCGCTTCCCTGTCTGTCTGGGCGTAATTCCTCTCCGCTTGGGACAGGGACCTGGAGTAAAACGCTATTGGGGCCTCCCTCCCGTTTTCCAACACGTGGCATAACACTGCCCCCACCCCCACCGGGGATGCATCACAGATCAGTACCACCGGCCGTTTGGGGTCGAAATGGGTCAGAATGGCGTCAGACGCCAGGAGTTGTTTCAGCTCCGTGAATGCCCTCTCCTGGTCATCGCCCCACTTCCATGCCGCATCTTTCTTTAGCAACTTGTGAAGCGGCTCAGCCACCGCAGCCTTCCGTGGAAGGAAGGAGTGGTAGAAATTTAAGAGCCCTAGGAACGACTGCAACTCGGGCTTGGATGTGGGGCGAGGGGCTTTCTTGATGGCGGCCACCTTGGATTTGGACGGTTTGATCCCCTCGGGCGTTACTCGGAACCCTAAGAACTCAACCTCCTTCGCGAAGAAGACGCATTTGTCTTTTCGCAACCTCAACCCCGCCCGTTCGAATGCCGCCAGGACCTTGTTTAGCCTTTCAGCCAACTCAACTTCACTCCCCCCCGTTATCAATACATCATCAAAATATGGTAAAACGCCATCCAGCCCTTTGAGGAGGCGTTCCACGAGCGACTGGAAAATCCCGGGCGCCGAGTTCACGCCGAATTGGAGGCGCGTCACCTGGAACGCCCCCTTATGCGTGACTATGGTTTGTGCAGCAGCTGCGGCAGGGGTTACCATGAGTTGCTGATAGGCCTGTGCCAGGTCGAGCTTAGCGAAACACTTTCCCCCATGTAACCTGGCTAGCAAATGGCTGACCACCGGCACCGGATACGCATTTGGGCGGATTGCCTTATTAATGGTGCACTTATAATCGGCACAAATGCGAACCTCCCCATTGGCCTTCAATGCCATGACAATTGGAGTTTCCCACTCCACAGAATCATCAGGAACAACAATCCCCTGGCCCACTAATTTGTCCAGTTCCGCCTCTATTTTGTCCTTTAGTGCAAAAGGCACTCTGCGCGGTTTGAGTCTTATTGGGCGGACCTCCGGGTCCAGGTCGAAAGTTATTGGGGGTCCATTGAATTTCCCAAGTCCCTTTTTGAAGACTTCGGGGTGCGCGTCGCACACCTCCTGTATTGGGTCAGACCCAACGGCGTGCACCCCCCCAATGAACAGACCCAGGGGCTGAAACCATTGAGTCCCGAGGAGGCTGCAATTACCCCCCTTAAGAACGACTAGGGGGAGTTCCGCGGCGTGCCGCTTATACTGGACCTGGAATTTCCCCACCCCCAACACCGGGATACTGTTCCCTTGCACGTCCCGAAGCGTGGACCTCAACGCTTTGAGCTTGGGCCGTACGTGGGGGGCAATTCTCAAAAACTCCCTCTGGGAAATGATGGAATATTAGGAGCCAGAGTCAATCTCCATCCTAACAGGGGGCCTTTGCACCAGTATCTCAACAAAGTAACGGGGGTGTCCCATGGACACGCTGAAAACCGGGGCGTCGTCGTCGCTGTCGTCGGAGATGCGGCCCACGCCGTCCTGTTTCCTCGTGGGCCGGGCGCCATCCTTTAGTCTCGTCGAGCGGTCTGGCCTCGCTGAGCGGCCGGGTGAGCTCCTCCGGTCCTTGTGCCGTTGTCTGCAGACCTTGGCGATGTGCCCGCATCGCCCGCAGTTGTGGCACTCGGCTTTTCTGAACCGACACCTGGCATGGTCGTGAGCCGCCCCGCAGCCGTCGCAACGCCGGCCCTCCTTCCGGACCCTCCGGACGTCCTCGTCGTCGCTGCTTTCGGCGGACGATTTCGAAATTCGCCGGGCTGCGGGCACCGAACTCTCTGTTTTGTCGGCCTTCGGCCACCAGTCCTGGAGCTCTTGCACCCCGGCCTTCGTGGCTTCCGCGGCCTGTGCCGCTTTCAGGACCTCCTTCAACGTGGGGGGCGGCTCCTGATTCATCAGCGTGCGCTGAATCTCGGCGTCCTTCAGGCCGCATAGCACGCAGTCCCTGAGGGTGACTTCCAAGTTCTCCCATTTGCATGGGCCGGCAGCCAGATGCAGGGCCGCTACGAAGGCAGCGACCGACTCTCCAGGCACTTGGACTCGCCTCCAAAACGCGCTCCGAGCGGGAAACATCGCCACCGAGGGCCGGAAATGGTCTCGCAACACCTTCAGGAGCTCCTTTGCCTTGAATTCAGCCGCCTTTTTGGGTGCGATGAGGTCAATCAATACCCTCTTGCCGTCGTGCCCGAGCATTCTGGTGAGAATGGCTCTTTTCTTCGTCTCATCCGTAACCTCGAACTCCACCAGCGCGCCTTGGAAGTCCATTTCGAAGAGTTCCCAATCTTGCGGTTTCTTGATGTCGAAACCGGCATATGTCTTGGTCCCGTGGGCAGCCATGATCCCACCTTCGTCACCAATTTTGTGTATGAGACCAAAGACACCAGGACAGCCGAATAGCTGGCTTAACACAACTTTATTACATGCTGGTCAGAGGGAACATGTGGTAATGGCGGACGAACAGCTCAATATATACAGTGGCTATACATTTGAATGTGGCTCCTTGACAGTCTATTGGCTACTGTCTGCGTGACGTCATTTCAGGTCACGCCCTTCTTGTCCAGGTGAAGGTGATGGCGGGAATCTTCCCGCGCTGTTGCTCTTAGGTGAGTCTTGGACCAATGAGCTTGGACGCTCGCTATTGCCATCTAGTGGTCACTAGCTCGCGTCCTATTAGGGTTACAGAGATGCAGCTGAGGTTACAATGTTACACATGGAAAAGGTTACATTGGATACACATGGATAGGTACATTGTTTAAAGGCACATGCTTTAGAACACAACACGGTATTAATCAGCCAACCAGCAAATGAGCCGGATTCTGCATCTCTCCACATTCACACAGTGTGTTGTTGTCTGCCAACAGCCCCCACTTGAGCATGTTGGTCTTACATTTAGGGACTCCACCCCTCAACCTGTTCAGGGTCCTCCAAGTGATGTTAGGAAGGTTGGGTTCCTCAGCCATATCCTCCTTCAGTGTTATTGCTTGTCCAGTGAGCTCCTTCCTCCATCTTCCAATTTGGTTTTGCTCTTAAGTACCCTTAAGAATGCTTGTTCTTTCTACAAAGCTCTTCCTAGATCTGAGTCACAGGACTTGAGACACATACAGTATCCATTTAGAGGAAGTTGAGGGTCATTCTCTAAGTTGCTTATGACTCTTGGCCAGGGCCGCCATCAGAAATTTCTGGCCCCTGACTTAACAATCATATTGCCTGCCCCCCCACATTTTGGCCATGCCCCTCTGTGGGCATGGCCAAATCTGTGGGTGTGGCCAAATTTGGCCATGTGTCATGCCTGCCACAACATAAATGTAAAGGTTTCCCTTGCTTGAATGAAAGCCAGTCATATCCGACTCTAGGTTTCAGTGCTCATCTCTGTTTCAAAGCCAAAGAGCCAGCGCTGTCTGCTTCTGCAGACATTTCTGTGGTCATGTGGCAGGCATGACTAGACACCGGAGCACACGGAACTCTGTTACCTTCCCACTGAAGTGGTCCCTATTTGTGGTCCCCTCCTCCTTCTTCTTTTCTTCCTTCTTCGGCCTGTCTTCCCCCTCCGGCAGCAGAAGGGGCCACCTGAGGTGGCAGCAAGGGAGGCCTCTGAGCGGTGTGGTGCGGAGGGGGTGGAACTAGGAAGGGAACGGAGCACTGGCGACGCCTCCTCAGCTGGCACACGCACAGACACACATGCACACACACACAGAGAAGGAGGCAGAGAAAGACTCCCCTGCTTCCCTCCCTCCTGCCCTGCCTGCCTGTGCCTGTCCGCCTCACACACAGCGAAGGGCGTGATGGACAGAGGAGCGCAGGGAGAGGGAGGTGAGACCACCAAGCACCCCAGCCCAAGCATCGGGGCGCAGTTGCCCCTCCTCCACAGCAGCCACCTCCGGCCCCTGTGTGGGGTCTGCCGGACTGGCGCACCTCGTGGGATGAAGGCTGAAGTCTTGAACCCGGATATCCAGGTCAAGGTGGAGGAAGCCCTCTGGCAGGGCATGCGCAGTGGCGCTGCCTGCCACCACTAAAAAAAAATTAAAAAGAAGTAAAAAATTAAGGAAAAGAAAAAAAATTCACATGCCGCTGCCTGGGCCCCTTCCAGCACTGGGCCCCGGATGGCAGCCCCCTTGTCCCCCCCCCCCCGGATTGCGGCTCTGCTCTTGGCGACCACTGCTACTTCTCTCTTTATCTTAGGCGGAGCAATACCAACAAGAGGATATATTTTCTCAACTAGCATAGGTTTGAGGCATCCTATCACTATATGCATTGTTTCATGTCAATTTGTTTCATGTGTGTGGATGCACTCAATACTGGAGCATATACTCCTCTGCAGAGATGCTCAGGGTCATAGCTGATGTATGCTGTGTGGATGGCTTAGCTCCATACAGGTGGTCAGAGCTGATAATACTGGATGGATAAACCAATAGTCTGACTGAGCTTGGAAGAGGTTTCTGGGTTTCTGCAACATCTCTGATTGTTCTGTGGGAGTTCCTGCATCATTATCATTGCTCTGATCATTTAGTTTGAGTAGGGAGGGTTTCATTGCTTCACAATGGTAAAGCAAGAGTGGTCAACATGTAGCCCTCCCGATGTTCTTGGACTGCAACTACATTCAATCCCTGCCAGATAGTAAGTGGTGAAGGATGATGAGAATGGCCCTCTAGCAACATCTGGAGGGCTACAAGATTTCTACTCCTCTTGTAAAAGGCTTTTTAGTTATCTGGTGGAATGAGTGCTGTTGGGGTTGGCTTCTACAGAACAAGGAAGTCAGGTTTCTCATGCAAAGTTTGACCTCCTGTAAAAAAGAATGCAATGAGAGCAACTTTGGTGTAGTGAACAGTGATGGAGTAGAACAGATGATCTGGGCTCACATCTCCATTTAACCTTAGACACTCACTGGGAGATGGCGGTATTAATTTTAAAAACACTCCTTAACTACTTCACATGCCTTTAAAATCCTAGTAGGGTTGCCGTATATCAAATGTAACTTGTTGGCACAAAACACTCAGACAATTCTCCTGGGATTTGTTTGCAAATAATTAAGAAAGTCCTTGTGACTAGAAAGAGTCTCTTATTGAAATACTGATATTGTTAATATCAACATCTCAATTCCTCTCTCCTGGCCATTTTTCTTTCTTCTATGGGACTGCACTTTGGATGGCCATCCACTAAGGGATTTTTTCCTGCTCTACTAGCAGTATACAGTGGAACCTCAGTTAACAAATTTAATGTGTTCTCCAGGACCTTTTGTACTATGAAAAATTTGTAAAGCAAATTTTCCACAGGAATGCATTCAATGCAGTTTCCCATAGGAATGCATTGAAAACCAAAATTTGTTAACCTTTCCAAAATGTTTTGTTAACCAAGCCATTATTTTCTATGGATTTCCTTTTGTTATGCAATTGTTGCGTTAAGCGAGCCATTTGTTAAGCGAGGTTCCACTGTAGTTGTCAAAAGAGGTAACAGTATGTTTCAGTCTAAGGCAGTGTTTCCCAACCTTTGGTTTTTTGGACTTCAATTCCCAGAAGCCTAAGTCAATTCCCCAAAGCACTGATCAGCCAATGTACTGACTTAGGTTTATGGCAAGGGTGCTCATACTTTTTGGGCTGCAGGCCAGTCACGTGGTTCCTCCCACTGGAAGCGGAAGTAAAATGCAACCGCACCAAATGCTGCCATAAATGTGTTTATGACAGCCACAGGTAATTTATGGCAGCACATGCACTGGCACATTTTACTTTTGTTTCTGAGAGTGGTGAAGGCAGTGCAGGCCAGATGATTTGGCATCGAGGGCCGGATCTGGCCTGTGGGCCTCAGTTTCAGAACCCCTGGCTTATAGTAACTGAAGCCCCCCTGTGGGGTATGTGACCCACATTGGGAACCACTGGCCTAAGGCTACCCTGAATGATTGGCAACCCTTTATCTAATAAGATTAGGAAACCCATTGCAGTACACGCCAACAACGGTGAAACCAGAAACCTCTCACCTCTGACTTGAGTCTGGAGCCCCCTTTTGGCACTTGCTGTTAAAAAACAGAACCTGGTGCACAGATCTGACCATGGGTTTTGGAACTTGTTTTTTTTCTTCCTGTACCATCAACATCTTTTTAAACACTCATCCTCATAAAGATCTGTAGAGGGTCAAAGACTCATTTATGTTTGTGATTTTTTTTAGTGGTCTAATAAAGAAATTGCCCAATATTTCCTCCAGATTGTATAAAAGGACCACGCTGCTTTATTACTATTTTTGTAGTGTTAACTTGTTAATCTGTTGTCTATACCAACGATGTGTAACAATGCTTGAGCATTGAGTCCTAAAGGGTTTAGGACTGTGGTGGATCAGTGGTTAAGAAGCTTGCCTTGTTATCTGGAAGGTTGGCAAGTCGGCAGTTCAAGACCCCGAGTACTGCATGACGGAACAAGTACCCATCTCTGTCCCAGCTCTTGGGGACATGAAAGGAACCTCATTTGGGTGCCCCCTGAGCAGAGTTTCTCCAGCAAAAATTTTATTTATTTATTTATTATTTATCGTTAAATTTTTATACCGCCCACTCAGCCAAAGCCGACTCCGGGCGGTCCTTTCAAATCCTTTCAACCCAGAATAATTTCTGACACAAAATTATTATTATCTTTACCTTTATCTTAAATCCACTCATTGTCCTCTTTTTCAGAGAGAGGCCCCTATATACAGTAAGTACTGTATATCACTGCCTCCTCTTTTGCAAAAAACAAACACATCCTTTGATTTTCTTGACATGTGACAGAACTTGCTTTAATACGGCATCATACAAAAATAACGAAACTTTGGGATATTATTGTACCCAGGCTGTGAAACATCCTTCTAAAAGAAACAACCTGTGGGCTGTCCCTCATTCTTTTATCATTCTATCGTAAGGTAAAGACTTTTCTATTCAAATAGCTATTTGACGGCTTATCAGCGTGCAGATGAAGGCATTTTTTTATTTTTAAAAAAATCACTTTTAATTTAATTGTGTGTTGATATTACACAATGTTAGTTATTTTTAAAATCTTGCTATGTGTTACCTTGTGTCCCACTTTTAGAAGAAATGCAGGATATAATTTAAATCACATAAATACATGAGTATTTTATCTTTTTCTTTTTATGTTCTAGCTGAAAGCCAGACGTTTAGCCCTGCTGGACTTTACCTACAGAGGACCTGCCTGTGGCATTTTGGTTGTTCCTTCAGGGCAACGGGTGTTGGAACTGGACAGCGTTCCCCCTCTCCTGCCTGGGGAGGTGGGCGATGGCAGGCCTTGGACCACCACTTGCCTTCATCCTGACAGTGTCTCTCCAGTCCTTTTTACAGCCTACACTGGGTCAAGGTGGGTGCTCCCTTCCCTGCCATAAACATGTTATGCTATACAATATCATTCATTCGTTCATTCCCCCCCCTCTCTCTCTCACTCATTCATTCGCTTCCTTGTTCATTCTCTTGCTCACTCAATTTATGTACCACCCCATAGTGCAATACAGTCTCTGGGCTTTAACATCATGCTAATATAATCACAAAACAGTACAATACATACTCTAAAACATGAACAGGAGCAAGGGTGGGCAGGTTTAAGGAACAACTTTATTCTAAAACCCACCAACTGTAATAATAATCATCTGCTCTCTGTTTTATTGATTTATGTAATTCAATGCAGGAGATAAAGAGAGGCATATTGTCGTTGCTGTTATTAAAATTAGAAATGCTTGCTGATCTACTAGTGCTAATCACTCAAAGATTGACCAGTGGACCTAGCTATCTTCTGCTCATCTATGAATTACAGGATGCTGTTAGAGCAGGATCACTCATGTTTTTAAAAGTTTTTAACTCGATTTTTAATTGGTACAGGTGGGAGATAGTTTTTTTTAGTGTTTTTAGGAATTTAAAGGATTTCTATAGTTTAAACGTTGGGGATTTTATGTACACCACCCAGAGTCTCATGTCGATTGGGGCGGCTATACAAATTGAATGAATGAATGAATGAATGAATGAATAATACTTGTTGTCAAATAGAATTACGTTTAGGGAGATAGATTCATATTGGGTCTAGTGTCCATGGGTGTGTTTATTCCCAGTAACTCATGCTGCTTTCTGGAGATATCAGGTTAATCAGAAAACTGTTGTCTGAAATGGCCTGGAAGATTTCTGTTGATCAAGCTTAATTTGAAGCCAAGAATATTTTGTTGTGAAAAGAGAACTGTAATCCCCTAACAGGAATGTGTGAAAGGTTCTCTAGAGTTTGCCTCCCCCTCCCCACTGCAGTTAAGTAGACTAGGGTTTCTTTGGTTATAGTCTGCCAGGTTATTCTGCTATGGTAATAGAGGACTAAATGGCTTTGGGTGGTGAAGTCCACAGGGAAGGGTGATGGTCCCCAAGTGGATTACATCACACTTGAATCCATCTAGATGGAGGACAGCAGCTCCATCAATACTGGTCTGGGGCCGATGAAGACTTTGTGTGCCAAAAGGGCTCACGACCAGAAAATGATTTGTGGAACTGGAACAGCAGTAGAGGCTTCACACTGTGATGCAGAAGGCAAATGAAAGGCCACTGCATTATATTCTCAGTATTATCTTCATGGCTGATTGCCAATATTCAGAATTAGCTATGGCACAAGAAGAAGGAGAAGAAGAAGAAGAAGGGTTTTTCAACCTTGGGGCCCCAGGTGTTCTTGGACTTCAGTTCCCAGAAGTTCAAGCCAGCACACCTGCTGATTGAGGCTTCTGGGAATTGATGTCCAAGAACATCTTGGGGCCCAAGGTTGACAAACTCTGGAGTAGACAATGCCTTTATGGACTAGGCCTTACGTGAAAGCAAAATGCTTTCAGGGTGTGGCTCAGGTTCTGTCAGCCCAAGGAGTGCATTTGAGCAGACGCACAGAGGGTGCGGATACTGCAAAATGCCGAAGGAGATGAAGGAGAAACTTGGTTGCTCCATCTTAGACCTGACCTGCAACTCCTGGAGCAGTGCCCAGCCTGAGATGGAAATTGGAATGCCTGAGAGCAGAAACTGCCTAACTAAACAGGAGCCACACCTCTCCCAGGAGGGACTGAAAGCAATGGCTTCAGTGTGACATGAAAGCTGGAGACCTAAACTGACTCACCTTCTCTTCCTGGAAGATAAGGCAAAGCAAATTCATTGCCTAAATTCATATACATTTCTCTCTTTCTCTCTCCCATTCACAAATAATAAATTAATGTCCTTTCCTTCTGCCCTGTTCTCCAAACAGGGGGGCTTTGGGTGGAGTGTTCCAAAGTAAATATTTAAGCTCTGCTAGGTATCTCATTCTCTACTACAATATAGTTGCCTTGTCCTCTGTTGAGGGTGCTGTAGTGACAATGGGAGGGACATAGGGATGCAATTCTCACTT
The DNA here is from genome assembly GCA_035047345.1 of Bradypodion ventrale. Lineage (NCBI taxonomy): Eukaryota > Metazoa > Chordata > Lepidosauria > Squamata > Chamaeleonidae > Bradypodion > Bradypodion ventrale. The sequence goes on from JAWDJE010000002.1 coordinate 194,026,205, forward strand.
GCTTCATGGTATTTTTCTCAGAGTTCTCACACTAACAAGAACAATGTCTTATTAATGTTCACTGTAAAATTGCCCATTAGTCCGGCCAGGTTATCCTGCTATGGTAATACAGTAGACCATACTGCCAGAGATTCAACACCGAGCATCAGACAGCAGTTAATTAACCTGACAGCCCTGAGGACTAGGGACTTTTGGTGAAGACCACAGGGAAGGGTGATAGTCCCCAAGTGGGTTAAATCTCATTTGAATCCATCAGGAAGGAAGGCAGCAACTTCATCAATACTGGCCTGGGGCTGAGGAGGACTTTGCATGCCAAAAGGGCTCAGGATAAGAAAGTGACTCACAGGGCTGGATCAGTGGTATGGGTGTCGTGCTGTGACACAGAAGGCAAATGGAAGGCCACTGCATTATATTCACAGGACAGTCTTCATGGCTGATCGCCATGATGGTCGCCAATATTCGGAATCGGACACAGCACAAGAAGAAGTAAAATTGCACAGATCATTAATAGGTCTTATTAATTCATTTTGGATGTAAAAATTGAATGAATTGCTTAAAACAAATTTCTGCTTTCTTAAAAATTGTGAACAGAGATGGGTTGTTTGCATCTTTCTGGATAGATTATTTACAGCTTTTGTAATCATCATGCTTTTGAGTGTCCTGTGGGTCCATGTATTTTGGTTCTGACAGGGAAAGAAGTGTAGAGGTGTTCTGTGCAAATTACAGAAACTTTGAGGAAGAGCTTTTGTTTTTGTTTTAAGCTGGAGGCATGGACTGACATAGGCATCCTATGATAGGCTAGTCAATGAGAATGAGAAATTTAAAATATATTATTGTTGGATAATCTTTGCAGGGTGATGCGGCTGGCATGGAGCCAAGGATTAAGGCTGAATGTAAGCCATCTTAAATTCACCTCCCCCCCTTTTAGTTCAGCTATTGAACAAATACTCAGGCACAGCTTTAGAAGAAGGGACACATAAATACAAGACTTGTATTCAAATAAAATTGTCAGGTAGATGGCAGTGTATATAACGCAGCCATTTACTTCATCTTAGTTGCAAAAAAATAGAAAGAAAGAAAATCTCAAGCACATTGTGATTGCAAGAAGATGCTGGGTTACTATCAGAGACTAATACATTCTGAGTTAGAAACAGAATGAACTAAACTGAATAGCTGAACCACCTGGATAGAATAGACAGACTACTATACACCACCCACCCACAGAGCTCAGCATATTTACAGAGTGGAAGGCAGTTACTTCTGATTGTCTACATTCAAAATAGGTAATGTCTATGTTTGTTAAATGCTGACCTTCCCATCTCCATGTTCGTATGCAAAACAAACACTAAGCATGATGGCATTGCCTGCTGTAAGCTCAGCAGTTCTTTCCACTCTTAGGAGGTTTGTGCATATTTTCAAAGAGTAGCTAAAAGACAATGGTTTTGGGTGAAAGAGAAGTGTTACTTGCGTTAATCTACTTTGCAAACTCTGGCCTGCATTAACAAGAGCACCATATGCAAATCATGGAACAAAATAATTCTGCTCTCTTTTATACATCTGGAATAGCAAGTTCTGGGCACCACATTTGAAAAAGGATATAAGCTGTAGTAGATATCCAGGAAGGTAAGGACAACCACATTCTGTTGTGGATGAATGACCAGGGCATGTTTAGTTGGGAGAAGTGGGTACCTTTGATAGATGTCTTCTGTGATGAAGGTGTAAACTTGTTCTCTATTGATTCAGAGGGCAGGGTTAAAACAAACACATAGGAATGGCTAAGAAAGCAAATTTCAGCAGGAGGCAGTGGGTTCACTTGTGCAGAAGTGAACTTTTAAATGTAGAAGCTGTATGAGCCTTTCTCAAGGAGGTTGTGGTTGCATTCTTCATTGTGAATCTTGTATTGAGCAACCAGTAAGACTAGATAAGGGGTCCTCAAACTTGACTCTCCAGGTGTTTTTGGACTTCAGTTACCAGAAGCCCAAGTCAGAGCTGATCAGGGATTCTGGGAACTGAAGTCCAAGAACATATGGAGAACTGTGTTTGATGATTCCTAGGCTAGATGATCCTTAAGTGGTCTTCTAACTATGATATTTAGGACAGACACATACTAACCCCTTCTTTCTCTGGTTCTAATTCTGTTTTTTTTTTTTTTGGTTTTTTGTCCCTCAACATGAAGGTACACCTAACAGCACTACAGTGGAACCCACTTCATTACCGATTTCTTCTTCAAATGGCCTTTCGGTACGTCTGTGTCTTTGGGTTCCTTTTGGATATGAAATGAGTACTGTAGGTGGGAAATAGCTAATAATGTCAGAAAGCAATGATTTATCCCATCCTTAAGGGATGGCCAGCAATGACTCTGGTAGCCAAGTGTGGGTGGATTATTGGTTATATATAGTTTATACTGTACAAGCCACTTCTTCTGTCCAAAAATGTGGATTTTGATCCATGAAAAGTCGTAATGGAACACATTTTTTAGGCTTCAAAGTGTCACAGTATTTGTCCTTTTTTAAAACCACCACCCCCTTTTAATTTCGCCAGCATTCTGAGATAGATTAAAATGACCTCTTTTCTAAAGACAGAATGGAAAGGCATCCATATGTGTACTTCACCTCCCAGAATTCCCAGCGTAGCCATGTTGGGAGGCCATTTATGAGTACTGTACTATGGGTACAAAAAGGTAACTATTCCAAGCTCTGGAAGCAGGCAAGTTGAAACATTTGTTTTTTGTGGCAAAGTGGGAATGCTGTGTGGAACCCAAATCACCACCACAATGCAAGGAGAGACAAAATTATACAGCAAACACATAATGCGGGAAATAATCCAGGATAGGCTTTTGTTTGTTCCTTCTGCTATGATCATTGATGATTGTAGTGGTGGCAGGCACCCCCCAAAAAAACAACAACAAACAAAAAAACAACAACCCATGTTATCTGAGGGTTTTTGGGATTTGTAATCAAACAAAACAAAACAACCCAACCCCCAGGCAACTCCCAAACGTTTCTAAAATCTGGCTGGCTACATCATGGGCTGTGATGAGTTGGGTTTGGGCGCCTATGTTAGTGTTAAAAGCAGAATGAAAGGCTGAAATCTAATAAACATTGAAAGTTTGTATAAGTTTCATAGTTGATACCTTGTTGGCTGTAGTAATGGACACTAGTAAGTGGTGGGCATCAGCAGGTTTGCACCAATTTGCCAGAACCAGTATCAGAAATTCTGGCTGGTCCCGCCCATCCAAGTTTTGAAATAAAGTAGTCCTAATCCGGGTGCAACACAGGGCTTTCCCCCTGGCCACACCCACAGTGTAGTAGTAATTTTTTTTTGGAGCCCACCACTGACACTAGTGTGCCATTCAAGTCGGTAGTTGGCATCTGGTTGCTTTACTGGCCACTAATTTGCTTGCCACAATTGGTTTATCCACACAAGCAGTTGATTTTCCAGACAGTCCCACAACCAACGCTACATCTCTTGAACTATGCAGTGCAAATGCCAAAAGGTTGAAGGAATATGTAGAGTTTGTGTTGTAGCTGTTTTGCAGTGTTTGATCTCATGCCTCTGTAAACTGTCCACCAATGAGTGACCATGTTTTCTTCCACCATCTCTCCCACCCATCCCCATGGTAGCCCTCAGCACTAGCAGCAGCCATAGCCGTGCCTTGTGTCATTGGAATACCACTATTGATTGGTCTTCTGGTTTTCATGGGACTCAAAATTCGTGAGAAGCGTCAAACAGAAGGCACTTATCAGCCGAGCAGTGAGGAGCAGGCAGGTGCCCGGGTGGAAACAAATGCCAACCTCAAGCTGCCCCCAGAGGAGCGACTCATCTGAGATAGGGAAATGGCTCCAGTCTTGGGTCCCAGCTTGGAAGGAGCTACTCAGCACACAGAACTAACAGGGAACATAAATAGAGACCAGTGGTGCTCAGACTTGTGGCTCCCAAGCAGGTTGAACGGGAGAAGTTCCAAATGCGGCATCAGGAGCTTTGAAGTCCCTTTCGGGGCCCGGAAATTTCAAAGAACTGTGAATGGGTCCAGACTGACTGTTTCCAGTAGATCTAACATCTTGGGTACAGCCACAGCTTCCCTCCCCTTTATACGATGATGCCAATGGTACATTTTCTGTGCTGATCAAAAGGAGCAGCTTTCTTGCTTGTGAAAAGATGGGTTCGTGGCTGGAGATGGGATGATCTGATGCCTTTTCTGGAGAGGAGAATGAAAGGAGTTGGCAGAGAGGAGGGGGGTTGTGCTGCATTTTAAGTGTCTTGACCTGTGGAGCTAGAGGCTTTGTTGCCTTTTAAACATTTTTTTTTAACAAGGAAGACTGTATCACGCTGTGCCTTTTAAATATGCCACTATTTAATAAAAGATGGATCTCTCAACAAACTTTGTGCATGGTTGTGTGATATTTCCATGTTAGAAATTGCTAACTCAAGCCAGGAGATAGTAACTTGTTCCAGATCTAACAGGTAAGATAATGTCAATATGCAGATTGCACTCTGTTCTGTGTCAACTTTGCCTATATTACTTTGGCTATAAAACAAGCACGACTTGTTTTAATTAAATTATGTTGGAATCAATTCAGATTGTCGGCATACAACAATATTCATTTTGTTCTCTTAATCTGTATTTTACATAGGTGGTGTTTTATATGCATGATGTTGTAGAAAACTACATAGTCCACTTAAAACTCTGCCTATCCCAAGAAGTTGGTTCCCTATTTGTAAAATGAAAATGAGTGTGCTATAGTAGCTGTATGGAAATGATTTATTTCTTACTAGCATAAGTGCCCATCTTTGATGGTTTTTTTTTGGGGGGGCTCAACCCATGGGGGGGGCTTGGGGAGGGTTTTTTCCTTTTTGCCTCCCCCCACACTGTTTGTGATGCCCCCTGGCTCTCAGTAAAGGAACCTGGGCAGACTCACCCCGCCGTGATGATGAGGGAGGAATGGTAGGTATTGGAGGAAAGAAAGATGGGAGGGTAAGAATGAGGGAGGGGGGAGGGAAGGAAGGGGAGAAGAATGGCTGGAGGTAGGGAAGGAAGGATGAGAGCTAATTACCCGGCCTTGCCCACGGGGTGTTTGTTGTATGTTTAGGTTTTTCAGACCCTGATACACCCCAACACAGAGAAACTCTCTCTCTCTCTCATTCAGGCACACCCACACAACCACAACCCACTGTCTTGTGCATTGTCTTGCACACACACAGACACACACTCCCTGTCTCTGTGTCTCACTCACACAGCACTGATGTACATTGAAAGTGTCTTGTTCCAGGGCTGTAGAGGCTTAAATGGAATGGGTTTGTTCCATCTGCATCAGGACCTTTCTCTGTCAGTCATTCACTTTCAACCAATCACAGTCCAACATGCAAATCAGCTCTCTCCAACATTCTGTTTCCAGCCCTGGCTGTTAAACTGCCATTTTTTCTCCCATGGCACCATGGGAGTTGTAGTTTCTGTTCTCCCCATTTTGTGGGGCTTAGGCCCCACTCTCAGCCCCCGGACCCTTGCGGCGCTGATCTCGGGGACAAAAGGTAGGTGTGTGCGGACCATTATGGGATAGGCTCCAGGGGTGTAGGTACGCATTCCGCACATGTACGGCCACATCCCTTCTTTATAAGTATAGATATGTTGCTTCTGTTGGACGGGTGGCGGTGGGTGGCGATATTTATATAATGCTATTTTGGAACTGCCGTGGCTTAGTGGTTAAAGCGCTAACCTTGACTGGAAGGTTGGCAGGTCAGTAGTTCAAGATCTGAGTACTGCACCACAGAGTGAGCTCCTGTTTTTGTCACAGCTCCTGCCAACCTAGCAGTTTGAAATCAAGAAATTACAAGCAGATAAATAGGTACCTCTTTAGTGGGAAGGTAATGGCATTCTGTGGGCTCCAGTGTCTAGTCATCCCTGCCACATGACTACAGAAACATCTGCAGACGCAGACAGCACTGGCTCTTTGGCTATAAACAGAGATGAGTACCGAACCCTAGAGTTGGATACGACTGGCTTTTCAGCAAGGATGATCTTTACCTTTACCTAATGCTATTTTATTTGCTTTACCATTGTAAAACACCCAAAGTAGGAATATCTTTTCCAGATAGACAGTATATGAATGTACCAATTTCTCTCTCTCTCAAAGAGGAGTGACACCTGCTGCAGAGAAGGAAGTGATTGCCTGCTCTCTTGCACACTTGATTTTGTGCGTGCGTGCGCACGCGCAAGTGCAACAGAAACTCTGAAGTATTTGAAATGAATAAAAAGAGATCAACACAAGCCTCTGAAGCCCAACAATTGAAGCAATGCCAACAGCAGGTTGGCTCTGAATTGTTCAAGACCGAATCAAACTTGAGTCTCAATGGTTTGGAACCATAGCAGGGAACATTTGTGTAATCATTATCATTTTTTATGATATTGGTCCCAAGATCTGCCTTCCATGGGCTTCTTTGTTGTTGTTGTTGTTCAGTCACACAGTCGATTCTGACCCTTTGCGACCCTATGGACCATTGCCCACCAGGCACCCCTGTCCTCCACCATCCTCCTCAGCCCACCCAGCTCTGTGCCCATTGTGTCTACAATACCATCTAGCCATCTCATCTTTGGTCACCCCCTTCTTCTTTTGCCCTCCATCTTTCCCAGCATCAAGGCTTTCTCAAATGAATCCTCTCTTCTCATTTGATGTCCAAAGTACTTCATCTTCATCTTTACTATTTGACCTTCCAATGAGCAATCAGGGTTGATTTCTTCTAAGATTGACCTATTTGTTCTCCTTGCTGTCCAGGGGACTCTCAATACTCTCCTCCAACACCACATTTCAAAGGCATCTATTCTTCTGCACTCAGCTTTCCTAATGGTCCAGCTCTCACACCCATACATTACCAGGGAGAATACCATTACTTTGACTATACGAATTTTTGTTTGCAATGTAATGGCTCTACTTTTCACTATGTCCTCTATACCTCCCATTTTACAGATGTTGCCTCTCTGCTATGTTGCGGGCAATCCCATTCATCAGAGCCACCAACCTTCTCTCATTTGGCTGGAGGGCTGTTGTGGGGGAGCCTGAAACTCACTGGTGGAGGGATGGCCACAGTAACACACTCCTTGAAAAGCTCACATACCTCAGGGGCCCTGTTAAGGTCACAACATGTCAGGATGGCGTGGATGGCACAAAGCAACAACAATAATCAGGCAATAGGTGGCAGTACAAGACAGGAGGAGTTGTTCTAACCCTCCCCATGTGCAAGGCTGCCAGTAGAGATGCGAATTCAAATAAGCTCTGCTGAAAAACAGCCAACACTGCAGCCATTTCTTGAACGAGGCAGGGCCCCCAAGAGCAATCAAACCTACATTTCACCCTTTCTTTCAGAAGGCTTAATACCAGTCCCCATCCCCCCCCCCCCAAGTGTTTGGATAATGTTAGCTTCTCCTCCTCCTCCTTTAAGGGAGTGAGAGAGGCGGGAGATTTTCTTGACATCATCTAATGCCATTCTAAAATATTGGCATAGCCCAGATGGACATAATTTTAAAAATGCCATTCAACCTGCCAATCAGAACATTCTCCATAACACTCAATACAGGTACAGTACATGGTGGGTCTCTGATACCTCCCCTGTGATGCCTTCCTTAACCTAGTGCCTCTTCTACCTCTTGGATCACAACTCCTGTTTGACCCATAACTAAGCAGGCTGAGCATTGGTAATGAGATTTGTGATCCAGCCCATTGGGGGAGGACAGGTGAGGGAAGGCTAATCTTGTAGCATGCGGCTCTTGTTTCATTAGCAGCATTTAATGTCACCCCTCCCTCCCCACAAACTGTAAAACTGATTGCCTATAATGTAAGGTAAAGGTCACCCTTGCTCAAAAGCCAATCGTATCCGACTCTAGGGTTCAGTGCTCATCTCTGTTTATAGCCAAAGAGCCTATAATGTAAATACTGTACTGTGAGTATGTTGTGTATGGAATGTAACCACATACTTGTGCCTTTAAGATTGAATGTAACCGGATCTACAGGAAATGTATACTTAAACCAATTGTAATGATACATTGTATTCAGCTGTATGAGAATGCGAACTGCAACCAGAGATGGTAGTAGTGAGCATTCAGCTCACATGGTTCAAATTCCCCCAATCACCTCCAGCCGCGGGAGTCTTGCTCGACACAGACACACCTGGACAAGAAGGGCATGACTCAGGATGATGTCACGCCAATAGGAGCCAATAGGCTACCATGTAACCACATTCAAATGTATAGTGACAGTATTTTAAGAGCTGATCGCCGCCATTACCTCGTGTTCGTTCTGTACTTCATGCAATAAAGATGTGTTAAGCAATTCTACAGCTGCTTCAGGCGTCTTGATTCCAGAACACCAAATTGGTGACGAAGGTGGGATATGGCTTCCCACGGGATCAAAACAACACAGCCCGGTTTCGACATCAAAAAACCGGAGGAATGGGAGCTGTTTGAGATAGATTTCAAAAGCGCACTGATGGTGTCTGACATCTCGGACGAGGGGAAGAAACGAGCCACCCTCATCAGGATGCTCGGGTTCCCGGCCATGAAGATTCTGGTGGACCTGGTGTTGCCGAGAAAGGTAGACGAGGTCCCAGTCAAACAGCTCCTGAAGGCATTGTGGGGCCATTTCCAACTGATGGTCTCAATGTTCTCGGCTCGGGACGCGTTATGTAAGAGAGTGCAGTCCCCCGGAGAGTCTGTGGCGGCCTTTGCGGCGGCCCTCCATTTGGCTGCCGGCCCATGCAAGTGGGAAAACTTGGAAATCACCCTCAGGGACCGCATGCTGTGCGGCCTGTGGGATGAGGAGACCCAGCGAAAGCTGATTAACAAGGAGCTGCCACCAACCTTCCACAAGGTCCTGAAGGAAGCGCAGGCAGCCGAGGCCACTAGGGCCGGGGTTAAGGCATTCAGAACAAGGCCCCCACAACCCAACAGGGCAGCGGCCCCAGTGCAAGCGGCCATGTGGGGGCTCCACTCCTCTGCGGAGAGTAGTGAGGATGAGGACGTCCGGAAGGTGCGGAAGGAAGGTCGGCGTTGTGATGGCTGCGGAGCGTCCCACGACCAAAGCAAGTGCCCGTTCCGGAAGGCCGAATGCCACAACTGCAGACGGAGGGGCCACATCGCCAAGGTTTGCAGGCGACGGCGCTGAGAATACAAGGGCCCAGCAGAACGTCCCCTGAGGAGACAGGATGGCACCCATTCCCCGAGGAAACAGGATGGCGTTGGCTGAGTTTCTGACGACAGCGACACAGAGGTGCATGGCGTATACCGACGGGTCCCAGGCGACGACAGCATGGCAGTCCATAGTGTGTCCTTGGGACACCCACATTTTTTTGTTGAGGTACTATTGCAAGGGGTCCCAGTTAAGATGGAAATAGACTCGGGGTCCTCATACTCCATTATATCTCAGCGGGAGTTTCTGCGCATTCCCCCCAATGCGTGACCCAAGCTTAAGGCTTTAAAGACTCATTTGCGGGACGTTCAGGGCTACGGGATCCCAGTGTTGGGAGTGGGGGAATTCAAGGTGCAATTCAAACAATTCCGGGAGAAACTGCCCCTAGTAGTCCTTAAGGAGGGGGGATGCTTACTGGGAACACAGTGGTTCAAGCCCCTGGGCATTGTGATAGGGTGCATCCATGCTGTTGGGTCTGGTGTCAGAGCCGACCCCATCCAAGACGTGTGCAACGCACACCCGGCAGTGTTTGAGAAGGGGCTCAGGAAATTCAAGGGGGCCCCAGTTTCATTCGACCTGGACCTGGAAATCCGGCCCATTCAGCTCAAGCCATGGAGGGTCCCATTCGCCCTCAAGGACAAAATAGAGGTGGAACTGGACAAACTGGTGGGCCAGGGGATCTTGGTCCCAGTGGACTCTGCGGAGTGGGAAACTCCTATTGTGACTGCACTGAAGCCAAACGGGGAGGTCAGGATTTGTGCAGATTATAAATGTACGATAAACAAGGCAATCCGCCCAAATGCATACCCGGTGCTGGTTGTTAGCCACTTATTAGCTACGTTGCACGGGGGAAAGTGTTTCGCTAAATTGGATTTGGTGCAGGCGTACCAACAGCTGACCGTAACACCGGCTGCCGCCGCTGCACAAACAACTGTAACCCACAAAGGGGCTTTTAAGGTCACACGCCTGCAGTTCAGCGTAAATTTGGCACCCGGGATTTTCCAGTCCCTCATGGAACGTTTGTTAAAGGTGCTCCCTGGGGTTCTCCCATATTTTGATGATGTGTTGATCACAGGGGGGAGTGTGTCAGAACTGGCCAGGAGGTTGGACAAGGTTCTATCAATTTTCGAAAAAGCGGGGTTGAGGTTGAAAAAGAGCAAGTGTGTGTTCCTAGCGAGGGAGGTTGAGTTCCTTGGGTTTAAGATAACCCCTGATGGAGTAAAGCCCTCCGAATCAAAGGTTGTGGCTATCCAAAATGCCCCTTGACCCACCGCAGGCATTCCTAGGGCTCCTGAACTTCTACCATTCCTTTTTCCCAAGAAAAGCATCCATTGCGGAGCCACTGCATAAGCTTCTTAAGAAAGATGTGGTTTGGCGGTGGGGAGACAGTCAGGAAAAAGCGTTCAATGAGTTAAAGCAACTTCTGTCTTCAGAAGCAATCCTGACCCACTTTGACCCCAAGAAGCTGGTAGTTCTAGTCTGTGACGCCTCACCAGTGGGGGTGGGTGCAGTGTTGCCACATGTTGGATAACGGGCGGGAAGCCCCGGTTGCATTTTACTCCCGAACACTTTCAAAGGTGGAGCGCAACTATGCGCAGACAGATAGAGAGGCCCTCGCCATAGTGGCAGGGACAAAGAAATTTCACGATTTTCTGTATGGTCGACCGTTCACCATTGTGACCGACCACAAGCCCCTACTAGGTATTTTCACCACAGGCAAGCCCATGCCCCAAATTCTGTCCCCCAGAATGCTCCGTTGGGCCATTTTTCTCAATGCATACCATCACACGCTGGTCCACCGGCCGGGCAAAGATATCAGCCATGCCCCAGATAGGAGACCCGGAGTGTGAAGTGGAGCAAGACCATCAGGTGCTCCTGATTAAGGCCCTAGATTTGCCCCGATAGTGCCCACAGACCTCGCCAAGGCCACGGAGAAGGACAAGACCCTTTCCCTAGTAAGTTCCTGGGTGCAGAAAGGGTGGCCCGAGGCTCCCCCCACGGAGGAGCTCGTGGCTTATTTTAGGAAGAGAGTTGAGCTGTCCACAGAGAGGGGCTATCTTCTATGAGGCCAGCGGGTGGTCATTCCCAAGTCATTGAGGTCAAAAGTGCTCAAGCTACTGCATGTCAGCCACCCCGGGATAGTTTGCTCTAAAGCTCTGGCCAGAAGCTACTTCTGGTGGCCCCAATTGGACGCTGACATAGAGCACATGGTCGGCACTTGCGAGAGTTGCTAGAGTTCTCGACCCGAAGAGTCCCGACTTCCCCACAGAGAATGGGACGCAGCCAGAGGACCGTGGTCCCGAGTGCACATAGACTTTGCGGGTCCTTTCAAGGGCTCCCTCTTCCTGTTAATTGTTGATGCATACTCCAAATGGTTGGAGGTTATCCCCCTTATCCCACAAGCATGTGGATAAGGGGGATCCAGTTGATATTGTTTATCTGGACTTTCAGAAGGCTTTTGACAAGGTCCCACACCAAAGGCTCTTGAATAAACTTACCAGTCATGGAATAAAGGGACAGGTCTTGTCCTGGATCAGCAACTGGCTAAGGGACAGGAAACAGAGGGTAGCACTAAATGGACACTTCTCCAAGTGGAGGGAAGTAAAGAGTGGGGTCCCCCAAGGTTCAGTACTGGGACCCCTGCTTTTCAACCTCTTCATAAATGATCTAGAGGTAGGAGTAAAAAGCAAGGTAGCCAAATTTGCTGACGACATTAAATTATACAGGGTAGTGAAAACTGTGAGAGATTGTGAGGAGCTCCAGAGGGATCGCTTCACACTGGGGGAGTGGGCAAAACAGTGGCAAATGAGCTTCAACATTAGTAAGTGCAGAGTGATGCATGTTGGGGCAAAAAACCCCAATTACATTTATAAACTGATAGGGTCTGAACTCTCTGCGACAAACCAGGAAAGGGACCTTGGTGTCCTGGTGGACAACTCAATGAAGGTGTCAACCCAGTGTGCCTCAGCAGTGAAAAAAGCAAACTCAATGCTAGGGATCATTAGGAAGGGTATAGAAAATAAGTCAGCAAGTGTCATTTTGCCTCTTTATAAATCTATGGTGAGGCCCCATCTGGAATACTGTGTACAGTTCTGGTCGCCATACCTCCAGAAGGATATTATGGAGTTGGAGAAAGTGCAGAGGAGGGCAACCAGAACGATTAGGGGACTGGAACACCTTCCTTACCATCTGAGGCTGCAACGGTTGGGCCTTTTCACTCTTGAACGACAGCGTCTAAGAGGTGACCTGATTGAAGTTTATAAAATCATGCACAGTGTGGACAAAGTAGATAAGGGAAAACTGTTTTCCCTATCGAACAACACTAGAACTAGGGGACACTCGATGAAACCTTTGGGTACTAGTTCTCAAACAAATAAGAGAAAGTACTTTTTCACCCAGAGGATTACTGGTCTATGGAACTCCCTGCCAGAAGAAGTGGTGACAGCTGTCAGTCTTGACAGCTTTAAAAAAGGATTAGACAAGTTCATGGAGGACAAGGGTATCAATGGCTATAATTATGGATACTTAAGGACAACCTCTGGGTTGGAGAGATAGGCAGGATATCTCTCAATGCCATTTCCAGGGAATCCTAAGCAGGTGAAGGCATCTCCTTGGGAATTCCCTGAAGGAAATGGTGAGCCACTGTGTGAGACAGAATGCTGGACTGGATGGGCTGTGGCCTGTTCCAGCAAGGCTGTTCTTATGTTCTTATCCCAATGTCCAGCACCTCGTCAGCCGCAACTGTAAAGCAATTGCGCAAGGTGTTCAGTTGTTTTGGGATACCAGACGTGCTTGTGAGCGACAATGCTAGTACCTTCACGTCTGCGGAATTTCAGACATTCATTGAGAAAAACGCCATTCGGCACATCACCTCTGCCCCTTTCCACCCCACAACGAACAGTCAGGTAGAATGGCTGGTGCATACTACAAAGGACGCATTGTGGTGGATGGGCCCCGGGGATCTGAACCTCCATCTGTGCCAGTTCCTGCTGTGCTACAGGGTGACGCCTCTCCCATCGGGGCTCTCGCCTGCAGAGCTCCTCATGCGCAGGAAACCCACAACACTTCAGACGAGGTTAGGTCCAACCAGGGTGGAGGATAAGGGGAGGAACATAGAGTTAGGAAACACCAAAAGTTTTGAAGTAGGGGAGCCCATATACTGTAGGAATTACGCAGCCGCAGGGCCAGCCTGGGTTCCGGGAGTAGTCATTGAACAAATGGGGCCAGTTTCGTACTGTGTAGAGACCAGCACAGGTCTACTCTGGAGAAGGCACACTGATCAACTCAGGTGTAGGGTTACCGATAGGCTAGATACGGAAATGCAGCCACAGGATTCAGTGTTAGGGTCCTCCCCCACCCGTTTATCCCAAGGGGGAGACACAGGGTACCCCTCGGATACAGATGCAGATCATCAATTCTCTCCTAGGGGGGAGGGGGTTTACACAAATCCATATCCATTGGACACTAGGGATACTCTGAAAGAGAGGAATGAGTTTTATGAGGAGGAAGAGTTTGTTTTTGATTTTTGAAACCAGTTTTTTCTTTGGAGTGGTCCCCCACCCGTCCGAGCGAAGAGCAGGGTTTTTCGTTAGTCCCAGGAGCCCCCGGTTTCTCGATGTTAGAATTCATCCCTACTCCAAGCTCCCAGTCAGGGTCGCCGCAAACGCGCACCCCCACTTCTCCACGTTCCCAGTCAGGGGCCGCATAAACGCAGCAAGCTGCTAACGAGTCTAACTCTCCTATTACAGGGCAGGAGCCAAGGGAACTGAGAGGAGCTAGCACTTCCGACCCAAGCACAGCAGCCACGCGTCCCAAGCGCACATGCGGTAAACCACATTGGTTGAGGGACTTCGTCCCATCTTAGGGGGGAGGGGTGTTGTGTATGGAATGTAACCACATACTTGTGCCTTTAAGATTGAATGTAACCGGATCTAAAGGAAATGTATACTTAAACCAATTGTAATGATACATTGTATTCAGCTGTATGAGAATGCGAACTGCAACCAGAGATGGTAGTAGTGAGCATTCAGCTCACATGGTTCAAATTCCCCCAATCACCTCCAGCCGCGGGAGTCTTGCCCGACACAGACACACCTGGATAAGAAGGGCGTGACTCAGGATGACGTCACGCCAACAGGAGCCAATAGGCTACCGTGTAACCACATTCAAATGTATAGTGACTGTATTTAAAGAGCTGCATCGCCGCCATTACCTCGTGTTCGTTCTGTACTTCATGCAATAAAGATGTGTTAAGCTATTCTACAGCTGCTTCAGGCGTCTTGATTCCAGAACACCAAAAAGTATAAATTGTATGGGCTGTTCTTCCATTATGTTTCACACTCAACCAAAACAACAATACCAAGCTTGGGGATTTGGAAGGCAGGCAGGCTCCATCTTTCTTCCTTGTTATTGCTGTATATACTTTATTATACTTTCCTCACAGGGACTTTGGCCCTTTCCTCCTTCTTTTTGTTCTCCCGTTTTGCTATAGTTTAGAGAACTGCTGTCTGTTAATCTTTTGGCTTTTACAACAGCTGTTCTTTTTATGCCCATTCACTCCCTTAGGATGGGTTACTGTCAAATCTTGGCCAAATTATTATTTTTTCAACTACAGTTCATGAATGAAGCTGAGAGGCTGTTCCAGACACTGCTTTTCTCTCTCCAGTCTTATTCTTTGGAAAGCAAGTTTATTCCCTGTATGGCCACTATAATTCAATAGACGCAGGAGTTCTCAACCTTTTTAAGCCGGGGGCCGGGTCATGCTCCCTCAGACAGCTTCGGTGGCTTGGATGGCCATTTTGCTCTTCCTCCACCACATGGCACTTCCTGGTGTGGTGGAGGTGGGCCACGTGAAATGGTGACGTGGGCCACATGTTGAGAACCCCTGCACTAGAGGTATGTACAGTGATGCACAGCAGCAGGTTCTGTCAGGTTCTGCAGAACTGGTAGCGGAAATTCCCCCAGGCCATGCCCACTTGGCCACACCTACCTCTATAGCCCATAATGCAGGATGTTTGGCCATGTCCACAGATTTGGCCCCGCCCACAAATTTGGCCAACCCACAGAGTAGGTAGTAATTTTTTTCTGCAGTGCATCACCAATGAAGACACTTGGCCAACGACAAAGCCAAGAAAGTGGCTTCATTTTGGCAGTTGAGAGTTTGATCAGGACATGAAAGAAGAAATCTGTTACTGTAATTACCTTTACTTCAGTATGTTTTTAACTTAACCATGTATGTTTTTAACTTTCATGTAAGCCGCCTTGGGTGATCCATGGATGAGGAAGGCAGGGTAGAAATCTCGTAAATAAATAAATAAATAAATAAATAAATAAATAAATAAATAATCACTGGGTATGTATGTTACTCTGCTCTTCTTAAGATGGATGCCCATTTTCTTCACAGCAGAGTTCTAGATGACTGGCTTCTACAGAAGGTGCCAAAAATGTGTAAAGTTTAAAGAGATGTTATCTGTTTTCCTTTTTGAATTTGAATTGAATTACGCTAGTAATGTGTAGTAAGATGTTCACTCCAAATAATTAATGCAACAGCAGGACAGTCAAAGAAAATGGTGGAAGCACAGTTGTCATTCGAAGAACACAAGACCATTTTGAAGAGGTGAGCTTGAGTTTCCTCCCACGTTCTTCTGACGTGGTGTACCATAGAAAACTTGCTATACTGACAGTACTTCAGGAAGGTATTGAAATGGCATGCACAGTAATAATTTCATGTTGGAGATTACTCTGGGTTGAAAGGATTTTTGCTGAAGAAACTCCGCTCGTCGATGCCCAGATGAGGCTCCTTTCATGTCCCCAAGTGCAGCCCTCAGGTATCAAAATCCGACCTTCCAGTCTCCAGCTCAGCGTCTTAACCACTAAGCCACCAGGGGAGCTGCACAGTGATACAAGCAGACACTTTGGTCAATGTTACTTAATCAGTAGCTTGTCATAATCAGAAGTGTCTGGACGCTGATGGTGACCACTCTGAGCACCTCTTTTAATTACAGAAGTCAAACGTGACTTGTGTTAATATTTTGTTATCATATATTGAGTATTTAAATTTTAATACAGTTTTTTTCTTTCTTAAAATGTGTATACATTTTAGGCACCCTCTGTATATTGCTTGTACTTCACTTGACCATTAATACTTGACTACAAGCAACGGCAGGGACTGCAGTGGCCCAAATGGTTAAGATGCTGAACTCGCTGACTGGAAGCTCAAAGTTCGATTCCCGGGTACTGCACAGCAGAGTGAGCGCCCGTCTCTGTCCCAGGTCCTGCCAACCTAGCAGTTCGAAAGCAAGAAATTGCAAGTAGATAAATAGGGACCACTTCGGTGGGAAAGGTAACAGTGTTCTGCGCACTCTGGTGTTGAGGCATGCCTGCCACATGTCCACCGCAGAAATGTCTGCAGATGCAGACAGCGCTGGCTCTTTGGCTATAAACCGAGATGAGCACTAAACCCTAGAGTCGGATACAATTGGCTTTCGAGCAAGGGTGACTTTTACCTTTATAAGCATATGCATGAACTGACACTGTGGGATGCCCGCATTCCTAGATTGGTCATTACCCTTCCTGATGTGTTCGCTCGCTAACGCACACGGCTTGAGAATCAACACGGGCTTTGATGGAAGAGAAATTGGGTGCGGGCTAGATTAATTGGCATAAATCATAAGAGCCTCGGCTGATGAATTGCGGAGGAAATAGGACAAAGGTAAAAAGTTGCTGACTCCAAGGCTGAACTCACTCTTCCCCTTCTGACCCAAGATAAGGTTGAGTAAGCACACTGAGTCAGCGGCTAAGGAAGTTAATCCTGGAGATAGTTTACATGGTCTTCCGAGATAGGGCAAGAACAATGGGGTTTCGCCAACCCAGATCTTAGATAACTGCGGGTTTGTCCATTAATCACAAGACAATGTCCGGAGACAGGTGTTATCTTGACCCACCAGAAATGCCACATATGCATTAGCCTTCTGTAACGAAGTCCCATGCGCCTTTAGCACGGAACTATCGAGGCAGGGTAATAAATATGCCACCCGACTAGGGCGGGGCTGGACTTCACCGCACAATTCATCTCACGTGTCCTTCCTTGCGGCCAGTCACTCCGAACCTCCACGGGCCATTCCCGGACCGGGCGGCCCTCTCCGTTGGCCCCTGCAACACCGTTGCAACAGACACTATTTTTTTTAAAAAGCTGATCACATAAGAGTACGCTTGCAAATCAGAGCAAAAGGGAATCTACCAGCTGGGGTTTTTCTCTCCCCCCCCTCCCCAAACAGTAGCCAGCAACCAGTTTCAAAAAACCTCAAAAGCAAGGCTTCAAGGGTGATAGCTTTCTCCCACTGTTCCTGCTATCCCCTCCTTTACTAACTGGAACAGCTGTTCAGAAATATACCACCAGCTGCCTGATCAGCCCCTGATCCTTGGTGATGCCATTCCTCAAAAGTTACAAATCCCTTGATTAGAAGAGCTGGCTCCTATGGAGTTCCCTGAATGGTAGGGTGCCTTTTCCACCTAGTGCAGGCTTCCTCAACCTTGGCCCTCCAGCTGTTCTTGGACTTCAGTTCCCAGAAGCCCTGATCAGCAGGTGTACTGACTTGGGCTTCTGGTATTTGAAGCCCAAGAACACCTGGAGAGCCAAGGTAGAGGAAGCCTGACCTAGTGAGTCCTTTTCCAGATAGGAAGCCTTGGATCAGTCCATTGTCAGTAGCCTTGCGTTGAAGCAGTTTTCTTGGCCATTTCCCCAGCCCAACAAGTAAGACAGGGTCATTTCCTTGCATTATATGCACCATACCTGATGGGCAAATGTAGCAATGCATTTACTCCTTTCCCAGAACTAGCTATGTTAGTCTTGACTCTTTTGTCCCCAAACTCAAAGTACTGTATGCAGATCTGTGGTTTATTTTTATTTTTTTGACTATAGCTTCCAGAATGCACACGATAATATAACCGGGAGTTGTCGTGCAAAAATCATAAATGCGCAGAATTCTATCTCAAACTATGAAAGTTTATGTCCATTAAAGTTTAGGGTGAAGCAAGAATCTTTGACCTTTGCCACAATCACCAAGTATTCAAGTCATCTGCAGGCCTGACCTCTGAACGTTAAATTAAGTCTCACATTGTGTTACTAGCTTGATTTCCTTTCCTGCTTTTTGTCTACATTCTTTAAATACACTGGAATTTTGAAGTGTAGATTTTCTGACCAGTTGAAAGGGACATTTGTCCTTCCCATCACCCACCGCCTGCTATGACCACTATGTCTCCCTAACCACTAGCCAGTGGTGGTGAACCTATGACACGAGTGCCAAAGGGGGCACTCAGAGCCCTCTCTGTGGGCGCACATGCTGTCACCCCAGCACAGCGTTCACCACGCCCCTCTGCCCAACAGTAATACTTCCTCCCTCCCCCAGCACAGAGTTCACCTTGTCCCTCTGCCCTACAGCCCAATGGGAGTGCTTCCTCCCTCCCCCAGCACAGAATTCACCCTGCCCCTCTGCCCTACTGCCCAATAGGTATACCTGTCAAGTATCCCAGATTGGCTGGGATTTCCCATATTTCCGTGCTGCTTCCTCTACTTTCCTGCCACCATCCCGTAATTTGACCAGTGGGGAAAGTAGTTACTGCGCATGCACGTATGCACAGAACCCTTCTGTGCATGCGCAGAAGGGTTCTGCACAGGTCCCGTATTTTCTGGAGCCACGCTTGACGGGTATGCCCATGGGAGCGCTTCCTCCCTCCCCCTACACAGAGTTCACACTGCCCCTCTGCCCTACAGCTCAATGGGAGCGCTTCCTCCCTCCCCCCAGCACAGAGTTCACCCCACACTGTTGGCACTTTGCAATAAATAAGTGGTTTTTGGATTGCAGTTTGGGCACTCGGTTTCTAAAAGGTTCACCGTCACTGCACTAGGCAGTCCTGTCACATTGAGGGACTTTGCACTTTCTGAGAAGTAACATGGCAGCCTGTGATAACAGGAATTAGTACCCATGAGATGCCCTGTCCTCAAGTAACTTACAGCTTAGCCTTAGATTGCCCCTTCACCGAAGAACTGAGAGGGTTAGAGGGCAGGGGGTAGCATTCTTGTTTTGACCAGAGTGGTGCACGGACACTCTTACAGTAGCTGACCAGACTCCTCTTTCTCCGTTATTCTATTTAATCCTCATTAAAGGGTTATGTTACAACAATGGCCGCCACCATGTCTTAGTAGTTTCAGTTGAACTTTTGTTTTCATTCATGTTTATTTCTGGGTAGTGGCTGACTTTACACACACATCATCACTTGATGGTAGGACCACCAAGAAATGAGGGTGCATATGCCAATCGTCCCAGGGATAGCTCATCATTCTTGCCCTACATCAGGGGTTCCCAACCTTTTCAAGCCAGGGGCTGGGTCATGCTCTCTCAGACAACTTCGAGGGCCGGATGGCCAGTTTGCCCTGCCTGCATGATGGGGTGGCCATTTTGTCCCAACAGCTTCAAAGGGGAGGCCATTTTGTTTCTCAAATGCCCTTGGAGGGGTGGGAGGTCATATGAAATGGCACCATGGGCCGGATCTGGCCCACATGCCTTAGGTTGGGAACCCCTGCCCTACATACTTTTCCTGACTGGATTTTTCACTCTGAGTGAAAAATCCAGTGGGTGAAAATATCCAAAAAACAAGCTTCTGTGGTTAGCTGAGGAAAAGAGCTTGCTAGTGCAGCAAATTCATCTACATACATGTGCTAACACCTAATGCTGGGAAATCACCTGTCAGCTGAACACAATAGCAGGTAAGCAGCCCTATTCTTTAAATTAATGGAACCTCTGCTTCTAATCACCACAATGTTGTTGTGGATAGATGTGGAGGATTCAATTAGAGCTTCTCAAAGCCTGGAGGTGCCATCTAGCCTTGGGGAAGGGAACTTCCAAAACACTTTCTACCAAAGTGACTTTGTTCCGTTCCAGAAGCCAAATGCAGAAAGTAATTTCTGGCATTATTTTTTAGGCCTCAAATCGTTTCTTCAGCTCTGATACCTTGGACAGGGGCATGGATCTGGAAGCCAAGGGCCATTGTGGGTTGGTGACCTGGCCGAGGTTCGGGACACTCTCTTTGGGAGTGGCCACAGGGTTTCCATTGACTTTCAACTGGAATGGCGCCACAGGTGATTGAGCGCTTGAAGAACTGTTGGCTGGTGGCTCTATTTTTGTAGTGGGGATATCTGGTGCGGGAATATAGATCTGGACCACCCCAGTTTCTTCCCCAGATGTCATACTAGTGCAGCTTTCCGTTCTGTTTGCATTAGGGATGAAGATCTCATGATCTACCTTTGGGGTCCATGGCACTTGTGATTGCTCACAGCTACCAGACTCTTCTTCCTCCCCCGGCTGTTGCAAGGGAACTCTTGCTTTCTGGGGACAAGGAATTTCTTCAGGCTCAAGGATACAACAGTCATGCCTCTCGCTGCTTTGGTCTATGCCTGTGGTGGCCAGCAGCAAAGTGCTCTGTATGTTCTCTTGATCCAGGGAGCTCAAGGCTATCTTGTCCCCAGACAAGGAGTCTTCATCATCTTGTTCCTCATACAAGGGTTCGTAGAGGGTCTCTCTGCTGGTCCCCAGCTGCAACAAACATGAGAGAGTGAATTAACACAGGGGATGGAGAACATCTAGAAGGCCAGATGTTTTGGATGACAACCCCCAACTAAACCTGGCAGGTGTACAGGTACTTGAAATTGGAGACCTTACCTTAGTATAGAAGTTCCTTTCCTCTAAGTTACAGAAATCCAGGCTGCGGGTGCCATACAATGGCCGTCCAGCTTGGCTAGGTTCCAGAAAGTTTAAGGTCTCAAAGATTTCACCTAAGAGATCAAAGCCACCAGAATCCAGAAAACCTGGGTGGAGAATTTCACCACCATCTGCCTCTGAACAGCAATCAAGTGATGCCAGGCTGGAAGAAATGGAATCATCCCTGAGAAAATATGTATATTGCACAATTGAAACATAAGAAGTCATATAAAAGGGACACGTGAAAGCACTGACATTTCAAAAGGCAACATATCTCACAATGAAAGTAGCATGTAAAACAAAACAGGAACCAAACATGGGAGCACAGTGTAAGTCTCCCTTGCTTGAAAGCCAGTCGTAACTGACTCTAGGGTTCAGTGCTCATCTCTATTTATATCCAAAGAGCCAGCACTGTCTGCACCTGTAAACGTTTCCATGGTCATGTGGCAGCATGACTAGACACCGGAGCGCATGAAATGCTGTTACCTTCCCTCCAAAGCAGTACTGTACCTATTTATCTACTTACAATTTCTTCATTTCAAACTGCTAGGTTGGCAGGAGCTGGGACAGAGACAGGCGCTCACTCTGTCATGCAGCACTCAGGTCTCGAACTGCAGACTTTCCTGTCAAGTCCAGTATCTTAACCACTAAACTACCACAGTCACTTCAGCTTTCCCTACACAAACATAGGATTCTGGCCATTGATTTATTCTTCAATTTTTATGCCTGGAAGATGGGGAAAAAGTGCTTGTGAGATTCCCCGCCCCCAGGCGCCAAAATGTTTGGACCAGATTTGGTTACCACTTGGTCATGAACTCACATTGGACCAGCCACACACTCTACCTCCGACCCACCTTGTAGGGTTGTGGAGATAAAGTGGTGAGGAACAGAACCATGTACATTTTCTGGAATTCATCAGAGGTTATAAATGTGAACAATAGTAAGTACCATAACTTTAGGGGAGAAGCAATATTCAGTAGAACCTCGGATAAAGTCCAAACTCCATTCCCCAAGTTTGGACTTTATCTGATTTTGGACTTTATCCAAATCAAATGGGCAATGCATCGGATAATGTCCAAAAATGGGCTTTATCCGAGGTTCCTATACCAAATAAAGTCCATTTTTAGTGGTTTTGGACTTTATGCGATGCATCACGTGTGCATGAAAACGGCGACTTTATCCGAACCGGACTTTATCCAAATTGGACTTTATCCGAGGTACCACTGTTTACTGTTTTGCCTCAGCAGAAGCATTCTATTTGTCATCCTCCTTTCCCTGTCCTCACAATGTAGGAAACAACGTACTTAATGAACTGGATTATGTCTCATGAAGGTTTATCCTTAATATGATTGACTTAGCTCCTGCCAACCTAGCAGTTCGAAAGCAAGAAATTGCAAGTAGATAAATAGGGACCACTTCGGTGGGAAGGTAACAGCGTTCCGTGCGCTCCGGTGTCTAGTCATGCCTGCCACATGACCACTGAAACGTCTGCAGGAGCAGACAGCGCTGGCTCTTCGGCTTAGAAACAGAGATGAGCACTGCACCCTAGAGTTGGATACGACTGGCTTTCGAGCAAGGGAAACCTTTAAGACTACTTTTTAACCCCGAAAAATCTGTGCCAAAGTCGGGGGTCGTCTTATAGGACAGGTACTTAACTGCAGCTTGTTTCCCCTTGCTTCATATGTCTGGCGTATATGGTGGGGGGTGCCGCGGCCGAGTCCCTGCTCTGTGCGGGGAGTATGAAGCAAGGGGAAGCAAGCTGCACACATCTTCCTGTACCTCAAGGAGGAGAACATGAGCATGGATTGGCTCTCCACCAGAACCTGCCCATTCGACTCGGAGGGCTGCTCGTCTTCGGGTTGAGTGTGGGTTAATTTTTATTTGGTGTGCATTGGAAGAGAGGTAGTCTTATACGGCAAGTATATTCCAAACTCTATATTTTAACTGGAAAAGTTGGGGGTCGTCTTATACGCCCAGTCGTCTTATACGCCGGAAAATACGGTAATATGAATGACTTTTTAAATGTTTTATGATGGTGGCAGCGAACAACATATTTGTTTGGAACCCAGAAATACCTTGTTGAAAAGATCTAAACTTGATTCCTTTTCAGAATAATGAATGGTGGGATATTCTCTTTAGATGCAATGTTTTTTTAAAAAAAACCTAAATAATAAGTATGGAAAAAATAAGAGCTCTTTGGAACACAAGGCAGGAACTTTCCAGAGGTTGTTGGTGCCACAGCGGATGGGGAAAGCATGCACTGAACATATCTTTGAACATTTGTTTGAAAAAGCAGAGAGACTAAACCATTCATTGTTGTTCTTTTAGTGCCATTTTGGGGCATTTCCCAGCCCAAGTCACGAGAGGGCATTTCTGACTTTACACAGCCTTATTCTAAGCCTCTTCGCCTCTAAGTCTAATTTTGAGCCCTAAAATAGTGGGGGTGAGAAATGCCTCATCTCCTCCCCCCAGTGTTGTGTTGAGCTGTGAGATAGTTAGACACCAAAGCCACACAGACCAGCCCTACGCAATGCCATGATGCAGTCAATGGGGCGACAGAGCTGTGGATGAGAAGAGCGAGTGGAACATTGCTGCAGCCCATTTGCTTATAGCACACCTCACCTCTGAGCCTCCAATTCGGTCCTACTGTTTTGCCTGTGTGGTCGCCTGGGACGAGACTGCAAAGAGAAAGAGACAGAAAGTGAGGCAACCCATGTGACACGACAGCTGTAAGGGACCTGTTGCTCTTTGGCTGCCCAGTATGAGAATATTGGGAGGCAGGAAAAGCCTGACCACATAGGGGCCATTCAACAATTACATGATCTATTTTTTGGGGGGAAATTGACCCCCCATGTAATCCGACCGTAATTTTTGCTTCGAACCCCCCCTTTAAAATTACGTAATCGAGAGCTTTTATATTGAAGCTCTAATTTTTAGAGCTTTTCACTATTGGTGCCTAATGCAGAACGTATCAGTGAGGATTCTCGATGCATCACACCCTTTGCGAAGATATTTTTTTTGCAGGGAGGAATGAGGATGTCAGGTAAGTTCCAAGACTGTTCTTCTACTATCTTCTTTATAAGAATTTTAAATTTCTGTCGGTTAGAAATAGACTGCACAAGCAATTCAATAATCTCAAATCGGATCAAAATTCCCAGAGATCATTTTTAAACCTAAAAAAGCACCATGTTTCGAAACCACAACAGCTCCAAATGGATTACATAATCTATGACCTGATGACACCTCCCCCCCCCCCCCGCCGGTAATTCAGATGGCAGACCACCTCCCCCCCTCGAGGGTCACGTAAATGTTGAATGGCCCCATATCAGAAATAAGTTGTGGGCTACCATAAAAAAACCTTCCTCCAATTCCCCAGAGTATTAATTCCACTTTCAGTTCTTTTAATGTGGTTAGGTTTTTTCCTCTTTTCTCTCTCCCTTTTCTCACTCTTCTTTGCTAATAAATTAGATTTATTCTTTTTTCTTAGTGTAAATAATTTTTCCATCTTTATTTTATTTTTCCTTTTTTTAGTGTTAGTAGGTATTATTTGCACTATCCAGTTTATAATATAGTCAGCATGTATATATCTTTGGTTGATTTTTGTTGTTGTTATTGTATTATTTTTATTCCCCCTTTTCCTTTCTTTTGGTGTTTTGTTTTGTTAATAAAATATATTTTTAAATTTAAAAATAAAACCTTCTCGGCTACCCTGGAGGAGCCTGGGGAGGTGTAGGAAAGGGCCTTCTACACATGTAAAGCTGCCAGGATTACTCATTTCCTAAAGGAGATGATAGTCCTGGATGACTGGTGGAGAACCCTGGTTTCTGTAGGTTTGTGACAGAACCAGCACCCCATTACCAATTGCCATTCTAATCAACCCTTAGTCACAGTGTGGTGTCAGGCAACACACACGCACGCACGCAACACACACGCACCTTCCCAAAGTGCTGGGTGATGGGTATCCGGTTTTGTAAGGTTTCAGACTGCTTGCTCCTGGTGGGCATGATGGGACTGGAGATGTGATCACAATTCAAGGAATAGCCCCGATTTCGATGTTGGTCTGTACTGGACTCCTAGAGGGGATTAGCATTGTGTGGAATATTAGGCCCTGCTGCCATTCTTGTTTAAACTCCTCTCTCATGTTGCTCATGTTTCAGACAACAGAAGAACTATTTTTACTACAAACACTCAAATAAAGTTTCTGGTATAATAGACCAACCATAAGGGTGTGTGGTAAGGAAAGGCAGGCATCAAGAAGGGTATATAAAAGAAACAGAGCACATAAAATCAAGTCATGTCATGTATTGAAGTTTGATTATATCATAGATGTTCATAACAAGGCTCACAGTGGTAAATACCCAGAAAAAGATGTATGTATGTATGTATGTATGTATGTATGTATGTATGTATGTATGTATGTATGTATGTATGTACTTTCTTACTTATTTAATGATTTCCTAACTTGAGGGAAAGAAGAAACAGCTGTGTGGCGCGGCCGGCTGGCTGTAAGAACGCCGCCGCTGTCACTGCTGCCAGACTTTTTCCCTTGGCCGTTCAGCCTGGAGGGAAGTGGACAAGTCTGAGTTTTTGCAATGTATTCCCCCCCCCCCTGCATTACGAGTGGGGCGGCAAACAAGTTGAAATATAACAACAACAACAACAACAACAACAACAACAACAATAATAATAATAATAATAATAATGCTTTTTACCTTTCCATTGAAGTGTTACCCATTTATCTACTTGCAATTTCTTGCTTTTTAACTGCTAGGTTGGCAGAAGCTGGGACAGAGATGGGAGCTCAATCCATCACACAGTACTCGGGTCCCCAACATCTGACCTGCCAACCTTCCAGTTGTGCCACCTCAGTCTCTTATCTCTTTGACCGTTACGTAAACTATCCTGTAGTTCACTGTAATCTCTGTACTGTATAGTCTTAAAATATTCCTTAATATTTTCTGTATGCAGTCACATAGTTAAGCTTCAAGAACAGTAGGTAGGATAGACCAGTAGTTCTCAAAATTTCATAATTAATGTAAACTTTTTTTAAAAAAAGTCACCAAAACTCATGTCTAAAGAAATTCTGCAATGACAGCAATCTTTAGGGACTTCAAAGCTGCTGTCTCTACAGGTTAAATAACATGAGAAAATGTTTGAAACCAGAAGGTGGAATAATCTACCTTTTCCATCAGCCTACTCCGCATATTCTTCAGCCTCATTTTGGCATGGCCTTTGGCCTAGATGATGCAAAGAACAGATGGAAAAGACATACAGCATTAAAAATAAGTTCAAAATAAAAAAAATGCATATGCCTATTTAATTATATATATAATTAAGGTGAGTGACCTGTAGTGCAACCTTAAGCTCTTGTAAGTTTCTGATGCAGCTGCTATCCATTATCCTTTGCCATATTTGCCATACACACACACATACACATACACACACTATATATAGATATACACTGTTCAACAATATAGGTCAAACCCACACCCACTCCCGTATCCTTGGAGATATGTTCCAAGATCTTCCACAGATATCTGGAATTGTGGAAAGCAGTGTACCCCATATTTAAGCACATATACCTGAGTCATAGAAGTGTGTATGTTTGAAAATGCCTCTGTCATTCCACACAAGTGCTAACAAAATGGCTGCCTCTATTTCTTCTAAACATTACATTGTAGACAGTGGCATCCATTTCTTCTAAACATTACATTGTAGACAGTGGCATCTAGTGGCCAGTTCTGGTAATGCACTGTAGGAATACATATACAGTATATTATGTATTTCAGGGATTCTCTTTATAGAACTGTGGAAAGCTGAAACCATGGAAACAGGACCCATGTATATGGGAGGTAAGTGACCTGTAGTGGAACCTTAAGCTCTTGTAAGTTTCTGATGCAGCTGCTATCCATTATCCTTTGCCATATTTCAGATCAAAAGAAGCAGATAGGGGGAGATGGAACAGGACCTTATGGCAGCCCTGTTGATGGCATCTCCAAGTCAAAAAGGAAAGAAATTGCACAAATGCCTTACATATTGGTATACGTTCCTGACTGCAGGATTGGCCTTGTTTTTCATTGTACTTAGCAGGGCTCCTCCACCTTTCTGGGAAGAGAAAAGACCACAGAAATATCAACTGGCCATCCTGCCCAAATGAAGAGATTCCATTAGAAAATTGCCCCTGTTGAAAAGGATTGGGAGAGTGAAGAGTCCTGAGTGTCTAGGGATGACTGAAGGTGGACATATAGTGGGAGAGGAAGCTACCCTAGAATGCTTGAGCACCATTCTCTGCCAGGTACAGCATGAAGGCAGCCTATCAAGCGTCTTCTTTAATAAGAGGCTTCCCATCAGTACAACTGTAATATTTGGATGATGACCTTCAGCTCTGCCCTGGCTCATATTTAACTGCTAAAGCTACATCCATGAGCCCATGGATTCATCTCACTCCTGTACCTAGCACACTTGGATCCATTTAACAGAGAGAGAGAGAGAGAGAGAGAGAGAGAGAGAGAGAGAGAGAGAGAGAGAGAGAGAGAGAGAGAGAGAGAGATGGAATGCTTCCTGTTCCAAAGTGGAGGTCCCCAGTGCTCCAATGCTGGAGGTGATCAAGAGGAAATGGGGCAACCACCTGCCAGTCCTGGTTTGAATTTGGATTCCTGCATTGAGCAGGGCAGTGGATCGGATGGCCCCCTTACAACTCAGTTATTTTGTGATTCTTTGATGTTAGATTCCTACTGCTGTTAAATGCCTCCCACTTGAGAGTTAAGGAGTATAAAGAGTGGTGATATCTGCTCATGAGTAAATTAACTTAGGGCACTCCAGTCTGTTCTTTTATTGCAAGATAGATGTGGCTAGTTCTGTGACAACATTCATACCAATGAATTAATGCCACGAAGAAAGAAAACAGAAAAGTTGAGAGCAACTGGACTTTTGATGACAAGAAGCAGCTAGCAGTAGAAGCCTTTGCTTACCTTTAGGTTCTCCACCCACTGCTGATAGGCATGCATGCTACCTGTGAAAGGATATGGATAAGTACCTATATCATGGCCTATATAGAGGTTGGGCTATGGACTGTATTTTCAGAGAAACATCATATACCTGCCACCATGTGCAACAGTGGTTCAGTATCCTCTGAAGTGCTGGACAACTCTGAACACATTCTTTAAAAAAACACACCGAACAAACAGTGCTCTAGGTAGAAAAATTTAGACACTGTACTGTATCACTGGACACTGGTGGGCATCAGCAGGTTTGCACCAGTACGCGCGTACTGGTAGTAAAAATGGTTGGCCCTGCCCACCTCTTCCTCCTCGTAGAAGAGGCTTCGGAGGGGGCTGACTCCATCCCCCCCTTCATCAAAGGCTTTTTCTGGGCTCCGTTTCACCCCAAAGCACATCCCCAGCCACTCCGGAGTGGCTGGGAAGGCACTTTGGGGTGGAACAGAGCCCTGAAAAAGCCTTGGGTGAAGGGGGAAACGGTTTCAGAGGTTCACTATAGAGTGATGAAAATAGCTCACCTATGTCCAGGAAACTGGATCTTGGTGTCAAGAAAGTGGTTGTGCTAAGATGTAATTAGAGGTTCTCAACCAGGAGTGGGCCATCTCCAGATGTTTTTGTGCCAGTTCTTTGGGTCCAAGACCCCTCAAAAGGCTACTACAAAAGCTCCTCTGGAGAGGACCAAATGATTAAGCCAGGTGTTGAAAAACAAATTCTACTTTAAAAACAACAAATCTCTTGCTAAAACAAGCTGAAAGAGCAGAGACCGATGCCATATTTTAGAGCAGAATGGCACCCTCTAGAGGTGTGATATTTGCCACTTTTGTCTCCACCCCCCAACATGATTGTCTATAGCAAATGGCTTTAGTTTTATCTACTCATTGTTACATACACATGCAAACAGTCAGGTGTTTTTTTCCCTGGTATGACAAGGAGCCAACCATGAGTTCATGTGACTGCCGCCTTGAAGGCTGAAGACCAGCCCAAGATTACTTCAGACCATAAGACAATGCTCCATTCCAGTATTTATTAGAGTCAGGCTGGAAGTTGCGAGAAGCCTCCTGAGAAAGCCTGACAGGTAAACACTGCATATGTCACAGTAGCACTTAACCAATAAAATCTGAAGGGGCCCCATAATCTGTGAGGGCCATGTGACAAAGTGTTGTGGCTTGTCACTCAATGCACTGTGTGGATCCACATCTGCTACTTAACTGAGAATAATGGACTGGATTCTTCATTACCTGGAGAGAGGCTTTGATTGATCTCCTGCTCAAAGAGGTCAGAGAAGTCCTCTCCAGTGTTTAGCTTCTCCAGGCGATCCTCAATAAACTGGTACAGCAGAGAAGGTGCAACATTTGGGAAAGCACAAAGGCATTGAGACATTAGAGAGGGTAGTAAATAGTAGTCCTTTTCTATTGCAGAAAGGAACCTGTTTAAGAAACAACTTAATGTCCTAATGAAATTTAGTGGGGATTTGGTAGAGGTTGTCAAGCTATGGAATAATAAGTCTTAAAGAGAGCACCTTAAGGGGGGTCTTCGAAATAAATAAAGATAAGATGAGTGCCAGATTCAAGGTGTTGGTGTTGACCTATAAAACCTTGAATGGTTTGAGGCCAAGCTATCTGAGGGGGCGCCTCTTCCTCAGGAGTTATACCTGAAGCACCCAGGGATGCAAGCTCCAAAGAGTTACACCTAGAGGGGGGGGAAAAGCAATAACCACACTGAGAGTTTTCTCTGCCATAGCCCTCACCCTCTGGAATAAACTACCAGTGGAAATTAGAACTACAGTATTAACATGTCATAAGTTGCTAAAGACTTACCTGTGTCAGCAAGCCTTTCAAGGCCTATAAGATCATTTAAACTCTGTAGTTTTACCCCTGGATCCCCTTCCCCTTGCCTTCTCTTACTGCTGCTAACAGTGTTTTAAGATTATCTGATGCCATCGTGTTTTGTCTCTTTGGGTTATTTTGGGATGTTTATTATTCGGATTTTTATATACAGTAGAACCCCGTATTGTATAGCAATTTTAATCCATTCCACGGAGATGATCGCTATGCGGTTTTCGTTGTTGTACGATCTTCTCCATACAACGATTTTCCCTATGGGGAAAAACCGTACAACGATGTTTGGTGCTAAGCGTTTTTTTTCCATTGGAAAATAGTTGTACGGATTTTCCCATAGGAACGATCGCTATGCGTAACAGCTTCCCCCCCCTCCAAGCCTCATTGCTATGCGATTTCATCGCTGTATGGGGCAATCATTATATGGGGTTTTACTGTATATTATGATGTTGTATTATATGTTTTATATATTGTAAGCTGCCCTGAGTAGTGCTTGCATCAAAAGGTGGGGTATTAATGTGAATGGATGGATGGGTGAGCCTGAGGGCAGAACTGCACTTCACCTGCCCCATATCAGCCAAAATCTATATGAGGTAAATAACCTGATAGAAGACTCTATCAGGCACAAGCATTCACACTGACAGACTATGGGGGCTGTCATGATGAATGCCTATACTTTCAAATTTACCTTCTCACTACTCGCTATGTGTATATGCTTATATGTGCACGTGAGCACATGTGGGTAGATACACAGGCTGTGAATAAGCAAATTATGAAGATGTTTGCTGGAAATCCTGCTCGGTTCCACCAGTACATACCTCCTTGAAGAGTTGCAGGTGTACGGCCCACTGGAGGAAAGCCTGCATGGCGGTGGATCCTTGCTGCAAAAAACTTTCTTGGCTAAAGGAGATGGGTTGTCTCTGCAAAAGAGAGACAGAGAAAGAGAGAGAGAGGTGGTCATAAGTGTACACCAGGATGGGATGAGCACAGTTTATAAGATGAAAGAAGGTACAAAATGCATGTATGGTGATATGAGACAGAGGATTTCCAGAGAAAATTGTGCATGAAAGAAATGCTGCAAGCCACAATGGTAGCACTGGTGTAATGATGTAACAGGAACCATAGTGGCTTAAGCAGTACACTGTAGAGCAGGGGTTCTCAAGCTTTTTAAGCCGGGTGTTGAATCAAGCTCTTACAGACTGTTCTGGGGGCCAGACTATTTTTTTGAATAGAATTTTTATGTATTTATTTATTATTTATAAATTTCCCACTTTGTGTGGTGTATACACGATTCAGATAATACAAAAAAACCCAACACACAACAAATAAAAAACAAAACAACCAAACAAATACATCCCAAATAAAATAAAATAAAATGTCCACAAACACATTTAAAAAAAAAACACAGAAAGAAAATGGCATTCACACAAAGCAACAACACAATGAATTCAACACCAGTGCCTCCGTTTTTGAATGTAAAGCTTTTTGGTGCTTTCTGATGCTTTGCAATAAATAAATAAATAAATAAGTAAGTAAGTAAGTAAGTAAGTAAGTAAGTAAGTAAGCAAGTAAATAAATAAATAAATAAATAAATAGATAGATAAATGGAGTGCACTCACCAGAAAGTTTTGCATGCACCTTAAAAATAACTCCCTTATTTAAAAAATACTCTCCCCCACAGGTAAACAAAAGGAGCCTTCCTACCTCACCTGCCTCATCTTGCCTCTGCCTCCAGGTGTTTATTTTAACTTTTTAGAATAGATGAAATTGGTTTTCAGTGCATTCCTATCAGAAACCACACTTTGCACCCTCTAGTGGCCATCTGTGGTAATGACCCGACCATCAGCTGTTCTTTTCCCCCACCCTGGAAATGCCATACGCTGCTCTTAAGTTGTCAGAAAAGTGGCAAAAAAAAAGGGGGGGGATTCCAGAAATGGAGAGGTTCCACTGCATTTAAAAATATACAGTACTTCCACTTGGTAAGTAAAGCAAAAGAGGCAGTGATGCGGCTAGCCACTCACTGCCTTACAAGCTTCCGCTGACTCACACATGGAGGACCAGATGGAATGGCATTGAGGGCCAGGTCTGGCCCACGGGCCGTATGTTGCAAATGCCTGCTGTAGAGCTATTAAAACCAGCTAGCAATAGCAATTAGACTTATGTACCACCTCACAGCGCATAGTGAACTCTCTGGGTGGTTCACAAGTTAATTAGCATTTTGGTCCCAATACGCTAGGTACTCATTTTACCAGCTTCAGAAGGATGGAAGGCTGAGCGAACTTCGATCCCTGACAGGATCAAACTCACAATGTTTTGGCTGCAGTACAGCAGTTTAAGTACTGAGCTACCAGGGCTATTGCTCCTGCCACTGCTATTTGGGTCTCTTGGTATCTGTTGCTACTTCTGCTGCTGCTGAGAGAGAAGTACGCCCATGAACAGAAAGCCCACAGAGATGAAGACAGTCAATGGTGGCAATTTCTGTTTATCTTGTAGCATATATCCAGTTACTATTTATGCATTTAATAATGCTTGTACCTGCTTGATATGAGATGATTTACCTTACTCTAAATATTTTTCCTGGTTGTTTAGAAATGAAAGATTTTAAATGTTAGACCATGTTGTATTTCAGAGAATAAAAATGCTATCTGTTTAGATCTTTAAAAAGAAAATAAAATAACCTGCCAAAATCCTGTTGCATTGTTCCACGAATGCAGTGGGAATGGTGCTTTTTGGTAAGATGTGCATGATTTGAATGCAATGAAACAAACTCTCATTCAGAAATTAGAAAGGGAATATGTCACCGACATTCCCATTACACATGCAGATCTGCCCAAGAGGAGTTTGGCCACTGAATAAGAGCAGAGCAGAGTTATTTGGGAGCACAGGTAGCCTTAGACCAGTGGTTCCCAACGTGGGGCCCATGCCCCACATGGGGACTTCAGTTCCCAGACGCTTAAGTCAATACATTGGCTGATCAGTGTTTTGGGGAATTGACTTAGGCTTCTGGGAATTGAACTCCAAATATAAAAGGTTGGGAAACACTGCTTTAGACTAAAAGACAAACCGTACATCACAGACCACATGTCACATTTAGTGCTCGGGAAGACCTTAATGTATGAGACATCAGACCTGGAAATGAAGCTTAATCACAAAACAGAAGCTCTGTTTCCAAACTCCCAGAGGTAGGAAAAGTTCTTCCTGTGACATGTAGACTCTTTTAATAGTTAAGGAATTTCCCCTTCTAATTATATGCTCTCTACACTCTACAGTTCGGCGGTGTATTGCACAGCTTGGAGTTCTATCACCTTTTTGAAAAGCGCCATGTGTAATTTTATCAATTAGCTTATTACACATAGGTAAAGGTAAAGGTTTCCCTTGCTCGAAAGCCAGTCGTATCCGACTCTAGGGTGCAGTGCTCATCTCTGTTTCTAAGCCGAAGAGCCAGCGCTGTCTGCTTCTGCAGACGTTTCCGTGGTCATGTGGCAGGCATGACTAGACACTGGAGCGCACGGAACGCTGTTACCTTCCCACCGAAGGTAAGTAAGACATTTTTTAAAAAGCAAAACAACTGCTACATGAATTAAGTGAGTGACTGACTGTGTGTGTGTATGTATGTATGTGCGTGCACACACAGATAACAAACATATCCTTTTCAATTTGCCTTTCTTGAAAAGGAATTGACTTATTCAGAGAGTGAGTGGTGTAATTACTGGTGAATCAATGTACCCAAAACCTGCCTAATTAAAAAAAAAAACCATTTGTCTTTGGGCTTTGGATACTGATCAGTACAATAAACTGCTTTCCACATTCATGTTTACCAGCAGCTTGTTTCAGGTACAGTATGTTTTAAAGTATCTTTGCTTTGGTTGACAATTCTACTTAATTACTGAGGAAAATAGATCAGCGTCTTGTACTGGATCAGCAACTGGCTAAGGGACAGGAAACAGAGGGTAGCACTAAATGGACACTTCTCCAAGCTGCAATGGTTGGGCCTCTTCACTCTTGAACGACGGCATCTAAGAGTTGACCTGATAGAAGTTTATAAAATCATGCACGGTGTGGACAAAGTAGATAAGGAAAAACTGTTTTCCCTATCGCATAACACTAGAACTAGGGGACACTCCCTGAAACTTTTGGGTACTAGTTCTCAAACAAATAAGGGAAAGTACTTTTTCACCCAGAGGATTACTGGTCTATGGAACTCCCTGCCAGAAGAAGTGGTGACAGCTGTCAGTCTTGACAGCTTTAAGAAAGGATTAGACAAGTTCATGGAGGACAAGGGTATCAATGGCTATAATTATGGATACTTAAGGACAACCTCCGGGTTGGAGAGATAGGCAGGATATCTCTCAATGCCATTTCCAGGGAATCCTAAGCAGGTGAAGGCATCTCCTTGGGAATACCCT
This sequence comes from Bradypodion ventrale, assembly GCA_035047345.1. Classification (NCBI taxonomy): domain Eukaryota; kingdom Metazoa; phylum Chordata; class Lepidosauria; order Squamata; family Chamaeleonidae; genus Bradypodion; species Bradypodion ventrale. Next base: position 194,060,379 of record JAWDJE010000002.1, read on the forward strand.
GAAGGAAATGGTGAGCCACTGTGTGAGACAGAATGCTGGACTGGATGGGCTGTGGCCTGTTCCAGCAAGGCTGTTCTTATGTTCTTATGTCACACTCATAGTTACAAAATGGATCTTCCTTCAATCATTTATTCAGCTGAATTTGAAGCCTAAATCTGGCCAGAGTGGTCATTCCTGTGGCAAAATCAGATTTGTTTTATCTTTCACATGAACCAGTGATGTACTGTGGCCAGTTCTCAACGGTTCTTGCAAACCGGTCGCGGAAATTCCAGGTCACGCCCACTTGGCTGGCCAGGCCCACCTCTTGGGCTCCCCCTCCCAGTGCCACCGGAAACGCATCCTATTTACCTCGCCCAGGGCTGAAGGCGCGCTTTCACCTCTGCATTTCCCTTGCGACTTCGGCCCTGGGCGAGGCGAATGGGACGCATTTCTGGCGGTGCTGGGAGGGGGAGGCCAGTACCAGCCCACCAACCTGGTAAGGAGCTGACCTGCCAGTAGTGCCTGGCTGCTCTGGGACTCCTCATCCTCATGCAAGCAAGAGAGCAAGGTAGGTTTCTTTTCCCCGGGGGGTTGGGGTTGACAGGTATGGTTGGGGTTGACAGGTATGGTTCTGCAGAACCTGACAGAACCTGCTGCAGTGATGGTAAGGTAAGGTAAGGCTAAAGGTCATCCTTGCTCGAAAGCCAGTCATATCTGACTCCAAGGATCAGTCAGGGGCGTGCTGGCTATGCTAAAAGGGCACTGGACAGGGAGGGAGGGGGCAGTGCCTGGGGGGGGGGGGTACTGCATGATTTCATGGGAGCGAAGCCCAGCTGTTTGTCATCACGGCAGGGGCCGTGGAAAGCCGCCGCCGCCACCCCGGACGCCAGCGCCTTCGGCTCCCTCCCGTGGCCCTGCTGGTCACGGGAGGTGGGGGCGAAGCCCAGCTGTTTTCCATCATGGCAGGGGCCGTGAAAAGCCGCCACCGCCACCCCGGACGCCAGCGCCTTCGGCTCCCTCCCATGGCCCTGCTGGTCACGGGAGGTGGGAGCGAAGCCCAGCTGTTTGTCATCACGGCAGGGGCCGTGAAAAGCCGCGGCCGCCACCCCGGACGCCAGCGCCTTCGGCTCCCTCCCGTGGCCCTGCTGGTCACGGGAGGTGGGAGCGAAGCCCAGCTGTTTTCCATCACGGCAGGGGCCGTGAAAAGCCGCCGCCGCCACCCCGGACGCCAGCGCCTTCGGCTCCCTCCCATGGCCCTGCTGGTCACGGGAGGTGGGAGCGAAGCCCAGCTGTTTGTCATCACGGCAGGGGCCGTGACAAAGCTGCCGCCGCCACTCCAAACATCGGCCTCATGGGAGGTGGGAGCGCGGCTGAGGACTGTTTCATCAAGCCTGGAGTTGTTGGACTTACTGGACACCCGCCCTGGTGGGAGCAGGGCGGAGAGGAGAGACTGGCTTAGCTGCCTCCAGAGCTCCTGGTCTCCTCATTCTTCCCTTAGTGTGAGTAGGAGTGGGTGGAGAGTTCGAGAATAGGGAGATGGACTGGCCTAGCAGCTGTTGATGTTTCCTCCACTGATGAGCTGGGCTCCATTTGGGACATGAGCTGTGCTCTGTCACCTGGGGATTTTTTTTTTTTTAGTATTGAATTGTTAAATGATTTACTATATTTTGTTGTTGTTTTCCATAAGGTTTTACCTATATTAACATGTCCATTGTGTATACAAGCTGATTCTTATTACTATTGATGTTGCTCTGTATTGCTATATTGTATTTTGTGGTTACTGTAATGTAATTTGTGGTTGATTTTTTTTGTATTGAACCTGCTTGTACATTTATTGTATTTACATGTTGTAAGCCGTTTTGAGTGGCACTTGTGTCAGGAAAGCGGGATAGAAATTAAACGTAATAATAATAATAGCCACCAGGTGACATACTTCTGCCCACCTCTGGGGGGCGCCAATCACTGGGGCGCACCGGGACTTGTCCCTGTGTCCCAAATGGCCAGCACAGGCCTGGGTTCAGTGCTCATCTCTGTTTATAGCCAAAGAGCCAGTGCTGTCTGTCCCTGCAGATCTTTCCATGGACATGTGGCAGGCATGCCTCAACACCAGAGTGCATGGAATGCTGTTTACCTTCCCAATGAAGTGGTCCCTATTGAGCTACTTGTAATTTCTTGATTTCCAATTGCTAGGTTAGCAGGAGCTGGGGCAGAGACGGGAGCTCACTCCATCATGCAGTACTCAAGAATGGAACTCCAACCTTCCAGTCATTGAGTCCAGCGTCTTAACCACCGCAGTCCATGGTGGCATTTGTTTTGCTAGTCAAAAAGTCACAAGATCCTCCCTGTCTAAACCTCTGTCCTTACGACGAAGATACAATGGCCAAGCGGAGCTTGACTTAAGAAAAACCCCAAAGAGACCGTTCGTGGCAATATATTCACAATAAAGGTCTTCCAATGTGTAATTCCACTTATTTATTATGATGTTTACAGATTTGAAAGTTCACAGGTTTAAAACGTGCCTCATGTGCTAAACTCTTTCTGGGCTACGTTCGCATTGAACGCGAAAAAACAAAATGTAGGAAACTCCGGAGTAAAATTAATTTCTGAAGAAGATGTTCATTGAAAATGTTTTAAACCGGTGAACTTTCAAATCTGTAAACATAATAAATAAGTGGAATTACACATTGGAAGACCTTTATTGTGAATATATTGCCTCGAATGGTCTCTTTGGGTTTTTTCTTAAACCTCTGTCCCCTCCACATGATGAGCTGACTCAAGAGGTCAACCTCGTAAGAATGAAGCCAACTTACTGGGCTAAAAATAAGTGCCTCGCGGTAGCTGCCAAAGAGCAGTGCCTGAGCTCTGAGAAAGGCACGGGCCACTCCGTCCCCTGTGGTGGCTGACTGTTTTTTCAGCTGGAACTTCAAAAGAGAGACCTGAGCAAGGAGAGGAGAATAGAAAGTCATTCTCAATCCACAGACAAAAACACAAAAGGATGCTCCAATCACATACAGTGGAACCCTGGATAATGACAGCACCTGATAACGACAAAACTGGATAACTATGCCAAATTTGGAGAAAAACTGCACTGGATAGCAACACTTTGTCGTTATCTGATGCTGTTGTTTTTCTCACCTGCTGCCCCTGCCGGCAGGGAACCAGCCAAGTTCCCTGCTGGCAGGGGCAGTGAGTGGGTCTGCGCTCACCCTGCGGCCCTCCAGGGGGAGAACTGGCCACATGCATGGCCGCTCCCCCCCCCCGAGGGCCGCAGGGTGAGTCTGCCCGCCCTGTGGATCGGTACTCACCCACCACCACTGTAACACACGCCCTTCCACTTCCCGGAATGACCGGCTGGCAGCGGGGATGGGGTGGATCTGCACACACATGCTGTCATTGTAAAACACGCCCTTCCGCTTCCAGGAGTGACCGCTTGACCGGCCCCTTGCTTGCAACAGCAGTGGGTGCGCACAGATACACCCCCGCCACTCTGGGAAGGGAATGGGCCATACGCTTGGAGGGGCCGCGGGTGCGCGGCTGCTTTCCCCCAAACCAAGCCGGGGCTTACTTTGGGGGTGTTGTGTTTGGAATATTGTGCCTTTAAGTAATATAACACTCGAATGAGTGGATATAACAATCACCAGCTGTAACACTGTAACCTTCTGTATTAGGACGCGAGCTAGTGACCACTAGGGGCAATAGCGAGCGCCCAGCTCACATGGTTCCAATTCCCCAAATACCTACAGCGCGGGAAGATTCCCGCCACTACCTCACCTGGACAAGAAGGGCGTGACGGGGAGTGACGTCACGCAGACAGTAGCCAATGGGCTACTATTCAAATGTATAGCCACAGTATATATTGAGCTGTTCATCCGCCATTACCACATGTTCCCCCTGACCATCATGCAATAAAGATGTGTTAAGCCAAGCTTTCGGCTGTTTCTATTGTCTTGGTTCTCAAACACTAAATTGGCGACAAAGGTGGGATAATGGATCCCCACGGAATCAAGACAACTCAGGCCGGTTTCAACATCAACAAACCGGAAGAATGGGAACTGTTCAAGATGGACTTCCAAAGCGCACTGATGGTGTCCGACATCTCAGACGAGGGGAAGAAGAAGGCCATCCTCATCAGGATGCTCGGGTTCCCCGCCATGAAGGTATTGGTGGACCTGGTGTCTCCGAAGAAGGTGAATGAAGTGCCAGTCAAGCAGCTCCTGAAAGCGATGCGGGACCATTTCCAGCCCTCGGTCTCAATGTTTTCGGCTCGGGACGCATTCTGGAAGAGAGTCCAGGCGCCGGGTGAGTCTGTGGCTGCCTTTGCAGCGGCCCTCCGTTTGGCCGCCGGCCCATGCAAGTGGGAGAACCTGGAAATCGCCCTCAGGGCATGTTGTGCGGCCTGTGGGCCGAGGAGGTCCAGCAAAAGCTGATGAACAAGAGGCCGCCCCCGACGTTGCAAGAGGTCGTGAAGGAGGCGCAGGCGGCGGAAGCCATGAGGGCCGGGGTTAAGGGGTTCAGATCAAGGCCCCCACAACCCGACAAGGCAGCGGGCTCGGTGCAAGCGGCCAGGTGGGCACCACACTCCTCCATGGAGAGCAGTGAGGACGAGGACATCCGGAAGGTGCGGAAGGATGGCCGGCGTTGCGATGGCTGCGGGGCATCCCATGACCACAGCAAGTGCCCGTTCAGAAAGGCCGAGTGCCACAACTGCGGGCGCCGAGGCCACATAGCCAAGGTTTGCAGACGGCGGTGCAGAGACCGGAAAGGCTCAACAGACCGCTCACCAAAGAACCAGGAAGGCGTCCGGCCCTCGAGGAAGCAGGACGGCGTGGGCCGCATCTCTGACGACAGCGACGACGACACGGTGGTCCACAGCGTGTCCTTAGGACACCCACATTATTTTGTAGAGGTACTGGTGCAAGGGGTCCCCATTAAGATGGAGATAGACTCGGGCTCCTCATACTCAATCATTTCCCAGAGGGAGTTTTTGGGAATTTCCCCCAAGGTGCGGCCCAAGCTCAAAGCACTGAGGTCTATGCTGCGGGACGTGCAGGGAAATAGCATTCCGGTGTTGGGGGTTGGAAAATTCAAGGTCCAATACAAGCAACACGCCGCGGAACTTCCCCTGGTTGTTCTCAAAGGGGGGAGCTGTTGCCTCCTCGGGACACAATGGTTTAAGCCCCTGGGTTTGTTCATTGGGGGGGGGGGGGTGCATGCCGTTGGGACTGATCCAATACAGGAGGTGTGTAACGCGCATCCCGAAGTGTTCAAGAAGGGACTCGGAAAATTCAAGGGGCCCCCAGTTGCGTTCGACCTGGACCCGGAGGTCCGCCCAATAAGACTCAAACCGCGAAGGGTGCCTTTTGCACTTAAGGACAAAATAGAGGCGGAACTGGACAAATTGGTGGGCCAGGGGATCCTTGTTCCTGTTGATTCTGCGGAGTGGGAAACTCCGATTGTAACAGCGCTAAAGGCCATTGGGGAGGTTCGAATATGTGCTGATTACAAATGTACCATTAATAAGGCGATACGCCCAAATGCGTATCCGGTGCCGGTAGTCAGCCACCTGTTGGCCAGGTTACATGGGGGAAAGTGTTTTGCAAAGCTTGACCTGGCGCAGGCTTATCAGCAGCTTTCGGTAACCCCAGCTGCAGCTGCTGCGCAGACGATAGTCACTCATAAGGTGGCGTTTCAGGTGACGCGCCTACAGTTTGGCGTGAACTCGGCGCCAGGCATTTTCCAATCATTAGTGGAGCGTCTTTTGAAGGGTCTGGAGGGGGTCTTGCCATATTTTGACGACGTATTGATAACAGGGGGGAATGAGTTAGAATTGGCTGAGAGGCTAGACAAAGTACTGACGGTATTTGAAAAGGCGGGGTTGAGGTTGCGGAAAGACAAATGGTCTTCTTCGCAAAAGAGGTTGAGTTCCTGGGTTTCCGGGTAACCCCTGTAGGCATTAAACCCTCCGAATCAAAGGTGGCCGCCGTTCAAAATGCTCCTCGCCCCACCTCCAAGCCCGAATTGCAGTCATTCCTGGGGCTCTTAAACTTCTACCATTCCTTCCTGCCTAGGAAGGCGTCGGTAGCGGAGCCACTTCATAAGTTGCTAAAAAAGGACGAGGCGTGGCGATGGGGCGAGAGTCAGGAGAGGGCATTCAATGAGCTGAAACAACTCTTGTCCTCAGACGCCATATTAACCCATTCTGACCCCAAGAAACCAGTGGTTCTGGTATGTGATGCATCTCCAGTGGGGGTGGGGGCGGTCCTGTGCCACGTGTTGGAAAACGGGCGGGAAGCTCCGGTGGCGTTCTACTCCAGGTCCCTGTCTAAGGCAGAGCATAACTACGCACAGACAGACAGGGAGGCATTAGCAATAATTGCTGGGATGAAGAAGTTTCACGACTTCCTCTATGGCCGCCCCTTTACCATCGTAACTGACCACAAGGCCCTGCTAGGCATTTTCACTGCAGACAAGCCCACTCCACAGATTCTGTCCCCTAGGATGCTCAGGTGGGCCATTTTTTTAAACGCGTACCAGAACGCGCTGGTGTATCGCCCTGGAAAGGACATAAGCCATGTGGATGCCCTGTCGAGGTCGCCCCTCCCCCACATGGGCAGCCATGTGTGCGAGGTGGAACAAGACCACCAAGTACTCATGATAGAGGTCCTGGATTCACCCCCCATAGTGCCCGCAGAGATCGCCAAGGCGACGGGCAGGGACAAGACGTTGGCCCTGGTTAGTTCATGGGTGCAGAAAGGGTGGCCAACGTCCTCCCCAGCGGCGGAATTTGCTCCATTTTTTAGGGAAAAGTTAGAACTGTCCATGGAGAGGGGTTGCCTCCTGTGGGGCCAGCGGGTAGTCGTCCCTGAGTCCCTGAGAGCAAGGATGCTCAAGCTGCTGCACGTCAGCCACCCAGGGATTGTCCGCTCCAAGGCACTGGCCAGGAGCTACTTCTGGTGGCCCCAGTTGGACGCTGATATCGAGCACATGGTGGGCACTTGCGAGAGTTGCCAAAGCTCCCGGCCCGAAGAGGCCCGACTTCCGCACAGGGAATGGGATGCGGCAAAGGGGCCGTGGTCCCGCGTGCACATTGATTTCGCGGGCCCTTTCAGAGGATCGCTTTTTCTCCTTATAGTGGATGCTTATTCCAAGTGGTTAGAGGTTATTCCAGTTGCGAACACCTCCTCAGCCGCAACCATTAAACAATTGCGCAAGATGTTCAGTTCGTTCGGTATACCCGATACTCTTGTTAGCGATAACGCTAGTTGCTTCACGTCCGCCAAATTCAGGGCATTCATTGACATCAACGCCATCCGGCACATCACCTCTGCGCCTTTCCACCCGGCGACGAATGGCCAGGTAGAACGCCTTGTGCGTACCACCAAAGACGCGCTGAGGCGCATGGGCCCCGGGGACTTGAACCTGCAGTTGTGCCAGTTTTTGCTGGGGTATAGGGTAACCCCCCTAGCGTCAGGATACTCGCCCGCAGAGCTCCTAATGCGCAGGAAACTGACTACGGTACTGACCAGGCTAGACCCTACGAGGGTGGAAGACACTGGGAGGAACATCGGGTTAGCGGGTACGAAGAGTTTCGAAATAGGCGCCCCGGTCCATTGCAGAAACTACGCTAGCGCAGGGCCAGCCTGGGTTCCGGGAGTAGTCATTGGACAAACGGGTCCCGTGTCGTACTGCGTAGAGACCAGCACAGGTCTACTCTGGAGGCGGCACGCGGACCAACTCCGGCGCCTGGTTTCCAGAAACCAGAGCGCGGACAGCGCGGAACAGGATTCAACGTTAGGGTTCTCCCCCACCCGTTCAGCCCAAGGGGGAGGAGAGGGGGGGCAGTGGTCCCCACCAAGGGGGGAAGGGAATAAGTTTGTCCCCATAGATACCCTGCGGGATACCCCCACAGATATCCCAGAAGATGATTTTGAGTTTGAGTTACAAAACCGGGGGGTTTTTCGGAGTGGTCCCCCACCCATCCAGGCGAGAAGCGGGGTTTTTCGTTAGTCCCCAATGCCCCCGGTTTTCCCACAATGGAGTTTACCCCTATCCCGAAAACCGCGGAACCTCGGCGAGTCGCTAACGAGTCTCCCTCTCCCATTGCAGGACAAGAGACCAGGGAACACAGAAGTGATAGTGCCCCCGGGACAAGCCAGCCAGCCTTGCGCCCAAAACGTGCTTGCAATAAACCATATTGGATGAGAGACTTCGTCTCATCCTAGGGGAGAGGGATGTTGTGTTTGGAATATTGTGCCTTTAAGTAATGTAACACTCAAATGAGTGGATATAACAATCACCAGCTGTATTAGGACGCGAGCTAGTGACCACTAGGGGCAATAGCGAGCGCCTAGCTCACATGGTTCCAATTCCCCAAATACCTACAGCGCGGGAAGATTCCCGCCACCACCTCACCTGGACAAGAAGGGCGTGACGGGGAATGACGTCACGCAGACAGTAGCCAATGGGCTATCGAGGAGCCACATTCAAATGTATAGCCACAGTATATATTGAGCTGTTCATCCGCCATTACCACATGTTCCCCCGGACCATCATGCAATAAAGATGTGTTAAGCCAAGCTTTCGGCTGTTTCTATTGTCTTGGTTCTCAAACACTAAAGGGGGAAAGCGGCTTTTTTAGGACACAAAAAAGATGATTTCCCCCAAATTTTGTCGTTCTCCGGGGTATTACTGTATTAGCAAAATATTTCAAGAATTTAAAGAAAGACAATACAGTGGAACCTCATACAACAATCGCCCCATATAGCAACGAAATTGCATAACAATTAGGTTTTTTTTGGGTGGGCGGGAAATTGTGTCCCGCATAACAATTTTCCCTATGGAAAAAATCATGCAACAATTTTTCAATGGGAAAAAACACTTAGCAAAAAAATAAAAACCGTTGTACGATGCATCCCATAGAAAAAATCACTATATGATGCATGTATCATATAACAATTGTTTGGTACAACAACGAGCCCCATGGAACGGGTTAAAATTGTTGTATGAGGTACCGCTGTACTCCCCTTTCTACATTAGGCCAGATATTTTGAAAACAAAGGGCAGTATAAAGTTTTTACAGACGATCTGGTGTGTTGAAAGTAAAAACATAGATTCAGTAAGAACTGAGATTCACAGATATGAAAACCGCTAGAATATATCGGTGACAAACCAGAGCAGGAGTAGAGGGTTGTGGGAAAGAGAAGTGGAAAGGATAAAGCAGACTTAAGTCAAAGTCAAGACACAGAGGAGTCAGATGGAAATCAGTAGACCTGCAGCATTTTAAAGGCTTATGTGTTGGATCGGGGCCCGATGTGGGCCGGAGGATCCCGGAGGAGACTGGTCAAGCAAGACACATGAGGCAAGATGGAGCGAAGACCAGCGTTTATTGCTCAGAAGGCACTTAACTTTATACTCTGCCTAGCTCGACTGCGTGCATACGTTGTGCGTTGCCGTGACAGGAAAACTCTGAGTCTGCACTTTAAAATTATACAAGTTACCCATTAGGGATGACTTCACCGGGGGAAGTTTCTTATCTATCTAATTTACTACCGGGGACATGCCTTGTCTACTGTTATCGGGAGCAAACATGTGCCTAGGTTGACTCTTGAGCTTAGAGCTTCTGCGGATGCGAGATTACTCATTACATGCCTATCGAGTTGACCAACTGGCGATCTTTTGCCCTCTATTGTCAGAACTGCCTGTTAGGTCAGCAATCAGTGAATTAAACTATAGCTATTAATCCGTTCCCCAATTTCTGTCCCTTCGGAACCAGAAGCTCAAAGGAGCATTCTCCCAAAACCGTGGTTCTGTCAGGGACGGTGTGCCAATTATGTGCGCGGAACCCACACTTATGAAAACAATACAGTCCTTACTACATCACTTGGGAGGTTTTCCAGGTCTTGGAAGGGGGATTCCATTGTGTTGTTGTCAATATTCAGAATGACGACATCATCCAGGGCTTTGCTCCTCACTCTCTAGAGAGACACAAGATAATATTGAAAAACAGACAGTGCCTCTATGTGCTTGTTTTCCCCAGTTTCCCTTTTGAAGACTCTGCAAATCATGGTAGCCAGACTCAGCAGCTATGTCTCACCAGCTGTGGGGTAACCTTGCTTGCAACATACATTTGCTATAATCAAGGTTACAAAAAAAAACCTGAAGAGATGGGTGGGATCATAGCATCATGTACCCCAAAATTGACTGTTTAAAACAGGGGTTCCCAACCTAAGGCCCATGAGCTGGAGCCAGCCCATGGTGCAATTTCATGTGGCCCCCACCCCTCCAAGGGCATTTGAGAAACAAAATGCTCCTCCTAGAAGCTGTTGGGACAAAATGGCCACCCCCATCGTGCAGGCAGAGCAAAACTGCCATCCGACCCTGTTATGTATGCATGTACAATGTTACTTTAAATATATGAATGTAACCAGTCCACAATCACAATGTATCTCAGCTGTTAAGGAACGCGAGCAAGCCGCCCATAGAGGGCAGCTGCGAGCGTTCAGTCTCACATGGTCCACATTGCCCAAATCACGAACAGCCGCGGGAAATTCCCCACATGATCAGGAGCTACAGAAAACAACTGCAGAAGAGAAAACAACTGCAGAAGAGAGGCGTGACCTGGGCGAGGCCACGCCGGTAGCAGCCAATGAGCTACCGTGCAACAAGATTCAAATGTATTGTGTTATGGTATATAATGAGATGTATCTTCCCCATTACCTCATGTTCGTGCTGAGCATCAATGAATAAACCTGTGTTAGTCCTTCCTGCGACTCCTTCTTTGTCTTCCGTGCAAGACACTAAAGACCCTCAAAGCTGACTGAGAGAGCATGATCTGGCCCCCATCTTGAAAAGGTTGGGAACCCCTGGTTTAAAAGGAAGTCCCACTGGCCCATCTACTAGCTTCCTATAAGTCAAGCTTCACACTCTGCAAAGCCTAATCCAATGTTGCCAACCCAAAGGACAGACCGAGATAATTGCAGTGAACTGCTTGCAGAGACAGTCATTTCTAGGGGTGTCAATCTCAAAAAAAAAAAAAAAAGAACCCATTTCAACCCCAACCCAACCCCCAATGACTTTGCAATGCTTGAGCCCAGCTCTTGGCGTTGCTTTGCAGAATCCTGGCAGATTCTTAATCAGGAAGAAGGGAAATCTGCCATTTTAGTCCTATGCCAAATCTTTTAAATTACATTGGGCCAACCTGGTTCTATTGACAGCCAATAAAAATAATACATTAGGTGTCTGAAATATGGAACACACTGATAACCCCATGGAACTTGTCCTGCGACTGAACTTAGATCGGCTGCTACCTTGAGTAGCAAAGACTTTGTGGGGTTCAGCAGAACTCCATACCTCTACGAAACTCACTACAGAAGGCTTTACTACCTGCTATCGTTATCTTGATGTTCTGAGACAGCCACACACCTGTTGCCTTAAGAGCAGGAGTGAGTTATAGACTCATGAGACTGAAAGGCAGGCCTGGGTTTGCAAACTCACCTCCATGAGGCTGGTATGGACTCCTATGAGGTATGGCATGGGGGCGCTGTGGAGGAAAGAAAAGTGAATCAAACACACTCCATGCTTTTGTGGGTTTTGGGCAAGAGGTTATCAGATGAGCCTGCTGAGCCTCCCTTTGCCCCTAAATATGTGAAAATGAGAAGCCAGGACCTTTAAGAGTGATGTATAGAAAGGCATCTCCTGAAGCTCCTATTAGAGCAATGGCATGATAAAAAGTCTTGTCTGGAAACGTCTTCAAATATCAAAGGAAGCGTGAGTGCAGTCACTTACCAGCAATAGTCCAGAAGGTGGGAGGGCAATGCAGGGATATAAATGTGTTGCCAGTGCATGGGGTACAGCATGGAAGAAGAGGCCAGCACACAGGCGGTGAGCTGCAGGGAAATACAAGACAGAGCCTCATTAAAACACAATGACCCCATTTAGGAATTTTAGTGTATGAGAACCAAGACAATAGAAACAGCCGAAAGGTTGGCTTAACACATCTTTATTGCATGATGGTCCGGGGGAACATGTGGTAATGGCGGATGAACAGCTCAATATATACTGTGGCTAAACATTTGAATGTGGCTCCTCGATAGCCCATTGGCTACTGTCTGCGTGACGTCATTCCCCGTCACGCCCTTCTTGTCCAGGTGAGGTGGTGGCGGGAATCTTCCCGCGCTGTAGGTATTTGGGGAATTGGAACCATGTGAGTTGGGCGCTCGCTATTGCCCCTAGTGGTCACTAGCTCGCGTCCTGATACAGAAGGTTACAGTGTTACAGCTGGTGGTTATTATATCCACTCATTCGAGTGTTACATTACTTAAAGGCACAATATTCCAAACACAACATCCCTCCCCCCTAGGATGAGACGAAGTCTCTCATCCAATATGGATTATTGCAAACACGTTTTGGGCGCAAGGCTGGCTGGCTTGTCCCGGGGGCGCTATCACCTCTGTGTTCCCTGGTCTCTTGTCCTGCAATGGGAGAGGGAGACTCGTTAGCGACTTGCCGCGGTTCCGCGGCTTTCGGGGTAGGGGTAAACTCCATTGTGGGAAAACCGGGGGCACTGGAGGCTAACGAAAAACCCCGCTTCTCACCTGGATGGGTGGGGGACCACTCCGAACCCCCCCGGTTTTGTAACTCAAATTCAAAATCATCTTCTGGGGTCTCTGTGGGGGTATCCCTCAGGATATCTATGGGGACAAACTTATTCCCTTCCCCCCTTGGTGGGGACCACTGCCCCCCTCTCCTCCCCCTTGGGCTGAACGGGTGGGGGAGAACCCTAACGTTGAATCCTGTTCCACGCTGTCGACGCTCTGGTTTCCGCGTGCCGCCTCCAGAGTAGACCTGTGCTGGTCTCTACGCAATACGACACGGGACCCGTTTGCCCAATGACTACGCCCGGAACCCAGGCTGGCCCTGCGCTAGCGTAGTTTCTGCAATGGACCGGGGCGCCTATTTCGAAACTCTTCGTGCCCGCTAACCCGATGTTCCTCCCAGTGTCTTCCACCCTCGTAGGGTCTAACCTGGTCAGTACCGTAGTCAGTTTTCTGCGCATTAGGAGCTCTGCGGGCGAGTATCCTGACGCTAGGGGGGTCACCCTATATCCCAGCAAAAACTGGCACAACTGCAGGTTTAAATCCCCGGGGCCCATGCGCCTCAGCGCGTCTTTGGTGGTACGCACTAGGCGTTCTACCTGGCCATTCGTCGCCGGGTGGAAGGGCGCGGAGGTGATGTGCCGGATGGCGTTGATGTCGGTGAATGCCCTGAATTCGGCAGACGTGAAGCAACTAGCGTTATCGCTAACAAGCGTGTCGGGTATACCGAACGAACTGAACACCCTGCACAATTGTTTAATTGTTGCGGCTGAGGAGATGTTCGCAACTGGGATAACCTCTAACCACTTGGAGTAAGCATCCACTATAAGGAGAAAAAGCGATCCTCTGAAAGGGCCCGCAAAGTCAATGTGCACGCGGGACCACGGCCCCTTTGCCGCATCCCATTCCCTGTGCGGAAGTCGAGCCTCTTCGGGCCGGGAGCTTTGGCAACTCTCGCAAGTAACCACCATGTGCTCGATATCGGCGTCCAACTGAGGCCACCAGAAATAGCTCCTGGCCAGTGCCTTGGAGCGGACAATTCCAGGGTGGCTGACGTGCAGCAACTTAAGCACCCTTGCTCTCAGGGATTCAGGGACGATCACCCGCTGGCCCCACAGGAGGCAACCCCTCTCCATGGACAGTTCTAACTTTTTCCTAAAAAATGAGGCAAACTCCGCCGCCGGGGAGGACGTTGGCCACCCTTTCTGCACCCATGAACTGACCAGGGCCAACGTCTTGTCCCTGCCCGTCGCCTTGGCGATCTCTGCGGGCACTATGGGGGGTGAATCTAGGACCTCTATCATGAGCACTTGGTGGTCTTGTTCCACCTCACACACGTGGCTGCTCGTGTGGGGAAGGGGTGACCTCGACAGGGCATCCGCATGGCTTATGTCCTTTCCAGGGCGATACACCAGCGCGTTCTGGTACACGTTAAAAAAAATGGCCCACCTGAGCATCCTAGGGGACAGAATCTGTGGCGTGGGCTTGTCTGCAGTGAAAATGCCTAGCAGGGGCTTGTGGTCAGTCACGATGGTAAAGGGGCGGCCAGAGAGGAAGTCGTGGAACTTCTTTGTCCCAGCAATTATCGCTAATGCCTCCCTGTCTGTCTGTGCGTAGTTGCGCTCTGCCTTAGACAGGGACCTGGAGTAGAACGCCACCGGGGCCTCCCGCCCGTTTTCCAACACGTGGCACAGGACCGCCCCCACCCCCACTGGAGATGCATCACATACCAGAACCACTGGTTTCTTGGGGTCAAAATGGGTTAATATGGCGTCTGAGGACAAGAGTTGTTTCAGCTCATTGAATGCCCTCTCCTGGCTCTCGCCCCATTTCCACGCCTCCTCCTTTTTTAGTAACTTATGAAGTGGCTCTGCTACCGACACCTTCCTAGGCAGGAAGGAATGGTAGAAGTTTAAGAGCCCCAGGAACAACTGCAATTCGGGCTTGGAGGTGGGGCGAGGAGCATTTTGAATGGCGGTCACCTTTGATTCAGAGGGTTTGATGCCTGCAGGGGTTACCCGGAAACCCAGGAACTCAACCTCTTTTGCGAAGAAGACGCATTTGTCTTTCCGCAACCTCAACCCCGCCTTTTCAAATACTGTCAGTACTTTGTCTAGCCTCTCAGCCAATTCTGACTCACTCCCCCCCATTATCAATACGTCATCAAAGTATGGCAAGACCCCCTCCAGACCTTTTAAGAGGCGTTCCACGAGCGATTGGAAAATGCCTGGCGCCGAGTTCACGCCATACTGTAGGCGCGTCACCTGGAACGCTCCCTTATGAGTGACTATCGTCTGCGCAGCAGCTGCAGCTGGGGTTACCGAGAGCTGCTGGTATGCCTGTGCCAGGTCAAGCTTTGCGAAACACTTTCCCCCATGTAACCTGGCCAACAGGTGGCTGACTACCGGCACCGGATACGCATTTGGTCGTATCGCCTTATTAATGGTACATTTGTAATCAGCGCATATTCGAACCTCCCCGTTGGCCTTAAACGCTGTTACAATCGGAGTTTCCCACTCCGCAGAATCAACAGGAACAAGGATCCCCTGGCCCACCAATTTGTCCAGTTCCGCCTCTATCTTGTCCTTAAGTGCAAAAGGCACTCTCCGCGGTTTGAGTCTTATTGGGCGGACCTCCGGGTCCAGCTCGAACACAACTGGGGGCCCCTTGAATCTTCCGAGTCCCTTCTTGAACACTTCGGGATGCGCGTTACACACCTCCTGTATTGGGTCAGTCCCAATGGCATGCACCCCCCAAATGAACAAACCCAGGGGCTTAAACCATTGAGTCCCGAGGAGGCAACAACTTCCCCCTTGAGAACAACCAGGGGAAGTTCCGCGGCGTGTTGCTTGTATTGGACCTTGAATTTTCCAACCCCCAACACTGGAATGCTATTTCCCTGCACGTCCCGCAGCGTAGACCTCAGTGCTTTGAGCTTGGACCGCACGTTGGGGGAAATTCCCAAAAACTCCCTCTGGGAAATGATTGAGTATGAGGAACCCGAGTCTATCTCCATCTTAACGGGGACCCCTTGCACAAAAAACCTCAACAAAATAACGTGGGTGTCCTAAGGACACGCTGTGGACTGCCGTGTCATCGTCGCTGTCGTCGGAGATGCAGCCCACGCCATCCTGCTTCCTCGAGGGCCGGACGCCTTCCTGGTTTTTCGGTGAGCGGTCTGTTGAGCCTTTCTGGTCTCTGCGCCGCCGTCTGCAAACCTTGGCTATGTGGCCTCGGCGCCCGCAGTTGTGGCACTCGGCCTTCCTGAACGGGCACTTGATGCGGTCATGGGACGCCCCGCAGCCATCGCAACGCCGGCCATCCTTCCGCACCTTCCGGATGTCCTCGTCCTCGCTGCTCTCCGTGGAGGAGTGTGGTGCCCGCCTGGCCACTTGCACTGAGCCCGCTGCCTTGTCGGGTTGTGGGGGCCTTGCTCTGAACCCCTTAACCCCGGCCCTCGTGGCTTCCGCCGCCTGCGCCTCCTTCACGACCTCTTGCAGCGTCGGGGGCGGCTCCTTGTTCATCAGCTTTCGCTGAACCTCCTCATCCCACAGGCCGCACAGCATGCGGTCCCTGAGGGCGATTTCCAGGTTCTCCCACTTGCATGGGCCGGCGGCCAACTGGAGGGCCGCTGCAAAGGCAGCCACAGACTCACCAGGCGCCTGGACTCTCTTCCAGAACGCATCCCGAGCCGAAAACATTGAAACCGAGGGCTGGAAATGGTCGCGCATCGCTTTCAGGAGCTGCTTGACCGGCACTTCGTTCACCTTCTTCGGAGACACCAGGTCCACCAATACCTTCATGGCGGGGAACCCGAGCATCCTGATGAGAATGGCCCTCTTCTTCCCCTCGTCTGAGATGTCGGACACCATCAGTGCGCTTTGGAAGTCCATCTCGAAGAGCTCCCATTCTTCCGGTTTGTTGATGTTGAAACCGGCCTGCGTTGTCTTGATTCCGTGGGGATCCATTATCCCATCTTCGTCGCCAATTTAGTGTATGAGAACTAAGACAATAGAAACAGCCGAAAGGTTGGCTTAACACATCTTTATTGCATGATGGTCCGGGGGAACATGTGGTAATGGCGGATGAACAGCTCAATATATACTGTGGCTATACATTTGAATGTGGCTCCTCGATAGCCCATTGGCTACTGTCTGCGTGACGTCATTCCCCGTCACGCCCTTCTTGTCCAGGTGAGGTGGTGGCGGGAATCTTCCCGCGCTGTAGGTATTTGGGGAATTGGAACCATGTGAGCTGGGCGCTCGCTATTGCCCCTAGTGGTCACTAGCTCGCGTCCTGATACAGAAGGTTACAGTGTTACAGCTGGTGGTTATTATATCCACTCATTCGAGTGTTACATTACTTAAAGGCACAATATTCCAAACACAACAGGAATCAGACTACGGCCATGATGGTGAACCTTGGCACTCCAGCTGTTCTTGGACTTCAATTACCAGAAGCCCAAGTCAGCACTCCTGCTGATCCGGGCTTTTGGAAATTGAAGTCCAAGAACACCTGGAGTGCCAAGATTGGCCATCGCTGGACTAGGGAAATAGAATTGGAATCACATGTGTCAGACAGGGTAGGAATAATGTTGTGCAATGGTAGTGCATTCCAGACTTTAAAAAGAAACAGACCCCATACATTATCTTGTTTTAAACCTTCATCAAGCATTAACAGGGTAATATTGTGTCTTGTTTTAAACCTTCATCAAGCATTAACAGGGTAATATTGTTTTGTTGCAGGTGGATAAACATGGCTGAGATAACAGTGATTTGCCCAAAACCATTTAAAAGGTTAATTGCAGAAGTGAGATTTAACCTCGGTTTCCATTCTGGTGGTAACTATAGGTGAAATTGTGAATAAAGCTACCATATTTTCCGGCGTATAAGACGACTGGGCGTATAAGACGACCCCCAACTTTTCCAGTTAAAATATAGAGTTTGGAATATACTTGCCATATAAGACTACCTCTCTTCCAATGCACACCAAATAAAAATTAACCCACGCTCAACCCGAAGACGCGCAGGCCTCCGAGTCGAATGGGCAGGTTCTGGTGGAGAGCCAATCCACGCTCACGTTCTCCTCCTCGAGGTACAGGAAGATGTGTGCAGCTTGCTTCCCCTTGCTTCATACTCCCCGCACAGAGCAGGGACTCGGCCGCGGCACCCCCCACCATACGCGCCGGACATATGAAGCAAGGGGAAACAAGCTGCAGTTAAGTACCTGTCCTATAAGACGACCCCCGACTTTGGCACAGATTTTTCGGGGTTAAAAAGTAGTCTTATACGCCAGAAAATACAGTACTTTGTTTTCTACTTTAAAATGTTTTTAGACTTACTTTTACTTCAGAAAGAGCTAGTTTTGTCTGCAACCAGGGAAAGTTTGGTGAGACTGGGCTGATCTCTCTAGGTTTCTGGATGTTTCCCCCTGCCTTATATTCTACTTAACTAAAAGAACTAAAGGAATAACCACATTCCTAGAAACCTTTTAACCAAAAAATGTCCAACATTCTCTGCATCACTAAATTAAAACAGAAAGTATTAGATGACTAAATGAATAATTCATTCTCCTATACAAATAATGGATGAGCTTTCGTCTTGCTGACCCTAGCATTAGGCAGTTTGAGACCACTACCTTGGAAAAAATCTTGAATGTTTTTAAAAGGCAGAAGTGTTTTAATTATTTATTTCATGATTACTGTATTACAGAAACTGTAAGAGAGACATACAGTGGAACCTCGGTTAACATAAAAATCACATAACAAAAGGAAATCCATTTTGAGCCTCATGGGCCAGAATAACTTGGCTGGCTTCAGGTACCATGCACCTTGATTAGGTGGGTGGGAAGAGCCTATTACTGACATCAAAAATGTTTTAGGATAATCCTGTAGTTCCATCCATTTGTCCATCATAGTCCACCATACAGTAATCAAATGCAGCCAGGCTCTTCCTCTGCTGTGGATTTAGAAGGCAAGCAACATCTGTCTCGCCCCTTTTATGTATTCACTTACTGATTCATTCACTTTATCAACACTCAGCCTTTTCCCAGCAAATGGACCCAAGTGAGTTTACAAAACATTTAGAATACAACTGCAGTTAACATTCAAAAAGCACAGCATCAGCCTACTGGGTTCTACCCCCTGAGCTTCACAGTCAGAATTTCAGAAGACCTGAGAGATCACAGAATTATAGTAAAACTGAGTTCTTGCTCAATGCAAGAATCCAAATCAAAGCAGATCTGACAGAGGGTAGTGTTGTACTGTGGCAGGTTCTCACCGGTTCTGGCGAACCAGTAGTAGAAATTCCAGGCCACGCCCACTTGGCTGGCCACGCCCACCTCTCGGCTTCCCCCTCCCAGTGCCGCTGGAAACGTGTCCCATTTGCCTTGCCCAGGGCCGAAGACGCGCTTTCATCTCCACACTTCCCTTGCATCTTCGGTCCTGGGGGAGGCAAATGGGATGCGTTTCCGGCAGCACTGGGAGGGGGAGGCCAGCGCCAGCCCACCAACCCACCCCGCTCACCTCCCAGTAGTGCCGCTGCTCTGGGACTTCTCCTCCTCATCTCTGTGAGGAGAGTTGAGGCCACACCCACAGATAGCCATGCCCACCAAGTGGGTAGTAATTTTTTTTTACAGTGCATCACTGACAGAGGGTCATCCTGTTTTCTCTTTAATGCCTCCAGTGTTGGAACGCTCACCTCTTCCTGAGACAATTGGTTCCACTGTTGGACTGCTCTAAGAGTCAGGGCATTTTTCCTCCTTAGCAATCCCCCACCCGTCATGCCTCTCTTCTCTTGCACTCACCGTGCTCAGCTTGCTGGTGGTAAGCACAATTCGTCGCTCATGGAGGAGGCTTGCATACAACTGTAACATGTTGTTCACATCTACAGCCACCACAAACTCTGTCAGGTTCCTCTGTGGGGAGAAGCCAATACCTAGTTAGTTTCTCCAGTGCATGGGGTCATATAATGGATCCTCCTCTTCTTTCTCCCTTTCACCCTTACTCTCTTTGACCCATGACAAAACGAAGCACTCCTAATCACCTTCCTCTTCCACCCCTTTCCCTTATACTGCATTTCTGCTCCTTTTTGTATTCGTATGACAATAGGAAATGTCAAGGGTGTAATGAAATAAAATCGGGGCTTGCTTTTTAATACAGTAAAGTAGATTTCTGAATGTTGTTCACTGCAGAGGGAAGATATGTAGCCTTCAACAGTAGATAAAGAGAAGTCATAATAATGCTGTATTTTGTGAGAATAGAACTTAGTTTTGAAAGACATCTAAGGCTATGTGGTAATTGGCTGGAATCCTTCAGAAGGCGGGCCAAGGTGGAAAAGAGGTGTTCTGAAATGGGTATGAGAGAAAGGGAGGAGTTTTTTTTTCACCAGACTTATGAGAGTGCTTAGACATGCTGTGGGAGGCGTAGGATCGCTTTACACCAGAGGCAACTGTGAGTAGGATACAGTCACAATGTAGTTCACTAATTTGATATAATCAGGCCATAGCCTGAAAGCTACAAAATGTTTTTATTTTCCTGAGTGGAATGGCTAGTTTGCAAATTCTGTTCTTCTGCTATGATCTTTGAAACTTACTACCTGTGCATTAATAAAAGTGTTTGGAACCCAGAACTGTTGTCTTTAGTGATCTAAGAGCAAAGCTGAGCTGGGGAAATATCTGGTGCCTTTGCCTAAGCTACCATACTTTAATAAAGCACGTTACCTATGTCCTACCTGGCCTGGTTGGTTTACTAGATCAAACAGCTAGACAAGGAGTTCCCAACCTTTTCACAGTGCAGGCTGGACCACCACCCCGGACAGCTGAGCAGGCTAGTCACGTGGTTCCTCCTGTCTTAAATGCTGCTGTAAAACTCATCTGCGGCTGTCGTAAATGTGTTCACGACAGCCGTGGATGCATTTACGGCAGCATTTATGGCAGGTTCGGGCATGTTTACACACATGCGGGTGTGTTTTACAGCTGTCATAAACGTGTCCACTTCCACATCTGGTAGTGGCGAGGGCAGCAGCGGACCACATGAAATGGTGCCACGGGCAGGGTCTGGCCCGTGGGCTATAGGTTGGCCACCCCTGAGCTAGACGATAACCCTTCACATACATGTTAGCCCCAAAGCCAGGCAGAGAGTGCCAAGGCCACACCAAAAGGGTCTGTGTGCCCAGAATTGTGGGCCCAGACTGATGGCAAAGGTGTTTAGGGGACAGAGGGTGTAACCCTTTCAGGCTGGGTGAGGTTAAACTTGGGTTGGGCTTAGGATATAATTAGCAATTTGGCTCTGCTGTGGTTTGATTCACAGCCTCAACTATAATTGGAATTGCAAGGAATGCTCACATTGGGCTTGCAGATCGATTCGGAATTTTACATCCATACTGGCAATGCAATTGGCATTTCAATCCAACAACCCTCTTTCTCTCCTTCCATCCCAAGAGCTTTTATTTTATTTTAATTAAATCGATAAAAATAGTGCTATGACACCCTATCACCTTATTGCTAGGTCTCTGTTCTCTTTCCATTCCCCAGACAACCTAACTAGAAGAAACAATTGAGATGAAGTCGCCAATCTTCTGCAGAGTCTTAGATTTAAACCTTTGGTGTGGGCACCCCTTCAGATGGAGGACACTCTGAAACAGAGAACTGTCCTTTGTTTAATTTAAAAAAATAAATAAATGATAGATGGCCACTCAGTCATGTGGTCAAGGTAAACTTAGGTAAAGGTCACCCTTGATCAAAAGCCAGTCATGTCTGTCTCTAGGGTTTGGTGCTTACCTCCGTTTACAGCCCAAGAGCCAATGCTGTCTGTGCATCTGCAGGCGTTTACATGGTCATGCGAGGTACCTTTAACAGTGGTAGGCATGACTAAATGCTGGAGTACACAGAACACTGTGACCTTTCCTGCCAAAGCGGTACCTATTTATTTACTTGCAATTCCTTGCTTTTGAACTACAAGGTTGGCAGTAGCTGGGACAGACAACGGAGCTCACTCCGTCACACAACACTCGGGTCTTTGAACTGCTGATCTGCTGACCTTCCAGTCATCAAGTTCAGTGTTTAAACCAATATCAATAGCAACCACACTTTTATACCACCCCATAGTGCTTAGTGCACTCTCTGGGCGGTTCACAAGATAATTAGCATTTTTGCCCCCAACATACTGAGTACTCATTTTGCCAACCTTGGAAAGATGGAAGGCTGAGTCCACCTTGAGCCCTTGTCAGGATTGAACTCACAATCTTCTCGCTGCAATACAGCGGTTTCACCACTGTGCCACTAAACCACCGCAATCCCAAAGGTAAGCTTAGATGTTTCAAAAAGTAGATTTTGAGTCCCTTTAAGAGAATCAGGCCTCTCTGGCCTAGAGCAGTGATGGTGGACCTTTTAGAGACCGAGTGCCCAAACTGCAACCCAAAACCCACTTATTTATTGCAAAGTGCCAACAGCAACAGGAGAGGAAGGAAACACTCCCATTGGGCTGCTGGGCAGAGAGGCGGGGTGAACTTTGTGTTGGGGATGGAGGAAGTGTTCCCATTGGGCTGTTGGGCAGAGGGGCAGGGCAAACTGTGCTGGGTTGACTGCATGGATGCTCAAAGACTAGGGCTCCAAGTGCCACCTCTGGCATGTGTACCATAGGTTCACCACCACTGGCCTAGAGTCTGACTCTGCAACTGAGTCTAGACAGACCTGGCCTAGACAAAAGAATGGGGTGCTTCTCACAGAAGAGGCCCATTGAAATGAAAGGGAGCTGGTGAGTTGCACAATAGAGTGGTTTTGTGTACATATGTGTGTCTTTGCAAGTGGGCATGCATGTACTTGACTTGCCCCAAGGTACACTCAAATACTGTACCAGAATCTATTTTCAATACCAGGCTTCAGCATGGAGAAACAAAATGATTCATTGCTTGACCTACATCTCTGTGGCTCTGAAAAGCCAATAAATAAGTCAGCTCCCCACCCAAAGCTCTAGGACAAAATCACTATTGCTTGACTTACATTTTCAGGGATGGTGGGCAGCTTGCCTTGGTCCGGAGCAATAAAGTAAGCCTGGGAGGAAAAAAGAGCAGATGATCTTGTCAAGCTAGAAGAAGCAATCTGTCAAGCAAAATGAATGATGTCAGCAATCTGAAGTTAGTGGTAGGAGCTGATTGGCAAGACTAGTTAAGAGCATAAGAGCACATCACGCTCAGAGTGTTCCTGTCTCAAATATAGGTGTATATGTATGTGTATGTGTGTATGGAATAAATCAGGGGTTCACAATCTTTTCAAGCTGGGGACCGGGTCACACTCTCTCAGTCAGCTTCGAGGACTGGATGGCCATTTTGCCCTGCCTGCACAATGGGGATGGCCATTTTGTCCCAACAGCTTCAAAGGGGTGGCCATTTTGTTTCTTGAATGCCCTTGGAGGGGTGGGGCACTTGAAATGGCACTGTGGGCTGGATCCGGCCCTCAGGTCTTAGGTTGGGAACCCCTGGAATAAATACAGTGGTGCTAATTTGATTAGGATCCTAAGTCAACCTATTAATCTATTTAGCCAATTACTGCCCTATTGTCCAGCAGAACCCCTCCAGGGTTTCAGGCATATGTTTTTACAATCTGACTTGGAATATAGTGGATCGAAACTCAGACCTTCTGCATAGAGAACGAAATCAAGTTGGAGGCGATTTTCCTAACAATCCTATAGAGTGGGTTTAAGAGAAAAGAAGAAATAATAGAAATGTAACTATAACATAATTAGCTGCAATGGACTATCCAGAAGTTGTTGTTGTCGTCATTGTCATTGTTGGTGGCTGCTACTGGAAATCATTTTCACAGGAAAAATTTCACTGGCATGAATTTGTTTAAGGTGGATCCCAGCTTGCCATGAAGTAACTCACACACTGTGATCACAGAGCCATCTCCTGTGGCATGTATGAAATGAGACATGCAGGATTTGATGCTGGGACTGCAATGGACTGCTGCAGCCTTGAGGATATTATCAAGATGCGCCTTCACAGCCAGTCCATCTGGCATGGCCTCTTTTGCCTCCATGACCATTGGGAATCAGAATAGTGAAGTGGTTCCTCCTCTGCTCATTTTGCCGTTGGGCTCAATTTGATGGTTTCCAGTGGCATTTCCTCCACTGAGTGTACCCTCACCCCACTGAAATGGGCTCACCATTCTCTTTACGGAGTCAGGTTATTTACCACCGCCCAACACTTGGAGTTGAGTCGCTGGCTGTACGGTCCAATTCTATGACCATAGCAAGATGTCCAGGCAGTCACCATATCCAGAAATACAACTAAGAAATTACTTGAAGGGGCTCTACATTTATTGCACAATCAGTTCCTTTTTTAAAAGTTACTAGCAGAGGTTGCCCGGCATTGCCAGGCTGTTTTAAATTGTGTTGGAAGGTTAAATTGCGTTAATGTTTTTTAAAAATTGCTTAGTCTGTAATTTTAATTTTTAAAATGTTTATTTATGTAATTTTTTTTGGCTTGGCTGTTATTAACTGTGATCTGCTTTTTAAAGGTTTTTTTGAGGATTAATAAAAGAACAAAGTATGATATATTTTTTTCAAATTGTTTTGTGTAAGCAAATAATGTTTTAGTTTTTTGAATTTTTTTAATTAGTTGTACCGTAGGTAAAAAATTTAATAATGTAAAAGTAAATTTTTTTACATTCAATGTTTTTAAAATGTGTTTAGATGTTTTGGGTTTTAATTTGAGTTAAAACTCAGCACAGGATTTTAAAAAGTTTCTATTGTATTTTATTGACATATGTTTGTGATTTGTGTTAAAGTGTGTTTTAGTGTAATTATGAATTTGTGTTATGTTTTTGATTTGTTTTTACTCTTGTGGCCTTTTGTTTGGGGCTGTTGTGTGTTTTTGAATTGTTTTTACTATTGTGGCCAGCAGGTGGTGCTGGTAGGGGTTATTGTATTTGACTGTTTTTTCTCTCCTGGCCTCTGGGTGGAGCTTCTTCTGGTAAGTAGTCTCTTTCTTTATTCATTTCTTTTCCGGTCCTCGTGGAGGTAGGACATCTTTTGGTAAGTTTGCTTGTTTTCTTTCTTTTGTGTGTGTGTGGGGTGTGTGTGTGTGTGTTGGAATTTGTATTTTTTGTCTGTTAATTTTGTTTTTGATTGTGTTTTTGTTTACTTCATATTGTTTTTTGGTGTTGTTTTTATTTGTTTTTGTGTATTTTTGGATGTTTTTGACTGTGTTTTTAGTAATTTTTAAAAAATTATTTACTTATTTGGTGGTGGGGAGTGGGGCATGGTTGGGAGTTAGGAAGGGTGGGCTAGGTGGTAGGGAGGGGGGCGTGGTCATTGGGGGTAAGGAAGGGTGGGCTAGGTGGTGGGGAGGGGGGCGTGGTTGTGGGGGTTAGGAAGGGTGGGCTAGGTGGTGGGGAGGGGGGCATGGTCATTGGGGGTTAGGAAGGGTGGGCTAGGTGGTGGGGAGGGGGGCGTGGTCAGTGGGGGTTAGGAATGGTGGGCTAGGTGGTGGGGAGGAGGGCTTTATTGTGTTATGGTGCTTTGATTGTGTGGAGTCGTGAAAGTAGATCGGGGTTTCCCCTTTAATATCAGTGAGTGGGGTGTTGCAACCACCCTCTCCGCTGGCTCCCCTGGGGGTGGGAGGTTTGGGGGGACAAAAGGGGTATGTCCCCCCAACCCTTCTGGACCCAGGAGACCAGGAAGAGGGGATCGATTCCACCCCCTTCCAAATAAAAAAACCACTCCATTTTTAAAGAGAAGAAACCACTTGGTTTCTTCTCTTTAAAGACGGATTTTTTTTAGGAGGGGGGGGGGGAATCGATCCATTCTCCCTGGTCTCCTGGGTCCAGAAGTGTTGGGGGGACAGATCCCTTTTGTCCCCACAAACCTCCCAACCCCAGATGAGCCAGCGGAGAGGGAGATCGCCACCCCCCACTTACTGATATTAAAGGGGAAACTCCAATCGGAGTTTCCCTTTTAATATCAGGGTGTTGGGTTGGAATCGATCTCCTCTCTTGGTTCCCATGGGTCCGTGAGGGTTGGGGGGGGAACAAAAGGGGTATGCCCCCCCAACCCTTCTGGACCCAGGAGACCAGGGAGAGTGGATCGATCCCCCCCTCTTTAAACCAACTCCATTTTTAAAGAGAAGAAACTGCTTGGTTTCTTCTCTTTAAAGACGGAGGTTTATTTTTTTGGGGGGGGGGGGCAAATCGATCCACTCTCCCTGGTCTCCTGGGTCCAGAAGGGTTGGGGGGACATACCCCTTTTGTCCCCACAAACCTCCCAACCTAGGGGAGCCAGCGGAGAGGGGGATTGCAACCCCCCACCTACTGATATTAAAGGGGAAACTCCAGTCGGGACCTTCAGGTGCCGTTGGTGAGGGAAAGAAGGGCGGTTGGTGTTTGCGTGAGTTGGTTTTTAAAATTTTTCGGGTGCCGGCTTCCTCAGCATTCTGCATACTCATGTCACGCAGGACTCTGGGGCTTGTAGTTATGGATTTGTGATTTGTAGTTGTGGTGCGTTTTTTTTCCTGTGGCTCGATTTTGATTGGCCGTGGCACGTTTTTCAATGTTCTTTGTGGTCGCGCCTCTCAGCCTGATTGGCTGTGGCGAGGCGCAAAGAACATTGGGAAATGAAGTTGTTTCCCTTTTTTCGCATTTGTGGGGCTCTTGCCCCACTGGCACATTTCTCAATCTTGTGTTTACCTGCGTACCCAGTTTGGGCATGTGCACGAATGGTGAGTGCGGGCTAGTAGGGCCTGGCTAAGGAGCCTATGCAAAGTTCCAACAGTTAATCCTCGATTTTATAGGTTAAGATAACAGCAAATAATTGAAGGGCTAGTTAGCCAAGAGTAATTGAGGGCCTTCTCTGTGTCTGCTCTGGCCCGGTGGAACCTCCTGCCAACTGAACTTTGTCTCCAGGCAGAGCTTTTATCCTTCTGCAAGAGCCTTAAGAACTGGCTTGTGCAACAGGTGTGGGGGGGCGGTGGCTGGGGAGATAGCCATTCTGGGCTGACTTGCTTTGCGCTGTCAGCTTTTGAAAAATCTGGTGATGCTGCATTGGAGGGCATTTTAAAATAATTAAAAAAATTTTTTTAAAACAAATTTAATTTTTAATGTTTTTAAAGGTTTTTGTACAGTTTTTATTTGTTTTATGTGTGAGCCGCCCGGAGTCGCCTTTGCGAGGGGACGGCGGTAGAAATGTGATTAAAATAAATGAATAAATAAATACAGCACCAGCAGTAGAACACATCGGATTTTTTACTCACTGAGACTTTCCCAATGTCCAGATGCTGGCTCACATCTCGTCTGTTCAGATCCTTCTCTGTTGAAATTGTCAGTTTGGCCTCATTTGGGTCCTAGCAAGATAGGAACAAATAGTTACAAATGGAGCCAGAAACATTTGAAGGATATTGGGAGCCAGAGTCCCAAGCACCTGTTGAAGACAATTTCAGAAAAATACCTGTTATTCCAGTGATTTTGAAAATGATAACTGTCCTAAATACACTTGCAGATATCTTTAGGGTCTAGCATGCATGTTGCAATAGACCAGGAGTTCTCAACCTTTTAAAGCCAGGGGCCGGGTCACAGTCCCTCAGTCAGCTTCGGGAGCCAGATGGCCATTTTGCCCTTCCTGGTGTGGTGGAGGCGGTGGGGGGCCACATGAAATGGTGCCACGGACCACATCCAGCCCATAGGCTGCAAGTTGAGAATCCCTGCAATAGATATTCCCATTACAGGGAAATGAATATACTGTAGTACTTACAAATTCAAGGCTGATGGGACTGTTCAGATCAGGCACAGGGTGCATATATAGCACTGATAAGAACTCCTCCAGCTGTGTGAACTGTTGTTGGAGATAAAGGCAGAAACTGAGTCTTCAAATGAAAAAAAAATTAGAAGCAGGGATAAGGGTTAATAGAGCAACAGAGGAAGCACAAAAAGCTTTGGAAGGGAACCAGAATTCTCATGCTCACCTGGTGCTTCACTAAATTGTCTGCAATGTAATTCAGGATCTTGTAGAACACCTCAAACCAGGGCAAATAACTGTAAACGGAAACACATGTTTTCTCCACATGCAAATGCTTTGTAAGAGGAAGATTCCAACAACTTTTGAAGAGTAGATAAGGGACAAGGCTTCAACCTGGAAGGCTTTGGTCAAAATTTAACTCCAGAGGAATGAGGAAGATAATCCCTCCCATCTGCAAGTTTACCTTGCAGGGCTGTGGCCAAATGCAACTTTAGACTATGCCTTGTTGAGGTTTGGAAACAAGAAATTGCAAGTAAATAAATAGGGACCACTTTGGTGGGAAGGTAAAGAGTGTTCCATGCACTTCAGTGTCTAGTCCTGCCTGCCACATGTCCACGGAAACATCTGCAAATGCATAAAGACTACTACTGTATGTCAACAACCCTTTTTCTAGCATGAGCCAATAAAATGGGCCTGTGGGCCTCACCAAAGCAACGGAGGGATCCACAGGAGCTGTGGTGTAATGAAGCCTAGGCCTCAGCCTCACTAGTACAGTAATACCGCATACAAAGTCTGCTTCATACAACATCGAATTCATACAACATAGCCTAATTCCTTGAAAAAAGTTGCCTCATACAAAGTCGCTGTGATTTAGTATGAGGCATTCAGTTTTTCCCAGGTTGCATTGTGCCTGGGCAGTATAAAAGACAGGATGCATGCGTGCATTGCTCTTTTGGGTTTTGCACGAGGCGAAGAGTGTTTAGGAGTGGTTTTGAGCACGATTTTGTAATTTTTTTCGTTAGAATTTTTAGAAGCATTCCTGGGATTTTTGCAGCATTCTTCAGGTTCTTGGACAATTAGGGTTGTTTGACATGTTTTTGTAATGTATTTAGCCTTTAGACAATGATTTCTTAAAGTTCTGTCAGTTTCCTGTCTGTTTCCTTCGCTTTGCCCTGAAGTCATTGCAGTACAATGTATCTCAATGGAAACGACGTTGTACGAGGCATCACGGCAAGGATTTGGACGTTGTATGAGGCATTGCGGCTAGGATTTTGCATGCCTCATACAAAGTCCAAATCCATATAAAGACGTTGTATGAGGTATCATTGTACTAGGAATGATACCAAACCTTTCAACCATCCATTCTCCCTGTGAGCTTGGCTGCCATCCCTTTCGTAGCTGGGATTGAAATGGATTTTCCCAGGGACAGTATATTGTTGCATTTGAGAAATATTTGGTCTCACATCAGCAATTAATAGCTACTACTTCTACAAAATAGAATATTTCATTAGTTGATAGAGGCCGATCCAACTGTTTGCCTTTTTTGGACTCTGTGGGGAGTAGGCGTTCTCTGGAAGCTATCATGATGAGCATCCACACTTCCAAATTTACTAGGTTTCCCTTGCTCGAAAGCCAGTCATATCTGACTCTACGGTTCAGTGCTCATGTCGGTTTCAAAACCGAAGAGCCAGCACTGTCTGCTTCTGCAGATGTTTCCGTGGTCATGTGGCAGGCATGACTAGACACCAGAGTGCACGGAACGCTGTTACCTTCCCACCGAAGTGGTCCCTATTTATCTACTTGCAATTTCTTGCTTTCGAACTGCTAGGTTGTCAGGAGCTGGGACAAAGATGGGCGCTCATTCTGTCCTGCAGTACTCAGGAATCAAACTGCTGACCTTCTGCCTCCCAGTCAGCATCTTAGCCACTTGAGCCACTGCAGCCCCACAAAACAGGAAGCCTAGACAAGCTTTTTGCCTACAGCGAGGCAAGGAAGTGCAAGTTTGCACACTAACATCTGTCTTTTGCATTGGGTTGCTAAACTCCTTTATACTTTGCCAGCCTGCATTCAAGAATTGTGGCATAACATCTAGCCAGGTTTCTGGACTCTGAGGGATGTTTTAATTCTTTCCCAGGGTGCAATAAAAATAAAATTCCGTGTCAGAAATTACTCTGAGTTGAAAGGATTTTTGCTGGAGAAACTCTGCTCAGGGGATGCCCGAATGAGGCTCCTTTCATGTCCTCGAGATCCATCATGCTGCACTTGGGTATCAAAATCTGACCTTTGTGGGATCCGCGCACATAATTGGCATACTGTCCCTGACAGAAACACGGCTTGGGGGAACACTCCTTGGAGCCTGGTTCCGAAGGGACAGACATTAGGGAGCGGATAAATAATCATAGTTTAATTCACCGATCGCTGACCTGGCAGGCAGTTCGGACAATAGAGGGCAAAAGATCACCGGGTGATGAACTCGATAAGCATGTAATGGGTAATCTTGTATCCGCAGAGACTCTGAGTCCAAGAGTCAACATAGGCACATGTTTACTCCCGATAGCAGTAGACAATGCATGTCCCCCGGTAGTAAATTAGATAGATAAGGAACTTCCCCCCGGTGAGGTCACCCCTGATGAGCAACTTGTGTAATCTTAAAGTGCAAACCTGCAGTTTTCCTGTAACGGCCACGCGCAACCTATGCACGCGGTCGAGCTAGGCAGGGTATAAAGATTAGAGCCTTCTGATCAATAAACACTGGACCTTCACCTCATCTTTGCTTACGTGCCTTCCTTGTGTCCAGTCACTCCATGACCCAGCGGGCTATTTCTGGCCCACCATTGCAACATCTGGTGACCCCAACGTGATCCAGGCCATCTGGCCCGACGTAATCGGCGCGGTTCTACGCTAGAGCTACACTAGATTCCCCAGCGGTTGCGGTGAGTTCAGGTCAGAAAGCCATCCGATCGGAACTAGGCACGGCTGCAAGGCAAGGCATCTCGATAGGCAGAGCAACGCTCCAAAGCTCTGTGGCTCCTCGCTCATCAACGCGTTCCAGGTCAGGGTGGGCTGTGAACCCTGACTCCAACATCGCAGAGGCTACAGAGGGCCTGCGGCAGCAGTCCACAACCCAGACTCCGTCCCGAAGGACTGCACACCAAGTAACATCTCAACTGTTACCTGGACCCAGGGTACTTCGTCAGGTAATGGGGGCTTGTCTACAGGGGGCAGGTCCATCCGCTAAGCAGAGGGCTCACGTAATGGAGCTCAAGCGCCTGGCCAGGCTAAATCATACCCATATTCGCAGCGTTAACTTAGCGGACCTCATGATGTACATTAGAGATCAGTGTTTGTTTTATCCAGAAGCAGGCACGTTGGATCTCAGAATTTGGGACAGAGTAGGGTACTGCATTAAGCAGGAGCCAAAAGCATCAGCAAAAATCATTAGCACATGGAGCAAGTGTAGAAAAGTCATTTCAGAGGTCAGTCCAGTCCGTGTAGAGACCCGAAATCTATCAGTAAATGCCCCAGCATGTCTCTACCCGACTAGCCAACACCAGCATGAGGGCAGAGAGGACTTAGGAAGGCCAGACCCCTTAAGGGCAATCAGAAGTCCTTCCCAACAGAGGAGTGAGGAAGATCCATTCACGGGGAAATTGCCAACAGTAGCTAAGATCCAGTTGCAGTGTCCAGCCTGCCTAGGGGCAGACACACTTTGGGCAGACAGACCATTGTCTACATGCCTGCTCTGCACATGTTCATGGAAACCTGCACAGCCACTAGCCACGCAGGGCTCCAGAGCAAATCCATTACCAAACGCAGGTGCAGAGCAGTGCAAAAGCCCAAAGGCGCCTGCCTTCAGTGTGGAAGGATGGGACACTCTAAGAGAGAATGCCAGTCTAGACCAGACAGCTCTTCGAAAAGCCATCCAAATAAGCCTCCTACCAAGTGCCCACGTTGCCATCAGGGCTTCCACTGGGTCAGCCAGCGTCCAAATCCAGGAAACCGGCCAGCGGGTGCTCTTCCAGCCCAGGTTCAAAAGGAGGCAGTCACCGCTCTGGCTATGCCAGAAGAACCATCCCAGCAATAGTACCCCAAGGCTTTCCGAGGCACAGGCAGAAACTTAGGCAGGAAGGATCGCTGACACACCCTGTCTTGCCTCAAAAGAGCACAGAGGAACTCCCTCTTAAGCCAAAAAGGCCAGATGGCTGCAGCCAGCCATCTGAGAATTGCCTATCAGCTTAGGCAGCATGGAATCTTCTCCTCATGAGTTAGAGCAAAACATTGCAGACCGGGGGAGGGGAACATCACCCAGGAAGGAATGAGATACAGCATCCAAAGGCTTGCATGTGAGTGTATTAATGGCGCGCCAGAATGTTTGCTGAATGTTTTGTATGTGTGATATGTGTTTGCATGGTAACGTTACAATGAGATACCAGGTATTATACAGTTTAAACTTGTTCATGGGTAGGACAAATTTAAAACATGAGAAAGTACGGTGAGCAAAACCTTTTTGCCTTGCCGCCTGCTTAGCAGCTTCAGGCACCAAAGGCGACGGAAGCCGGAGGGGGGAATCTTAGCCTGCAAACAGGGCAAAAGTGACCCTTTCCCTTTCAGCCAGAACATGCCTTTGGGTGTGCTAGGGAGAACTTTTTTCTTTGTCAAAGGATTAAGCCACGCTCTTAAGAACTTGCTTTGCAGTCAGTGTTACTTAGGCAGATAGATAACTGGGAATTGAAAAACCCTTACGAAAATTTGGCATTATAGAGACCTACACTGAAAGCAGCGATTTCTTCCAGCATCGTGAACTGAAAGAAATCGCTTCTCTGAGTCTTTCTCACTCAGCCAGTGTTCTCAAAAAAGGAAAAATCTTCATTAATCATCTTCATAAACTGTGGGGCCCCTATGTCTTTCAAACCTAAATGCCTTTAAATGTTCCTTAAATGTCTTTAAAATGCCTTTAAATCACATGTTTTATTAGGAATGTAAGAATTATCTAGCATTGTCTCAATGTGTAGAACAAATTAAACCAATCATCTCATAAGCCCAGGAGTTCTCAACCTTTTAGAGTCAGGGGCCAGGTTCCACTGCCTCAGACAGCTTTGGAAGTCCGGTGGGCCATCTTGCCCCCTCCTCCACCACGTGGCACCTCTTGGTGTGGTGGAGGGGGTGGTGGACCACATGGAACAATGCTGTGGGCCACATTTGGGCCGCAGGTTGAGAATCCCAGTTCTAGCTCTTCTTCATTCTTTTCTCTTAGATTTGCTTTAGCTCCTTCTCTCATTGGTTATTCAGGAAATACTCAGTTGTTGCTCCAAAAAGGGAACTGTTGTTCTTTATGTGAAAAGCAATTTACTCAGCGTGCCTTTAAGCAGAAAAAAGCATGCACACATTTTTGCGCTCAGATTTGCTGGTCAACATTGCAGCACAGTAGTATGGAAACAGTCTATACATTCAGGATATGCTTAATCTTTACCCCCTTTACAGGAATGATTTCTTACAACTTCTCTCCAAAGCGTCATGCTTTTGTCTTCAGCCGACTTATTCCTTGCAGTCTTAAATTGCATTCTCCCACAGCCTCCTGAGCTAATTAAAACCCTTCATTGACAGAACCCTTCACAGGAGGGGAACCCCTACAAGCTGTTTTAATTATCTGATAAAGTTGTTATCTGATAAGAATTGTTGCATTCTCATTATGCTAACCCCTGACTTTTTTCTTTTCTTCTTGTCATTGGAACACCCTGCTCTCAATGGTTAACTCGGGTTTCCTTTTATTTTAACATATTGTCTCTTTGCATATTGTCTCTCTACAGTATGGTACATCAAAGATTGTTTCAGCTTTCTGTTTTTAATAAGTCTTAGTCTGTCATTTCTAGTATGACACGTCCCTGCCAGCTTAGGCAGTGACACATCTTGCACCCTCCAGAAAGGGGAAAAAAGATTAGTCACTGGGCTCCTGAGAATGTGCACAGTGCCAACCATTAGCTGGGCAGCCAAGGCTGCCTAGGACCCATTTTAAGGATGCAGCCAGGCCAGTAAATAACATTAACTGAGCCAGGTCACATTCTTGATCAAACACTGGCTTTCCCAAGCCACCCTTTCCTTCCTTCTTTTCTTTTGCGGCTAGCCTAGACACATGCCAAAAAGCAGCTATGCATTGTAGGCAGAAGTTACTAAATACCCATTCTTCAGCAAGAACCGGTAGTCACAGCCACTCACAAAAAAAAAATTCAGGGCCTGGCTCAGCCAAAATAGTTAGTCCACTCGATAATAAGCAAATGCAGCAACTATGCAGCTTCAGTTGCGCAGAGAAGCGCTGCATACAGCCCACATGGGCCATCAGTACTTACTTGGTCCCAGCCCAGGAGGGCTACAGCAGGACTGGTCCAGTTGCAAAGGAACTGTTCCAGAAACTGGTTCATGACCCCAATTCAAAATCATGTGTCCCTCCACCAGAATACCCAAAGCATTAGCAAGGCAGCTCAGCCTGCCAGGGGTGCAAGCTCCAGGAAATGTGCGCACGCACGCCATGGGCAGGAATGCGAGGGGGGCCTTCATGAGAAGTGCCAAGGTTCACCATGGGACCTCAGACTGGTCTGAGGCACATAGAATTTTCACTACACAAGAACAGGCATAGATCAGCATAACACAGCTGATCTGCCAACAGGAAAGCCTTGCTTTAAAAAGCATTTCACCATAGGGCAATTGTACACAATCACAGGTTGCCAATAGGATTCTAATTACTGGTCCTCTCGACACTCGCAGGTTTTGAGGTGTCTCACATTTTTGCTTCTAGCAGGAATCAGAAGCTTCTGCACGCTTTTGTCTTTAGAATAACACGGTATGTTCCAAATTTAACGTCTTCTACACCACAGTGTTGTGATTTGTTTTTCTAGGCTAATTGCTGACTCTTGAACATTCACAGCTTTCCCTCAAAACATGGATTTCATTCAAAAAATTTTTTTTCTTCTCTCAGGGTCTAACATTTTTGTTCTCAGGCAAACCCTCTCAGCAGGTTTGAATGGCACAAGACCAAGTCCCGCGAGTGTGGAATGTATCTACCTTGTCTTTTCTTTTAATAAAAAGAAAGGGGAACCCCCCCAAACCCCTGACATACAGCTATAAGTTGCAAAACTAACTCTCTCAGATTTTTATCTCCAAAAGCTGCATTTGCAGCAAGTCTCTCTCCTACGCAGGGTCCATTCCCGGAAGCCAGAATCAGGCCCAGATACCACATGCCGATATCGCAAAAGGATGACACCAGCCATTGCCTTAGATGTCATCAGCTGCCCATTTTCTTTTTTCCATTTCTAAAGATGATTTTGGCATGAAGGGGGGTGGATTTGGGATGAACGTCTTGTACACGCAAAGACACGCAATGCTACTTCTAAGAACAATGCTTTAACACCATATAGACTTTTCATGGACTGCCACACTCTTGAGCTATCAATTGACATTTTGAGTTATATATGCACCAGAGAACTATTGGAATGATTCTTGCCTTTGCCCCACTTGCCTTGCCTGGATACAGGAAACATCTTGGACTTGCAACCAGCAAGTAGCCGCCAGCCAAGCTGCTGAATGTTTATGTTTCCTTGCTATTATTATCTGTATTTGCTTATAATTCATTCTCATGCCTTTGTACAATGCTCCAGTTGGGATTTGCAAGGGACACTTGAATTTCTGTACACACATGATTGTATATTCCTCATAATTGCCACCCAGATAGCACCCATTGTTAGGAAAACATATCCTGGCCATGGGTGGGAGTCAAACCAAACTGGCCCACAATTGCAGAAGGTTGAGCATCCGGCGGCCTGGAAGTCCCTAGCTATTGTCATCCATCAATCACCTTTTGATAGTGTCAATCGCACCTCTCTACATGTGAGAGAACATTTGCATAATTAAGAGGCCACTTTGCAGAAGTAGCTTTAGGAAAAACCAGTTCTGTCACAGTGAGAGATCAATGACACATCTCATTATCTTGCCTTGAAATGAAATGAAATTGAAATTTTTAATTTATATACCGCTTACTTACCCAATGAGCAACTCAAAGCGGTTCACAAAAGCAATACAGCATATAAGAGCAACATAATCAATACAAAAAACGAACACAGGTGATGCAAAATAGCACCAAGCATAGTTATACAATAATAATAGCACCAAGCGTAGTTATACAATAATAATTATAACAATTACAGCAATTAAACAATTACAGCAATTAAACATATCAAATATCATAAAAAGAGTTACATCAAACGAACAGGCAAAATAACATCATCGATCCTCATAAACACTATAAAAGTAAAGCGCCCCGGTTTTTGCATCCCCGATTGTCTGGGGGAAGAGGAGCGGGGGTGTGGTGGCTCACCCACAGCTGGGGCTAGAGCCGGCAGAGTTCCTCGCCAACGCACCATCCCTCCCGGCTTTTGAGGCCCCGATGGCGTGGGGGCGGAGACGGAGGCGGAGGCCCGAGGGTGTGGTGGCTCACCCACAGCTGAGGCTGGAGCCGGCAGAGTTCCTCGCCGCCGCACCATCCCTCCCGGCTTTTGAGGCCCCGATGGCGTGGGGGCGGAGGTGGAGGCCCGAGGGTGTGGTGGCTCACCCACAGCTGAGGCTGGAGCCGGCAGAGTTCCTCGCTGCCGCACCATCCCTCCCGGCTTTTGAGGCCCCGATGGCGTGGGGGCGGAGGCAGAGGCCCGAGGGTGTGGTGGCTCACTCACAGCTGAGGCTGGAGCCGGCAGAGTTCCTCGCCGAGTTCCTCGCCGCCGCACCATCCCTTCCGGCTTTTGAGGCCCCGATGGCGTGGGGGCAGAGGCCCGAGGGTGTGGTGGCTCACCCACAGCTGAGGCTGGAGCCGGCAGAGTTCCTCGCCGCCGCACCATCCCTCCCGGCTTTTGAGGCCCCGATGGCGTGGGGGCGGAGGCGGAGGCCCGAGGGTGTGGTGGCTCACCCACAGCTGAGGCTGGAGCCGGCAGAGTTCCTCACCGCCGCACCATCCCTTCCGGCTTTTGAGGCCCTGATGGCGTGGGGGCGGAGGCGGAGGCCCGAGGGTGTGGTGGCTCACCCACAGCTGAGGCTGGAGCCGGCAGAGTTCCTCGCCGCCGCACCATCCCTCCCGGCTTTTGAGGCCCCGATGGCGTGGGGGCGGAGGCGGAGGCCCGAGGGTGTGGTGGCTCACCCACAGCTGAGGCTGGAGCCGGCAGAGTTCCTCACCGCCGCACCATCCCTCCCGGCTTTTGAGGCCCCGATGGCGTGGGGGTGGCCACGCTACAGAAAGCAGGCTGGATTCAGACACACAGTTCTGAAAAACCAAGCAGTGGTCAGCATATTCAGCGTGCCAAGCTTAGCCATGGGCAACGCTCGAAGAATTGGTCAGTTGGCGTGCGCACTAGCTAAACCATTCTCCATCACCAAGGGTTGCGAGACAGTCCATGGCATGTGTTGTTTCAACCTCATGGACAACTCTCACAAGGTACAAAGTCAGATCACAGATCTCCATACCCTGGTTAAGAATATCAAGGAAGATGCCACATGGGGATGGTGGAATTTGCTCTGGTCGTGGTTTCCATGAGGGTGGCTTCAAACAACGCTCAAGGCGATTGTGGGTGTTGCAATTTTGGGGATAGCGGTTTGCTGCTTCGCACAATGTATTCCCTCATTGCTGTCAATGTGTCCCCCATGGAGAAAACCCCAGAATGTCCTCACTCCACGTCATCTCATGCCACTCCTACAGCGAGCTGTCTGTCAGGTCCAATTAAACAAATAAAGGGGGAATGTGGGATCCGCGCACATAATTGGCATACTGTCTCGGACAGAACCATGGCTTGGGGGAACACTCCTTGGAGCCTGGTTCCAAAGGGACAGACATTGGGGAGCGGATTAATAATCATAGTTTAATTCACCGATCGCTGACCTGGCAGGCAGTTCGGACAATAGAGGGCAAAAGATCACCGGGTGATGAACTTGATTAGCATGTAATGGGTAATCTTGTATCCGCAGACTCTGAGTCCAAGAGTCAACATAGGCACATGTTTACTCCCGATAGCAGTAGACAATGCATGTCCCCCGGTAGTAAATTAGATAGATAAGGAACTTCCCCCCGGTGAGGTCACCCCTGATGAGCAACTTGTGTAATCTTAAAGTGCAGACCTGCAGTTTTCCTGTAACGGCCACGCGCAACCTATGCAAGCGGTCGAGCTAGGCAGGGTATAAAGATTAAGGCCTTCTGATCAATAAACACTGGACCTTCACCTCCTCTTTTCCTACATGCCTTCCTTGTGTCCAGTCACTCCATGACCCAGCGGGCCATTTCTGGCCCACCATTGCAACAGACCTTCCAGTCTCCAAGCTCAGCATCTTAACCATCAAGCCACTGCAGTTACACAGTGGGAAAGGCATGCAAAAGATCATACTGGAAATAGTCACTTTGCAGGGAGTGGTCTGCCTCAAAACAACCCTACCATCTGTTGGGGAATTACTACAGCTCAGCCCCCAAGAGTATTAGCTCTAAAGGTGTACCAAAACTTGGGCATGGATAGGAGTCAAGCAAGAGCACATTTACTCATATATTGCATGATGATCTGGGGACAAATCACATGGGACTACTCCATGGGTGGTTCCAAAGTGATCTGTTTTTCCATGTAATCACATCCTTAGTCCCCTATTTTTATAAGATCTGTTTTTAAAAATGAGTTACGGAGGACTCAGAAGCATACCTGACTTGAAACTTTGTAGTAAACCTAATAAAGGTGTTATCCCACTTAGACTTTTGCTTTTACACCTGGATTATGTGGTTCCTTTAATAAAAGCCTACCTGTGAGAAAAAGCTAAGCGGGAGTAAATCACCTTACCTGAGGATACACAGGCAGCTGTAGAAGCCAACAGCCAGTCGACAAAACCCAAAGCGCTGCTTCCCCTCCATGTCAGTGAGAGCAAACGTGAAATGCTGGACTGTGGGGCTCTCCTTCACTCTTCACAGGAAATGGGTGAGCAGTTGTTAAAGAAGCGACATGGGCAGTATGGAAAGGCAAATTCAATAAATTATCTTAAATGACTCGAATTTAGAGCAGAGTTTCCCAACATAAGGCCCCATGGGCCGAATTTGGCCCCCAGAACCATTTCATGTGCCCCCCACCCCTCCAAGGGCATTCAAGAAACAAAATGACTGGCCCTTTGAAGCTGTTGGGACAAAATGGATAGATACCCCCATCATGCAGGCAGGGCAAAATGGCTGTCCGGCCCTAAAAGCTGACTGAGAGAGTGCGACCCACCCCCCCAAAATCCTGACCAGCTTATTGTTACATATATTTTTGTGGCAACAGTTTACTTTGCCAGATGTATGAAACCATACTTTAAATTACTAAATATACATATGAGGCTCAATAATGTTCTACATCAGAGCTTCCTGACCTTGGGCCCCCAGATGTTTTTGGACTTCAATTCCCAGAAGCCCTGACCAGCAGGTGTGCTGACTTAAGCTTTTGGTAACTGAAGTCCAAGAACACCTGCAGGCCCAAGATTGAGAAACCAGGTTCTAGATCCATGATGACAAACCTTGGCACTCCAGATGCTTTTGGACTTCAATTCCCAGAAGCCCCCATGAATCCACATGAATGGGTTTACTGCGATTCAACCGGCCCACGCCGCCCTCGTCGCTCCTGGAAGCGGAAGTAAAACGCGCCCATACGGATTCACGGGGGCTTCTGGGAATTGAAGTCCAAGAACATCTGGAGTGCCAAGGTTTGCCATCATGGTTCTAGATTGTTGGGCCAACAAAGCAACAGCTGTGTCCCATTTTTAAACAGAAGCCACAACAAACTGGGGAGAAAGGTACCAGCTGGAGGACCCAGTATCAGTATATAAAATTATGCATGGTGTGGAAGAAATCTCATATTCCTAGAACTAAGATAATAAAGCCTCATAAGTGAAGAGGGGGTGGCTCATTCCAACCTTCTGAGTGACCCACCCAACCGGACTATGGGTTAGCTGTGACTTTGGGGTCATCCATTGAAACTGAAATGGTAAGAGATTCAGAAGAGGTAGAAAGAACTACTTCTTCTCACAGCGTATATTTCTTACAGGGTTTTGCATACCTCTCAATATCAAAAGGGAAGCAAAACCTGGGCAGCATCTGGATCGATTCCTAGAGAAAAAGGAAAGGGACCTTAGTTATGGCAGGACATACATCAGGCTGAACACAGAAATACCTAGCTAGGAACACAGAGAAGGACTTTGGATGGAAAAGAAAAAACCCTGACCATATAGAGACCATCATGCATTTGTTCTGCAATCCTTTATAGGTCTAACTCAGAAATTAGTCCCATTCAGTTCAGTGGAATTTATTCCCAGATCTGTAGTTTGGATTTCAGCTATATTAGTCACATTTACATCCCATTAAGATCAATACAAACAATTACTGTATTTTCTGGCGTATAAGACTACTTTTTAACTCCGAAAAATCTGTGCCAAAGTCGGGGGTCGTCTTATAGGACAGGTACTTAACTGCAGCTTGTTTCCCCTTGCTTCATATGTCCGGCGCATATGGTGGGGGTGCCGTGGCCGAGTCCCTGCTCTGTGCGGGGAGTATGAAGCAAGGGGAAGCAAGCTGCACACATCTTCCTGTACCTCGAGGAGGAGAACATGAGCGTGGATTGGCTCTCCACCAGAACCTGCCCATTCGACTCGGAGGGTTGCGCGTCTTCGGGTTGAGTGTGGGTTAATTTTTATTTGGTGTGCATTGGAAGAGAGGTAGTCTTATACGGCAAGTATATTCCAAACTCTATATTTTAACTGGAAAAGTTGGGGGTCGTCAAGCCCAGTCGTCTTATACGCCGGAAAATATGGTAAGTTACATTTCAGTTTAATAGCTGGCTGGACAGCTCAGTGGTTTAGGTATGCAAGATTTATATTTCAACATAGGCACCAAGTATAAATAATATAGCCTGGATCTAACCCATCATGGGTAGGATTGCTAATTTTAGCTTCTTTTGTTCAATCAAAGGCAGCAAAGATTCCCAGTGGTTAGTATAGGGTAGTTATTGCAAACCTTTTTAGAGATTGAGTGCCCAAGCAGGAAGTGGCAGCATGTGGTAGGCACCACACATGTGTGTGCACCCACGTGATGTCACTGACATGCCTTGAATGGTGCATGCGCATGTGCACGCATGCATTGGGTGCCTCCCGGACAGGATTTCAGCCTCCCCTCTTGCCTCCCCATTGGTGAAGGGAGAGGGGTGGGGAGGCAGAACTGCCATTGGTGCTGGCGGTGCAGGGCGGTGCAGGGCTTGCCTGCAACAGCATTTGTACCAACAGAAAGGGCTCTGCAAGCTGCCTCTGGCACACATGGCAAAGGATCACCAACACTGGTATAGGGTCTCAGTTCCATTACTTGCATATAAGGCATACATCTGCTTGTTTTTCAGGGTTCAGCTACATAGTGAGAAAAATGTAAAGTGATCCACTGTGAAATTGTACCTGGGAAGTCATGCTTCACCAGATGTAGCCACTTTAGCTAACCACAAGGCAGAGAGAGTGGACAGAAATCTCATTCGCAGCTTGTTAAAGCAGCTCTATAGTAGCCACCCATATTTGCAGGTGACACGGCTGCAGTAGAGCAATCTTAATAAGCTGCAAACAAGGACTGATTGCAGACTTCCTCTCTCTCTTCTTTTTTAGGTGCTGTAGCACACCAGCACTAGCACCAAGTGAATGAATGAATAAATGAATGGACAGACATTTTAGAGACAAGAGATGTTCAGTTTGAGCAGAGGTGAACACCCCTGTGATTGCCCCTTGGCTTCTTCTTTCTCCACCTTGAACAAAGAAGCTCAGAGAGCCAACTTCTGTTTCAGGTGTTAAGCTGCATGTTCTGGAGCAATCACACTTCCTAAAGCAAATTGAATGCATTTGCTTCAAAAACGTAGAAGCCAATGTGGTGCAGGATAAAAGCATGGATTTGAAGGGTGGTGATGCTCCAGGCTGATGCGTACTGACATGTTAACAGTAAATAATGCGAATCTGACTGTCCCAATTTCCAATATTATTTGTCAATGCAGTCATTCTTCAGTGTGTTGGGGATTCAGGAACATCTAGGATAGATTGCCCATTCTATCGTCCTCACTATTTATTTATTATTTGTTTACAAGTTGTATTTATGTTTTTGTCTTTTGTCTATTGAGTTCAGGGCAACACCTATGCCCTGAACTCACAGGGGGAAGAGGACATATGGCTGTCCTTTTCCTCACATTGTGAAACCTTGTAAAATCGGGCATGGTGACAATGAGTGATTATTAAACCAACATCCCCCAGTGGCTTTCATGACACCGGGAGGACCTTCCTAGACTTAGCCCACCACTCTAACTACTATAACACATTGCTTCTTCCTACCCTATTTTATTCCCTTCCGAGTTGTCAATGCAGTGCAATAGCTAAACTGTTGTCTGGTAGCCATACATGGCAGGGAATTAACTCCCAGCAAGGGAACAGGCTGGCAGAGAATGAACGGTCTTTCTCTCCCCTTTTCTAGTCCCCTTGTGCTGATCAGAAAGCAAGAGAAGCCTGCTCAACAGCTACACCCCCCTCTTCCAGCCCATCTGGAAAAGGACAAAAAAAATATCAAAAAAGCCCATTGATAACCCTGTATTATGCATTTCTAGTCTACTGGCTAGCTACTTTTGTGAATTCTGCTTGAATTGTAGCTACTGGATAAATCTGTATAATCATTGATACAACCATGCTTTGCTAAGTAATACCCAAAGCGTGAAGGCCAATGAAAACTAACCAGAAATAATAATGTGTTTTGCCACCTTGGATCCTCACTGGGGGAGAACACCAGGATAAAAATCAGATGGATGTATAGATGGATTCTGAACCAGGGTTCCTGTCTTTATGATACCCTTAACAAGCCAGCCTTGTAAAGTAGACTTTGCTCTTGGTTATAAAGGTAGGCTGCTTTAGAGATAACAAACCAGAAGAAATGGTTTGGATGGCAATAATGTCTGGTTGGTATAACACAGGAGCAGGCAACACAACCCCATCTTGGCCCCTGGGAGCTGCACTGAAGGCCACCACAAGTCACAATACTGCCACTGATACCAGTAGAGGCATCTTGGGCCCATCACTGTAGGGTTGGCGGAAACCCTGGCAGCGGCTGAAAGATTTCAGCATCAACAACACTGGTGAAGCTCACAGTCAGCTGGGGGACATCAATGCAGCCCTCCAGCAGGATGTTGTCCACTCCTGATGGAACTACTCAACAGGCAAGTAGGCACTCATTGGTGCACCCTTGTGGTGATCTTGGAATAAAAAGGACTGAAAGCAATTGGAGGAGTTGCTGTGCAGCCACCTTGCAAAGGAGAACAGACCTGGTCATTGAACTCCTGAGGGAACTGTCTGAGCACCTGAGGATCTGCAGAGAGAAAAGAGAGCAGATGTCAGTCTTCCAAACAAACAATATTTTCCCACTGGCTTGATATGGAAGCAGAGCTCGGGATGGGCCACAAAGTGCCACAAGAGCCACTCTGCCCCGACCCCTCTTAGAGCCAATCAATTTAATGGCTGAGGAACCTAAGCCCACATCTGTAGAATGGAGTCTGCAATGGTTGCTTCTTGGGACTACTATTTCTTCTTCTTCTTCAAGTATCGTATCTGATTCCAAATATTGGCTCTCCTTATGGCGATCAGCCATGAAGATTGTCCTGGAAGCAATGTGACCTTCCATTTACCTTCTGCATCACAGTGTGACACCCGTACCACTGATTCATTTCCACAAGTCACTTTCTGGTCCTGAGCCCTTTTGGCATACAAAGTCCTCCTCAGCCCCAGGCCAGTATTGAAGCTGCTGCCCTCCATCAAGATGGATTCAAGTGGGATTTAATCCACTTGGGGACCATCATCACCCTTCCCTTTGGACTTCACCACCTAAGGCTGTTATTCTTCAGGGTTCTCGGGTTAGTTAACTGCCACCTGATGATTGGAGTTAAGTTGCTGGCAAAATCGCCCTATCATGGGATTATAGCTGGCAGAATCTCCCAAACCCTGGCATACAGAATTAACATGTTCCCTCTGTTCTTATTTGGAAGGAACAGAGGGATCCTATTTTCTGGTCTATCCTGTAAAATATCACCCCTGTTGATTTAATCAGTTTTAGTTTGGGCATGAGTATACATCTGCAGCAAATGGCTCTTCAGGGAATATTAATTACACACAAACTTGCACCCAGGTTTAGGCAACAAACTGTTTTTCTTGCATGGATGCATCTCAAGATCTGTGGCTATACATGCAGCCACTGACACAAGATATCAAGACAGTGCATTTTTGGAAGGGACCATATACAGCTCAGAGCTGGTAAAGCACATGCTTTGCCTGTATGTTATGTATGTACAATGTTGCTGTAAGAAATGTATGAATGTAACCTGACCATAATCACAATGTAGCTCAGCTGTTAAGGAACGCGAGCAAGCTGTCCATAGAGGGCAGCTGCGAGCGTTCAACTCACATGGTTCACATTCCCCAAATCACCGGCAGCCGCGGGAACCTTCCCGCACTATCACTACCTGCAGATGATGGGCGTGACTTGGAACGACGTCACGCCGGTAGCAGCCAATGAGCTACCGTGCAACAAGATTCAAATGTATTGTGCTACTGTATATAATGTGATGTACCTCCGCCATTACCACATGTTCATCCTGATCATCACCCAATAAACCTGCGTTTAGCCCTCACTGCGGCTCCTTCTTTGTCTTCCGTGCAAGACACTAAACTGTACATAGCCACAACATCTTCAGTTGATAAAATCAGGTAGCAAGTGATGTGAAAGACAACATCGGACAAAATGGGCAAAACAGTGGCAAATGAGTTTCAACATTAGTAAGTGCAGAGTGATGCATGTTGGGGCAAAAAACCCCAATTACATTTATAAACTGATGGGGTCTGAACTCTCTGTGACAAACCAGGAAAGGGACCTTGGTGTCCTGGTGGACAACTCAATGAAGGTGTCAACCCAGTGTGCCTCAGCAGTGAAAAAAGCAAACTCAATGCTAGGGATCATTAGGAAGGGTATAGAAAATAAGTCAGCAAGTGTCATTTTGCCTCTTTATAAATCTATGGTGAGGCCCCATCTGGAATACTGTGTACAGTTCTGGTCGCCATACCTCCAGAAGGATATTATGGAGCTGGAAAAAGTGCAGAGGAGGGCAACCAGAATGATTAGGGGACTGGAACACCTTCCTTACCACCTGAGGCTGCAACGGTTGGGCCTCTTCACTCTTGAACGACGACGTCTAAGAGGTGACCTGATTGAAGTTTATAAAATCATGCACCGTGTGGACAAAGTAGATAAGGAAAAACTGTTTTCCCTATCGCATAACACTAGAACTAGGGGACACTCCATGAAACTTTTGGGTACTAGTTCTCAAACAAATAAGAGAAAGTACTTTTTCACCCAGAGGATTACTGGTCTATGGAACTCCCTGCCAGAAGAAGTGGTGACAGCTGTCAGTCTTGACAGCTTTAAGAAAGGATTAGACAAGTTCATGGTGGACAAGAGTATC
The DNA here is from genome assembly GCA_035047345.1 of Bradypodion ventrale. Lineage (NCBI taxonomy): Eukaryota > Metazoa > Chordata > Lepidosauria > Squamata > Chamaeleonidae > Bradypodion > Bradypodion ventrale. Next base: position 194,105,222 of record JAWDJE010000002.1, read on the forward strand.
AATGGCTATAATTATGGATACTTAAGGACAACCTCCGGGTTGGAGAGATAGGCAGGATATCTCTCAATGCCATTTCCAGGGAATCCTAAGCAGGTGAAGACATCTGCTTGGGAATACCCTGAAGGAAATGGTGAGCCACTGTGTGAGACAGAATGCTGGACTGGATGGGCTGTGGCCTGTTCCAGCAAGGCTGTTCTTATGTTCTTAAATGAATTCTGTACCCAGTTGGGCAATTATTGTGAACTGACATACAACAAAACTTAGAAACGGTGGTGGTGAGACTACAAAAGGGTTATAGACTAGGTGTCATATGTGACAGGACATGCTTGAGATGCAGCCATAATGATAAGTGTAATGCTCTTTCACATGTTTGAACTGCAAACCATTGAATTCTCAGAGAATTCCAGGAATTGAAGCCCACAAACAGAAAACTACAAACCCAAAGAAGAGTTAAAATAATGGCAAAATATAATAAACAGTTTTTGTAATGGAGACAAAAAAAATGAAAATAAATAAAAAGTTATGGTAGTAACCTCAAAGAAAGGGAGGATTAGCTATCCCAAATCTAAAAAAAATCACTACATGGCTAATCAGATTAAAGTAAAGGTAAAGATTTCCCTTGCTTGAAAGCCAGTTGTATCTGACTCTAGGGTTCAGTTCTGATCTCTGTTTCAAAGCAGAAGAGCCAGCGCTGTCTGTTTCTGCAGACATTTCCGTGGCCAGGTGGCTGGCATGACTAGACACCGGAGCGCACAGAACACTGTTTACCTTCCCACCGAAGTTGTCCCTATTGATCTATTTGCAATTTCTTGCTTTCAAACTGCTATGTTGGCAGGACTGGGACAAAGACGGGAGCTCATTCCGTCCTGCAGTACTTGGGAATCGAACTGCTGACCTCCCACCTTCCAGTCAGCATCTTAGCCACTTGAGCCACTGCAGTCCCAGATCAAAAGGATTATAAATATTGTAACAGAAGAAAAATTAATATGGAGAGATGATGAGTAGATAGAGTTGAAAGGTGACTACAAGGAGTGTTTTTTTTTAGGAGAGTCGATAACAAAGTAATAAAAAGAATTCAAAATACTTTCTTCAGGTGTAATCTAGAAATATGTAAAAAAAAATTATTCCAGGGATTTCACCATTAACCAAAATAATAGAATTAGAGAGATTCCTAGATAATCTTTAAAAAAAGGCAGCAAAGGAATTAGACAGAATAGGTGCAGTAAGACTAAGAGATTTGTTGGATAAAATGTCCAATAATAGTCTGGGAAACGGATTTAAGGGTTAAGATTAGAGAAGGAGAATGGGGTGAAATATGGAAAGACAGGAATATGAAGAATATGTGTTAGAATCAAAGAAAATTGTGCAGATTTGGGTTTCTGAACTGCCATTCCCAGAAAATTCTTGGAGAATCCCTGGAATTGATGCCCACAAACTGAAGACTGCGCACCTGTAGGTTTTCCCTGTATAAGGGTTTTTGAGTCAATTACTTGTACAATCAGCTCTTGGGCCTTTATTCCCAGTAGCTGATACGTTTTTTTAAAGTGAGCAGCTGTAGTACTTCCTGAGAGTCATAGTTCTTTGGGAAGTGCTCTCTAGAGAGCCCAATGGGCAATGAGATTGCAACTCCCAAACGGGCTCCTAGTGGCTTCCTTTCCTACAAAACAAACCAGTAAGAAGCAAAAGGTCTGAGAAGTTGATGGTGTAAGTCAGGGCGGTTTTCAACTTTTACAAGCTGAGGGCCGGGTCATGCTCCCTGTTGTGTTTGGAATATTGTGCCTTTAACTAATGTAACACTCGGATGAGTGGATATAATAACCACCAGCTGTAACACTGTAACCTTCTGTATCAGGACGCGAGCTAGTGACCACTAGGGGCAATAGCGAGCGCCCAGCTCACATGGTTCCAATTCCCCAAATACCTACAGCGCGGGAAGATTCCCGCCACCACCTCACCTGGACAAGAAGGGCGTGACGGGGAATGAAGTCACGCAGACAGTAGCCAATGGGCTATTGAGGAGCCACATTCCGCATCAAGTGCCCGTTCAGGAAGGCCGAGTGCCACAACTGCGGGCACTGAGGCCACATAGCCAAGGTTTGCAGACGGCGGCGCAGAGACCAGAAAGGCTCAACAGACCGCCCACCGAAAAACCAGGAAGGCATCCGGCCCTCGAGGAAGCAGGACAGCGTGGGCCGCATCTCCGATGACAGGGACGACGACACGGCAACCCACAGCGTGTCCTTAGGACACCCACGTTATTTTGTTGAGGTACTGGTGCAAGGGGACCCCGTTAAGATGGAGATAGACTCGGGTTCCTCATATTCAATCATTTCCCAGAGGGAGTTTTTGGGAATTTCCCCCAACGTGCGGCCCAAGCTCAAAGCACTGAGGTCTACGCTGCGGGACGTGCAGGGAAACAGCATTCCGGTGTTGGGGGTTGGAAAATTCAAGGTCCAATACAAGCAACACGCCGCGGAACTTCCCCTGGTTGTTCTCAAGGGGGGGGGGAGTTGTTGCCTCCTCGGGACTCAATGGTTTAAGCCCCTGGGTTTGCTCATTGGGGGGGTGCATGCCGTTGGGACTGACCCAATACAGGAGGTGTGTAACGTGCATCCCGAAGTGTTCAAGAAGAGTCTCGGAAAATTCAAGGGGCCCCCAGTTGCGTTCGACCTGGACCCGGAGGTCCGCCCAATAAGACTCAAACCGCGGAGAGTGCCTTTTGCACTTAAGGACAAGATAGAGGCGGAACTGGACAAATTGGTGGGCCAGGGGATCCTTGTTCCTGTTGATTCTGCGGAGTGGGAAACTCCGATTGTAACAGCGCTTAAGGCCAACGGGGAGGTTCGAATATGCGCTGATTACAAGTGTACCATTAATAAGGCGATACGCCCTAATGCGTATCCGGTGCCGGTAGTCAGCAACCTGTTGGCCAGGTTACATGGGGGAAAGTGTTTCGCAAAGCTTGACCTGGCGCAGGCATACCAGCAGCTCTCGGTAACCCCAGCTGCAGCTGCTGCGCAGACGATAGTCACTCATAAGGGGGCATTCCAGGTGACGCGCCTACAGTTTGGCGTGAACTCGGCACCAGGCATCTTCCAATCGCTCGTGGAACGCCTCTTAAAGGGTCTGGAGGGGGTCTTGCCATACTTTGATGACGTATTGATAACGGGGGGGGGGGAGTGAGTCAGAACTGGCTGAGAGGCTAGACAAAGTACTGACGGTATTTGAAAAGGCGGGGTTGAGGTTGCGGAAAGACAAATGTGTCTTCTTCGCAAAAGAGGTAGAGTTCCTGGGTTTCCGGGTAACCCCTGCAGGCATCAAACCCTCTGAATCAAAGGTGGCCGCCGTTCAAAATGCTCCTTGTCCCACCTCCAAGCCCGAGACGGCACGCAGACCAACTCCGGCGCCGAGTCTCCGGAAACCAGAGCGCGGACAGCGCGGAACAGGATTCAACGTTAGGGTTCTCCCCCACCCGTTCAGCCCAAGGGGGAGGAGAGGGGGGTCAGTGGTCCCCACCAAGGGGGGGAAGGGAATAAGTTTGTCCCCATAGATATCCTGAGGGATACCCCCACAGATACCCCAGAAGATGGTTTTGAGTTTGAGTTACAAAACCGGGGGTTTTTTTCGGAGTGGTCCCCCACCCATCCAGGCGAGAAGCGGGGTTTTTCGTTAGCCCCCAGTGCCCCCGGTTTTCCCACAATGGAGTTTACCCCTACCCCGAAAGCCGCGGAACCGCGGCAAGTCGCTAACGTGTCTCCCTCTCCCATTGCAGGACAAGAGACCAGGGAACACTGGAGTGATAGCGCCCCCGGGACAAGCCAGCCAGCCTTGCGCCCAAAACGCGCTTGCAATAAACCATATTGGATGAGAGACTTCGTCTCATCCTAGGGGGGAGGGATGTTGTGTTTGGAATATTGTGCCTTTAACTAATGTAACACTCGGATGAGTGGATATAATAACCATCAGCTGTAACACTGTAACCTTCTGTATCAGGACGCGAGCTAGTGACCACTAGGGGCAATAGCGAGTGCCCAGCTCACATGGTTCCAATTCCCCAAATACCTACAGTGCGGGAAGATTCCCGCCACCACCTCACCTGGACAAGAAGGGCGTGACGGGGAATGAAGTCACGCAGACAGTAGCCAATGGGCTATTGAGGAGCCACATTCAAATGTATAGCCACAGTATATATTGAGCTGTTCATCCGCCATTACCACATGTTCCCCCGGACCATCATGCAATAAAGATGGGTTAAGCCAACCTTTCGGCTGTTTCTATTGTCTTGGTTCTCATACACTAAACTCCCTCAGACAGCTGAGTGGGTTGGAATGTCATTTTTTTCTATTTGCACAGTCATTTTGAGGTGGCCATTTTGTCCCAACAGCTTCAAATGGGTGGCCATTTTGTTTCTCCCTGGAAGGAGGGAGGGAGACACCAGTCATCAATGAAGGCTTTGGACCCTAACCTCCTCCCCGACTAACACTAAAAAGAAAAAGGGTGAGTGGGGCTTTTTAAGGAGGCTAGTCCTTCCTTGTGGGGCTGGAGGTTATCCTTGGGGCTGGGGTTTGGGTTACACAAGGCCAGGAGCCCAATGTCCCCCAGTCCCCCCATGGTGCCATTTCATGTGGACCACCATCCTCACTCCCACCACTGCCCCTGGAAGCTGTGCCATGTGTGGTTCCTTTTAAATGTAAAACAGCTAGCTGTTTACAAAAGGAACCACACATGGCACAACTTCTGGTGGCAGCAGAGGGAGCAAAGGTAGTGGTCCACATGAAATAGTCCCAGAGGCCAGATCCGGCCCATGGGCCATAGGTTGAGAACCCCTGGTGTAAGTAACTAACTTGAAAACCCTTTTTGGGGTGGGATGACCTAGTGGTATGCAGAATTAGGTCTCTGGACTGCAGTTCCCAGAATTCTTGGGAAATCTCATGTTGGATTCCTTCAAATCCACTTTAGGAAGGATTCTTGCAGATTATGTGAATCTAGTTGATACAGCAGGCAAACAAGGAACTTTAGTAATGTGTATATGTGGATTCAGTAATGATGGTGTGATAATGTGATGTTGCAAATGCATCTTATTTCCCTATTTTACTTTCACTTTTTGTGTCATGGCATCTAAAGAAACTCTAGAGCAAAAACATTTGTACTGGGGAAGGAGGAGATGGAATATATCCCTTAAATAAACCTACAAGACCTAATATTTTGACTAGCTTTTGTAAAAGGCAGTTTAATTTGAACTAGGCATCAGCATTGCTCAGACTGGATAGGTATTTTCAGTGCTAATGCTCAGGATATGAAAAGTAACAACAACCCATTCCATCTTAGACTAATTACTTTTGGGTGAGACACACAACCTCCAGTCAGTACTTCCAGGGCCTCCATTAGAAATTTCTGGGCCCCATACTGAGAAATCTTATTGCTCCCCCCCCCCCCCCCCCCCCACACACACAGTAATGTCACTGTTTATGGCCAGTGGTAACAGGGTCCCTGTCAGCTCCGGGCCCTATTGGTAGTACTGCCCTGATGGCGGCTCTGAGTACTTTCAGGTTGGGGCTTTGTAGTCCAAAAGAGTAACTCTTCCATGCTCTGCAGTCAACTATATCTCTTCTCTGAGCAGCTGTCCATGTGGCGCTGTGCAGCGAGAGCCTTACTGCAATTGTGCCTCAGTCAGAGCTAACCTTTCAGGCAGGAGGTATGCCCTCAGGACTTCCCTTTCAGAAACTAACCAATGTGTGTATGCATACATACACTCACACACAGGAAGGAGAGAGTCTGACAAGGGATTATGAAAAGGTTTCAAGTTGCCTAGTGCTGTCTCCGGGTAGGGGTGTGGTGTGTATGCAGTTATCTTGGTAGCACTGCTTATTCGATGATTTCCACTTCCCCTCTTCTTATTTTTCACAACCACCCAAAAAACTATTTCTAGCTATCTGGAGAAGGCCACAGAAGGGAGACAGGGATTTTGCCACTGGTCACCAATAAATGGAGACGCTTGGAGCCCATTTGAAATGGCAGACATGGGAGGGTGAATGAGGATATTGACAAGTTTGGTCTATCCCACAACCCCCACCAAATATAAGGGATGTCCAGGAAATACCCACAATATTTTCCTACTTGAGGTGAATGGCAAAAAAAGTGACTGGAACATCTTGTTTGTTTGTTTATTACAGGGGTTCTCAACCTTACTGTGCCATGGGCCAGACAACACCCCCCCCCCTCCGACAGCTGAGCGGGCTAATCGCAATGGCAGCAGGCATGTTTGTGCATGTATGGGCACTTCCGCTTCTGCTTCTGGGGTTGTTGGCGGAAGTCAGATGGAATGGCATCATGGGCCAGGTCTGGCCTGTGTGCTGTAGGTTGTGTACCCCTGGTTTATTGAATCATCCTTTGACAATAACAATGGGGGTAGGCTCCTCTAATATACCGGAGACACCTGATTTGTTTATGGAATGGAGTGGGCTTAAAGAGTGGGCTTGGGGAAAACAGCTTTCAATCTTGAATCTGTCTCCTGAAGCAGTTGCCTCACCCTCTCTAATGACAAATCCAACCCGGCCACTCATCGTCATGTTGCACAAGCATCTCTGGCCATCATAGTGGAGACTCACCATTGTCTGCAGCAGTTGGACAAGCAGCCTCAAAGAAGAGATCAAATAATTTCTGTGGGTTTTCCCTAGAGAGACAAGAGTAGACCCAAAATGGTCAGAGCATAGAAATCCCCCTGACAGCATGAGCAAGGTTTCTGGGAGTTGTAGGGGAAAAGAAGATATTCCCAGCTCTGGCAAAACACAGTCTTCAGAACATCATTCATTCATTTCATTCAATTTCTATACAGCCTATCTAGCAGTAAAAACTACTCTAGATGGTTCACAACAACAAATAAAACATCCTATTCGCCATTTCGACAACAATTAAAGCAACAAGCCCAAAGAAAAACAAGCCACCGTAAAATGAAGACAATAAATGGTGACAAAAATTGAGATGAAATAAGGGTCATCAAAACCAAACCAAACCACAAAAGGGGCAAGATATTATTTACAGCCTCTCTGTATAGTTCAGATTTAACCAATTTTTGAAAAACTTGGAAGGAGAGGCCCTGGCAAACATACAATGGCAAAGAGTTCCATAGGAATGGGACCACTGCTGAGAAAGCTTGGTTCCTCAGACAGGGATGCCACACATCCTGGAAAACCGGGATGGTCCTGGATAAAAAGATTTTTAAAAATGTCTTGGCCGGTTCAATAAAAATAATGTTAGGGGTGCGTTTTATTTCCGCACGAGGGCAGCGTGGGCTGGATGACTTGCAGTAAACCCATTCGTGTGGATTCACAGAGTACTTGGGCTTCTGGGAATTGAAGTCCAAGAACATCTGGAGTGCCAAGGTTCACCATCAAAGGCCTAGGCCCTGGTTGCTTGGGTCAGAAATATTTCCTGAGGTGCAAGACTGGAAAAGTGGCCCTACAGCAGACTTATATAAAGGCTTCCGTACTCACAAGGGCTCACATCAGGTGGCAGCAGAAAATCTCTGAGTAATCTATCTGATCAGTGGATCAGAGATCTGGGCTGATCTTTCAGCACCGTAGAATTAGAGCTGAGGAAAGTAAAGCTGAGTAAGCTAGACAGGACGATCCACCCCTGTTATTCCAAACCCTCTGGCCATGGTCTTACTTGATCCGGGATCCCATCGTCCGCAGCTCACTCCATCACCAGGCCATCCCGCTGAAGCATTAAAGTGAACCGACCTTTCTCCTATCCACGCCAAGAGACTGCAGTCCTTCCTGAAAATTGAAAAAAAAAACTTGCTAGAACTCAACTGTGGTGCATTTCAAAAAGCAGCATTTCCTTTTGTGGGTTTTTGATAGAGGAAGTATGAAGCCTGTGACTGCCTTCACTCACAGTGGGGTGGAAGCTTCAGACTGGGGTGTGTGGAGGGAAGGAAGGAATGGTAGCTATAAACCTGGCTTTTTTCTGTTCCTTCATTGCACTTTTTTCCTGCTTACCTGAGGCTTCGGTCAAATCAGGAGTTCTCAACCTTTTTATGTCAGGGGCCAGGTCACGTTCCCTCAGACAGCTTCAGGGGCGGGGTGGCCATTTTGCCCTTCCTACACCACATAGCTCTTCCTGGTGTGGTGGAGGCAATGGGGGGGGGGCCACATGAAATGATGCTGCAGGCCACATCGGGCCCATGGGCCGCAGGTTGAGAATCCCTGACATAAATTCTGAAGATCAACCAGATTTTAGGATATATAATGTTACACTCTGGAAGAGAGAGAGAGAGAAATTGCATGGCTATTAGAATGTTGGCAACAAAAAGAAAAATTAAAACCCATATTTTTGCAGATGGATGACAAGCAGCCATCACAAAAGGTGTATGTGAGGAACTGTTGTCATTCTAAAGACTTTCACTGTCTGCTCTCTGTTGGTCAACTTGCTAATTTATAAGGCAGACAGATACTGTACTACAAAAATACCAAGTTGCTAAACAACTTGGGACCTTATTCTGATAAAGGCTCTATCAACCTACCAAGCCACTGTAGTAATCATTATCATCAAAGTCATTATCACTACAACCATTACTACCACCACCATTATCATGATTATGAAGTTGCCTTCATGTCACATTAAACCAGGGTTTATATTAGCCCTGGTTTATTCCTTTAGCAATCTGCTATAAATTACCAAGCAAACCATATTTTGTTTGCCTCATTCAGGTCTGTTTCTTTCCTACCTCTTTTGTCAACTTCTGTTTCAGTTGGGCAATGGGAAAAGCAAGGAGTCTCCTCATATTCAGTAGTCTCTATTTCAGTAGTGGGATTCAGCAGGTTCGCCCCAGTTCGCCAGAACTGGTAGCAAGAATTCTGGCTGGCCCCACCCATCCAAGTTTTGAAATAAAGTAGTCCTAATTTGGGTGTAACACAGGGCTTTCCCCCTGGCCATGCCCACCATACCACTCCCACAGAGTAGGTAGTAAAAATATTTGAATCCCACCACTATTCTATTTGTATATCTGTAAATAAAGCAAATATTACAAAGACACACTAACTCTAAATTTCCTCCAAAGGAAATTACACTGGTATCATAGCCCCTGAAATTCCTCATTATTCAGAGAACCATGGAGGGATAAAAGTATTGCAAAGGAGCAAATGCTGGCCAATTTCCAACTTCATTACTGTCCTTAATAAAGAAGTAATTGGTGCTGAGTTGCAAGAGGCAAGTAAGGTGACCAAAACTTAGGCTGAACTAGGACCTTGCCCTGGAATGCAAATTTGCTCATAAACATGATCATGTGGACAAGGAACACATAACCATTCTTCCGTATAAAGAACATAACTTCAAAGCCGACATTGCCTTTGAAACCCAGACCTGGCTCAAATCATTTTGTTCCTCAGCCTCTCCAACCATTAATGAAATCTGAATGGCGTCCCAGAATTTATCTGGGACTTTGTATGGGAAGTTTGGCTGCGCACATTTCTTGTGCCCCTAAATATAATGGCATTTTTTTTACTGTTCCTGCTCCCTCCCCTCCCCCCCCAGCAAATTCCCAAATTGTAATAATTAAGATAATTAAGATAAATAATTAAGATAAGAGCATTGTCCTTTCTAATGTAGGGAATGGAATACAACTTCCATTGCAGGACCCTAGGCAAGATTTTGGAAAAATAGGTTATTTCATAAGGAGACTTGGAATAGATGAGGCTGTGTTACAAAAGAAATAAGAGATAATGAAGAGAGTTTTATCTTTAGCCAGGCATATTTTTCTTCTCTCTGCTAGATTAGAAAAGGGGACGTGCATGTAAGTCACTGGAGAGGAGGCAGGGTAGCTTTGGGACAGCTTAAAGCTGCAGCACTCTGTGGGCAAGAATTAGCACATATGCTCCAAAGGGGATCTCAGGTCATGGGAACTCTGTTGGGACGTCAGGATGAAATTCTAGGCAGGCTGTTAAGCAACAACTCGGCTGATGGGTGGCCGGCAACACATTTGTACTGAAATGATGATGTCTGGAACAAGAAACATCATAATAGGTTAGAGTGCAGAAGGAGTCGGGAGAAATGGCTAAAAATCACCCGTGGCCATCAAAGTCGCTGGGTGTCCTTAGGTCCATCAAAGTCTCTAAGTAGGATTTAAATATAGCAAGTAACCCTAATTAATAAATAAGAGGATTGCTTCTGGTAACATGTATCAGTGCGCCACAGGAGCTACACTTGTTTAAATGCCTCACTGAGTTTTTTAAAAAATGAACAAAAATTTGCATATTACACAGAAAGGACCTTGCCTAGCCTTCTAGCTTCCTACAGACAAGAATTTTTATTATTATTTTTTAAACAGCCTAGAAAAGTATAGGCCCAATGTTGGGCCATTCGTTGCCCCTCAGAACCTGCTGCTGTAATGGTTCCCTCACACCATGTCATGGTGGGGCCAGCAATGGCCCACAGAGTCTAGCACTCAGCTTGCCACACACAGAGAGGGCCAAAATGAGCAAAGGAGAAGCGCTTAGAGCAGGGCAGAGTTCTCAACCTTTTTAAGCCAGAGGCCAGGTCACGCTCCCTCAGATTGCTTCACAGGCCAGATGGCCATTTTGCCCTTCCTCCACCACATGACACTTCCTGGTGTGGTGGCGGTGGGGGGCACATAAAATGGCGCTGTGGGCTGCATCCAGCCCATGGGCCGCAGGTTGAGAATCTCTGGCTTACAGCCTGGAAAACTGGCACACGCTTTCCTTACATACATTCTAATCTGACAGATGCATGAAGATTTATAATCCTTCAGTGTGTGTGTACACATGTGTACACGCGTGCTCGAAGACACATATGGTTGCAGGTGGGTGGGAATTGGAATTGAGGTCAAAACATTGCCAAAAGTAGTGCAGATAGCAAGAAGTCAATCAGAGCTGGCATTGTGGGTGGCTTGTGGGTGTAGAGGAGGGGCTGCCTCGCCCCTAAATGCCCTGTGGGTGCCCCCTCCTGCCTTTGTCACGAGTTATCAGTGGCTTGAATGCCTGCAGAATAAGTACAGCAATATACACAATAGCAATGACAGCTGATTACACAATCAATTTAGCAGTGGCAAACTAATTAATTTCTACTCTGGAATGGAAAACCTCTGTCTTTGTTCAAAGCCAAATTATCTTAAGAGCTGGGCAAGCATGGAACCAAGGTAGAGGAAACATTTGCCCAGTGTTTTTGAGATGGATCCACACAGCCACTTTTGTGTGTGTGTGTGTGTGTATGTGTGTGTGTGTGTGTGTGTGTGTGTGTGTGTGTGTGTGTGTGTTTAAAAGACTTCTAATTTGTGGTGTTACAAACTTAAAGTCACTTAAATTCCATTTCAACAATGGTGACAGGAATGTTTACAATTATTTATTTATGTAAAACTTTCGCTGCAACTGGATGAATGCTTCTAAACTTAAAAATATTTTCTGATAAACTGAAAGATACTATAAGAAAAATTGTTATCTGGGATCAACAACACAATTATTGAACATTCTGTAGAGAAAATAATTTCTTTAAAATACTCCCGGCAAATAGAGCAGCCGCACCTGGTGACAACATAGGACTGGTTCCTTGGTGGCAAGAAATGAAAAGTCATCAGTGACAGAATTTTATTCTGGCCATGAGGACTAGAAACACTGAGATTTTCCTCTTTTTTAAAAAAACAAAACAAAGAATGGGGTCTCATGCTAGACGTGGTGCTCTGATGGCATAGCCATGGTAACAAGAGTACTGTGGTTCAGTCCCTTGGGGGAGAAAATTCCACCCCTCTTATTTGAAAGTCCATGTTTTGTTTTCTTCAAAAGAGACAATGGCACCACATCTAGCATGAGACTCCTTTCTTTGTTTTTTTAAAAAAGGAAAATGACTTAATATGAGAATATATATTGGGGCAGGGGAGTTTGCAGGCAGGTTAATTGCTCAGCAAAAGATAGACCTACAACCACATTTCTGCTATTTACGTGCAAACTCTGCAGGATAATTGGCACACACTATACATTCATTTGTTTAAAGATTTAGATGACTTAATGTTAATACAACTAAAGAATCTCCACTATAGCAGCTGTATTATTGAATTACATTCTGGCTATTCTGCAGGGATTTTCCCTTCCTGCATCAAGTATTATCACCATGTGTTACTGTTGAGTCCAAGTATTAATTGCAACGCGACAGCAGATCGGGGGTTAACCAACAAGTCATTTATTATAGCTCAGTTCGGACTGGGGAAAACAGGGATGAGGTGGCAATTTATATACAGACAGAACAGCAGTTACAATGATACATTTATCCGGGCTTTTACTTAACACGGGAAACCTGTGTAAACCATTGTGAACATATGAATTAGGTGCCTTACAGAAATGGCACGCAATTACAGCAAGCCTTAATGGTGCATGCACTAAAAGCTATATACGTTACTAAACGTTTGGACACAACATCCCTCCCCCCCCCAGCGAGGAACCCACTCTCCATACCTTTGAGGTGGACCACAAGTCCGTTTAGGGCACCCAACATTGGTGGGACTTAGGGCAAGGGGTATGGGATAACCAAGGTCTATGGAATTGCCGGTGGACTCTCTGGTTGACCTAGGCGAGCTAGGTTTTTCAAAACATTTGCAGGAAGTTGTATTGGAGGGGACTCATTAATTGCAAACCTCGGCGTGCACCCCGGACTCAAAACAGCTGCTGGGTCTGCCAACTCCTGCAGAATTCTTGGCAATGGGGGCACCCTGTCATTTGACCAGAAGTTAGTGGAAGTTTGCTCCATAGTATTACCTTGTGTCTGTTCCAAAACTGTACCCATAGAGCAAGGGACATTCTCTACCACAGGGTCGGCGGTGTTAGACTCAGGCGGACTATCACGGGACTGATCAGCACTAGCAATTGACTTAGTAGTAAACTGAGAATGATGCGGGGGTTGACTAAACATATCCGGATCAGGATCGAAATCAGGGAGGACCGTTTCCCCCAGGCCAGGATCACCTCAAGGGCAGCTGAGTCCGACAGAACATTTTGCCCCACCATGCAGGGACACATCTGGTCTGCATGTCTCCTCCAAATTAACCCGTTGTCCATGAGTACTTTATACGAGACTGGTCCTGTTTGCTCAAGGACCTCTCCCCCCAACCATAGGGACCCAGGTGCATAGTTTCGGCAATAAACTGCTTGTCCCACTCGGAAACTCTTTGTGGTGCGAATATCTATGTTCATCCCCCTATCCTCCCTGTGATGAGGATTCAGGTGGTCTACAGCCGTGGACGGCCACCTCTTCATGAAAAGGTCCGCCTGGGAAAACCCTGAAGCCAAAGATGTAACCCTGTGAGCCAGCAGATATTGGCATAGCTGCAATTCAAGATCACCTGAACCCATTCGTCTCAGGGCCTCCTTTACAGATCTGACTTGCCTCTCTACCTGCCCATTAGTGGCGGGGTGAAATCGCATAACACTGCCGCCACCCTCACAGGGGAGGCATCACAGACCAGAATGACTGGCTTGGTAGGGTCAAAATGAATAAGGATGGCATCAAACATGAGGAGCTTCTTCACCTCATGGAAGGCTTTGTCTTGAGAGGACCCCCAGCGCCAGACCACATTTTTTTTAACAGATGGTGGAGGGGGATGGCTATGGTAGCCTTTTTCGGGAGGAAAGAATGGTAAAAATTCAAGAGCCCAAGGAACGCTTGCAACTCCTGCTTAGAGTTGGGACGTGGCACGTCCCACACTGCTTTAACCTTAGCATCCGAGGGCTGCACACCTTCAGGGCTGACCTTAAACCCCAGGAAATCAACCTCTGTAGAGAGCAAGCAACATTTTCCCCTCTTTACCCTGAGCCCCGCATTTTGAAATCTCTCCAGCACCTCACCCAGCTTAGCAGCAATGTCCCCCCCATCCTTCCCAGAGATCAAAACATCATCAAAGTATGGTAGAACACCCAGAAGGCCCTTCAGTAATTTCCCACCGACCTTTGGAAAATACCTGGTGCTGCATTGACACCGAACTGAAGGTGTTTTACCCTAAATGCACCTTTGTGTGTGGTGATCGTTTGGCACAGGGTGGAGCCCAGGGTAACAGGCAACTGCTGGTATGCCTGGGCCAAGTCCAATTTGGTGAAGCAATTCCCCCCGTGAAGGGCAGCCAGCAGGTAGCTCACAACAGGCACAGGGTAGGAATTTGGGTGGATAACTTTACACTTATAGTCAGCACAGATATGGATGTCACTGTTCGCCTTAATCGCGGTGACAATCGGGGTCTCCCACGGTGCGGAGTCAACCGGCTCCAAGATGCCCTGCGCAGCCAGCTTGTCAAGTTCAGCTTCAATTTTGTCCTTGAGCACAAAGGGCACCTGCCGAGGCTTAAGATGAATAGGTTTTATCGACGGATCTAAGTCAAAATCAACAGGGGACCCTTTGAATGTCCTCAACCCCGGGCGGAACACATCTGGATACTTATCACACACAGCCTGAATGGGGTCGGCTTGAACCAAATTGATGCCTGACAAGGTGATACCTAGGGGCCCAAACCGCTGAGTACCCAGTAGATTGTTCTTACCCTCCTTAACCACAACAAGCGGGAGTTTCACGTTGATGCTTTTAAACTGCACATCAAAGGAGCCCACGCCGAGCACAGGGATGTGGCAACCCTGCACATCCCTCAATTGGACCTGCAGAGCCCGCAACTTGGGCCGGTCTGCTGGCGGAATCTGGAAAAAATCACGCTGGGCGAGGATCGAATATGATGATCCTGAGTTGATCTCCATGCGGCAGCGATGGCCCTGGAGGCAGACGTCAATGAAGAACTGCCCCGTGACTGCAGAGACACTGGAACTGGATCCGGAACTTTGATCGGTGTAGATTTTGGAAATCTGGAGCTCCTTGTGTCTTTGGTAGGCCCACCGGAACGCTGGCAGCACACTCTCGCGATGTGCCCCTTCCGACCACACCTGTGGCACTCAGCCTCCCTGAACAGGCATTTTTCCTGAAGGTGTTTGCCCCCACAACCCTTGCATGGGGCCCTGACTGTCTCTGCAGGTTTGGAAGACTTGCGGTGCACTTTCCGCACATCGTCCCCCAACTCTCCAACATCTGAGGACGATGAGGTCGGCGAGGCTGAAGAAGGCAAGCCTACGCACTCCGGCCTCTGGTCAGCTGCAGCCAATTTCACTGAGGAGCCTTTCTCCCGGAACTCTTTTACACCTGCACTGGCGACTTCGGACGCCAGAGCCTCCTCAAAAACTTTGCCGAAGGTCAGTGTGTTCCTTTTCATCAACCTCCGCTTCACTGAATCGTCCAAAATGTCCATCAGCAACCTATCTCTCAAGGCATCATCCAAGTTCGGCCACTCACACAGTCCCACCGCCTGTTGCAGGGCAGCAACATATCAGTAATGGACTCCTCAGGTTTCTGGTTTCGGCGGTAGAATCTTACCCAGGCCGTGAAGATAGAAATCCTGGGCTTGAAGTGGTCTCTCAACACCGAGAGAATGTCTCTAAGAGAAGTGTCCCTTACTTCTCGTGGCCGAAGCAAGTTCACAACGAGATAAATGGTGGCGATGCGGCAGCTTGCAAGGAACGTTGCCTTCCGTTCCTCCGGCTTGACCTTGTTGGCTATCACCCAGTTCTCAAACTGGATTTCGTAGCTTGGCCAGGTGTCCGCCTTGGACACGTCGAACCCTCCGAGCGGCATTGCTGCTGCAGGAGATCCCATGCTCGTCGTCAATGTTGAGTCCGAGTATTAATTGCAATGCGACAGCAGATCGGGGATAAACCAACAAGTCATTTATTATAGCTCAGTTCGGACTGGGGAAAACAGGGATGAGGTGGCAACTTATATACAGACAGAACGGCATTTACAATGATACATTTACCCGGGCTTTTACTTAACACGGGAAACCTGTGTAAACCAATTAGCGTACATTGTGAACATATGAATTAGCTGCCTTACAGAAATGGCACACAATTACAGCAAGACTTAATGGTGCATGCACTAAAAGCTATATACATTACTAAACATTTGGACACAACAGTTACCAGTATTACATTAATATAATACTACTATTAAGCTTGCTTATTATTAATACCCATTCACCTTTTGCTGTTAGTGTGATTTTCAAGAGCGTTTGGGTGTTTTCTCAGATTGTTAACTGCTAAACTCCTCTTCTGAGCAAATAAGTTGGTCTGTTCCAAATGACGGGGTGTTAAATGCCATCATCCTGCATCCACCTTCTATCAAGTCTTACAGGGTTTTCAAGGTCAGTGAGATATCCAAGGAGTGGTTTTGCAAGTTTCACTCAACCGTTGATTTTCCATGACTGATGGGGAATTTGAACCAGTCTCCTCAGCCCTAGTCTATTCCACTCTATCTACAAAACCACATTGGGTACCTCAAAATGAGCTAAAAATAGGGATATCTTAAGAAGTCCCTGTCCTCTGATCACTCACTCACCTGCCATTCCTCAATTGATCATGCTGATAACTACTGCCACCAATTCTCTGTCATGAAGGAAGCAACTCACAGTCACTAACTTAATGTGGCCATATTGATGGAAACTGTGGTGCTTGGAGGACTTTGATTTTTATGTGGTGGCCTCTCCCGGGTAAAAGATTTTCCATTGCTTTGTTTCACTTTTTTATTAGGCCAGGTGGGCAGGAGCTGTTTCCTATGAGGAATTTGTGAAATAAAAATAATGGAAAATCAGGTAAAGGTTTCCCTTGCTCGAAAGCCAGTCATATCCGACTCTAGGGTTCAGTGCTCATCTCTGTTTCAAAGCCGAAGAGCCAGTGCTGTCTGCTTCTGCAGACATTTCTGTGATCATGTGGCAGGCATGACTAGACACCGGTGCACATGAAACGCTGTTTACCTTTCCACCGAAGTGGTCCCTATTTATCTACTTGCAATGTCTTGCTTTTGAACTGCTAGGTTGGAAGGAGCCGGGACAAAGACGGGAACTCATTCCATCCTGCAGTACTCGGGAATCAAACTGTTGACCTCCCGCCTTGCAGTCAGCGTCTTAACCACTTGAGCCACTGGAGTCCTTGGAAAATCAGGTAGATTCCTATTAATTTCTGGTGGTGGTGGTGGTGGTGGTGGGTGTTCTGCCATTTTCTGTGGCCTGTTAATATCAGGCACCTTTAAGGTGCCATGAAGCCAGAACATGGGCATGGTGACTGTGAATTAGCAGTCCTTAAAAAGTAACTTTCCAACCTTCATAGAAGGCTGTGTTGCTTTTGCTGCAAACAAGTGAATAGGCCTTCCCTCCTCAGAAACAGAAGGCTTGTGTTTTTCTGAATACATATTTGCCTAGTGTGTAAGAATAAGCTGTGAAATCAGAAATCCTCAAGCTTCAGATTGTAGGAATCGGGGCCGCTGGGGGCCGTAGGTCCCGGAGGAGACTGATCAAGGAACGATACGAGGCAGTATGGAGGAGGATAAGATCAGTAGTTTATTGAAGGAAAGCTCCAGCATATATAGAAGGAAAAGCGCAACGGTGGCAAAACCGCCATCAGGCAGAAATCACATCACTTGTTTACTCGGGTTAATCGGGAATCTCTCTGGGGAAGTTAATTAACTGGGATAAACATTGACATAGGAAGCCCCATTGTCCAAGGATTAGACAGGGGCAAACATGGCATCTATTTGTGCCTGAGATTAGGCTGAGACCTGGAGATGAGTGATTTACTCCAATGGGTAACAGAGTTAGCTATTTGCTCTTTCAGCAGAACCGCTAGTCAGGTCAAGGAATTGGGTGAATCAAACCCTATCATTTATCCACCCCCCTTAATTTGGGTGCTCGCAGAGCCCAAGGGCCAGGGAGCCTTTCTCACCGAAGTGGCCTCTGCCGGGCCGTTCCGTGCCCATTGGGGCACGGGGAAACCACATCTCCCCTTTTTAAATTTTCTTAAGAGCCTGACCAGCGACTTTGCGTAAGAGCGGCATCAGCTGTTGAGCAGGAATGACGTCTCGGGGTTTCCTTCTGTGACGGCATTGGGATATCAGTGAGGGAATACATTGCGCGAGGCAACAGACTGTCACGCCTAGTATAATCACCCCCATAACCACCTTGAGTACTGTCTGAAGCCACCCCCAAGGGATCCATGACCACATCCAGTTCCATAACGAACTCCACCAAGCCCCCCATGCAGAACCCTCTGTGATGCCCTGGACTATGGTGTGGAGATCAGTGAGCTGACTCTGTACTTTGCGGGAGTTGTCAGTAAGGTTAAAACAGCACATACCATGAAAGGATTCGCAACCCAAATGATGGAGCAATAAGAGGTAGTCTATGGCCGCCCGATTGTCGAGAATGGCATGGCGAAGCTCTGCCTGCTCCCGGTTGAGCAGCGCGATCGCTGTGGAAGTACGGTTGATGGCTTTGGCTAATCCGCAAGCCAAACGACCGATCCTCCGAGCGTTGCCAACGGCCAAGCCTGGCACGCCAACGATGCTGACTGACAATGAGACATATTCGGCTGGACTTAGGACTCTAAAGCTGCTATCACATGAGCTGTCTAACTGGGCGGTGCGAGTGTGCCTTATGGGTGCAGAAACATCTGAAACATGTGAAACATTTGAAACATTTGTGCTTGGGGTAACCATATCCTTAGTGGGGAGCAACAGTGTCAACCGACTAAGGCAACATGTGGAATCTGATACATTTGCAGGAATGTAGTTGAAGGTATACTGATTACACGTAAAGAACCAACCAGATGGTAATGTAACATGAGCATACATTGCACCAAGTGTCTCTGGTTTATCACAAGTCCAATTGCTGCTGCCGGTATCGAGGCAGCGACGCTGGGTTCGGCCGACTGCAGCGCAGCCGACTATTCGGGCACATGTAGAGTTCGGGCTGGCCGCCACTCGTGGGGTGTAAAGAGTGGCTGCATCAGCCGGCAAAGTCATAGTGAGCCGCAAGCCCCCCCAGCGAGCGTAAGCTGCAAAGCTCGCAGGGAGATGCGGTCCGAAAATCTTCTTCAGCAGCTAGTTGCCATCCCTGGCGTGCGCATCTAGAGTGTGGCACACTGGAATGAGACAGGTGCTCAGAATTGAGGCAGAACCTGCGTCCTGCTTCAGGCAAAAATCGGACTGGTTGACGAGACCCGCCAACCTTTCCCAAATATTGTACTGCATCCGGGCAGAGAGGTCTCCGCCGGGCAACGGATCACTGGCCTTCAATGAGGCGGCCTGAGCGCCTCCCCCCAAAAGCAGGGAAAGGGTCAGGATAACGGTGAGCGCCAGGGTATTGGCATGAATCTGGGCGAAAACTGCAGCTGTGAGGTTCTCCGGCATTGGCTCCTTCCCTTCGCGCCGGGCGGTGTCCTCGGCCTCATGGCAAAGGATCTTGACCATCCCCCAGGTGATCTTGGGTGCTGTCGTCGGTGGCCGTTTCT
The DNA here is from genome assembly GCA_035047345.1 of Bradypodion ventrale. Lineage (NCBI taxonomy): Eukaryota > Metazoa > Chordata > Lepidosauria > Squamata > Chamaeleonidae > Bradypodion > Bradypodion ventrale. Next base: position 194,124,592 of record JAWDJE010000002.1, read on the forward strand.
TCTGACGGGTCCTCTCGGTTAGAGTGAGGTCCTCCATCTCCGGGATCAGACTCTGGTCGGTCTGGGTCCACGCCATGTGGTTCCAAGTGAGGCTTGACACACAGAGCTGGAATCCAAACGACACCTGTAGGAGACATAACTGCTGCATACCCTCTCCCCCAGGTTATGAGCGGCGCCGGCCCCCTCCAGGAAGGGTCCGGTGGCACCCGGTATCGGACCATCGGTCGCGGGAGAGCTTCCGAACGGCGGAAGTGCTTCTCCTGCGGTGTGCAATCCGAAAAAACATTAAGGTGATTGTAAGTGAACAATACCTTATTCAGACAATGCTGTGCCTGGGCCTGTGACTTGGGGAGGGCTGGTGGCTCCCCCCTTTCTGTTTGTTTGTCAATATAGGACTTGAGCGTCCGATTGACCCGTTCCACAATCGCTTGCCCCTGCGGATTGTAAGGAACGCCAAAAGTATGCTGAATATCCCATGTGGCCATGAAGGCCGCCAGCTGCCTGGAGCTGTAGGACGGGGTGTTATCGGTTTTAACGTGCCGAGGTTTGCCCATGGCTGCAATGCAGGAAAGGAGGTGCTGCTCCACGTGGGAAGCAGTCTCCCCTTTCTGCGCCGTTGCCCAAACGAATTGAGAAAAGGTGTCAATGCAAACGTGCATGTACTGCCATCTGCCAAACTGCGGAACATGCGTGACATCCATCTGCCACACTTGGTTAGCCTCTGTCCCTCGTGGGTTGACCCCCCACGAGGGCCCCCCCGGTGCCCCTGCGCAATGCTGGCAAGAGCGAACTATACCTTGGGCCTGAGAGAGTGGCAGGTTAAACTGTCTGGCGAGTGCTTTGGCATTCTGGTGAAAGAATGCATGGCTCTGAATTGGAGTAGTAAAAACACCCAAGACTGAACGTTGCTGAATTTCCTTTGCCGCTGCGTCCGCTCTGCTATTGCCCGTGGAAATCGGACCCAGTAGGTCTTGATGACTTTGGATGTGGGCAATATAGAGCGGCTCCGTGCGGTTTCGCAAATGAAATTGAGCAGTGAGAAACAGACTAAGCAGATTCTTGTCTATCGCCGGAGTAATGTATGCTCCCGGTAGACTGTGAAGCAAATTCCTGACATACTGACTGTCGGTAATGATGTTTAAACGTTCCTTGGCGAAGGTGCGCAAGGCAAGGTTCACCGCTGCCAACTCAGCCCGCTGTGCGGACTTCTGTGGAAGAGTTAGCAGCGTGCGCCAAGCTTGGCCCTCCTGCCAGGTCAAGACACCATATGTGCGACCACCATCAGTAAAAACTATCCTGGCTCCCTGAAGTGGAACCAGCGAGAGCAATTCGAACAAGCTGACTGTCTGCGTTTGAAGTGAGACAAGTCTGGGGTCTTTTGGCAAGTGGTATGCCAAGCATCCGGTGAATCCTTCCAAAGCGATTGGAAGCGAGTCACCGAGCTGCATCAATTGCTGGATTTGTTCCTTGGTGAACGGGACTACAATTTTGGCTAAATCGTGCCCTGAGATGTCCCTAGCTCTCAGCCTCCCGCGGTAGACCACCGCGGAGACCAGCTCTTGGGGAGGAACGATGTTTCGTGGGGAGGTGTTCGGAAGGTACACCCACTCCACGATACTCGCCCCTTTCTCGGCATCTACGCCGAGCGCTCCGGTGAACATGGATCCCGACCGTACGATGTACAAATTCAGGATCGGAGCGTATGGCCCTGGGGTGATCCTATCTACCCACCTCTGGCTGAGAACTTGGTTCACTTTTTCGAGAGCTAAGCGTGCTTCTCGAGAAATGTGTATCCGGTCTGCCGGCTGCTTACCTAGAGTTAGCAGCGAGAAGAGCGGTTTTAAAAGATCCGTATCCAAACGAAAATACGGTCTGGCCCAATTGATATTCCCCAAAACTTGCTGCAATTCTACTAAGGTGACTGAGTCCTGTAAATTGATCTGAGGCAAAACTGGTGCTGCGAAAGAGCGGAGAAGCCGATGACCCAAGTATGAGAAGGGCTCGGTTCTCTGCACTTTCTCAGGGGCAATGAGTAAACCTTTGTCCCCCAGGCTGGCCTGGAGGTCGGAAAACATTTCGCTGCCGAGTTGCGGCACCGCGGCCAAAATATCATCCATGAAGTGACAAACTATCGCTTTTGGGTAAAGTGCGTTGTGAACATAAATTTGGCACAGGGTGGGCGAATTGAGCATGCCCTGTGGCAAAAATTTCCACGCGTAACGCTGCGTAGGCTCACTGTGGTTCACAACCGGCACCGTAAAGGCAAACCTTTCCCGGTCCCGGGGGTCTAAGGGGATTGTATAAAAGCAACCCTTGAGATCTACGACTAGAATCTCCCACCCCTCGGGAATCATGTTAGGATTCGGGATGCCGCATTGAAGCGGACCCATTGGCTGTATGCATTTATTGATCTCTCTGAGATCGTGGAGGAGTCGCCACTTCCCCGACTTTTTCTTTATGACAAAAATTGGCGAATTCCAGGGACTCGTGGACTGCTCTATATGTCCTGCGTCTGGCTGTTCTTTCACTAGCTGTTTTAGGGCGACTAATTTCTCCCCCACTACCGGCCATTGTTCCACCCAGACCGGTGTGTCGGTGAGCCACTTAAGTGGCAACGCCATTACCCAAAGGTAAGCGTAGCACCGTACTGCTGCAAAATGTCTCGCCCCCAAAGGTTGATGTGCACGTCAAGAATGTGCGGCCGAATTACCGCCGTGCCGTCAGCCTTTGGGATTGTGACTGTCACCCATTCTCGGCTCCTAAACGCTTCCTGAATTCTGCCTACCCCCCACACATCGGAGACCGGCTCAATGGCCCATTCCCTCGGCCACTGGCCCCTGCTTATCACACTGACATCTGCTCCGGTATCTAACAGGCCTGAGAACGAACGATTGTTCAAAAATACCTCAATAACCGGGTGCTGTTTCCACTCAATGTTGGTCTCCACTGTCGCTAAGACCTGGTATCCTTGCACTGCCTCACTGGTGCTCGAGCGGTCCTCTGACCGGGACTCGGAGCTGTCACTGGGCCTTCCCTGGCTCTCTGCTGGCGAGTGACAAGGAACCATGATCAGTTGCGCTAGGGTGTCTCCTTTGTGAATTGTTTGGGGCAGGTGAGTCCACAACTGAACTTGGAGAACGCCTGAAAAATTTGAGTCAATGACTCCTGGAATTATGAAAATTCCACGTGCTCCAGCTACACTACGGGGCAAAACTAAACCTATGAAGCCCTTGGGCAGTGGACCCATGTACTGGGAGTCCACTAGATAGACCGTGCCTGGCAGGTCGCATGTAACGTCTGCCTGACAAGTCAATTCTAACCCTGTACTACCCTTGGGACTGGCCTGTGCCCTCGTAATGCCTGGCTTGTGACCGGGATATAGTCTAGTTCTGGTGAGTTCTGGATGAGGGAAGCCTCTGTTTGGACCGGGGCCAGAGACATGCCCACGTTCCGGTTTCCCGAATTCGGACTTTTGTCCGCCTCCCTTGGATCGGCACTCCCTAGCGAAGTGACCGACCTTGCCACAATTGTGGCACGCTCCTTGGATCTTTCCTTTTGGTCTTCTACCCCCTTGCACCGCTGCCGCTAGCAATCCCATCTTGTAGGATTCTGTGCCAACATCGGCGCAAGCTCTAATCATGTCCGTAAGGGTCAAATCAGGACGATTGCCCAGGGACTGCAAGATTTTACGGCAGTCTAAATTGGCATTGTCCTTGGCTAACTTCATCATGAGCTCTTGTTGGGCTTCCTCATTGTCAATCTGCCTGCTAATCGCTTCCTCCAGGCGATTGATGAAGTCCATATAGGGCTCCTGGGCTCCTTGCTTGATAGCGGTGTAATTTTTAGCCGCTTTGCCAGTCGCTGGGACCTTGAAAAACGCCCTAAAGGCGGCCTCGGCCAACATCTGGAGAGTGGCGAGGGGCAAGTTGATCTGGGCATTGATGGGCTCGAAGGCACCTGAACCATATAACTGGTCAGGAAGTACTGTGCCTCCCATCCTAGCAGCCCTTGTCTGTGCCTCAAGGCGAAACTCGCTGTCCCAAATTAAATACTGGCTAGGGGTGAGCATCATCCGCATGACGGCTTTCCAGTCATGGGGAATCCACATGGTGTTCTCGCACACTTGCTGAAGCGTGCCCCTTGTAAAACGACTTTGGAGCCCAGTTTCTGAAATGGCTTTCCGTATAGCCATGAGAAGCTTATACGGGACTGGGGAGTGAACTATCTGCTGAGCGCCCGTAAGCGCGTCCATTTCCATGCGGATGGGACATATCTGACTGAGCTCTGCTAGCTCCTCTACTGGCAATTCCCCCTTCCTGAGTTCTTCCTCTACTGTGCGCTGAAGGGCACTTTTGGTAGCTAGGGAACGCGTTGCTATCTGAGAAGCGCCTGCGCTCCTCATTCCTTGCATTCCGTCGGTGACGTCTGCAGCTGTCACCGAGGGAAAGCTCCCTACGCTACTCTGCCTAAATTGGAGTGACGGATAGAGCGCCGTAGGCGCCGTTGGTTTGGCTGGCGTATCTGGCAGATTTGGGGGTTCTTTGGCCTCTATCCGGACTGGCTCTATCTCCGCTAAGAGCTTCCTACATTTGCCCCATGTGCGAATTACGCCTCTCGGAGCTTTCGGGGGTTGCTGAATGCAGTCTCCTATCTGATCCCAGAGCTCAAGGGTTAACGTACCTACTTCTGGGTAAAGCAGGCAGTGTTCCCCTAGGTACACCAAAAGTCTCGCTAGCTCTCCGCTGTGAAAACGCAAATTAAATATCCTGGCCAGGATGTCGAACTCTCCCTCACGAGTTCTTTGGCTAGCGGATGGACGCTGTCGCTGAGGACAGGTCCCCATATTACCTGCGATGGGTCCCCCGAAATTTCCTCCTCGGGACGAGTCGACGCGTCTTTGGCAGGCAATAGGTTCTGGCGACGACGCTTCTGGGTAGAGCTCGGAGCGTGGACTGCGGCCACGGGCCCTCGGTGGCCACTGCGCTGTCAGGGGCTCACAGCTGCCCTGAGCGGAACGCGTTTTTCCCTTTGGCGCAAGCCGCCTCGAAAGTCAGGAGCAAGCTGTAGGATGCCTCTTTGGACTGCCTCACCGCAGGCCGTCCCTCCGATCGGCTGGCTGCCGGACGGAGTGCCGCGCTGTCCTCCGGGACGATTCGGACACGGTTCAAGCGCAGAACCGGACTGTGTGATCGCTACTCTGAGGAAGACCGCTCTTACTCACGAGTAGATCACGTCGGGGTCACCAGATGTAGGAATCGGGGCCGCTGGGGGCCGTAGGTCCCGGAGGAGACTGATCAAGGAACGATACGAGGCAGTATGGAGGAGGATAAGATCAGTAGTTTATTGAAGGAAAGCTCCAGCATATATAGAAGGAAAAGTGCAACGGTGGCAAAACCGCCATCAGGCAGAAATCACATCACTTGTTTACTCGGGTTAATCGGGAATCTCTCTGGGGAAGTTAATTAACTGGGATAAACATTGACATAGGAAGCCCCATTGTCCAAGGATTAGACAGGGGCAAACATGGCATCTATTTGTGCCTGAGATTAGGCTGAGACCTGGAGATGAGTGATTTACTCCAATGGGTAACAGAGTTAGCTATTTGCTCTTTCAGCAGAACCGCTAGTCAGGTCAAGGAATTGGGTGAATCAAACCCTATCATTTATCCACCCCCCTTAATTTGGGTGCTCGCAGAGCCCACGGGCCAGGGAGCCTTTCTCACCGAAGTGGCCTCTGCCGGGCCGTTCCGTGCCCATTGGGGCACGGGGAAACCACATCAGATGGCTGTTACAACACGTGCCATTTCCTCTTACATATTGCAGGACCAGAAGCTCATCGAATGGAAACTGAGAAGCGTTAGCTGCTGGAACCAGTCTCTGAAAAGGAAGTCACCAGAAAGAGCGGGAGGAGTGTTGGGTTGCAGATTACTGAGCAAGCCGTATTTATTATGCAAAGTATGTGTGAATCACTTTCCCCTTTGATGATTCCAGAAAACTTCCTTTGGGTTGCAGCACTGCTGTTAAACGACAACTTGTTTTAGCTCCATTTTATTCTGGGCCCCACTGAGATATGAAACTTAGATGGTGATTTTAGGCCAGTCGTCGTCTCCTGGTCTGATTTGTCTCACAGGATTGTTGTTGAGTAAATAATCATACAAAGCTGTCTTGGGCTCAGTAAATGCCAGGATAAAACTGTTGCAATGGTGGGCCAGAAATGGCCCGTGGAGTCATGGAGTGACTGGTCACAAGGAAGGCAAGCGAGGAAAAGATGCGGTGAAAAACCAGTCCCGATTGACTTGGAGTGCTGGCATTTATATCCTGCCTCGGGTCATTGCTCGCATAGGCTGCTTGCGACCCGTCACAGAAGACTGCCGACGTAGCACATTGTTAATCCAGTTACATTTACAGAAGTTACTTGGGGGTAATGTGTAATCAGGAAATTACCGGGGAAGTCTGTTATCTACTAATTAACTACTGGCTGGCAAGGCCATTGTCTTGCCCTATCACGGAATCTTTCCGGAACTAACTTAGTCAAGTAAAACATGTTGCAGTTTTCTCTAATATTTAGAACATCCGTGGATATGATTAATGCATCATGTGTTTACCTTGAATTATCACCTTGTGACTATCGTCCTGACCCATGTCCGAGCTAATGGCCAAGGTGTTATGCATGAATCCTTAACTATGGCTAATATTGATCCGCACCCAATTACCCTTCCTACCAAGTTATGAGGCCTCGAGGGCGTGTGTGCCTGAACCCCACCTTTCAGGAAAGGTTATGCCAATTATATCTGTGGATAAACCACATTCCCTCTTTCTTTTATTTCTAAATCAGCCTGGCCAAGAGCTCGGTATATGTATGGCATTATTTGGCGTGGGGTGATAATGTCTCGGGCTTTTCTCCATGAGGTACACATTGATAGCAATGTGGGAATACATTGTGCAAAACAGAATAGCATTGTCCCCAAAACCACAACACCCACAATCACTTTGAGCGTTGTTTGAAGCCATCCCCATGGAAACCATGACCAGAGAGCATTCCACCATCCCCATGTTGCATCTTCCTTGATATTCTGTACTAATGTGTGAAGGTCTGTGACCTGACTTTGGATTTCGCGAGAGTTGTCCATGAGGTTGAAACAACACATGCCATGGACAGCCTCGCAACCCAGGTGATGGAGAAGCAATAGGTAATCGATTGCTGCTCAATTATCCAACAGTGCATGTCTGAGCTCAACCTGCTCTCGATTGAGCATTGCGATGGCGGATGAAGTATGATTAATGGCCTTAGCTAGCATGCATGCCAACTGACCAATTCTTTGGCGTTGCCCATGGCTAAGCCTGGCACGCCAAATATGCTGACCGCCAATGAAACGTACTCAGCTTTGCTCAACAGCCTGATATTACTGTCACAAGTACTGTCTAACCTGGTTGCACGTACGTGCCGTGCGGTTTTGGGAGTGACTGCTTGGGAGGACCATGTCTTTTGTGGGAAGCAACAATGTCAAACGGCTGATATAACAATATGAATCAGATACATTTGCAGGAATATAGTTCCATGTGCGCTGGTTACAAGTCCAGAACCAGCCTGAGGGCAAAATGATGTGTTCGTGTAGATGAGTTACTTATACTGGTTGATCACAAGTCCAAGTTTCTTTTCCCATGTCCAAGCAGGGCGAGTGGGCACCCCTTCCTGAGGTGCACAAGATGAGTTTCCACCAATGGCCACCCTGGGAATTTCCAGAGTAATCGTATCAGTGGGCAATACTTTTGTGGTCCCCATCCCCCAAAGAGGATAAGATACATATGTTGCACCTCGGTGCGGACCAAGAATACTCGGCGGCTTGCCGTCCTTGGTCGGCTTGTCCAGCGCGTGGCAAACTGGGATGAGACAAGTACTCAACAGAGAAGCAGAGTCTGTGGTCTGCTTCAAGCAGAAATCTGACTGGTTGACAAGTCCAGCCAATTTCCCCCATATGTTGTAGTGGAGTCTGGCAGGGAGATCCCCGCTAGGCATCAGATTTTCAAATGAATCCGCTTCCAAAGAAGCTGCTTGAACCCCTCCCCCCAAAAGCAGAGAAAGGATCAAGATGACCATCAAGGAGTTGTAGGTGATCTGGGACAAAACGGAGATGATCATATTTTCCAGAGTGGGCTCGGCATTCTGCTGTCGCATAATGGATGCTGCATGGTCACACAAGGTCTTGACCATTTCCCATGTGATTTTCGGTACTGGCCTCGGTTGAGGCCGTCTCTTCCGTCTGGGTCCCCCGTTCATGCTCAGTCCCTCCATCTTGAGCAGCGGATCCGGGAACACTTGGCTCCATGCCATCGGGTCCGAGATGCGGCTTGACACACCGGGCCGGAATCCAGACGACACCTGTAGGAAACATAATTGCTGCATACCCTATCCCCCATGTTATCAGGGGCACCAGGCCCTTCCAGGAAGGATCCGGCGGTAGCCGATAATGCACCATAGGGCATGGAAGAATTTCTGTACGACGGAAATGCTTCTCCTGCGGGGTGCAGTCTGAAAAAATGTTATAATGGTTGTATGTGAATAGGACTTTGTGCAAGCACTGCTGTGCCTGACCCTGATTTTTTGGGAGGGCTAGTTCCCCCCTTTCTGTTTGTTTTTCAATGTATGACTTGAGTGTCCGATTCAACCGATAGACAATTGCTTGTTCCTGGGGATTGTATGGAACTCCAAATGTGTGCTTAATGTCCTAGGTGGCCCGAAACATGGCCAGCTGCCTGGAGCTATAAGGCTCTGGTTAGCCCATGGTCACAAAGCATGACAAGAGATGCTGTTCTACATGTGTAGCTGTTTCTCCCTTCTGAGCCATGGCCCAGACAAACTGTAAGAATGTGTCTATGGAGATGTACATGAACTGCCATCTCCCAAATTGTGGGATGTTGTGATGTCCATCTGCCACACCTGGTTGGCTTCTGTCCCTCATGGGTTGATCCCCCACAAGCCTCCCCCCCATGGCTCCTGTACATTGTGGACAGGAGCAGACTATGCCCTGGGCTTGAGATAACAGCAGATTGAATTGTCGTGCGAGTGCCTTGGCATTTTGATGAAAAATGCATGGCTTTGAATAGGAGTCGTAAAGACTCCCAGAACCGTTTTCTGGTGGATTTCTTTTGTGGCTGCATCTGCTCTACTGTTGTCCTGTGAGATGGGACCAGGCAGGTCCTGGTGGCTTCTAATGTGGGCCACATAGAGCGCTTCCCTGCAGTTCCGCAAATGAAATTGTGTGGTCAGGAACAAACTTAACAAATTTTGGTCTATCGCGGGAGTGATGTAGGCTCCTGGTAGACTGTGGATCAAATTCCTTACATATTGACTGTCTGTAATCATGTTTAGTGGTTCGCTGGCAAATGTGCGCAAGGCAAGGCTCGCTGCTGCCAATTCTGTCCTCTGTGAAGATCTTTGTGGAAGTGTCAGCATTTGCCAAGCCTGCCCTTCTTGCCATGTAAGAACACCGTAAGTTTTACCTCCATCGGTGAATACCGTCTTTGCCCCCTGGAGAGGAACTAAAGACAATAACCCGTGCGGACTGACCTTCCGCGTTTGGAGCGAGACTAATCGAGGGTCTTTTGGCAAATGGTATGCCAAACATCCTGTGAATCCTTCCAATGCAATCGGAAGAGTGTCTCCAAGTTGCATTAACTGTTGGATCTGATCTTTGGTAAATGGGACAACGATTTTTGCTAAATCATACCCTGAGATATCCCTTGCCCTCAGCCTACCTCGGTAAATCACCGTGGTTACTAGTTCTTGTGGAGGGACAATGTTTTGGGAAGAGGTGTGTGGTAAATACACCCATTCCACAATTTTCGCCTCTCGGTCGGAGTCTATGCCTAGAGCTCCGATGAACATGGTCCCAGTTCAGACTATGTACAGGTTTAGAACAGGAGCGTATGGCCCCTGGCTGATTCTGTCTACCCACCATTGGCTGAGGACTTGGTTGACCTTTTCGAGCATCATAAAAGCCTCTTGCTGAATTTGAATCTGGTCTGCTGGCTGCTTTCCTAGCATCAGCAGCAAGAAGAGCGGTTTCAAAAGTTCTGTATCTAACCTAAAATATGACCTGGCCCAATTGATATTTCCCAAAATCTGTTGGAGTTCTACTAGCGTGACTGAACCTTTGATGTTGACTTATGGCAATACTGGAGCTGCGAAAGATCGGAGAAGCTGATGACCCAGATATGAGTAGGGTTCGGTTCTCTGAACTTTCTCTGGGGTGATAAGTAACCCCTTGTCCCCCAGAGTGGTCTGGAGGTCTTTAAACATTTTGCTGCCAAGTTGCGGCACTGCAATCAAAATATCATCCATGAAATGACATACCAAGACTGTGGGGTGCAGGTTCCGAAACTTTTCTAGTGCCTCGTGGACATAAATTTGACACAGGGTTGGCGAGTTGAGCATGCCTTGTGGCAAATACTTCCATGCAAACCTTTGAGTAAGCTCTCTGTGGTTCACGACTGGTACTGTAAAAGCGAACCTCTCCCGATCCCTTACATCTAAAGGAATGGTGTAAAAACAGTCTTTCAGGTCTACGACCAGGATCTCCCAACCTTTGGGGATCATATTTGGATTAGGGATGCTACATTGGAGTGGTCCCATTGGCTGAATACACTTGTTGATCTCTCTTAGATCGTGAAGGAGTCGCCACTTCCCCGACTTTTTCTTAATGATGAAAATTGGTGAATTTCAGGGACTGGTGGACTGTTCTATGTGTCCCGCATCGAGTCGCTTTTTAACGAGCTGTTTTAGGGCTTCTAGCTTTCCCCCCACTATCGGCCACTGCTCTACCCACACTGGCCCATTGGTCAGGCATTTAAGCGGCAAAGCCATTTACCCGAAGGTAAGGGTAGCACGATACTGTTACAAAATGTCCCTTCCCCAGAGATTTACTGGCACATTTAAGACGTGCGGCCGTATCACCGCTGTGCCTTCGGCTCTGGGGATCGTGACTTCCACCCAATCTCAACCTCTATATGCTTCCTGAACACTGCCTACCCCCCACACATCGGAGACTGGCCCATTCATGGGGCCACTGCCTTCGGCTGACCACTGTGACATCAGCTCCGGTGTCGAGCAGCCCTTCAAAAGGTCTTTTGTTTAAAAATACCTTAATGACTGGTTGCTGTCTCCACTCTATGTTCTTTTCCACTGTCGCTATGATCTGGTATCCTTCTACTGCCCCTTCCTCACTTGGGTGGTCTGTTGATCTGAACTCTAAGCTGTCTCTGAGTCTTCCCTGGCTGCTCCCTGGCAAGTGACAAGGAACCATGATCAGTTGTGCTAATGAGTCTCCTTTATGAATTGTTTGGGGTAGGTGTGTCCAGAGCTGAACCTGGATGACACCCGTGAAATTGGAGTTTATGACTCCCGGAATCACGAAGATTCCTCACGCTCCTGCACTACTACGAGGTAAAACGAAACCTATGACACCTTCAGGCAGGGGTCCCTTTTACTGGGAATTGACTAGATGGATGGCGCATGGCAAGTTGCATGTGACTTCTGCCTGGCATTCCAATTCTAGCCCCACACTGCCTTTGGTTTCGGCCTGCACCTCAGGAATGCAGGGTGGTGTGCTATGTGGAGTTATTGGGATTCCCGCGCTGGTGCTTCCAGAGCAGCTGAGGTCTCTATTTGGACTGGGGCTAGAGACAAGCCCGCGTTCCAGTTTCCCAAATTTGGACAGTTGTTGGCCCAATGAAAGCCGTTGTGGCATCTTGGGCTCTGTGTGGATGGAACCTTGGGACGACCTGTGGCTTGGCCGCCTCCTTTCCTAGATTGACATCCCTAGCGAAATGTTCGATCTTGGCACACTGGTGGCAGGCTCCCTGGGTTTTACCCTTGGGCTTTCTCCCGCCTTGCACTGCCGCCGCTAACAGACCCATTTTATAGGAATCTGTCCCAACATCAGACAAGCTCTGATCATGTCGGTAAGGGTCAGATCAGGACAGTTGCCCATAGCCTGCAGGATTTTGCGGCAGTCAAGGTTGCCGTTGTTTTTAGCCAGCTTCATCATAAGCTCCTCTTGGGCCTGCTGATTGTCTATCTGCCTACTGATTGCTTCCTCTAGCCTATTTATGAAGTCCATGTAGGGCTCTTGCGATCCTTGTTTGATCGAGGTGTAATTTTTAGCTGCTTTGCCAATAGCAGGGACCTTGAGATATGCCTTGAAGGCAGTCTCGGATGCCAATTGGAGTGTGGCTGCTGGCAGGACAGACTGCACTGGGATGGTTTCAAACGGACCGGAGCCATATAGCTGCTCAGCAATTACTGCTCCTCCCATCCGAGTAGCCCTTGCCTGCGCTTCGAGCCTGTACTCACTATCCCACAACAGATACTGGCTGGGGTTTAGCATCATCCGCATAATGACTTTCCAGTTATACGGGATAAGCGTCATTGCCTCACACAGCTGTTGGAGCATGCCTCTTGTGAAGTGGCTCTGGAGCCCTGTTTCTGAGATTGCTTTGCGGATTTCCGCAAGTAGCTTGTAGGGAATCGTGGTGTGAACCGCTACCTGGTTGCCCGTGAGGGCGTCCAGCTCAATGTGGACTGGACATAGCTGCTGAAGCTCAGCCAATTCTTGGGCTGTCAAATCCTCTTTACGTGCCTCCTCCTCTACCATGCGCTGAAAGGAACTTTTGGCTGTCTGGGGAGCGCCTGCACTCCCTAGGCTTTTGTCCCCTCCTGTGGCATCTGCAGTTACCACAGGAGGGAAGTTCCCTATGCCTCCTTGTCGAAACTGAATTGTTGGATAGACACCAGCTGGGGCAGATGGTTCAATATGCGCTGGGGATTTTGCTGTCTCTATCTAGACTGGACTTAACTCTGAGATGACTTTCCTACACTTGCTCCATGTGCTAATGATTTTAGTTGGTGCTCTCGGTTCCTGCTTAATGCAGTCCCCTACTCTGTCCCAAATTCTGAGATCTAACATGCCTGCTTCTGGATAAAACAAACAGTGATCTCTAATGTACACCACGAGGTCTGCTAAATTAACGCTATGAATGCGGGTATGATTTAGCCTGGCCAGGTGCTTGAGCTCCACTACATGAGCCCTTTGCTTAACGGATGAGCCTTGCCCCTGCTGACAAGTCCCCATTACCTGACGAAGAGTCCTCCGAAGTTGCCTTCTTGGGATGAGTCGACGCGTCTGGGTTCAGGTAACGGTTGAGATGACACTTGGTGTGCGGTCCTTCGGGACGGAGTCTGGGTCGCGGACTGCTGCCACGGGCCCTCTGTAGCCTATGTGATGGATAGTCAGGGTTCACAGCTCACCCTGACCTGGAACGCGTTCAATTCTGATGAGCGAGGTGCCGCAGAGCTTTGGAGCGTACTCTGCCTATGGAACTTGCCTAGCCTTGTCCGTGCCTAGTTCCGATCGGGTGGCGTCCCGACCAGAACTTCTCCGCAACATCCGAGAGAGATTGGATAGCATAGAACCGCACTGGTCACATCAGGCCGGATGGCCTGGATCACATCGGGGTCACCAGATGTTGCAATGGTGGGCCAGAAATGGCCCACGGGGTCACGGTGTGACTGGTCACAAGGAAGGCAAGTGAGGCAAAGATGCAGTGAAAGACCAGTCCCGATTGACTCGGAGTGCTGGCATTTATATCCTGCCTCGGGTCATTGCTCGCATAGGCTGCTCGCGACCCGTCACAGAAGACTGCCGACGTGGCACATTGTTTAATTTAATTTAATTTAATTTAATAGTCATATTTATATATGCCGCCCACTCAGGCAGAACCCGACTCAGGGCGGCATTACAACAAGTTCTAAAAACACATAAAAACACTTTAAAAGCCCCATATCCCACCCACTTAAAAAAACCCCATATCCCACCCACCCATCCCACCCACTATAAAAAGAAGAAGAGAGAGTTCTTAATTCTTTACATAAGCCAGCAGGCGGGGACCGTGTTCCCATTCGGGCCCCACATCTGCCCTGCCAGCCAGGTCTTCAATCCTTTCCTGAAGGGCAGCAATTCTCTTTGAAGTCTTAGATCTGTTGGCAGGAGGTTCCAGAGTTGGTGCAGACACGGAGAAGGCCCTCCTTCGGGTGCTGGACAGATGTGCATCCCTAACTGATGGCACCATTAGAGAGCCCCTCTGGTCCACTCTGGATGGACAGGCAGACACTCTTGGGACAATGCGGTCTCTAAGGTATCCTGGCCCACTGCCATATAGGGCTTTAAAGGTCAAAACCAGCACCTTGAATTGCACCCGGAGACAAACTGGTAACCAGTGCAGCTCCCGAAGTAGCGGTGAGGCATGGGCATATCGCCCACATCCCATCACCACCCGGGCTGCCGCATTCTGGACCAGCTGCAGCCTCCGAATGGTCGTCAAGGGCAGCCCCATGTAGAGCGCATTACAATAATCTAGTCGGGAAGTGACCAGAGCATGGGTGACCATAAGCAAGGAGCCCCGGTCCAGGAGCGTGCGCAACTGGCGAATCACCTGAAGTTGGGCAAAAGCCCTCCTGGCCACAGCCACTACTTGTTCTTCTAGCAGCAGCCGAGAGTCCAGAAGGACCTCCAAGTTGCGCACTGGGTCTGTCTGGGGCAATACAGCCCCATCCAGTACCAAAGATGGTAACTCCCTGGATAACACGGGGCCCCTTATCCACAGCCACTCTGTCTTGCTGGGATTCAGCCGAAGCCCATTAGCCCCCATCCAGACCCCAATGGCCTCCAGGCATCCGGATAGGATTTCAACAGCATCACTGGGGTCCCCACGGGCCGAGATGTACAACTGAGTGTCATCCGCGTACTGATGGTACCGCACCCCGTGGGAACGAATGATCTCACCCAGTGGCTTCATGTAGATGTTAAATAGGAGAGGAGAGAGCACCGAGCCCTGAGGCACCCCATACTTGAGGAGCCTAGGGCTGGACCTCTCACTCTCTAACCACACCGATTGGGTATGGCCCTCCAGAAAAGAGGAAAACCAGGACAACACAGTGCCCTGGATCCCCAATCCTTTGAGCCGTTCCAGAAGGATACCGTGGTTGACGGTATCGAAGGCCGCTGAGAGGTCAAGAAGAGCAAGGACGGATGGATAACCCCCGTCCCGCTCCCGCCAGAGATCATCCATCAGTGCGACCAATGCCGTCTCCATACCATACCCGGGCCTGAATCCTGATTGAAAGGGGTCTAGATAATCCGCTTCCTCCAGGACACTCTGCAGATGGCGCGCCACCGCCTTCTCCAAAACCTTACCCAGAAAGGGCAGGTTGGAAACCGGCCTGTAGTTGTTAAGGACAGCTGGGTCAAGGGATATTTTCTTCAGGAGGGGGCGCACCAAAGCATGTTTTAGCGGTGCAGGAAATACCCCCTCCCGTAATGATGCATTTATTATCACCCCAACCCAGCCACCTGTCACCACCTTGGAGTCTTTCACCAACCAGGTGGGACAGGGGTCCAAAGGACATGTAGTGGCACGCACAGCTGCAAGGAGCCTGTCCACTTCATCAGGGACAACAGGATCAAACTGATCCCAGATCGTACAGCAAGACTGTGCTCTGTTACCCCCCCCCCCCGACCCTCCCCATCCACGCCGGGATTCAGTCCTGAACGAATCCGATCGATTTTCTCCACCAGATGGTCAGCAAAGTCCTCAGCCGAACCCTGCCAACCAGGCACCGATCTCCCCCTACCGAGGAGGGACCTGGTTACCCGGAACAGGGCGGCTGGGCGGTTATCAGCGGAGGCAATAAGGCTGGTGAAGTATTGCCACCTCACCACCCCCATCGCCACTAGGTAGGCCCTAATAGCAGCTCTAGCTAGTGTCCAATCGGAGTCATCCTGGGTCTTCACCCAACGGCGCTCTAGGCGTCTCTTTGCCCGTTTGAGTTCCCGCAGTTCATCCGTGAACCACGGGGATGACCTAACCCCACGGGCGCGGAGAGGCCGCAGTGGCGCGATTTCATCCAAGGCTGCTGTTGCCATCCTGTTCCACAGGTCGACAAGTGCCTCGGGTGAATCGTGTATCTGATCCAGAGGAACATCCCCCAGTTCCCTCTGGAATCCATCTGGATCCATTAGTTGCCGAGGGCGGGCCATTTTAATAGGCCCTGCCTCCCTACGATGAAGCGTCGCCCCCAGAAAGTCAAGAGTCACCAGATAGTGATCTGACCATGGCACAGGTGAGATGACTAAGTCCTGTAATCTCAGATCACTCTGCCACTGCTCCGACAAGAAAACTAAGTCTGGCATGTGACCACTGCCCCTGGTCGGACCCCGAACTACCTGAGTCAGGCCCATGGCTGCCATGGAAGCCATGAACTCCCTTGCCACCTCAGAAGCCATCCCCAATGATGGCAAATTGAAGTCCCCCAGAACCATAAGCCTCGGGAACTCCAACGCCAGCATCGAGGCGGCTTCGAGGAGCTCAGGCAGGGCATCCCTTACCCTGCAAGGGGGCAGGTACAGGGGTAAGATCCCCAACTGACCCTTAGGGCCCAACCGTAGAAGCAGGGCCTCACAACCAGACACTTGTGGAGCAGTGGCCTTAGCAATTCCCAAAGACTCGCTGGCAACAATGGCGACACCACCGCCCCTCCCCTCACCTCTAGGCTGGTGCCAAATACCGAACCCAGCTGGACACATGTCCGAAAGAGGTACTCCATCCTCAGGTGTCAGCCAGGTTTCGGTGATGCATGCCAGGTCGGCCCGCCCCTCCTGGATAGCATCTTGGATCAGGGGGGCCTTATTACAGACCGATCTGGCATTCACCAGCAGCAGCCTAAGGGCGGGGTCACTCTGGATCTGCTGCTCAGGGCCCAGAGATGTACCTGCAGGGCTGGAATGAGGGACCGCACTTAAACATCGGACCCGCATTCCCCGAGTGCGGCCCGCCCCATGCCCGTCACAACACCTATATGGATCCCTCGAACCTCCCTAGATGGAATGCTGCCCCTCCTTCCTGGCTGGCAGGACCAAGTCTCTCTCTTCCCACCCCATCCACAATCCCCCCCTGGTTCCAGCAACAAGCATGGGCTCCCGGAACGAGCAGGGAGCGCTGGCGAGTCCCGGCGTCGGCATCTCCTTTTTCTTCCCCCCAGGTGGGGAGGGCGGAGGCAGAAGCGATGGCTCCCACCTGCCTCAAATCCCGGGAGCTGGTGGCATGGGCTCCTGGAACGAGCAGGGAGCGTTGGCGAGCCGCGGCGTCGGCATCTCCTTTTTCTTCCCCCAGGTGGGGAGGGCGGAGGCAGAAGCGATGGCTCCCACCTGCCTCAAATCCCGGGAGCTGGTGGCATGGGCTCCTGGAACGAGCAGGGAGCGTTGGCGAGCCGCGGCGTCGGCGTCTCCTTTTTCTTCCCCCCAGGTGGGGAGGGCGGAGGCAGAAGCGATGGCTCCCACCTGCCTCAAATCCCAGGAGCTGGTGGCATGGGCTCCTGGAACGAGCAGGGAGCGTTGGTGAGCCGCGGCGTCGGCGTCGGGGCAGCTGGGAGGAAAGGCAGTGTCCGTTCTCCATGGCTGGAGTTGTGTTGCAATCTTTGAAGCCGTCTGCCTGGTCCAGCGAAGGAGGCCTTTGGGAAAGGGGCTGGATGGAAGGTCTTTGCAGCCACCTCTCCCTGCCTTGACACAGCTGCCGGCCCTCTCTTCTCCTTCCTGGTCCAGCGAAGGAGGCCTTTGGGAAAGGGGCTGGGTGGAAGGTCTTTGCAGCCACCTCTCCTTGCCTTAATACAGCTGCCGGCACTCTCTCTTCTCCTTCCTGGTCCAGCGAAGGAGGCCTTGTTAATCCAGTTACATTTACAGAAGTTACTTGGGGGTAATGTGTAATCAGGAAATTACCGGGGAAGTCTGTTATCTACTAATTAACTACTGGCTGGCGAGGCCATTGTCTTGCCCTATCATGGAATCTTTTTGGGACTAACTTAGTCAAGTATAACATGTTGCAGTTTGCTCTCCTACTTAGAGCATCCGTGGATATGATTAATGCATCGTGTGTTTACCTTGAATTATCACCTTGTGACTATCGTCCTGACCCATGTCCGAGCTAATGGCCAAGGTGTTATGCATGAATCCTTAACTATGGCTAATATTGATCTGCACCCAATTTCCCTTCCGACCAAGTTATGAGGGCTCGAGGGCGTGTGTGCCTGAGCCCCACCTTTCAGGAAAGGTTATGCCAATTATATCTGCAGATAAACCACATAAAACAAATGAGATTTGAACAGGAGAACGTCCAGTTTTAATTGATGAGCAAGGCCATCGTTTATATTTTCAGCTGAAGACATCAAAATAGAGGGCCTGTCTTGTTTGTGTCAGAGCCTTTCTCTTGCAACCCAAAACTGAGCCGATGTCATCATAGGAACAAAGCAGAGTACAGTACAGGTGGTGCTCAGCCCTCTTTGTCTAATACGTAGAAAGAGACACATTGTGATGTTGGAACACTTCCACTCAGCGGGTGAAGTGAATCACAATGCTCTCTTTGGACAGAGAAAACTGGCACCAGAGATTTACAAGGGGAGGACAAAACAACTGGGAATTGGTGGTAATGGAGAGAGGAGCGTTTTGAGAGATCAGGCAGTGTGGAAGGTCGAGAGGAAAAGATTCTGTAAATTGACCTAGAAAACGGGGTGGTGGTGGTCAACAAGTTTTTTCTGATAGAAGCTAGCTATAAAGGTAGTAAAAACACTGGGTTTACTAATTGCTGACTTGGGCTTACTTTGATTTTTAACCACAGCTTTGTAGCAATAGAATACAACTTCTCCTTGTTCTAGCACTATTATAGATATCCTTTCTAAGCCAGGCAACTGTTAAAAGAAAAAAAAAACACACCCCTAATTTATGAATAAATTTAGGTGGGGAGAAGTCCATGAGGTTGCCCAAGGGGTCCAGATGTCATTCAGCCACTCTCAAGGCCAGACTTTGAGGGCATTTATCCCTTCATTCTATTTCATCTTCTCAGGTGGAATGAGCAGCCCCTCTTTAGTAATTAGGGAACACATTGGGTGGTGTGAAATGAGGGAGATTAGAGACTAATTTTAATGGTGGTTACATCCTGTTCCACATGTGCCCCTCATTTAAGATATCTGACAGGCAACTTTAATTAAAACTACTCAGAACTGAGTCAGCTAGGCAGTGACAGCCTAGGTCCGTGATGGTGAACCTTGGCACTCCAGGTGTTCTTGGACTTCAATTACCAGAAGTCCAAGTCATCACTCCTGCTGATCAGAGCTTCTGGGAATTGAAGTTCAAGAACATCTGGAGTGCCAAGGTTCGCCATCACTGACCTAGATTCTGTTTCTCACTTTGTAGAACAGAAGCATGTGAACTGTTTTTATATACAGAAAATGGTAAGACCTTTAAGCATTGGTCAACACGGCCAACTTTCAGGGAGGGAAGGAGGTGTTCCCATCTGGAATGCCAAACATTTCTTACATCTGGGATAGATGCCCCAATGGATGAAGCCCATAATAGCTTTGCATTTGCTGTTATTATGGCCAGGCTGGCTGGAGAATTTAAGGAGTGGAAATACAAAAAACCTGGCAGCTTTAAAAATAAAATAAACTGACAGTTAATTAACTAACTGTGTTGCAGCAAGAACAGAGTGCTTTGTAGCGGTAAGCTTTAACAAGTTTTATTTTACACTAGCTCCTGTTTTAAATGGTGTTTGAAGGTTTTTGTTTTATGTTTATGCAAATGAGGTTAGTCTTTAATTGTGATTTTTAAAATGTTTATTTATACACACGGGCTGTTATAAACTGTGATCTGCTTTTGTGGTTTGTTTTTTAGGATTAAAAAAAGAGGAAAGGATGATATAATTTTTAAAAATTATTTTAATTAACCAAATAATGTTTTACTATATTAATTTTTTTTATAATAGCTGTACCTTGGATAATATTTTTAAAAATGTGTAAGTATATGTTTTTTCAAATTTTATATTTTTATAATGTTTTAAAATGTTGTGTTTTTATTTTTGAGTGAAAACTGAACGCTTGATTTTAGAAATGAATGTATTTTATTATTTTGTGATTTATGTGTGAATGTGTGATGAATTGTTATCTTTTTGACTGTTTTTTCTCCTGTGGCCTCTGGGTGGGGCTGTTGAGTAATTTTTGTATTTTGACTGTTTTTTCTCTACTGGCCTCTGGGTGTCGCTTCTTCTTCCAGTAAGTAGTTTTTTTCTTTCCTCATTTGAGTCCCGGTCGCCATGGAGTGAAGACGTCTCCTGGTAAACTGTCTGGTGTAATTATTTTTTTGGGGGTTGGGGGGATTCTCTCTGTGTGTGTTCTTGTTTGTTTTTGGTGTATTTTGGATGTTTTTCTGTTTACTTTTTCTGTTGTTTTTTGGTTTTGAATAATTTTGAATGTTTTGGGGGGTATTTTCGGTGGGTTGGGGTTTTTTTCGCGGGCCGGCCGCATTGGAATCCCCACGTCGCCGGACTGCGTAAATCCTCATGGCAATTTTGGTGGCTTGTTGGGGATGGGGTTTCCGTGGCCCATCCTCGGTGGCCGGACCATGGAAATCCCCACACTGTATTTGGTGGCATTTGGATGGGGAGGGGGTTCCGTGGCCCACATCGCCGGACTGTAGAAATCCTCATGGCAATTTTGGTGGCTTGTTGGGGGATGGTTTCCGTGGCCCGTCC
The DNA here is from genome assembly GCA_035047345.1 of Bradypodion ventrale. Classification (NCBI taxonomy): domain Eukaryota; kingdom Metazoa; phylum Chordata; class Lepidosauria; order Squamata; family Chamaeleonidae; genus Bradypodion; species Bradypodion ventrale. The sequence goes on from JAWDJE010000002.1 coordinate 194,145,222, forward strand.
TCGGTGGCTGGACCATGGAAACCCCACGCCATGTTTGGTGGCTTTTGGAGGGGGGTTTCCGCGGCTTGGGCTCGGTGTCCGGAGCGCGAAAATCTCCACGCTGTTTTTTGTTGTTTGGGGGCGTTGGGGGGTTGCCTTTCTTTCCAGCAGCTTGGTCTCGCTGGCCATTGTGCGTGCTTGGTCACTATGGGAGCGTGCTTGCCGCATGTCCATCATTTAACAAACTGCATCTTGTTTCCCAGCAGCAGAGATGGCAAATGTTTGGACCTGCAGAAGTTGTTGCTTTCCCTACTCTCATCTTTTGTCACTGTACCAAAGCTCCTATTCTCCTGAGCCTTAGCCTCTCACAGGAACTCTCATTTTCTGGTGCTGTGACTCCATAGAATTATACCACCACATAAACTCACTGCCCTAGGTATAGTGATCGATGTGCCTGCCTCCCATCAGGTTCATGGGGGCTGTGATGGCTCAGTGGTTAAGAAGCTCGCCGTGTTAGCTGGAAGGCCAGCAAGTCAGCAGTTCAAGACCCGGGTGCTGCATGATGGTTTGAGCACCCGTCTCTGTCTCAGCTCCCACCAGCCTAGCAGTTTGAAAGCAAGAAATTGCAAGTACAGTAAAACCCCTACTTACGAAAAAGTCCATTCCATAGGCTTTTGCTTAAATAAGTTTTTATGTAACTCGAAGCAAACTCATAGGAAAAATTATTTTTTTACGTAACTCGAAGCAAACCCATAGGAAAAGGAATCTTTATGTAACTTGAAGCAAACCCATAGGAAATCGTGTAAATCGGGACATGGTTTTAGCACAAAATCATTATGTAAGTCAAATTTTATGTAACTCGAGGCATATGTAAGTCGGGGTTTTACTGTAGATCAATAGGGACCACTTCGGTGGGAAAATATCTTGGGGACATGAAAGGACCGTCATTCGGGTGTCCCCTGAGGGCAGTTCCTCTAGAAAAAAACCCTTTCAACCCAGAATAATTTCTGACATAAAATTATTATCAAGTTCATGAATTGATAGCAATTAAGGGAGAGTGCTGAAAGGCACTGTTAGGGTAAATTACCCAGTGAGATTTGCATTAGTTAACTCAGGAGAAACAGTGAAAGGGAGTGAGCCTGTTGAACTGCATGAACCTGTTTGCCCTCCCACACCCTATCAGATGCTCCATCTTTCTCTATTCTTTCTCCCACATGCAGGTGTTCCTGACACAGTGTCACACAGAGACGCTCATAGCAATTGCAGTGATTTTGACCAGGAGTAGGTCCAGGGAAGTCAAAGCACAAAAGGGGGCATGCAAAAGCAGTGTTTATTTCCTTCCTCCACAGCTGGACTGTCTCCTAATACCAGAGCCTAGCAGTGATGGTGAATCTTGGCACTCCAGGTGTCCTGGAACTTCAATTTCCAAAAGCCCTGATAGCAGGAGTGCTGACTTAAGCTTCTGGTGACTGCAGTGGCTCAAGTGGCTAAGACACTGGCTGGGAGGCAGAAGGTCAGTAGTTCGATTCCCGGGTACTGCAGGACGGAATGAGCTCCTGTCTTTGTCCCAGCTCCTGCCAACCTTGCAGCTCAAAAGCAAGAAATTGCAAGTAGGTAAATAGGGAGCGCTTCAGTGGGAAGTTAAACAGTGTTCCGTGCACTCCATAAAAGATAAGAACATAAGAACAACCTTGCTGGAACAGGCCACAGCCCATCCAGTCCAGCATTCTGTCTCACACAGTGGCTCACCATTTTCTTCAGGGTATTCCCAAGCAGATGTCTTCACCTGCTTAGGATTCCCTGGAAATGGCATTGAGAGATATCCTGCCTATCTCTCCAACCCGGAGGTTGTCCTTAAGTATCCATAATTATAGCCATTGATACTCTTGTCCTCCATGAACTTGTCTAATCCTTTCTTAAAGCTGTCAAGACTGACAGCTGTCACCATTTCTTCTGGCAAGGGAGTTCCATAGACCAGTAATCCTCTGGGTGAAAAAGTACTTTCTCTTATTTGTTTGAGAACTAGTACCCAAAAGTTTCATGGAGTGTCCCCTAGTTCTAGTGTTATGCGATAGGGAAAACAGTTTTTCCTTATCTACTTTGTCCACACCGTGCATGATTTTATAAACTTCAATCAGGTCACCTCTTAGACGTCGTCGCTCAAGAGTGAAAAGGCCCAACCGTTGCAGCCTCAGATGGTAAGGAAGGTGTTCCAGTCCCCTAATCATTCTGGTTGCCCTCCTCTGCACTTTCTCCAACTCCATAATATCCTTCTGGAGGTATGGCGACCAGAACTGTACACAGTATTCCAGATGGGGCCTCACCATAGATTTATAAAGAGGCAAAATGACACTTGCTGACTTATTTTCTATACCCTTCCTAATGATCCCTAGCATTGAGTTTGCTTTTTTCACTGCTGAGGCACACTGGGTTGATACCATCATTGAGCTGTCCACCAGGACACCAAGGTCCCTTTCCTGGTTTGTCGCAGAGAGTTCAGAACCCATCAGTTTATAAATGTAATTGGGTTTTTTTTGCCCCAACATGCATCACTCTGCACTTACTAATGTTGATTCTCATTTGCCACTGTTTTGCCCACTCCCCCAGTGTCAAGAGATCCCTCTGGAGCTCCTCACAATCTCTCACAGTTTTCACTACCCTGTATAATTTAGTGTCGTCAGAAATTTGGCTACCTTGCTATTTACTCCTACTTCTAGATCATTTATGAAGAGGTTGAAAAGCAGGGGTCCCAGTACTGAACCTTGGGGGACCCCACTCTTTACTTCCCTCCACTTGGAGAAGAGTCCATTTAGTGCTATCCTCTGTTTCCTGTCCCTTAGCCAGTTGCTGATCCAGGACAAGACCTGTCCCTTTATTCCATGACTGGTAAGTTTATTCAAGAGCCTTTGGTGCAGGACCTTGTCAAAAGCCTTCTGAAAGTCCAGATAAACAATGTCAACTGGATCTCCGGTGTCTAGTCATGCCTGCCACATGACCACGGAAACATATGCAGAAGCAGACAGCGCTGACTCTTCGGCTTTGAAACAGAGATGAGGTATACGACTTCAGAGATCCAAATGCAAATCTTCATTTGCTTGTGGAACTCCCTGGTGACTTAGAGCAGACTCTCTCAACCGGACGGACACACTTGATAGGGTTGTCTTGACTATAAAGTAAGGGTGATTGTGATGTGCTCCAGGAGCTGCACTGGTTGTCGGTGTGCCTCCGGGTGTAATTCAAGGTGCTGGTTTTGAGCTTTAAACCCCTTCATGGCATTGAACCGGGATACTTAAGAAACCGTGTCACCCCAAGGTTTTCTACCCATCCTATGAGAGCAGACCAAAGGGGCTCTGTAGTTGTCCCACCAACCAAAGAAGTACATCTGCCCGGAACCAGGAGAAGAGCCTTTTCGGTGTCTGCTCCGGCCCTGTGGAACCTCCTGCCACCTGAACTGCACCTCCAGACAGAGCTCCTCCCCTTCAGGAAGGCGCTGAAAACATGGTTATGCCAGTGGGTGTGGGGCATGACTGGTATCACAGCTCAAACCCGCTGGCTCATGTAACCCGTCAACTGTCTCTGCTTGGCTGTCCTTCCTTTTTAATGGGTCAGGGGAGGGTTTAGGGTGTTTTTAGAGGGCTTCGATGTATGTTTTTAATTGGGTTTGGATAGGATTTTAGCTGTCTTAGTTTGTGCTGTAAACCGCTTTGGGTCACCAATTGGTGAGGAAGGCGGTATATACGGTAAATATTGTAAATAAATAAATAAATAAATGTGTGGGGTTTTTTTTCCTAGAGTTCTTTGCAGGAAAGAAAACATGATCTTACATTTTACCCAGAATACGAAATTCTGTCAGTTTCATGTGGCACAGCAGTGACGTCTACGTAGATGTGTCAAACAATAAAAAATAAGTACAGTGGAACCCCGGCATACAAACGGTTTGACTTACAAAAAATTCCACATACAAATAGAAAATCTGGCTAAAAAAGATTCGACATACAAATTTTTAATAGGAAAAATTCGATATACAAAAAAATATGGTGACATCAAGAGGCCTCTTCTGGTAATCCAATGTTTTGACATACAAATAACCTTGTGGAATGGGAAAAATCGTATGTAGAGGTTTTACTGTACATCTGATAAATAAGAAGCATCCTCTACCCCCGTGATGGTGAACCTTGGCACTCCAGATGTTCTTGGACTTCAATTCCCAAAAGCCCAAGCACCCTGTGAATCCACGCGAATGGGTTTACTGCGATTCATCCAGCCCGCGCTGCCCTTGTCGCTCCTGGAAACACCCGTATGGGCACATTTTACTTCCGCTCCCGGGAGCGACGAGGGCAGTGCAGGCCAGATGAATCACAGTAAACCCATTCGTGTGGATTCACAGGATGCTTGGGCTTCTGGGAATTGAAGTCCAAGAACATCTGGAGTGCCAAGGTTCACCATCATGGCTCTACCCCCACCGCATACAACATCTCCCTCCTGTTTGAGGTTACTACAATCTATCCTTATTGTTACACATCCAGAGTAGATCCATTTTGGAAATATGGCAATATAACATGCTACCTGACTTTAAAAGTGCTAAGGTCTGTTTGGTAAATGTTGTTCTTGCTTGAAAGCCAGTCGTATCCGTATCTAGGTTCGGCGCTCATTTCAGTTTATAGCCAGTGCTGTCTATGTTTGCAGAGTTTTCCATAGTCATGTAAGGTCTTGTTACGTTCCTATAATTTGACATCAACATTTGAATACTTGTCTCATAGGAGTTCCTGGGAGTGAGGGTAAACGTACACAGCCCAGCACTTTAAGGAATGCATGATTTTCAGAAGCATATTAGATCACCCTATCAATTTCTGCCTACTTTCCTGGGCAATGGCTTTGTTTGGTTGGTGCCTGCCTATCTTAGAGAATTGAGGTCTGACATGGTGAATGACGGGAGCAAAAGACAGCCTATGGATACATCCAGTGGATACCCATAATATGCTTCATAAGGAATCCATGTCTGCACACTTCTGGAGGCTACATTACAATTGCAACAGCAGCACTACATTTTTGCCATTAAAATTCACTCCATGCATGGGAAATTGGGAGAGGAAGTATTTATAATTACTGTGAATATTAATTCATTAAGTGGCACAGCTATCCAGCCTTGAAAATCAACAAATCTACTGTTACACAACCAAGACGCCATACCCCCCATTTCACAGCAATTACAACACTGATGAAAAACACCCATTGTGGTTTTTGTTTTGGTTAAGACAAAATAATTGTCCATGGACTTTTAATACATTTGAAAATTAAAGAGCTGAGCACAGTACATGCTATTTCACAAACGTATAAAGTACCAGATGATCCCTCATTAACTTAATTTTATTTGACTACCTAATTGAACTGCTCCCTTCTTTAATGAAGAACCTCCTATTTATTTGGTATTAGGATGCTTGAGGATTTCAGTTGAATTGTCTAGAATGTGATTTGTGTGGAGGGCACTACTTCACTTCCATGCACACAATAAATTTAGCCCTATTTTTAAAGGTTTAACAAGACAAGCTGAAAAACCAACATGAGCCTGTATCATTATTCAGTAGTTTATTGTGGAGACATAGGACTGCTTTAACAGCAATGACACTCAAGAGGGAGACTACATTTCACCCTAAGGACAGAGCCCCCCCCCCCCAAATTTCCATTAATCATTTCTTTAAGCCCAGCGTGGATGACAAACCCCCAAAAAACAAATGCCAAGTTACAGGTTAGTGCATACTCATCTCCAAAAACCAAAAAGTTACATGACCATATAGGACACTTAAGGACCCAACAGCAGTAGAGGGAAGGGGCATCAGAAAGGGATGGGGCTAAGAGGCAGGAAGGGGGAGAAAAGGACGGCAAGGATTGATGGAGGAGGGTAAGATGCAAAAGTACATTGGTAATGCTTTTAGCTAGACATATTACCACTTGCTGCCATTCCTGAACATGACTCTGAAGCCTGCTGCCCTCCCCCTATTAAACCTGCATGCCTTGTTACACACCTGTGCCATTTGTGATTGGCAGGTGAATGACTCAATCCATAGCTCTTTCCCTCCTAGAGGATGGTCAAGATTGTTCAAGTCTATGCCAGCACAGGCAATATGGTCCATGGTTTCAGAAAACTGGTGGGAATCAGGAGGAGTCAAAAGGGGAAGGGAAAGAAAGGAGGTCTTCATGCCACTTCCTCCTCTGCCTCCTCTTCGAATTCCCCTTCTTCGGCTGTAGCATCCTGGTACTGTTGGTACTCGGAAACCAGGTCGTTCATGTTGCTCTCTGCCTCTGTGAATTCCATCTCGTCCATGCCCTCCCCTGTGTACCAGTGGAGGAAGGCCTTGCGACGGAACATGGCTGTGAACTGCTCAGAGATGCGTTTGAAGAGCTCTTGGATGGCGGTGCTGTTACCGATGAATGTCGCGGCCATTTTGAGGCCGCGGGGTGGGATGTCGCACACAGCAGTCTTCACATTGTTGGGAATCCATTCCACGAAGTAGCTGCTGTTCTTGTTCTGTACGTTCAGCATCTGCTCATCCACCTCCTTCATGGACATCCTTCCTCGGAAAACGGCCGCCACCGTCAAGTAGCGCCCGTGGCGGGGGTCGCAGGCTGCCATCATGTTCTTAGCATCAAACATCTGCTGCGTGAGCTCTGGTACCGTCAGGGCCCGGTACTGCTGGCTGCCTCGGCTGGTCAGAGGGGCAAAGCCAGGCATGAAGAAGTGGAGGCGAGGGAAGGGGACCATGTTTACAGCCAGTTTGCGGAGGTCAGCATTGAGCTGGCCAGGGAAGCGGAGGCAGGTTGTCACCCCACTCATGGTAGCAGAGACTAAGTGGTTGAGATCCCCATAGGTGGGAGTTGTGAGCTTGAGGGTCCGGAAGCAGATATCATAGAGAGCCTCATTGTCAATGCAGTAGGTTTCGTCCGTGTTCTCCACTAACTGGTGCACTGAGAGGGTGGCGTTGTAAGGCTCCACGACAGTGTCGGAAACCTTGGGTGACGGCACTACGCTGAAGGTGTTCATGATGCGGTCTGGGTATTCCTCACGGATCTTGCTGATCATCAGGGTCCCCATCCCGGATCCGGTGCCCCCACCGAGCGAGTGGGTGAGCTGAAAGCCCTGGAGACAGTCACAGCTCTCTGCTTCCTTCCGTACCACATCGAGGACAGAGTCCACCAGCTCAGCTCCTTCCGTGTAGTGTCCTTTGGCCCAGTTGTTCCCAGCACCACTTTGTCCTGCACAGCAAGGAGAGGATTGGGGAGGAGGGGATAAGAGGAGGAGGAGGTTAAAGATGCTGGTCTCATTATTTAGCTTTTTACAAGATGAGTTGTCAGTTTCCTTTCACCTCTCATTCATACCCAGATGCAGCCATTCCCTAAAAATGACTATCTGCTCCCTTCAGTTTAAGGCAGGGGTGCCCAAACTTTTTTGGGCTGTGGGCTGGTCATGGGGTTCACTGGGCCGGTCATGTGTTTCTTTCCACTGGAAGTGGAAGTAAAATGCACCTTGCAATCTGTTTTGCAACAGGATGAGATAGATTTTAAACTGCCATTTTCGCTGCTTAAACCAGAGATGCCCAAACTACGGCCCGTGGGTGAGATCTGGCCCACAACGCCAATTCATCCAGCCCATGCCACCCTCATCGCTCCCTGTTTGTGATCCAGTCCTTGTTGGACTCTGAAGATGACTGGCCCAGTTCTGCCTGCACCTGAGCCCGAGGATGTCCTGAGCCTGGGACCTCAGCCTGCGCCTAGCCCAAGTCTGTCTCCCCTGGCAGCTGACCTGTTAGATCAGGGATCTGGCTTTGACAGTGATCAGCCCTCAGTCAGAGAGAGGTGCAGAAAGGAGCTACACCTGAGACACAGGAAGGCTAGAGAGAAGTATCAAAAAAGGCTCCCAGCTGGTACTGATATAAGCAAGCTTGATGCACCCTGCCAGTGTCGGTATAACTCTCGTGCGAAGACCAACACCATGCTTGACTCCAGACTGCCTGCCTAGACCCTGACGTGCCTGCCATGACCCTGACATCTCTGCCAACCCTAATGATGCCCCTGAACACACTTTGGATTAGACGCTTGCTCGGACTACCTGTAAGCAGACCCTGGCTTGCCTTTTGGACTTTGATATCTGGCCTCTCCTTGAAAAGACTCTCTGTGTAGCGCCACTGCGCGGCAACCGTGCCCACTCAGGTGGTCAGCACACTCCCAAAAGTGGAAGTAAAACACACACAGGGATGTTTTATTTCTGCTTCCGGGAGCAACGAGGGTGGTGTGGGCTGGATGAATTGGTGTCAGGAGCCAGATCTGGCCCATAGGCCATAGTTTGGGTACCCCTGGTTTAAGGATTTGCCAAGATGGCACCAAATCCTCCCCAAGTCAGAAAACAGATTGAACTTCCATCCTGAAATCCAGCTGCCTACTCTGTGAAGAAATGTCGGTCACTCAAGCAATAGGAATGGAAATAGAATACTAAAACAGATTGGTTTAGCAATAGCAATTAGACTTATAGCACTGAGTGCACTCTCTGGGTGGTTCCCAAGTTAAATTAACATTTTGCCCCAAACATGCTGGGTCCTCAGTTTACCAACCTTAGAAGGATGGAAGGCTGAGCCAACCTTGATTCCCATCAGGTTCAAACTCACAAAGTTTTGGCTGCAGTACAGTAGTTTAACCACTGCACCACTAGGGTTGCACCAGAGTTTAGGTATCTAAATATGTATGTGTGTGTGTGCGCGTGCGCATAAAGAGCAAATTTTTCTATAGAAGTGTAATGGACATTCCTCTCTCTCTCTCTGTGTGTGTGTGTGTGTGTGTGTGTGTGTGTGTGTGTGTGTGTGTGAGAGAGAGAGAGAGAGAGAGAGAGAATTCATGCTAATGAAATCTGTTGCCATTTTTGGCGAGTGCTTATGCATCAGAGATTTCGTTTAAAGAAAACTGGCCACAGACGGAAGTCCTTCTGTGACACCATTCAAAAGAGGCCAGATGGCTTGTTAAGTGAAGGCTCATGCCATCCACAGCTTTTTAAAAAAGAACCCTGGGTACACAGCCCCACCTACAAAGGCAGATTTGCAACCCCCTAGAGCTCCTCAGAGTGTGCACATGCACACCCACACAAAACCAAAATCAAGGCCACAGATTGGAGCATTGGTTTTCTACTTTAGGGCTGCAGTGTGTGCCTTCCAAGACATACCCACATGGGTATGGGCAATGCCTATCCTGGCACATCCTGTTTGTTTTCTCTTTTTAAAATGGCTGTTTTTCTGAACCTGGAGAGAAGTTGGGGGCTTGAATTTGGCCCCCCAGGTTAGGGTTCACAACCTACGGCCCATGGGCTGAACCCAGCCCATGACGGCGACCCCAGCAGCAGAAGCGTTTATGACAGCTGTATACGCACCCATGCAAACATGCCCACCGTGGTTTACAGCAGCATTTACGATGGAGGGAAACCACAAGTCTGGTGCACTCAGCTGTTTGAAGGTCTGACCCGTGGCAAGAAAACCTTGAGAACCCCTGTTCTACGTCCTTGCTCACTCCTGCTTTCTGAGGGAGGCACAGCATTTTGCCCTTGTTTGTATGGCAGAGCTAGCCAAAACCAAAACAAGTGCTTCCTTTTTCATGGGAAACAAATCATTTCCTATAGGGAATCTTAAAGGTTAGCCAGAATACAAAAAAGGAAATAACAGTGCTTTGGTCCTGTAACACCTTTAAGACTCATACATTTCCACTGGCATAAATTTCAGATGCCACTGTTCTGTTGCACCTGAAAGTTCATTTCATTTCAAATGGGACACTTGGGGGCCTCAAAAGAAGATAGCACTGAAGTGCACATCTCATATTTCTAAAGCCATCCCTCTCAAGCACTGTGGACAGCATGCATGTCAGTAAAAAAATAATCAAATCTTGGTACCCAATCTCTAAGCAGCAGATTCCTGGCCCTTATCAAGTCCGGGGAAACTGCCGGGTGTGCTTTGTGCGACTAGCTGCTCCTTCACACCTCCTACCATGAATCCTTGCAAATAATAATTACTTCTTGCACAGACAAACAGAGGAAATTAGCCATGTGGTCCATGCTCAAATTGATACCTTTATTGGAGCACTAAATAAACCAAAACATTGTGTAAACTTTTGAGATCAAGGTCTCTTCATCCAGGCAGGCATATAATTTTTAATGAAAATTCATAGCATGGTGTTATTGTGCCAGGTACTCTTTGTAGAAGTGCATGTTGGACAAACAGCAAAAGATTTTATGGTATTATCATGGTTAGATCCAACCCCAGAGAAAGTTTTGCAAAGCCCCATGCTACTTTCGGATGAAATCAGGACATAAGCCAAATCATAATAATAATAATAATAATAAATTTTTTTTGTACAAACAGCACTGCACGCACAACAGCTTGCCTACTCAATGTGTACTCTCTTTGTATTGCCACTGTTTGAACACAGTCCAAACAATCTGACACAGAAGTAAGAACTTGTTGTTGCACTGAAAGCCGGCTTTCTGCATGATGCAATGCTACTGCTATTCTTCAGCCTAAGAGTTCACTCTTCACTGCTCAGACTCCAGATGGGCTCACTTGTGCTCCATCGTCTCCTCCTCCCTTCCATCTCCACAAACCAGGTCACCATTCAAACTTTTCACAGACATCATCTGAGGTACAGTAATACCTCATACAAAGTCTGCTTCATACAACATCGGATTCATACAACATCGCCTAATTTCTTGAAAAAAGTTACCTCATACAAAGTCGCTCGGCTTTCTATGAGGCATTGGGTTTTTTCCCAGGTTGCATTGTGCCTGGGCAGTATAAAAGGCAGGACACATGCGTGCATTGCTCCATGTGGGTTATGCATGAGGAAAAGAGTGGTTAGGAGTGGTTTTGAGCGCAAATTTGGATTTTTTTGGATTTTTTTGTCAGAATTTTTAGAAGCATTCCTGGGATTTTTGCAGCATTCTTCAGGTTCTTGGACAATCAGGGTTGTTTGACAAGTTTTTGTAATGTATTTAGCCTTTAGACAATGATTTCTTAAAGTTCTGTTAGTTTCCTGTCTATTTCCTTGACTTTGCCCTGAAGTCTGTGCTGTTACATTACAATGTATCTCTATGGAAACGATGTTGTACGAGGCATCGCGGCAAGGATTTGGACGTTGTATGAGGCATTGTGGCTAGGATTTTGCATGCCTCATACAAAGTCCAAATCCGTATAAAGTCCAAACTTGTGGAACCAAGTTTGGACGTTGTATGAGGTATCACTGTAGTAGTTTCCTGCTGCTTTACTTTTTCCATCTCAGTCAGCACATCCATAATATGCATCCTGGTGGGCTTCATTTTTTTTACTACCACACTGTGGGTGTGGCCAACTCTGTGGGTGTGGCCAGGTGACTGGGTGGGCGAGGTTAAGCTGCTGTATTTTAATGTGAGCTTTTGTGGATTGAGTCCACTTCATCAGACCATTAGTTAGCAATTAGGCTTCGATGCACTAATTTTCCTTTAAAGAGTAACTGCAGCAGAGTAACTGCTGGTTCAGCTTCACCCCACTCCGGGCGCCTGGACCCAGCAGCAAGGATGTTGGAGTCATGGGATGAGAGGAGGAGGAGGTGGGTGGGGTGGGGCAGGGCAGTGGGCGGAGCCAGTCAGTTTTACTACTGGTTCTCCCGAACCTGTCCATACCTGCTCAAGCCCAACACTGATGCAGGCCCATGTCTGTACTTGTGGAATCTAAACTTGCAGCAAGAAACAGCTGAAAGGTACTGCTGTCATGCTGCAGCCTCTTCCTCCAGGCACAACAAAGATGATTTAATTCAGGCTTAGTAAAGGTAAAGGTTTCCCTTGCTCAAAAGCCAGTCGTATCCAACTCTAGGGTGCAGTACTCATCTGTTTCAAAGCCGAAGAGCCAGCACTGTTTGCTTCTGCAGACGTTTCCATGGTCATGTGGCAGGCATGACTAGACACCGGAGCGCACGGAACGCTGTTACCTTCCGACCAAAGTGGTCCCTATTTATCTACTTTCAATTTCTTGCTTTCGAACAGGCTTACTTTTGCAGAATTAGTGCTGCATCAAACAAATTCTTTTTAAAAAACATGGATGCTCAGTGAGGCAGGCCAGCTAGATGGGGGTTCAATTCGCCACTGTGCCTTGTAGGGGAAAAGATCCAGCTTGTGTAGTCCTGGGAAAGCTACAGAACCCAAGAACACTCCCAGTAAGAATGGTTAACTGTGGATCTTGGAAAGTCTGCCATAGTTGAAAGCAACTTGAAGGCACATAATTAGTACTATATATATCAAGCAAGAAGATGCTTGCCATTTACTAGAAATGCTCCCAGCACCACGGTTTTGCTTCCCCTGCCCAATCTCAAGGCAAAATCCACTTTGGAAAACAGACGTGCCAGATTTGAGTACATAGCAGCCTCCCCCAATCTGGTGTTCTCCAGGCCTCCTGTCTCACTCTTTCAGTTCAACTGGAATGGTGGGATCCATAAAACACTTCTGCTAGACACCAGAGTGACAGAGCCCTCATGACGCAGTGATTAAACTGCTGTACTTGCAACCAAAAGGTTGTGAGTTCGACTCTGACCAGGGCTCAAGATTGACTCTGCCTTCCAAGGCCAGTAAAATGAGTACCCAAAATGTTGTTGGCAAAATGCTAATTAACTTGTGAACCGCCCAGAAAGTGCACTAAGCGCTATGGGGTGGTATATACGTGTGATTCCTTTGCTTTGGACAGAGGCTCACATATAAGAGTCTTCACAGCAGAAGAGAATATTCAGCTGTTATGTCTGAAAAGCTTCAGGGCAAGCCTAACATAACAGTTTCTAGCTTATACTAGTTAAGAGACCTTGATTCACAAATCTATCTTACAGTCCTGCCCTAAGCTTCAGGAAAGATCCTGGATCACAGTCATGTAACCTGAAGGACACTGCTTGAGAGAAAGTACAGCATGTCACCTGCCATGGACTATGTTGAATCCTTGGCAATATCTGGGCCAACACTCCCCTACATCTGACCACTGGTACTAGTGGCTGACCAGAGTTGTAATTTAATATACTACAGAGGGCACCAGGTTACCAGCTCCTGGTGCAAGTTTTATTTCTGTACCACACTTAAGGGCAAGATATCCATTATGTGCATACATGCCTATGTGTAGGTGTATTCTCTCTGCATTTTATTAATCTTCTGGGCACCCAAGATAGCAATTTACAGGTGAAATTCAGAAAATTAAAATATCGTGCAAATGTTCATTCATTTCACTTAAAAGGTGAAACAAATATATGAGATAGACACTACATGCAAAGCGAGAGATGTAATGCCTTAATTCATTACAATTGTGATGATCATGGCATACTGTACAGTGTACATGAAATTATGTGATGATTATGGGGTACATGAGATTGTGGGGGGGTTGAGATTTTCATAAACTGTAAGCCATAAGCATCAATATTATAACAAAGTAAGGCTTGAACTTTAATGAGTCTCTCATATATTTGTTTCACCTTTTAAGTTGCATTACTAAACTGAATGAACATTTGCACGATACAGTATTCTAATTTTCCGAGTTTCACCTGTATAGTGAAGCACTAAGGCTGTGGCATCAGGCTTCAGTGACATCTGAGTGTCGTGGGTGAGAAGGTATTCTAACCCAAATTTTCCCTGCCCATATTCTATACTTTATTGGCCACACCTTCCAATTGCCAGCAATTAAGGCTTTTTTTAATCTTGCCTTGTACTCAGAAAACAATGGTTTGTCACCTTAGTGTTGAAATAACATTAGGTTTGAAAGATATCAGATTTAAACAGGCTGACATGATACAAAGCTTTCTTACTTGATGGGTCAACAGTAACCAACACTGACAGTTTCTTACCAAAGACAAAGTTATCAGGCCTGAATATCTGCCCAAATGGCCCAGACCTGACCGAGTCCATGGTGCCGGGCTCCAGATCAACCAAGACAGCTCTGGGTACGTATTTGCCACCTGTGGGGGGGTGGGAAAGAAACCTTTTAGACTTGGACAGTGAAGAGAACAAATGGGTCAATCTTAGAAGAAATCAACCCTGACTGCTCATTAGAAGGTCAAATAGTAAAGATGAAACTAAATTACTTTGGACATCAAATGAGAAGAGAGGATTCACTTGAGAAAACCTTGATGCTGGGAAAGGTGGGGGGCAAAAGAAGAAGGGGGAGGCCGAAAATGAGATGGCTAGATGGTATTGTTGACGCAATGGGCACAGAACTGGGCGGGCTGAGGAAGATGGTGGATGACAGAGGTGCGTGGCGGGCAATGGTCCATATGGCCACAAAGGGTCCGAATCAACTGTGCGACTGAACAACAACAAAAGAGCCTATCTCAGAGGTGGCACTCGGCCCTCTCTGTGGGCACCTCTGCAGTCACCCCAGCACAGAGTTTGTCCCGCCCCTCTGCCCAGCAGCCCAATGGGAGTGGTTCCTCCCTCCCCCCAGCACAGAGTTCACTCTGCCCAGCAGCACAGTGGTAGCATTTTCTTTCTCCCGTTGCTGTGTTGGCACTCTACGATAAATAAGTGGGTTTTGGGTTGCAGTTTGAGCACTCATTCTCTAAAAGGTTCACCGTCACTGGCCTATCTAGTGGCAATAGCATCTTCCCAGGTGGATCTGGCAGTTAACTGAAGGACATGCTGAGCAAATCAGCTAGCTCAAAGACAGGAACCACTTTGAGCACTGCCTCGCTTTATATCCACCCATATTTCTCTCTGAACTGCTTAGATAAATGCTTCAGGGGCGGGAGCATTCAGGGCTGAGGCTGCTCAGCTTTGACAGTACAGTACAGCTTTAGACCATCTCTGATTTCTCTGCACAAAGATGATTGGTTTAAAGAGACACATCTGCAATGGGTGACTTGTCACCATCACCACCTCTCAACAATCACAGGATTATAGCAGGTGAAGAAATCACAGCTACAGTTAACGCTTTTCTGTTATTTGTAGATCTCGTGCCCACTCGAGGGATTTACTGGATGGAGAAATCAAGCCTCTGCCTGGTTATGTAACCAACCAGTGACATTAGTCTTCTTGATTTCCACTGTCATCCTGCATTTCTTCTCTGCTTTGTCATCCTTCAGTTTATTGTGGTCTACACTGGATGCCCAGAAATGGTGAGGTCATGGTTTGTGACAACAGGAAAGGTTTTAAAGCAGTGTTTCCCAACCTTTGGTTTTTGGACTTCAATACCCAGAAGCCTAAATCAATTCCCCAAAGCACTGATCAGCCAATGTACTGACTTAGGCTTTACCCCTGTGGGGCATGGGCTCCACGTTGGGAAAGTTTTAAATCCACTTGTCAATAGAGTTGGAATAGCAAAACATTGTTTCCAAAAGGGTTAAACCTATGTGGGCTGGGAGAAAAGAAATAAAAATGGGAATCAGCATATGACCCCTGGCACTGTTACTTGGTCAAAGACTGAACATTCTTATGTATAGTGCCAGTGTTCCTAATCATCATCGTGTTGTAGACCTGCTGAAGACAATAAATAAATAAATGGTAAATTTAAAAAAATGGCATTTTTAAAAAACTGGCTCATTTAAAATTAGAAACCAGGAAGGGAAGGGCTTCGTGCCTTTGGTTTTTGCCATGTGGAACTGTAAGAGAGGGAAGATTTAGCACAACTAAAAGACTGAGGCTGCAGTGGCTCGGTGGTTAAGAAGCTCGCCTTGTTAGCTGGAAGGCCAGCAAATCTGCAGTTCGAGACCCTGGTACTGCATGACAGATTGAGCGCCTGTCTCTGTCCAAGCTCTTGGGCATCCCCTAAGTGGAGTTTCTCCAGCAAAAATCCTTACAACCCAGAATAATTTCTGACATGCAATTCACAGGCCAACAGTTGCTTTGGTGCCGGGGTTTTTTGAGCTGATTTCATATGAATTTGATCCCCTGAATTCAAATATGGCATTAGTTTTTGCCTAGGAGCTCAAATTTCTAAGATATAACATTTTAGTGAAATATACGTTACAGTATCTTAAGTTAAATCCATGGAACAAATAAAAAAACCAAACACGGAATTTTTATGATTATAGTATACAAATATTATTATATACAAAGATAGAGGGAAAAGTCATTGATGAAACCAACTAGTCACTGAACACTTCGGAAGCTTCTTTTCCGTGACATTCTTGAATGTATTTTAGAACAGTCCCTTTTTAAACTCCAGCAGTAATCTGCCATCATGTGCGTATCCCATCTTCTTTGGTAGCGGTCCTCCATAGTTTTAATATCCTGGTGAAATCTTTCACCTTGTTCCTCACTGGTGTCTCCTAAATTTTCAGGAAAACGGTCTAAGTGGCTGTGTAAATAGTGCACCTAAATACTCAAATACTCAAGGGATTTGAAACTGTTAAACATCTCATTTACTGGTTCAACATAGTTTTCAGCTTTGCATTTGCCTAGAAAATTTCCGACAACAGCAACAAATGAAGTCCAGGCTTTTCGCTCAGCCTCATTCATCGAATGACAATAGGGCAAATATACAGGAACCAATATGTGATTTAGAACTGCACAAAATGGAGTTAGAACTGCACATTTCGCAAAGAACTGCACGTTAAAAAACACTGATATAAAAAAGTAGAGCAGATAAAGAAAAACTGATTTCATATTTGAATTCAGTGACCCAAATATAGCTACAATCAGTTCTAAAATCCTAGGCACCAGCAAAAAAAAAATTCTTCTTGAAAAATGGAGTTAAAACTGCACATTTCGCATAGAACTGAATGTTAAAAAAACTGATCTAAAAAAGTAGAGCTGATAGAGAAAAACTGATTTCATATTTGGATTCAGCGATCCAAATATAGCTAAAATCAGTTCTAAATCCTAGGCACCAGCAAAAAAAAAAATCTTGTAGGCCTGTGAATTATTATATAGCTAAAAGACAAGCTACTTTTTCTTCCTTTACGCTCCCCCCACTTCTTTTTGGTGGTTTCTTATCTATTAAGATTATAAACATGTGGGCAAGGATAGTCCCTTATTGGCTGTATGCAAGCCACTTTCACAGAAGAGCTGCCCAAAATGCTTGGGGGAAATGAGAGGAATGTTCCAGGCACACACAAAAAGATGCAGCCAGGGGATGGAGAGGACAAAAAGGAACCCATTGGAGAGGACCTCAGGTTGCACAGAACAAGAAGAGAGGGATGGCTTTGGGGCTCCCAGATTGCACCCCTGCAGACCTACCTGAGGCCTCATTGTAGTAAACATTGATCCTTTCCAATTGCAGGTCGCTGTCTCCATGGTAGGCACCAGTAGGATCTATGCCATGCTCATCGCTAATGACTTCCCAGAACTGTAAAGGGACAGAAAAAATGCAAAAGAATTAGGGAATAAATCGTCATGGAACCAACTCCTTTTGAACTTCAGTTCTTCTGAGATGGGGAAACAAATAGATCCCAGTGATTCTAAGATGCTGCTACTGAAACATCCTTGTCTATGTCCCATTCATTCTAATTCAGCTCAAGTGGAAGAACTTCCCAAATGATTGGATTTTCATAATAGCTCAAAGTATACCACCACCAGGGTTTTCAGACACCAAACATATGACTTCTTTCCCTCTTTAGTTCCTGGGGCAAATTAATACTACAAAGAGAGGCATCAATTCACACCTGCAGCTGACAGTCAGGAGTGCAGGTCACTATATACTTGTTGCACAGGAGAAAGGTGAACTTTGATACCTCTGTAGTGGGGTTGACCAGGTATCATCCTACTCACCCTCCCCAGTCAGATGGTATGTATTGGATTTACTACCAACTAGCTAAAGCAGGCGTGGCCAACCTACGATCCGTGGCACCATTTTACGTGGCCTGCCACTGACCTTGCTGCTACCAGAAGCAGACGCATTTACAACAGCCACAAAATGCACCCACCCATGTGCAAACATGCCTGCGCCTGCCATAAACACTGCTGTATATGCACCCGTGGCTATCATAAATGTGAATGCATTTTACAGCAGTATTTATGACAGGAGGAACCACATGACCAGCCTGTTCAGCTGTCTGGGGTATGTGGCATGGTCCGGCCCATGGCACGAAAAGGTTGGGAACCCCTGAACTAAAGCATTTAATGAGCTGTTTTCCTGACCTATGAAGCAACCTAGGCCAGCAAAGGCATTCAGTTTCATGGAAAGCAAAATCCACCATGTGATTTAGGGGGTAGCTGAATATAGCAAGAAGTCACAGACCGCCTTATCATTGCACTGCTTGTATCTTTTGCACAAGATACCTTGTCAAGTAGCTCACGGTATGTGGAACTTTATTCAGAGTAATGTGACACCTACTCCCATGTTGTATTTTAAGCACATGATTTAACTACAGAAACCACACCCATGGTTTATTTAGTACATGATATAGATACAGAAGTTTCCAGAAGGCAGTTTAGTATGCTACTTTAGACTAGATTAAAAGAATAGTTTGCAAACCCCATGAGATACTAGTCCCCCCCCCCCCAAATTTGGTATTACTTAGGCCTCATTTGGAATACTGTTTCCTGTTCTGGACACCACACTTTAAGAAGCATGCCAACAAACTGAAACAAGTTCAAAGGAGGGCAACAAAGATGATCAGAGGTCTGGAGACCAAGTCCTATGAGGAAAGACTGAAGGAACTGGGCATGGTTAGCCTTGAGAAAAGGAGATACTTGGAAGATAATCATAAAGATGAGGGGTAGGACGTTTCCCATCATCTCAGAGTGCAGACACAACTGGCTGTCAAGCAATGGAGACCTTTAATAAGAGTCAAGACTTTTTAATGATAATTCTTCAATGCTGGTTATTTGCAGCAAAGAAGTACTGTGGTTATCTTATTCTTTTGGGATGATGGGTTGGCAAGATCCACTGAGCTAACCTACAGGGTGGAAAAATATCTGCCTGTTGTTCTGGGAGCTGAGTAAGAACACATTTTTATTATTATTATTTAAAGAGTGAAATACACCCCCACATACACACTTCTAGGCCAGAAGATGATGGCTCTGTAATCATCTGTAGTGCTCAGATATTTGATCTCTATAACGTAAAGCAGACCGAGATACAAATACTTTAGTTCTATAGAGGCATACAAAAGCTGGAAGTTGATTCACAGCTGCCCTTTGGTCCCCACATGGCAGCTGTCTCACACAGCCACAGGATACACCTGATGAAAGACAGCTGACAAAGGGCCCGTGTCAGGCAGAATTGCGCGTCCAAAGCCGCTTACATGTGGTGTTTCCCCAAGCAATGGGTTCTTTGAGCAGCTCTACCTGCCAAGGTCAGGACTGACCCAAGGCAGCTTGGAAGCCAACAGTAATGAGAGAGAGAGATGTGCCACACTAGCCTCCCCCCACCACACCTTTGTGCCCTATGTACATGTTGGCTAGTGGGCTATGTGTGATAGGAGCGATAGTTCAGTACACCTGGAGGGCATACGATTCTATTCAGAACAGAACCCCTTATCTATCAAGGCATTCTTGCACCAAGGGCTGAACATCCAAGCAAAAGCCTACGGAACGGACTTTTTGC
Organism: Bradypodion ventrale; assembly: GCA_035047345.1. Classification (NCBI taxonomy): domain Eukaryota; kingdom Metazoa; phylum Chordata; class Lepidosauria; order Squamata; family Chamaeleonidae; genus Bradypodion; species Bradypodion ventrale. The sequence goes on from JAWDJE010000002.1 coordinate 194,164,712, forward strand.
GTAAGTAGGGGTTTTACTGTACTAGCTCCCCTGAAAGGAAAAAGGAACTTTGCAAAATTACTGCTGACTCACTTCACTGAAGTCCATGCTGAAGTTCCCAGTTGACTGCGCTCACTTGCCATCACCCGCCTGTCTCCCCAATCTGTCACCACCGCACTGGCCTGACAGTCTGCCCAAAACATGAATAAAAATTGTTCTGCAACTTCCCAAGTGCAGGGGGGTGTCAAGAGATCAGAACCCCCTCCACTCACCCACTTGATCCATATGCTTTCGATATGCATGTCTCATGATTAGGGGACTGGAACACCTTCCTTACCATCTGAGACTGCAACGGTTGGGCCTCTTCACTCTTGAACGACGACGTCTAAGAGGTGACCTGATTGAAGTTTATAAAATCATGCACGGTGTGGACAAAGTAGATAAGGAAAAACTGTTTTCCCTATCGCATAACACTAGAACTAGGGGACACTCCATGAAACTTTTGGGTACTAGTTCTCAAACAAATAAGAGAAAGTACTTTTTCACCCAGAGGATTACTGGTCTATGGAACTCCCTGCCAGAAGAAGTGGTGACAGCTGTCAGTCTTGACAGCTTTAAGAAAGGATTAGACAAGTTCATGGAGGACAAGGGTATCAATGGCTATAATTATGGATACTTAAGGACGACCTCCGGGTTGGAGAGATAGGCAGGATATCTCTCAATGCCATTTCCAGGGAATCCTAAGCAGGTGAAGGCATCTGCTTGGGAATACCCTGAAGGAAATGGTGAGCCACTGTGTGAGACAGAATGCTGGACTGGATGGGCTTCTGTGGCCTGTTCCAGCAAGGCTGTTCTTATGTCCTTATGTGCCTGGAAGACATGCCTCCCTTTCTAAGTTCATCTTCTAATGAAGCCCAAAAAGGCAGGTTCCAGCCATGGATAAGGGGGTTAACTTGCAAGGCTGCTGCGACCTCCTTTTAATGTGTAAGAAGCATCTCTCCTTGTTCTTTCTTTATTCGTGTCAGAGGCACCACCAGCATATAATAACATAGGTAAAGGTTTCCTTTGCTTGAAAGCCAGTCGTATCTGACTCTAGAGTTCAGTGCTTATCTGATGTTTCTGCAGACGTTTCTGTGGTCATGTGGCAGGCATGACTAGACAACAAATTGCACGGAACGCTACCTTCCCACCTAAGTGGTCCCTATTTATCTACTTGCATTAATTTCTTGCTTTTGAACTGCTAGGTTGGCAGGAGCTGGGACAAAGACGGGAGCTCATTCCATCCTGCAATACTTGGGAATCAAACTGCTGACCTCCCGCCTTCCAGTCAGCATCTTAACCACTTGAGCCACTGCATTTAACATATCTAAAACAAAAAGGCATTAAAAGGACTAGATGACATCCGTCCAATATCAGGCCACCTCAACAGCATTTCCTCTTGCCAGCATAAGGTCCTCCTCAGTGCAAGTTGAAGCACCAGAAGTAGAAATCTCTCCTTGTTATAATCAGCTGATGCATATACAAATGTGAAATAATTTTTACGAAACCAACCGCCTGCCAGGGTCCACCATACGCCTCTGCTATGGTGTCTCATAAGCAACAGACTCTTCTTTATAAAAAAAGCTCTTGCCACATAAACACAACAGGCATGAGATGAGAGGCCCCTTCAGAAAACCCACAAACAGAAACCTCCCCTAGAATCAGGTCCAATTTCCACGCCCCACAGGTATGGCCTTTGGCACAGCAATTTCTCAATGCAATGTACAACACGCACCGCACTCTAAAATGGAGTCTTGTTGTCTCAAGCCTTTGCCTGCCTCATGCGGCTGCAGGAACATGAGCGGCAGCCTGAGTGGCAGGTTCTATTTATACCCGTGCATGTAAAACCAGAAAAGGGGAGGGAGAGGAGAGGGCAAACTTGCCGAGGGATTTCTGAAGGGTGGGCACAGCAGACATTTTATCGTACTCCACCCTGCCCCCCATCACTCCACAGAGACAGACAGACACACCCTTCAAAGAAAGCAGCCAGAGCTACCAGAGTAGGCATGCCATGCGGAAAGGAAAGGAGGCTGGTAGCTTCAAAGCCTGACATCCCAGAGAGAGCAACGAAGATGGCTTCCCTCATCAACTGCCCAGTCATTTGCCAGGTCACCTACATGGCTTCAGAAAGAGGGGGCGTAGGCTGCAAGGAGTTCCCAGTAACCTCTTCAAAGGCAAATCCTCCTCCTTCAGCCTCTTTCACACACACTCCTAACCCTTTAGAGACATGATTCCCCAACATGGGACACATGCCCTACAGAGGGGCAATTTGATTTTTAAGGGGAGGATGAGTTAGTTAGCCTTCGGGCCAAGGGAAGCGGGATATTATTATTATTATTATTATTATTATTATTATTATTATTATTATTATTATTATTATTATTATTATTATTATTAATAATAATAATAATAATAACAACAACAACAGACCAAGTGAATGACCCTTTAGGCTTCCTCCATGTGAACAGAAGTTCACTTTTTGAATAATAAGAATGATATGGCTCCAAATGCCCTGAATCTCAAGGTCAAGATGAATTTTCTGTTCCCAAAGAAGCCTGTATGCATGGGCATTAACATGGGTGTTCCTTCAAGCATGCTGAGCAGATAAGTCTTTAAGTCCTTCCCTGGGTTTTATAAATGCCTTCAGATGCTCCCCATGTTTAGCCACAAAGCCAGACAGATGTGTAAGATAAGGCAGAGGGGAGTGGGAGCCAAAGTGCAGTTTTTATGCCCCAAAATCACACTAGAATCCCACAGAGGAACTGCAGTGAGAATGTGGCTGAATGCAGCAACCAATTTTGGTGAGCACAGGACGGGTGATGGCAGCAAACTGGCGGTCAGGGAGCGCCTAAAGAAGAGGCAAGTGACTCCCTCTCCAGAAGGTTATGGGCATCTGGAGTTATTCATAGATTGATCTCTCTCTCCCACAGAGGATTTGCTGAGCTGCAGGTGGGGGTGGGAGGCTTGTATAACACATATTGTTGACGGGATAGGTTAGTTAATCCTATACTGTAATTGGTAAGGTAAAGGTTGCCCTTGCTCGAAAGCAAGTAATACCTGAGTCTAGGGGTCAGTGCTCATCTCTGTTTATAGTCAAAGAGCCAAAACTGTCTGTGTCTGCAGACATTTCCATGGACACGTGGCAGGCACAGCTAAACATGGAACGCTGTTTACCTCCCCACCGAAGTGTTCCCTATTTATCTACTTGCAATTTCTTGCTTTCGAACTGTTAGGTTGGCAGGACCTATGATGCCCTTAAAAGCATCTTTAAAGAGAAGGGATTTCAATTGTGTGTTTTTTTTAAAATACATAAAGAAGGAACCTGGCAGAGCTCAACAGGTAAAGAGTTCCAAATAATTGGAGGAGCAGCATCTGAGAAGGCTCTTCTCCAAATCACAGCCTTTCTTGCTAACCTTGGGGTTGAAGCACCAGAAGTAGAGCTGCGCTGTCTGGGAGGAATGGGTGATGTAGGCTGATGTTCTGAAGGGGAGACATTCTACATGGTAAGGAACATACAGCCAAGGGCTTATGGGAATTGTAGTCCAAAGCTTCCACAATTTCTAAGGTAAGTTTGCCACCCAAATTAGGTTTCAATGGACCTTGCCAGGAATGCTAGGAAGCCACTAACTTTTCTTAAGGAAAGAAAAAAAATCTGCAAGGGGGAGGAGAATATAGAATACTATACTGTACTGTATTGCTATAAATCCAGCTTTCTCACTCTGGAAGGCAAGCCCTGCTTTCACCAGCAAGGGTGGAGCAAGCCGGCAAGTCAAGATCTGAAGATGTGCTACATTCCTGACCCACTTCCTCAGAGAGAGATGGGGGGGGGGGGGGGAGAAAGAGAGAGAAGGTGGGGCAGTGCCTTTTTTCTTAGGGCTTTTGGTGCTAGGTCCTGACAGAAGCCTGAAGTTGGTGGGATACCAGGTGTCAGCCGCTGGAATAGGAGGGTTGCTATAGAAAGAGTCTTTCCATATAGAAAAGGTCACATCATTTCCAGTAAAGTTCAACTGGGGAATACCAAGAAGGCAATTTGTCTCTCTAGCCACGACAGTGATGCTCAAGCCAATAACAATAATAAGTAATCAATGGCAGCTACTGGATTACAGAAATGAAGCCCAGGGCAAAGGTAAGACAAGCCGCTACTTAAAAGGTGCTCATCAAAGGCCAGGAATGATCCAGAAAGCACCAGCTTCCCGAATAATTCTAGGGTACAACCTTCATGCTTGCCTGTTTCAACTGCCCAGGGTGGAAGGAAGTAAAACAATCCCTAGTTTAACACTGTTTTAAGCAAATTCATCTTCCTACATGACATTCCATGCGCATGTCACCATCTGTGACAAGCACAGTCACTCACTCTGCCATGCGCTATTGAAACCTACACTAGCTTCCCACAGCAAATCCACAGAGAAGGAGTTGTATTAACGTACATTCAAAGTTCCTTTCACACAGGGAGGGGATGGGAGGCTCCTAAAAGTTCTTACAATGATGACGAACCTTGGCACTCCAGCTGTTATTGAACTTCAATTCCCAAAAGCCCTGATCAGCAGGAGTGCTGCCTTAGGATTCTGGGAATTGAAGTCCAAGAAGGTGCCAAGGTTAGCCATCACTGCCTTAGGAGGTGGAGACTTCTGGAATAGCTCCTCATGTCTCACCAAGGAGCCAAAGGTTCTTCTTCTGTGTCTAGGCCACATGTGAAACTGCCAAAATGAAGGCACCTTTGGGTGAGTTCATTCTCCAGTTCCCTTAACCTATGGAACGTGTGCCAGAGGTGGCACTTGGAACCTTCCCTGAGGGCACCTGTGCAGCCACCCCATCACAGAGTTCACCATGCCCCTCTGCCCAGCAGCCCAATGGGAGCATTTCCTTCCTCTCTTGTTGCTGTGTTGGCACTTTGCAATAAATTAGTGGGTTTTGGGTTATAGTTTGGGCCCTCGGTCTCTGAAAGATTCGCCATTACTGCCTTAGCCTGACCTAGTGCGAGAAAGATTAATCAACAACACAAGGTTGCCGTTGCCCAGGGTACACCCAATTGTGGGTCAAAAATACCACAACCTTCGAGGAGGCTCTTTCTGTGTAGTACACCCCAAGCTTAAAAAGGATCTATGGGATGAAGGTGTTGGGGTGGGGGGAGTAGTTGGCAGGGATCCTGTCTGGATTTTAAGCTTTTGATCTTTTTAATATTGTTATTAGTAGTTTTTAAATGGGTTTTTATTACTTATTACTGCTGTTGGTTTTATTTGCTGTGAGCCGCCCAGACTCTTCGGAGTTGGGTGGCAATACAAATTAGAATGAATGAATGAATGAATAAATTTATTCATGCCAGGTCAGAGCAGCTCATCCTAAACCAGAATTATTGGATCAGGATTAGTCACCGTCATCCCTTGAGACTATGGACTGGATTTATGCAATATTGACTGCTATATTTATGCAATACTGTAACTGGATTTGATGCTATGTTATTGTAATACTACGGTTTTTTTGGGGGGTGGTGGTGGTGGTTATTTTGTACTGTATTATGTATTTTGTTTTGGAAACTGCTTAGAGTCACCCATTGGGTTGAAAAAGCGGTATGTAAATAAATCTGAAATGAAATGAAAATTTGCACCAAAAAATAAAATAAAAATTCCCAGCGGAACCGAAGCAAAACAGCTGCAACGTCTATGCAGGGTGCAGTTAGGTGGGGTCCACTTTGGCACTCCAGGGTGTTCTTGGACTTCAATTCCCAGAAGCCCAAGTCAGCACTCCTGCTGATCAGGGCTTCTGGGAATTGAAGTTCAGGAGGAGCTGGAGTGCCAAGGTTCGCCATCACTGTGAGGGAAGGGGAGGGGAGGGGAGGGGAGGGGAAACCAAGTGCCGGTGCTTCCCCACGACCCACCACTATCGCTCCAGGCAAGGGGTGCGCTTCGTCGCGGGTAGTGGCGTTTGCTTCCCCCTTCCCCGCCTCGATTTTTTCCCCCCACGATGGGGAAAAGGGTAGAAGCCATGTTGGCGGCCGCATTGCAGAGATTCTCGATCCACCCTGACCCAGACCAGCCGCCGATTCCTCCCCAGAGGTCCCACCCGGTTCCTCCCCTGCCCAAACGGGTGCGCAAGGGCGATCCTGGGGAGGCGAAGGAGCAGGACCCCCCCACCCCACCCAGGGATCAAAGGAGCCCCGATCATCTCCTCCCCCCCCCCCCCCCGCTCCCTGAAAGAGAGAGAATGAGGTTGAGGCTCATCTCTCTCTCTCCCTGCCCTCACCTTGGCTCCGATCTGGTTGCCGCATTGGCCGGCCTGCAGGTGCACGATCTCCCTCATGGTGTGGCTTCTCAGCTGCGCGCACGGGCTCCGACTCGCTTGCCCTTCGCTCGCTCACTCTCTCTGCTTCAGTTCTTCCGCCCAGCTAAGGCGCCTTAAATGGACTCCATGAGAGGAGGGAGGAGGAGGAGGGAACGGGAGAGCCACTGCGCATGCGTGGCAGCTCCCTGAAAATGTCAGCATGACCCCTCCCTCCTCTGCCCCCCCCCCCCGCAGCCCCACCCCAAGTTGGCTTCTCCTCTCCCCTGCCAGGCTGAGGCCCGAGACGTGTGAGCCTTTCTTGCGACGGTGCGTCTCAGGGAGCCCCGTAAACCTCAGGAGCACATTGTGCTCTGGGGGATTGTGAAGGGCTCATAAAGGTTTTCCCCTGGGGAGGAGGAAGAGAGAGAGAAAGAGAGAAAGACAGACAGAGAGAGGAAGAGAGAGAGAGAGAGACAGACAGACAGAGAGAGAGGAAGAGAGAGAGAGACACAGATAGACAGACAGAGAGGAAGAGAGAGAGAGGAAGAGAGAAACAGACAGACAGAGAGAGGAAGAGAGAGGAAGAGAAGACAGACAGAGAGAGAGTGTTGGATTGGGGCCGCAAGGCGGCCGTTGGGTCCTGGAGGAGACTGGTCAAGCAATGAGACACGAGGCAAGATGGAGCGAAGACCAGTGATTTATTGAGGGGAAATCATCAGTATATATCGAGTAAGCGGGGCTGCGTGTGATGGAATCGCCAATCTTTCCCAAACGTTGTACTGCAGCCGGGCAGAGAGATCTCCGCCTGGCATTAGGTTGTTGGCTTCCAGCGAAGCTGTCTGAACGCCTCCCCCCGCAAGTAGGGAGAGGATCAGGATGATGGTGGTCATCATGGAATTAGCTGTGATCAGGGAAAAAGCTGCAACTAAGATGTTCTCCGGTGTCGGCTCCTTGTCCTCGCGCCGGACGACCTCCACCGCTTCTTGGCATAGGGTTTTGGCCATCCCCCAGGTGATCTTCGGCGCTGTCATCTGCTGTCGCCGCCTCCTCCGCTTGGCTCCCCCCATCAGGGAGAGGTCCTCCATCTCCGGGATCAGGTCCGGGACAGGCTGGGTCCACGACATTGGACTCAAAGTGAGGCTTGACACACTGAGCTGGAATCAAGACGACACCTGTAGGAGACATAATTGCAGCATACCCTCTCCCCCATGTTATGAGTGGTGCTGGGCCATTCCAGGAAGGATCCGGTGGCACTCGGTAACGCACCATCGGCCGCGGGAGAGCTTCCGAACGGCGGAAGTGCTTCTCCAGCGGAGTGCAATCCGAAAAAACATTAAGGTGATTGTACGTGAACAATACCTTGTTCAGACAATGCTGTGCCTGGCCCTGAGATTTGGGGGGGGGGGCAGGTGGTTCCCCCCTTTCTGATTGTTTGTCAATGTAGGACTTAAGCGTCCGATTGACCCGTTCCACAATTGCTTGCCCTTGCGGATTGTACGGAACGCCAAAGGTGTGCTTAATGTCCCAGGTGGCCATGAAGTCGGCCAGCTGCCTGGAGCTGTAAGCTGGAGCGTTATCGGTTTTCACGTGCTGTGGTTTGCCCATGGCCGCGAAGCAGGAAAGGAGATGCTGCTCCACATGGGAAGCTGTTTCCCCCTTCAGTGCTGTTGCCCAAACAAACTGAAAAAGTATCAATGCAAATGTGCATGTACTGCCATCTGCCAAGCTGTGGAACATGTGTGACTCCATTTGCCACACCTGGTTGTCCTCTGTCCCTCGTGGGTTGACCCCCCATGAGGGCCCCCCTACCGCCCCTGCACAATGCGGACAGGAGCGGACTATGCCTTGGGCTTGGGAAAGTGGCAGGTTGAACTGCCTTGCGAGTGCTTTGGCATTCTGATGAAAGAATGCATGACTCTGAATTGGAGTTGTGAAGACTCCCAAAACTGACCGTTGCTGAATTTCCTTTGCGGCCGCATCCGCTCTGCTATTGCCCACGGAAATCGGACCAGGCAAGTCCTGATGACTTCTGATGTGGGCGATATAGAGCGCTTCGGTGCGGTTCCGCAAGTGAAATTGAGCTGTGAGAAACAGACTCAGCAAATTTTTGTCTATCGCGGGAGTGATGTATGCTCCTGGTAGACTGTGAAGCAAATTCCTAACATACTGGCTGTCAGTTATTATGTTTAAGCGTTCTTTGGCAAAGGTGCGCAAAGCGAGGTTCACCGCTGCCAACTCTGCCTGCTGTGCAGACTTCTGTGGAAGAGTTAGAAGCGTGCGCAAAGCCTGGTTCTCTTGCCAAGTCAAAACACCATAAGTGTTTATCTGGACTTTCAGAAGGCTTTTGACAAGGTCCCACACCAAAGGCTCTTGAATAAACTTACCAGTCATGGAATAAAGGGACAGGTCTTGTCCTGGATCAGCAACTGGCTAAGGGACAGGAAACAGAGGGTAGCACTAAATGGACACTTCTCCAAGTGGAGGGAAGTAAAGAGTGGGGTCCCCCAAGGTTCAGTACTGCGATCCTTGCTTTTCAACCTCTTCATAAATGATCTAGAAGTAGGAGTAAATAGCAAGGTAGCCAAATTTGCTGATGACACTAAATTATACAGGGTAGTGAAAACTGTGAGAGATTGTGAGGAGCTCCAGAGGGATCTCTTGACACTGGGGGAGTGGGCAGAACAGTGGCAAATGAGCTTCAACACTAGTAAGTGCAGAGTGATGCATGTTGGGGCAAAAACCCCCAATTACATTTATAAACTGATGGGGTCTGAACTCTCTGCGACAAACCAGGAAAGGGACCTTGGTGTCTTGGTGGACAACTCAATGAAGGTGTCAACCCAATGTGCCTCAGCAGTGAAAAAAGCAAACTCAATGCTAGGGATCATTAGGAAGGGTATAGAAAATAAGTCAGCAAGTGTCATTTTGCCTCTTTATAAATCTATGGTGAGGCCCCATCTGGAATACTGTGTACAGTTCTGGTCGCCAAACCTCCAGAAGGATATTATGGAGTGGAGAAAGTGCAGAGGAGGGCAACCAGAATGATTAGGGGACTGGAACACCTTCCTTACTATCTGAGGCTGCAACGGTTGGGCCTTTTCACTCTTGAACGACGGCGTCTAAGAGGTGACCTGATTGAAGTTCATAAAATCATGCACGGTGTGGACAAAGTAGATAAGGAAAAACTGTTTTCCCTATCGCACAACACTAGAACTAGGGGACACTCGATGAAACTTTTGGGTACTAGTGCTCAAACAAATAAGAAAGTACTTTTTCACCCAGAGGATCACTGGTCTATGGAACTCCCTGCCAGAAGAAGTGGTGACAGCTGTCAGTCTTGACAGCTTTAAGAAAGGATTAGACAAATTCATGGAGGACAAGGGTATCAATGGCTATAATTATGGATACTTAAGGACAACCTCCGGGTTGGAGAGATAGGCAGGATATCTCTCAGTGCCATTTCCAGGGAATCCTAAGCAGGTGAAGGCATCTCCTTGGGAATACCCTGAAGAAAATGGTGAGCCACTGTGTGAGACAGAATGCTGGACTGGATGGGCTGTGGCCTGTTCCAGCAAGGCTGTTCTTATGTTCTTATGTAAGTGCGACCCCCATCCGTGAATACCGTCCTAGCCCCCTGAAGTGGAACCAGTGACATCAATTCACACAAACTGACTGTCTGCGTTTGAAGCGAGACGAGTCTTGAGTCTTTCGGCAAATGGTATGCCAAGCATCCAGTGAATGCCTCCAAGGCAATTGAAAGCGAGTCACCGAGCTGCATCAGTTGCTGAACTTGCTCTTTTGTGAATGGGAGAACGATTTTTGCTAAATCGAGCCCTGAGATGTCCCTTGCTCTCAGCCTTCCTCGGTAGATCACCGAGGAGACCAGTTCCCGAGGGGGAATGACATTTCAGGAAGAGGTATGTGGAAAATACACCCATTCCACGATACTCGCCCCTTGCTCAGAGTCCACCCCTAGGGCTCCGGTGAACATGGATCCGGTCCGAACGATGTACAAGTTCAGGATCAGAGCATACGGCCCCTGACTAATCCTGTCTACCCATCTCTGACTGAGAACCTGGTTGACCTTCTCGAGAGTCAAGCGCGCCTCGAGGAATTTGTATCCGGTCTGCCGGCTGCTTACCTAACATTAGCAGCGAGAAGAGCGGTTTCAAAAGATCTGTATCCAATCTGAAATACGGTCTGGCCCAATTAATGTTTCCCAAAACCTGCTGTAATTCTACCAGAGTGACTGAATCCTTTAAGTTGATCTGAGGCAAAACTGGTGCTGCGAAGGAACGGAGAAGCCGATGGCCCAAGTATGAAAACAGCTCGGTTCTCTGAACTTTCTCCGGGGCAATGAGTAACCCTTTTCTCCCCATGGTGACCTGGAGGTCTTTAAACATTTCTCTGCCGAGTTGCGGCGCTGCGACTAAGATGTCATCCATGAAATGACACACTAAAGCTGTGGGGTGAAGGTTTCGAAACTTTGCCCATGCGTTGTGAACATAAATTTGGCACAGGGTGGGCGAGTTGAGCATCCCCTGTGGCAAATATTTCCACGCGTAGGCTTTCTATGGTTGACGACTGGCACTGTAAAGGCGAACCTTTCCCTGTTCCTAGGGTCTAGGGGAATTGTATAAAAACAATCCTTAAGGTCTATGACCAAGATCTCCCAACCCTCGGGGATCATATTCGGATTCGGGATGCTGCATTGAAGTGGACCCATTGGCTGAATGCATTTATTGATCTCTTTGAGATCGTGAAGGAGGCGCCACTTTCCTGACTTTTTCTTGATGACAAATATGGGCAAATTCCAAGGACTGGTGGACTGTTCTTTATGTCCTGTGTCTAGCTGTTCTTTTACCAGCTGTTTCAGGGCGACTAATTTCTCCCCTACTACCGGCCATTGCTCTACTCAGACAGGCGTGTTGGTTAGCCATTTAAGCGGCAGAGCCATTACCCGAAGGTAAGAGTGGCACGGTATTGCTGCAGAATGTCTCGCCCCCAAAGGTTGACATGCACGTCCAGAATGTGCAGCCGGATGACCGCTGTGCCGTCAGCCTCAGGGATCATGACCTCTACCCAATCTAGGCTTCTAAATGCTTCTTGGATACCGCCTACCCCCATACATTGGAGACCGGCTCAATAGCCCATTCCTGCGGCCACTGACTCCATCTGACCACGCTGATGTCAGCTCCGGTGTCCAGCAACCCAGTGAAAGATTTTTTATTTAAAAATACCTCTATGACTGGTCACCGTTTCCACTCTATGTTGGTCTCCACTGCCGCTAAGACCTGGTATCCTTGCACTGCCCCACTTGCGCTCAAGCGGTCTTCCGACCCGGACTCTGAGCTGCCCCTGAGCCTTTCCTGGCTGCCTGCTGGCGAGTTACAAGGAACCATGATCAGTTGCGCTAATGTGTCTCCCTTGTGAATGGTTTGGGGTAGGTGTGTCCAGAGTTGAACTTGGAGAACACCCGAAAAATTGGAGTCAATAACTCCCGGAATTACAAGAATTCCTCGTGCTCCTGCGACACTACGAAGCAGGGGTCCCATGTACTGGGAATCGACCAGATAGACTGTGCCTGGCAAGTCGCATGTGACTTCTGACTGGCAAGTCAAATCTAGCCCTGTGCTGCCTTTGGGGCTGGCCTGCGCCTTCGCAATGTCTGGAATGTGATTGGAATCTAATCCAGCTCTGGCTCTCCCAGAGCGAAGGAGGTCTCTGTTTGGACCGGGGCCAGAGACATGCCCGCGTTCCGGTTTCCCAAATTTGGACAGAATTTGGACCAATGGAAGCCTTTGTTACACCTCAGACACGGAGTGGTTGGAGCCTTGGGACGGACGGCATGTTGGCCGCTGCCCTTGGATCAGCACTCCCTAACGAAATGACGGACCTTGCCACAATTGTGACATGCTCCTTTGGTCTTGTTCTTGGGTTTCTTACCCCCTTGTACCGCCGCTGCCAACAGACCCATCTTGTAGGAATCTGTGCCAACGTCGGCACAAGCCCTAATCATGTCCGTGAGCATCAGGTCGGGATGATTGCCCAGTGACTGCAGGATCTTGCGGCAGTCGAGATTGGGTTTGTCTTTGGCCAATTTCATCATGAGCTCTTGTTGGGCTTGCTCGTTATAAATCTGTCTACTGGCTGCTTCCTCCAGTCTATTGATAAAGTCCATGTAGGACTCCTGGGCGCCCTGTTTGACCGCTGTGTAATTTTTAGCTGCTTTGCCAGTTGCTGGGACTTTGAGAAAAGCCCTGAAGGCTGTCTCAGCTGACAACTGAAGGGTGGCGATTGGCAAGGCGGTCTGCACATCGATGGATTCGAACGTACCTGAGCCATATAGCTGGTCAGGAATTATTGCTCCACCCATCCTGGCAGCCCTTGCCTGTGCCTCGAGACGATACTCGCTGTCCCATAGCAAATACTGGCTGGGGTTGAGCATCATTCACATGACGGCTTCCAGTCGTGCGGAATGAACATCGTGTTTTTGCACACTTGCTGAAGCGTGCCCCTAGTAAAGCGACTCTGAAGTCCTGTCTCTGAGATGGCCTTCCGTATAGCCATGAGAAGCTTGTACAGAACTGGCGAATGAACCACTTGCTGCTGGCCCGTGAGGGCATCTATCTCTAAGCGAATTGGGCAAATCTAGCTAAGCTCAGCTAGTTCTTCTGCTGGCAAATCCCCCTTTCTGATCTCTTCCTCAACTGTGCGCCGAAGGGCACTCTTGGTAGCTTGGGAACTCATAGCTGTCAGAGAAGCGCCAGCGCTCCTCATTCCATGCATTCCGCCAGTGACGTCTGCAGCTGTCACCGAGGGAAAGCTCCCTACACTACCTTGCTTGAGCTGAAATGACGGATAGAGAGCTGTGGGTGCTGACGGCTCTGATGGCGCTGGGGGTTCTTGGGTCTCTATCCGGACTGGGTCTACCTCTGCTAAGAGCTTCCTACATTTGCTCCATGTGCGAATTATGTCATCTGGAGCTCTCGGGGGTTGCTGAATGCAGGCTCCTATCCTGTCCCAAAGCTGAAGGGTTAGCATGCCTACTTCTGGGTAAAGCAGACAATGATCCCTCAAGTACACCAAAAGTCTCGCTAATTCCCCGCTGTGAATGCTTGTCTGATATACCCTGGCCAGGGTCTTGAATTCCATTAAGTGAATTCTCTGGTTAGCGGACGGACGTTGCCGCTGAGGACAACTCCCCATATTACCTGCCGGTCCTTCGAAGTTTCCTTCTCGGGATGAGTCGACGCGTCTGGAGCCCAGGTAATAGGTTTTGCGTGACGAATCTCTGGGAAGGAGCTCAGAGCATGGACTGCTGCCACGGGCCCTTGGCGGCCTCTGCGCTGAATCGGGTTCACAGCCGACCCTGAGCAGAACACGTTTTTCCATGCAACCGCCTCGGAGCTTGGAGCAAGCTGTAGGATGCCTCTCTAAAGTGCCTCGCCGCGTAGCTGTCTTCCCAATTGGATGGCTTTCCGACCGGAGCTGCCGCGCTGTCCTCCAGGACGATTCAGACACGGTTCTGGCGTAGAACCGGACCGCGCAGATCACTTACAAGTAGAATCACATCTCGGGGTCACCAGATGTTGGATTGGGGCCGTGAGGCGGCCGTTGGGTCCCAGAGGAGACTGGTCAAGCAATGAGACACGAGGCAAGATGGAGCGAAGACTAGTGATTTATTGAGGGAAAATCATCAGTATATATCGAGTAAGTGGGGCTGCGTGTGATGGAATCGTCATCTGACAAGAATCACGTCCCATGTTTGCACGAGTTAATTGGGAACCTCTCCCGGGGAAGTTAATTAACTAAATCAAACACTGACAGGGGAACTCCATTGTTCCATGCTTATCCTGGGGTAAACATGGCCGATGTTAGTTTTAGGGCTTGCGGTGATCCGCGGGTGCGACATTACCTATTCCATGACTTATGAGTTAGTCATCCAATTTCCTCTTGCTCGAACTGTTTGTCAGGTCAGCTGTGGATGAATTAAACTATGACTATTAATCCGCTCCCCAATTTCTGTCCCCTCAGAACCAAAGCTCGAAGGAGCAATCTCCCAAACGACGGTTCTGTCAGGGACAGTATGCCAATTGCGTGCGCGGAACCCGCAAGAGAGGAAGAGAGAGAGACAGAGAGAGAGAGAGAGGAAGAGAGAGAGACAGAGAGAGAGAGAGGAAGAGAGAGAGAGACAGATAGACAGACAGAGAGGAAGAGAGAGAGAGAGGAAGAGAGAGAGAGACAGACAGAGAGAGAGGAAGAGAGAGAGACAGATAGACAGACAGAGAGAGGAAGAGACAGACAGACAGAGAGGAAGAGAGAGAGAGGAAGAGAGAGACAGACAGAGAGAGGAAGAGAGAGAGAGAGAGGAAGAGAGAGACAGACAGACAAAGAGAGGAAGAGAGAGAGAGGAAGAGAGAGAGAGGAAGAGAGGAAGAGAGAGAGACAGACAGAGAGAAAGAGAGAGACAGACAGAGAGGAAGAGAGAGAGAGAGGAAGAGAAAGAGTGACAGAGACAGAGGAAGAGAGAGAGAGACAGACAGACAGAGAGAGGAAGAGAGAGAGGAAGAGAGAGAGAGAAAGAGAGAGAGACAGACAAACAGACAGAGAGAAATACTTTGTCCATTCTCAGAGGCCCTGTGGCACTTGTTTCTTCCACACCTTCTAGGAGCCTTTTTGTCACTCTGCTTATTCAACTTATACACAGAGCACATGATGTTCAATTGCAGGGATGGAGGAATCACAATGTGGGGTCAAAATTGCTGGGAGAAACATCAACAACTTGAGATACACCGACAATACCACCCTAGGGGCAGACCTGGCTTTTGAGCAAGGGGGTCAAGAAAACCAAGATAATGGCAACAGGCCCTATCAGTACAGATACATGGAAAATAGATGGGGAAGAAGTAGAAGCAGTGACAGATTTTACTTTCTTAGGATCCAAGATCACTGCAGATGGGGATTGCAGCCATGAAATAAAAAGGCGACCTGTTCTTGGGAGAGAAGTGATGAGAAACTTGGGGAACATAGTGAAAAGCAGAGACACCACCTTGCAAACAAAAATTCGCATAGTCAAAGCAATGGTATTCCCGGTGGTACCGGTAATGTATGGCAGTGAGAGCTGGACCATTAGGAAATCTGAATGCAGAAGAATAGATGCCTTGGAAATGTGGTGTTGGAGGAGAACCCTTTGGCCTCAAAGGCTAGGATGCCCCCCCCGCCCCCGAATGCTTCCCGCCCATGCCAGGGTTTAGTGTATGAGAACCAAGACACAGGAAACAGCCACGGGCTGGTTTAACACAGGTTTATTGCATGGTGGGCAGAGGGAACATGAGGTAATGGCGGATGCATAGCTCTATATATACAGTAGTAAAACATTCGAATGTGGCTCCACGATAGCCTATTGGCTATTGTCCGCGTGACGTCATTGCTAGTCACGCCCTTCTTGTCCAGGTGTAGGTAGTGGCGGGAAACTCCGCACTGCAGCCTTTGATGAGTATGGACCAAGAGAGCTTGGACGCTCGCCGCTGCCCACTGGTGGTCATTAGCTCGCGTCCTTATACAGGGTTTATAGTGATACAGCTGAAGGCTATATTGTTACTGGTAGGAAATGTTACATTGTTAACACATGAAGATGGTTACCCTATTAGAACACAACACTCCTCCCCCCTAGGATGAGACGAAGTCTCTCAGCCAAGATGGCTTATTTCGAACACGCTGGGGTCTCGGTGTGGGCTGCCCTGCCCCGGGGTTGCTACCTTCTCTTTGTCCCCTGGCTTCCTGTCCTGTAATTGGAGAGGGAGACTTGTTAGTGACTTGCCGCGGTTCTGCGGCTTTGTTGGGAGGTGTGTGCTTTATTTGGGAAGAACCGGGGGCACTGGGGGCTAACGAAAAACCCCTCTTCTCGCTTGGATGGGTGGGGGAACACTCCCAAACCCCCCCCCCCGGCTCGCAAAATCAAAATCAAACTCGGGGGCAGCAGTCGCAAACTCCTCTCCTTCTTCCCCGGGCTCTGATAGGGAGTCGGGACCGCTGCTTCTCTTTGATAGGGCTGGTGTATCAAAAGGATATGAGTCGGGACCACTGCTTCCCCCCTTGTTTGGGACTGTTGCCCTTCGTTGTCTCCCCCTTGGGCTAAACGGGTGGAGGAGGACCCTAACGCTGAGGCATTATCCGTGCCGTCCGTGGATAGCTTCCTGGGAACCCGGCTCCGGAGCTGATCCGCATGCCGCCTCCAGAGTAACCCGGTGCTCGTTTCCACCCGATATGACACTGGCCCCGTCTGTTCTACAACTCTCCCTGGTACCCAGGCTGGCCCTGCGCTGGCGTAGTTCCTGCAATGCACAGGGTCGCCGGCGGCGAAACCTTTCAACACCGCTACCCCTACGTTCTTCCCTTTGTCCTCGACCCTCGTCGGGTCTAACCTGGACAGAATCGTGGTCAGTTTTCTCCGCATCAGCAGCTCTGCCGGCGAGTATCCGGATGCTAAGGGGGTCACCCTATACGCTAATAAAAACTGACATACTTGGTGATTCAGGTCCCCCGAGCCCATGCGCCTCAGCGCATCCTTTGTTGTACGCACCAGCCGCTCTACTTGGCCATTCGTGGCCGGGTGAAACGGCGCGGATGTGACGTGCCGAATGGCGTTTACCTCCGTGAATGCCCTGAACTCCGCGGACGTGAAACAACTAGCGTTATCGCTGACCAGAGTGTCGGGTAAACCGAACGTGGAAAAGACCCTCCTTAGATGGCTAATTGTAGTGGCGGAGGACGTGCTCTTTACCGGAATCACCTCCAGCCACTTGGAGTACGCATCCACTATCAGGAGAAAAATGGTTCCTCGGAACGGGCCAGCGAAATCTACGTGCACTCTGGACCACGGCCCCCTTGCTGCGTCCCATTCCCTATGCGGGAGACGAGCCGCCTCCGGTCGGGAGCCCTGGCATGCCTCACAAGTGCCGATCATGTGCTCTATGTCTGCGTCCAGCTGGGGCCACCAGAAGTAACTCCAGGCCAGCGCCTTGGAACGGACGATCCCCGGGTGGCTGACGTGCAGCAGTTTGAGCACCCCCGGTCGCAGGGATGTAGGGACCACCACCCGTTGGCCCCACAAAAGGCACCCCCTCTCTAGGGACAACTCTATTTTTTTCCGAAAGAATGGGTCGAATTCCGTACATGGGGAGGATGCCGGCCACCCCTTCTGTACCCAAGAGCTTACTTTCTCCAGCGTTCTATCCTTGCCTGTCGCCCTGGCAATGTCGGCTGGTACTATTGGGGGTGAATCTAAGACCTCTATTAGCAATACCTGGTGGTCTCTTTCTACCCGCGCCTTTTGGTCGCCCGACAAGGGCAAAGGAGACCTTGAGAGTGCGTCTGCATGGCTGATCTCCTTCCCGGGCCGGTATTCCAACTCATGTTGGTATGCGTTGAGAAAGATAGCCCACCGCAGCATCCTCGGGGACAGGATCTGTGGCGTGGGCTTATTTGCAGTGAAAATTCCTAACAGGGGCTTGTGATCGGTCACGATCTTGAATGGGCGCCCATACAGAAAATCGTGAAATTTTTTGGTTCCCGCTACTATCGCTAGTGCCTCCCTGTCGGTCTGTGCGTAATTCCGCTCTGCTTGGGACAGGGACCTTGAATAAAACGCTATCGGGGCCTCCCTTCCGTCGTCCAACACGTGGCAAAGCACCGCCCCCACCCCCACCGGGGATGCGTCACAGACTAAGACCACTGGCCGTTTGGGATCGAAATGAGTCAGGATTGCCTCGGATGTTAGGAGTTGCTTTAACTCTTTAAACGCCCTCTCTTGCTCGTCACCCCACAGCCATGTTTCCTCCTTTTTAAGCAACCGATGGAGCGGTTCGGCCACAGACGCCTTCCGTGGAAGGAAGGTATGGTAAAAATTGAGGAGCCCCAGAAATGACTGTAATTCGGTTTTGGATGTGGGGCGAGGGGCCTTCTTGATGGCGGCTACTTTGGATTTGGACGGCATAATTCCCTCGGGTGTGACCCGGAACCCCAAAAACTCAACCTCTGTTTCGAAAAAAAACACATTTGTCTTTTCTCAGTCGCAGCCCCGCTTTCTCGAACACAGTCAGTACTTGATCCAATCTCTTTGCCAGTTCGGCCTCACTCCCCCCTGTTATCAATACGTCATCAAAATAAGGCAACACCCCCTCCAGCCCCTTCAGGAGGCGTTCCACAAGCGACTGAAAAAGGCCGGGTGCCGAGTTCACGCCGAACTGTAAACGCGACACCTGGAACGCCCCTTTATGTGTAATTATTGTTTGTGCCGCTGCCGTGGCGGGAGTTACAGGGAGTTGCTGGTAGGCTTGTGCTAAATCGAGCTTAGCGAAACACTTTCCCCCATTCAGCCTGGCCAGAAGGTGGCTGACCACCGGCACCGGGTATGCATTAGGGCGGATCGCCTTGTTAATTGTACACTTATAATCAGCGCAAATGCGCACCTCCCCGTTAGCCTTTAGTGCTGTTACAATTGGAGTCTCCCACTCCGCGGAATCAACAGGAACAAGAATCCCCTGGCCCACCAGTTTGTCCAGTTCCGCCTCTATTTTGTCCTTTAGTGCGAACGGCACCCTGCGTGGTTTGAGTCTTATCGGGCGGACCTCCGGGTCTAGGTCGAAGGCTACGGGGGGTCCCTTGAACTTTCCCAGTCCTTTTTTAAAAACGGCGGGGTGCGCGTCGCACACCGCTTGTATTGGATCCGCACCCACGGCATGCACCCCCCCTATGAACAAACCCAAAGGCTGAAACCACTGCGTCCCGAGGAGGCTACAACTTCCTCCTTTGAGAACAACTAGGGGGAGTTCCGCGGAATGACTCTTAAAACGGACCCGAAAATTCCCGACCCCCAACACTGGAATGCTGTTCCCCTGCACGTCTCGTAGCGTGGACCTCAACGTTTTAAGCTTGGGCCGCACGTGGGGGTCGATTTTCAAGAACTCTCTCTGGGGAATTATAGAATAGGAGGACCCCGAGTCAATTTCCATCCTAATAGGGGCCCCTTGTACTAGTACCTCAACGAAGTAATGGGGTTGTCCCGCGGACACGCTGAACACGGGAGCGTCGTCCTCGCTGTCGTCCGAGATGCGGCCCACGCCGTCCTGCTTCCTCGTGGTCCGGGCGCCATCTTTGGACCTCGCTGGACGGTCCGGTCTGGCCGAACGGTCTTGTGAATGCCTCCGGCCCTCTTTCCGCTTCCTGCACGCCTTGGCGATGTGCCCCCGACGGCCGCAGTTGTAACACTCGGTTTTTCTGAATGGGCACTTCGCACGCTCATGGGCCGCTCCGCAACCATCGCAGCGGCGCCCTCCTTTTCGGACCTTCTGGACCTCCTCGCCGTCGCTGCCTTCCGTAGACGACTTCGAGGTTCGTCGTGTTGCGTGCACCGACTGTCCGGACTTTCCGTGCACCGAATTCTCCGCTTTGCCGGCCCTAGGACGCCACTCACGCCATTGGTGCATTTCGTCTACCCCAGCATTCGTGGATTCCGCGGATTCCGCGGCCTCCACAACCTCTGCCAGCGTGGGTGGTGGCTCCTTGTTCATCAGGCTGCGCTGCACTTCCTTGTCCTTCAGGCCACACAGAACTCCGTCCCTGAGGGCCGTCTCTAGGTTGTCCCATCTGCAGGGGGCGGCGGCTATTCTCATGGCTGTTACGAAGGTCTCAACCGACTCGTCCGGCGCTTGGACTCGCCTCCAGAACGCGCTCCGCGCGGGAAACATTGCCCTCGAGGGTCGGAACCGCTCACGCAGCAGTTTCATGATGTTCTCGGCTTTGAAATCACTCATCTTCTTCGGTGCAATAATGCCCACCAGCGTTCGCTTGGTTTCTATCCCAAGCATTCGGGTGAGGATGGCCCTCTTCCTTTCCTCGTCGTCTTTGACTTTGAGTTCCACCAGTGCCGCCTGGAAGTCCATCTCAAAGAGCTCCCAGTCTTGCGGTTTGGTAATGTTGAACCCGCTCTGTGTCCTGGCTCCTTGGGGATCCATCATCCCACCTTCGTCGCCAATTTAGTGTATGAGAACCAAGACACAGGAAACAGCCACGGGCTGGTTTAACACAGGTTTATTGCATGGTGGGCAGAGGGAACATGAGGTAATGGCGGATGCATAGCTCTATATATACAGTAGTAAAACATTCGAATGTGGCTCCACGATAGCCTATTGGCTATTGTCCGCGTGACGTCATTGCTAGTCACGCCCTTCTTGTCCAGGTGTAGGTAGTGGCGGGAAACTCCGCGCTGCAGCCTTTGATGAGTATGGACCAAGAGAGCTTGGACGCTCGCCGCTGCCCACTGGTGGTCATTAGCTCGCATCCTTATACAGGGTTTATAGTGATACAGCTGAAGGCTATATTGTTACTGGTAGGAAATGTTACATTGTTAACACATGAAGATGGTTACCCTATTAGAACACAACACAGGGTAACTGGATTTCCTTTTTGGTCTGAGGCGTCCAGATGGGAGCTGGGCTGGTGGTGGATCCTGACTTCACAATACTCGTCGGCGTCAGGTGCTACTCGTATCTGAGCATACATTTTTCCTGGAAGTCATTTTCTCAGTTGATGGATGTCTCTCTGGGGTGACTCAATAAACTGAAACATGAAACATGAGACCACACACATTACACTGAATAGATGATGGAGGGCATGGTTGAGTTTGACGAAGCTTTCGTGTTTGTCGCTTGGCCTCTTTGTGTCTGCGGTGTTTCCCTTTGAAGTGATTGAAAGAAGAATGACACACAGGAAAGTTGCCACTTGTGTGACTTTGTTTAAGGTGGATCCCAGGTTGCCATGAAGTGACCCACACACTATGATCACGGAGCCATCTCCTGCAGCACATATGAAATGAGACATGCAGGATTTAACACCGGGACTGCAATGGACTGCTGCAGCTTTGAGAATATTAGTAAGGTGCGCCTTCTCAGCCAGTCCACCTGGCATGACCTCTTCCGCCTCCATGGCCATTGGAATCAGAGTAAGTTGTTCCTCCCCTGCTCATTTTGCTGTTGGGCCTAAACATGATGGTTTCCATATTAGTATGGAAACTTACTAATACAATACTAATTCAAATTAGTAATACAATACTGTACTAATACAAACCATCACAATAGAATGTCATTTG
Organism: Bradypodion ventrale; assembly: GCA_035047345.1. Taxonomy (NCBI): domain Eukaryota; kingdom Metazoa; phylum Chordata; class Lepidosauria; order Squamata; family Chamaeleonidae; genus Bradypodion; species Bradypodion ventrale. The sequence continues at coordinate 194,186,139 of JAWDJE010000002.1, forward strand.
CCTTGGAGAAAAGCAGGCTGGGTTAGGGGGTGCCTAGGATACGCAGTGGGGAAAGAAGGGCTGGGACCTGGATGGGCAGGAACAGCCAGGAGGTTGCCTCTGCTTTGTGACCCCACCCTGCTTAAAGGTAGAGCTGGCCCTGCTGGCCCAGGTTTGTTTCAACATCAGGAAAAAGAAAGAGAAGAAAACTTGCTTGAATTTCCATGTTGGAAGCAGGGTCTTTTCTGTTGTTTATCTAAAGGTAAAGGTCCCCCTTGCTCAAAAGCCAGTCGTATCTGACTCCACGGTTCAGTGCTCAACTCTGTTTATAACCGAAGAGCCAGCGCTGTCTGCATTTGCAGATTTTTCTGTGGACATGTGGCAGGCATGACAAGACACCGGAGCACACGGAACACTGTTACCTTCTCACCAAAGTGGACCCTATTTATCTACTTGCAATTTCTTGCTTTTGAACTGCTAGGTTGGCAAGAACTGGGACCAAGACAGGAGCTCATTCCATCATGCAGTACAGTAATACCTCATACAAAGTCTGCTTCATACAACATCGGATTCATACAACATCGCCTAATTCCTTGAAAAAAGTTGCCTCATACAAAGTTGTGCATTGTGCCCGGGCAGTATAAAAGGCAGGACACATGTGTGCATTGCTCTTGTGGGTTTTTCATGAGGCGAAGAGTGTTTAGGAGTGGTTTTGAACACGATTTTGGATATTTTTTTTTGAATTTTTTCGTCAGAATTTTTAGAAGCATTCCTGGGGTTTTTGCAGCATTCTTCAGGTTCTTGGACAATCAGGGTTGTTTGACATGTTTTTGTAATGTTTTTAGCCTTTAGACAATGATTTCTTAAAGTTCTGTCAGTTTCCTGTCTGTTTCCTTGACTTTGCCCTGAAGTCTGTGCTGTTACAGTACAATGTATCTCTATGGAAACGACATTGTATGAGGCATCGCGGCTAGGATTTTGCATGCCTCATACAAAGTCCAAATCCATATAAAGCCCAAACTTGTGGCATTACAACTTGTGTTGTAATGCCGCCCTGAGTCGGGTTCTGCCTGAGTGGGCGGCATATATAAATATGACTATTAAATTAAAATTAAATGAGGTATCACTGTACTCAGGTTTTGAACTGCTGACCTTCCACCTCTTCATCAGCATCTTAATCTAGAAAAAGAATAAAAAACTTGGCTGGGTAACCACAACAAATCCAGAACAGGGTTTTCCTTTCTTCTTTTTTTTTTGGATGAGGTTGCTCAGAACCATAGGTTGCCCATTGTGGATTTGGCCGCCTTGCTGGTGAAATTTTACATTTTGGTTATTATGTGGGTGAGATCAATAACAGATAATATCACATTCTATTTACTATTTCTAGAACTTGTACCGTAATCGTATATTGCTGTATACACTGGCTTGATCCCATGGTGGGGGAAAGCCACAGTTTTTGGGTTTGCAAGAGCTGTACAGGACTGTTAATGACAGGGCCTTCTGGAAGTCACTGATTCATAGGGTGAGGTATTAAGGGTGAAACACTATAAGGGTGTGTGGAAATAATGCATGGCATATACAACAAGAAGGCAAAGAGCAGTTTTATAGTACAGTACTAGGACCCTGTGGAATAAACCATTGAAATTGAATGGAGGCTTGATTCAGGGCCAATAAAAGGAATGAATGAGTGAAAGGAAGTAGGGTCCCCACTCTCAAATAAAAAACAAACAAAAGAAAAACACAACTCTGTATGGAGGACATGAGAGCAACAGCTACAGGTATGCCCCAGTGGTTTCTAAGAAAAAGTATTCAGGAGTGCATTGTCTCCAGTCCTGGAGTCAAAACACATCCACTGAGTGAGGCTACTAGCCATATCTTCATGAATTTCTCTAATCTCCTTTAGTCCTTATTGGTAACTTATTACTACATCTTGAGACAGCAAATGCCATACTTTTAAAAAGGCACTGTGCGAAAAAGTACCACGGCAGCAAAAAACAAACAAACATGCATACTTGCTGAATTCTACCTTTAAACTGCATTCCAACTGAAGCATGGGGCAGATTGGCTGGGGGGTGGGGGAGCAACAGTCCTTACAAAAGTTATTTTAAATAACTATATAACCAAAATTACAATAGGATCATCAGCTGCAACTTGTATCTGAGAATGCATCCCCCCCCCCTCTGAAGCAGCACTATGATCTTGGAGCCATACCCTGTGGCACACACTGTTGGATTGGGGCTGTGAAGCGGCCCTTGGGGTCCCGGAGGAGACTGGTCGAGTAACGACACGAGACAAGATGGAGCGAAGACCAGTGGTTTATTGAGGGAAAATCATCATCATATATAGGAATTCAAGGCAGCGTGTGATAGAATCATCATCTGACAGAAAATCACATCACCCATTTACCCGGGTTAATTGGGAACCTCTCTTGGGGAAGTTAATTAACTAAGGCAAATACTGACAGGGGAAATCCATTGTTCATGGCTTGCACAAGAGTAAATATGGCCACTATTTGCGCTAGGGCTTGGGCTAATCTGCAAGTGCGGAATTACCTAATTCCTAACTTGAGTTAGATATTCAACTTCCTCCTGCCGAACTGCCTGCCAGGTCAGATATGGGTGAATCAATCTTATGACTATTAATCCTCTCCCTAATTTCTGTTCCCGCAGAGGCCAGTGACCAGGAGCCTTCCTCGACCGGTGTAACCTCTGTCAGGGACAGTTATGCCAATTGTGCTCGCGGATACCACACTCCCCCTTTATTTGTTGTGGACCTGAAGCCAACCCCATGGGAACCACGACCACAACGAATCCCACCACCCCCATGAAGCATCCTCCTTGATGTTCTTGACCAGGGTGTGGAGGTCCGTGAGCTGGCTCTGTACTTTGTGGGTATTGTCTGTGAGATTAAAGCAACACATGCCGTGGACAGATTCGCAACCCTGTAGGAATGTATCTGGATTCTGTCTCCTGTCTTCTGACACATTTTGTAAACAAAAGCCTCTTTGCTTACTGAGAGACAACGCTAGATTTTGGGCATGCGTAGAATAGTGAAAAAGAATTCTCCTTTCTTCTCCTTATTTGGGCTCTGACACTTCTGATTGATTATGTAGCTTAAGTTTCGTTTCTGGTATACTCTGCTTGAATAAAGAGAAGCGATTAGTATCGTCTGTTCAGCCAAGGACAGCAGTCGTGTTTTCTGTCCCTCTCTGTTCTTTCCTTACTCTGAGCCTAATGAAGCTGGACTTCGTGGACTCTTAAGTTTCTATCTGGGGCAATAAACTGCTCTGTTAGATGAGGCTGATTATCTTTACATGAATCAGATTCCAACAAGTGGTGCCCCATGTGAGGCTTTGAACTACAATGAGAGCCTTCTTTGAACTCTGCTTCAGTAATTAACACCTCATAATTGGCGACCGGGGACAAGGTCTTCATTCACCTACGACCAGGCAAAAGGTCCGACCGGGAAGGTCATAAATCAAGCGCTTGAGAAAACATCACAACAGGGTGAGTGGAAAACACAATTTAATTATGGGATGTGTGCTGGCGTCGCAAATGCATGAACTTTGTAAAGATATCTCAGATCTTTTGATTAACAATGGGCGAAAGGCTGATGAGAAGAAGATACAGCAGCTGGTTAAAGCTATAGAAAAAATCAGTCCTTGGGTTAAATTTGATGAATGTCTGGACTTACAACAGTGGAATCAAATAGGAAATGCATTGCAGAAGCATAATGGAATTTCTGTATCAGTATTATTTACATGGGAGGAAGTTAGAGACTGCCTTCAGAGACTCACTCCAAAGAATATGTTATTCTCTCAGAGGCTTGATGGCCCCCTCACACATAAGAACATAAGAACAGCCTTGCTGGAACAGGCCACAGCCCATCCAGTCCAGCATTCTGTCTCACACAGTGGCTCACCATTTCCTTCAGGGTATTCCCAAGGAGATGCCTTCACCTGCTTAGGATTCCCTGGAAATGGCATTGAGAGATATCCTGCCTATCTCTCCAACCCGGAGGTTGTCCTTAGGTAGCCATAATTATAGCCATTGATAGCCTTGTCCTCCATGAACTTGTCTAATCCTTTCTTAAAGCTGTGAAGACTGACAGCTGTCACCACTTCTTCTGGCAGGGAGTTCCATAGACCAGTAATCCTCTGGGTGAAAAAGTACTTTCTCTTATTTGTTTGAGAACTAGTACCCAAAAGTTTCATGGAGTGTCCCCTAGTTCTAGTGTTGTGCGATAGGGAAAACAGTTTTTCCTTATCTACCTTGTCCACAGCTTTTGCCTCCAGCCGAGGGAGGGGCTAGGGCAACTGCCACTCCATCATATGAGCAACAACAGCTTAAGCCCCCTGATGGGGGTGGAGGTGGAAAAGAAGATGGGACATTATATCCTGCCTTGCAGCAATCAAGCACTTTTAGCCCTACAAAAGACCTGTTCACTGCTGCAATACTGCCTGCCGAGTCTAAAAAACAACTAGTGCGAGCTGATGGGGAACAAATGGTGGGGACCTCATCACAGATTGAAGCTGTTAATGCATGCAGAGTGGCAGGAAGCAAGGAGTGTGTTTCAAAGAGCAGCATAGGAGATCTCAGCCCCCCCGTGAAGCAACCCTCATCACAAAAGCAGGAGAAGCTGAGGGGTAAACTTGATACCTTACGTGTGGCCAAGAAGTGGGAGGATGGCCCAGAGGAGGAATGCAGAAAACCCAAGCAAAAGGGGTCTTCTTGCAAGTACAAACTAACAGATGCAGTTTGTCATAAAGTTGAGATGCTGCAGATGAAAGAAATACAGAGGAAGAGGGGGGTGAATCTTTCCTCGATGGACAGCAGGCTGTTGCAAAAATACAAGGAGGGAGAAGACATACAGTTTTTGGCTGATTTTGAACTGCCCAACCCTCAAACAAAGAGATCCAGAGTGAGCTGTCCCAAGTTTCAAGCATCAGGATTGCAGGGAAAGCAACTTGGACTTCCCTGTGATTTTCTTCTGTGTGAAAATTACTTGCAACTTCTGGAGAAGTCTTTGTGCCTTCACACCTCTTCGGCCTGCCTTAATGCAGATGGGTGTGGCTGGAGCATGAAGGAATGTGTGTTTGCCTGAAAAGCTGAAAAAAGGGGGGTTGTGTGGGATTGTCTTGTGAATTCAGTGAGACTTAATTTATGGCTTAGTTTCAGCTTGCCATGCCAAGAACTGTGCTGGAGAGAAGATAGTGTTTAAGAAGAAACATTTGGACTTTTAATTTGGACATTTTAATTGGACTAAAAAGTTTGTGTGGACTCTAAGCAAAGAATTGGCTTTGTTTGCATTTTAAAACCTGAAAACCTTTTTTAAGCAACCTGCTCATGCTATGAGTGTGAAATGCTCTAATGATATTTGTACTGTATTGATTTACCATGCTATGCTGGTTTTAAGTTATTGAATGCAATGGAGACCTACTTCATGTAAGGAAGAAGAGAAATGTTCATGTTTTGTTCATGCTTAAATGTTTGCTTATTCTCTTGCAGGAGAAAGACCTGTCTTTGCTTATGTTATGTATTGTCTTATGAACCTGCATATCTCAAGGTACCTTCAGAAGTACATGGAAGAGTACCCTACACATGTAAATGAGTTTGTGATATTGCATTTGTGTTATATGTCACTCATGTTTCACGTTTAGTTACATGGTACTAGTAATAACAGGGCATGCTCCTGTTTCTTAGGGGAGTGTCTTCTTAAGCCATTGGTCGTTTATTGGCAACAAGGGGATCCTGAGTGGAAGGATTCCTGCTCGAGCGATCCGTCCATGGAGAGAGAAGAAGGTTACTCAGCTCCAGGATGGTGGTTCACCAGTAGACTAAATGTGCTGACATTTGTTCTTTTCTTTCTTACTGTGCTTCCAGCTGTAAGAACAATGCCTCATGGGGGCAACCCCAACTTTTGGATTCGTCATGCTAACTATATGTTTGAAGTTCATGGTAAGAATGCAACGTTATACTATGAGCATCCACTGGCCGTGTCTCAAATGGCCTTTCTTCCGGCATTGTTCAACACGCCAGAGTTTGTTATTGGACATTTGCAACATCTTGATAGGTCTACACTCTTCTCTAATCCTCCAGAACAATTTAACAACACCCGCTGGCGAAGCATGACATTCAAGAAATACACTAAAGGACTTTGTTTCTGCTGTCATAGTTCTGGAGTCTGGAATAGTAAATGGAAGTACTGGACTCAAGCAAAAAGGGTTTTGCAGAATGTAGGCAATTATACGGGTTGTGATGATTATTTTTGGTTATGGGGTAGTTATAACAGTTCTTATAAGCTTAATTATACCTTGTTTAACACTACTATTGAAGATATATATGATGTATTTCCTATGTTTACTCCTGATTATTCTGCTATAGATAGTGGTTCAATTTGCAATGGATGGCAAATCAAGGATCCTAACATGTGGTTCTTTTTTAAAGGAGTTGCCACGAATTTCCATCCAGGACAATATCAATGTGCAGCATTGGGTTATTTTACCTTACAGACTGGCCATAGATTACCTGTTAGCAAAATCCGGAGGATTTTGTAAACTGGTCGGGAACCAGGGATGTCGGGTAAAATTCCAGGATCTGAATACTATTGAGAAAGAACTTCAGAATTTACAGGAGAGCATTACTAACAATGTACGCACTGATGTTAATCTCTTTGATTGGGTGACTTCTTGGTTGCCTGATTTATCTGTCCTTAGACAAGTTTTCTTTTATGGGTTTATTATTATTATCTGCTTTATACCTTTGTGTTTTTGCATTAATTGTATTCCTAATCTTATTCATTTCATTTCATTTCATTTCATTTCATTTATTTGATTTGTATGCCGCCCACTCAGCATATGCCGACTCAGGGCGGCTCACAGCATATCAAACAATGATACAATACAGAAAAAATAAAGTACACAATATAATAGGATACAGTCATACAAAATACAATTCAAAATACAGTATCACCGAATAGAAAACACATATTAATACAGTTACAAAATACAAGTTACAGTTCAAATCATGAACTAAAAAATTAAATACAAAGTGCTAAATACAGGCCCCGGGAAGCGACCCCTTCCAGCGGTGCTCTAACTTCCCCGCGGCCAATGCCAGACCGGGGAGGGACCTCAGGAAACAACTGCTTCCATCCTCGCGCCGGTGTTAGAGGCAGCGGGGAAACGCGGCAAAGGTCCCGTTTGCGGCGGGCGTCCTCCGGCGATGTGGGCGTTCCTTTTTATCCTCTGGCCAGGCAGGGCCAGGGGAGAGGGACCGGCGTCCAGAGGTGCAGCTTGTTCCCTCCCCGCGCCGATGTTGGAGGCAGCGGGGAAACGCGGCAAAGGCAGCACTTTTGAAGGCGCAGTCCATCCCCAGCTGTTCTCACTCCCCGCCGACCGGCCGGGCCGGGGGGAGGAGGAGGAGGAGCGCGGAGCCCCAGAGTCCGGCGTCCGATGTTGGGGGTGGTGGTGGCGGCAGCGCTTTTGAAGGCGCAGTCCACCCCCAGCTGTTCTCACTCCCCGCCGACCGGCCGGGCCGGGGGGAGGAGCGCGGAGCCCCAGAGTCCGGCGTCCGATGTTGGGGGTGGTGGTGGCGGCAGCGCTTTTGAAGGCGCAGTCCATCCCCAGCTGTTCTCACTCCCCGCCGACCGGCCGGGCCGGGGGGAGGAGGAGGAGGAGCGCGGAGCCCCAGAGTCCGGCGTCCGATGTTGGGGGTGGTGGTGGCGGCAGCGCTTTTGAAGGCGCAGTTCATCCCCAGCTGTTCTCACTCCCCGCCGACCGGCCGGGCCGGGGGGAGGAGGAGGAGGAGCGCGGAGCCCCAGAGTCCGGCGTCCGATGTTGGTGGTGGTGGTGGCGGCAGCGCTTTTGAAGGCGCAGTCCACCCCCAGCTGTTCTCACTCCCCGCCGACCGGCCGGGCTGGGGGGAGGAGCGCGGAGCCCCAGAGTCCGGCGTCCGATATTGGGGGTGGTGGTGGGGCCGGCGCTTTTGAAGGCACAGTCCATCCCCAGCTGTTCTCACTCCCCGCCGACCGGCCGGGCCGGGGGGAGGAGGAGGAGGAGCGCGGAGCCCCAGAGTCCGGCGTCCGATGTTGGGGGTGGTGGTGGCGGCAGCGCTTTTGAAGGCGCAGTCCACCCCCAGCTGTTCTCACTCCCCGCCGACCGGCCGGGCCGGGGGGAGGAGCGCGGAGCCCCAGAGTCCGGCATCCGATGTTGGGGGTGGTGGTGGCGGCAGCGCTTTTGAAGGCGCAGTCCATCCCCAGCTGTTCTCACTCCCCGCCGACCGGCCGGGCCGGGGGGAGGAGGAGGAGGAGCGCGGAGCCCCAGAGTCCGGCGTCCTTATTTCTATGTGTAACACATGTCCACTGCGTAGAAGGGAGACATCGAGTTTTGCACGACGGCAATTGTACTCAATGAGGTATCATCCTCCGGAACAAGGTACCAGGAGTCAGGAGGGGTACGATGTCCAGGAGGACAGTGATGATGTATATGGAGGAGTAGTTATGGAGTATGATGACATGCAGGGGTATGATTAGCCGTCCCTCTCTCAAATTTAAATGAAAAAGGAGGACATGTAGGAATGTATCTGGATTCTGTCTCCTGTCTTCTGACACATTTTGTAAACAAAAGCCTCTTTGCTTACTGAGAGACAACGCTAGATTTTGGGCATGCGTAGAATAGTGAAAAAGAATTCTCCTTTCTTCTCCTTATTTGGGCTCTGACACTTCTGATTGATTATGTAGCTTAAGTTTCGTTTCTGGTATACTCTGCTTGAATAAAGAGAAGCGATTAGTATCGTCTGTTCAGCCAAGGACAGCAGTCGTGTTTTCTGTCCCTCTCTGTTCTTTCCTTACTCTGAGCCTAATGAAGCTGGACTTCGTGGACTCTTAAGTTTCTATCTGGGGCAATAAACTGCTCTGTTAGATGAGGCTGATTATCTTTACATGAATCAGATTCCAACACAACCCAGATGATGTAACAACAGAAGGTAATTGATAGCTGCTCGATTGTCTAGTATGGCATGGCGAAGCTCTGCCTGCTCCTGGTTGAGCAGCGCTATCGCCGAGGAGGTGTGGTTAATGGCTTTTGCTAGTCCGCAAGCCAATTGACCAATTCTCTGAGCGTTGCCAATGGCTAAGCCTGGCACGCCAAGTATGCTGACTGCCAACGAGACGTACTCAGCTTGACTCAGAACCCTAATGTTGCTATCACATGAGCTGTCTAGTTGGGTGGCGCGAGCACGCTGTATGGGTGAGGAAACATTCATGCTTGGGACAATCATATCCCTAGTGGGGAGTAACAATGTTAAACGACTGATACAACATGTGGAATCTGAGACATTAGCGGGAATGTAATTCCAAGTGTACTGATTGCATGTAAAGAACCAACCTGAGGGCAGGGTAACATGAGCATACATTGAACCAATTGTCTCTGGGTTATCACAAGTCCAGTTGCCGCTGCCAGTGTCGAGGCAGCGACGCTGAGTCCGGCCGACTGCGGAGCAGCCGGTCATTCGAGCGCATGTAGCGTTCGGGCTGACCGCCACTCGAGGGGTGTAGAGAGTGGCTGCATCAGCCGGCAAAGTCATGGTCAGCTGGGCTCCCCAGCGAGCGTACGTGGAGAAACCCATTGGGTAAAGCGGGCCGAAAATCCGCTTCACCAGCCAGTTGCCGTTCCTGGTGTGCGCCTCTGGAGTATGGCACACCGGGATGAGACAGGTGCTCAAGATTGAGGCAGAACCGGTGTTCTGCTTTAGGCAAAAATCGGACTGGTTGACGAGACTCGCCAACCTTTCCCAAAGGTTGTAGTGCATACGGGTAGAGAGGTCTCCGCCTGGCATCAGATCGCTGGCCTTCAGTGAAGCTGCCTGAACGCCTCCCCCCGCAAGTAGGGAGAGGGTCAGGATGATGGTGACCGCCATGGTGTTGGCGGTAATCAGGGCAAAGACTGCAGACACGATGTTCTCCGGCGTCGGTTCCCAGTCCTCACGTCGGACGACATCCTCGGCCTCACGGCAAAGGGTCTTGACCATCCCCCAGGTGACCTTCAGCTCTGTCTGCTGTTGCCGCTTCCTCCACCGGGTCCCCTCGGTCAGGGTGAGGTCCTCAATCTCTGGGATCGGACTCGGGTCGGTCTGGGTCCACGCCATGTGGCTCCAAGTGGGGCTTGACGCACCGGGCTGGGATCCAGATGACACCTGTAGGAGACATAATTGCAGCATACCATCTTCCCCAGGTTACGAGTGGTGCCGGGCCCCTCCAAGAAGTATCCGGTGGCACTCGGTAACACACCATCGGCTGCGGGAGAGCTTCCGAGCGGCAGAAGTGTTTCTCCTGTGGCGTGCAATCCGAGAAAACATTAAGGTGATTGTACGTGAACAACTCCTTGTTCAGACAATGCTGTGCCTGACCCTGAGATTTGGGGAGGGCTGGTGGCTCCCCCCTTTCTGTTTGTTTGTCAATGTAGGACTTGAGCGTCCGATTGACTCGTTCCACAATCGCTTGCCCCTGCGGATTGTATGGAACGCCAAAGCTATGCTTGATATCCCAGGTGGCCATGAAGTCGGCCAGCTGCCTGGAGCTGTAAGCTGGGCCGTTATCGGTTTTCACATGCCGTGGTTTGCCCATCCCCATGAAGCAGGAAAGGAGATGCTGCACCACGTGGGAAGCTGTCTCCCTTTTTTTGTGCCGTTGCCCAGACGAATTGTGAAAAAGTATCAATGCAAACGTGCATGTACTGCCATCTGCCAAATTGCGGGACATGTGTGACGTCCATTTGCCACACCTAGTTAGCCTCTGTCCCTCGTGGGTTGACCCCCCACGAGGGCCCCCCGGTGCCCCTGCACAATGCTGACAAGAGCGAACTATGCCTTGGACTTGAGAAAGTGGCAGGTTAAACTGTCTGGCGAGCGCTTTGGCATTCTGATGAAAGAATGCATGACTCTGAATTGGAGTTGTGAATACACCCAAAACTGACCGCTGCTGAATTTCCTTTGTGGCCGCATCCGCTCTGCTATTGCCCGCGGAAATCGGACCAGGTAGGTCCTGGTGACTTCGGATGTGGGCAATATAGAGCACTTCTGTGCGGTTCCGCAAGTGAAATTGAGCTGTGAGGAACAGACTCAGCAAATTTTTGTCTATCGCGGGAGTGATGTATGCTCCCGGTAGACTGTGAAGCAAATTCCTAACATATTGACTGTCAGTAATAATGTTGAGCCGTTCTTTGGCGAAGGTGCGCAAGGCGAGGTTCACCACTGCCAACTCTGCCCGCTGCGCGGACTTCTGTGGGAGAGTTAGAAGCGTGCGCCATGCCTGGCCCTCCTGCCAAGTTAAGACACCATATGTGCGACCCCCATCAGTGAAGACTGTTCTGGCCCCCTGAAGTGGAACCAGCGATATCAATTCGTACAAGCTGATTGTTTGCGTTTGAAGCGAGACAAGTCTGGGGTCCTTTGGCAAGTGGTATGCCAAGCATCCGGTGAATCCCTCCAAAGCAATTGGAAGCGAGTCACCGAGCTGCATCAGCTGCTGAACTTGCTCCTTGGTGAATGGGATCACGATTTTTGCTAAGTCGTGCCCTGAAATGTCCCTAGCTCCCAGCCTTCCGCGGTAGACCACCGTGGAGACCAACTCTTGGGGGGAACGATGTTCCGGGAAGAGGTGTTCGGTAAATACACCCATTCCACGATACTCGCTCGGAGTCCACTCCTAGGGCTCCGGTGAACATGGATCCGGCCCGAACGATGGACAAGTTCAGGATCGGGGCATATGGCCCCTGAGCAATCCTGTCCACCCATCTTTGGCTGAGAATTTGGTTGACCTTCTCGAGAGTCAAGCGTGCCTCTCGAGGAATTTGTATCCGGTCTGCCGGCTGCTTACTTACCATTAGCAGCGAGAAGAGCGGCTTTAGAAGATCCGTATCCAATCTGAAATACGGTCTGGCCCAATTAATGTTACCTAAAACCTGCTGCAATTCTACCAAGGTGACTGAGTCTTTTAAGTTGATCTGGGGCAAAACTGGTGCTGCGAAAGAACGGAGAAGCCGATGACCCAAGTATGAGAATGGCTCGGTTCTCTGCACTTTCTCTGGGGCAATGAGTAACCCCCTTTCCCCCAGGCTGGCCTGGAGGTCTTTAAACATTTCGCTGCCGAGTTGCGGCGCTGCGACCAAGATGTCGTCCATGAAGTGACACACTAAAGCTGTGGGGTGAAGGTTTCAAAACTTTGCCAGTGTGTTGTGAACATAAATTTGGCACAGGGTGGGCGAATTGAGCATCCCCTGTGGCAAATACTTCCGCGCGTAACGCTGCGTGGGCTCGCTGTGGTTCACAACCGGCACCGTAAAGGCGAACCTTTCCCTCGGATCTAGGGGAATGGTATAAAAGTACTCCTTAAGGTCTACGACCAGGATCTCCCAACCCTCGGGGATCATATTTGGATTCGGAATGCCGCATTGAAGCGGACCCATTGGCTGAATACATTTATTGATCTCTCTGAGATCGTGGAGGAGTCGCCACTTCCCCGACTTTTTCTTGATGACAAAAATGGGCGAATTCCAAGGATTGGTGGACGGCTCTATATGTCCTGCGTCTAGCTGTTCCTTAACCAGTTGCTTTAGGGTGACTAATTTCTCCCCCACTACCGGCCATTGCTCCACCCAGACTGGCGTGTTGGTAAGCCATTTAAGTGGCAGAGCCATTACCCGAAGGTAAGAGTGGCACGGTATTGCTGCAAAATGTCTCGCCCCCAAAGGTTGATGTGCACGTCCAGAATGTGCGGCCGAATGACCGCCGTGCCGTCAGCCTTAGGGATCGTGACTTCCACCCACTCCCAGCTTCTAAACGCTTCTTGGATGCCGCCTACCCCCCACACATCGGAGACCGGCTCAATGGCCCACTCCTTCGGCCACTGACTTCGGCTGATAACGCTGACGTCAGCTCCGGTATCTAGCAGGCTTGAGAACGATTTTTTATTCAAAAATACCTCAATAACTGGCCGCTGTTTCCATTCTATGTTGGTCTCCACTGTCGCTAAGACCTGGTATCCTTGCACTGCCTCACTCGCGCTCAAGCGGTCTTCCGACCCGGACTCTGAGCTGTCCCTGAGCCTTCCCTGGCTATCTGCTGGCGAGTTACAAGGAACCATAATCAGTTGCGCTAACGTGTTTCCCTTGTGAATTGTCTGGGGTAGGTGCGTCCAGAGTTGAACTTAGAGAACACCTGAAAAATTGGAGTTAATGACTCCCGGAATTACAAGAATTCCACGTGCTCCTGCAACACTACGAGGCAAAACTAAGCCTATGAAGCCTTTGGGCAGGGGTCCCATGTACTGGGAATCCACCAGATAGACCGTGCCTGGCAAGTCGCATGTGACGTCTGCCTGGCAAGTCAATTCTAGCCCTGTACTACCCTTGGGGCTGGCCTGCGCCTTCGCAATGTCTGGAATGTGATTGGAATCTAATCCAGCTCTGGCTCGCCCAGAGCGAGGGAAGCCTCTGTTTGGACCGGGGCCAGAGACATGCCCGCGTTCCGGTTTCCCGAATTCGGACAGTTCCTGGCCCAGTGGAGGCCCTTATTGCACCTTGGACACGGGGTGGTTGGAGCCTTGGGACGGCCGGTGCGCTGGCCGCTGCCTCTGGATCGGCATTGCTTAGCGAAATGACTGATCTTGCCACAATTGTGGCACGCTCCTTTGTTCTTGGGTTTCCTCCTCCTTGCACCGCCGCTGCCAACAGACCCATTTTGTAGGTATCTGTGCCAACGTCGGCGCATGCCCTGATCATATCTGTGAGTGTCAAGTCAGGACGATTCCCCAGGGACTGCAAGATCTTACGGCAGTCGAGATTGGCGTTGTCTTTAGCCAATTTCATCATGAGCTCTTGTTGGGCTTGCTCATTATCGATCTGTCTACTGATCGCTTCCTCTAATCGATTGATAAAGTCCATGTAGGACTCCTGGGATCCCTGTTTGACTGCTGTGTAATTTTTGGCTGCTTTGCCAGCTGCCGGGACTTTGAGGTAAGCCTTGAAGGCTGTCTCCGCTGCGATGTGGAGAGTGGCGAGTGGCAGGGCGACTTGCGCGTCAATGGATTCGAATGGACCTGAACCATATAACTGGTCAGGAATTACTGCTCCACCCATCTTGGCGGCCCTTGCCTGCGCTTCGAGACGATACTCGCTGTCCCATAGCAGATACTGGCTGGGGTTGAGCATCATTCGCATGACGGCTTTCCAATCGTACGGAATGAGCATCATGGTTTCGCACACTTGCTGAAGCGTGCCCCTAGTAAATCGGCTCTGGAGTCCTGTATCTGTGATGGCTTTCCGTATAGCCATGAGCAGCTTATACGGAACTGGCGAGTGGACTGCTTGCTGCTGGCCCATGAGGGCATCTACCTCTATGCGAACTGGGCATAGCTGCCTAAGCTCAGCTAGATTTTCTGCTGGTAATTCCCCCTTGCTGATTTCTGCCTCAGCCATGCACTGAAAGGCGCTCTTGGTAGCTAGGGAACCCGTAACTGTCAGTGAAGCGCCAGCGCTTCCCATCTCACGCATTCCGTCGGTGACGTCTGCAGCTGTCACCGAGGGAAAGCTCCCTACACTACCCTGCTTGAGCTGGAATGATGGATAGAGAGCCGTTGGGGCTGATGGCTCTGCCTGCGCTGGGGGTTCCTGGGTCTCTATCCGGACTGGGTCGTCCTCTGCTAAGAGCTTCCTACATTTGCTCCATGTGCCAATTATGCTGTCTGGAGCTTTCGGTGCTTGCTGAATGCAGGCTCCTATCCGATCCCAAAGTGTGAGGTCAAGCACACCCGCTTCTGGATAAAGCGGACAATTGGACCCCAAGTACGCTAAGAGTTCCGCTAACTTATCGCTGTGAAGGCGTATTTGGTATACCCTGGCCAGGGCCTTGAATTCCATTATGTGAATTCTCTGGTTAGCGGTCGGATGTTGCCACTGAGGACAAGTCCCCATATTACCTGCCGGGTCCTTCGAAGTATATCTCCTCAGGACGATTTTGACGCGTCCTTTTAGGCAATAGGTCTCAGCGTGATGAATCTCTGGGATGGAGCTCGGAGCGTGGACTGCTGCCACAGGCTGTCGGCGGCCTCTGCGCTGGAATCAGGGTTTCACAGCCTGCCCCTGAGCGGAACGCGTTTCCGCGATGCAAGCCATAGGATGCCTCTCTGGAGTGCCTCGCCGCGTAGCTGTCACCCCGGCCGGATGGCTTTCCGACCGGAGCTGCCGTGCTGTCCTCCGGGATGATCGGACACGGTTCTAGCGTAGAACCGTACCGCGTAGATCGCTAACTCACGAGTAGGATCACGTCGGGGTCACCAGATGTTGGATTGGGGCCGTGAAGCGGCCCTTGGGGTCCCGGAGGAGACTGGTCGAGTAACGACATGAGACAAGATGGAGCGAAGACCAGTGGTTTATTGAGGGAAAATCATCATCATATATAGGAATTCAAGGCAGCGTGTGATAGAATCGTCATCTGACAGAAAATCACATCACCCATTTACCCGGGTTAATTGGGAACCTCTCTTGGGGAAGTTAATTAACTAAGGCAAATACTGACAGGGGAAATCCATTGTTCATGGCTTGCACAAGAGTAAATATGGCCACTATTTGCGCTAGGGCTTGGGCTAATCTGCAAGTGCGGAATTACCTAATTCCTAACTTGAGTTAGATATTCAACTTCCTCCTGCCGAACTGCCTGCCAGGTCAGATATGGGTGAATCAATCTTATGACTATTAATCCTCTCCCCAATTTCTGTTCCCGCAGAGGCCAGTGACCAGGAGCCTTCCCCGACCGGTGTAACCTCTGTCAGGGACAGTTATGCCAATTGTGCTCGCGGATACCACACTACACAAAATGAGACGTGCAGAATTCAACACCAGGACTGCAATGGACTGCCGCAGCCTTGAGGATATTGACAAGGTGCACCTTCACAGCCAGTCCATCTGGCATGGCCTCTTCCCCCTCCATGACCATTGGGAATCAGAATGGGATATATGTTTGTTATTAGGTGCAGGCAAGTTGCTATTACGATGGCAACCCTAACTGAAGTTATGCTAAAGGGTGGTTGACCCCTGATATTTCCCTACGAGTTAATGTGGTGAAGTAAGGATTTGAACCCAGGTCACTTGAGTCTTGGACTGGCACCCTATCCATGATATTACACTGGTTCTCGTGCTATATTTCAACCTGAGTTCCAAGAGAGGCAGACCTACAGACTGGAAGCCAGCTCTAGGAGCTTCTGCAACAAAGTTTCAAGCTCATCCTACATGGATTTGCTACACAATAAAGTATCTTTCCTTTTTGAATAACAGCCTCCAGAGTGGTTATTAAGGTCTCCCTTGCTTGAAAACCAGTTGTGTCTGACTATAGGGAGACAGTGCTTTTAGTATTCTGGAAATAATAGGTAGCAGCCAGCAATAGGGCCAAACACACAACTGTATTTGGAATATCTGTAGATCTGGGGTTCCCGCCATCACTTTGTGGGTGGATATTGGATTTTCTGTCAGAACGCTCCCAGAGGGTCCGGTTGGGCCCTTATACCTCTAATATGCTCAGTACAAATACAGGAACACCACAGGGATGTGTGCTTAGCCTGCTCCTTTATATTCTCTATACGTTTGACTGTGTCTCTGTCCACCCTAGCAATAGGATTGTCAAATTTGCAGATGACACAATTGTGATTGGGCTCATCTCTGATAAGGAGGGCGAGATGGCCTATAGAGATGAGGTGGAGCTGTTGGATTGGGGCCGTGAAGCGGCTGTTGGGTCCCGGAGGAGACTGGTCAAGCAATGAGACACGAGGCAAGATGGAGCAAAGACCAGTGATTTATTGAGGGAAAACCATCAGCATATATAGAAAGCGAGGCTGAATGTGATGGAATTGACATCTGACAAGAATCACATCTCATGTTTACATGGGTTAATTGGGAATCTCTCCCGGGGAAGTTAATTAACTAAATTAAACACTGACAGGGGAACCCCATTGTTCCATGCTTATCCTGGGGTAAACATGGTCACTGTTGGTTTTAGGGCTGTAGATAATCCGTGGGTGCGATATTACCTATTATCTGACTTATGAGTCAGCCATCCAATTTCCCCTTGCTCGAACTGTTTGCCAGGTCAGCTGTGGGTGAATTAAACTATGGCTATCAATCCACTCCCCAATTTCTGTCCCCTCGGAACCAAGTCTCGAAGGAGCAATCTCCCAAGTAATGGTTCTGTCAGGGACAGTATGCCAATTGCGTGTGTGGAACCCGCATGGAGCAGTTGACAAAGTGGTGTAGAACCAATAATCTGCTCCTCAACATAAAGAAAACAAAGGAGCTTGTGCTGGATTTTAGGAGGCAGAGAACCGATGTCCAGCCACTTTTGATAGACGGAACCTGTGTGGAGAGGGTAGCAACGTTCAGATTTCTGGGCATTGAGACACAGGAGGATCTGTCCTGGAGTGCCAACACAAGGGGGCTTGTGAAGAAGGCGCAGCAGAGACTGTATTTTTTGAGAACTCTAAGGAAAAACCATCTTCCGCAAAAGCTGCTGCTTGCCTTCTATCGCTGTGCTATTGAGAGCATGCTCACTTATGGCTTATGTGTGTGGTTTGGGAGTAGTACTCATTGGGATAGGATAATGTTGCACAGAATTATTAAAACAGCAGAGAGTATCATCGGCTGTCCACTCTCCACTTCAGAACAAATTTACACAATCAGGTGCCACAGAAAAGCATTAGATATAGTAGGAGACCCATCGCATCCTGGCCACTGCTTCTTTGAGCTTCTGCCATCGGGACGGAGATATAGAACAGTGAAGGTAAAAATGAGCTGTCTCAAGAACAGTTTCTTCTCCAGAGCAGTTTTGGCCTTAAATGGAAACTCTGGACTCTGAAGTCATCTTATCTTATTTTAAAATTTCAAATTTTTTAGATTTTTAATTTTTAGGATTTTAGAATTTTTGAAATTTTGAAATTTTAAAGTTTTGAAGTTTTTAAATTTTTAAATTGTACTGTATGGTACTATCTTAATTGGTGTTTCTGTAGCTGTTTTAAATTAAGGGATATGCCTTATTCGAGTTTACATATAGCAAACGAGAAATTCTCTTGTTCCTGCAAGGGGACAATGACAATAAAGATTTATCTTATCTTATATATCTATCTTATCTTAATAAGAATAGGTGACCAGAGCTAACCACACACCCTCACATTCCTTAACTATCATCTTTGTTAGCAACCAAAAAGCCAGCTCTGTCTGTGTCTGCAGATGTTTATGAGGTCATGTGGCAGGCATGACCATGGAACACCATTATCTTTCCCACCAAAGGGGTGCCTATTTATCTACTTGTAGTTTCTTGCTTTTGAACTGCTACGTTGGCCGGAGCTGGGACAGGTGATGAGCGCTCACTTCATCACACAGCACTCTGGTCTCGAACTGCTGACCTACCGGCCCTCCAGTCATCAGGCTCGATGTCTTGACCACTAAGCCAACAGAGTCCTCAGAGTGGCCCATTGTACTTACTCTGTAGTACACAATTGCCAGATGTCACGTATCTTGCTGGCTAATTTTTCTCACACTGGGTTAGGTGGAAGGAACTGCAGAATAAACTCACCAAAAAGTGCCTTAATTTTGGCAGTTTCATGTCTGGCCTAGACATGGAAGAAGAAGAAATACATCCTGACATGCTAGTCCCTTCTCTAAACAAGTGTCTGAAATAAGTAACATAATTTGAGGGAAGTGTCAATTG